>CP106734.1:32791396-34088173 GCA_025506655.1 Gossypium rotundifolium
AAAAGAAAAAATTTCAATTGAGAGTTGATGATTTTACTTGAGGACAAGAAAATGCTTAAGTGACCTAATATATACATATTTTAATCCCACATTTGGCATACTTTTGGATGATTTATCCCTTGAATTGTGCAATTTGATGCTCCTAATCCTTCAATTTCATGTTTTATGCTTAGGAGAGCATAGGAGGATGAAAAGAATGAGAAACGGGCGAAAAACTGAGAAAATGAGCCAAACTAAAAAATCAACACAGCTTGGAGTTCACCACACAGGTAAACCACACGACCGTGCCACTTTAACAGACTTGAACATGGCCCTAGGCTCGATTCACACGGGCGTGTCCTTGCCGTAACTCGTTTTAATTCCACTCAGAATAGGATACTTGTGGGCCAAGTAAGGCATCCTAAAAAGCATATATAAACACCCTAGAGGGCAACCTAAAAGGGGAGTTTGACAGAAGGCTTCTGTTAGGGCTGTTGACGAGGAGCAAAGCCAGAGAGGGCTGAATATAGGGAATTACTCGAAGAAAGCCAGTTGATCCATCTCAGAAGCCGGAGTCACACTCAAGACTGAGGATTTTCCTTTCAAATTCCTTTAAGGGGTTTTAGGGTTTTTCTTTATGTAACATTTGGGATTTAGGGTTATGCGTTTAACTCATAATTCATGTGATAGAAGGCTTAGTGTGTGTTTGGATGTGTCTTAAGGGTTTTGGGGAACCCTAGGTTGTGGGAGAATGCCTTAGGAAAAGATTGAGTTTTAAGTCTAAAAGGGGACGAGCTAGGCAAAGGAGGTCTTAAGAAAATTGTGGGGAGTTTATGACATAACAAGTGAAGTGGTAGAGTGGCTTGGGATGCTACCTAAGGTGCAGTGAAGGTTGCGTCAGCAAGGGACTTCAAGGGAGGAGGTTTGAGTCATGTTGGCAGCAAGGGAGTGTGGCTTTTATTTTGCTTTTTTGCTTCAAGAGAGGGGAGAAGTGTTGGACGGCAATTGGACTTTAAGGGATGAAGATGAGACTTGGTCTCTTTCTTTTAAAATTCAACTAAGGAGAAGTGATAAAGGTTGACTCATTCAAATCATTTTGAATGAGTAGTATGGAGAGAAATTAGGAGAGAAATAAGGGATATGATAAGAGAAGAAGTAGTGGCCGAATGTGGGGCTCTTGGTGGTGGTAATTTCAGTCATGTATGGGAGGAAGTAAGTGCCGAATTTTAGTTAGTGAGAGTGTCCACCTTTTGCTGAAATTGTTGGTCATAGGAAGTCTCTCTTTTTCTTCTTTTTCATTGGAAGCCGAATCCTCCTTTGTCACCATTTCTGAAATTCTTCTAACTTTTCTCCTCTTCTTCTTTTCTTTCTTTTAACCTTAATTCTCCATCTTTTTATTATATGGCCGAATATTCCATCACCATTTGAAAGGCTTAGTCGAATCTTATAGCCTCTTTCTCTCCTTTCTCTCCTTTCTTTTCTTGTGATCCTTAAAGCCGAAATACTCTTGAGATAGCCGAATATCCCATCCCCATTTGGATCCATAGCCGAATCTCAAGGTAACCTTATTCTTTCTTCTTTGTCGCAAGTTTTAGAAGCCGAAACACTTCCGGTGGATTAGCTAAAACTTTTCTCCTTGGGATCTTGAAGTCGATTCTCTAAGGGTGCTTTAGGAGTGACGAAGGAAGGAAACACTAAGGATTCTTTTGGGATTCGATTCATCAAGTTGTTAAGCAGGGATTTCATCAACTCCATAGACAAGTGGTAGTTTTGGATTTAGATAAGCAAGGGGCAAATCGACAGAAGTAAGCAGAAGCTTTCGAGATTCTGATCCATTTGTCAAGGAGGTAAAGGGGTAACCCCTGTTCCTAAGTTTAAGAAGCGATCAGTCTCTGTAGTGCAAGATTGGCAACGGGGTGTAGGCCAGCGTCAAAACAGGAGCATAGGTAGATAGCTGTAGTTTCTATTAGTGACAACGTCGGTATTGAGAGCGTAACACTTTAGGTTATCAGGTGTGTGATTAACCCACAATTTATATTTGCATGTGTTATATGTTGATTAATGTAGTGGAAATAATGAGATGGTTACCCTTGAGTGGGGTATGTCGATAAGCAGGTCAGTATCAAATCTATTGGAAATGTGGTTATTAACGTGTATATGTGTGGTATGCCAAATAACATGTTCATGCATTATTTTATTATGTCACTATCATATGTTGCATTTGCATGGGATGGGATATGAATGTGAAAGAAAGACAGGGTGTACTTTATGTACGTGGTTTAGTGATGGTTACGAGCCTCACGTGGATTGATGAATGGCTCTGTGCCTCATCATAGTTGGTATAGGCTTTGTGCCATATCATGGTTGGTGATGGCTGGGTGCCTCATCATGGTTTGATGTTAGCTATGAGCTACATCATGGATTAACGTTGACTGAGGTCGTGTTGTGGATTATATTGTGATTTATTTCACGTGGACGGCATTGATTGCCAAATTGGTGTGTAGAGGTTGGAGGGTTGATTTAGTAATCCCCTGGTGTGTGGTGGCTGGATACGGGGGTGTGTAGAGGATGGACCCTAGGCTGGGTTGGGTGCACTTGCATAATCATGTGTGGTATGTGGATTGGTGTGGATATGGGCTAAGCCCATGTGTGGAAATCTGTGGACTAATTACACACTAAGTCCGTTTGACTCACCCAAATTTTTACCCAACATTGCATGTGATTCATGATGCTTGGACCGGGTTGGAGTGGATACGAGGTGGCCATGTAGAAGATGTTTTTACTTATTTTATACATTTTATATTTTCAATATTTTTGAATAATGGTTATTGTAATAAGGACCACTTAAAGTATTTGAGGTTTGTTACTATGTTTAAGTTGGATTGACGATTAATTTATTATTTGGAAATGTTTTTATTTTTGGCAACCTACATCTTAAAAACATAAATTAGAGTTTTAAATCCGGGTATTTTGTAACAATATAATTTTACTTGGAATTCTAAATACACAATGTTTTACAAAGGACAACAAATTTTTATGTTTTTATCTTTAAGTCAAATTGTTTTCGAACATTTCCTCAGTAGCAACCTAAATTTGGCCGTGGTGTATAGGCCGGGTTTGGGGTGTTACACTTTATGTTTTGTTATTTAATTTCTTCTAAGATGTATTCTTTTATAAATATAAACTAAACCCTTAAATACCTAAGGGGGATGAAACCTAAGACGGATCTTGTTATTATTTTCTGAACTGTATGATAAATACTTGATTTGTTCTTAATTATATGTTCTTAATTCTTGCTTTAATATTGATTCAAGTATTAATGTGCTTATTCAGAGGAGAAAAAGTCCCTGTTTAAGAGTAGATCTAGCATAATTAAGCGAAGTTGATCGCACTCCTAGAGATAGGACGACAAAAATTTGTCGGATTAGGTTCAAACCTAATATTGGAGTCTATAAATCGAGTTAATGCAACACTAGGGGTTTTAATTAGAAAGAGATTTCAATTAATCAACCTAGGGTTAGACGTTAGTAGCCTCGAAAGAGGTATTAATATAAATTAGGGAATCCTACGGATCAATTCAAGTGAATAAATCATCTGGTTCAGAGTTAAATAACAAGTGAAGTCTAGGTGGATTCTTCCTCGGGTATTATCTTAATCAATTGGTCTCAAAAGTATTTTACCAATTCATTCTCTGTGTCTTGGCATCCTTAGTTTAGGAATTAGTTAGATAAACATCAATCCTCTTTATTTTAGGCTAGATAATAAAAAGAAAGTCAATACTAGTACTTTTGGTTCTGTAACACCCCAAACCCAGCCCATGCAGTATGACCAGATCTGGCATGTCACATGAAGAAAACGAGTAAAGATCTTGTAATTCTTACTAAAGATGTTGTTATTAGGTTATAGTTTAAGAAAACAAATTTGATTAGAACTATTTGATAAAAATACTATAAATCTTGAAAGGTTAATTGAAGAATCGGTAATTGAACTAATGATCTTTTAAAATCGTGACTTTTCAAAATATTGTTGATAATTCGAAAGAGAATTCAAGTTAAATTATTTGTACATATTTGTTATGAAATCCATTTGTTAATCAATTTTGGACAACCGTTATTTATGGTTTCAGAATATCCCCGTTTAATTCAATTTAAAATAATAAGTACATCAAAACATAAAACAAATTAAAACATATCCCAGAGGCTTTATTAGAACTTTAAAACCCGAAATAGTAAAGGTAACGAAAATAATACGGAAAAAAGTTTACTAATGTTCAAAAATATTATTCCAAAAGTATGGCCTCCACCGAGTCATCCATGGCCCCAAGTCTTCATCACTAAGCATTACCTGCAAGGATTAAGAAGAAGGGTGAGTTTCTATAACTCAATGTATAATCCCCCTTACCGTCATCCACTGGGCCTGAACCCACATAGCATCATCTTAGGCTTAAGCCCATTTACATAACAGTATATATATGAAATGTATGCAGCCCAACCCATCCATCCATCACACCCCCAACCAGCCAATCACACCTGTGGGGATCAAGTCAACCCACCCCGCCGCTCACACCAAATTTGTAGTCAAGCTACTATAATATATATATTATTGTGGTCAAGCAACTGAAATCATAATTAAGCACGATAATAAATCAATTGTGGCTAAGCCACCGGGATACACTGCTCTCCATACAAAATTTTCCCGTCCCATGCAAAATGTAAAAATGCAACATACATAATAAATATCCACATATAAATATATAACCACCAATAATCTAGTGAATTATTTCATTGAATCGACCCATTAAAGCAATTTAATAATTCGGCCCACTAAGGCATTCCAGCAAATCGACCTATAGGGGCATTTTGGTAAATCGACCCATAAGGGCATTTTGGTAAATCGGCCCATAGGGGCATTTTGGTAAATCAGCCCATAGGGGCATTTTGTAATTTACCAATTTAATACCGATTTTGACAGACCTTTAGAAATAGTGTTGTTTAAGCAAATTACTCAATTTATGCCATATTATGGTTAATAGATTTGTAAACAACAACGATCTATTTTTCAACATGATAATGAATCGTGAATCTACGGGATTTCGGTGTGAGATTACACACTTGATTACGGTAAGGATTAAACCTTGTTGATCGTCGGCACCTATGACATCATAACATTCATTTAACCAACCAAAGTGATTTTCTTAATCCAAATCTAAACCAATGATCTAAAAATGCTTACCCTTAGTATCGTGAACGACCACGATTTGTCTATTCTCATCGGATGATGGTCCACAACCCGGTGGAAAATCCCAAACTACCGATATCGCCTTCGTTTGAACTTGGGAGTAGAGATTGCAAGTCCACTCCCTTTTTGCCCTTCAATCAATTTTCTTTTAATAAAGCTACCACTTGCCTCCATTGAAAGAGTCTCAATTAGAATAATACTATGATGAGAGAATACAATTGTTTAAGGATAGGATTCGCCTTACCACTACTTTTGAAGGAACAACGAGTGGATAAGAATGAGCGATCTAGTCCCTAAAATAATCGATTAGTCAAATCATCAATCCGTTTAGCAAACTAATCGAGCAATGAAATAGATCAAAATGAACCATGATGAAATTCCTTACCTTAACGATGATGAATCCGATTCTCACCGAATGGACTTATGGCTACAGATGAGTCAAAGGTATAAGATTCGGCTTTCCCACTATAACACTACAAAAAGAAAATGGTTAAGATATAAGGGAGTTGGAGAGAGTGATTTTTTTTTGCTTTAGAAACAAAGTAGAATAACCGAATAGTGATGAACACACATTAGGCTCGGAAGAAAAGAAGATAAAAGGAATAGAATGAAACCCTTACCCGATTCAACCAAAGAGAAAGGTCCAACACGCAAAAAAAAAATGGAGAAGAGTTAGTGGCTAAGAGGGTTCAGCTACTTTGAGAAAAAGAATCAAAGAAGATTCATCCTCCAAAAATGGTCCACTAAAGAAAGAAGAGAGAAAGATAGGAGAAACGGTGAGAAAATAAGAAAAGAAGAGCAAAGTGGCTTGAGTGTTTCGACAAACAAAGGAAAAAGGACAAAATGATTTGAGTGTTTCGGCCAAATAAAGGAAAAAGGTTGGGAAAAGAAACACAAAATTGTTCCAAAAAGAGAAAATACCTCTCATGCACAAAACTTGTAAAAAGCTATAGGAAATTCGGCTCCCTCATTTCCCCTTACCAAAACCGTGTGCTCATAACACCCAAAAGATGATGGTTGACCAAAAAATATTCTTTCCCCAAGCACCTTCCAAAAATTCACCAACATGTTTCCCTTGCCTGATCTCTTTCCTTTATTTCTTTCCTTGTTTTTCCCTTCCTTTCCTCCTTACCATATTCCTTAGTCTTCTTTCCATCATTAGAAAGTCTTCCTTTCCTTATTTATAGCCTTGGCCGACACTTTGGAAAGAAGCACAAAAAAATTAAATCCCAAAAATTGCAATAGATGGGATTCGAACTCCAGTCCTTAAGCCCCTTCATGTGATGCCTCACCACCTTGCTACTAGCTACTCTTATGCTAACTAATTACATACTTATTTCCTTAAGTCTTGGCACCACTTACCTTCTCTCCTTAAAGTGCTTAAACACAAAAATTTTGCTAAGGCCCAACTCAACCCCAAGCCTTCTTAGGACCCCTAAACATACACAATTAACATTTTTGACTAGCCTATCTCATGGTATAATGTAAAACATAAAATCTCAAATTTCAGAATGTGACAATTCTACCCCCTTAAAGAAATTTCGACCAAGAAATTTACCTGATTAAAAGAGATGAGGGTACTGTTGTCGGATCATGTCCTCTGGCTCCCATGTAGCTTCCTCTGACCTGTGATTGCACCATAATACTTTAACTAACAGAACTGACTTCCTTCTCAGCACCTTAATATCTCGATCTAAAATCTGTACTGGCTCTTCTTCAAAAGACAAGTCAGGTCTTATCTCAACTTCCTCCTCTAGCACAACATGAGACGGATCCGAATGGTAATGCCTTAACATCAAGACATGGAATACGCTATTTATCTGACTTAACTTCAAAGGTAACTCAAGCAGATATACCACTAGCCTAACACACTTTCAATACATGGTAAGGTCCGATAAATCTAGGGCTCAACTTGCCCTTCCTTCTAAATCTAAAGATCTTTTTCCAAGGTGAGATTGATCGTGTGTCTATCAAGTTTTAAAAATTATAATGAATGTGATCAAACCTGAGACTAACTCTGACAACAATTTAAGGCAAGTGTACCTATCGAACAGTAGTATAGCTTAGGCAAGACCGGATTGTCGAACCCAAAGGAACTAAAAGTACTAATACTAACTTTCTTTATTTAGCCTAAAATATGGAGTGATTGGTTGATTTAATCTAATTTAACGACTACTAAACTAAAGACTCAAAGACAAAAGAGAATGAATTTGGAAATAACTTGATGAAAAACTCAGTTGATCACGATGATACCCTCAGGAAGAATCCACCTAGACTTTACTTGTTATCTAACACTGAAACATACGATTTATTCACTTAGATTGATCCGTGAGACTCCCTAACATATATTCAACCCTCTCTCGATGCTAATAACATCTAACCCTAGGTTAATTAGTGGAACTCTCATTCTCTTATAATAACCCCCTAGAATAGCAGTAAATCAATCTATGGATTCCCATATTAGGTTTCCCCTAATTCGGCAAAATCTCGTCACCCTATCTCTAGGCGTGCGATCAAATTCGCTTAATTATGCTAGATCTACTCTTAGGCAGGGTCTATTCCTCCTCCACCTAAGCACATCAGAATTTGGATTAAGCAAGCACAATTAAGAACAAACTAAGTATTTATCATATAATTCAGAAAATAATAACAAGATTCATCTAGGTTTCATCCCCTTCAGGTATCTGAAGGGTTGAGTTCATAACTTTAAAATATAACATCTCAAGAGAAAAGATAAAACAAAACATAAGAAATCCCTAAAACCCCCTGAAGGAATTGAAAGAGAGATCTTGAGTAGAATTACGGCTTCTTGAGATGGATCAACTGGCTATCTTCAAGTAATTCCCTGAATTAGCTGCTTTGGCTTTGGCTCTTTGGCCTAGCTCACCGCCCTCTTTCAGGATACACTTATGGTGTTTATATAGGCTCTTGGAATGCTATACTTGGCCTCTATGTGTCCTAATTTAAATTTTCTTCTTACTTGGTGTTTGAATACACTTTGGAATATGTTTTTTTTGGCTCAAAGCATCCAAATCCGAGTGAAATTTCTCTCTTCCGTGGCAGGGGCACGGCCATGGTACACGCCCGTGTAAATCATTTTCAGGCTGTGTCTCGATTCTGTCAATTGGGGCACGACCGTGTAAATTGTGGCATGGTCGTGTCTTAGTTAATTTTCGAGGCACGACCATGTGTCTTGAAGTCTAGGCCATGTCAATTTTCTCTGAAACACCCCAAACCCGGCCCAAAAAGTCTAACCGGATTTGATATGTTCCTCGAGTAAAACTTTAGCGGAATCACATTGTAAAGTAATTTTTTTTTTTGAAACATTATTTTTAGGAGGAATTAATAAAATCAAAAAGGAAACCAAAATTAAGAAAAACTTCTTTGAAAACATTTATATATTAGTGACAAAACCTTTTTAAATAATTATCGAAAATCAATTTAGTTATTTAATAGATCTTTGTTCATGGCAAAAATAAAAGTAAATCCAAACACGAAATTAAAGATAGTTTATAGTGGCCTTATTACATAATATTGGCAACCCAAAATAAATTCTAAGTAATAAGATTTAAAATAATAAGTTTAAGTTGGAAAATCTCCACAATACTTAATACGTTAACTTGCCACCTCGAAATCCTTTGCTTTAGATCCATCGTGACTACGAGTCATCGAAAAGTTATCCCATAAAATGGGTGAGTTATAAACTCAATGTATAACACATACACTAAAAAGCCCATTTTATCAAATGCTTTTAAGCTCAAAATTTCACATATGGCCATAGGCCCATTTAACTCATATTTAGCCCAAAGGCCCATTTAACTTATATTTAGCCCAAAGGCCCATTTAACTTATATTTAGCCCAAAGGCCCAATTTAGCTCGATTTAGCCCAAAGGCCCATTTCATAACAGATCAAATAATAATCATACAATATTACATGGTTATGTTCATGAAATGAAATGCAAGCCCTACCAACCTAAATATCCATCCGCTACACACCCCGTACCAACCAACACACCGTGGGATTACTAAATCGACCTCCATCCGCTACACACCATCGAAGGCGATTCTTTGCATCAACATGCACATCGCCTTATTGTGGCAAAGCCACCAAAAGCAGATGTGACCAAGTCACCGATCAAGTCCAATTTCAAATACGTGACCAAGTCACCAGATTCACATACGTGACCAAAGTCACGGAGTCATATGTGATTGAAGTCACCAGAGTCATATGTGACCAAGTCACGAGCCAAATATCGTGACCAAGTCACGAGTCAAATTGTGACCAAGCCATCATGAGTCAAATATACGTGACCAAGTCACCAAATTCACATATGTGACCGAAGTCACCGTAAATGTGGTAAAACCACCGAATACTTCCTCCTTTATCAATATACCCATATGCCCATGCACATACATATCAAATCGATTTTCATGCTATTTACCCACAAATCATAATATAGTCATGCTTATTTCATATTGATGCATATAGCAAAAATAAACGGAATATTGGGGTAACATACCTGAATTTTGTATACCAATGATTGGTATCCACAAACAAACATATTATCATATAATCACTTTTTAACAATATAGATTTATGGAAATTTTTAATGTAAGGTTACACACCTTGTGACGGTGAGAACAATACCCTCTTGTTAAATGAGACCTAATTAATTAACACATTTGGTTAGTATACACTATTGTTAACAAAACTATACTTATTGACGAGAGATCTAATCCCTTACCCTCGGATTCTCGAATGGCGATTATTTGTGGTTTTTCCACTAGATGGATCAAAACCCACGATATTTCACCAACGTAAAGTGGTTCAGTTGTACGCACTACTTCGAATAATCGATCCTCGTTAGCAGAGGGTCCACAACCCGGTGGAAAGTCTCTTACTCCTGATACGGCTCTTCGTTTGTAGTTCGATGGTAAAGGAATACCTCCCCTCTTCCAAACACTCTGGACGGCTCTTTTCTTACCTATCTTGTTGATCTTAGATCGTCCTTAAAAGTAACATAGATTAGTGATCCATCTAAGGAAATTGATGTGATCTAAATTAATAACCTTACCTTGATGATTTCGAATGGTCACTTAAAGGTTGTCCTCAATAAGATCTTTGAAAAATTCTTTTCAAATGGATCGGCCTAGAAGAGAAAATAAAGATCACGATTCTAAGTTTGCTAAAGTGAAAAGAAAAGATAAAAATAATTGATAAAATCTTACTTGAGTCCTTCAAGATTTGGCTTTAACAAAAGAGAAGAAAATGGTGGTTTCAATATGATGGTTTGGTTTTGAGGAATAGAAGAAAGAGAATGAAAGGAGAAGGAAAGAGAAGGAATAAAAGAGAAAGAGAAGAAGAAGATGATGGTGGTGATTTCTCAAAAGAAAAGAAATGTTTAGGAACCTTTGCACATTCGGCCAAGGAGGTAACAAATGGTTCTTGATCCTATGTGATTTCGGCAATGAGAGAAAGAGAAGAGAGAAATAAAATGAAAAGAAAAAGAAAAAGAGAATTGATCAAAGAGAAAGGAGATTGATTTTGGGGCTTAGATGCATTCGGCTAAGGGAGAGAAAAATGAAGAAGAAAATGGTGCTTAGTCTTTTATGGTTTCGGCTATGAGAGGGGAAAGAGAGAAGAGAATTAGAATGAAAAAGAGAGAAAAAGAAAATGAAAGAGAAGGCTTTTGGTGATAGCTAAATTCGGCACTAAAGAGAAAGAAAAGGAGTGACTTCAAAAGTGACAATATTTTGTCATCAAAGAGAGAATTTTGAGAAGAAAAGATGGAATAAGGGTACCTCTTTGGTCAAAAAATTCCAATACCAAAACAAAGTAACCTTGTACCAAATGCCAATGGTAGTTTCGGTTTAGGGAAAAGTTTTGGAGAAGGGAGAAAAGATGGACAAAAGAATATGCAAGACTTTTGGCCAACTCCCCTAATGGCAAAGCACAAATTCGCCAAATCAATGCCAACATTATCCCTTTTCCTCCTTGATTCTTCCCCATCAACTCTTGATTTGAATCAAAATAAACCACTCCTTTAGCCTTCATAAATGTCTAGGTTCATGGTCAAATGACCATGAACACATCCCCAAAACATAGCCCAATATCATGCCTTTTGTCCCCTCATCTTATCATGAACTTATGATTCCATGCCTTAAGTTCTTTGCTTCCTTTTCACATGGTCAACTAGCCAAAATGAATGAAAGCTCATCCACTCTAGAACTTTCTTGGCGACACTTATAGGAAGACAACAAAAAAAAATTAAAATCCTCCCTAATGCTAGCTAGAGATTCGAACCTTACACCTCAAGCACACATCCATGCATCTTAACCACTATGCCAATTACTTAACTTATGCTTGAAATTCCTTGTCATTAATTCTTAATGCCTAACTTGCTTAGCTCTCTCTTAATTAATAGAAATTAAAAGTTTAACTAAGCACTCACTTAATTAATGAAACTCAAATAACTTCCAAAAATATACTCATTAATAAATAAGCATGCAACATCATTCAATTAAGTAAAATGCATAACCCCTAATTATCAGGATGTTACATTCTCTTTGGCCCAAATTGGCCCATTTTAAGCTCGTTTCTCATTCTTTTCGTCCTCGGGTGCTTTCCTAAGTATAACATGAAAAGAAAGGATTAAAAGCAGCTTTTTACATAAATCAAGGGTTGAATCATCCAAAAGCATACTAAATGTGGGCCTAGAATATATTACTTTTACAGTTTATCAAATACCCCCACACTTAAGCTTTTGTTTGGCCTCAAGCAAAATTCTCAACTTACAATTATAACGAACTTTCCATAATTCATAATTCCTGTCAATAATGCCTCATCGTAATTCATAGATAATTCATACATGGATAATTTAACTTAAAAACTCCTAAAGATTCAAACAATTCTAAGCCGTATAGTTTGTAGCTCGAAAACATAGGCGTCTCCTCTTAACTAAATAATTACCTTTAATTCAAAATTGACAAGGATTGACATCCTCACTAATGATTCACTCAAAGCATTCAAAGTGTTTAAAGTTCAAGAAAAAGCACTCATAAGTCGAACCTAAAAAGTTAATCCCATAGGCTTGCCTGAAAATCAAATCTCCACCACTGTAATATGAGATGATACACTAATCAAAAGGTCTTTGACAGGGTTGAAACGGGGCTTAGGTTAAAGGTGTAGATAAAGGCTGAATTAGAAGGTTTGAAATCGAGATTAACCTGACCAATTACCTAACAAGAATAATGAACTAGAAAATAACTGATTGCTTTGAACCTAGCAATACTACTATTGATAATACTTTTAATACGACATTTTCTTCAATAATTAGAATTTAAACGCATAAGCTCCTTTAATCATATACTAATGCTTGAATATACTTTGGTTTTTTTTTTAAAGAACAAACTAAGTAAATACATAATAAAGAAAGAACTTTATCAACTGAAATAAACTAATTCGGTAACTGATCAAATCAATTCTCAATAGAAGGGTAGTCAAAAAGAATGATGATAACAAATACAAAGGGTTTTCGGTTAAAATTTAGCGGGTAAATCAATAAAAGGGTTGTTAGGATAAAATGGGTTCACTAAGGGTTAATTTGTGAAGGTAGGCTTTTTAGTGGAGTGAATGGGTTAAAACCTAGGTGCCTTTATCATCTCAGTATATCAAATCATTAATGTGGTCTCAATATGTATAATCTAGGCAATATCTAGAATAACAATTTAGTGTTGACACACTCATAATCAATAAAGTGAGCATGGAAAAGAATATATTCTCTATAAGACTCAAAATCTCACAAAAATTATGGGTATTTGACATCAATCCCTGTAAATTTCAAGCTTCAAGGTAATATTCAAATTCAGTTCAACAACCTAGGAAATTTTTTATTCTTGAAAAATAGACTTATCATGCTTGATTCTCTAGTTTTCTTCAAGTATAAATCATCAATGCACAATTATCAATGACTTACTAAAAACATATCAATAAAAATCATAAATCATCAGAAATTTCATCCTAATTAATAATATGAGAAAATTTCTTAGGGACAAGACTAAAATTTAGGATTTTAGAATAATGCAAAAAGTTAGGTACTTTTACCCCCCACACTTAAGATGTACATTGCCCTCAATGTACAAAGATAGATAATAACAATTATGTGATAAAATAATCAAAAGAGAAGGGGAGAAGTAACACTTCCTAAATTTTGGATGATTCCGGGAGTTGGCGTCTTTGGTGGTAGAAAGTAGGTGGAGGAGGCGGTGGTGGTGGTTTTATGGGCCTGGTGGGGTGTCTACAGATGATCTTTGTGCTAGATAAAGAAATTGGGTAGCCTATAAAGATATAGCCAAGAAATCTAAAGAAACATTAATAATATATTACTACTATAATTAAAGACAAAGGAAATAAAGAGAAGGAGACTAAGAAGAAAACTGAAATTGAAAGAAAAGACTAATAGACTAAGGAGTCCTTATTGTTGGATGGTTCGCGAGGTGGGTGTGACCTCTAAGGCTGTGGTGCGTGACTCCCAAGTAACCTTTAGAACCTAAAACAAAAAAATTAAAACCAAATAAACTAGATTAAGTATAAGAGAGTCAAAGGGAAGGAAATTGAAGCAAAAAAGAAAAGAAAAATAAAATCGAAAAGGTCTCAAAGACCAGTGGCTTTGTGTTTGGATGAAGCGGCTGGCATGAACTTATGTGTAGTGTCTCCATTGAGGAGACTGTGATTGGACTCTTCCGCTTCTTCGGTACTTTCTTGGTGTAGCTCAAAGGTCTGAATGCTTTTCTTAAAGGAATAAGCTAAATTTTTTTGAAAGAAAAAGAATGAAGAAAGAATGAGAGGAGAAGGAGGAGGGCTGTGGGGTTTAAATAGGGTCTCAAATCTAGCATGTTTCCATGCCCATGGACCGAGGGTGTGTTGAACTACACAGCTGCATCATACGGCCGTGTGTCTAGGCGTGTTTGCTCACCCATATCCGTTTTCCAAGTGCCACGTCCGTTCCTGAAAAGGTAATGTGTTGGCCCGGTTGGGTGGCATGGGCGTGTTTGTCCCGTTTCTGATAATCAGTGGCTTCACACGATTGTGGAGCATGGCCATGCCAATTTACTGGTGCCCGTGGGGGAATGGTTGGATCCATGATGTCGTGGGGTGGTTGGGACTGATTCGCACGGCCACTATTGTATTAGTATAGTGGTTCTAGTGGTCCACACAGTCACAAACATGGCCGTGTATAAGGCTGTGTGGCCTTGACGTTCTGCACTTTTGGTTAGTTTAAAAGGGAATAAAGAAGGAAGGGAAAGAAACTGAAAATAAATTTGAAAGTAAATAGTGTTAGTACTCGGGTTGCCTCCCGAGAAGTGCTCGTTTATAGTCTTAAGCTGGACTTTCCTCGAATTAGAAAAATTAGGGAGGTTTAAAGGTTTGAATATCTTCCCTCTTGCTTAAAATATTATTTTCTTGATAAGGTTCAAGTCGAGAAGTGTTTACCTTAAAAGTGTCGAATGTTGGATTACTTACCTCGACTGTTCCAAGGGGGAAGATATCATGTACCTTAAGAGGAATTTCCTTGCTTACGTTCAGGTCTGTTGTGATGATGCGAGGATAGGCTTTGTCGAGCAGCACCTGGTCTCCTATTTTGAAGTGATTTGATGTTCCTACGAGTTTTTCTAGTGGTTCTTCTAGTGTTACTTTGTGTGGGTTCAGTTGTTCTTTGACTTGTGTCCTCTGCTCTTCTAAATTGTCGATCCTAAGGTCTTGTTCCTTGTGTGATTCTTCTTTGTCACTTTGGGATCTATGAGTCAGCTCAGGGTTGTACCTTTGTGGTGTTTCTGCGATAAAGGTTGAACAATTTGATTATCATCTGTATTCACTTTCTTACCTTCATTGATTGTTGTCCTGGCCGAGTCAAGAGCTTGAAGACTGATTGATTCGTTACCTACACAAAGTATGAGTTCTCTTGTGGCAATATTAATTTTAGTCTTGGTAGTTGCTAGAAAAGGTCTTTCTAAAATTAAGGGGATTGTATTATCCTCATCCATATCTAAAACAACAAAATCTACTCGGAAAACAAATTTATCGATTTTGACAAGAACATCTTCGATAATGCCCTTAGGAATTCTAATAGTTTTATCAGCTAATTGTATACTCATCCTAGTTTGTTTGGGCTTCCCTAGACCTAGTCGTTTAAATAATGTATAAGGCATGACATTTATGCTTGCCCCTAAATCAGCTAACGCATTATCAATAGCTAAACTACCAATTAAACATGGAATTATAAAACTCCCTAGATCTTTTAGCTTTCGTGGTAGTCTATTCTGTAACATTGCTGAGCATGCTGCATTTAATCCACGTGGTGCTCTTCGTCTAATTTGCGTTTGTTAGTCAAAAGCTATTTTAAAAATTTCCTCGAGCCTAGCATCTGAAAAAGAGCTTCAAGAAGGGGTAGGTTAATATGTAATTTCTTTAAGAGTTTAAGAAACTTACCAAACTATTCTTTTGAATCATCTCTTTTTATCGCTTCGGGATAAGGTATGCGAGTTTGGTACTCCTTGATTACTGGTTTTGGATTTTCTTGTGTTACCTCTACCTTCATCTACCTTATTTTCTTGTATTGGTATGGGTTCCTCAACCCTTTAATGTCTTGAGCTGAGATGGCTTGAATTTGCTCCTTTGGGTTAATCTTGGTGTTACTTGGTAGACGTCCTAGCGGTCATTCTGACATTAGCTTTGCCAGTTGTTCGACTGCATTAGTGGCTTCCTTAACTGACTTAGTAAGTTCCCCAATTCGGCTCTCGTTACTTTTAATTGTTTTCTTAGTTTCTTGGAAGCGCTTTTCTATGTCTAACATGAATTTTGTTAGCATCTCTTTGAGGTTTGGCTTATTCTCTTACGGATATGGCTGATTTTGGAAATTTGAAGGAGGTTGTTGTCTTTGATTTCCCTGATTTCCTTGGCCTTCCTATGAAAAATTTGGGTGGTTCCTCCAACCTGGATTGTATTTATTACTATAAGGATTATTATTGGATCGGAAATTATTACCTATATAGTTCATCTGTTCGCTCTCTGCATCCGGTTGGTAGGGTGGGTACTCAGGATTCACTACAGTTCCACTTGCGTTGCCTTTGCATTTGGATGTACTGTGAAGAACACAAACTATCAAGCTTTTATTCATCATCTCTACCGTGTTGATAGCATGGTCACTGCATCGAGGTTATAAACTCCAACTAATTTTGTCGGTTTTGTCCTTGTAACTTGCCACTGATAGTTATTCAGTGACATCTCTTCAATGAACTCGTAAGCTGCTTCAGGACTTTTATTATTTAAAGTTCCACTGGCAGCTGAATCAATTAATTTCTGTGTTGGGGGATTTACATCGTTGTAAAAAGTTTGGACTTGAAGCCACAAAGGTAATCCGTGGTGTGGACATATCCTCAAGAGATCCTTGTATCTCTCCCATGCATAGTATAATGTCTCTCAATCCATCTGTACAAAAGAAGAGATATCATTCCGTAACTTGGCCGTTTTGGCCGGTGGGAAATATTTTAATAAAAATTTTTCAGTCATTTGTTCCCATGAAGTGATTGACCCTCGTGGTAATGAGTTCAACCACTGTTTGGCTTTATTCCTTAATGAAAAGTGGAATAACCGAAGACGAATGGAATCATCAGAAATGCCATTTATTTTGAAAGTATCACAGAACTCTAAAAAATTAGCTACATGAGTGTTAGGGTCTTCGTCCTGCAAGCCATCAAATTGAACAAATTGTTGAATCATTTGTATTGTGTTAGACTTTAATTCAAAATTATTAGCGGCTATAGCAGGCCTAACAATACTAGATTCAGCTCCTGTTAAATGAGGTTTAGCATAATCATACATAGTACGCGGAGCATTGTTTCCCTTCACATCCTGTGGAAGTGGGTTATTCTCTTCCATCCCTTTAGTAGGATAGGATTCGTCTTCTCGCTCTTCTTCAGTGTAATTTAGGGCTCGCCTAATTTCTTTGTGATTTTTTAGAGCGGTAGCTTCAATTTCACTATCGTATACTAGTGGTCCTGTCGGGTTCCTTCTAGTCATAAACTAGAGGTACCTACTAGGAAAAGGAAGAAGAAATAAAATTAGCAAAAAGAATAAAATAAAATAAATTGCGAAATAACCAAAAAATAAAAATAAAAATAAAAATAATGGATCAAGTAATAAAAATAGAGCTTTCTTAATATTTTATTTCCCCGGTAACAGCGCCAAAAGCTTGATCGTGTGTCTATTGAGTTTTAAAATTTATAATGAATGTGATCGAACCTGGAGACTAACTCTGACAATGATTTAAGGCAAGTGTACGTATCGAATAGTAGTATAGCTTAGGCAAGACCAGATTGTCGAACCCAAATGAACTAAAAGTACTAATACTAACTTTCTTTTTTATTATTTAGCCTAAAATATGGAGTGATTGGTTGATTTAATCTAATTTAACGACTACTAAACTAAAGACTCAAAGACAAAAGAGAATGAATTTGGAAATAACTTGTTGAAAAACTCAGTTGATCACGACGATACCCTCAAGAAGAATCCACCTAGACTTTACTTGTTATCTAACACTGAACCATACGATCTATTCACATAGTTTGATCCGTGAGACTCCCTAATGTATATTAAACCCTCTCTCAAGGCGAATAATGTCTAACCCTAGTTTAATTAGTGGAAATCTCGTTCTCTTATAATAACCCCCTAGTGTAGTAGTAAATCGATCTATGGATTCCTATATTAGGTTTCACCCTAATCCGGCAAAATCTTGTCACCCTATCTCTAGGCGTGCTATCAACTCAGCTTAATTATGCTAGATCTACTCTTAGGTAGGGTCTATTCCTCCTCCACCTAAGCACATCAAAATTTGGATTAAGCATGCACAATTAAGAACAAAATAAGTATTTATCATATAATTCAGAAAACAATAATAAGATTCATCTAGGTTTCATCCCCTTCAGGTATCTGAAGGGTTTAGTTCATAACTTTAAAATAAAACATCTCAAGAGAAAAGGTAAAGCAAAACATAAGAAATCCCTAAAACCCCCTGAAGGAATTGAAGGAGAGATCCACCGTCTTGAGTAGAATTTTGGCTTCTTGAGATGGATCAACTGGCTATCTTCAAGTAATTCCCTGAATTGACTGCTCTGGCTTTGGCTCTTTGGCCTAGCTCACCGCCCTCTTTCAGGATACACTTAGAGTGTTTATATAGGCTCTTGGAATGCTTTACTTGGCCTCGAAGTGTCCTAATTTAAGTCTGCTTCTTACTCGGTGTTTGAATACACTTTGGAATATGTTTTTTGGCTTAAAGTATCCAAATCCGAGTGAAATTTCTCTCTCCCGGTAGAGGCACGGCCATGGTACACGCTTGTGTAATTCATTTTCAAGCCGTGTTTCAATTCTGTCGATTGGGGCACGACCGTGTAAATTGTGGCATGGCTGTGTCTTATTTAATTTTGAGGCACGGCCGTGTGGCTTGAAGTCCAGGCCATGTCAATTTTCTCTTTGGCCCAAATTGGCCTGTTTTAAGCCGATTTCTCGTTCTTTTCATCCTCGGGTGCTTTCCTGAGTATAAACATGAAAAGAAAGGATTAAAAGCACCTTTTTACATAAATCAAGGGTTGAATCATCCAAAATCATACTAAATGTGGGCCTAAAATATGTTACTTTTACGGTTTATCGAGACCTTTAGAAAGACCTAATCACCAATGGAGAACTCTATCTCCTTCCGCTTCAGACCCACATAAGATTTCTGTCTTTTCGAAGCTTCTTTTAATCGAGCCCAAATTACCTTACCTTTACTTGAAGTTCGGCTAGCAGACTACCATCTTCATCAAGGCTAAGATGAGCGAACATTACTCTCAAATCCGATATCACCTTACAACTCAACACATCTGCCACTAAGTTAGCCTTACCTGGATGATACTCGATTAAGGAGACATAATCTTTCAACAATTCTATCCACTTTCACTGTCTTAAATTCAACTCCTTTTGGGTAAGGAGGTACTTCAGACTCTTATGGTCTGTGAAGATAATCCACTTCTCTCCATATAGATAGTGTCTCCATATCTTCGGAGCAAACACCACTGCAACTAACTTCAAATCATGAGTGGGACAGTTTATCACATGTGGCCTTAATTGAAGAGATGCATAAGCCATCACTTTCCCCCTTGTATCAACACACATCCCAAGCCCGTGTGTGACGCATCACAGTAAACAATAAACTCCTTACCAGCGTCAGGCTGAATCAATACTGCCACTTCTATCAGAATCTTCTTCAATTTCTCAAAGCTCTCTTGCTATATATCTGACCACACAAAAGGTACAACTTTACATACTAACTTAGTTGGGGTGGAGCAATCAACGAAAACCCCTTAACAAATCGCCTGTAATATCCAGCCAAACCTAAGAAACTTTGAATCTACCATTGACTTTGGTGGCTTCCAATCCAATAATGCCTCGACCATCCGGGGATTAACTCTAATTCCTTCGGTAGACACAACATGCCCCAAAAAGGTCACCTCCTTCAGCCAAAATTCACACTTACCGAATTTGGCATACAATTACTTCTCCCTTAATATCTACAATATGACCCGTAGATGCGAATCATGCTTCTCTTCTGTCTTTGAGTACACCAAGATGTCATCTATGAACACAACCATAAATCAATCTAGATAGGGTTGGAAGACTCGGTTCATCATATCAATAAATGTAGCTGGTGCATTTGTCAACTCGAATCGTATCACCAAGAACTCGTAATGCCCGTAACGAGTTCAGAACGTAGTCTTGTGAATATTCGCTTCTTTTACTTTTAACTGGTGATACCCCGATCTCAAGTCTATCTTCGAGAAAATAGAAGCTCATTGCAGCTGATCGAAGCAGATCATCGATCCTCGGTAACAAATACTTGTTCTTGATCGTCAACTTATTCAATTGTCTATAATCGATGCACATACGCATTGATCCATTCTTTTTCTTAACGAACAAAATCGGCGCTCCACACGATGACACACTTGGTCTAATAAATCCATGATCCATCAACTCTTAAATCTAAGCTTTGAGTTCCACTAGCTCCTTTGGTGCCATTCTATAAGGAGTAATTGACATCGGAGCCGTTCCTGGAAATAGCTCAATGCCAAACTCCACCTCCCGACCCAGAGGCAATCTTGGAAGCTTCTTGGAAAGACGTCAAAAACTCTTTCACCGATCTAACACTCTCTACCGACAACTCTTTGGCATCCAAAGCACTGATAAAGGCTAAGAGCGCTCCACACCCCTTTGTACCAATTTTTCTGCCTTTAAAGCATATACCACATTAGATAGATAATTTCTTCTTTCACCTATCATCATCACTTCCTTATCCTCTGAAGTTTTTAGTATCATTCACTTTGTAGCATAGTCCAAGTTCGCACGGTGCTTTACCAACTAGTCCATGCCCAATATAAGGTCGAACTCCCCGAATGGTAGTTCCATCAAGTCCGCCAGAAATACTACCCTTGAACTTCTAAGGGCACATCCGTATACAACTTATTTACTACAACTGACTGTTCTAAAGGGCTAATCACAGTTGTTTCTCTAGCAGTAATCTCAGATCTAATATTTAGAGTTCAAGACACAGCACATACAACATACGAATGGGTAGATCCAATGTCTATTAAAGCGGTAAAAGGAACATCAGATATGAAGAACGTACCGATTATGACGTCCGATGCACCACCATCCTCTCGACGTCTGACCGCATGGACAAATCTTGGCTGTCTCACCTCCGTGTTACCCCTATTATCGGTACCTCTACCCGGTGCACCCTGACCTCGTCCTATGCCATTACCACCACAACCTAACCCATGACCTCTTGGTGGTTGAATGTGATTAGTAGCTGGAGCACCCACTCGAATTGATCCCTCATTCCTGGGCTTTTTCTGAAAACCTCTAGTAGGACCTGAATACCCAGAGTCTCTCTTGTTCTTGCCCCTATCCTTGTCTCGATTTTGCCATTCGAGTGTTTAACTTCCTCAGCTATCTTAGATTTTTCCAAAAGTGTAGCAAAATTCTTCTTCTGTGGGGCTATCAGTACCCATAACTCATAACGGAATCCATCCTCAAAACGCATACAGTATTCATAATTAGTTAGCACTATACCCGAGCATACTGACTCAGACGCAGGAACTCCGCCTCATAAACTGCCACAGATCTACTTTCTTAAACTAGATTCAAGAATACCTTTCTTCGGGCATCCACATAGTTAGCCCAACATAATTTACTTGAAATGTTGTCTTAAACAATTTCTAGGTGATATGATTAGCTTGAGTGCCTTCCTGAACAGTGAGCCACCACTGATACGTCTCGTCTCTCAGCAATGACACAACCCCTTTCAGTTTTTGCTCAGCTGTACAATCCAGATTGTCCATAATCTGCTCCACCGCCTCAAGCCAGTACTCCGTTACACTGGGGGCTACACCTGAAATACCCCTAAAAACTTTAGCCCCATTCGATCTAAGTCGTTTCGATATTGACCCACGAGCTACCGATGCAGATCTTGCCCCAGCAACCCTTTCTAGTACCCGCAACATCGCTTAGGACAGAGCGTTGTCCTCTCTCATTCGATCATGTGACCCGACTTGACCCACGGTGGACGAGTGTGTCCATTTTGGGAAATGTCCCGATGCCTCAGATATAACTCTAGCACCTCGGCCTCTACCACGTCCACGTCTACCACATCCACGTCCTCTAGCGCTCATGTTTGCTAAGTCAATTTAATCTGATTAAGAGTCTTATGAATCAGTTTGCTATTTTAGTGTTTATTAAAAAATATTTTATGGAGTATATAAAGTAAAGTTATTTTCGCAAAACATATCCTAAAGTCTCAATCTCTATAATTTCAGCTCCTAAAGCTAAAAGTTCTATAGCATTTCTATTTTGTGAAATTTTCTTACCACAGTCATATCACAATTATCATAAAAGGAAAACAAAACTTACTGACTTGGTGCCGGATTCCCCGTGGTGCCATACATCTTCAAAAAATGTATTTATAAATCGAATTTCAAGCAGATTTAGAAAATATTTTTGAACCCAATCTACAGTCGAGTTTTGCAATCGGGCTCTGATACCATAAAATGTAACACCCCAAACCCGGCCCATGCGGTATGACCAGATCTGACATGTCATATGAAGAAAACAAGTAAAGATCTTGTGATTCTTACTAAAGATGTTGTTATATAGTTATAGTTTAAGAAAACAAATTTCATTAGAACTATTTGATAAAAATACTACAAATCTTGATAGGTTAATTGAAGAATCGATAATTGAACTAATGATCTTTTAAAACCGTGACCTTGTTGATAATTCAAAAGAGAATTCAAGTTAAATTATTTGTAAATATTTGTTATGAAATCCATTTGTTAATCAATTTTGGAAAACCGTTATTTATGATTTCAAAAAATCGCCATTTAAATCAAATTAAAATAATAAAAACGTCAAAACATAAAGCAAATTAAAACATGTCCCAGAGGCCTTATTAAAACTTTAAAACTCAAAATAGTAAAGGTAACGAAAATAATACGGAAAAAAGTTTACTAATGTTTGAAAATATTATTCCAAAAGTATGGCCTCCACCGAGTCATCCATGGCTCCAAGTCCTCGTCACTGAGCATTACCTGCAAGGATTAAGAAGAAGGGTGAGTTTCTAGAACTCAGTGTATAATCCCCCTTACCGTCATCCACTGGGCCTGAACCTACATGGCATCATCTTGAGCTTAAGCCCATTTAGATAACAGTATATATATGAAATGTATGCAGCCCAACCCATCCATCCATCAAACCCCCGACCAGCCAATCACACCTGTGGGGATCAAGTCAACCCACCCTGCCGCTCACACCAAATTTGCAGTCAAGCTGCTATAATATATATTATTGTGGTCAAGCCACTGAAATCATAATTAAGCATGATAATAAACAAATTGTGGCTAAGCTACCAGGCTACACTGCTCTCCATACAAATTTTTCCCATCCCATGCAAAATGTTAAAATGCAACATACATAATAAATATCCACATATAAATATATAACCACCAATAATCTAGTTAATTATTTCGTTGAATCGGCCCATTAAAGCAATTTAATAATTCAGCCCACTAAGGCATTCTAGCAAATCGGCCCATATGGGCATTTTGGTAAATGACCCATAGGGGCATTTTGGTAAATTGGCCCATAGGGGAATTTTGGTAAATCGACCAATAAGGGCATTTTTGTAATTTAGCAATTTAATACCGATTTTGATAGACCTTTAGAAATATTGTTGTTTAAGCAAAATACTGAACTTATGCCATATTACGGTTAATAGATTTGTAAACAACAATGATTTATTTTTTAACATGATAGTGAATTGCGAATCTACGGGATTTCGGTGTGAGATTACACACCTGATTACAGTAAGGACTAAACCTTATTGATCGTCGGCACCTATGGCATCATAAAATTCATTTAACCAACCAAAGATATTTTCTTAATCCAAATCTAAATCAACGGTCTAAAAATGCTTACCCTTAGTATAGTGAATGACGACGATTTGTCTATTCTCATCGGATGATGGTCAACCTGGTAGGAAATCTCAAACTACCGGTACAGCCCTTCGTTTGAACTTGGGAGTAAAGATTGCAAGTCCACTCCCTTTTTGCCCTTCTATCAATTTTCCTTTAATAACGCTACCACTTACCTCCATTGAAAGAGTCTCGGTTAGAATAATACTATGATGAGAGAATGCAATTGTTTAGGGATAGGATTTGGCTTACCACTACTTTCGAAGGAACAACGAGTGGATAAGAACTAGTGATCTAGTCCTTAAAATAACCGATTAGTCAAATCCATTGACCCATTTAGTAAACTAACCGAGCAATGAAATAGATCAAAATGAACCATGACGAAACTCCTTACCTTAACGATGATGAATCTGATTCTCACCGAATGGACTTATGGCTACTGAATGATTCAAAGGTATAATATTCGGCTTTCCCACTATAACACTACAAAAATAAAATGATTAAGATATAATGGAGTAGGGGAGAGTGATTTTTTGGTTTAGAAACAAAGTAGAAGAACCGAATAGTGATGAACACACATTCGGCTAGGAAGAAAAGAAGATAAAAGGAATAGAATGAAGCCCATACCCGATTCAATCAAAGAGAAATGTCCAAGACGCAAACAAAATGGAGAAGAGATAGTGGCTAAAAGGATTCGGCTACTTTGAGAGAAAGTAACGAGGAAGATTCGTCCTCCAAAAATGGTCGACCAAAGAAAGAAGAGAGAAAGATAGGAGAAATGGTGAGAAAACAAGAAAAGAAGAGTAAAGTGGCTTGAGTGTTTTGGCAAAACAAAGGAAAAATGACAAAATGATTTGAGTGTTTCGGCCAAACAAAGGAAAAAGGTTAGGAAAAGAAACACAAAAATGTTCCAAAAAAGAAAATACCTCTCATGCACAAAACTTGTAAAAAGCTATAGGAAATTTGGTTCCCTTATTTCCCCTACCAAAACCGTGTGCCCATAACAACCAAAAGATGTTGGTTGACCAAAAAATATTCTTTGCCCAAGCACCTTTCAAAAATTTGGCCAACATGTTTCCCTTCCCTTATCTCTTTTCTTTATTTCTTTCCTTGTTTTTCGCTTGCTTTCCTCCTTACCATATTCCTTGGTCTTCATTCCATCATTAGAAAGTGTTCCTTTCCTTATTTATATCCTCGACCGACACTTTGGAAAGAAGCACAAAAAATAAATCCCAAAAATTGCAATAGATGGGATTCAAACTCCAGTCCTTAAGCCCCTTCATGTGACGCCTCACCACCTTACTACTAGCTCCTCTTGTGCTAGCTAATTACATACTTATTTCCTTAAGTCTTGACACCACTTACCTCCTCTCCTTATAGTGCTTAAACACAAAAATTTTGCTAAGGCCCAACTCAACCCCAAGCCTTCTTAGGACCCCTAAACATACACAATTAACATTTTCAGTCATTTGTTCCCATGAAATGATTGACCCTCGTGGTAATGAGTTCAACCACTATTTGGCTTTATTCCTTAATGAAAAGTGGAATAACCAAAGAAGAATGGCATCATCAGAAATGCCATTTATTTTGAAAGTATCACAGAACTTTAAAAAATTAGCTATATGAGTGTTCGGGTCTTCATCCTGCAAACCATCAATTTTAACAAATTGTTGAATCATTTGTATTGTGTTAGGCTTTAATTCAAAATTATTAGCGGCTATAGCAGGCCTAACAATACTAGATTCATCTCCTATTAAATGAGGTTTAGCATAATCATACATAATCTTGTGAGCATTGTTTCCCCTCACATCCTGTGGAAGTGGGTTATTCTCTTCCATCCCTTTAGTAGGATAGGATTCGTCTTCTCGCTCTTCTTCAATGTAATTTAGGGCTCGCCTAATTTCTCTGTGATTTTTTCGGGCGGTAGCTTCAATTTCACTATCGTATACTAGTGGTCCTGTCGGGTTCTTTCTAGTCATAAACTAGAGGTACCTGCTAGGTAAAAGGAAGAAGAAATATAGTTAGAAAAATAATAAAATAAAATAAATTGAGAAATAAACAAAAAAATAAAAATAAAAATAATGGATAAAGTAATAAAAATAGAGGTTTCTTAATATTTTAGTTCCCCGGTAACAGCGCCAAAAGCTTGATCGTGTGTCTATTGAGTTTTAAAATTTATAATGAATGTGATCGAACCTGGAGACTAACTATGACAACGATTTAAGGCAAGTGTATGTATCGAACAGTAGTATAGCTTAGGCAAGACCGGATTGTCAAACCCAAAGGAACTAAAAGTACTAATATTAATTTTTTTTATTATTTAGCCTAAAATATGGAGTGATTGGTTGATTTAATCTAATTTAACGACTACTAAACTAAAGACTCAAAGACAAAAGAGAATGAATTTGGAAATAACTTGTTGAAAAACTCAGTTGATCACGACGATACCCTCAAGAAGAATCCACCTAGACTTTACTTGTTATCTAACACTAAACCATACGATTTATTCACTTAGTTTGATCCGTGAGACTCCCTAACGTATATTAAACCCTCTTTCGAGGCGAATAATGTCTAACCCTAGTTTATTTAGTGGAAATCTCGTTCTCTTATAATAACCCCCTAGAGTAGCACTAAATCAATCTATGGATTCCCATATTAGGTTTCACCCTAATCCGGCAAAATCTTGTCACCCTATCTCTAGGCGTGTGATCAACTCAGCTTAATTATGCTAGATCTACTCTTAGGCAGGGTCTATTCCTCATCCACCTAAGGACATCAAAATTTGGATTAAGCATGCACAATTAAGAACAAACTAAGTATTTATCATATAATTCAGAAAACAATAATAAGATTCATCTAGGTTTCATCCCCTTCAGGTATCTGAAGGGTTTAGTTCATAACTTTAAAATAAAACATCTCAAGAGAAAAGATAAAACAAAATATAAGAAATCCCTAAAACCCCCTGAAGGAAATGAAGGAGAGATTCCGTCATCTTGAGTAGAATTTTGGCTTCTTGAGATGGATCAACTGGCTATCTTCAAGTAATTCCCTGAATTGACTACTCTAGCTTTGGCTCTTTGGCCTAGCTCACCGCCTCTTTCAGGATACACTTAGAGTGTTTATATAGGCTCTTGGAATGCTTTACTTGGCCATGGTACACGCCCATGTAATTCGTTTTCAAACCGTGTTTCGATTTTATGAATTGGGGCACAGCCGTGTAAACTGTGGCATGGCCGTGTCTTATTTAATTTTTGAGGCACGGCCGTGTGGCTTAAAGTTTAGGCCATGTCAATTTTCTCTTTGGCCCAAATTGGCCCATTTTAAGCCCGTTTCTCATTCTTTTCGTCCTCGGGTGCTTTCTTGAGCATAAACATGAAAAGAAAAGATTAAAAGCACCTTTTTGCATAAATCAAGGGTTGAATCATCCAAAAGCATACTAAATGTAGGCCTAGAATATGTTACTTTTACGGTTTATCAGAGACCTTCAGAAGGACCTGATCATCGACAGAGAACTCTATCTCCTTCCGCTTCAAACCCGCATAAGATCTCTATCGTTTCGAAGCTTCTTTTAACCGAGCCCAAATTACCTTGACCTTTACTTGAAGTTCGGCTCGCAAACTACCATCTTCATAAAGGCTGAGATGAGCGAACATTGCTCTCAAATCCAAAATCACCTTACGACTCAACACATCTGCCACTACGTTAGCTTTACCTGGATGATACTCGATTGAGGAGTCATAATCTTTCAACAATTCTATCCACTTCGCTGTCTTAAATTCAACTCCTTTTGGGTAAGGAGGTACTTCAGACTCTTATGGTCTATGAAGATAATCGACTTCTCTCCGTACAGATAGTGTCTCTATATCTTCAGAGCAAACACCACTGCAGCTAACTCCAAATCATGAGTGGGATAGTTTATCACATGTGGCCTTAATTGACGAGATGTATAAGCCACCACTTTTCCCCTTGCATCAACACACATACCAAGCCCGTGTGTGACGCATCACAGTAAACAATAAACTGCTTACCAGCTTCAGGCTGAATCAATACCGGCACTTCTGTCAGAATCTTCTTCAATTGCTCAAAGCTCTCTTGCTGTTTATCTGACCACACAAAAGGTACACCTTTACGTAATAACTTAGTTAGGGGTGCAGAATCAACAAAAACCCCTTAACGAATCGTCTGTAATATCCAGCCAAACCTAAGAAACTTTGGATCCCTGCCACTGACTTCGGTGGCTTCCAATCCAATACTGCCTCGACCATCCGGTGATCAACTCTAATTCCTTCAGTAGACACAACATACCCCAAAAAGGTCACCTCCTTCACCAAAATTCACACTTACTGAATTTGGCATACAATTACTTCTCCCTTAATATCTGTAATACGACCCGTAGATGCGAATCATGCTCCTCTTCTGTCTTTGAGTACACCAAGATGTCATCTATGAACACAACCATAAATTGGTCTAGATAGGGTTGGAAGACTCGGTTCATCATATTAATAAATGCAGCTGGTGCATTTGTCAACTCGAACGGCATCACCAAGAACTCGTAATGCCTATAACTAGTTCAGAACGCAGTCTTGTGAATATCTGCTTCTTTTACTTTTAACTGGTGATACCCCGATCTCAAGTCTATCTTCGAGAAAATCAAAGCTCCTCGTAGCTGATCAAACAGATCATCGATCCTCGGTAACGGATACTTGTTCTTGATCGTCAACTTATTCAATTGTCTATAATCAATGCACATACGCATCGATCCATCCTTTTTCTTAACGACCAAAACCGGCACTCCACACAGTGACACACTTGGTCTAATAAATCCACGATCCATGAACTCTTGAATCTGAGCTTTGAGTTCCACTAGCTCCTTTAGTGCCATTCTATAAGAAGCAATGGACACCGGAGCCGTTCCTGGCAACAGCTCAATGCCAAACTCCACCTCCCAATCCAAGGCAATCTTGGAAGCTTCTCGAGAAAGACGTCAGAAAACTCTTTCACCGATTTAACACTCTCTACCGATAATTCTTTGGCATCCAAAGTACTGATAAAAGCTAAGAACACTCCATACCCTTTTTGTACCAATTTTTCTGCCTTTAAAGCAGATACCACATTAGATAGATAATTTCTTCTTTCACCTATCATCATCACTTTCTTATCCGCTGAAGTTCTTAGTATCATCCATTTTGTAGCACAGTCCAAGTTCACACGGTGCTTCACCAGCCAGTCCATGCCCAATATAAGGTCGAACTCCCCGAATGGCAGTTCCATCAAGTCCACCAGAAATACTACCCCTTGAACTTCTAAGGGCACATCCGTATACAACTTATTTACTACCACCGACTGTCCAAAAGGTCTAATCACAGTTGTTTCTCAAGCAGTAATCTCAGATCTAATATTTAGAGTTCAAGACACAGCACATGCAACATACGAATGGGTGGATCCAATGTCTATTAAAGTGATAAAAGGAACATCAGATATGAAGAACGTACCGATTATGACGTCTGATGCATCACCATCCTCTCGACATCTGACCGCATAGACCAATCTTGGCTATCTCGCCTCCGTGTTACCCCTATTACCGGTACCTCTACCGGTGCACCCTGACCTCGTCCTATGCCATTACCACTACAACCTGACCCACGGCCTCTCGACGGTTGAATCTAATTAGTAGTAGCTGGAGCACCCACTCAAATTAGTCCCTCATTCCTGGGCCTTTTCTGAAAACCTCTAGCAGGACATGAATACCCGAGTCTCTCTTGTTCTTACCCCTATCCTTATCTCGATTTTGTCGTTCGAGTGCTTAACTTCCTCAACGATCTTAGATTTTTCCACAAGTGTAGCAAAATTCCTCTCCTTCTGTAGGGCTATCAGTACCCATAACTCATAACGCAATCCATCCTCAAAACTCACACGATGTTCAGAATTAGTCGGTACTATACCTTAAGCATACTGACTCAAACACAGGAACTCTACCTCATAAACTACCACAGATCTACTTTTTGAACCAGATTCAAGAATTCCTTTCTTCGAGCATCCACATAGTTAGCCCCAACATATTTTCCTTGAAATGTTGTCTTAAAGAATTCCCAGGTGATACGATCAGCCTGAGTGCCTTCCTGAACAATGAGCCACCACTGATACGTCTCGTCTCTCAGCAATGACACAACCCCTTTAGTTTCTGCTCAGCGGTGCAATCCAGATCGTCCATAATCTACTCTATCGCCTCAAGCTAGTAATCCGGTACACTGGGGGCTACACCCGAAATACCCCTAAAAACTTCAGCCCCATTCGATCTTAGTCGCTCTGATATTGACCCACGAGCTATCGACCCAGATCTTGCCCTAGCAACCCTTTCTAGTACCCGCAACATCGCTTGGGACAGAGCGTTGTCCTCTCTCATTCGATCATGTGACCCAGCTTCAGTCACAGGTGACGCAGGTGTGTCCATTTTCGGGATATGTCCCGATGCCTCAGATATAACTCTAGCACCTCGGCCTCTACCACATCCACGTCCTCTAGTGTTCATGTTTGCTAAGTCGATTTAATCTGATTACGAGTCTTATGAATCAATATACTATTTTAGTGTTTATTAAACAATATTTTATGGAGTATAGGAAGTAAAGTTGTTTTTGTAAAACGTATTCTAAAGTCTCAATCTCTATAATTTCAGCTCCTAAAGCTAAAAGTTCTATAGCATTTCTATTTTGTGAAGTTTTCTTACCACAGTCATATCACAATAATCATAAAATGAAAACAAAACTTACTGACTTGGTGCCGGATTCCCCGTCGTGCCATACATCTTCTAAAAATGTATTTATAAATCAAATTTCAAGTAGATTTAGAAAACATTTTTGAACCCAAACTACAGTCGAGTTTTGCAATCGGGCTCTGATACCATAAAATGTAACACCCAAACCCGACCCATGCGGTATGACCAGATCTGACATGTCACATGAAGAAAACGAGTAAAGATCTTGTTATTCTTACTAAAGATGTTGTTATTAGGTTATAGTTTAAGAAAACAAATTTCATTAGAACTATTTGATAAAAATACTACAAATCTTGATAGGTTAATTGAAGAATCGATAATTGAACTAGTGATCTTTTAAAACCGTGACTTTTGAAAATATTGTTGATAATTCGAAAGAGAATTCAAGTTAAATTATTTGTAAACATTTGTTATGAAATTCATTTGTTAATCAATTTTGGAAAACCGTTATTTATGATTTCAGAAAATCACCGTTTAAATCAATTTAAAATAATAAGAACGTCAAAACATAAAGCAAATTAGAACATATCCCAGAGGCCTTATTAAAACTTTAAAACACGAAATAGTAAAGGTAACGAAAATAATACGAAAAAGAAGTTTACTAATGTTTGAAAAATATTATTCCAAAAGTATGGCCTCCACCGTGTCATCCATGGCCCCAAGTCCTCGTCACTGAGCATTACCTGCAAGGATTAAGAAGAAGGGTGAGTTTCTAGAACTCAGTGTATAATCCCCCTTACCGTCATCCACTAGGCCTGAACCTACATGGCATCATCTTGAGCTTAAGCCCATTTACATAACAGTATATATATGAAATGTATGCAGCCCAACCCATCCATCCATCAAACCCCCGACCAACCAATCACACCTGTGGGGATCAAGTCAACCCACCCTGCCGCTCACACCAAATTTGCAGTCAAGCTGCTATAATATATATTATTGTGGTCAAGCCACTGAAATCATAATGAAGCATGATAATAAACAAATTGTGACTAAGCCACCAGGCTACACTGCTCTCCATACAAATTTTTCCCATCCTATGCAAAATGTAAAAATGCAACATACATAATAAATATCCACATAAAAATATATAACCACCAATAATCTAGTGAATTATTTCGTTGAATCGGCCCATTAAAGCAATTTAATAATTCAGCCCACTAAGGCATTCTAGCAAATCGGCCCATAGGGGCATTTTGGTAAATTAGCCCATAGAGGCATTTTGGTAGATCGACTTTTAGAAATTTAATACTGATTTTGATAGACCTTTGGAAATAGTGTTGTTTAAGCAAAATACTGAATTTATGCCATATAACGGTTAATAGATTTGTAAACAACAACGATCTATTTTTTAACATGATAGTGAATCACGAATTGACGGGATTTCGGTATGTGATTACACACCTGATTATAGTAAGGACTAAACCTTCTTGATCGTCGGCACCTATGACATCATAAAATTCGTTTAACCAACCAAAGAGATTTTCTTAATCTAAATCTAAATCAACGATCTAAAAATGCTTACCCTTAGTATATTGAACGACCACGATTTGTCTATTTTCACCGGATGATGGTCCACAACCTGGTAGGAAATCCCGAACTACCGGTACAGTCCTTCGTTTGGACTTGGGAGTAGAGATTCCAAGTCCACTCCCTTTTTGCCTTTCTATCAATTTTCCTTTAATGACGCTACCACTTGCCTCTATTGAAAGAGTCTCGGTTAGAATAATACTATGATGAGAGAATGCAATTGTTTAGGGATAGGATTCGGCTTACCACTACTTCCAAAGGAACAAGAAGCTGGATAAGAACTAGCGATCTAGTCCTTAAAATAACCGATTAGTCAAATCCATCGACCCGTTTAGTAAACTAATCGAGCAATGAAATAGATCAAAATGAACCATGACGACACTCATTACCTTAACGATGATGAATCGATTCTCATCGAATGGACTTATGGCTACAGATGAGTCAAAGGTATAATATTCGGCTTTCCCACTATAACACTACAAAAAGAAAATGATTAAGATATAATGGAGTAGGGGAGAGTGATTTTTTCATTTTAGAAACAAAGTAGAACAACCGAATAGTGATGAACACACATTCGGCTAGGTAGAAAAGAAGATAAAAGGAATAAAATGAAGTCCTTACCCGATTCAACCAAAGAGAAATGTCCAACACGCAAAAAAAAATGGAGAAGAGATAGTGGCTAAGAGGATTCGGCTACTTTGAGAGAAAGAAACGAGGAAGATTCGTCCTCCAAAAATGGTCGACTAAAGAAAGACGAGAGAAAGATAGGAGAAATGATAAGAAAACAAGAAAAGAAGAGTAAAGTGGCTTGAGTGTTTTGACAAAACAAATGAAAAAAGACAAAATGATTTGAGTGTTTCGGCCAAACAAAGGAAAAAGGTTAGGAAAAGAAACACAAAAATGTTCCAAAAAGAGAAAATACCTCTCATGCACAAAACTTGTAAAAAGCTATAGGAAATTCGACTCCCTTATTTCCCCTACCAAAGCAGTGTGCCCATAACACCCAAAAGATGATGGTTGACCAAAAAATATTCTTTCCCCAAGCACCTTCCGGAAATTCAGCCAACATGTTTCCCTTCCCTTATCTCTTTTCTTTATTTCTTTCCTTGTTTTTTGCTTGCTTTCCTCCTTACCATATTTCTTGGTCTTCTTTCCATCATTAGAAAGTCTTCCTTTCCTTATTTATAGCCTTGGCCGACACTTTGGAAAGAAGCACAAAAAAATTAAATCCCAAAAATTGTAATAGATGGGATTCGAACTCCAGTCCTTAAGCCCCTTCATGTGACGCCTCACCACCTTGCTACTAGCTCCTTTTGTGCTAGCTAATTACATACTTATGTCTTTAAGTATTGACACCACTTGCCTCCTCTCCTTGTAATGCTTAAACACAAAAAATTTGCTAAGGCCCAACTCAACCCCAAGCCTTCTTAGGACCCCTAAACATACACAATTAACATTTTTAACTAGCCTATCGCATGGTATAATGTAAAACATAAATTCTCGAATTTCAGGATGTTACAAGTTCCATTGGGTTCGACATTCGGTCTTGCCACTAAGCTATAATACTGTTCAATAGGTGCGTTTGCCTCAATCGTGGTGATAGTTTGTTTCTAGGCTTGATCATTCGTTATATAAATTTTAAAACTCTCAGACACAATCAGAAAACATCTTGAAATAAAGATAACTACAAAACATAAGAAAACCCAAAAACTTCAAAAGAAATTGATAGGAGATCTTCAATCTTGTTGGAGACCCCTCTTCCAAGCTGCTTCCAATGGCTGCCTTCGAGTATTTTCTGCCTTCTACTCTGTGTCTCTTCTTTAGGTCGTCCCTAGGGTGTTTATATAGGCTTTGGAACACATCTCTTGGCCCACAAGTGGTCTTTTCTGAATGCAATTAGACTTGGGATCGGTAGGGACACTCCCATGTGACACGCCTATGTATTTGATAGCTTAGGCCATGCTTGAATCTGCTCGCCACACACGGCCGTGTGGTTTGCTTGTGGATGAAGGTCCAGGCCGTGTTGATTTTTAAGGTAGGCCCATTTTGTCCCTTTTTGGCCCGTTTCTCATTCTTTTTGACTCCCTAAGATCTCTTGAGTGTAAAACTTGAAATTAAAGGATTAGGAGCATTAGATTCATCAAATCTAATTAAAATGCATCCAAAAATAAGCCAAGCATGGGGTAAAATATGTATAAATTATGGTTTATCAAATATCCCCACACTTAAGTGTTTTCTTGTCATCAAGCAAAATCCTCAACGCACAATTAAAATTAAACTTCCTTAATTCATAATTCTCATCAATAATGTCTTACCATAATTCACAGATAATTCATACATTGAGAATTTAACTAAAAGAGTCTTAAAGATTCAAACAATCCAAGTCACACAGTTTTATATCACGAAAACATAGGTGTTTTCCTTACCTAAATAATCACTTTTAATTTAAAACTGACCAAGGATTGACATCCTCACTAAAGATTCACTCAAATCACTCAAAGTGTCTAAGGTTCCAGATTAAGCACTCAAAAGTCAAACATGAAAAGTTATTACCATAGGCTTGCATGAAAATCAAATCTCCACTACTATAAAATGAGATGATACACAAATCAAATGGTCTTTAAAAAGAGTTGTAATGGGGCTTGGGTTAAAGGTGTGGATAAAGGCTAAAAAAGGAGGTTAAAATCAAGATTGAATTGACAATTTACCTAACTAGAAAACTAAACTAATACTGAATAATTACATCAATTGAAAACTTATCAATAATAACACGAGTTTCCTCTCAAAATGTGAAATTAACCGTTAAGCTCAAATAACATAGAACTAATAATGAATATATTTCCAAAAAAAAATTTAAGAATAAAAACAAGTACACGATATATGATGAATTTAACAACTAAAATAAAGAAAATAGTTAGGCAACTGATCAAATCAAATCTCGAAAAAAAAGGAGTTAAAAGAAAAGGAAAAATTCTCAATGAATCAACAAGGATGGGTCTTGGGTTAATATTGAGGGTAAATCAAGAAACAGTTTATTAGGATCAAAGGAGTTCACTAGGGTTAATTACGAAGGTAGTCTTTTTGGGTAAGTGGGTTAAATCCTAAGTGCGTTTATCATCTCAGTATATCAAATCAAGAGTGTGGTCTCGACATGTATAATCGAAGCAAGTTCTAGAATAACAAATCAATTTTGACACACTCATAACCAATAGTAAAGTGAGCACAAAAAATATATGATCAAGAAGGCTTAAAATCTCACAAAAATTATGGTTTTTTTATGTCAACCTTGCAAATTTCAAACTTCAAAGTAATATTTAAATTTAGGGAAACAACCTAATAAATTTTTAATTCTAAAAAGAGACTTATCATGCTTGGTTCTCTAATGTCTTAAAGTTTAAATCATCAATGCACAATTACCTATGACTTAATCCAAAACATATTAATAAAAATCATAAGTCAATAAAAATTTTATTCTAATTAGTAATATGAGAAAATTTACTTAAGAACAAGACATAATTCAGGGGTTTTCTAATAATCAATTAATTAACCTCCCCACACTTAAGATGTACATTTTCTTCAATGTAACATCCTGAAATTTAGGATTTTATGTTTTGCATTATTACCATGCGTTAGGCTAGTTAAATGTGTTCGTTGTACGTGTATGGAGGCCCAAGAAGGCCTGGGGTTGAGTTGGACCTTGGTAGAATTTTTGAGTTTAGGCACTTAAGGGGGAGAAGGTAAGTGGCGTCAAGGCTTAAGGAAATAAGTGTGTATTTTGCTAGCACAAGATGAGCTAGTAGCAAGGTGGTGAGGCATCACATGAAAGGGCTTAAGGGGTGGAGTTTGAATCCCACCTATTTCAATTTTTTTGGATTTAATTTTTGTGCTAACCAAGTGAAAGATGGTAAGATTCAACCAAGACTCTAAATAAGGAAAGGAAGACTCATTCAAATGATGGAAAGAAGACTAAGGAAAAGAGTAAAGAGGAGATCAAGGGAAAAATAAGGAAAGAAATAATGGAAAGAGATAAGGGGGGATATGTTGGCCGAATTTTGGGAGGTACTTGGGGAAAGAAATTTGGTCAACCATGATCTTTTTGGTAAGGGTACAGTTTTGGTAAGAGGGTGATATTGGCCAAAATTTTGAGATGTGCATGGGGGAGAAGTGTCGGTCAAAGGTGGTCTCTTGGGTGAGGAGTGTATTTGGTTTGGTAAGGGTTTGATATGCCAAATTTTCTTAGGCTCTTTGAGTAGTTTTTTGTTTCATTTTGAAAGTTCTTTTCTTTTGACCATTTGGGTACTTCTTTTCTTGCCTAAAATCGTGACCTTAAGGGATATTTTCTCTTCTTTTTCTCATTTTTTTAATAGGTTTCTTTTCTTTTCTTTTCACCGTTTCTTCAACCTTTCATTCTTCTTCTTTAGTCGACGACTTTGGTTGCCCGAATCATCTTTGTCCCTTTTCTTCAAATAGCTGAATCTTTAATACTTCCTCTCTTCTCAATCTTGTGTGTTGGACACTTTCTTCTTTAGCCGAATCGGGTAAGTGGTTTCATTCTTTTCTTTTCATCTTCTTTTCTTTCCTCCATGGCTGAATATGTGCCCCTTATCATTGGATAGTTCTCTAAACCGAAACATCACTCTCTCCTACTCCCTCACATCGTGTTCTTCATCTTTTTATAGCATTAAAGTGGGTAGGCCGAATCTCATATCTTTATCGACTCATCCGTAGCCATAAGCCCAATCGATGGGAGTCAGATTTATCATCAAGTAAGGTAAGGAGTCTCTTCTTGGTCCATTTGATATCGCTACTCGATTATTTTGCTAAATGGATAGATAGATTTGACTAATCAATTATTCTAGGGACTAAATCACTTATTTTCCTCTACTCGTTGATTCTTCAGAGGTAGTGGTAAGCCGAAACCCTCTCCTTAGACAATTACTTTCTCTCATCGTAATATTATTTTGACCGAGGCTCTTCTAATGGAGGCACGTGGTAGCGATATTAAAGGAAAATCAATAGAAGGTCAAAAGGAGTGGACTTACAATCTCTACTCCCAAGTTCAAACGTAGGGCGATATCAACAGTTCGGGATTTTCCACCGGGTTGTGGAAGGGAGTCAACATTCGGTGAGAATAGACAGGTTGTGGATGTTCTCGGTGGTGAGGGTAAGTGTGATAAATCGATTGTTTAGATGTGGATTAAGAAACTCTTTTTGTTAGTTGATCAAGTGTTATGGTGTCATAGGTGTCGACAATCAAGAAGGTTTAGTTCTTACCATAATAAGGTGTGTAATCTCACACCGAAATCCCTAGATTTGTGATTCATCATCATGTTGGAAAAATAGATCGTTGTTGCTTATGAATCTAATAATCGTAATATGGCTTAAATTGAGTAGTTTTCTTACACAACATTAATTCTAAGATCTGTCAAAATCGGCATTAACTTGTTAGATTACGAAAATGCCTTTATGGGATGAATTACTAAAATACCCTCAATGGGTCGATTTATCGAAATACTTTAACAGGCCAAATTACTTTAATGATCTTAAAGGGTTAATTTACCAAAATGCCCTCGATGGGCTGATTTATTAAACTGTCTATTATGGGCCAAATTGCCAAAGTGCTTTAATGGGTTGATTCACCGAAATATGTCACTAGATTAATGGTTGTTATATATATGTGGATATTTTACTATAAATGTTGCATCCTTACATACAGCATGGGGTGGGAAAAAAATTGTATGGAGAGCAGTGTAACATGGTGGCATAGCCACAATTCATTCATTATTGTGCTTAAATTATGGTTCTGGTAGTTTGACCACAAAAGTATTATATGATAGCAGTTTGATTGCAAATTGGTGTGAGCGGTGGGGTGGGTTGACTTGATCTCTACAGGTGTGATTGGCTGGTCGGGGGTGTGATGGATGGATGGGTTGGGTTGCATTCATTTCATTTAAATACTGTTATGTAAATGGGCTTAAGCCTAAAATGTTGCTATGCGAGTTCAGGCCCAGTGGATGACGGTAAGAGGATTATACACTGAGTTCTTGTAACTCACTCCTTTTCTTAATCCTTGCAGGTAATGCTCAGAAATGAGGACTTGGGGCCATGGATGACTCGGTGGAGGTCATACTTTAGGAATGACATTTTCGAACATTAGTAAACTTTTTTTCCACTTTATTTCGTTACTTTTACTATTTTGGGTTTAAAGTTGTAATAAGGCCTCTGGGATATGTTTTAATTTGCTTTATGTTTTTACATACTTATTATCTTCTATAAATTGTTTTAAACGGGGATTTTCTGAAATCATAAACAACGATTTTCCAAAATATATTAACAAATGGATTTCATAACAAATATGTACAAATAATTTAACTTGGATTCTCCTTCAAATTATCAATGTTATTTTAAAAAAAATCACGGTTTTAAAGTTCATTAGTTTGATTTTGTTTCATCAATCAACCTCTCGAGATTAGTTGTATTTTTATTGAATTTTTATAAACTAAACTTGTTTTCTTAACTATAATCAAATAATGTTAACTTTAGTACAAATATAAGATCTTTAAACATTTTCTTCATGTGACATGCTAGATCCAGTCATACCGCATAAGCTGAGTTTGGGGTGTTACATTTTATGGTATCAAAGTCGGTTGCAAAACTCGACTGTGGTTTGAGTTCAAAAATGTTTTCCAAAACTGTTTGGAATTTAATTTATAAATGCATGTTTTAGAGGAAGTATGGCACCACAGGTATCCGACACCAAGTCAGTAAGTGTTTGTTTTCATTTTATGATTATTGTGGTATGACTGTAGTAAGAAAACTTCACATATCTGAAATACTCTAGAACTTTAGACTTTAGGAGTAGAAATTATAGAGATTGAGACTCTAGGATACGTTTTGCAAAAATAACTTTACTTCGTAAACTTCATAAAATATTGTTTAATAAATACTGAATAAGCATACTGATCCATAAGACTTTTAATCAGATTAAATCGACTTAGCAAACATGAGCACTAGAGGACGTGGACACGGTAGGCATGGCCGTGGTAGAGGCCGAGGTGCTAGAGTTGTATATGAGGCATCTGGACATATGCTGAAAATGGACGCACTTGCGTCACTAGTGACTGAAGCTGGGTCACATGATCAAGTGAGAGAGGACAACGCTCTGTCCCCAAGTGATGTTACGGGTATTAGAAAGGGTTGTTGGGGCAAGAACTGGGTCGGCAGCTCATGGGTCGATATTCGAGCTACTTAAATCAAATGGGGCTGAAGCGTTTAGGGGTATTTTGGGTGTATCCCCAAGTGTAGCGGAGTACTGGCTTGAGGTTGTGGAGTGGATTATGGATGATCTGGATTGCACGACTGAGCAGAAACTGAAAGAGGTTGTGTCATTGTTGAGAGACGAGGCATATCAATGGTCGCTCACTGTTCGAAAAGGAACTCAAGCTAATCTTATTACTTGGGAATTCTTTAAGACAAAATTCCAGGGAAAATATGTTGGGGCTCGCTATGTGGATGCCCAAAGAAAGGAATTCTTGAATCTGGTTCAAGAAAGTAGATCTGTGGCAGTATATGAGGCAGAGTTCCTGTGTTTGAGTTGGTATGCCTAGGGTATAGTGCCGACTGATTATAAACGCTGTGTGCATTTTGAGGACGGGTTGCGTGATGAGTTACAGGTACTGATAGCCTCACAAAAGAAGAGTAATTTTGCTACACTTATGGAAAAAGCTAAGATAGCTAAGGAAATTAAACACTTAGAATGGCAAAACCGAGACAAAGATAGGGGCAGGAACAAGAGAGACTATGGGTATTTAGGTTCTGCTAGAGGATTTTAGAAAAGGCCTAGGAATGAGGGGCCAGTTGGAGTGGGTGCTCTAGCTACTACCAATCAGTTACAGCCTTGTGTGGATTGTGGAAAACTTCACTCGGATGAGTGCTAGAAGAGAACTAGCGGTTGTTTTAGATGTGGATCCAAAGACCATCAGTTTAGAGATTTCCCTCGAGAGCCTATTCAAACTCAAGTAGTTCGTAATAGATTTGCGCAGCTAGCAGGGGGCGCTCAACAGCCTCCAAGAGGTCGTAGGTTAGGTCGAGGTGGTAATGGTGTAGGACGAGGTTAGGGTGCACCGAGTAGAGGTACCGATAATAGGGGTATCATAGAGCCAAGACAGTTAGGTTTGGTCTATACAGTCAGACGTCCAGAGGATGGCGACGCACCGGACGTCATAACCGTACATTCTTCATAGCTTATGTACCTTTTATCGTATTGATAGATATTGGATCCACCCATTCGTATGTTGCTTGTGCTATGTCTGGAACTTTAAATATTAGATCTGAGATTACTACTAGAGAAACAACTGTGATTAGCCCTTTAGGACAGTCGATGGTAGTAAATAAGTTGTTTAAGAATGTGCCCTTAGAAGTTTAGGGGGTACTATTTCTGGTAGATTTGATAGAATTGTCGTTCGGGGAGTTCAACCATATATTGGGCATAGACTAGCTGGTTAAGCACTGTGCAAACTTGGACTGTGCTGCAAAGCAAATGGTATTAAGAACTTCAGAGGATAAGGAAGTGATGATGATAGGTGAAAGAAGAAATTATCTATCTAATGTGGTATCTGCTTTAAAGGCGGAAAGGTTGGTATGAAAGGGGTGTGAAGCGTTCTTAGCCTTTATCAGTGCTTTGGATGCCAAAGAGCTAGCGGTAGAGAGTGTTAGAACGGTGAAGGAGTTTTTAGACGTATTTTCCGAGAAGCTTCCAAGATTGCCTCTAGATAGGGAGGTGGAATTTGGTATTGAGCTATTGCCAGGAACGGCTCTGGTGTCTATTGCCCCCTTACAGAATGGCGCCGAAAGAACTAGTGGAACTTAAAGCTCAGATCCAGGAGTTGATGGATCGTGGATTTGTTCGACCAAGTGTGTCACCATGGGGAGCACCGATTTTGTTCGTTAAGAAAAAGGATGGGTCGATGCGTATGTGCATCGATTATATACGATTGAATAAGTTGATGATTAAGAATAAGTACTCGTTACCAAGGATCGATGACCTATTTGATCAGTTGCGATGAGCTTTAGTATTCTCGAAGATAGACTTGATATCGAGGTATCACCAATTAAAAGTCAAGGAGGCGGATATTCACAATACTGCGTTTCAAACTCGTTATGGGCATTACGAGTTCTTGGTGATGTCGTTTGGGGTTACAAATGCACCAACTACATTTATGGACATGATGAACCGAGTCTTCCAACCCTACCTAGACCGGTCTGTGGTGGTATTCATAGACAACATCTTGGTGTACTCAAAGACTGAAGAGGAGCATGATTCGCATCTATGGGTTGTATTGTAGATATTAAGAGTGAAGCAATTGTATGCCAAATTCAGTAAGTGTGAATTTTGGCTGAAGAAGGTGACCTTTTTGGGACATGTTGTGTCTACCGAGGGAATTAGAGTTGATCCCCAGAAGATTGAGGCTGTATTAGACTGGATGCCATCGAAGTCAGTGGTAGAAATCTAAAGTTTTCTAGGTTTGGCTGGGTATTACAGGTGATTCGTTGAGGGGTTTTTGTTGATTGCTGCACCCCTAACTAAGCTATTGCGTAAGGAAGTACCATTTGTGTGGTCAGATAAGCAACAAGAGAGCTTTGAAAAATTGAAGAAGATTACGACGCCTTCAAGATTGATTCAACTTTGAGGGTGTGTAACACCCCAAACCCGCCCATGCCTTTCGATACGGATCGGCATGTTATCGAACACATAACATTTTATCGATTTTGAAAAAAAAAAAGTTAAATTAATTAAATCTGAATAAAAGAGAAACTTTTGAAAATAAACCTCTTTGTATTTTTATTATTAAGCATAAATAAACCTTATCATAAAATTCATAAGTTGCTTAACATTGATAATCTACTGAGTTGAATGAAAGCTAGGGCCTTATTACATAAATATTCTCGAAAAAATAATGAAATAAAATAAACTTTAAGAAATCCCAAAAGAAATTAACTTGTAGAAATAGAACTTGATGGCCCCTCGAGTCCGTCTCTGGCTCCCATGTCCACGATCTCTTGTTATCCGGAAGAGTAGAGAAAGGAAAGCGTGAGTCACAAAGACTCAAATGTATAAATCTCAAAACACACATCGACTGAGCCCACAAACACATTATGGGCCTGGTCCATACAGAAAAGGCATCAATCATAATCACATAATAAATAATAAAGAATGAATAACCCAACCCATCCTAGGTTTCCATCCTCTACACACCAACCCGTATCAACCATCACACCTTGGGGATTTCTACAATCAACCCTCCATCCGCTACACACCAAAACGACAACAGATCGCCTATTCCTATTAAGTAGGAATCATTAAATGTGGTATAGCCACCGATCACAATGTGACCTAGCATTTATATTTGTGGGTTTTCTACCACCGATCAACTGCATGACCTATCATGCACTTCCCCTTCATCATGTCAATATCCCATCCCATGCATACACACATAAAGAAAATATCATGCAGTCATATATATTTTTTTGATACACATTGGGAGTTCTATGTTTACGTACCTGGCATCCTTGCCTAGCCCTTTTAACGTTCCATTCGACTGTTTATACAACCTTATTCCGGCTTTTAGCCCATAACATACATAAATAGATTTAAATACAGGTTTATTGGTAGTGTGTTAGAGATCTACACACCTGATTACCGATAAAACGAGGCTTTCTATTTCGACGCTATCCTTAGTCGACACAACTGCTATCTGCTTAAGGTGTTGTTCAGAAGCCGGTCCACAACCAATTGGCCAATCCCGAGCAGTAGATACTGCTCGTTTCTTAAACTTAGGGATTCTTTCTTTTGCCTTAAAATCCCAAAATTGGAGACTTATGATTTTCGGATTTTAGATCTAGTCGACTAAGCCTCCTTCAAACCCGAATTGCCGCCCATCATAAAACCATTAACTATTAGCTTTGACTTTTGCCTTTCAAAAATAGATTATGAGAACTAATCAAAATTCGACTCTTACCTTAGCTTAGGAGATTCGCTATCACTAGGGAGGGATTCGTAATGCCGATGGAAGATTTAAATTAGGAAGTGTAGAACAATTTCTCAAATAGGATGAATAAAAGAAAAAGCGATGGATGCTTCCTCTTTTAGAGAAATCAGCACAAGGGAAAATAAAGTGGGGAAAAGTTTTCACTTTTAAAGAAATTAAAGAAAGAAATTTGGAGAAAAGAAGCTAGGGAATTTTGGCACAAAAGGGAGAGGATTTAATGTTAGAAACTGTAACATCCTAGATTAGGGGTTATGCGTTCGTGCATAATTCGAGTGATAGTAGGCTTGGAGTATGTTTGGTTATGTTCTAAGGGTTTCGGGAACTTTAAAATATAAGGGAATGCTTTGGAAAAATTTTTATATTTAAGTGTAAAAAGGGGAAACTAGGTGAAAGAGGTCTTAAGAAAAGTTTTGGGGAGTTTAGGACATAAGGAACCATGTGGTAAAGTGCCATGAAGGCGCAAGGGTGCAAGAGGGGAAAGTAGCGTCAAAAGGGAGTGAAAAGGGGGAGGAGGTTCGAGCAATAGAGGAAGCATTGGAGACTTTTTATTTTTGGCATTGGGCTAAGGAGGCCTTAAGGAAAATTGTGAGAGTGTTTGGACATGAAAAGGGGCTTGGTGAAGTGGCTTCCATGCGCCACTTAAGGGCCTGGAAAGGACGCCTGGACAAGAGCCTTGGTTCGAATCCCGTTGGCGGCATGGGCGTGTTTTTATTTTTCTTTTGGCGCTAAGACAAAGGGAACTGGGCTAAGTAAGTCTTAAAAGAAATATTGGGTGCTTTATGTCACAAACAGCGCCTTGGCAAAGTGGTTGGCAGCGTGTGGTGTTTCCAGCAGGTCTCAAGTTCAAAACCTGGGGGCAGCAGTTGTGTGTTTTTATTTTTGGTGTCAACAGCAGGGTGAGAAGTGGGTCGGCATAGGACTTTGGAAGAGATAAAGATAAGCTTTGATTTTTATTTTGAAATTTAGTTGGAGTAAGGATAATTGTTGGATTTATTTTTGTTATTTGTTTATTTTGAATAGGCGGAGATAATGGTTGTATTATTTATTTTAGATAATAGAGGTGTTATTTTATTTAGTTTAAATGTGGAGATAAGAGTTAAAGAGGAGATAAAGTATTTATTTTATTTTAAGTGTGTGATAAAGAAATAAGGGATAAAGGATTGGATTCTTCTTTTTAATTTATTTTAATGAGTAGTGTGGGGTTAAAAATAGGAGTTTAATTGGAATTTGATAAGGGTGGCCTTATTTTATTATTTTTGAATGGATGTTGAAGGGATAAAATAAGAGATTAAATTGGGATTTGTTATGGGATGAGCAATGGCCGAATATAGGATTCCTTGGGGTAGCAAATTTCGGCTTGGATGTGTGAAAAGGCGAGTGTGCCGAATTTGTGTAGTTAAATAGCGGTGACCATCTCTTGGTTATTCTTTTCTCCTTTTATTATCTTTTATTTGGAAATTGTTTCTCTCTTTCCATTCTCTCCTTGTGCTGAATTCCAAGCAGCCAAAAAGGCTATTTGTGTTTCTTCTTCTCCTCTATTTGTTAGCATTAGCCGAATCCTATAAGCTTCCTTTATCTTTTCTTTACTTGGCACCCAAAAGAAACATCATAGCCGAATGCACCTTTTCCTATGGTGGCCGACTCTTCCATTATTATTTTATAAGGCTTAGCCGAATCTTCAAGTGGCATTATTCTCCTTATTCTGATGTTAGTTTGAGAAGCTGAAAGTGTCGTGGGTGGTAAGTATCTCTCCTTTAAAAGTCAATTTTTGATTCTTTCTCTTTTAGTATGCCGAAAGCAAGGGTAAGCCTTGGTATTTGGGTTGGCCGAACCTTAATAGGGCCTTGATTTGCATGTCTTGTTTTGTAGTCAAGGGAAGATAGCGCTAAGGGATAAGGAGATCTCTCGGGTTTTGGAACATCAAGGTAAGCAAGAATGTACCATTCGGCCAAGGGCCACATATTTCTTTATGTCTTAAGAATGGTAGGCCGAAGGCCATTATTTATGCTCAATTGTGGTAGGGCCGAATCCAACAAGGTCAGTGCAGGGATTTTGACAACTCTCAAAAGCAAGTGAGAGCATTCAGATTATAGTTGGGCAAGGTAAGTGGTTGTTAACACTCGTTTATAGGCCATATTTAATATTTTATGGATGACCGATTCTATCTATGGATGTTAGGGGTAAATCGGCAGTGATTAAGAGGAGCCTTTGGGATTTGGTAGGAGACCAAATCGGCGTTAAGGGAGGAGGAAAAACCCCATTCATCGTGTTAGATTCTAGCAGTTTGGGAATTCGCTAGTAGTCAAGTGTGTGATTAACACACCGTTTTTCGGGTTTTTGCTATATTTGCATGTGTGAATTATGTACTAACCAGTGCAGTGGCAGTTATGTGGTGATTACCCTAAAAAGGGGTAAATCGATAATCAGGTTAGTACTATCTGTTGATACGAATGTGAAAGTGCCGATGTGAATGTGACTATGCCTATGAAAATATGATGGTTTGCCTTAATAACATGTGCATGCATTTATTATTATTATGCCACTATTACATGTTGCATGTGCATGGGTTGGGATATGGAAGAAGGTACGGGTGTACTTCGTGTACATGGTTTGATGTTAGCCTTGAGCTACATCGTGGATTGACGTTGACTGAGGTCACGTTATGGATTAATTGCGATTTAGTTCGCGTGGCTTGATGAGTGGCTATGTGCCTCATCGTGGTTGATATCGGCTAAGTGCCATATCGTGGTTGATGAGTGACTATGTGTCCCATCGTGGTTTTGGTGTTAGCTACAGCTACATCGTGGATTGGCGCTGACTGAGGTCGCGTTGTGGATTTTTGTGCTTTATTGCACGTGGACGGCATTGATTGCCTTTTGGAGTGAAAAGGAGAGGGTGATTTATTAATCCCCTGGTGTGTGGTAGGCTGGATAAGGGGGAGTGTAGCGGATGGACCCTAGGATTGGGTTGGGTGCACTTTGCATAATTCTATGTGACCTTTGAAATGAGGTATTAATGTAGAAATGGGCCAAGCCCAAAATGTGAATGTGGATTGGAATGAGAAATGGGCCAAGCGCAGTATATGATATGTGGAATAATGTGGTAATGGGCCAAGCCCAGTATGTGGAAACATGTGATTATTTACACTATTATATTAATGTGATATGAATGTGGGCCAAGCCCAGAATGTGGTAATATGTGATTATGATATTTGTTATCTGATATATGGGTTAATATGGGGTTAACATGTGGGTGGAAATCGGTGGTTTAATTACACATCGAGTGTATGACTCACCCAATTTTTATCAACATCGCAGGTGATGCTTGGATTGGGTTTGGAGTGGATACGAGGTGGCCCATGCGAAGACATTTTATTTAATTAATTAAGTATTTATATTTTCAGTATTTTGATTAAGTGTTTATTGTAATAAGGCCCATTAAAGTATTTAAGTATTTTCATTAAGTATATTTATTATTATGTTTTATTCGGATTGACAATTGAGATATCTCTCTTAAATGGTTTTACTTTCTTAAATCTATATATATAATAAAGTTTTAATTGGATATTTTTATCAAGCTTATATTATTTAAAATTTTAAATGGACATGGTTTTTGAATAAGAGCAAAATTTTCAAGTTCCACCACAAGTCGATATTTTCAAACGTTTTCGCGATGGCATTTCAAATTGGATTCGAACGAATGGGTAGGGTTTGGGTGTTACAATTTGGTATCGAGTCTGGTTCAAAACTTCGGCTTTGAGGGTTTTGGGTCCAAAATGTTTTCAAAATGGACTTTTCAAAATATGGACTTTTATTTCGAGTTATTCGCATGGCACCTGCATTCTCGACCAAGTCCACCCGGTAAGTACCTCGACCATTGAAGTGAGTTGTTTATGTGAACTGTTATGGGCTTATTTGGGCTCATAGATTAGAATATTAGGGCTATTGAACCCTAGGCTAGTGCATCAAACACGTGCATAAGACTTAAGGACTATTAAACAAACCCGTGAAGTGAGTCATTGAGTTAAGGTGTGGCAACCATTGTGCGCATGTTCAGGAGTGGATTCAAGAAGAGCTTGGTACTTAAGCAGTCCTAGCAACTCACCTCCTCTTTACTCGAATCCTACAGTGCGTAGCTACGGTTCACCCTAACCAAGAGGACTTATTCATAGGCTAAACCCAAAGAATTAAAACCCGAAAAGGACTAGTCAGAATCTTTTATAAAACCCTAGTTTTTTAATCCTTAAATTACCCTTCAATTTGCAACAAAATTTATTTTGAAAAAAATTCTCGAAAAAAATTTTGAATTGCCAAATTACTAAAATACCCTTGTGGAAGAATTAAGAAAATGCTCTTGGTTTCTAAAAGTACCATATTACCCTTGATTTTAATAAAATTTCCCTATTTTGCAAAAGTGTCCAAAAAACTCTATTTTGCAAAAGTTCAATGTACTTTGATTTGGGAAAATTACTAAAATGCCTCTGTGTTGTAAATTACTAAAATACCCTTAGTTTTTAAGATTTTCAAAAATACCCTCGACTTTTGCTAAAATGTTTCTACTTTACAAAAATACAAAAAATTTATGCTTTACAAATATCAAGATACCCAGTTTTGGAGAATTTATGGAAATGCCCTTAACTTCCAAAATTACCTAAATAACCCCGATTTCTGAAATTTTTGGCAATACCTCTGATTTGGAAAACAAATTTTCAAGATTACCCCGAGTTTTTGAAATACCTTTAGTTTATAAAGATTTTTAAATTGATCCTGATTTATTACCAAAATACCCTCAGGATAGAAACGCGTAAATGTCCGAATAGTGAATGTATGGTAGATACCTTTGAATGAATGTGTTCTTGTTGATGAATGAATGTGCCTCGCATTGAGGAATGGATGTGACTCTGAATTAGAGTAGTGAACTTAAATCTGAAACTTTGATTGATCGAAAGAACTACTTCTGGAAACTTCTTATCATAAAATTTGCTCGTGGATAAACAGTGAATCAAAATTTCTAATGCTTAAAACTTTTTAATCAGATTAAATCGCGACGTTAGACATGAGTTATAGAGGACGAGGTCGTCGTGGACGCGGTAGAGGTAGAATGGCCGTGTCGAAACCCGTTAGGTCGGGTCAAGGATCTGAGAATGGGGTACCACTGCCATTACCACCAGCTTTTGGTGTTGAGCAATAAGATCAGACGGGGGATGATGCAGTATCGCGCGCTATGTTGTGAGTACTAGAACGTGTGGCGGAGCTAGTGTGGGAAATAGAGCTCGAAAATCAGTATCGGAAAGACTTAGGTTGAACAGAGCCAAAGTTTTTAGAGGAGTATCAGGAGTAGCTCCGAATGTAGCGGAGTATTGGTTGGAGGCAGTCGAAAGAATCATGGACGATTTGGACTGTACTCCTGAGGAAAAGCTGAAAGGTGCTGTCTTGTTGCTCCGAGATGAAGCTTATCGATGGTGGCTCACTGTCAGGCAAGGTGTTCTGACAGATCGAGTGGATTGGGAATATTTTAAGCTTAAGTTCGAAGGGAAGTACGCTGGATCTAGCTACTTAGACTCGCAGAGGAAGGAGTTTCTAAACTTGGTTCAAGGAAGCAAGTCGGTAGCAGAATATGAGGCTGAATTTGTGCAGTTAAGTCAGTACGCCAAAGGGATCGTGGCTACTGATTACGAAAGGTGTGTCCGATTCGAAGATGGGCTACGAGATGAGTTGAGAGAGTTGATTGTTCTGCACAGAGAAAGAGACTTTGCCATTTTAGTGGAGGAAGCTCGGATAGCTGAAGAAGTTAAGAGGACTGTAAGAGAAAACTGAGAAAATAATAGGAATGGGAATAAGAGAAGTTTTGGACCGTCAGAATCGTTTGGAGATGTTCAGAAAAGACCAAGGATCGAGAATTTGGTACGTGCACCTGTGCCAGTTTTTGAGAATCGGAGTCGTCTATGTGCTCAGTATGGGAGAACCCACACAGGAGAGTGTTGGGGTAATAGTAAGGTATGTTCCCGATGTGGATCTAAGGCTCATTTGGTTAAGAATTGTTCTCAGGCAACGAAGGTTCATGGTCCAAACCATGGAGGAAATGGTTCCAGCCAAGGTTATGGAACACCCGGTAGAGGAGCTGAAGGTTCGGATGTGAGACAACCAAGGATGTGGTAGCGGGTAAGTTTCTTTTTTTGGAATATTATTTATTGCTTTGAGATAGTTCATTCTTATGTGCTAGTGAAGTGCTTTAACTCTGGATGTGAACTTAGAAACTGTGCCTAGAAGGTAAGATAGTTCGTGTTTGTATGCTAGTGAAGTATGGAACTTTGAATACGAATCTTGAGATAGTATCTAAGGAATGTGTTAGTTTTGTTAAGATCAGAGTGCGCAGCATAAGCGTAGTATGGTGAGTTAAAATGTGCGATTATTCGTTAGTAAGTAATTTTGAGGACAAAATTATTTTTAAGGAGGGTAGAACTGTAACATCCTAGATTAAGGGTTATGCGTTCGTGCATAATTCGAGTGATAGTAGGCTTGGAGTATGTTTGGTTATGTTCTAAGGGTTTCGGGAACTTTAAAATATAAGGGAATGCTTTGGAAAAATTTTTGGATTTAAGTATAAAAGGGAAACTAGGTGAAAGAGGTCTTAAGAAAAGTTTTGGGAGTTTAGGACACAAGGAACCATGTGGTAAAGTGGCATGAAGGCTAAGGGTGCAAGGGGAAAGTAGGCGTCAAAAGGAGTGCCAAGGGGAGGAGGTTCGAGCAATATGGGAAGCATTGGAGACTTTTTATTTTGGCGTTGGGCTAAGGAGGCCTTAAGGAAAATTGTGAGAGTGTTTGGACATGAAAAGGGGCTTGGTAAAGTGGCTTCCATGCGCCACTTAAGGGCCTGGAAAGGACGCCTGAACAAGAGCCTTGGTTCGAATCCCGTTGGCGGCATGGGCGTGTTTTATTTTTTCTTTTGGCGCTAAGACAAAGGGAACTGGGCTAAGTAAGTCTTAAAAGAAATTGGTGCTTTATGTCACAAACAAAGCGCCTTGGCAAAGTGGTCAGCGGCGTGTGGTGTTTCCAAAGAGTCTCAAGTTCAAACACTGGGGTAGCAAGTTGTATGTTTTTATTTTTGGCATAAACAGCAGGGTGAGAAGTGGGTCGGCATAGGACTTTGGAAGAGGTAAAGATAAGCTTTGGTTTTATTTTGAAATTAATTTGGAGTAAGGATAATTGTTGGGTTTATTTTTGTTATTTATTTATTTTGAATAGGTAGAGATAATGGTTGTATTATTTATTTTAGATAATAGAGGTGTTATTTTATTTAGTTTAAATGTGGAGATAAGAGTTAAAGAGGAGATAAAGTATTTATTTTATTTTAAGTGTGTGATAAAGAAATAAGGGATAAAGGATTGGATTGTTCTTTTAATTTATTTTAATGAGTAGTGTGGGGTTAAAATAGGAGTTTAATTGGAATTTGATAAGGGTGGCCTTATTTTATTATTTTTGAATGGATGTTGAAGGGATTAAATAAGAGATTAAATTGGGATTTGTTATGGGATGAGCAATGGCCGAATATAGGATTCCTTGGGGTAGCAAATTTCGGCTTGGATGTGTGAAAAGGTGAGTGTGCCAAATTTGTGTAGTTAAATAGGGGTGACCATCTCTTGGTTATTCTTTTCTTCTTTTAGTCTCTTTTATTTGGAAATTGTTTCTCTCTTTCCATTCTCTCCTTGTGCCGAATTCCAAGCAGCCAAAAAGGCCATTTGTGTTTCTTCTTCTCCTCTATTTGTTAGCATTAGCCGAATCCTATAAGCTTCCTTTCTCTTTTCTTTGCTTGGCACCCAAAAGAAACATCATAGCCGAATGCACCTTTTCCTATGGTGGCCGACTCTTCCATTATTATTTTATAAGGCTTAGTTGAATCTTCAAGTGGTATTATTCTCCTTATTCTGACGTTAGTTTGAGAAGCCGAAAGTGTCGTGGGTGGTAAGTATCTCTCCTTTAAAAGTCAATTTTTGATTCTTTCTCTTTTAGTATGCCGAAAGCAAGGGTAAGCCTTGGTATTTAGGTTGGCCGAACCTTAATAGGGCCTTGATTTGCATGTCTTGTTTTGTAGTCAAGGGAAGATAGCGCTAAGGGATAAGGAGATCTCTCAGGTTTTTGGAACATCAAGGTAAGCAAGAATTTACCATTCGGCCAAGGGCCACACATTTCTTTATGTCTTAAGAATGGTACGCCGAAGGCCATTATTTATGCTCAATTGTGGTAGGGCCGAATCCAACATGGCCAGTGTAGGGATTTTGACAACTCTCAAAAGCAAGTGGGAGCATTCGGATTATAGTTGGGCAAGGTAAGTGGTTGTTAACACTCGGCTATAGGCCATATTTAATATTTTATGGATGACCGATTCTATCTATGGATGTTATGGGTAAATCGGCAGTGATTAAGAGGAGCCTTCAGGATTTGGTAGGAGACCAAATCGGTGTTAGGGGAGAAGGAAAAACCCCATTCATCGTGTTAGATTCTAGCAGTTCGGGAATTTGCTAGTAGTCAGGTGTGTGATTAACCCACCGTTTTTTGGGGTTTTGCTATATTTGCATGTGTGAATTATGTGCTAACCAGTGCAGTGGCAGTTATGTGGTGATTACCCTAAAAAGGGTATATCGATAATCGTGTTAGTACTATCTATTGATACTGAATGTGAAAGTGCCGATGTGAATGTGACTATGCCTATGGAAATATGATGGTCTGCCTTAATAACATGTGCATGCATTTATTATTATTATGCCACTATTACATGTTGTATGTGCATGGGTTGGGATATGGAAGAAGGTACGGGTGTACTTCGAGTACGTGGTTTGATGTTAGCCTTGAGCTACATTGTGGATTGACGTTGACTGAGGTCATATTGTGGATTAATTGCGATTTAGTTCACGTGGCTTGATAAGTGGCTATGTGCCTCATCGTGGTTGATATCGGCTAAGTGCCATATCGTGGTTGATGAGTGACTATGTGTCCCATCGTGGTTTTGGTGTTAGCTACGGCTACATCGTGGATTGGCACTGGCTAAGGTCGCGTTGTTGATTTTTGTGCTTTATTGTACATGGACGGCATTGATTGCCTTTTGGAGTGAAAAGGAGAGGGTGATTTATTAATCCCCTAGTGTGTGGTAGGCTGGATAAGGGGGAGTGTAGCGAATGGACCCTAGGATTGGGTTGTGTGCACTTTGCATAATTCTATGTGACCTTTGAAATGAGGTATTAATGTGGAAATAGGCCAAGCCCAAAATGTGAATGTGGATTGGAATGAGAAATGGGCCAAGCCCATTATATGATATGTGGAATAATGTGGTAATGGGCCAAGCCCAATATGTGGAAACATGTGATTATTTACACTATTATATGAATGTGATATGAATGTGGGCCAAGCCCAGAATGTGGTAATATGTGATTATGATATTTATTATCGATATATGGGTTAATATGGGGTTAACATGTGGGTGGAAATCGGTGGTTTAATTACACACCGAGTCAGTATGACTCACCCAATTTTTATCAACATCGCAGTGATGCTTGGACCGGGTTTGGAGTGGATACGAGGTGGCCCATCAGAAGACATTTTATTTAATTAATTAAGTATTTATATTTTCAGATTTTGATTAAGTGTTTATTGTAATAAGGCCCATTAAAGTATTTAAGTATTTTCATTAAGTATCTTTATTATTATGTTTTATTATGGATTGACAATTGAGATATCTCTCTAAATGGTTTTATTTTCTTAAATCTATATATATAATAAAGTTTTAATTCGGATATTTTTATCAAGCTTATATTATTTAAAATTTTTAAATGGACATGGTTTTGAATAAGAACAAAATTTTCAAGTTCCACCACAAGTCGATATTTTCAAATGTTTTCCGCAGTGTCATTTCAAATTCGATCGAATTAATGGGGGTTTGGGGTGTTACGAAACAAGGAGCTAGCCCCACTATTTATCTGAATCAGACAACCCTTTGCCATGTAGTAGCTAGTTTCTTTCTCGCTCTCAAGTGATGGATTCTTGGCCATCACTCTCTTTGTAGATAAATTCTAACTTTTCTCCTTTATCTTAATCTACTAGCTCATCTAAAAGAGACTTAATTATCTCTAACTCCTCCCTCCTTTATCAGCATATTATCCACATATTTTAATCATTAAAATCCTTAAATCTTAGCCTTTATCTGCTTATTATCCACATAAAATAAATTCCTAGATAATAGCCTTGTTGCCATCCATTCCACCTAATCCTAATGCCCAAAATTTAGCTAACTTAAATTAAAAGAATTGGGCTCCATGAAACTTAAATTTGGGCCCCTTACTCCTTATGTGTGGCGTCACCCCTTGCTCCATTTTAAGTGCCGAAAATTGGCCTAAAAACATGGGCTCCTTACGACCCAAAACTTGTTCCTTTTTAATTTTTAATGATGCCATCTTAAAATAATTTAACTGGCCTTTGCCTAATTCTAAGCCCAAATTTAGACCCCTTTACTTAAATTAACTCATTCCACATATTCACCCATTAAACGATAGGCCCAAAAATTTAGGATGTTACGGTTCTACCTTCCTTAAAGAAATTTCGTCCTCGAAATTTCCAACTAACTAGTAATCATTCTACCCGAGTCTCACCACTATGCTTTCACAAGACTCTAATTCTAAAGCCAAAATAAACACTTAGTATACTATGGTAGGGTACGCACCATTATTCGTGATCTAAAGTGTCTTTGTCCCTTGTACTTATTCTACCGATTCGCTTATCCGATTAGAAATTTTATGGATTATTAGTTTTTTCCACTTTTTTTTAACCACTTGATACCTTATGAATGATAGCTTTAAGAGTAATTATTTCAATTCGCATTCACCATACGTCTCAAGTTCATATCCTCTAAGAAACCCATACATTCAATCATGAACTCATGTTCATTACAGAAAAGTGTTGTTCTTGTTGTGGTGGTTGTTGTTTTCACTACCCAAGGGTATTTTCGTAATTTTATCCTACAAGGACATTTTCGTAAATTTTTTTCGAAATGAGGTTCCTTGATGATTTTATAAAATAATGGTATTTTGGTAATTTTGCATTCCCGGGGGTATTTTGGTAATTTTGGAAACTGAGGGTATTTTGGTAATTTTAGAATCTGGGGCATTTCAAAAATTTTGAAATCTGAGGGTATTTCGATAATTTTGAAATTTAGGGGCATGTCGATAATTTTGAAATTTGAGGGTATTTCGGTAATTTTGAAATTTCGAGGTATTTCGGTAATTTTGAAATTCGAGGATATTTCGATAATTTTTGTGATCTGAGGGTATTTTGGTAATTTTGTGATTCCGGGGTATTTCGGTAATTTTACAAAACAAGGGTAATTTGGCAATTCTACAAATCAGGGCTATTTTGGTCATTTTGCAAAACAATGGTGATTTGGTAATTTTCTTCAAAGTTGCGAACATTTTCAAATCAAATGTTTTTTTTTTCGAAGTGTACAAAACTTAGGGTTTTGTTTGCAAAATAGGTGGTTGGTCGCTTTCGGGTTTTAATTATGGGTTCACCCATGAACAAGTCCTTATAGCTAGAGTGAAGAGTCACTACGCACTGTAAGATTCTGTGAAGAGGAGGTGAGTCACTAGGATCGCTTAAATACCATGCTCTCCCCGAATCCACTCCTAGGCATGCGTATGCCTATTGCCACACCTGTCATGGCTAAAGTGAGCAGTACTATGCACTGTAAGATTCTGTGAAGAGGAGGTGAGTCACTTGGACCGCTTAAATACCAAGCTCTTCCTGATCTACTCCTAGACTTGCATATGCTGTTGCCACACCTTAGTCTTGTGACTCGCTTACGTGTTTTGTTTTAGTGAAGTTAAGTCTTATGGAATTGAAGAGTTGTTTGCCTAAGCCTAGAGTCCATCAAATTCTCATCTAGATAGTCTACGTCCCATAAAGCCCATTAAGCCCACATTTATATCACAATCGGAGTTCGAATACTTACAGGTGGATCGGGTCTGCCAGAGACTCAAGGCCCTGTCTTCAAACCAAAATCTTTTTCTTAAATTCATTTTTTAAAAACACTTATAGACCCATTTCACTACCGAGTTTTGAACTGGCTATGAAACTAAAATGTAACACCCCAAACCCGGCCCATGCGTTTTGACCGGATCGGCATGTTATCAAACACATAACATTTTATCGGATTTTGAAAAAAAAAACAAGTTAAATTAATTAAATCTAAATAAAAGAGAGACTTTTGAAAATAAACCTCTTTGTATTTTTATTATTACATAAATAAACCTTATCATAAAATTCATAAGTTGCTTAACATTGATAACTCTTGAGTTGAATGAAAGCTAGGGCCTTATTACATAAATATTCTCGAAAAAATAATGAAATAAAATAAACTTTAAGAAATCCCAAAAGAAATTAACTTGTAGAAATAGAACTTGATGGCCCTCGAGTCCGCTCTCGGCTCCCATGTCCATGATCTACTGCTCATCCGGAAGAGTAGAGAAAGGAAAGCGTGAGTCACAAAGACTCGGTGTATAAATCTCAAAACACACATCGACTGAGCCCACAAACACATTATATACCGGCCCATACAGAAGGCATCAATCATAATCACATAATAAACAATAAAGAATGAATAACCCAACCCATCCTAGGTTTCCATCCTCTACACACCAACCCGCACTCAACCATCACACCTTGGGATTTCTACAATCAACCCTCCATCCGCTACACACCAAAACGACACCAGATCGCCTATTCCTATTAAGTAGGAATCACTAAACGTGGCATAGCCACCGATCACAATGTGACCTAGCATTTATATTTGTGGGTTTTCTACCACCGATCATCTGCGTGACCTATCATGCACTTCCCTTCATCATGTCAATATCCCATCCCATGCATACACACATAAAGAAAATATCATGCATCATATATATTTTTTGATACACATAGGGAGTTTTATGTTTACATACCTAGCATCCTTGCCTAGCCCTTTTAGGGTTCCATTCATTGCTTATACAACCTTATTCTGACTTTTAGCCCATAACATACATAAATAGATTTACATACGGGTTTATTGGTAGTGTGTTAGAGATCTACACACACGACATCGATAAAACGAGGCTTTCTATATCGACGCTATCCTTAGTCGACACAACTGCTATTTGCCTAAGGTGTTGTTTAGAAGCCGGTCCACAACCAATTGGCCAATCTCGAACAGCAGATACTGCTCGTTTCTTAAACTTAGGGATTCTTTCTTTTGCCTTAAAATCCGAAATTGGAGACTTATGATTTTCGGCTTTTAGATCTAGTCGACTAAGCCTCCTTCAAATCCCGAATTGCTGCCCATAATAAAACCATTAACTATTAGCTTTCGACTTTTGCCTTTCAAAAATAGATTATGAGAACTAATCAAAATTCGACTCTTACCTTAGCTTAGGAGATTCGGCTATCACTAGGGAGAGGATTCGGTAATGCCGATGGAAGATTTAAATGCCGAAAGTGTAGAACAATTTTTCAAATAAGATGAATAAAAGAAAAAAGCGATGGATGCGTCGTCTTTTTAGAGAAATCAGTACAAGGGAAAAGAAAGTTGGGAAAAGTTTTCCGCTTTTAAAGAAATTGGAGAAAGAAATTTGGAGAAAATAAGCTAGGGAATTTCAGCACAAAAGGGAGAGGATTTAATGTCAGAAACAAGGAGCTAGCCCCCTCTATTTATAGGATATCCGGCAACCCTTTGCCATGTAGTAGCTAGTTTCTTTACTCCTCTCGTTGATGGATTCTTGGCCATCACTCTCTTTGTGGATAAATTCTAACATTTCTCCTTTATCTTAATCTACTAGCTCATCTAAAAGAGACTTAATTATCTCTAACTCCTCCCTCCTTTATCAAAGATATTATCCACATATTTTAATCATTAAAATCCTTAAATCTTAGCCTTTATCTGCTTATTATCCACATAAAATAAATTCCTAGATAATAGCCTTGTTGCCATCCACTCCACCTAATCCTAATGCCCAAAATTTAGCTAACTTAAATTAAAAGAATTGGGCTCCATGAAACTTAAATTTGGGCCCCTTACTCCTTGTGTGTGGAGTCACCCCTTGCTCCATTTTAAGTGCCGAAAATTGGCCTAAAAACATGGGCTCCTTACGACCCAAAACTTGTTCCTTTTTAATTTTTAATGATGCCATCTTAAAATAATTTAACCTGGGCCTTTGCCTAATTCTAAGCCCAAATTTAGACCCCTTTTACTTAAATTAACTCATTCCACATATTCACCCATTAAACGCATAGGCCCAAAAATTTAGGATGTTACAGTTCTACCCTCCTTAAAGAAATTTCGTCCTCGAAATTTCCAACTAACTAGTAATCATTCTACCTGAGTCTCACCACTATGCTTTCGCTGCGCACTCTAATTCTAAAGCCAAAATAAACACTTAGTATACTATGGTAGGGTACGCACCATTATTCGCATCTGAAGCGTCTTTGTCCCCTTGTACTTATTCTACCGATTCGCGTTTATCTGATTAGAAATTTTATGAATTATTAGTTTTCTTCCACTTTTTTTTTAACCACGGATACCTTATGAATGATAGCTTTAAGAGTAATTATTTCGAATTCGCATTCACCATACAGTCTCAAGTTCATATCCTCTAAGAAACCCATACATTCAATCATGAACTCATGTTCATTACAGAAAAGTGTTGTTCTTGTTGTGGTGGTTGTTGTTTTCACTACCCAAGGGTATTTTCGTAATTTTATCCTATAGGGGCATTTTCGTAAATTTTTTTTGAAATGAGGTTCCTTGATGGTTTTATAAAATAATGGTATTTTGGTAATTTTGCATTCCCGGGGGTATTTTGGTAATTTTGGAAACTGAGGGTATTTTGGTAATTTTAGAATCTGGGGCATTTCAGTAATTTTAAAATCTGAGGGTATTTCAGTAATTTTGAAATTTGGGGGCATTTCGATAATTTTGAAATTTAAGGGTATTTCATAATTTTGAAATTTTAAGGTATTTCAAGAATTTTAAAATTCGAGGATATTTGGTAATTTTGTGATCCGAGGTATTTTGGTAATTTTGTGATTCAGGGGTATTTCGGTAATTTTACAAAATAAGGGTAATTTGGTAATTCTACAAATCAGGGATATTTTGGTCATTTTCCAAAACAAGAGTAATTTGGTAATTTTCTTCATAGTTGCGAACATTTTCAAATCAAATGTTTTTTTTTCTGGAAGTGTACAAAACTTAGGGGTTTTGTTTGCAAAATAGGGTGGTTGGTCGCTTTCGGGTTTTAATTATGGGTTCAGCCCATGAACAAGTCCTTATAGCTAGAGTGAACAGTCACTACGCACCAGGTAAGATTCCTGTGAAGAGGAGGTGAGTCACTAGGACTGCTTAAATACCAAGCTCTCCTTGAATCCACTCCTAGGCATGCGTATGCCTATTGCCACACCCTGTCATGGCTAAAGTGAACAGTCACTATGCACCAGGTAAGATTCCTGTGAAGAGGAGGTGAGTCACTTGGACTGCTTAAATACCAAGCTCTTCCGGATCTACTCCTAGACATGCATATGCCTGTTGCCACACCTTAGTCTTGTGACTTGTTTACAGGTTTTGTTTTAGTGAAGTTAAGCCTTATGGAATTGAAGAGTTGTTTGCCTAAGCCTAGAGTCCATCAAATTCTCATCTAGATAGTCTACGTCCCATAAAGCCCATTAAGCCCATATTTATATCACAATCGGAGTTAGAATACTTACAGGTGGATCGGTGCCCGAGACTCAAGGCCCCGTCTTCAAACCAAAATCTTTTTCTTAAATTCATTTTTTTAAAAAACACTTCTAGACCCATTTCACAACCCGAGTTTTGAACTGGGCTATGAAACCAAAAGGTAACACCCCAAACCCGGCCCATGCGTTTTGACCGGATCTGGCATGTTATCAAACACATAACATTTTATCGGATTTTGAAAAAAACAAGTTAAATTAATTAAATCTAAATAAAAGAGAGACTTTTTGAAAATAAACCTCTTTGTATTTTTATTATTAAGCATAAATAAACCTTATCATAAAATTCATAAGTTGCTTAACATTGATAACTACTGAGTTGAATGAAAGCTAGGGGCCTTATTACATAAATATTCTCGAAAAAATAATGAAATAAAATAAACTTTAAGAAATCCCAAAAGAAATTAACTTGTAGAAATAGAACTTGATGGCCCCTCGAGTCCGTCTCGGCTCCCATGTCCATGATCTACTGTTCATCTGGAAGAGTAGAGAAAAGGAAAGCGTGAGTCACAAAGACTCAGTGTATAAATCTCAAAACACACATCGACCTGAGCCCACAAACACATTATGGGCGCCGCCCATACAGAAGGCATCAATCATAATCACATAATAAACAATAAAGAATGAATAACCCAACCCATCCTAGGTTTCCATCCTCTACACACCAACCCGCACTCAACCATCACACCTTGGGATTTCTACAATCAACCCTCCATCCGCTACACACCAAAACGACAAAGCATCGCCTATTCCTATTAAGTAGGAATCATTAAACGTGGCATAGCCACCCATCACAATGTGACCTAGGATTTATATTTGTGGGTTTTCCACCACCGATCACTGCGTGACCTATCATGCACTTCCCCTTCATCATGTCAATATCACATCCCATGCATACACACATAAAGAAAATATCATGCGGTCATATATATTTTTTTTGATACACTTAGCGAGTTCTATGTTTACGTACCTTGCATCCTTGCCTAGCCCTTTTAGGGTTCCATTCGATTGCTTATACAACCTTATTCCGGCTTTTAGCCCATCACATACATAAATAGATTTACATACAGGTTTATTGATAGTGTGTTAGAGATCTACACACCGACACCGATAAAACGAGGCTTTATATCGACGCTATCCTTAGTCGACACAACCGCTATCTCGCCTAAGGTGTTGTTTAGAAGCCGGTCCACAACCAATTGGCCAATCTCGAGCAGCAGATACTGCTCGTTTCTTAAACTTAGGGATTCTTTCTTTTGCCTTAAAATCCCGAAATTGGAGACTTATGATTTTTGGCTTTTAGATCTAGTCGACTAAGCCTCCTTCAAATCCCGAATTGCTGCCCATCATAAAACCATTAACTATTAGCTTTCGGCTTTTGCCTTTCAAAAATAGATTATGAGAACTAATCAAAATTCGGCTCTTACCTTAACTTAGGAGGTTCGGCTATCACTAGGGAGAGGATTCGGTAATGTCGATGGAAGATTTAAATGCCGGAAGTGTAGAACAATTTCTCAAATAGGATGAATAAAAGAAAAAAGCGATGGATGCTTCGTCTTTTTAGAGAAATCAGCACAAGGGAAAAGAAAGTGGGGAAAAGTTTTCGGCTTTTAAAGAAATTAGAGAAAGAAATTTGGAGAAAATAAGCTAGGGAATTTTGGCACAAAAGGGAGACAATTTAATGTCAGAAACAAGGAGCTAGCCCCCTCTATTTATAGGAAATCTGGCAACCCTTTGCCATGTAGTATGTAACACCCCAAACCCGGTCAACACACCACGACCGAATCTGGTATGTTACAGGGAAAAAAGGATTTTGAGAAAATAGGTTTAAGTTTAGATGTTTGATAAAAACACTTCGCGAAATTGTGTATTTGAAGAAAAACTCGAGTAGGCTTGATAAAAATCTGTTGATGTATTTGAAAACCCGAAAATTTTGAAAACTTAATCAGATGTGTAGGTAAAACTAGTTTATCTCTTTTAGAAGTTTAAGTTGTCTCTTGTTATTGCTAAAACATTTTGACTTAATGGAAAATCGTGTTTAAGTTAGAAAAATATTTGAGTTCACTCTATCCCACATCATAGTGTGATACCCGATGGTATAGCTTAAAATATCGCTTTTGTAGTTTTGAAATCATTATCTTTCCAAGTTTTAGCACATTTTAACCCAATTAATCCTTTGTTAAGGCATATTATAAATCCACTTTAAACATAAACATAGCAAACATAATTTTTAAAAGGCCATTTACAAACCCAAATAAAACCAAATAGTAATAAATAAGCTTAAGTACCAAATTTTATAAAAGTCTACGCAATTCCTTATTTGAGCATGGCATGAGCACCTCGAGTCCATCCCGGCTCCATGTCCGCGTCTAAGTGTCACCTGAAATGTCAAAGGAGAGAGTGAGTCGCAAGACTCAGTGTATAAATCCCTCTCCCGGTATAACATGCCAACACACATCATAACAAGGTAATGCAAGTAATGCACCCGATCCTAACCAACCATATCACCTTTTCTACCCCGTGGTACCAAACCACCGGTGGTGCCAAACCACCGTGACCCAAAGTCACGATATCCATAATGTGGTGCCAAACCACTTTGGTGACCAAGTCACGAATAATCCAATGATGGGGCCAACCCATCATGTGATACCAAATCACTAGCGACAATCCCAGATCTCATAAGTGGGGCCAACCCACGGTGGTGTCAAACCACGGGACGAGTCGCAATGAGGTGCCAAACCTCCGTGTCCCAAAGACACAGTGTGATACCAAATCACCGGTGACCGCGATCCACAAATCCGATGATGGGGCCAACCCATCGTGTGATACCAAATCACGGCGTCAATCCCGTATAATCAAGCGTAGGGCCAACCCACCGTGGTACTAAGCCACTGGGACGAGACGCTGAGGTGCCAAACCTCTAGTGACCCAAAGTCACAAAATATCGTTTGTGGTACCAAACCACTGGAGGTGCCAAACCTCTGGTGTCCCAAAGACACAGTGTCCCAAAGACACGGATATCATACTCCCCCTCCTCTCATATCACCCAATAACATATCATACTAGATGCAAAATCGTGCAATCATGCTATCATGCTCACATGCTTAAGATGGCATCTCAAAGTATATACACCAATAATCATGATATCACATACCATCACAAATCTCATAATGAAACGAACTTACCCGAATCCGTATCCACACCTCAATGGATATTAAATCACCAACCACACTTGTTTCATTTACACAATCAAAGTTATCACATTACTCAGTTAAGAAAGTGTGTTGGTTTACACACCTGATATATCGTAAGCCTTAATCCCAAAGAACCCGATCTAAAGCCCTCAATCCTCTTGCTCCTAAAAACAATCGGCCAACTATGGGTTAATTTCTTAAACCATTCACCAAAACAAAACATACCAAAAAGAGTCAACACTTGAAACCCGAGACCTACCTACACGCTTTTGAACACTAGCCCACACCAAGTGCTCCTGCTCCACTTCCTACAATCGGCAACCAACCAAAAATAATAGCCCTCGGCTTAAACAAATACCAAACGATTAGTGTTAAAATAATCCCTTACCACCACTTACCAATCGATCAACAGAGAAAGCGGCTATGCTTGATCGCTTGAAATCACGAATGCCCTACGATAAAACGATTCCAAACAAATGATCACTATACTTCCACACAAACACCAAAACCAACTCTTACCTTTGAAGATACCGATAGAGAATAGAAGACAAAACATAAGCATTCGGCCCTACCTACTACCTTCTCCAATGATTGGAAACGGAACCCCAAAAACGATCCACACCACACCTCACAATCGGCCAAGATGGAAGAAAATAGTAAAAGGAAATTTCAGTGAAGGGGATGATGGTTCGGCTAAAGGGTTTGGGAAAAACAAAGTAAAAGATGAATAGAGGGGGGTTACTTTCGGTTTTGTAAAGATAAGAAATGGAGAAGGTGTTTTGGAGGATGAGTTTCGGCTACTAATGGTTCCAAGAGAGGAAAAATCTGAGCGTAAAAAGGAGAGTTCAAGAAACTAGTTTCTACTCAATGTTAAAGAGAAAACAAAAGTGGTTTCGGTTTAACACAAATGAAAAAGAAAAGAAAGTGGGAGAGGCATTGACTAACAACAAAATTAAAGGACACCAAGTACTTTAAGAAAGGTAAGATTGTTGAAGCTTAGGTTTAAAGAGAACAAATAAAAAAAGAGATGAAAGCACTTGGGGTTTGGTTTCAAGAATGAAAAATAAAATGAGAGAGTTTTCTTGACATTCGACACCAAAAGAAGACCAAAAGAAAAACTTGTTTGACACTAGCTAAGACCGAAAATGCACACATTGCCTAAGTGAAATTTGGCACTCTCCTCACTCCTCACAACACTTACCAACCGCCAAACTCCCAGAAAATCTCCTAAAACCGCCAACCTCCCCAAACACTCCCAAGCCACTAATTCAAATCACTTTGAATTAGTCCACCTCCTAGAATCACTCTCCACCCATCATTCCACCATTTGACTAGGTCTTAGGCGAGTTTGAGCGCCACAACTCCTCCCTCCATGCCGTCAAAATGGGAGCCAAATGGGGCATTTCACAATTCGAACAGGACCTCTCCCCTTGCCATTGACGCCAAACCAAGCTCCTAGTGGCGCCTTACTTACCACTCCACCAAGGCTCCTCATGTGTTAAGAATTCACCCAAAATAATTATAAACCCCACTCCTTGACTCCTATCACCTAAAGCCCAAAACTAAAATTTTCCCACCTACTGGGCTCACTCCTAGCCTACAACTAAGCCTCGAAACCACACAAACAACAACATAGCAAGCCATTAACATGCAAGCAATGCCAAAATAAAATAGCCCTTAACCCGGGATATTACAGTTCTGCCCCCTTAAAAAATAATTTCGGCCTCAAAATTACCTGATCAGAAGAGTTGAGGGTATTGCTGTCTCATCATATCCTCGGGTTCCCACGTAGCTTCTTCCACGCCATGATTCCGCCAAAGAACCTTAACCAAAGGCACAGACTTCCTACGCAGAACCTTCACATCCCGATCTAAAATCTGTACAGGCTCTTCCTCCATGGTCAAATTTTGGTTTACCTCGATCTCTTCCACTCCTACAACATGCGACGGATCGGAACGATATCGCCTGAGCATCGAAACGTGGAATACATCGTGAATTTGACTTAGCTCTGCTGGCAACTCGAGCTGATATGCAACTGGTCCCACTCGTCTCAGTACCTTATATGGCCCAATAAACCTCGGACTTAGCTTGCCTTTCCTCCTGAAGCTGAATACTTTCTTCCACGGTGAGACCTTCAGAACAACTTGATCTCCCACAGTAAACTCTATATCTCTTCGCTTAAGATCGGCATAAGACTTCTGCCGGTCTGAAGCTTCCTTCAACCGAGCCCGAATCAACTTAACCTTTTTTTCGGTCTCAGCAACCAACTCTGGTCCCAACAACTGGCGTTCACTTAACTCTGTCCAACAAGTAGGTGAGCGACACTTCCTACCGTACAACGCCTCATATGGTGCCATCTTGATGCTTGCTTGGTAACTATTGTTGTAGGCGAATTCAGCCAACGAAAGATACTCCTCCCAACTACCCCTGAAGTCCAATACACAACCTCGTAACATGTCCTCCAAGATCTGTATAACCCTTTCCGACTGCCCGTCAGTCTGCGGATGAAATGCCGTGCTGAAATCCAATCGCGTACCTAGAGCCTGATGCAACGCTCTCCAGAACCTTGACGTAAATCTGGGATCCCTATTCGAGATGATCGACATCGGCACCCGTGCAGTCTCACAATCTCTGACACATACAACTTCGCCAACCTCTGAAGTGAGTAGTCCACCCTCACCGGAATAAAGTGAGCTGATTTAGTCAGTCGATCCACAATTGCCCAAACTGAATCCTTCTTGCTTGGTGTAAGCGGTAATCCACTGACGAAATCCATAGTTATCCTTTCCCACTTCCACTGTGGGATCTTCACCGTCAAGCAACCCAGACTGACAATCGATGCTCGCCTTGACCTGCTGACATGTCAGACACTTCCCTACAAACTCTGTCACTTCTTTTTTCAGACCCGGCCACCAAAACTGTTCTCTGAGATCCCTATACATTTTGCTACCTCCAGGATGCACATTCTGCCTTAACTCAGTGTCTCTCGGCATACAAGCCTTCCCCTAAAAACACAGCACTCCATCACCAGACACACTGTAACCCTCCAAACCATCGTTCTGCACTTGTGTCTCCTGCGCACTCAAAACCTTATCCAACAACTGTTTTTCTTTGATCTGCTCAACCCAAGTAGGTTTAACCTGCAGCTCTGCCAGAATACTCCCGTCGTCATACAAACTCAAGTGGGCAAACAACACTCTTAAATCTGAAACAACCTTACGGCTTAGCGCGTCTGCCACAACGTTACCCTTGCCCGGATGATACTCAATTGAGCAATCGTAGTCTTTCAGTAGCTCGATCCATCTGCGCTGTCTTAGATTCAAGTCTTTTTGAGTCAGAAGGTACTTCAGACTCTTATGATCCGTGTAGACTATCGATCTCTCTCTGTACAAGTAATGCCTCCATATCTTCAAAGCAAAAACTACAGCCGCTAACTCCAGATCGTGCGTTGGATAATTTACCTCATGTGGCCTCAACTACCGAGATGCGTAAGCCACAACCTTCCCTTCCTGCATCAGCACACAACATAATCCCGTATGTGATGCATCGCAGTACACTGTGAATTCCTTACTAGCCTCAGGTTGAATTAGAACCAGAGCTTCTGTCAAAATCTTCTTCAACTTGTCGAAGCTCTCCTACTGCTTCTCAGTCCAAATGAACGGAACTTCTTTTCTTAATAATTTGGTCATCGGTGCTGCGATCAATGAGAAACCCTCTACAAATCTTCGGTAGTATCCTGCCAAGCCCAAAAAACTCTGAATCTCAGCTACTGACCTCGGCGGCTTCCAATCCAAAACCGCTTCAATCTTTCGAGGATCCACTCTAATCCCCTCAGCCGATACTACATGACTCAAGAACGTCACCTCCCTAAGCCGTAACTCAGATTTCTTGAACTTCGATAAATTTGTTTCTCCTCAAAATCGCAATACTACCCGCAAATCGCATCATGTTCCTCCTCGGTCCTTGAATATACCAAGATGTCGTCGATAAAAACCACTACGAACCGATCTAAATCTTTGTTGGAACACCCTATTCATCATATCCATGAAGGTCTGTAGTAGCGTTAGTCAACCCAAGCGGCATAACTAAGAACTCAAAGTGCCCATCTCGAGTACAAAATGCCATCTTGCGAGATATCCGCCTCCTTCACCTTTAATCGGTGATACCGGACCTTAAATCGATCTTGAGAAAATCGACGCACCCTTCAAATTGATCAAACAAGTCATCTATCCGAGGTAGTGGATACTTGTTTTGATTGTCGACTTATTAGGTTGGCGGTAGTCTATACCCATCCGCATAGTACCATCTTTCTTCTTGACAAAGAGTACCAAGGTGCTCCCCAAGGCGAAACACTTGGCCTAATAAAGCCTCGGTCCAACAATTCTCGGATCTCGAGCCTTAAGCTCCACTAACTCTTTAGGCGCCATCATGCGGAGCTATAGACCTTTGGCGCAGATTAGGATAATGATCTATCCCGAACTCTACCTCCCGATCCGGTGGCAAACCCTAAGCTCCTCGTGAAACACATCAACAAATTCCCTAATCGTCCAACCGCTCTCCAAGAGACTCTTTAGCCTCCAAGGCATACACATGAACCACATATGCTTCATGTGCTTCGACCATCTTCTCGGCTTTCGGAGTAGATACCACATTGGATGATAATTTCTCCGATTCCGATCGAACTACCTCATCACCCTTAGCTGTTTCCAGAACCATGCACTTAGCCGCGCAATCCAACTTCGCCTGGTACTTAACCAGCCAGTCCATCCCAAGAATCAGATCAAACTCCCCAAAAGGCAGTTCCATCAAATTAGCCACGAACACTACCCCTTGGAGTTCTAGAGGTACGTCTCTATACAGCTTATCTACAACTACAGAGTGACCTAGAGGGCTTATTACGGTCATCTGCCTAGAAGATATCTCAGAGTCTAAATCCATGGTCTTCACTATGCTACTTGCAACATATGAATGTGTTGAACCCACATCAATCAAAGCAGTAAATGGAGAACCAAAGATTAAAAATGTACCGGTTATGACGTCCAGGCAAGGCCGCCTCCTCCCGGTGCCTCGTCAAGATATACTAACCCCTACTGTCTTGCCTCAACATTACTGCACCTCCTTGGTGCTCCACTGCCCCGACAGTAACCATTACCTCCTCTACCATTACCTCGGCCCCTCTGCGGTGGTAGTCCATTTTCCTGTCTTGAGTACGTACGACTCTCTGGTGGTCCAATGAGCCACACTCAAAATAGCCTCTACCATCAGTCCAACATCCTCCCCAATGAGCTTTTCCACAACGGTTACATTGCGGCGATCCCTGCCTAGCAGCAACAAACCTACTCGACTGATTCGGCCCACTCGGTCTAGCCCTTTTCTGCGGATTTCCTGACGACCCAGAAGATTCAAAACTCCTCTTGTGTCGGTTCCTATCCATGCCTTGCCTCACAGACTCTTTAATACCCTCGGCTACCTTCGCCTTTTCAACCAGAACGGCAAATTCACGCTCCTGCTGAGGCGCAATCAACAATCTTAATTCGTCTCACAGGCCATCCTCAAAATGAACACACCTCTCGTGTTTCGTAGCCACCATACCCCTGGCATACCGACTCAAACCTCGAAACTCCGCCAGATTCGACACAGATTTACTTCCCTGAACTAACCTCAGAAATGCTTTCCGTTGCTCATTAATGTAGTTAGCTCCCACGTACTTTTTCTGATAAGCAGCCCTAATATAGTCCCAAGTCAGATCTTCTGCTGCAGCGCTGTCCCGAACCGTGAGCCACCACTGGTATGACTCATCTCGGAGAAGTGATACGATCCCTTTTAACTTTTCTTCAGCAGTCAGGTCTAGATCGTCCATTATCCGCTCTGTCGCTTCCAGCCAATATTCAGCAGTGCTAGGAGCAACACCCGAGACACCCCGAAAGAATTCACCCGCTTGTTCGAAGTCGCCAGACGATTTCCTAACTCCTGCGCCTCCACCTACTCCAACTACCCTTTCTAAAACCCACAAGATCGCTGCGACATCGTGATCGTCCCATCGATCTTGAAACTTACCACCTCCGGTGGTGGTGGAACCAGATCTCATTCCACGATTCGACCAGATCCTACGGGTTCGAAACGGTCATCCCATCACGACCTCGCCCACGCACCACGTCCACCTCGGTACTCATGACTAAATCTCATCCGATTTAAAGAATTTTATGCATCGATAATTATTCCAATTGCTTTTAAGCAAAGTCTTATGAATATTAAAGGAGCTTTTGTTTTCGCGAGTCCACTCGACCCTATCGTTTAGATCTCTAAGGTAGTCTAACTATCACTAGCCATTCAATCGCATCTCATCAATATCATTATCACAACCAATAGTAAGGGGTACTTACCTAGGCGGATTGGTGCCGGAGACTCGGTGCCATGCCTTTCACACCATACTTTTTAAAACATAACACTTAAAACTGACTTTTGAAAACATTTTGGGCCTCGAGCCCACAAATGAAGCTTTTGAACTTGGCTTTGATACCACAATTGTAACACTTAAACCAGTCAACACACCACGACCGAATCTGGTATGTTACAGGGAAAAAAGGATTTTGAGAAAATAGGTTTAAGTTTAGACGTTTGATAAAAACACTTCGCGAAATTGTGTATTTGAAGAAAAACTCGAGTAGGCTTGATAAAATCATTGATGTATTTGAAAACCCGAAAATTTTGAAAACTTAATCGATGTGTAGGTAAAACTAGTTTATCTCTTTTAGAAGTTTAAGTTGTCTCTTATTATTGCTAAAACATTTTGACTTAATGAAAAATCGTGTTTAAGTTAGAAAAACATTTGAGTTCACTCTATCCCACATCATAGTGTGATACCCGATGGTATAGCTTAAAATATCACTTTTGTAGTTTTGAAATCGTTATCTTTCCAAGTTTTAGCACATTTTAGCCCAATTAATCCTTTGTTAAGGCATATTATAAATCCATTTTAAACATAAACATAGCAAACATAATTTTTAAAAGGCCATTTACAAACCCAAATAAAACCAAATAGTAATAAATAAGCTTAAGTACCAAATTTTATAAAAGTCTACGCAATTCCTTATTTGAGCATGGCATGAGCACCTTGAGTCCATCCCGGCTCCATGTCCGCGTCTAAGTGTCACCTGAAATGTCAAAGGAGAGAGTGAGTCGCAAGACTCAGTGTATAAATCCCTCTCCTAGATAACATGCCAACACACATCATAACAAGGTAATGCAAGTAATGCACCGATCCTAACCAACCATATCACCTTTTCTACCCCGTGTGGTACCAAAACACCGGTGGTGCTAAACCACCGTGACCCAAAGTCACGATATCCATAATGTGGTGCCAAACCTTTGGTGACCCAAGTCACGAATAATCCAATGATGGGGCCAACCCATTGTGTGATACCAAATCACTAGCGACAATCCCAGATCTCATAAGTGGGGCCAACCCACGGTGGTGTCAAACCACGTGGACGAGTCGCAATGAGGTACCAAACCTCCGGTGTCCCAAAGACACGGTGTGATACCAAATCACTTTGGTGACCGCAATACAAATCCGATGATGGGGCCAACCCATCGTGTGATACCAAATCATGGCGTCAATCCAGATAATCAATCGTGGGGCCAACCCACCGTGGTACTAAGCCACTGGGACGAGGCCGAGGTGCCAAACCTCCGTGACCCAAAGTCACAAAATATCGCTTGTGGTACCAAACCACCGGAGGTGCCAAACCTCCGTGTCCCAAAGACATAGTGTCCGAAAGACACGGATATCATACTCCCCCTCCTCTCATATCACCCAATAACATATCATACTAGATGCAAAATCGTGCAATCATGCTATCATGCTCACATGCTTAAGATGGCATCTCAAAGTATATACACCAATAATCATGATATCACATACCATCACAAATCTCATAATAAAACAGACTTACCCGAATCCGTATCCACACCTCAATGGATATTAAATCAGTCAACCACACTGTTTCATTTACACAATCAGGTTATCACATTACTCAGTTAAGAAAGTGTGTTGGTTTACACACCTGATATATCGTAAGCCTTAATCCCAAAGAACCCGATCTAAAGCCCTCAATCCTCTTGCTCCTAAAAACAATCAGCCAACTATGGGTTAATTTCTTAAACCATTCGGCCAAAACAGAACATACCAAAAAGAGTCAACACTTGAAACCCGAGACCTACCTACACGCTTTTGAACACTAGCCCACACCAAGTCCTCCTGCTCCACTTCCTACAATCGGCAACCAACCAAAAATAATAGCCCTCGGCTTAAACAAATACCAAACGATTAGACTGTTAAAACAATCCCTTACCACCACTTACCAATCGATCAACAGAGAACCGCGGCTATGCTTGACTGCTTCAAAATCCTGAATGCCCTACGATAAAACGATTCCAAACAAATGATCACTATACTTCCACACAAACACCAAAACCAACTCTTACCTTTGAAGATACCGATAGAGAATAGAAGACAAAACATAAGCATTCGGTCCTACCTACTACCTTCTCCAATGATTGGAAATGGAACCCCAAAAACGATCCACACCACACCTTACAATCGGCCAAGATGGAAGAAAATAGTAAAAGGAAATTTCAGTGAAGGGGATAATGGTTCGGCTAAAGGGTTTGGGAAAAACAAAGTAAAAGATGAATAGAGGGGGGTTACTTTCGATTTTGTAAAGATAAGAAATGGAGAAGGTGTTTTGGAGGATGAGTTTCGGCTACTAATGGTTCCAAAAGAGGAAAAATACGAGCAGAAAAAGGAGAGTTCAAGAAACTAGTTTCGGCTCAATGTTGAAGAGAAAACAAAAGCTGGTTTCGGTTTAACACAAATGAAAAAGAAAAGAAAGTGGGAGAGGTATTCGGCTAACAACAAAATTAAAGGACACCAAGTACTTTCGGCAAAGGTAAGATTGTTGAAGCTTCCGGTTTAAAGAGAACAAATGAAAAAAAAAAAGAGATGAAAGCATTTGGGGTTTCGGTTTCAAGAATAAAAAATAAAATGGGAGAGTTTTCTTGACATTCGGCTTACCAAAAGAAGACCAAAAGAAAAACTTGTTTGACACTAGCTAAGACCGAAAATGCACACATTGCCTAAGTGAAATTTCGGCACTCTCCTCACTCCCTCACAACACATACCAACCGGCCAAACTCCCCCGAAAATCTTCTAAAAATCGGCCAACCTCCCCCCAAACAGTCCCAAGCCACTAATTCAAATCACTTTGAATTAGTCCACCTCTTAGAATCACTCTCCACCCATCATTCCACCATTTGACTAGGTCTTAGGCAGAGTTCGAACTGCCTACAACTCCTCCCCTCCATGCCGTCAAAATGGGAGCCAAAATAGGGCATTTCGCAATTCGAACACAGGACCTCTCCCCCCTTGCCATTGACGCCAAACCAAGCTCCTAGTGGCGCCTTACTTACCACTCCACCAAGGCTCCTCATGTGTTAAGAATTCACCCAAAATAATTATAAACCCCAGCTCCTTCAGCTCCTATCACCTAAAGCCCAAAAACTAAAATTTTCCCACCTACTCAGGCTCACTCCTAGCCTACAACTAAGCCTCGAAACCACACAAACAACAACATAGCAAGCCATTAACATGCAAGCAATGCCAAAATAAAATAGCCCTTAACCCGGGATATTACATAGTAGCTAGTTTTTTTACTCCTCTCAGTGATGGATTCTTGGCCATCACTCTCTTTGTAGATAAATTCCTAACCTTTCTCCTTTATCTTAATCTACTAGCTCATCTAAAATAGACTTAATTATCTCTAACTCCTCCCTCATTTATCGGCATATTATCCACATATTTTAATCATTAAAATCCCTAAATCTTAGCCTTTATCTGCTTATTATCCACATAAAATAATTTCCTAGATAATAGCCTTGTTGCCATCCACTCCACCTAATCCTAATGCCCAAAATTTAGCTAACTTAAATTAAAAGAATTGGGCTCCATGAAACTTAAATTTGGGCCTCTTACTCCTTGTGTGTGGCGTCACCCCTTGCTCCATTTTAAGTGTCAAAAATTGGCCTAAAAACATGGGCTCCTTACGACCCAAAACTTGTTCCTTTTTAATTATTAATGATGCCATCTTAAAATAATTTAATCTGGGCCTTTGCCTAATTCTAAGCCCAAATTTAGACCCCTTTTACTTAAATTAACTCATTCCACATATTCACCCATTAAATGCAGAGGCCCAAAAATTTAGGATGTTACAGCAGGTAAGGAGTTTATTATTTATTTTGATGTGTCACACATGGGCTTGGGATGCATGCTGATGCATGAAGGAAAGGTGGTGGTTATGTATCTTGTCAACTAAGACCGTATTAGGTTAATTATCCCACTCATGACTTGGAGTTAGCTGCGATGGTGTTTGCTCTGAAGATATGGAGACATCATCTATACGGGGAGAAGTCGATTATCTACACGGACCATAAGAGTCTAAAGTACCTTCTTATCCAGAAGGAGTTGAACTTAAGACAGCGGAGGTGGATAGAATTGTTGAAAGACTATGACTACTCAATTGAGTACCATCTAGGTAAAGCTAACGTAGTAGCAGATACGTTGAGTCGTAAGGTGATATCAGATTTGAGAGCGATGTTTGCTCATCTCAGCCTTTATAAAGATGGTAGCTTGTTAGCTGAACTTCAAGTGAAGCCTACATGGGTAAGTCAGATTAAAGAATAGTAATTGTTAGATAAAAGGTTGGGTTCTCGACTTCAGCAAGTGGAAAGTGGTGAGATAGGGGATTTTGGATTAAATAGTGATAGAGTATTATGTTTCCGCGGAAGAGTTTGTATGCCTAGAGATTCTGAATTGAGACAATTGATTCTGCGTGAGGCATATAGTAGCCCATACACTATACACCTTGGGGAAATAAAATGTACCGAGGCCTCCGTAAGCAGTATTGGTGGCCAGGGTTGAAACGGGAGGTTACAGACTTCATGAGCAAGTGCTTGACATGTCAAAAGGTGAAGGCGGAACATCAACTGCCTTCAGGGTTTCTACAACTGGTGAAAGTCCCACGATGGAAATGGGAAAGGATAACGATGGATTTTGTTAGTGGGTTACCCTTAACACCTACTAAGAAAGATTCAGTATGGGTGATAGTGGATCGGTTAACGAAGACTGCTTCATTTCTTACCTGTTCGTACGGATTATTCATTACAGAAGTTGGCCAAGTTGTATGTAGCAGAGATCGTGAGGTTGCATGGGGTATCGATGTCTATCATATTAGATAGGGATCCTAGGTTTACATCACGGTTTTATAAGGCTCTACATGAAGCTTTGGGAACAAGGCTAGATTTCAGCACAGCGTTCCATCCGTAGACTGATGGTTAGTCAGAAAGAGTAATCTTGATTTTAGAAGACATGTTAAGGGGCTGTGTGATCGATTTTAGGGGTAGTTGGGAAGATTTTCTACCATTGGCAGAGTTTGCATACAACAATAGCTATTAATCTAGCATCTAGATGGCACCTTACGATGCGTTGTATGGTCGTAGGTGTCATACTCCTACTTGCTAGACTGAACTGAGGGAGCGGGAGTTATTGGGTCTAGAGTTGATCTCGGAGACAGAGGAAAAAGTAAAGGTAATTTGAGCTCAGTTAAAAGAAGCTTTGAACAGATAGAAATCATATACAGATCTGAAGCGTAGGGATATAGAGTTTTCGGTTGGAGATCAGGTCTTTTTGAAAGTCTCACCTTGGAAGAAGATCTTAAGAATTGGGCAGAAGGGCAAGTTGAGCCCTAGGTTCATTGGACCATACCGTGTATTGAAGCGTGTTGGGCCAGTGGCTTCTAGAATTAAGTCAGATCCATAATGTATTCCATGTCTCGATGCTAAGGCGTTATCGTTCGGATTTGTCACATGTTGCGCCACTAGAGGAAATCGAGATAAGACCTGACTTGTCTTTTGAAGAAGAGCTAGTTCAAATTCTAGATCGAGAAATTATGGTGCTGAGAAGGAAATCAGTTCCTTTGGTAAAAGTATTATGGCGTAATCACGGGTCAAAGGAAGCTACATGGGAACTAGAAGACACGATTCGGTAATAGTACCCTCATCTCTTTTAATCAGGTAAATTTTGAGGCCAAAATTTCTTTAAAGGTGGTAGAATTGTAACATCCTAAAATTCGGATTTTATGTTTTTCATTATTACCATGCGTTAGGCTAGTTAAATGTGTTTGTTGTATGTGTATGGAAGCCCGAAGAAGGCCTGGGGTTGAGTTGGACCTTGGTAGAATTTTTGAGTTTATGAACTTAAGGGGGAGATGGTAAGTGGCGTCAAGGCTTAAGGAAATAATGTGTATTTTGCTAGCACAAGATGAGCTAGTAGCAAGGTGGTGAGGCATCACATGAAGGGGTTTAAGGGGTGGAGTTTGAACCTCACGTATTGTAATTTTTTGGATTTAATTTCTGTGCTAACCAAGTGAAAGATGGTAAGATTCGGCCAAGACTCTAAATAAGGAAAGGAAGACTCATTCAAATGATGGAAAGAAGACTAAGGAAAAGAGTAATGAGGAGATCAAGGGAAAAATAAGGAAAGAGATAAGGGGGATATGTTGGCCGAATCTTGGGAGGTACTTGGGGAAAGAAATTTGGTCAACCATGATCTTTTTGGTAAGGGGTACATGGTTTTGGTAAGAGGTGGATATTGGTCAAAATTTTGAGATGTGCATCGGGGAGAAGTGTTGGTCAAAGGTGGTCTCTTGGGTTAGGAGTGTATTTGGTTTGGTAAGGGGTTGATATGCCAAATTTTCTTAGGCTCTTTGAGTAGTTTTTTGTTTCATTTTGAAAGGTCTTTTCTTTTGACCATTTGGGTACTTCTTTTCTTGCCTAAAATCGTGACCTTAAGGGATATTTTCTCTTCTTTTTTTCTCATAATTTTCATAGGCTTCTTTTCTTTTCTTTTCACCATTTCTTCAACCTTTCATTCTTCTTCTTTAGTCGACGACTTTGGTTTCCCTAATCTTCTTTGTCCCTTTTCTTCAAATAGCCGAATCTTTAACACTTCCTCTCTTCTCCATCTTGTGTGTTGGACACTTTCTTCTTTAGCCGAATCGGGTAAGTGGTTTCATCCTTTTCTTTTTATCTTCTTTTCTTTCCTCCATGGCCGAATATGTGCCCTTTATCATTGGACGGTTCTCTAAACCGAAACATCACTCTCTTCTACTCCCTCACATCGTGTTCTCCATCTTTTTGTAGCGTTAAAGTGGGTAGGCTGAATCTCATATCTTTGTCGACTCATCCGTAGCCATAAGCCCAATTGGTGGGAGTCGAATTTATCATCAAGTAAGGTAAGGAGTCTCTTCTTGGTCCATTCGACATCGCTACTCGGTTATTTTGCTAAACAGATCGATAGATTTGACTAATCGATTATTTTAGGACTAAATCACTCGTTTTCCTCTACTCATTGATTCTTCGGAGGTAGTGGTAAGCCGAAACCCTCTCCTTAGACAATTACTTTCTCTCATCGTAATATTATTCTGACCGAGACTCTTCCAATTGAGGCAGTGGTAGCGATATTAAAGGAAAAAAGATAGAAGGTCGAAAAAGGGAGTGGACTTGCAATCTCTACTCCCAAGTTCAAACGTAGGGCAGTATAGGCAGTTCGGGATTGTCCACCGGGTTGTGGAAAGGAGCCAACATCTGGTGAGAATAGACAGATTGTGGATGTTCGCGGTGGTAAGTGTAAGTGTGATAAACCGATTGTTTAGATATGGATTAAGAAACTCTTTTTGTTAGTTAATCAAGTGTTATGGTGTCATAGGTGCCGACGATCAAGAAGGTTTAGTTTTTAACGTAATCAAGTGTGTAATCTCACACCGAAATCCCGTAGATTCGTGATTCATCATCATGTTGGAAAAATAGATCATTGTTGCTTACAAATTTAATAACCGTAATATGGCTTAAATCGAGTAATTTGCTTAAACAACATTAATTCTAAAATCTGTCAAAATCAGGATTAACTTGTTAGATTACAAAAATGCCCTTATGGGCCGAATTAAAATGCCCTCAATGGGCCGATTTATCGAAATGCCTTAACGGGCCGATTGGTTTAATGCTCTTAAAGGGTTGATTTATTAAACTGTCTATTGTAGGCCCAAAGTGCTTTAAAGGGCTGATTCACCGAAATATGTCACTAGATTAATGGTTGTTATATATATGTGGATATTTTAATATGAATGTTGCATCCTTACATACTGCATGGGGTAGGAAAAAAATTGTATGAAGAGCAGTAGACTGGTGGCATAGCCACAATTAATTCATTATTGTGCTTAAATTATATTTCCGGTGGTTTGACCACAAAAGTATTATATGATAGCAGTTTGACTGCAATTTGGTGTGAGCGACGGGGTGGGTTGACTTGATCCCCACAGGTGTGATTGGTTGGTCGGGGGCGTGATGGATGGATGGGTTGGGTTAGGTTGCATTCATTTCATTTAAATACTGTTATGTAAATGGGCTTAGGCCCAAAATGTTGCTATGCGGGTTTAGGCCCAATGGATGACGGTAAGGGGATTATACACTGAGTTCTTGTAACTCACTCCTTTTCTTAATCCTTGCAGGTAATGCTCAGAAATGAGGACTTGGGGCCATGGATGACTCGGTGGAGGCCATACATTAGGAATGACATTTTTGAACATTAGTAAACTTTTTTGTTCCGCTTTATTTTGTTACTTTTACTATTTTGGGTTTAAAGTTGTAATAAGGCCTCTGGGATATGTTTTAATTTGCTTTATGTTTTTACGTACTTATTATCTTCTATGAATTGTTTTAAACGGGGATTTTTTGAAATCATAAACAACAGTTTTCCAAAATAGATTAACAAATGGATTTCATAACAAATATGAATAAATAATTTAACTTGGATTCTCCTTCAAATTATCAACGTTATTTTCAAAAAAGTCATGGTTTTAAAGTTCATTAGTTCAATTTTTGTTTCATCAATCAACCTCTCGAGATTAGTAGTATTTTTATCGAATATTTATAAACTAAACTTGTTTTCTTAACTATAATCAAATAGCGTTAACTTTAGTACAAATAAAAGATCTTTAAACATTTTCTTCATGTGACATGACAGATTCGGTCATACTGCATGAGCTGGGTTTGGGGTGTTACACTCAATGTACAACAATAAATAATGATAATATAGTAAGAATATCATAAGATAGGGAGAGAAGTGAAACTTCCTAAATTTTCGATGGAATTCATGAAAAGAAGCTGATGAACTTAGGCAGTGGTGAAGGTGGGGGGATACTCCGGTAGTACCTTGAACCTTTTGGATTGAGTCAATGAAGTAGCGGCATGAACTTATGAGGAAGTTGTGGTATATCTGCTATAAAGTGGTCGCGCACGGGGAGACTACGCCGAGATCCTTCCGCTTTTTCGAAGTGGAGATGGCGGCCTTGGTTTTGCCTTGAGTATTAGTCATTGTGTACTTAAAAACGATTTGCAAGAAATAATTCAAGCATCACTACAAGTAATATCGAAATAGTCCTAAAGAACATGATATTCCTAATATAGTGAATTTAAAAGTTTAGCAAAAAGCAGTATTTTTAAATTAACGATACTAACGTATGGTACCCTAATCTAAATCTAAGTGGAATGAATAATAAGAACAAAATAATAAAGAAAATAAAAATAAATAATGGAAAATAAAATATGAATTCAAAATAAATGGGAAAAAGAGTGACCAACGGTGGCAAGGATGGTGGCTGGTGTGGTGGCGGTGTAAAGAAAGAATAAGAGAAAGGGGAAAGGGGAGGGAGAGAGAAATAGGAAAAGAAAAGGGAAGGGGAAGAGTTTCAGTTTTAAAGGGAAAGAAAAAGAAGGAAGGAGGGAGGAGGTTTGGTCCGTGGTGGTTGGAGGTGGGAAAGGGGGAAAGCTGTGGTGGCTAGGGTTGGGGGGAAATTTAGGGGAGAAGGTGAACAGTAGATGGGTTTAAATAGGGATTGGGCCACACGGTCGTGGCCCATGCCTATGTTCCTTTGGCGTGTTGGCTCACACGGTAGAATCGCCCAGCAGTGTGATGTTTTTTCGTTTCTCCTACACCAGTGTAGAGTTTTCCATGCCCATGTTAATTAATCAGTATCGACCACGACCTTTAGGGACGGGCATGTCGCATGCCCGTGTGACTTACTCAGTTTCAACCATGGCTTTTGGGCTCGGGCATGTCACACACCCGTGTCACTCACTCAGTATTTCCTACAGTCTTAAGGCACGCCCGTGTGGATTTATCACTTCCCGTGTTTTTTAGTCAGTGTCGACCACGGCCGCATCGCACGACCGTGGCATTTTGTCACAGCCCGTGTTTTGGGGAAAGTTTTCGTCCTGTTTCTGCATGGCCTCCGCCATGCCGATGTACCTACTCGTGTGTCCACACGGCCACGGCCATGCCCGTGTGTAAGGCTGTGTGGGTAGGGAAATGATGTGTCTCAAACTAACTACGATCACAATAAAGGCAAACGCACCTATCGTTTAATAGTATAGTTATGGTAAGACCGGAAATATCGTATCCACAAGGACCAAGAGTACTAGTAATTACTATCCTTTTATTATCTAGCCTAAGATTTGGAGTGATTTCTTTTAAACTAAAATAATTAAAAGCACGACAAAGAATGAATTAGGAAAATACTTTTAGACAACTTATATGATAAAGGCAATACCTAAGGAAGAATCCACCTAGACTTCCCTTATTACTTCTGATTTATACAATTTATTCACTTGAATTAATCCCTAGAAATCCCTGATTTATGTTAATATCTCTTTCGAGACTAAAAACAACTGACTCTAGGTTGATTAATTGAAATCTCTTTCTATTTAAAACCCCTATTGTCGCATTAACTCGATCTATGGATTCCCTTATTAGATTTGACTCTAATCTGGCAGATTCTCGTCGCCCTATTTCTAGGGTTGCAATCAACTCCATTTAATTGTGTTGATCTACTCTTAAACTGGGACTTTTGCTCCTCTGAATAAGTACATTTGACTTGAATCAATAACTTGAATTATCAAAACAAAAATAAGAACTCACAATTAAGAATAAGAACAAGTATTTATCTTATAAATCAGATAGTAATAAGATTCGTCTTAGGTTTCATCCCCTCAGGTATTTAAGGGATTTAGTACATACTAATAGAGGGAAACATCTTAAAATAAGGAAAACAACAAAACATAAGAAAACCCAAAAACTTCAAGAGAAATTAATAGGAGATCTTAGTCTTGATGGAGATCCTTCTTCCGAGCTGCTCCTGACGGCTGTCTTTGAGTATTTTCTACCTTCTATTCAGCGTCGTCTTTTAGGTCATCCCCTAGGTGTTTATATAGTCTTTGGAACACTTTTCTTGGCCCATAAGTAGCCTATTCGAATAGAATTAAACTTGGGTACGACAGGGACACGCTCGTGTGTAAGAGCCTTTGACCGTGCTCGCTTCTGCTTGCCACACAAGGCCATGTGGTCTACCTATGTGCATTGATCCAGGCCGTGTTCAATTCTACTCATAACACATGGCTGTGTTTGATAGTCTAGGTCGTGTTAATTTCTAAGGTAGGCCCATTTTGCCCCATTTTGGCCCGTTTCTCATTCTTTTCGACTCCTTTAGGGTCTCATGAATGTAAAACATGAAATTAAGGTATTAGGAGCATCGAATTCATCAAATCTAATGAAAATTTATCCAAAAATAAGCCAAGCATTGGGTTAAAATATGTATAAATTATGGTTTATCAAATATTCCCACGCTTAAGTATTTGCTTGTCCTCAAGCAAAATCCTCAACTCACAATTAAAATTAACTTCCTTAATTCATAATTTTCATCAATAATGTCTTATCATAATTCACAGATAATTCATACATGGATAATTTAACTTAAAGAGTCCTAAAGATTCAAACAATCTAAGTCATAAATTTTTGTAGCACGAAAACATAAGTGTTTCCCCTTATCTAAATAATTACCTTTGATTCAAACCGACAAGGATTGACATCCTCACTAAGGATTCACTCAACTCACTCAAAGTGTTTAAGGTTCACGATAAAGCACTCAAAAGTCAAACATGAAAATCAAATCTCCACCACTATAAAATGAGATGATACACAAATCAAAATGTCTTTAAAAGGGTTGTAACGGGGCTTGGGTTAAAGGTGTGGATAAAGGCTGAAAAAGAGGTTAAAATCGAGATTGGATTGATAATTTACCTAACTAGAAAAATAAATTAATACTGAATAATTACATCAATTGAAAACTTATCACTAATAACACGAGCTTCTTCTAAAGATGTGAATTTAACCGTTTTAATGCTTATAGAACTAATAATGAATAAATTTCTAATTTTTTAATAATAATAACATACAATAATAAGAAAGAATTTAACCATTGAAATAAAGAATTTAGTTAGGTAACTGATCAAATCAAATCTCGACAAAAGCGAGTCAAGAAAATGGGAATAACAAATCAAATAACTGGGCTCGGGTTAATATTAGTGGTATATCAAGAAACAGTTGATTAGGATCAAAGGGGTTCGCTAGGGATTAGTTATGAAGGTAGGCTTTTAATGAAATAAGTGGGTTAAAACCTAGGTGTCTTTATCATCTCAGTATATCAAATCAAAGGTGTGGTCTTGACATGTATAATTGAAGCAAGTTCTAGAATAACAAATCAATATTGACACACTCATGATAAAAAAAAAAGTGAGCAAGAAAAGCGTATGCTCTAAAGGCTCAAAATCTCACAAAATTATGGTTTTTATGTCAACATTGCAAGTTTCAAACTTCAAAATAATATTTAAATTTAGGAAAACAACCTAGAAATTTTTAATTCTGAAAATAGACTTATTATGCTTGATTCTCTAATGTCTTAAAGTTTAAACCATCAATGCACAATTACCTATGACTTAATCCAAAACATATCAATGAAACTCATAAGTCAATAGAAGTTTCATTCTAATTAGTAATATGAGAAAATTTACTTAAGAACAAGACATAATTCAGGGTTTTTCTAATAATACTGTAATTAACCTCCCCACACTAAAGATGTATATTGTCCTCAATGTACAAAGATAAATAATGACAATATAGTAAGAATATCATAAGATAGGGAGAGAAGTGAGACTTCCTGAATTATGGATGAAATCCTTAGGGAGTGAAAATTGTAGAAATAGAGCCAATGATATGATGAACTAGCAAAGGTGAAGGTGGGGGAGAATACTCCGGTAGTTTGTTCGCTCCTTAGTAGCACCTTGAACCTTTTGAATTTGCGGAGTCATCAGTAAAGTTTTAGGGGGTTTATTAATGGATTTCGTTATGGTTATTCGATAATAAACATCCAGAGATAAAAAGGAATCAAAATATACTAATATAATTTAAAGACAAGAAAGATAAAGAGAAATAGTTTAACAATTAAAATAAAGAAAACAAAAAAAATAAATGGGCTCAAAGGTCCTCATCTTCAGATGGATCGCGAGGTGGGGGTGGTGGCTATATATGAAAATACTGACAAATCTATTGTAGTGTCACCTCGATGTTGTCGACTCATCGAATGTTGTCGTTAAATTACTAAGTATAGTATTGCTCGAAGGGAGTGAGGCGCTTAGAAATGTCAGTCAATGAAGCAGTCGCATGAACTGGTCGGTGCGTCGGTGGTGGCACAAAGGGTGGCTCCTCATGCTGTGGAGGGACATCATCAGTAATGTCCTCTGGGTAGCCCTGATCGGTGGTCCTGTGGGGACATGCCCTATAAGCGTGAGTGAGGAGGACTGAGCTGTGGTGTTGAGGAGCCCAAAATATCAAGCCAGACACGTCACATAGGGTCCCATGGAGATGACCCCTCCCCAATGTCACTCCGTCTGATGCTGAATAGCGAGGGCGATGAAGTAAGCTAGATAAAAAACGTGCCCGTGTGCCATGCACCATAGAAAATAAGCATCGTGGGTGTTGACAATACCAGTGATCTCTCGCCTATGCGTCAAAGTATGAGCCAAGATGGCGTGTAAGTACCTCAAGGATGGGCGATAGCGGAGGCCTTAAAGCGACTGGGACATATATGGCCTAGGCAGGGACTAAATCTCTCCAACATGACAAAGGGGAGTAGTGGATGTGGCGATGGAGGTCCTCAAATTTGTCGTCCTCCATGAACTCCTCGGTGTAAAGTCCCAAGGTGACCCCAAACTCTAGGATACTCATCTCTCGTACAATGCCCCCAAGATGGAATTGGACTGTGCCTGGGTCGTCAAAGTTTGTCATCACCGTCTGAAGGTGGAATGTGAAACAGAGCTCCAGAGTGAGCTTTAAATATGTTAGCTTGACAATCTCGAAAAAGTGCCCCCATGGGCTGGTAGTTAGGAGGGCTCGGACGGTGTCGGCTAGTTGAACTTGCTCCAAGGTGGCCCAACCAATACACCTTCCCACGCTTAGGGGTCGGGCGCGAAGTTTTTGAAAGAGTTCCTCTTGGGGTCTTGGAGGAAACTGTAGGAAAGGATGGCGCACTTCGGCGAGGAGCTCGAGGAAGTCACATCGGGTCCCTTTATCATTAAGCGAGGATGACAATCTTTTTCCCACGTGGGGGAGTCATTACGTACTTGAAAAAGGCAAAGATTTTCAATGAATCAAATATCATTTTTAGTCACAAATGTACTTATCCTGGTAGTCCTAAATAATAGTATAATCCTAATAGTGAATTAGATTTGTCATGTAATGCTAAAATCAGATGATGAAATTAGATATGGAAAAGGAATATACTAAAATTAAGTAATAATCATCTATCAAACTAAAATCAAATGAAATAAAATATCAAAAGAACTAATGAATTTGAAATAGAAATTTAAATCATAAGAATGAAAATAAGAACAAAAAATAATATGAATAAATAAAAATTTAAAGAAATAAATGACAATGGTGGGGAAAGATGAATCGATGGAGGTGTTGAAAGGAGGTGCATGGATACGGCAATGGCGCACGGGTGTGGTGGTCTTACATGGGCTGGATTGAGTGCTGTACACGTGGAGAAGAAAGGGAAAGAGGAAAGGGAAAGGAGAAATATGAGGGGAAAGAGCAAAGGGAAGAGGAGGGAAGAGGAGGAAAATAGAAGAGGAGAGTGGTGGCCGGAATGGGGTGTGGCGGCTAGGGTTTTGGGGGGGAGGTTTGGGGAAGAAAGTGAACAGGAGAGGAGTTTAAATAGGGATTGGGACACACGGTCAGGGGCCACACCTGTGTGCCCTTTTTTAGCCCGTGTGTTTCAAAAATTTTGATTTAGGGCGCGTCTAATCCTTGGCCCACGCCCGTGTTCCCTGGGCGTGTTGGGTCACATGGCCGAATTGTAGGACTGTGTGCTACTTCGTTCATTTCTCCCATGCCCGTGTTGAGGTCCACACACTCGTGTTCGTTAATCAGTATCAACCACGACCTATGAGACAGGCGTCTCACACCCATGTGACTTTCTCAATTTTAACCACGACTTTTAGGCACGGGCGTGCCACCCGCCCGTGTCATTTACTTAGTATCATCCACAGTCTTAAGGCACGTCCGTGTGGGATTATTGCATGCCGTGTTCTTTATTCAGTGTCGACCACGGTGCATCGCACGGCCGTAGCATTTTATCGTAGCCCATGTTTTGGGGAAATTTCTATCCTGTTCCCATAAGGTCTCGCCACGTCGGTGTACCTAGTCGTGGTATCCACACGGCCACAGCCACACCCATGTTCAAGGTCGTGTGGTAGGGAAACCTACGCTTTATTAATTTGGTTAGTTTTTAGTTAGGTGCTAAAAATCAAAAATACAGACACTAGTGAGGTTAGTGCTCGGGTTGCCTCCCAAGAAGTGCTTGTTTAAAGTCTTAAGCTAGACTTACCTTGTTTTCATCTTTATATGAAGGTTCACGAGCTGAAACTCCTCTCTCATATCCCTAAAATCTTTACCATTATATAGTTTAAGTCATTGACCGTTTACCTTGAATGTGCCATAAGTTAGATGAGTTACCTCAATTGTGCCATAGGGAAAAATGGTTTTGATTACGAATGGACCTGACCATCATGATTTCAGCTTTCCAGGAAACAATTTGAGCCTCGAATTGTATAGTAGAACAAGATCTAAAACTTTAAATTGCTTCGATTGCTTCAAACGAGCATCATGGCGTCACTTTGTTGCTTCCTTGTATAAACGTGAGTTCTCGTAGGCATTAGCTTGCCACTCATCTAGCTCGTTCAACTGCATTAATCTTTTCTCACCTATTCTCTGACATCTATCACATGAAGTAACATACCTGTTAGCGTCCTTGAACAGAGTGGGCCAATAAAAACCTGATTCGAGCATTTTAGTGCTATCCTAGTCCCACTGTAATGTCCTCCTGTTGGTCCTAAATGTTAATGTCCTAGGATTTTGATTGCTTCTGCCTTTGTAACACATCTCCGAATTACTTGATCTACACATATACAAAAAAAAGGGTCCTCCCAAAAATAGATTTTCACATCAGCAAAAAATCGCTTCTTTTGATGATGTGTTGACCCTTTTGGTAGGATGTTAGCAGCTAAATAATTCGCAATATCTGCAAACCAAGGTACCTCAGAGTCCGATATAGCAAAGAGTTGTTCTTTAAGAAACGAGTCATTTTTCTCATTCTCGTCGAGTTCTTTGATATGTGAATTTTCAAGCCTAGAAAGATGGTTTGCCGCAAGATTTTCAGCTCCTTTCTTATCCTGAATTTCCAAATCATATTCTGTAAGAGTAAAATCCATCTTGTGAGTTGAGGTTTTGCATCAGATTTAGTTAAAAGATAACGAAGAGCTGAATGGCCAGTGTAAACGAAAACTTTAGATAATATCAAAGGCTATCTAAATTTATCAAATGCAAAAACCACAGCTAGCAATTCTTTTTCTTTGGTGGTATAATTTTCTTGTGCGACCGTCAATGTTTTGCTAGCGTAATAAATCGACTGAAAATGCTTGTCTCTTTACTATCCCAAAATAGCACCTACTGTAAAATCACTCGCATCACACATTAGTTCAAAGGGTAGATTCCAATCAGGTGCAATTATTATTAGAGCATTTATTAATTTATTTTTGAGGGTATTAAATGCATCTAAACATTCCTAATTAAAATTGAAAGGCACATCTTTTTCTAGTAATTTTGTTAATGGCTTAACTATTTTATAAAAATCCTTAATAAATCTTCTATAAAACCCAGCATATCCTAAAAAGCTTCTAATAGCCTTAACTAAACTAGGAGGAGGTAATTTTTCTATGGTTTTAATTTTTGCTTTATCAACCTCAATCCCTTTACTAGAAATTTTGTGACCTAACACAATCCCTTCTCAAACCATAAAGTGACACTTTTCCTAATTAAGCACAAGGTTCGTTTCCTCACATATCATTAAAACTTGTTTTAAATTTTTAAGGAAAAGGTGAAAAGAATTATCGAATACCGAAAAGTCTTCCATAAATGCCTCCATAATATCTTGCACAAGTTCATCAAAGATGGCTAGCATGCAGCGTTGAAAAGGACCATATGGACATGTAAATGTTGTCTTTTCTTGATCCTCAGGAGCTATTGGGATTTGGAAGTAGCCAGAGAGTCCATCTAGGAAGCAATAGTACATATGCCCAGATAATCTTTCTAACATCTGATCAATGAAGGGTAAAGGAAAGTGATCTTTTCTCGTGATATCGTTCAACTTCCTATAGTCAATGCAAACTCTCCATCCTGTGACTGTTCTTGTTGGAATCAATTCATTCTTCTCGTTGGCTACAACAGTTATGCCTCCCTTTTTTGGAACAACCTGCATAAGACTTACCCAAGTACTGTCAGAAATAGGATAAATAACTCCAGCATCTAGAAGTTTAATTACCTCAGCTTTAACAACTTCCTTCATGTTGGGATTTAATCATCTTTGAGGTTGCACACATGGTTTATATTCATCTTCCATTAAAATTTTATGGGTGAAAAACGATGGGTTTATCCCTTTAATGTCAGAAATTTTCCAAGCTATGGCTCTTTTATGCTCCTTTAGTACCTATAGTAACTCGTCTTTCTCATTGGGTTCCAATTCTGAAGAAATAATTACCATTACCGTAGAATTATCTCCTAGGAATGCATACTCTAAGTGATTTGGTAAATGTTTCAATTCTAATTTGGGAGGCTCTTCAATAGAGGGTTTTTGTTTTAGTTCGTCATTTATTTCAATTCCCTCATACTTCTTTTGTCTTAGGGAAGAAGTATTAGAATTTAACTCGATTTGTATCTCCCCCATCTCATTGATATCGTTACCTGCCTCCTCACCTTGGGTAAGACATAGTTCCAACGTGTCTTCATGTATGATTTCCTGAAAAGAATCTTGAATAAAATGATCAATAGCGTCGATAAAATAACAGGAATCATCTTGCTCTCTAGAGCATCGCATAGCATCATAAATTTTAAAAATAATTTTCTCGTCACCTACCCTAAGTACAAGTTTACCATCACCTACATCAATAACAGCCCTAGTAGTAGCTAAAAATTGGTGAAACACCCCACACCCGGCCCACGAGAATGGACCGGATCTGGTATGTTCCTAAAGTAAATCGGTTTCCAAAAGATTCGATACTTAGAGAAAATTTGTAAAATTTTTAGAAAAATGTTGTTTGGATTGGGCTTAGATTGGAACCCATTTAATAAATTTTGAAAATCCAACTTAAGTGAGGTGACAAAACAATTTTAGGGTTTATTATTTTGAAAGAAATAAATTTTGTTTTTCTTAACTTTAATTAAAAATAAATTATAACACAATCAACATGAATAAGCGGAAATAAAGAAAATCCAACTGGGCCTTATGGCCTTATTACAACAAGTAAAACCCAAAATAAAATAAAAGTAACTAAATCAAATAAAGTCCAAACTAAATAAATTCTCCGAATGTAGCATGGCCACCTCAACGTCTACCGGCCCGATCCGTCACTGTTCATCACCTGAAAATAGTTCCCACAACGGGGTGAGTCAACAGACTCAATGTGCACACAGTACTAACATTCAACAAATCAGGCATTCATGTTCAAAACATCAGATCCATATAAAAATGAAATTATGATGCAACCCAAACCCAATCCTAATGGTCCATCCGCTACACACCACCCGTACCTGCCATTCACACCGTGGGGACTACTAAGTCAACCCTCCATCCGCTACACACCATCGAAGGCATTCGCCCATATACGTTGTGTCATTAGACACTATTCAATATTGTAACCGAAGTTACCAAAATTTCGCAATGTGACCGTAGTCAAGATATTTCGTTAGTGAGACCAAGTCAACACCTTCGTTGGTGAGACCAAGTCAACACCTATATTTAGTTGGTGAGACCAAAGTCAACACCTTCGTTGGTGAGACCGAAGTCAACACCTACTCTTCCCCTTTCACATAAATCCCGAATGCCCAAAAATATATATTATGCATAACTTACTTAATTTCATGTTTATATACATATATTCGCATGTTATAAAATAACATATTTCACAATCCTATCCAAGTAGGAAACGACTGGTACTTTTGCCACATTTGTGGTACTTAGCCACATTCACATTCTCATACATATTCATATATTAAATAATAGCCATATGAAATATTGAAGGTTAGTAAGGGTACACACCGATTTGCTTATTAGATTCCTTGAAATCCAGAAGAACGATCTACCGATCTAGATTTTTAACTCCTATATTCTACCAACCATTAAAACATATTAACAAACCTATTTGGCTTAAAACCAAATCCTAGTAGGATTTGTATTACTTACCTTGTTGCCGATTTCAATACTAATCAAATTCTGAAATCTATGCTATGTTCCTCCTTGTATTCGGCCAAGCACTAAATCTCATCTGGGGTTAGTTTCGGCTTTTTAAACAAACAAGAATTAGATCTAATTATCAAAATAGGCCCTAGCCGAAAGCTATAGACACTTACCTTGTGGATTTTAAATCCCGAAACTCACCGAATAACTAGGGAACACGTGACTTATGGTGTACCTTCGGGAAAAGAACTTCTCCTTCCTTGTAGCCTACACTTAGTAAATCTCGAAAGATCTCTTCAAAGTTTTGGTAACCATGAACATTAATGGGATTAGCCCTAGATTTCGATAATGTCTAAAATATAAAAGAATGGAAACCAAACTTGGATCTTACCCTTATTTGAAGGAATCGATTGCACCTTCACTTCAACCTTCAGAGATTCGGCTATGGAGTTTTAATCAGGGATCAAAGAGTGTTTTGGCTCGACAATAGCAAAGGAGAGGAGAAGAAAATATAAGAAGAAGAGATGGATTTTGGTTAAAGAGAAATTCGACAAAGAGGGGGAGAGAGCAAGGGGATTTTCGCTACTTGGAAAGATGAGAGAAAAGACCTTGGGTTCTCCTTTATAGCCAAATTTGCTAGGCCAAGAGTCCTTGACTTGGCCACCACTCTCCTTAAGATAATATTATCTCCTTTATCTAAAAATAAAAGCCTTTAATCTATCAATTATCTCCTCAGATAATCCAAATTTAAAATCCTTATTTATCACTTAATAATCAAGTTTTAATAAAAATAAAACTCCTCATTTCTAGAAAATAGGTGTCATTCAACTCCCCACTCATGGAAGTAAAATAAAACTTCTTTTATTTGCTTCCTAGATGACTCAAACTCAGGCCCAAAACCTCTTGCATTTGGGCCATTTCCTAAGGCCTTAGGTGGCATCTTGAGCCACATTTCCAAGTCCGTTATTGGGTCAAATTTCATGTACTTTATATTTTAGGGTCATTTGGCCCTAAGTTCCCTTTGGGCTCCAAAATTCGACATTAGGGGTCATTTTAAGTTTCCAAAATTTTCGCATGCTCTCAGATTTTCCAAGTTTCCAAAATGTTTAGTTTCCTATTTTGGCTTGGTTTCCAAAATGTTTAGTTTCCTATTTTGGTTTGGTTTCCAAAATGTTCACTTTCCTAATTTGCTTAAGTTTCCAAAATGGTCATTTTCCTATTCCCAACATAACATTTCCATGCATTCTTAGGTTTCAAAAATCATTCCAAATTTATTCCAAAACACATAAAAGATGTCTTTTCGCACAATTTGGCTAAAATGCATAGGCCCTTTCAGGATGTTACGCTTCTACCCTCCTTAAAAATAATTTCGTCCTCAAAATTACTTCTTGACGATCGTACAATCTTTCTCACTTGACTATGCTTACTGTTGCAAGACTCGATCTTAATAGAACCATCATACTTTCTAGGCACATTATTTATTTTCTTTTTTTAGTTCACGTTCCCGAGAACTCATTTCTAACGTCACGATTTAATCTGATTAAAGAGTTTTATGCATTAGTACTTTGTTCCACTGTTTAACCGCGAACAATTTTATGAAAAGGAGTTTAGGAGTGGTTCTTTCGTATTCATACATGCATATAGTCTTTTCATTCACTCATACATCCATCAAACAATTATGAACCTTAGTTCATTCAGAGAAATGTTGTAGTTTTCATTTGTTGTTGTTTTTCCACTACCCGGGGGTATTTTCGTAATTTGTCCTATAGGGGTATTTTCGTAATTTGTCAAAATAAGGTTTCTTGATGATTTTGTCACAAAGTATCTTTGGTATTTTTAAGTTTCCGGGGTATTTTGGGAATTTTTTTTTTTGAGATCCGAGGGTATTTGAAATTTTAGACCTGGGGGTATTTTGGTAATTTTTCCACAAACCGGGTAAATTGTAAAATTTTAATAAATCGGGATATTTGAAGTTGCAAAACTTTGAGGGTTCTTTTTGAGAATTGTTCCTTCCAAAAAAAAAATGGGGATGTTGCAAAAATTTTGGAAATTAGGGTCACTTTGGTAATTTTGTAAGTTAAGGGCAATTTTGTAATGTTTTCCAAAATCACGGTATTTTGGTATTTACAAATTAGGGTTTTTGAATGTTTATGAAATGTTGAAATTTTGGTAAGGCTGTTGAGTAGTTGAATGTTTTATAAATCAAGGGCGTTTTGGTAATTTCACCCCTAAGGGCATCTTTGTAATTTTCGCAAATCAGGAGTTTTTCAGAGAATGTTGAAAAAATTAATTTTCTCAGATTTAAAAGAAAAGTTTTAAAGGTTTGAAAACTAGGGTTTGTTGTTTTGTTCTCTCTTCTTTCTTTTTAAAACATGGCTAGTTCCTTTCGGGTTTTAGTCATTATGTTTAGCCTATGACCGAGCCCTCTTGGTCGTGGTGAACTAAAGCTACGCACTGTGCAGGATTCGTGTGGAGAGGAGGTGAGTCACGCGGATCGCTTAAATACCAAGCTCCCACCAAACCATTCCTAGACATGCGACAAAGGTTGCCACACCACCGAGCCCTCGAGTTATGGTGAACCGAAGCTACGCACTGTAGGATTCTCGAAGAGGAGGTGAGTCACTAGGACTGCTTAAATACCAAGCTCTTGGGATCCAATCCTAGACATGCATACAAGGGTTACCACACTTTAGCTCGTTGACTTAGCCATAGGTTGGTTTAGTACATTAAGTCTTATGTGTTTGTGTTTGAGTAGTCTAATCCTGGGTTCCAATTCCTATCATTCTATTCTACGCTCCATGCCTTTTCTACCTTATATAAATCATGTAATCACACATATAGTTAGGGTACTTACCGGTGGATCATGGTTTGGAGACTTAGGGCCATGCCAAAAGCTCCCTTATTTTCAAAGAAACCATTTGGCTCACTTTGAAAACGTTTTGGGCCTTAGCCCACAGCCGAGAGTTTAAAAGCGGGCTCGATACCAAATTGAAACACCCCACACCCAAATTTCACGAGCCCAGGCAGGATCTGGTATGTTCCTAAAGTGAACCGATTTCAAAGCATTTTCGATACTTAGAGAAAATTAGTAAAAATTTTAGAAAATGTTGTCGTGGATTGGGCTTAGATTGGAAACCCATTTTATTAAACTTGTAAATCCAATTTGATTTATTACGTCCAAAATAGTTCTTAGCACAATATTTAAAAGTAAAGTAAAAATAAAGAATAATCCACTGGGCCTTATGGCCTTATTACATCAAATAAAACCCAAAAGAAATATAATCAAGGAACCAAAGCAGTAGAGTCCAAATAAAATAAAATCTCCAAATGTAGCATGGCCACCTCAAGGTCCACCTACCGTTAAAATCACCGCTCATCACCGAAAAATAATTCCCACGTAGGTGAGTCAAGACTCAATGTGCACACAATACTAACATTCAACAATTCAGCATTCATGTTCAAATCATCGATCCATATAAAATGAAATTATGATGCAACCCAAACCCAATCCTAATGGTCCATCCGCTACACACCACCGTACACGCCATTCACAGTGGGGACTACTAAGTCAACCCTCCATCCGCTACACACCATCGAAGGCATTCGCCCATATACGTTGTGTCATTAGACACTATTCAATATTGTAACCGGTTACCAAAATTTCATAATCGACCAGTAGTCAACATATTTCGTTGGTGAGGCCCAAGTCAACACCTTCGTTGGTGAGACCAAGTCAACACCTATATTTAGTTGGTGAGACCAAAGTCAACACCTTCGTTGGTGAGACCAAAGTCAACACCTACTCTTCCCCTTTCATATAAATCCCGAATGCCCAAAAATATATATTATGCATAACTTACTTAATTTCATGTTTATATACATATATTCGCATGTTATAAAATAACATATTTCACAATCCTATCCAAGTAGGAAACGACTGGTACTTTTGCCACATTTGTGGTACTTAGCCACATTCACATTCTCATACATATTCATATATTAAATAATAGCCATATGAAATATTGAAGGTTAGTAAGGGTACACACCTGATTTGCTTATTAGATTCCTTGAAATCCCGACGAACGATCTACCGATCTAGATTTTTAACTCCTATATTCGGCCAACCATTAAAACATATTAACAAACCTATTTGGCTTAAAAACCAAATCCTAGTAGGATTTGTATTACTTACCTTGTTGCCGATTTCAATACTAATCAAATCCCGAAATCTATGCTATGCTCCTCCATGTATTCGGCCAAGCACTAAATCTCATCTGGGGTTAGTTTTGACTTTTTAAACAAACAAGAATTAGATCTAATTATCAAAATAGGCCCTAGCCGAAAGCTATAGACACTTACCTTGTGGATTTTAAATCCCAAACTCATAGAATAACTAGGAACACGCGACTTATGGTGTACCTTCGAAAAGAACTTCTCCTTCCTTGTAGCCTACACTTAGTAAATCTCGAAAGATCTCTTCAAAGTTTCGGTAACCATGAACATTAATGGGATTAGCCCTAGATTTCGATAATGTCTAAAATATAAAAGAATGGAAACCAAACTTGGATCTTACCCTTATTTGAAGGAATCGATTGCACCTTCACTTCAACCTTCGTGAGATTCGCTATGGAGTTTTAATCGGGGATCAAAGAGTGTTTTGGCTCGACAATAGCAAAGGAGAGGAGAAGAAAATATAAGAAGAAGAGATGGATTTTGGTTAAAGAGAAATTGCAAAGAGGGGAGAGAGCGAGGATTTTCGCTACTTGGAAAGATGAGAGAAAAAGACCTTGGGTTCTCCTTTTATAGCCAAATTTCCTATGCCAAGAGTCCTTGACTTGGCCACCACTCTCCTTAAGATAATATTATCTCCTTTATCTAAAAATAAAAGCCTTTAATCTATCAATTATCTCATCGGGTAATCCAAATTTAAAATCCCTTATTTATCACTTAATAATCAAGTTTTAATAAAAATAAAACTCCTCCTTTCTAGAAAATAGGTGCCGTCCAACTCCCCACTCATGGAAGTAAAATAAAACTTCTTTTATTTGCTTCCTAGATGACTCAAACTCAGCCCAAAAACCTCTTGCCTTTGGGTCATTTCCTAAGGCCTTAGGTGGCATCTTCAGCCACATTTCCAAGTCCGTTATTGGGTCAAATTTCATGTACTTTATATTTTAGGGTCATTTGGCCCTAAGTTCCCTTTGGGCTCCAAAATTCGACATTAAGGGGTCATTTTAAGTTTCCAAAATGTTCAAGTGGCTCAGATTTTCCAAGTTTCCAAAATGTTTAGTTTCCTATTTTGGCTTGGTTTCCAAAATGTTTAGTTTCCTATTTTGGTTTGGTTTCCAAAATGTTCACTTTCCTAATTTGCTTAAGTTTCCAAAAATGGTCATTTTCCTATTCCCAACATAACATTTCCATGCATTCTTAGGTTTCCAAAAATCATTCCAAATTTATTCCAAAACACATAAAAGATGTCTTTTCGCACAATTTGGCCAAAATGCATAGGCCCTTTTCAGGATGTTACAATTGGCGTCCTAAAATTAAAGACACCTCAACGTCCTCATCCATGTCAAGAACAACAAAATCAACAGGGAATATGAATTTATCAACTTTTACCAAAACATCTTCAATAATTCCCCTAGGATATTTAATAGATCTATCTGCTAATTGAATACTCATCCTAGTGGGTTTTGGTTCCCCAAGACCGAGCTGTTTGAACATTTTATAAGGCATTAAATTAATACTGGCACCTAAATCAACTAATGCTTTCTCAATATTTAAACTACCAATTAAACAGGGAATAATGAAACTTCCTGGATCCTTCAATTTGGTTGGTAGCTTATTTTGGAGAATAGCTGAACATTCCTCATTAAGCTCCACAGTTGATAGCTCCTCAAACTTCCTTTTATTTGTTAAAAGCTCTTTTAAGAATTTTGCGTATGTCGGCATCTATGAAATAGCTTCGAAAAAAAGGTAAGTTAATATGTAATTGCTTAAAAAGTTTAATAAATTTACCAAATTGTACGTCCATATGGTCTTTTTTCAACTTTGCCGGATATGGGATCGGTGGTTTATACTCTTTAAGTACCGATGTTATATTCTCATTTACTTCCTCACCCTTTGCCTTATCAGTTTCTTGTGGCATCTTCTTTTCAGCTTCAACCAATACCTTCCCATCCCTTAGTGTAATGCCTCCACGTGCTCTTTTGGGTTAGGTTCGGTGTAACTAGGTAAACTACATGGTTGTCTTTCGGAAACTAACTTAGCTAGCTATCCAATTTGATTCTCAAGCCCTTGAATCGATGCTTGCTAATTTTTCAACGTTGTTTCAGTATTCTGAAAATGAGTTTCTGACACCGAAATAAACTTTGCTAGCATATCTTCAAGGTTTGGCTTTTTCTCTTACTGGTATGGTGGTTGAAAAACTGGAAGAAGTTGTGGTCTTTGATTTCCTTCATTACCCCATGAGAAATTTGGGTGGTTCCTCCATCCTGTATTATATGTATTAATGTAAGGATTATTTGGAGGTTTAGAATTATTACCCATATAATTCAGCTTCTCATTCTTCATGACAGGGTTGCAGGATGGATATTTTGTATTGCCCATTCCTCCTCCATTCATATCGTACTGTATCACTGGACATACTGCGAAGAACCACACAAACCATCAGTCTTTTTACTTAAAAGCTCTACATGGTTTGATAGCATGGTGACTGCGTTAAGGTTAAAAACACTGGCAACTTTTGTCGGCTTTGTTCTCATGACTTGCCACTGATAGTTATTTAGTGACATCTCCTTTATAAACTCATAAGCCGCTTTAGGGGTTTTGTTATTTAGGGTTCCACCGACAGCTGCATCAATCAACTGCCTAGTTAAGGGGTTCAGACCGTTGTAAAAGGTTTGAACCTGTAGCTATAATGGTAACCCATGGTGAGGGCATCTTCTCAGTAAATCCTTGTATCCCTCTCATACATCGTAAAGTGTTTCTAAATCCATCTGCACAAAAAAAGAGATATCATTCCTCAACTTAGCCATTTTAGCCGGCAAAAAAAATTTAAGTAAAATTTTTTCAGTCATTTGTTCCTATGTAGTGATTGATCCTCGTGGTAACGAGTTCAACCACTGTTTAGCTTTGTTCCTCAATGAAAAGGGAAACAACCGAAGATGAATGGCATCATTAGAAATGCCATTAATTTTGAAAGTATTGCACAACTCTAAAAAGTTGGCTAAATGAGTAATTGGGTCTTCATCTTGCAAACCATCAAACTGAACAAACTGTTGAATCATTTGAATAGTGTTAGGTTTCAGTTCAAAATTATTTGCAGCAATAGTAGGTCTAACAATACTCGATTCATCCCCAGTTAAATTAGGCTTAGCATAGTCGTACATAGTACGAGGAGCAAGATTTTCGGCAAGCACTGGAAGGAGCGGATTATTGTCAGCCATATCTTCGGTAGTATTAGCATCATCCTCTTACTCTTCTTGTATGTATAGTAGGCTTTGCCTTATCTCCCTACGATTTCTACGAGCGGTACTTTCTATCTCACTGTCAAAAAGTAAGGGTCCTAACGGGTTCCTTCTAGTCATAAACTAGAAATACCTGCCAAAAGCAAAGAAAGTGTAAAATAAATTGCAATAATGATAATAAATGACTAAAGTAATAAAAATTTAGCGTTCCTAATATCTTAGTCCCCGAAAATAGCGCCAAAAACTTGATGTGTCTCAAACTAACTACGATCACAATAAAGGCAAGCACACCTATCATTTAATAGTATAGTTATGGTAAGACCGGAAATATTGTATCCACAAGGACCAAGAGTTCTAGTAATTACTATCTTTTTATTATCTAGCCTAAGATTTGGAGTGATTTCTTTTAAACTAAAATAATTAAAAGCACGACAAAGAATGAATTAGGAAAATACTTTTAGACAACTTATATGATCCTAAGGAAGAATCCACCTAGACTTCACTTATTACTTCTGATTCATACAATTTATTCACTTGACTTAATCCGTAGAAATCCCTGACTTTTGTTAATATCTCTTTTGAGACTAAAAACAACTGACTCTAGGTTGATTTATTGAAACCTCTTTATAATTAAAACCCCTATTGTCGCATTAACTAGATCTATGGATTCCCTTATTAGATTTGACTCTAATCTGACAGATTGTTGTCACCCTATTTCTAGGGTGGCAATTAACTCCGCTTAATTACATTGATCTACTCTTAAATAGGGACTTTTGCTCCACTGAATAAGCACGTTAACTTGAATTAATATTCCTAAAAACATTAAAACAAGGATTAGGAACAGATAATTAAGAACAAGATCAAGTATTTATCACGTAATTCAGATTTATTGAATAATAAGATTTATCTAGGTTTTATCCTCCCTAGGTATTTAGGGAGTTTAGTTCATACTGATAAAGGGAAACATCTTATAATAAGGAAAACTACAAAACATAAGAAAACCCAAAAACTTTAAGAGAAATTGATAGGAGATCTTCAGTCTTGTTAGGGATCCTTCTTCCAAGCTGCTCCCAATGGCTGTCTTCGAGTATTTTCTGCTTTTTACTCACTGTCTCCCTTTTAGGTCCTCCCCTAAGGTGTTTATAAAGGCTTTGGAGCACCTTTCTTGGCCCACAAGTAGTCTTTAACGAATAGAATTAGACTTGGGTTCGGTACAGACATGCCCGTGTGACACACCGGTGTGTGATAGCTTAGGCTGTGTTTGATCCTCGTCACACACGACCATGTGGTCTGTCCATGTGCGATAGTCCACGCCATGTTGATTTATGAGGTAGGTCTATTTTGTCCCTTTTTGGCCTGTTTCTTACTCTTTTTGACTCCTTAAGCTTTCCTGGGTGTAAAACATGAAATTAAAGGATTAGGAGCATCGAATTCATCAAATATAATGAAAATTCATCCTAAAATAAGCTAAGTATAGGGTCAAAATATGTATAAATTATGGTTTATCACCCTTCTTTTAACCATGTCATCCTCGACTTCTATTGCCAAATGGATTCTTTGAATCTTATTGCTTCCCACAACTCAGTGTTCAAATGTTTTAATTCCTCCAATTCCTTCACTGACAACTCCCTTTTTTTGCTAGCTTCATCCATCTCCTTTAATCTACTCTCGCTTTCGATAATTCTTTTTCCAACATTTTTCCATCCTTAACATTTCATTTCTTTAGAATCCCCTTCAACTTTCTCAACTTCATAGCCGTATTCATTCTGGAGCATCCCAAACCCAACCATTCCCTTTCAATCAAGCTCATACAATCTTTTTTTAAACCACACATTTACAAACTTAAAAGGCCTAGGCCCCTAATCGATCGAGTCATCAACCAACAAGATTGGTATATGATCCGATATGGATCTGTTAAGCCCCTGCTATTGAATATCCTTAAAATAAATAAACCATTCTTCCTCTATTAAAATTCTATCCAATCTGCTACGTTTACAGCCTAGACCAAACCACGTGAATTTTTCCCCACTAATGGCAAATCAATCAGTTTACATCTATCAATAAACTCGCTAAAATCTTTAGAACCCTTCTCAATACGTTTGCAATTTCTGCGTTCTCTTCTATTTCTTACTACATTAAAGTCTCCACCAATTATCCAAGCACCTCTAAATTGGTTTCTCGAGCCAACAATCTCTTCCCATAGAATTCTTTGGTTTGTATCGCTGTTAGGATCATAAATGTCTATTAGCACTGCCTCCTTCTCCTCAAGCGTCCATTTACCAGGAACCACAATAAACCTATGCCTACAAATCACAACATCCCTCGCGAAGCTTCTCTTGTCCCAAATCAATAACAAACCCCCTGATTTTTCTGCAGCAGCCGTAACCTTAAAATCAAAACTGTCATCCCCTCATAATTTTCTAACTAATTATGATGATACCGACTCTAACTTGGTTTCTTGAATAAAACAAACATCCACCCTTGTCTTCTTAATAACTCTATTTACAGCCTCAATTTTGGGAACTGAATCCAAACCTCTAATATTCCATGGCACAATTCGCATTACTCCTACCATAAGAAAGAATACCAAAGCAAAAAGCTCAAAAAAAATGGAACACCCCAAACCCGCCCATTCACTACGACCGAATTTGAAATGCCACTGCGGAAAAATGTTTGAAAGTATTCTTACTTAAAAGTAAAAACCCGTTTAACATTTGTTGCCTTTGATAAAACATTTTCGTAATTTAAAACATTCTAAGTAAAAATTAAGTTGTTATAAAATACCAGATTCAAAACTTATATATATATATTAGAATGTAAGTTGCTAAAAATAAAACATTCCCAGATTATAATATAATTGACGATCCAACTTAAAACATAATAATCCGTAAATACTTTAAAAGACCCTTATTACATCAAATAAATTCCCAAAATACTGATGATATAAAATATTTAAAACATGTAAAACATCTTCCGCATGGGCCACCTCGTATCCACTCCAACCCGGTCCGAGTATCATGCATCACCTGTAAGGTTTAATAAAATATTGGGTGAGTCAAACAGACTCAGTGCATAGTTATTTCACATGCCTCCATATATGGGCTTGGCCCATATCCACACAGTCCACATACAAAATTATGCAATTATGAAGCCCAACCCATCCTAATGTCCATCCATCACACCTACCTCGGCAGACCTACTGCCCAAGGCCATAGCTAATCCACCGATCAACCAAGTGATCCTACATATCCTACCTTGGCAGACCTGCCGCACAAGGCCGTGGCTAAGCCACCGATCACATAAGTGATCCCACATATCAATCAGTCCACGGTGATGCACACAGCTATCAACCGTCGAGATGTGGCACCTAGCCAACACCTCCCTTGATGAGGCACATAGCTAACATCAAGCGCCAATGTAGCACAAGGCTAACATTAGACCACGTACATAATGTACACCCTTTCCTTCGATATTCATGTCCCAAATCCCATGCATATATATGTATCATGACAGATTAACACTTAGAGTAAATATACATCACATGCTTATTACCATTTCTCATATTCATCAATAATCATTTAATATCGTAAATCACTGACCTGATTATTCGATCACCCACTGTGGGTATTCACAATCTTAGCTGTAACACCCTGGTTCTAGGGGTTATGCATTTAGGGCATAACTCAGGTGATGGTAGGTTTTTGGTGAAGATTGGTTGAGTTTTGAGGGGTTTGGAGAACCCTAGAAGGTAGGGGAAGGCTTAAGGAATTAGTGAATTTTTGGTGTTAAAAAGGGGAGCTTGGCTATAAAGGTCTTAAGAGAAATATTTGGGAGGTTAAGACACAAGAATTGAGCTAGTAGAGTGGCAGGGGAGACGCCACTTAGAGCATAGAGAAGTGACGCCTCAAGGTGTAAGGGGGCGGAGTTCGAGCGAAGGCACCATTTTTGGTTTTGTTTTGCGTCATGAAAGGGGAAATGTTGGATTCGCCAAGGCACTAAAAAGGGGATTTTAACTTGTTCAAATCTTTTTAAATGAGTGGCTAGGAGGAAGGATGAGTTGGATTTAATTTGAAATGGTTTGAAAGGTTGGTGTAGAGTGTTTTTAGGAGGGAATCAAGGGATTGGGTGAGAGGTAAAGGAGTTGGACAGCTAGGGTGGTTTTCATGGGGTCATTTTCGGCCATGAAGGTTAGGGGTGGCGAACTCTATAAAAGGGTGGTGAGCTTTCCTTGTGCCGAATTTAGCCCTTTCTCCTTCACCTTCTACTCTTTTCTCCTCATACTCTAACCACACTAAAACGCCCTCCTTCTCACCTATTCACTTTGGTCAAACTTCAAGGTCACTTAGCAATTTCCACTTGTTTCCTTTCCATTTCTCTTGAGCTGAATCTCTCCTCAGCCTTTGCCGAAACCTTCCTTGTTGTCCTAGTGTGGGTAGGCCGAATCTTAAGCAAGGGGTGGAGCGTTTGGGTCTTTTCTCTAGTCGTTGTGAAGGGTAAGGATTTATGTTATTAATCTATTTCTTTTAGTATTTGTTAACCAAAGGGTGGTCTTGGTTTTTGGAGTTGGCCGAATATTCTTGGGATCATAATATGGTATCTCTTTCATGTGTAGCCAAAGGAGGGAAGCGCTAAGGATCTTTTAAGGTTCGATTTGCATAAAGAGATTCAGCAGGTTGAAAGGAGCAACCGGGATTCAAGTTGTTTGGTAAGAAGTATTTAGTAAGTTTCGTTACTTAGTTTACGACTTGGGGTTTAATCGGTTTATCTGATTAAGCGTTTTGATGGAGGCAACTACCAGTCAAGGTGGGCAAGGGAAAGTCCCTATTCCAAAGTTCAAGAAAAGAGCTGTCTCAGTGGTTCGGGATTGGCCATCGGGGTGTGGGCCAGTGTCAGAGCAACAAGTTAGGCAGATAGCTGTAGTCTCGTTTAGCGATAGCGTTGGGATCGAGAGTTTAGAACTCCAAGTGTTGAGGTGCGTAATCATCGCACTGTTTCTCCGGTTAATTGTTTATTAATGTATATACCTATTTATGCTGTGTAGTAGCTGACAATAAAGGCTAAAGTGATGGATACCCATGTTTGGGGTAATCGGATAACAGGTTAGTCATTTGTGATAATAAATTATTTATGGTGCCTGTTTGATATGGTAATGAGCATGTGATTATACTCACTCTATATGTTGATTTAACATGTTATATGGACATATGTGCATGGGGATTGGATTTGAGCAATGAAGGACGGGGAGTACATATTATGTACGTGGTCTAATGTTAGCCTCGTGCTACATTAGCGCTTGATGATTAGCTGTGTGCTTCATCAAGGGAGGTGTTGGCTTGGTGCCTATCTCGACGGTTGATAGCTGAGTGCATCACCGTAGACGGATTATTGTGGGAACACTTATGTGATCGGTGGCTCTGCCATGGCCATGAGCAGCAAGTCTGCCAAGGTAGGATTTGAGGATCACGATGTGATCGGTGGCTCAGCCACGGCCTTGTCTGAGCAGTCCGCCGAGGTATGATATGTGGGATCACTCTACTGTGATCGGTGGACTAGCCACGGCCTTGGGCAGGGAGTCTGCTAAGGTTGGTGTATTGGATGGACTTAGGTTGGGTTGGGTCATAATTGCAATATTTTGGTATGGACTGTGTGGGTATGGGTTAAGCCCATACGTGTGGAAACATGTGTCATGATTATGCACTGAGTCTGTGGACTCACCCAATTTTTCTTAACCATTTCAGGTGATGCGTAAAGTTGGACCGGGTTTGGAGAGGATACAAGGTGGCCCATGCAGAAGAAGATGTTTTAATTATTTTATGGAATTTAATATTAATTATTTTCTTTAAGTCTTGGGCCGTAATAAGGGCCTTTTCACTATATTTGGTATTATTTTAATTGTGGCTTGTTTTAATTAAATTACTATGTGAAGATGTTTTTATTTTAGCAACTTATTGATTCAAATTATATATATATGGGTTTAATAAAGTTTTAGTTCGGACATTTTATAACGTTAAGGTTTTCATATTATTCTACGTGGGCATGATTTTCAAAAGTTAACACTATTCTTACCATTTTATCCTAAGTCAAAAAGATTTTCAACCGTCTTTCCACAGTGACATAACCAGATTCGGTCAAGGCTCGTGGGCCGGGTTTGGGGGTGTTACAAATTGGTATCAGAGCCAGGTTCAAAACTCGACTTTGAGGGTTTGGGCCCACAAACAATTTTCAAAATGGGCTTTTCAAAATATGGGCTTTTATAAAAGTTTTCGAGTTATTCGGCATGACACTGTACCTCCTACCAAGTCCACGGTAAGTACTTCTAGCTCTTGAAGTGATTTGTTTGTGTGATTTATTATGGGCTTGATTGGGCTCAGAGGTTAGAATATTAAGGCTTTTGGACCCTAGGATTAGTCTACTCAAACACATGCATAAGACTTAAAGATTGCTAAAGAAACCGGTGAAGTAAGTCGCCGAGTTAAGGTGTGGTAATCACTGTACGCATGTCTAGGAGTGGTATTCAGTAAGAGCTTGGTATTTAAGCAGTCCTAGCAACTCACTTCCTCTTTACTCGAATCCTACCTGGTGCGTAGCTATGGTTCACCTTAACCAAGAGGACTTATTCATAGGCTAAACCAATTACTAAAACCCGAAAGGGATTAGCCTTACTGTTTTAAAACCCTTAGTTCTTTTAAATTTTTTTCTTCAAATTTACCCTTTGGTCTGTAAACCCTAAATTTGATTTTGAAAAACGTTTTCTCATTTACAAAATTACTAAAAATACCCCTACTTGCAAAATTACCAAAATGCCCCTAGTGGCAAAATTACGAAAATACCCTCAGTTTCTAAAATTTTCGCATTGTCCTGATTTCAATCAAACTTTTTTTTACTTTGCAAAATATTGAGATACCCAGATTTGGAAATTTACAAGGATACCCCCGACTTACAAAATTACTGAAATAACCCCGATTTCTGAAAATTTTTGCAACACCACTAATTTGAAAAATAAATTTTCAAGATAACCCCAAGATTTGGTAAATTCTGAAATGTCTTTAATTTGAAAAATTAGTTTCAAATTGACCCTGATTTATTACCGAAATACCCTATAGGAAAATGACGAAATTACCCCTGGGTTGGGAATGCTCAAGAAAGTGACATGGATGAATGTATATGTCTTTAGTGAAAAATGTGAATGTTTGTATTAGAATAGAGAACTTTAGATGAAACTTTGATTGATCGAAAGAACTACTTCTGGAAACTGTTATTCATAAAATTTGCTCGTGGATAAATAGTGGAACAAAATTTCTAATGCATAAAACTTTCTAAAGAGATTAAGTCGTGATGCTAGATATGAGTTCTAGGGGGCGTGGTCGCAATGCTCGTGGACGTGGTAGAGGCAGGATGGCGATGTCGAAACCGGTTGGGTGCAGTCGTGGGTCGAGAGGCGATGTCGGCCACCGTGTTGAGGTTGAACATCAGGATCAAACAGGAGGAGACGATGCAGTATCGCAAGCTATGCTGTGGGTGCTCGAGAGAGTGGCAGGAGCCAATGTGGGAAATGGGACTCGAAAGTCAGTGGCTGAAAGACTTAGGTCGAACGGAGTCGAAGTTTTCAGAGGAGTGTCTGGGGTAGCTCCGAACATGGCAGAATACTGGCTTGAGGCAGTGGAAAGGATTATGGACGACTTGGACTTAACCGCTGAGGAGAAGCTTAAGGGTGCTGTTTCGTTGCTACGGGATGAAGCCTACCAATGGTGGCTCACGGTTAAGGAAGGTACCCCTGCCGATCAAGTGGATTGGGGTTACTTCAAGATCAAGTTTGAAGGGAAGTATATTGGAGCGAGCTATGTGGAAGCTCAGAGGAAGGCGTTCCTCAATTTGGTGCAAGGAGGCAAGTTAATAGCGGAATATGAGGTTGAGTTCCTGCGGTTGAGCCGGTATGCTCGGGGCATCGTGGCTATTAATTATGAGAGATGCGTCAGATTTGAAGATGGGCTGCGGGATGAGCTGCGAGTTTTGATTGCTCCGCAACGAGAAAGAGACTTCGCCATTTTGGTGGAGAAAGCTCGGATAGCTGAGGAGGTCAAGAGGACTGAGAGGCAGAATAGAGATAGAGAAAGAAACTGGGATAAGAGGAGTTTTGGATCGCCAGAATCGTTTGAGAGATTTTAGAAAAGACCGAGAGTTGAGACTCCTATTCGTATTTCTAAGCCAGTTGCTAGAAATCTAGATCGTCCGTGTGCTCGGTGTAGAAGGTATCATGTTGGCGAATGCTGGAATCGGGAGCGAGAGTGTTTCAGGTGTAAGTCAAAGTCTCATCTGATTAAGGATTGTCCCCAGAATCCGAGTAGGGCTTGGACATTAGGCCAAGGTTATGTGCACCAGAGAGGTAGTCGTGATGACGAGGGTCGTGGTCCGAACCATGGAGAAAATGGTTCGGTCGAGGTCGTGGAAGCGATGAGGTCATGGAATAGTAGCACTAAGGCAAGGCAAATGTGTCAGTATATCACGGTTCATCGGAGAGAGGATAGTGACGTAACAGATGTGCCAAATGTAAGTTTCCTATGTCCGGAATATTCTTTGTTGCTTTGTTTGCTATGGTGGCAGTTTGTTCTTATATTGCTAGTAAAGTAGCTAGAACCTTAGGAATAGGCTTGAAAATTGTTCTTAGGAAATGGGTTAGCTCTTTAAGATCGAGTCTTGTGATATTTCCTGTTTAGTCTAGCCAAGTAATTTTGAGGACGAAATTATTTTAAGGAGGGTAGAATTGTAACACCCTGGTTCTAGGGGTTATGCATTTAGGGCATAACTCAGGTGATGGTAGGTTTTTGGTGAAGATTGGATGAGTTTTGAAGGGTTTGGAGAACCTAGAAGGTAGGGAAGGCTTAAGGAATTAGTGAATTTTGGTGTTAAAAGGGAGCTTGGCTATAGAGGTCTTAAGAGAAATATTTGGGAGGTTAAGACACAAGAATTGAGCTAGTAGAGTGGCGGGGAGACGCCACTTAGAGCATGGAGAAATGACGCCTCAAGGTGCAAGGGGCGGAGTTCGAGTGCTGAAGGCACCATTTTGGTTTTGTTTTGCTTCATGAAAGGGGAAATGTTGGATTCTGCCAAGGCACTAAAAAGGGGATTTTGACTTGCTCAAATCTTTTAAATGAGTGGCTAGGAGGAAGGATGAGTTGGATTTAATTTGAAATGGTTTGAAAGGTTGGTGTAGAGTGTTTTTAGGAGGGAATCAAGGGATTGGGTGAGAGGTAAAGGAGTTGGACGGCTAGGGTGGTTTTCATGGGGTCATTTTCGGCCATGAAGGTTAGGGGGAGTGGCCGAACTCTATAAAAGGGTGGTGAGCTTTCCTTGTGCCGAATTTTAGCCCTTTCTCCTTCACCTTCTACTCTTTTCTTCTTATACTCTAACCACGCTAAAAACGACCCTCCTTCTCACCTATTCACTTTGGCCGAAACTTCAAGGTCACTTAGCCGAATTTCCCACTTGTTTCCTCTCTATTTCTCTTGAGCTGAATCTCTCCTCAGCCTTTGCCGAAACCTTCCTTGTTGTCCTAGTGTGGGTAGGCCGAATCTTAAGCAAGGGGTGGAGCGTTTGGGTCTTTTCTCTAGTCGTTGTGAAGGGTAAGGATTTATGTTATTAATCTATTTCTTTTAGTATTTGTTAACCAAAGGGTGGTCTTGGTGTTTGGAGTTGGCCGAATGTTCTTGGGATCTTAATATGGTATCTCTTTCATATGTAGGCAAAGGAGGGAAGCGCTAAGGATCTTTTAAGGTTCGGTTTGCATAAAGAGATTCGGCAGGATGAAAGGAGCAACCAGGATTCAAGTTGTTTGGTAAGAAGTATTTAGTAAGTTTCGTTACTTAGTTTACGACTTGGGGTTTAACCGGTTTATCTGATTAAGCGTTTTGATGGAGGCAACTACCAGTCAAGGTGGGCAAGGGAAAGTCCCTATTCCAAAGTTCAAGAAAAGAGCTGTCTCGACGGTTCGGGATTGGCCACCAGGGTGTGGGCCAGCGTCAGAGCAGCAAGTTAGGCAGATAGCTGTAGTCTCGTTTAGCGATAGCGTTGGGATCGAGAGTTTAGAACTCCAAGTGTTGAGGTGCGTAATCATCGCACTATTTTTCTGGTTAATTGTTTATTAACGTATATACCTATTTATGACGTGTGGTAGCCGACAATAAAGGTTAAGGTGATGGATACCCATGTTTGGGGTAATCGGTTAACAGGTTAGTCATTTGTGATAGTAAATTATTTATGGTGCCTGTTTGATATGGTAATGAGCATGTGATTATATTCACTCTATATGTTGATTTAACATGTTATATGGACATATGTGCATGGGGATTGGATTTGAGCAATGAAGGACGGGGAGTACATATTATGTACGTGGTCTAATGTTAGCCTTGTGCTACATTAGCGCTTGATGATTAGCTGTGTGCTTCATCAAGGGAGGTGTTGGCTTGGTGCCCATCTCGGCGGTTGATAGCTGAGTGCATCATCGTAGACGGATTATTGTGGGATCACTTATGTGATCGGTGGCTCTACCACGGCCTTAAGCAGCAAGTCTGCTAGGGTAGGATTTGAGGATCACGATGTGATCGGTGGCTCAGCCACGGCCTTGTGCAGCAGGTCTGCCGAGGTATGATATGTGGGATCACTCAGTTGTGATCGGTGGACTAGCCACGGCCTTGGGCAGGGAGTCTGCTAAGGTTGGTGTATTGGATGGACTTAGGTTGGGTTGGGTCATAATTGCATATCTATTGGTATGGACTGTGTGGGTACGGGTTAAGCCCATACGTGTGGAAACATGTGTCATGATTATGCACTGAGTCTGTGGACTCACCCAGTTTTTCTTAACCATTTCAGGTGATGCGTAAAGTTGGACCGGGTTTGGAGAGGATGCAAGGTGGCCCATGCCGAAGAAGATGTTTTAATTATTTTATGGAATTTAATATTAATTATTTTCTTTAAGTATTGGTTGTAATAAGGACCTTTTCACTATATTTGGTATTATTTTAATTGTGGCTTGTTTTAATTAAATTACTATGTGAAGATGTTTTTATTTTTAGCAACTTATTGATTCAAATTATATATATATGGGTTTAATAAAGTTTTAGTTCAGACATTTTATAACGTTAAGGTTTTCATATTATTCTAAGTGGGCATGATTTCCAAAAGTTAACACTATTCTTACCATTTTATCCTAAGTCAAAAAGATTTTCAACCGTCATTCCACAGTGACATAACCAGATCCGGTCAAGGCTCGTGGGCTGGGTTTGGGGGTGTTACATTAGCCCTTATTTCGGCTATCATTCACATCCTATACATATATATATATAACACATGCACACAACAAGAGAAACGGTCACGATAACTACGCAATTGCTTATTTAGCTTAACACCGATCTACACGAATCTAGCACAATCTAGGATCCCAAACTCTTTATTCTCGTCGATATGCTCCTACGGACCAAGGTTAGAAATCAATCATCACTAGAACTCATAAAATGGCCTATGGCGAATACCACATGCCTCCTTACCTTGATGAATCGAATCCCGAAAGACTCGTCTTTGTTCCTTAACGTGGCTACAACCAAAAAGTACACATACATGGCTTAGAAGACATTCGCCAACCTTAAGGCCTAACTACAAGATTTTGGCACACTACTAGAAAAGAAAAGGAAACCCGATTGATAATGAAAGAATACTTACACATTTGAAGAGACTACAAGAGAAAAGCTTGACTCTTAAGGCGTGCGACAACTAGAAGAGAATATGGCCACGAAGATTGGCTATGACTCTTAAAAGGTGTTTAAACTTTGGCTATCAAAAGGGTAAGTACTCACAATTTAGGCTTATAGATTTTAAAGAAAAGAGAATAAAAAGAGACTTGTGGCGTATAGTGCTTTGGCAAAGAAAAGTAGTAAGGAAAAGATGAAAGAACCCACCTTGATAGCCTCCCTAACTTCGGCTATTGACCAAAAGAAAATATGCTAAACACTTAATGGTTTTCGGCTGTGAAATAAATTGAAGAAAAGAATTATCAAGAGGTGAGCATCCCAATTTATACTACACATATTCGGCACTTGCACCACCTACACACTTCAAAACCGATTACACCACCCCCCAAGGAGTCCCCCAATCGGCCATAGCTTCATCCTCTTATCACATCCCACTTTTTCCTCCTTTGTCACTTTAGCAAATAAAATAAATTAAACCAACACATTATCTCTTATCTTACCCCTTTAAAATAAATAAAATAAAGCCACCATTATCTTCTTATCAATAAAATAAGCATCCATTATCCTTTACTCCTATTTAATCTCTTTAAAATAAATAAAATCCCATCCAATTAAAAGTCCCATTGCTGTCCAACCTCTCTCCAATTTGCCGTCATATGCAAAAAATAAAAACACTCCCTTATGCTGCCATCAAGACTCGAACATGAGACCTGCTGGAGCCCCCACAGATAATGCCCCAAGCCACTTTGCTGCTAGCTCTTTTGTGTCATAAACTCCTCAGAATTCCTCTTAAAGCCTCCTTAGCCCAGTTTCCCTTCTTGACGTAAAGAGCAAAAAAAAAAAAAAACTCACTCCTATGCCACCAACGTGATTCGAACTTGAGCCCCCTTTGACGCAACACTTCAAGCCCCTAAGGTAGCGTCCCAAGCCACTCTACCAAGGCGCTTTTTGTGACATGCTTCACCCCGAATTCATTTTAAAACCTCCCTAGCCAAGCTCCTACTTGACGCAAAGATAAACTCCCATTCGCTTCCTCTGTAACTCGAACCAAGACGTCACATACCAGGGCCCTAAGTGGCGCATTGCAGCCACTTTACCAAGGCATTTCTTATATCCCTAACTCCACATAAATTTCCTTAAGCCTTCTTTACCAAGCTTCCCCTCTTTAGACTTAAATTCTAAAAATTTCCTAAGGCATTTTTCCATATCCTTGGGTTCTCAAAACCCCTAAAACACACTCAACTACATACTAAGCCTTCTCTTACATGGATTATGCACTAACCGCATAACCCCTAAATCCAGGGTATTACAAAAAAACTCACCAGAAATCGAAGACCCCCAATCCTCCCATTCACATACCTTCAATCCTCATGATTTCCTCTATAATAATCTCATCATCTCCTTGCACACTAAATCCCAGTCTTTTCCCGACCTCCGACGTCTTCTTTGCTTCTCTTAAAATAACTATCCTTCTGTTGCTAATGTTTGAATCTGAAAGTGATAAATTGGCTATGCTATCGTCTAAAATTGAATCCCTCTTTCCCTTCAATTTTCTTGCTCCCCTATATCTCCTTTGTTTATCCTTCATTATGATCGAAATATCTTGGATCTCATGCATAGACTTGATCTTCTTGTTCAGGCTTTTCTTGTTCCTTTTACTCTGCCAAATTTTGATAATCTCCTCTTCAATTTCATCAGCAGAAACACGGTCCCTAATGCTTACTGTATCATCTAAGCAAGGAAAATTTTGACTCAACATTGGGCTCTTCGCTAAATCCGAACCCCTCAGCCCAATCTCACTTCCCCTACTTCAATGCCCTCCGACCTAATATTCCCCACCCCCACATTCTGTTCCAGGCCACATCAACACTCACAAAATATTGTGACACCAGTCCATCCCCCAGCAATCTGATTCGGGCCCATATCATTTCCTTCTAAGTAATGGTTTTCCAATCATATCATCATGTTCAAACCCACATCTGATTCAATACCCAAGACAGAAGAGTCGGCATTTTGCACCCCGCTTGAAGGATCACACGTCACATTACAAGGTGAAATAGCACCCTCCATTAAAGCTACGTCCGACAAACCCAGCTCCCCATTCACATTTCCATCATTTTCAAGGCAAGTGACATTAACTCCTTCACATCCTTCTGTATGTCTTCCTTCTGGAGACACTTTCGATTTTGATTTATTCACCGAATCCATTTTGATGACGCTTCCTCTTCTCTCACCATTCAATCCTCCCCTACTTTATTTTTTTTCATCTGATTTTTCCACCAGTCCTCTTTCTGTTATACGAATTGGAAATTTTTTAGAACCAACCTTAAGTGTAATCACTTCTTCTTTCTTATGAATGTGCTTAGTAAGAATCAATATCCCTATCTTATAAAAGTTGTTAACCATTGAAAAATTCTCTCTCATCGCAATAATCTCACCCCATATTTCCACCATTCTCTTAAAAGTTTGATAATTCTAACAATGGAGAGGTGTCCTTTCAATTTCTAACCAAACTACCTTTTTCGATACTTTGAATTTTTTCGACCATAGTTCTATATTGATAAAGAATTCTTTAAGATATGCCCAATCCCTCTGTCTTAAAATCTGCAGTAGCTCTTTGTCAAGGACTTCGATAAGGAAAAACCTACCCTGAATTCTCTTAACTTTTAATTCTCTAAGCCCCACGCAAGTAATTCTCTCCAATAAACTATTTGAGTTGCGCAAAGACGCTGTCTCTCCTATTAAACAGCTCTGAAGCTTCCATAATTGTTTGTTTTCAACATGGCTAATAATGAATTTTCAATTGGCCTCCACTTTGTCCTTCAACATCTCCTGAAATTTATCCCGATAGCCCGTCCCTCTCGATTGATTCACCTTCAAGAAACTAATTCTGTCCTTGGCTTGTACTTTTTTCCAAATTTTTCTCTTGCCACTTTATCTTGCCATCTTCACCCGAATCTTCTTACCCAACATCACGAAACCACCCAGCCTAGAAATTGCCCTTTGAGCATCCTCCCATTTGGAAAACCTCACAAAGCCGAACCTCTTACCCTCTTTACTTTTCTTAGCTGGAATGAAAGAATCCACAACAGTCCCATGAAAGCTGAATAGAGCCCATAATCTTTTCCACTGCATGCTATCCAGAATATTGTATGTAAAAACCGTACTCTAACTCTTTTCTACTGCTCCGATCACCATTTTGCCACTAGTACTAGCACTAGCCATGTGTGTGTTACCTATTGAATAGTAACCCCTTAAGCTTATGAGACCGTTATCTATAATCTTCTAAAAAAATTTAATTATTGAGTTTTAAGTTTGTTAGTCAAAATTTTAGTTTCTTGAGGAATATAGCTTAGACTTGCGTTTTGGTTAGTTTAAGTGAGTCTTTGGCTGAATTTTGATTGTGTGGTTAATATGTGTGAGGCATCGGAACCGTTGGAACCTTCCACGAGCAAGGTGAAAGACAAGGAAAAGTTAGTTTAAGCTTTCAACTTTTGACAAAAGAGTAATTGGTGAGTGTTTGAAATTGCTACTTGTAGACATGATTATTAGTGTTGATTTGGAGGTTAGGAATAACTGAAACCTTTATCATAAGTTCCGAGTGTAAGCTTTCTATTTTCCTTGTTTTATTTTTGGCAAATTATGCGAATATGCGAATAACTATGAATTGATTATTGTGATACAATATTGTGAATTGTATTGTATTGTATTGTATTGTATTGTATTGTATTGTGGGTATATTAAATATGTCGAATGATAATAATGATGTTGTGTTAGTGATATAAAGATGTGCAGTGAAAGTGTGCAAAAGCCGGTAAGTATGTATGTGTTACATTGTGGAATATGATGCTAATGTAACAGGTTTTTGTATGTGATAAATTGATTTTAATGCACTCATATGTTGACGGATATATGATGGCTCAATGAACATTATTTTGGAACTTTAAGTGCAATTAAATGTGAATTCGATAAGTATGCATTGTGTACAAGTTTGTGATGTAAATTGACGAATATGAGCAGAGATGATGTGCATCAAATCAGTAATTAAAAATATATAGTTATGATGTGAATATTTTGGCCTTGTGACTTTATGAGACCGTTGGATATAGTTGGCATGCCATAGGATTGTGAGTACTCACCTATATGTGTAATGTGATTTGGGCGTTGAGGCATTGGGACATGTTGGAGAGATAAGGGAATGTGAGCTAAGCTCCTTTCAACGGGACATGTTTGGTGTGTTGGAGAGTGCTAGATTTATGCTTGACTTTTGAAATTTGTTCAACTCTATGAGTCAATTGGTGTGTTGGAGATTCATGTATCTGATGAGTGATGATAGAGCTCACTTTATGTTTCATAGCCTCAAGTGCCAATTTATCGTTTAAATATGATCTTATATGTTGTGATAATACAATAAGATATGGATGCTTTTAATTGTGAATAATATGTTAAATGAGTTTATTTAAATTACATGAAAACGTTAGTATGTTCTCATAGTAAATTACGCATGTAATTGTAGATTGGGTTGTTTTCATATAACTTGTGAATGCCTGTGAATATATAAGTTAAACTTGTGAGTTATTAAAGCATGTATATATTGTTTTAGTCTTGACGAATTATTGTTAAATGAATTAATGAAGCATGAACATGTAATTCTGACTCAAATGGAATATGGTTGTGAATGAGCTATTGTATGCTCTTGATTGACCTTTGATATTGTGTGTACATTATGGTTACTCTGAGCATTCACTAAGCTTGTTAAGCTTACCCACTCCCTTCTTAAACTTTGCAAATTAGTTGTGTGCCAGTGTAAGTGGTGTGGCTTTCTGAGGGGTAATCCAAGCAAGTCCATTTTCGTTATTCGTAGGTGTTCATTATTTGGTTGTATTTTGGGAATAAGGCAATGTTGTAGTCTTTGTGCTAATATTGGATATGATATTTTGAGTTATTTCTATGATTTAATTGCTCTTAGGATTTTGGGATTTGTTTCATAATATGTTGACTATTGCTCGGATTTGCTTTTGATATTTGAAACTATTATTATGGTCGTTTCAGTGTTTATTTCATGGCGATATGATAGCATGTTGAACTAGTACGGTTTGGAATGACTTATATGCTTAAAAATATTGTATTTTTTGAGTCTGGAGGAAAGGTATTGATATTCGTGTTTTAAAAATGATACCTCTTTATTTTCAAAAGTGCAGGAAAACAGAATAGAGATTCGGCACCGATACCTTATCTCGAGTATCGATACTCGAGAAAGAATTATTGATACTTTGGCAGGGGTACCTATAATTTTTGAAGTTTGGGTTTTTAAGTGAAAAATTGTAAGCAATTTTGGTACTGATTTTCCATGCAATATTGATGCCTCTTGAGCAAAATATCAATACCATGTCTTTAGTATCGATACCTATGTTGATATTTTGAGAATTTGCTAAAACGGACCATATGCATGCTTAATTATTATTTTAAGGGTATTTGATGTATGTTATCTTGTAACAACCATAACTAAAGCTTAAGATAGACTCTAAACCTGTACGAATGTTAAAATGGAAGACATTTGATTGAGAATGAGCTTTTACTTGTTGTATTTGATATGAGACGGTGGTGTGGCACCTTGATATTCGAGCTTGGCGACCAGGTCGGGTATGGGGTATTACAAAGTGAGATTACACTGTTTGGAAAGGTAAACACCTCAAAACCATGGAAGGCTCCATTTATATTATTAATCTATTTTTTTTTTTTTGTTTTCCTTTTTCGTAATTTATTGCTAGGCAGTTTGTAATAAGCATTGCTCTTTTTAAAGGGAGTTGAAAAACTATATTAAAATAGAACTTCAACGATATATTAAGTTTGGTTCAGATAAGTTGTTATTCCATATACTTTGATAAAATTTAAACTTTAGTCCTTATATTTAAAAGATAAAAATTAAGTCTTACTTTTTTTACTTAAAATCTAAACCTAATCATTATCGTTGTTAGTATTTCTTGTAAAAAAATTCAACTTCATTTGTTCATTAGGTTGTTCTCATATGTCATATGATTAGCGAAAAATAAACATGTTAAGTTGGTAAATTTTGATCAAAACTATCAACAATGAAAACGGTTGGGCTAGGATCTTTGAATTGAAAAAGTAGAAGGATTGAACTTTTAACTTTTAAAGTACAAAGACTAAGTGTCAAGTTATATAAAAATACAAAGACTAACAACAAATTTTAACTTTTAACTTTTATTCTTTTGTCATAATGTTTTACCTTCTCTAAAACATTTGCATCGGATAATTATCTAAAGGTAATTTTGTCTATATATTATGTTAATTAGAGAATTTAATTTTCATATTTTAACTTGGTATAATTCATCCTTCTACTATCATGAATAAAATATTTCATATTTTATCTAAGGTCAAATTTTAAAACAAGAAGTTCAAAACTATAATTATTGAAATAATTATATTCAAGAATTGGTAAATGAATTTTTTTCAATATTTTGACTTTTAAATTCATATAAGTTGATTAATGGATTTTTTTATAGTGATTTGAACTAAACATTATTAACGCAAGGAGGATCAGATAAAATTTATATTATGGTTAAAGTACTAAGACTAAATTCTCAAATTTGAGAATAATAAAAGGATGAAAAATATAATTTGACCTTATGTACATTAAGCATATTTTCGCCAAATATATGCAAGATAAAATAAAATATATTCATGTTATTATTTATGAGTGCCAAAATCATCAAAAACAAATTTTTACACCTAAAAATATATAAATGAATAGTATAGGAAGTAGGTCAATCCCACAAAGACTGATCTATTTGAACTCGTAATTCTTTATAACTAGAATGTTTCTTTTGCAAATCTATATGAAACAAAAATTTGATTAAATCTAAATGTAAATAAATAATAGAAATTAAATAATAAAAATAAGTAAATCTAAATTAAATTTGAATAAACTAATAAGAGGAAAGCTCTAGCAGGCGCAATTTTGATTCCAGCTTTGAACTGATCTCAGATGATGAATTTTCTCCTCCAATTAATAAGTTGGTTATAGTGATCGAGGAACTATCTTAGACCACCAACCCTTTTGTATGTAAATCTATTTTTTGAACAATCCGACATTTAACCCTTATCAAGTGAATACCCTTGAAAGCAACTTCCACAATTTAATTCCTCAACAGCCTGACGAGTTAGAAGAACCCGATTCAAATCAATAGCCTCAACTATGCTGGTTGTTTAAACTTGATTATTAATTCCCTTGACAGATCCAACTACTCACTCAATATGTCGCGCCAATTTGTTATTTAGTGAGATGAATATGAAAAGTATAGATCATATTGATTCACTAACAAAACGACGTCCAACATTGAATTAAGGGGCCCCTTCTTGATTTGATGCTAAAATGATGTTATGATATGGCTGAATCTACCACCTAAATTAGAGAGTTAATAAAAACCAAAGTAAAGAGTGTAATTATGATTTCAAATTTAATATTTCTAACATTGAAATAATTTTTGGCCTAAAATTAAAATTGAAATTTAGCTATGCATAATAAAAATAACAATAAAAATAAGAAAAGAAAACTTTTATTGAAAATTAAAAAAAAAAAAAAACAAGGGTGGAGACCTCCCAACCTAAACAACCAAATTATAAAAATAAAATCCCATATCCCTTAACTGTCATGGGTTTCCCTCTTAATTGAATGTTTTAAATATAAATCCTAAATATTTATTTAATAAAAAATTAATCCTAATTAAACTCTTAAATAAATAAATAATAAAATAACTATTAAAACAAAATATTATTGGCACCATTATTATTATTGTTTCCGTTTTATTTTATTAAGAACCGTAATATGGGATAAGATTTCTAATTCAAACGTTCAAGTTGCATGACATTATTCATAATGAAAAGGACATTTAAGTTGATATTTATTTGATACAATTAAGGTTGTAAGAAGGTACTTATTATTATGTGATAAAAATAGGTTGATTTTTTTTTTAAAAAAGGAGATTTACAAATTATTGTTTAAACTCTGCTACTTTAATGATGATAGATTAAATTGAAAAAAAAAAGATATTTACTAGCATAAAACAGGTTTTAAAGCGAAAATTATTTTTTATAAAGACTGAGCCACCTTGATGATTAATGTGATCTTCTCGAATCGAGCCTAACGTCTAGGCTAAATCGAGGAGATTACATATCATAAGTGTTTATCTATTAAAAAAAGTAATATTAATTAAAATTTTAAATAAATATCTTTACAAATAAATATGAATAAAAAATAATTATTAAAACGAAATAACCCCAAAATCTAATAAGTTTAGTATGCCTTTTTTTAATGAAACTCTTTCACCAATTTTGCTTCCATGTCAAACTGTCTAAGTAATTCACCTTTCAACTTGCATTCCAATATTAGGGACATGTGTTGCACCTAAATAGAAAAAAATACAAAAAATAATAGTATACATGCCCCAAAATTAATTAGAATTAATCACAAAAAAAAAAAAAAGTCAATTAAGCACATGATGAACTATTGAATACAAACTCTATATTTGTGAATCCATATTGTCGAAATCATTTTTAAAGTTTTTGAAAAAATGGGGATTGACTTTAAAAAAACGAAAATGGGAGTCGCCACCAATCCCTTTTTTCTTATGTGTGATTGGATCACCTTGTAAAATATTTTCTTTAAAACATTTAATTTTGGTCCACGAAAAAATAGGTTTGGGAGTTAGTTACGTATGAGGAAGGGTTAGCACCCTCATAACACCCAAAAATTGGTTCCTAATCGATAAAATCATGTCCAAATGTTTGAAACTTAAAAGTATTTAAAAATATGATTTCTAAAAAAAAAAAAACTTCGAGCAATTTTGATTTAAAATTTGAGAGTTCTTCGATCCGAAAGAATATAAACATCACATCCAGCACGATTGGACACGATATTTTTAAACCCTCGTAACTAAGATCATCTCACGATTTAAAAAACTTGTTAAAAGGATATTTAGTTATTTATCCAAACGGAAAATCGAAACCCAGCATGATTGGACACTATTTCTCGAATTTCTAAATACCAAAACATTGCCATATTTTTTTTTTTTAAAAAAAAAAGCAATTTGATTTAAAATTTTGAGAGTTCTTCGATACGAAAGAATATAAACATCACATCCAGCATGATTAGACGCGATATTTTTAAACCCTCGTAACTAAGATCATCTCACGATTTATAAAACTTATTAAAAAGATATTTAGTTATTTATCCAAACGGAAAATCGAAACCTAGCACGATAGGGCACTATTTCCAATTTCTAAATACTAAAACATTTCCTTATTTTAAAAAACCTTTATATAAAATATTAATTTCGCAAAAATGTATGTTTATTTTAAACAACAACCATGTGACAATATTGCATTTATACATAAATATTAAAAGCAATTATAATACATTAACATTTAATATAGACAATGTAAAATACAACTAAAATAACTACACTAAAGTAATCATAAAATAATAAATAAAAGGGCATTGCATGAACAAATAAAATATATAAAGCAATATATATATAAAACAATTAAAAATACTAAATAAATATGAACTTTTCATGCAAAATTAAATAATGAATAAATAATAAAATAAAATAAAACATATATATAAAATGAATAATTAAACAATATATAATTTTTTAAAATATATATAGTATAATAAAAATAATATGTAATAAAAATAATATTAAATAAAATAATAAATAATGAACATATATGTATATATGTAGTACATTAATTATAAAATTATATACATAATATAAACAATATAAATAAAATAAATTAGATAAACTTCATATAAAATAAAATTTTATATAATGTAACATAATACTATATAATATGTAAAATATAATATAATAATATATAATAATATATAAGTTATTAAATAAGTAAAATAATATATGATAATAATTAAATATAAAGATAGTAAAAGTATATATATAAATTTATACTATTAATAGATTAATATACAAATAATTTTAAAAAATAAAAATAATAAAATATTTCAATATAATATTAGAATAATTTAAATTTAAAAAGTTTGAAAAATAAATAAAGAAACTGGATCAAATAACAATAAAATAAATATAAAGGGATCAAATTATAAATAAAAGAAAATAAATTGATTTAATTATAAAACTGAAATAATGCGTTTTAAAAAAAAACTCAAGGGCTAAATTTACACTTTTCTAAGAATAATGGATATAGGCGCAATATATAAAAAAACAGAATGAAATTTTAAAAGAATCACCTCTGTGAAATTTACCTTTTATTTGTCTGAGTTTTCTGACAATATTTTTGTACTCACTGACTTTCAATATCGGTGTGTAAATCTCTATATTTCTTTTCGTATATCTGTGTTTCTCTCTGTATATTTTTGTCTCCCTCCCTATCAGTTTCCTATTACAAAGTACTGTGGGTTTTTATAACCCGAAGAATGAAACAAGAAAAGGAAAGAAAGATTTCATTTTTTTTCTTTCCATATTTGCTGTCGTCTTTTTCCTTTTTTGTGCAGGTGAGATGCGAAGATACTGGCGACAAGGTGCGTTGATGGCGGTGACTTGTAGGCGAGGGGTCGAGGAGTGATCGTGGCATGACGATTGGGCTTCAATTTTGCAACGATTGGGCTCAGATATTCTTGGCGTGACGATTGGGATGGCTCTTCGGTGAGAGCTCCCGAAAAGTAGTGGGATATAAATATAAGGTCTGAAAATGATTGATTTGAGCTAACATATGTGTGTGGCTTACCATTTCCAGCAAGAAAAGCGAATTAATATTTAAACCTAAACACTTTTTTATGAAAGAAATAGTAGATTGAGAGAATGACAAAGGCAAGTTAAAGAAAAAGATTTGGTTTTTTAAATGAATATGTTTCGGTAATTTGATAATTTTTTTCTTTAACTTGCCTTAGTCATTCTCTCTTCCAATACTGAACCTCCGACGTATATTCATACTGAGAAAATAAGTTAAGAAGTATAGCAGAGAAAAAGGGCAAAGACAAGTTAAAGAAAAACGTAATATGCTATGCCTAAGTTCTTAAAGAAGGGAAGGGACTAACTTTGAAAATTTTCTTTAACTTGTCTTTGCCTTTTTCTCCCATCTTCTGTCTGCTATGTCTATAGCTTATTGCTATTCAAGAACAAAGTGGTTAGTTTTGGTTAGGTGTCTGGTATTTGTAGACCAACATGGTGAAGAGCACAATTTCTACACAAATGAAAGGAAAGTTAACCGGAATTATCCGTGCAAGTTTCTCTCAAGAAGGAAATATAACAGGAAATTACAAACTTCTTTCTTCTTTTTATTATGCAATTTCTTACTTCTTGATAACTATTAATTAACTCGCAACTTAAATGTAAATTATATTTCCTTCAGATTTGATTTCCTACTAAACCCATTGAACATTTTCATGATTTACTTTGAAATTTAAATATAATAAATAAAGGAAGGAAAATCAAGGAAATGACTGGGAATGTCATAAGAATTAAATAAAATAATAAAATTCTTGATGGAAATGGTAAATAATAAAATAATAAGAATTAAATGGAAAATCAAGGAAGGAATGTTATAAGAAAATGCAGTTTTACAAAGAAACATGATGGAAATTAAGGAAGGAAAAGAAAGATGCCTTTCACACGCAATCTTAGGTTTCGAAGAAAACAACCTAAGTTTTTCCTGTTAAATTCTGCTATTAGTGCCCGTATTGAACAAAATTTGTGGATTTAGTCCCTATATTTTTCTTCGATTAATTTTATTTATTGTACTTTTCGACTTGGTCAATTTTAGTCCCAATACTTTTTAAAATTCTGAAATTTTAGTCCTAACCCAAACAATAACGGTTAAACCTATTTGGTTAAATTCAATTACTAGTCCTGTACTATACATATAATTTTATTTTAGACAATATTCTCCAATTGGATTAGTTTAAGTCTCTATACTTTTAAAATTTTTGAAGTTTCAGTCTTGACGCAAATGACAGTCATTTAACCATTAATTGGATTTTTAGTGAGTAATGTCTAGAAATAACAAGCTGACATAGCATTACACTTATTATCAAATTTTAAAAATAACAGAACTTAATGAATTTAATCGTTTTTGAGGATTGAAATTTTAAAATTTGAAAAGTATATGGATTAAAAATAATTAAATTAAATTACAGAGACAAAATTCATAACTTTTATAAAGTATAGGGACTAGAACAAGAATTTAACCTTTTTTAATAATTAATTATGGGAGATCATATTTTGACTTAATTATAACATATTTTAATATTATTTAATTAATTAAGTGTTTCCAAAATTTATTTCTCAAAAAATAATCTTTTGGAGAATACTTGACGCATGAGGTTGCGAAGTTCAAGATAATGTCAAATCATCAAAAAGTTTGTGCCATGCGAGCCATGAGGAAAGTATGAGGATGTGAAGTCAACACTATCTCGACACTTCTGGTTATCGAGTTCAAGATTTTGAACTTTGACTAGAGAATTTATTTGTTTGTTGTCTCAACCAACCTCTTTTTTGAATAGAAGTTCTACAAATACTCCACCCACTTTTTTATCATCTAAAATCCTCTCAAATCCTTAAGAAAGACCTTTTATTTTTAATTTTACAATTTTTATGAAATTGTTTTTAAGATTTTTCTTTCAATCTTTTTTTTTTCTGATTTATTGAACAGTGAGATGATTGAATTGTTCTTACTTGATATAATTTGAAATTCTCGAAAGCTAATAGACATATCGTAGATGTAACCTCCCCAACCCGTCCTAGATATTAGACTCAAATTTGAGAAATTACATCGACCACCGAAATGGCCTACTACGATCGGATTTTTACAAAACAGTCGGTTTGAAATATTTATTTATTTTAGAAGAAAATTTAGTTTATTTTCAGAATAGTTGGCGAGTTATAAAAATGTTTTAGTTTAAATCTCCTAAGTAACGGTGACTTCTTTAAGAAAAACTTAGTTAATTTTCCCTTTATTTATTACTCACGATTTTTAATTTTAATTTGGCAGCGGAAAAGTTATTTTACTTGATTTTAAGAAAACTATATTTCATGCATTTTTTTAATAAAAACTATATTTAAAATTAAGTTAAATGTTATGCATGCTAAATAAATCCTAAATATGAGTCTCATGCCACAAGATAGTAATATAGTACAATTCTAAAATAACAAAAGTTATAAAATAAACCTAACAATACTTCCATAAAAATAAAACATTTCAGAGCCCTTCATGTGTCGCGTCCGTGTCCTAACCTAATGGGTTATCTGTAAAGATGAAAATAAAAGCGGAGTCAGCTATAAAGCTTATTGTGAGTTCAATCACAAGAAAACCAATGCAACCGGTTAGCATACGAAATCACAACACATAGCATAATTGACAATAGCAAATTTAGTTTATCAATATAATAGATTTGTTTAACAATGTATAACCTTGGAGGTATCTATTGCTACTAACAACATGTTTATTTTGCATATTTTATGTAACACCCCAAACTCGGCCCAGAAGTTAGGCCCGAATCTGGCGTGTCACAATGAAGAAAACGTATAAAGGATTTGAAATCCGTACTAAAATAAGTTTTGTTAAAATCAAGAAAAACAAGTTTGTTTTGAAACATTTAACAAAATACTACTAACCTCGAAGATTGATTGATAAATCGTTAGATTTGAACTAATAATCTTATAAAAGCGTGACTTTTGAAAATGACATTGAAAATTGAAGAAGATTTCCATACTAAAAATATTTGTAAAATTTTATTATGAATTCCATTTGTTAATCAATTTTGGAAAACCTTTATTTTAGCTTTTAGAAAATTCTCGTTTAAAACAATTTAAGCAAAATAATAAGTAAACCAACCATAAAGCAAATAATAAAATAGTTCAGAGGCCTTATTACAACTTAAACCAAAATAATAAAATAATGGGAATAGAAATTCAAAATTTAATAACACTATTTCTGAAGTATGACCTCCACCAAGTCATCCATGGCCCAAGTCCACCTCAAGGAGCATTACCTACTGGGTTAAGAAAGAAGGGGGTGAGTTACTTAGAACTTAGTGTGTAACTCACTCACCGTTGTTCACTGGGCCAAAATCCATAAAGCAAATATTTGGGCCTAAGCCCATTTACAAATGTAACAATATAACAAATATAAAATGCATGTGATATGAAATTCCCAACCAAGCCTAAATTTCCATCCGCTACACACCACCCATACCAACCAACACACCTATGGTGATCAAGTCAACCCACCCTGAAACACCCCAAACCCGGCCCACGAGCCCTGACCGGATCTGGCATGCTTCTTGAGTAAAACATTTCAAAACTTGTTTGTTACTTTGGAAAAATTTGTGTGATTTTGAAGAACATTTGATTTGTATTGAGTCTAAATTGAAAACGGTGTTGTTTTTGTAAACAATAAGTTAAAAGTATTGCTGGGTTTTTAGAGTTTAACAGCAAATTAAAGATCAATTGTGATTAGGTGTCAAAACGTCTAAAATTTGATTTTAAGAAAAAATTGTTTAACCTTTGATTTGATAATGATCGTATCATGAGAAACCGAATTAAACGCATACTTAAAACAGTTAACAATAATTGCCATATTACATCATAGCAAATCCCGGAATAAATCCAAAATACTTAAATATAAAAACAACGAAAATAAAATAACTTTGAGCTGAGCATGGCCACCACTAAGCTCCTCCCAACCCGGTCCATTTACTGAGTGTCACCTGAAAAGATATCCCACAACGGGGTGAGTCAAACGGACTCAGTGTATAATCACCAACACAAAGTCCCAACGATTTAGGCATATCAGTTCATACATATATATATATATAGCAATTATAGATAATGATGCAATCCCGAACCCAAACCTAGATAACCATCCGCTACACATCACCCGTACCAACCATCACACCGTGGGGACTACTAAGTCGACCCTCCATCCGCTACACATCATCGTCATGCTCGATTCTCTAGTATCCTTCAAATTTAATCATCAATGCACAATTAACTAAGACTTATTCTAAAACATATCAATAAAAATCATAAATCATTAGAAATTTCATCCTAATTAATAATATGAGAAAAATACTTACGATCAAGACTAAATTCAGGGTTTTGAGAATTATGCAAAAAGTTAGGCACTATTACCCCGACACTTAAGATGTACATTGCCCTCAATGTATAAAGATAGATGGATAACAATTAATATATGATCACAAGAGAGGGATAGAGTTCCACTTCCAAAATTTTGGATGATTTCCAGGAGTTGGTAGTGTTCGGGATGGAAGATGACTTATGTATTAGTGAATTACTCCTAGTGATTTGTTCGTATGTAGAATGTATGATCTAATCATAAGTCATCGCTAGATATTTCGGGTGTAAGATAAATAAATGTTAGGATACGCCAAAGATTAGATAAGTAATGATAAAAGTTTTCAATGAAGAAAAGTAGCAAATTATGATAATAAAGGAAAAACAGAATTAAAAATAACACTAAAAATAAGACAATAAAATGTAGATAATTAAAGGGACTCAAAGGTCCTCCTCATCGTTTGGATTAGGTGGTGGGGCTATTGATGAGATATGAAGGTGTTGGCATATTTGGTGGAGGGTGGCCTCTATCCCATCAAAACATCGAGTGTTGTCAACGAAGTACTGCTCGAGCTAGTCGAGGCGTATAGAGATATCTGCCCATGATGTTGCTATATGGGATGGCTGCTATCTTGGAGCTGGTGGGACATTGTCAGTAATGTCCTCGGGCTCCCCCTCATCTATGGGTGTCGCTAATCGGTATTGAGGGGGGGTCAGTCCGTCGACGATGTTTAATCATCCCCATGTGTAGCATTGTCTAGATGCCTTGAGGTACCATGTTACCTATCAGTGTGAGGGAGGTGATCTGATCATCGTTGTTCAGAAGGTCGAAGTATCGAGCCAGCCTAGTGATGTATGGCCCCATTGATAGAATCCACTTTCTATGTGGCTCTGTTTAGGGCTGAATAGCATAGGCGATAAAGTATGCCAAATCAAAAACGTCCCCCTCTGACATGCACAATAAGTAGTAGACATCGTGCTTGTTTGCCACGCCGGTGCTTCCGCGTCGACCTGTGATAGTGTGGGCTAGGATGGCGTGGATATATCTCAGGGGTGGGCAAAGGGTTGTTGCCTTCGATCGACTGGGGTTGTAAGAATTCGTGGTAGGTGCTAGGCTGCGCTAACGGTTAAGGGGGTTGTGGGGGAGTTCTTGGTCTAACTCGGAGAGGTTATTTTCCTCTTTAAATTTGTCTCTATAAAGGCCAAGAGCTATGCCGAATTGGGGAATGCTTAATTGACGTAACATACCTCCTAACCAGAATTGTACTGTTTCGACTCGTCAAACTGTGCCATCACTATTTGCAAAGTAAAAGTTGTGCAAAACTCTAATGTTAGCTCCAAGTATGTGGGCTCGATGGTTGAGAAGAACTGCTCCCATGGTTCGGTTGAAATGAGGGCTCGGATGTCATTTGCTAGTCCTATTTATTTAAGAGCGTTCCAGTCAATGCACTTTTCGGTGCCTAAGGGCCATTCTCGAAATGCCTTGTAACGCTCTTATTGGGTAGCTTGAGGGAATCAAAGAAATGAATGTCAAAATTAGGTAGATGCGCTTGTAGATGATGATCCGGGCCCCTTTCTTTTCTTGCTTGGGGCCGATCGTTTGGTTCGGAATGTTGACATGGTACCAGGTATGATGTAGGAGGAGTTGGCACGCCAAGCCGCTGGCGGTGGTGCTGCTACATCAGCAGAACACCAGAGTGGTTGAGGCATGTTGCTCATGTGCACGACGGTGCCGAGGGTGTGTGCGACAGGTATGGGGGATTTTTAGGGTGAAAAAGGTAAGGGGAGGAGTTTTTATAAGTGGTGGAACACAAGCAAAGTACCGATCGGGAATAATGGCTTTGGGGAAAAACATTTTAGGGTTTGGGTTGGGGAAGACAGTTGGATTTTATGTATAGGGAATGGGGCACGGGCATGTGACACGGCCGTGCCAATTTGAATTCTTACCCGTGTTTTTCGTGATTTTGGGGTTTAGGCGCGTTCAGTGGATTTGCCACGGCCGTGTTGCATCTACCACGCCCATGTGCTGGTTCATATGGTTGATTTTGCACGGGCGTATGGATCCCGTGCTTGATAAGTCAGTATCCTCACACGGTTAATGGGAACGGGCGTGTTCTGACCGTGCTTAATAAGTCAGTAGCTTCACACGGTTGTTGGGCACGGCCGTGTCTTTTTATCGCAACCCGTGTTTGATAAGTCAGTATCCTCACACTGTTAATGGGAACGCGTGTTCGACTGTGCTTAATAAGTCAAGAGCTTCACAGTTTGTAAGGCACTACCGATCTTTTGTTGTAGCCCGTGTTGTTGAAGAAGAGAGGTTTTCCTGCTTGTCCACGACTCGACACGCGCCCATAAGGTGTCCCCTATTTTCACACGCTTATTGGCACGCCTGTTCAAGGTCGTGTTAATGATCCCGCATTTTGGTTAGACTTTTATAAAATAATGTTAATGTGTTAGCGCTGGGTTGCCTCGAGAAGCACTTGTTTATAGTCTTAAGCTAGACTCTCTATTTTCGCCTAAAGGAAGGCTCATAGAGCATAAACTCCTCTCTCAGATTTCCAAAATCGCACCATTATAAATTTTAAGTCGATGACCATTTACCTTGAATGTGCCTTTAGTAGGATGAGTTACCTCGATGGTGCCATATGAAAATATTGTTTTAATCATGAATATGCCTGACCATCTCGATTTTAACTTCCCAAGGAATAGTTTAAGCCTTGAATTGTATAGTAGGACTAGGTCCCCTACTTCGAAATGTTTTCATCGCTTGAGGCGAGCATCGTGACGCCGCTTTGTGGCTTCCTTGTGCAGCTTTGAGTTCTCATAGGCTTCGTTCTCCATTCATCCAAATTTCGCTTATCCGTGATCATTCTTTTCTTTCCCGCAAGTTTAAGGTCAAGATTTAAAAATTTTATTACCCAGAAAGCTTTGTGTTCTAACTCGAATGGTAGATGACAAATTTTCCCGTATACGAGCTTGTATGGGGATGTTCCTAGAGGTGTTTTGAATGTCGCTCGTAAGCCCATAAAGCATCATCTACTTTAATTGCCCAATCTTTTCTATTTGATTCAACCATTTTTCTAGGATGCGCTTAAGCTTTCTGCTTGCTACCTCAACTTGCCCGCTAGTTTGAGGATGATATGGGTGGTCGTTCATGGCATACCCATATTTCTTTAGAACTTTTTCAAATTGTGTATTACAAAATGAGTACCCCTATCACTAATGATGGCTCTAGGTGTCCCTTAATCGGAAAATAGCTTCGAGAAATTTAACTACTACCCTAGCATCATTGGTAGGTAATGCTTCGCGTCACGCCCATTTTAACATGTAATCAATCGCTACTAGGATGTATTTATTTCCAAATGAACTAGGAAATGGTCCCATAAAATCAATATCCCATACATCAAATAATTCTCATGACAACATATATGTTTAAGGCATTTCATCACATTTAGAAATATTACATTCTTTGGCATTTGTCACACGAGGTAACATATTGCTGGCATCTTTAAATAGAGTGGGCCAAGAAAACCTGATTCGAGTATTTTGTGTGTCGCCTTAATACCATCGTAGTGTCCTCCGATGGTCCTAAATGACAATATTCTAGGATTTTGCTTGCCTCTATCTTTGTAACGATCTTCAGATATTCCGATCCGCATATATGCGAAAAGAAAGGGATCTTCCCAAAATAATTTTTCACATCAGAAGGAATCGCTTCTTTTGGTGATGTGTTAATTTTCTTGGTAAAATGTTAATGCTAAATAATTCGCAATATTTGCAAACTGTGGTATTTTAGAATGTGTTATAGAAAAGAGTCGTTTTCTGAAACGAATCATTTATTTCATGTTCATCAAGCTCTTTGGTGTGTGGATTTTGAGTCTTGAAAGGTGATCGCGCGAGATTCTCACTCCCTTCTTATCCCTGTATTTCCAAGTCAAATTCCTATAAGAGTAAAATCCATCATATGAGTCTAGGTTTTGCATCACGTTTGTTTAAAAGATAACGAAGAGCTGAATGGTCAGTGAAAACGACAACTTTAGATAATATTAGATATTGTCTAAATTTGTCAAAAGCGAAAACTACAGCTAGCAATTCTTTCTCAGTTGTGGTGTAATTTTCTTGCACGAGTGTTAATGTTCTGCTGGCGTAGTAAATTGGCTGAAAATGCTTGTCTCTTCGTTGTCCCAAAACTGCACCTATTGCAAAGTCACTTGCATCACACATTAATTCAAAGGGTAAGTTCCAATCAAGTGCAATTATAATTGGTGCATTTATTAGTTTATCTTTAAGGACATTGAATGCATCTAAACATTCTTGATTGAAATTAAAAGGAACATCTTTTTCTAGTAATTTTGTCAAAGGCTTAGCTATTTTAGAAAAATCTTTAATAAATCTTCTATAAAAACCTGCATGTCCTAAAAAGCTTCTAGTAGCCTTAACTGAACTAGGGGGAGGTAATTTTTCTGTGGTTTCAACATTTGCTTTATCTACCTAAATTCCCTTACTAGAAATCTTATGTCCTAATACAATCCCTTCTCTAACCATAAAGTGGCATTTCTCCCAATTCAAAACAAGGTTTGTTTCTTCACATCTCATTAGATCTCATTTTAAATTTTTAAGGAAAAGATGGAAAGAATTACCGAATACCAAGAAATCATCCATAAATACCTCCATGATGTCCTCCACGAGTTCATAAAAAATTGCCAACATGCAACGCTGAAAAGTAGCAGGAGCATTACATAATCCAAAAGGCATTCTACGATCAGCAAACGTATCGTATGTGTAACATCCTAAATTAGGGGTTGTTAAAAATTTAATTATTTTCATGTGCTTGCTTGAAAAGAAGTGAATCCTATGATTGTTAGGCATGTTTAGGGTCTAGAAATAACCCCGAGCTAGGCCTGACTTAAGGCTAAAAATTTCTTTTTAAGTGTGTAAAAGGAGGGAGCTAGGAGATAGGGGTTAAATAAAATTTAGGGAGAAGCACGACACAAAGAATTAAGTGGCAGAATGGCTTGCATGCACCACTTAAGAGTTTGGAGGTGGCGATGGGCAGGTCTTGGGTTCGAGTCGTGGGAGTTACAATGGGGAGGCGTTTTGTTTTTGGGCTTTTTGGCGTTAAAGGAAAGGGGGCCAGGTATGAAGGCTTTAAAAATTAAATAGTGAGGTTTAACAGCATGAAAGTCAAGGTGGTAGAGTGGTATGGGGCGTTGTAAGAGGGGCTGCAGCAGTGAGGTCCTGGGTTTGAACCAAAAAAACTGCAGTTTGGCATTTTATTTTTTTAAGCCGGCGTGAATGGGAGAGGGAGTAATGGCTTGATTTTGGACTCTTAAGGTGTTAAGGATAAGCATTATTTTTCCTTTTAATTTTTGGCTGGAAGAGTTGTGATGTTGTTATACTATATTTTATTGTTAATTTTATTTGTTTAAAGAGGAGATTAAGGGATAAATAAAAGATAAATGTAATTTGATAAAAGCTGGAAATTATCACCACAAGGAAGGGTGATGGCTGAATTTGGGACACCTTAGGGGCCATTCACTTTCGGTTTTATCACCTAGAAAGAGGGGCTGAAATTCATAAAGAAATTCTTTTCTTTTCTCTTCTTGTTGTTGGCCGAATCTCCCTACACCCTCCTCTCTCTCTTTTCTATTTTGTTTCAAAAGCCGAAAGCCATTGTTTCTCTGTCGATTTCAACAAGAGCTTTAACCGAATTCATAGGCTCATAATCTCTTTTCCCTTTGAGTTTATCTCTTCACCATCCTAAAGTGTTGAAATCAAGGTTTTTTTGTGGGCAAGGCCGAATCCATCATCAAGGTAAGGGGCAATACCCTCTTTTAGGTTCAAGATTATGGCCGAATGGCCTATGACTCTTATTAATGATTAAACCGATTGTAGGGAAGCCATAGCCGATTGAAGGAAGCTTTCAGGATTTGTTTTCCTAAGATAGGGTGGTAAGTAACATTCGGTCATAGGCCTTGATTATGTGTGATTGTGCAAACCGATTTTAACATGTGTTTTGGTAGGGATCTTGAAGACTCAAGTGACAAATTCAGGATTTCGGTAAGTTTGGTAGTGGTTAAGCACATTCAGCCAAAGGCCATATTTCAAGTACAACATATCCTTCGGGATTTTTGGTTTGGCCGAATAGGCCTAAGTCCCTAACTCTATTGTTGGCCGATTATAGGGTCAAGAATCTAGCATCGTAGAGTGGATCTTCGGGATTTAGGAATTTCGGTAGTGACAGGTGTGTAAAAACTCACTACACACTTTATTAGTTAACATGACTATATTGTTGCCTTTTATCATTTTGGTAGTGGTTTGCTTGTGGGCTTAAGCAGAGTTTTCGGGTAAGTCCCCTATTGCTTGTCTATGATATATGATTGAGTATGCCATCATATGCTGTTAAATGATATGCTATGCATAAATGCATGATATGTGGGATTTTGATATTGTTATGTAAGCATGATGATGGTGGGATTGATGAGAGGAGGGGATGATCTTTATGGATCTGTTACTGGTTTTGATGACAAGATGGGTTGGCCCCATCGATTTATGTGACTTTGGCCACCAAAGTGGTTTTGACCACATCGTTGTTAAATTGTGACTAAGTCCCGGTGGTTTATACCACCAGTGGTCTTGACCACATTATGATATTTTGTGACCTATGGTCATCAGTGGTTTTGACCACACGATGGGTTGGCCCTATCATTTGATTTGTGACTTTAGTCACCTGTGGTTTTGACCACCGTGGTTTTGACCACGGGTGGTAGTAAAGGAGTACTGATGGTTAGTGGGTTGCATATTTGCATGCTATTAATAACTTGTGTATGAGTTACTTTTCCGGTGGGGATTTACACATCGAGTCTTGGTGACTCACCCTTCCCATACTATTTTGCGATGAGTAGATCATGAGATGGAGCCGTGGAGGACTTGAGGCGCCATGCTTGTTTCTCGATTTGGAACCTTATTTAATTCAGTTTTAGTTCATTTATTTTCTAAGTTTTTATTTTGGGTTGTAATAAGGCCGCTAATTAATATTTGGATGTTTATTTTATTGTTTTATTTTACTTATGTTATATGGCAAATGAAATTTATAAATGTCAAGTGAACCGGTTAAAAGTTACTTTTTCAAACTTAATAACTTCTACGGGTTTTCAAAGACGTTACCATCGGGTAACAAAATACACCAAGTCAACTATAACCTTGACAAATTTTAAAATTTATATGATCAAACGTTTTCAAAGGGTTTATCAACACAACCACGTTTACAAAAATAATCCCAACTGAGTTTTACCAAACCCCATTTTAATACCTTAACCATATTTTAACAAGTTTCCACCAGACACTCAAAATATTGCAAATCATTTTTACTCCGTGACATACCAGATCCCAGAAAGACTCATCTCCACGGGTTTGGGTGTTCCATTTTTGTATCGAGTTCGATTCAAAACTTCATGCTGTGGGGCCCAAGGCCCAAAATGTTTTGTTTTTATTAATAGGCCTTATTGGAATGTTTTGGGAAACTGCTTATGGCTTGAACAAAGATGGCACCGAGTCTCCAAAGACCAATCCGCCTGTAAGTAATTCTATCTATTTTCTTTGTGAATATTTGATGAGGGGTAGAAGGGTAAATTGGGAACGTAGACTATTAGAATAGAAATTGTTGAACCCTGTGGTTAGCATACCCCAACAAACCATGCATAAGATTTAATAATTTCCTAAACAACCCTGTGAGGTGTCAATGAGCAAGGGATGTGGCAATCGTTATACGCATGTCTAGGATTGGATTCGATGGGAGCTCGGTATTTAAGTTAATTCCTAGTGACGATTCATCCTAAGTCGCGATTTACACACTCACAAAGCTAAACTTGATAACTAAAACCCAAAGGGACTAGCCGCTTTTGTTTTGAAGTAATTAAAATCTTGTTTTAAAAAATGACCAAAATACCCCTCGCTTTGAAAAATGACCAAAATACCCCTAACTTGTAAATTACCAAAATACCTCCATATGAAAAATTTAAAAAAAAAGAAAATTTTTCCAAAATGTCATTCTTTTGTGAAATCAGTTAAAACCAAATTTTGGAAATCTTGTTATGAGGAATTTTTACTAAAATACCCCTAGTGGTGAAATTACAAAATTGCCCCTAACCAACAAAATTACCAGAATAACCCTGATTTTCAAAATTTTGCAACATCACTGTTTTGGAAAATGCAGTTCTCAAAAAGAACCATCAAAGTTTTACAACTTTTGAAATATCTCCGATTTATTAAATTTTACAAATTCATTTCGATTTGTGAAAATTACCAAATACCTCGAATTTCAAAATTTTCAAAATACCTCAGAATTTAAAAGCTCCAGAATACTTTTTGACAAAATCATCCGAGAACTTTTATTTTTGAAAAAATTACAAAATACCTCAGAGGAAAAATTATGAAAATACCCTCGGTAGTGGAAAAACAATCACAATGAAAACTACAATGTCTCTTTGAATGAATGAATAGAATGATGTGTGCATGTATGATACGAAAGAACCACTCCTAAAACTACTATCATAAAATTTCTTCATGGATAATCAAGTGAAACAAAGGTACTAATGCATAAAATTCTTAAACAGATAAACGCAAACGAGAGTAATGAGTACAAGAGGTCGTGGACGCTCGCCTGCGGGCTACTAGTAGAGGTAGGATGACCTTGTCGAGCCAGCAGGTCCGTCATGGGTCTGAAATGAGATGCCGATCGGCCGGGGCGTAAACCGAAGTTTCAAGATCGACCGTGGTAACGATGTAGTATCCCAGCGGTGCTACGAGTGTTGGAATGAGTTGTCGAGGCAGGCGGTGAGTGGAGCCCAGTAAATCTATGGTTGAACGACTCCTGCCAACGGAGTAGAAGTATTTAAAGGAGTTTCTGGAGTGGCACCCAGTGCGGTAGAATATTGGTTAGAATCTACTAAAAGGATTATGGGTGACTTGGATTTCACAGCTGAGGAGAAGTTGAAGGGTATCATCTCTCTGCTTCGGGATGAGTCATACCAGTGGTGGCTCACTGTAAGAGATGGAGCGATGGCGGAGGATCTCACGTGGGAATTCTTTAAGGCCACCTATCAAAAGAAATACGTCGAAACTAGCTACGTGGATCTCACAGGGCTTTCTTGAACCTGGTTCAAGGCAATAAGACAGTGGCAGAGTATGAGGCGAATTCCTCCGGTTAAGTAGGTATGCTCGTGGTATTGTGGGTACCGAGCATGAACATTGTGTTAGATTTGAGGATGGCCGGGAGATGAGTTGAGGATGATGATAGCTCCACAACAGAGCGGAGTTCATTGCCTTAGTGGAGAAATTGAAGGTTGTCAAGGGTAAGACAGCTTGGTTAGACTAATCAGATAGGAATTGGAATAAGAGGAGCTCCTGACCTTCAAAGTTTTCTCGTAATCAGAAGAGGACAAGGTTTAGTGGGTCGATCAAGTCGCTAGCTTCTGGCCGCTATCGCTAATCCTCAATGGTCACACGATGTGCCCGATGTGGAAGTCTCACACGGGAATGTTGGAATGGTAACCGAGATGCTTTGAATGTGGGTCCATGGAGCATCGAAGTTAGAGACTATCCAAAAAGGCGCTAGACCGAGATCGTAGGTCGATCGTCGCATCGAATGAAGGGATAACCACAAACCTCAGAGGGGTCGTGGTGTAGGAAGAGGAGGTAATGGTGCCGGTAGAGGTCGTGGGCACCGAGGGAGGTACTGTGGTAATCGAGGCTAGGCAACCTAGTTTGGTCTATGCCGTGAGGTGTCAAGAGGAGGGCGACGACCCACATCATAACCCAGATGTTCTTGATCTTTGGTGTACCCTATAATACTTTGATTGACATTGGCTCAACCTACTCATACATTGCTAGTAGCATAGTGGAAACTCAGATCAGACTCGAGCTTACTTCTAGGAAGATGACCGTATTAAGCCCCCTAGGTCACTCAGAGAAGTAAGTAAACTCTATAGAATGTACCCCTAGAACTCTAAGGGTCGGTTCTTGGCTAACTTGATGGAACTACTGCTCGGGAGTTCGACCTAATCCTTGGGATGGATTGGCTAGTAAAGTATCAGTTAGCTCGATTACGCAGCCAAGCGCATGGTAATAAAGACCGTGGAAGGTGATGAGGTGGTGATGATAGGTAAAAGGAGAGATTACCTGCCTAATTTGGTTTTTGCGCTGAAGGCGAAAAGATGGTTAGGAAGGGTTGTGTTTATGTGGTGCATGTCCGTGTTTTGGAAGCTAAGGATGTTCTTCGTGAGAGATGTCCTGACCGTAAGGGACTATGCCGATGTGTTTCGAGGAACTTTTTGTCTACTCTGCATCGTGAGGTTGAATTTGGTATAGATCTAATACCCAAAATCTGGCCAAGATTCATAGCTCCGTATTAAATGGCGCCAAATAATTGGTAGAGTTGAAGGTGCAGATTCAGAATTGTTGGATGAGGGTTCATCCCACCAAGTGTATCACCTTGGGGAGCTCTAGTGCTTTTTGTCAAGAAAAGGATGGGACAATGAGGATGTGTATAGACTATCGGAATGAACAAGTTGACAATAAAGAATCAGATCCTTGCCTGTGATTGACGATCCGCTCGATCAACTCAAAAGAGCATCTGTTCTCAAAGATTAACCTTAGGTCGTGGTACCATCGCCTTAAGGTGAAGAAGGTCGATGTCCACAAGACAGATTCCAGACTCTGTATGGACACTACGAAGCTCGTAATGCCTTTGGTCCCATTTAATACACCGCCGCTTATGGACATGATAAATCGGGTTTTCCAACCCTATCCGGATCGGTTCATTGTAGTCTTCATGACTACATTCGTGTACTCAAGTCCGAGGAGGAGCATGACGCACATCTTCATGTGGTTCTACAAGTTCTAAGGGAGAGACAGTTGTACGCCAAATTCAGCAAGTGTGAGTTCTGGCTCAAAGAGGTAACATTTCTAGGGCATGTTATTTCAACCGAGGGAATTAGGGTGGATCCTCGTAAGATTGAGCGGTATTAGAGTGGAAACCACCCAAGTCTGCATTAAAATTCGAGTTTTCGGGTTAAGGTGATATTATAGAGATTCGTGGAGAATTTCTCCTTAATCGCAAAGACCGCTGATTAAGCCGCTGAGAAAAGGGGTTCTGCTTTGTGGTCCGAGAAGCAGCAAGAGAGTTTCGATAGTCAAGAAGATCTTGATGAAGCACCGCCTTAATTCAAATTTCGAGGTAGGAAAGGAGTTCACTGTATTGTGATGCATCGTGATACCGGTTTAGGGCGTGTATTGATGCAAGAAGGAAAGGTGGTCGCTATGCGTCACTTACGCTTGAGGCCTCACGGGTTAACTATCCGACACATGACTTGGAATTGGTCATTGTGGTATTTGCCTTGAAGATCCGGAGGCACTACCAGACGGGAGAAGTCAGAGTGTACATGCACCACAAAGTCTAAAGTACCTCCCACTCGTAAAGATTTAAATCGAGGCAAGGAGGTGGATTGAGTTGTTGAAGGACCACGATCGCTCGATCGAATACCATCCAAGGAAGGCTAATGTGGTAGCCGATGCATTGAATGAAAGGTAGAAGCGGATTTGCGAGCAATGTTTGCTCACCTAAGTCTCTATGAGGATGGGAGCCTTTTGCGTAATTGCAAGTGAAGCCGCCTTGGATAAATGAGGTCAAAGAAAGGCGATGACCGATGAAGCTTTGAATACTCGAAGGTTACAAGTACAGAATGGTGAGGTCAAGGTTTCACTTGGGTAGTGATGGAGTGTTGTACTTTCGGGAGAGTATGCATGCCTAAGGATGATGATTTGAGGCAATAATCCTTAAAGAAGCTCATAGCAAATCAGACGCTTATGCACCCAAGAAGTAGCAAGATGTATCGGATTTAAGGGAGCGATTTTGGTGGTCGGTCTTAAGCGGAAGTAATCGAGTTAGTGGAAAGTGTCCGACATGCCGCAAGTTAAGGTCGAGCATTAGTTGCCATCGTATCAATTCATAACCAAGAAAGATCCCACAAGGAAGTGGGAGGAGATTACTATGGATTTCGTAAGGGCTTCCCTCACGCCCAAGAAGAAAGATGCTATTTGGGTGATAGAAGACCGATTGACTAAGTCGGCCCATTTCATACCAAGTAAGGGTTGACTACTCACTTCAAAGGTTAGCCAGCCGTATATACCGAGATAGTGCGGTTGCATGGAGTATCTGTGTCCATTATCTCGGATCGAGATCCCTGCTTACGCCGAGATTTTGGAAGGCTCTACATCGAGTTAGGCACGAAGTTGAATTTCAAGACGGCTTTTCATCCGCAATGGATGGACAATCCGGTAGGTCATCCAAGTGTTGGAAGACATGTTGAGGGACTGTGTTTTGGATTTCGTGGTAGTTGGGAGGAGTACCTACCTTTGGCAGAGTTCGCGTATAATAATAGTTATCAATCGAGTATTCAAATGGCACCATATGAGGCGCTGTATGGTCGAAAATGCCGTACTCCTACATGTTGGACGGAACTAGGAGAACGTCGAATGTTGGGTCCAGGGTTAGTAGCAAAGACGGAGGATAAAGTTAGAGCGATTCGAGATCGTCTTAAAGAGGCGTTGGACAGGCAGAAATCCTACGCCAATCTTAAGCGCAGAGAGGTTGAATATGCAGTGGGTGATAAGGTCTTCTTGAAGGTATCACCTTGGAAGAAGGTGCTGAGGTTTGGCCAGAAGGGCGAGCTAAGCCCTAGATTCATCGGACCGTACACGGTGTTGAAACGTGTGGGACCGGTAGCTTACCAGCTTGAGTTGCCAACAGAATTGAGCCAGATCCATGATGTCTTCCATGTGTCGATGCTGAGGCGCTATCGATCAGATCCCTCACACGTAGTGCCAGTTATGGAAATCAAGGTGAACTCAGACTTGTCTTTCGAGGAGGAGCCAGTACAAATCTTGGATCGAGATGTCAAGGTTTTGAGGAGGAAGTCAGTGCCTTTGGTAAAAGTGCTATGGCAGAATCATGGTACGGAGAAGGCCACATGGGAACCCGAGGATGTGATGCGGCAGCAATACCCCCAACTCTTCTAATCCAGGTAATTTCGAGGCCGAAATTCTTTTTAAGGGGGTAGAACTATAACATCTTAAATTAGGGGTTGTTAAAAATTTAATTATTTTCATGTGCTTGCTTGAAAAGAAGTGAATCCTATGATTGTTAGGCATGTTTAGGGTCTAGAAAAAACCCCGAGCTAGGCCTGACTTAAGGCTAAAAATTCCTTTTAAGTGTGTAAAAGGAGGGAGCTAGGAGATAGGGGTTAAATAAAATTTAGGGAGAAGCATGACATAAAGAATTAAGTGGCAGAATGGCTTGCATGCGCCACTTAAGAGTTTGGAGGTGGCGATAAGGTGTCTTGGGTTCGAGTCGTGGGAGTTACAAGGGGGAGGCATTTTGTTTTGGGCTTTTGGCATTAAAGGAAAGGGCCAGTATGAAGGCTTTAAAATTAAATAGTGAGATTTAAGAGCATGAAAGTCAAGGTGGTAGAGTGGTATGGGGCGTTGTAGGTGGGGTCATAAGAGTGAGGTCCTGGTTCAAACCAAAGAAACTGCAGTTTGGCATTTTATTTTTTTTAAGCTGGCGTGAATGGGAGAGGGAGTAATGGCTTGATTTTGGACTCTTAAGGTGTTAAGGATAAGCATTATTTTTCTTTTTAATTTTCGGCTAGAAGAGTTGTGATGTTGTTATACTATATTTTATTGTTAATTTTATTTGTTTAAAGAGGAGATTAAGGGATAAATAAAAGATAAATGTAATTTGATAAAAGCTGGAAATTATCACCACAAGGAAGGGTGATGGCCGGATTTGGGACACCTTAGGGGCCATTCACTTTCGGTTTTATCACCTAGAAAGAGGGGCCGAAATTCATAAAGCAATTCTTTTCTTTTCTCTTCTTGTTGCTGGCCGAATCTCCCTACACCCTCCTCTCTCTCTTTTCTATTTTGTTTCGAAAGCTGAAAGCCATTATTTCTCTGTCGATTTCAACAAGAGCTTTAACTGAATTCATAGGCTCATAATCTCTCTTCCCTTTGAGTTTATCTCTTCACTATCCTAAAGTGCCGAAATCAAGGTTTCTTTGTGGGCAAGGCCGAATCCATCATCAAGGTAAGGGGCGATACCCTCTTTTAGGTTCAAGATTATGGTCGAATGGCCTATGACTCTTATTAATGATTAAACCGATTGTAGGGAAGCCATAGCCGATTGAAGGAAGCTTTCGGGATTTGTTTTCCTAAGATAGGGTGGTAAGTAACATTCGGCCATAGGCCTTGATTATGTGTGATTATGTAAACCGATTTTAACATGTGTTTTGGTAGGGATCTCAAGACTCAAGTGACAAATTCGGATTTCGTAAGTTTGGTAGTGGTTATACATTCGCCAAAGGCCATATTTCAAGTACAACATATCCTTCGGATTTTTGGTTTGGCCGAATAGGCCTAAGTCCCTAACTCGTTGTTGGCCGATTATAGGGTCAAGAATCTTCAGGATTTAGGAATTTTGGTAGTGACAGGTGTGTAAAAAGTCACTACACACTTTATTAGTTAACATGACTATATTGTTGCCTTTTTATCATTTTGGTAGTGGTTTACTTGTGGGCTTAAGCAGGGTTTCCGGGTAAGTCCCCTATTACTTGTCTATGATATATGATTGAGTATGCCATCATATGCTGTTAAATGATATGCTATGCATAAATGCATGATATGTGGGATTTTGATATTGTTATGTAAGCATGATGATGGTGGGATTGATGAGAGGAGGGGGATGATCTTTATGGATCTGTCACCAAAGTGGTTTTGACCACAAGATGGGTTGGCCCCATCGATTTATGTGACTTCGGTCCACGAGTGGTTTTGACCACATCGTTGTTAAATTGTAACTAAGTCCGGTGGTTTGGTACCACCAAAGGGTCTTGACCACATTATGATATTTTGTGACCTATGGTCATCGTGGTTTTGACCACACGATGGGTTGGCCCCATCATTTGATTTCTGACTTTAGTCACCAGTGGTTTTGACCACCAGTGGTTTTGACCACACGGGGTAGTAAAGGAGTACGGATGGTTAGTGGGTTGCATATTTGCATGCTATTAATAACTTGTGTATGAGTTACTTTTCCGGGTCGAGGATTTACACACTGAGTCTTGGTGACTCACCCCTTCCCATACTATTTTGCAGATGAGTAGATTGTGGAGATGGAGCCGGGGAGGACTCGAGGCGGCCATGCTTGTTTCTCAGATTTGGAACCTTATTTAATTCAGTTTTAGTTCATTTATTTTCTAAGTTTTTATTTTGGGTTGTAATATGGCGCTAATTAATATTTGGATGTTTATTTTATTGTTTTATTTTACTTATGTTATATTGCAAATGAAATTTATAAATGTCAAGTGAACCGGTTAAAAGTAACTTTTTCAAACTTAATAACTTCTACGGGTTTTCAAAGACGTTACCATCGGGTAACAAAATACACCAAGTCAACTATAACCTTGACAAATTTTAAAATTTACATGATCAAACGTTTTTAAAGGGTTTATCAACACAACCACGCTTACAAAATAATCCTAATCGAGTTTTACCAAACCCCGCTTTTAATACCTTAACCATATTTTAACAAGTTTCCACCAGACACTCAAAATATTGCAAGTCATTTTACTCCGTGACATACCAGATCCGGTCAAGACTCATGGGCCGAGTTTGGGGTGTTACAGTATGGGCATGTAAATGTTGTCTTCTCTTGGTCTTCAGGGGCTATGGGGATTTGAAAGTAGCCTTGAGAGTCCGCCCAGAAGCGAGAGTACATATGCCCCGATAGTCTTTCTAGCATTTGATCTATGAAGGGTAGAGGAAAGTGATCTTTTCTATTGGCATCATTCAATTTTCTATAATCAATACAAACTCTCTAACCTATAACTGTTCTCATGGGAATTAACTCATTTTTTTCATTAGGTACCACCATCATTCCTCCTTTATTTGGAACTACCTGCACAGGACTTACCCAAGTGCTGTCAGAAATAGGATAATTATTCTTGCATCTAGAAGTTTAATTACCTCGGCTTTAACCACTTCTTTCATGTTGGGGTTTAACCGTCTCTGAGGTTGCACACACGGTTTATATTCTTCTTCCATTAAAATTTTGTGGGTACAGAATGTGGGGCTTATTCCCTTGATGTCAGAAATTTTCCAAGCTATGGCTTTGTAACACCTCTAACCTGTGTCCGTCGTCAGATTAGGGTTACGGGTATTACCATGTAAGTCAAAACTTCTGTTCAATCGATTAAATCTTAGTTGATCACCTTTACCAAATAATTTAATCATAAACAAACAAAGCACACATGTGTAATACATACTTGATACATTAATCCAAGTCGTATACAATATAATCATCGATGAACACAAATTGACCATGCAATGTACATTACGACAATATCAAATAACAATACAAATTCCATATACCTTATTTATCAAAACAATCTTGATTTATGAAGTTTATAAACAAATAAACTATTTGCAACTAATTAATTAAATAAGCATAATTCGAATGTCAATACATGATAACTTCCTATAAAGACCAATTTCACATAGCATGAAACCTATTTCCACATAAGCTTAATACATGCAACTTATTACACATCACATACATCCTTATGTATTTGGCCAAATATACAAAGTCTCATTTATAACATTTCATGTTCGTTACCTAGCACAAACTGAATTTGGTAGTTTCATGCACTCAATTAAATCAAGCAATCTCACAAGCCAACTATATAAATATAATTGTATACATCATAGTTATGCACATTTTCCATATTCGACTATGAGCCTAAACTTTAAACATGTTAACTACATTTGCAAATATCACCTAGGTTTGGCCAATACACATACATGTATTATGAATATAATTCAGATTGTAAATCAACTAAAGTTGCCACACATACATAAGTTCCGAATGATGCTCAACTAACACATACCTACCTTGAATATATATATATATATATATATGCAAAGATCTACTTAAATGCCGAAACACTTGGCTAATTTAACACAAACATTGGCATTACAAACAAGCACTCATATAGAACACATAACGCATAAGCTTGAAATAAAGAACAACCCATAACCGAATAGTTGAAAACCAAATAGTTTAATCTCATAGACAAGAACAAATAAAACCGAACTTATAACGGATGTTTAAGCCATTTTCTCATGGCTATATTATATATAAACAAAACATCATTCACACACACTTGGCTAGCGTATACATGCCTTTGATTCTATATAACTAGCTTGAAAAATACCAAAAGGGGTGATAGTGTGGATGATTCTTTTGACGATCCTCTGAGCCCGTAGCTTGAATGAGATCTATAAAACAAACAAAGGGTACACATAAGGTAAGCTTGCTAGCTTAGTAAGTCTTAAGCAACTTCAATGTAACATTCGAGTATACAAGTATTTAAATAAACATTTCTTAACATAAAAACATTCATGACTTAATATTTAATGTACCAAAACCGAATATCCCTTTTCATTGTATATACATACATCAACTTTCACCTCTTTACCATAATTTATTTTGTACCAAATAAATAATGACTCACTTATGCATAATGTTATACTGGTACAATTACTTATTTCCTTCAAGCTTTTCCATAATCAATTCACTTATAGTACACATATAATCAAATTCAATCTATCATATGTATATCACTATCTTTCATCAATTCATTTAATTATCATCATAGCATATAAACATAACCTTAAATTATGCTTAATACATACCTTATAGTCGAACTCACAATTTCACTTCCATAAACGTAAACTTCCATGGTTTGTTTCATACCTTTACCATTTCAGTAGCTAAAGTTCGAAATTTGAAAACTCACCAAAGATATAACAAGCTATGCAATAGTTCGATCAGTATACACCCAAGACCTTGCCGCTAGACTTGAAATTCGAGATTTAAAACACCGGCATTTAGCCTGCTAGGCATTAAGCCTTATACATTCATCGGCACAAGGCCATCTAGGCATTAAGCCTAAAATAAATCACCAGCACAAGGCCTGCTAGGCTCGAAGCCCGAAATAAATCACCGGCACAAGGCCTACTAGGCATTAAGCCTGAAATAAATCACCGGCACAAGGCCTGCTAGGCTCGAAGCCCAAAATTTGAACATTTTCAACATTCCAACACAATTTACTTAGTGCTAAGATCACAACCATCTCGTATACAACATATTACTTTCACATATTAAACCGAACATGCTCATTCACATCACATTTAACAAAAATAAATCCAATACAATATTATACCCCATATTCGGCCAACACATATTTTAGTACTTTGAAATTTCCAAATTTTATCATATACTATACTCATAATTAACTCTTTGGCATACATTTGCTTAAGGACTTACCTCGACTGTCGATGGACCGCGTAGACTTACTATTCGATAACCTTCGTCTTTCCCCGATCCAAATCCGTTTTTCTTTGTTCTTAATCTAAACACATTAAAATTCAGCTCATTCAAGTACATTTCATTTCAATTTAGTCCCTAAACACATAAATGGGAAAATTACCATTTTACCCCTGGGGTTTCACATTTTACAATTTAGTCATATTTGCACAAAACACAAAATACACAAAATTTCACTACAACACCAAGGTCAATGTTCACAAGGACCATACAAGTCCATTTCTTTCATTTATTTTTATTTTAGTCCCTCAAAATTTCATTTTGCAATTTAGCCCAAAATACTCAAATTCACTAAAATTTCTAATACAAAACATACTAATCTTTAACATAGCTTTAATTTAAAATCATCAAACATCAAAACCTCAAGAACACATCAATGGTCAATGCCATATACACACTAATCTCAAAAATTTTAGCATGGGTCTGATAGTATACTGAAGCAACGATAACAAAAACGAGAAATTATCAAAAATCGAACTAAAATTCATACCTAATTGAGCTTGAACAATGCCCAATGTGCATAAGGGTTTTTCTTCCTTCTCCCTTGATAAGTTTCGGCCAAAAAGATGAACATATGGCTTCTTTTTTTTATTTCATTTAACATATATTAACATTTTAATGATTTACCATTTTATCCTTTAATTAAAAATAAAAACAAAATATAACTTAAGGTTAATCTTGACATATACCACCCACTAACTTAAAAATAGGCTATTTGCCCTTTTAATACCTCATATTAAAAAGCCATCATCATTCTAGCACTTTACACTATGGTATGCAACTTTACACTTTACGTGATTTAATCCTTTTGTTAAATTGAACACACAAACGATCAAATTTTTATACTAAACTTTCAAACACATTAATTCACATATAATAAACACAAAATATAATATTTAAATATATTTCGGACTCGATTCGTGGTCCCAAACCACTGCTTCGATTAGGGTCAAATTCGCATCATTATAACTCTCTCCTTAGGGATTTTCGTCCCAGAAAATCTTACCGTTAAACAAAGTCGAATATTGTTGTCTCATTGAATCCTCAGGATCCCACATAGCCTCTTCAACTCCGTGACGATTCCATAGCACTTTCACTAATGGTATTTTATTGTTCTCAACTCTTTCATTTCCCAGGCTAAAATACAAACCGGTTCCTCCTCGACGTCATATCGGATCGGATTTCAATTTCGACGGAAAAATCACATGTGATGGATCCGATCAAGATTCACTTGAGCATCAAACATGAAACACTTTGTGTATCTTTTCTAATTCGTAAGGCAACTTCAACCTATAAGCAACAGCCCTATACATTCAATGATTTCATACGGCCCGATGAATCTTGACTTAGTTTGCCTTTCCGATCGAACCGAAGTACTTTCTTCCACGGGAAACTTTCAAAAACACTTGATCTCTGACTTGAAACTCAATATCTTTATGTTTTAAATTAGCATAGGACTTTTGTCGATCCGAGACAGCTTTTAAAGTATTTCGATCACGACCACTTTACTGCTCAGCTTTAATCAAATCAACATTTCTAACACATATTCGGCCTTTGAAGTTCAAATAATCATTTTCATCAATTCGATACTCTGACTGTGCATTACTTTTACACTGAACTCGTTTTGCAATTATATCTTTGTCAAATTTCTGTGCCTCACAAATTTGCTGAATAAACAACGATCTTGCCTTTAGCTCGGCTATGATCGAACCATCACCAGATATAACCATATGTGCGTTCAACGCACGAAAAGCAAACAATAATTTTCGACTTAAGGCATCTGCAACAACGTTAGTTTTTCCCGGATGGTAATCAATTACCAATTCATAATATTTCAGCAGTTCTAACCATCTACGTTGTCTCAAGTTCAGGTCTTTCTGAGTTATTAGATATTTCGAACTTTTGTGGTCTGAATAAACATGACATTTTTCACCGAATAAATAATGACACCAAATTTTCAATGCTAAAACGATGGCTGCTAATTCCAGATCATGAGTCAGATAATTTCTTTCATGAGGCTTCAACTGTCTTGAAGCATAAGCTACTACCTTGCCTTCTTGCATTAAAACACAACCCAAACCATTCAAAAAGCATCACTATATACAAAAAATTCTTTACTTGAATCAGGCTAAATTAACACTGGAGCTTTGATCAAAATGGCTTTCAACTGATCAAAACTTTTCTGACACTTTTTCGTCCACTCAAATTTGACATCTTTCTGTAGTAGCTTTGTCAAAGGTGTAGCTATCATGGAAAAACCTTTCACAAATCGTCTGTAATATCCCGCAAGTTCCAGAAAGCTTTGAAACTCAGAAACATTCTTTGGTGGCTTCCAATCAAGTATAGCTGATATTTTGTTCGGATCAACCCGGATACCTGACGCTGAAACAACATGTCCCAAGAAGCTGACCTCATTCATCCAGAATTCACACTTACTAAACTTTGCATACAACTGTTGATTTCGCAAAGTTTGTAGCACTAATCTTAAATGCTCGGCATGTTCAGTTTCATCTTTGGAGTAGATCAATATATCATTAATAAACATTACTACAAACCTATTTAAATTCTGTCTAAAAACCCGATTCATCAAATCCGTAAAAATAGCAGATGCATTAGTAAGTTCAAAAGGCATAACCGTAAACTCAAAATGTACGTACTCGCTCAAATGCAATCTTAGACACATCAAAATCTCGACTCAAGAATCGGTAATAACCCGATCTCGATCTATTTTTGAAAACACCAAGCCCTTTCAACCTGGTCAAACAAATCATCAATTCGAGGCAACAGTATCTATTCTTTATTTTCACTTTATTTAACTGCCGATAATCAATACACATTCGTATAGTCCCATCTTTTTTTTTTACAAACAAAACCGCACACCCTGTGGAGAAAAACCCGAGCGCATAAAGCCTCTATCTATCAATTCTGCAACCGTGCTTTCAACTCTTTCAACTCAAGAGGTGCCATCCGACACGGAGCTATCGGAATCGAGTCGCCCTCAGACTAATTCAATGCCAAACTCAATCTCTCGTACTAGTGGTAAACTCGGTAATTCTTCAGAAACACATCCGGTATTCACACACAACCTGTACGGATTCAATTGGCTTTTCGTGCACTTTATTATCCAACACATAGGCCAAGCACGCCCATGTCCTTTTCTCACATACTTTCTGCTAACATCGAGGATATTATCAGAGGCAACCCACTCGGATCATTAGATTCAACCCAATGATTTCACCGCTCGACATCTCAAATCAATAATCTTTCTTTTACAATTCACCACAAAGATAACGCAGTTAACCGCCTATTCCCAAAATTATGTCGAACTCACGAAAGGTAACAACATTAAATCAGCTGGAATGTATGAATCTCGTATCATCAACGGGCAACCTTTACACACTTTATCAACAAGTACACATCGACCCAAGGGGTTAGACACACGGATTATAAACTCAGTAGACTCAACAGGCAGAGTCCTACTGGATACTAGAGTTTCACACACATACGAATGAGTCAAACCAGAATCAATCAATGCAATCACGGTAGTATCATAAAGAGTGAAGGTACCAGTGATAACATCTGGGGAAGAAGCATCCTCTCTGGCACGAATAGCATATGCTCTAGCTGGCACACAAGCCTCTAATCTAACTGCAGTGTCTTTGGTTCCTCTCTGACTACCACTTACATTTCCTGAATGTCTAGGTGGTCTCGCCTCAGATCAAACATTACTCATTCGACATTCTGAATCGATTCGCTTCTCGCTATCAATAGGCACTCTCTGATAAAATGATCTGACGATCCACATTTAAAACAGGACCGATCATGGAATATACAACTCCCAGAATGCCATTTACCACAATGCTTGCATTCAACTTGATTCTGCTGAGCATTGCCAACGCTGGCCATCAAAGTAGCTCGGGAGCCCACCAAGGTCGGTCTCAGATGTCTCAAGTAGCTTTATGTCGCACCAAAGTCATCTCCGAACTTTTAGATGTAGATTGGAAAGCCTTACTCGATGATCTCTTACGAGTGTCTCTAGCTTCCATTTCAACTTTTCTTTTCTCTTTCCTAAGCTCTTCAGCTTTGCAAGCTCGTTCAACAAGTACCACAAACTTTTTGATTTCAAGAATGCCAACTAGCAACTTTATGTCTTCATTCAAATCATCTTCAAATCTTTTGCACATAATGGCTTCGGTTGATACACACTCTCGGGCATATTGGCTCAAACTGACAAACTTCCGCTCATATTCCGTCACAGTCATACGACCCTATTTTAACCCCAGAAATTCTTTTCGTTTCTAATCAATGAAGCTCTGACTGATATATTTCTTATGAAACTCGATCTGAAAGAAATCCCAAATCACTTTTTCTTTCGGAACCACTGATACTAGTGTATTCCACCAATGTTATGTAGTGTCTCGTAATAAAGAGATAGTACACTTCAGGCATTCATCTAGAGTACAGGATAGATCATCAAGTACCCGAATAGTGTTATCAAGCCACATCTCAGCTCGCTCTGCATCATCACTACCATTAGCTTTAAATTCTTCAACAACATATTTTCTGATTTTATCAACATGGGGCCTACTAGATCTCATCGGATCTATCATCGAGGTGCTGTAGGTATCAGAATTGGATTATTCGGGGTGGAGGTTGTGGTATAGCCGGGTTATTCTGAACAAACTGGGTAAACCATTCATTCATCATCTGGTAGAAGGCTTGTTTAGCCTCTCCCTCATGGCTACTAGAAATTGGTCGAGAGTTTACCGGCACTGATCCGTATCCGCGATCATGTGCTACACTCTCTACATCATCTGCTACGGCTCTGTCAGAATCGGAATCCATTTACTATATAAAACACAGTTTCAAATGTCAGAAGTCACCACACTATCGTATATACAATAAAGGCATGTATAATTAGACTCCTGGAATCGACTAAACTGTAAGCTCTGATACCAATCAAATGTAACACCCCTAACCCATGTCCGTCGTCGGATTAGGGTTACGGGTATTACCATGTAAGTCAAAACTTCTTTTCAATCGATTAAATCTTAGTTGATCACCTTTACCAAATAATTTAATCATAAACAGACAAAACACACGTGTAATACATACTTGATACATTAATCCAAGTCATATACAATATAATCATCGATGAACACAAATTGACCTTGCAATGTATATTACGACAATATCAAATAACAATACAAATTCCATATACATTATTTATCAAAACAATCTTGATTTATGAAGTTTATAAACAAATAAACTATTTGCAACTAATTAATTAAATAAGCATAATTGAATGTCAATACATGATAACTTCCTATAAAGACCAATTTCACATAGGATGAAACCTATTTCCACATAAGCGAATACATGCAACTTATTACACATCACATACATACTTGTGTATTTGGCCGAATATACAAAGTCTCATTTATATCATTTCATGTTAGTTACCTAGCACAAACTGAATTTGGTAGTTTCATGCACTCAATTAAATCAAGCAATCTCACAAGCCAACTATATAAATATAATTGTATACATCATAGTTATGCACATTTTCCATATTCGACTATGAGCCTAAACTTCTTTAAACATGTTAACTACATTTGCAAATATCACCTACTGGGATACACATACATACATTCTTGAATATAATTAGATCAGTAAATCAACTAAAGTTGTCACACATACATAAGTTCGAATGATGCTCAACTAACACATACCTACCTTGAATATATATATATATATATATATAGAACAAAGATCTTAAATGTCAAACACTTGGCTAATTTAACACAAACATTGGCATTACAAACAAGCACTCATATAGAACACATAATGCATAAGCTTGAAATAAAGAACAACCCATAATCGAATAGTTGAAAACCAAACACTTTAATCTCAGAGACAAGAACAAATAAAACCGAACTTATAATGGATGTTTAAGCCATTTTAGCATGGTTATATTATATATAAACAAAACATCATTCACACACACTTGGCTAGCGATACATGCCTTTGATTCTATATAACTAGCTTGAAAAATACCAACAGGTGTGATAGTGTGGATGATTCTTTTGATGATCCTCTGAGCCCGTAGCTTGAACGAGATCGATAAAACAAACAAAGGGTACACACAAGGTAAGCTTGCTAGCTTAGTAAGTCTTAAGCAACTTTAATGTAACATTCGAGTATACAAGTATTTAAATAAACATTTCTTAACATCAAACATTCATGACTTAATATTTAATGTACCAAAACCGAATATCCCTTTTCATTGTATATACATACATCAACTTTCACCTCTTTACCATAATTTATTTTGTACCAAATAAATAATGACTCACTTATGCATAATGTTATCTTGGTACAATTACTTATTTCCTTCAAGCTTTTCCATAATCAATTCACTCATAGTACACATATAATCAAATTCAATCTATCATATGTATATCACTATCTTTCATCAATTCATTTAATTATCATCATAGCATATAAACATAACCTTAAATTATGCTTAATACATACCTTATAGTCGAACTCACAATTTCACTTCCATAAACGTAAACTTCCATGGTTTGTTTCATACCTCTACCATTTTGTAGCTAAAGTTCAAAAATTTGAAAACTCACCAGCATATAACAAGCTATGCACTAGTTCGAATCGCATACACCGGCACCTTGCCTACTAGACTTGAAATCTGAGTTATAAAACACCGGCATTTAGCCTGTTAGGCATTAAGCCCGATACATTCACTCCAAGACAAGGCTCGCTAGGCATTAAGCCCGAAATAAATCACCAAAGACAAGGCCTACTAGGCGAAATAAATCACAAGGCACCTAGGATTAAGCTCGAAATAAATCAAGCACAAGGCCCTGCTAGGCTCAAGCCGAAATTTCAACATTGTCAACATTCCAACACAATTTACTTAGTGCTAAGATCACAACCATCTCGTATACAACATATTACTTTTACATATTAAACCGAACATGCTCATTCACATCACATTTAACAAAAATAAATTCAATACAATATTATACCCCATATTCGGCCAACACATATTTTTGTACTTTGAAATTTACAAATTTTATCATATACTATACTCATAATTAATTATTTGGCATACATTTATTTAATGACTTACCTCGACTGTCGACGGACCGCGTAGACCGGCTATTCGATAACCTTCGTCTTTCCCCGATCCAAATCCGTTTTTCTTTGTTCTTGATCTAAACACATTAAAATTCAGCTCATTCAAGTACATTTCATTTCAATTTAGTCCCTAAACACATAAATGGGCAAATTACCATTTTACCCTTAGGGTTTCACATTTTTACAATTTAGTCATATTTGCACAAAACATAAAATACACAAAATTTCACTACAACACCTTAAGGCCGAATGTTCACAAGGACCATACAAGTCCATTTCTTTCATTTATTTTTTATTTTAGTCCCCTTAAAATTTCATTTTTGCAATTTAGTCCAAAATTCTCAAATTCACTAAAATTTCTAATACAAAACATACTAATCTTTAACATAGCTTTAATTTAAAATCATCAAACATCAAAAACCTCAAGAACACATCAATGGCCAAATTTCATATACACACTAATCTCAAAAATTTTAGCATGGGTCGGACAGTATACGAAGCAACGATAACAAAAACGTAGAAATTATCAAAAACCGAACTAAAATTCATACCTAATTGAGCTTGAACAATGCCCAATGTGCCTAAGGGTTTTTCTTCCTTCTCCCTTGCTAAGTTTCGGCCAAAAAGATGAACATATGGCTTCTTTTTTTTATTTCATTTAACATATATTAACATTTTAATGATTTACCATTTTATCCTTTAATTAAAAATAAAAACAAAATATAACTTAAGGTTAATCTTGACATATACCACCCACTAACTTAAAATGGGATATTTTCCTTTTAATACCTCATATTAAAAAGCCATCATCATTCTAGCACTTTACACTATGGTATGCAACTTTTACACTTTCGCGATTTAATCCTTTTTGTTAAATTGAACACACAAACGATCAAATTTTTCTACGAAACTTTCACACTCATTAATTCACATATAATAAACACAAAATATAATATTTGAATATATTTTAGACTTAGATTCATGGTCCCAAAACCACCATTCCAATTAGGGTCAAATTTAGACTGTTACAGGCTTTCTTGTGTTCTCTTAGTACCTTGATCAGCTCCTCCTTTTCCTTGGATTCTAATTTTGAAGAGATGATTACTGGTAGCGTAAAATTATCCCCAAGAAATGCATATTCTAGGTGTTTTGGTAACTGTGTGAGTTCCAATTTGGGTGGCTCTTCGATGGAGGGTTTTTGTTTTAATTCATCATCGTTCTCAATGCTTTTTTCTTCCCTTTGTTTAAATGATGACGTATTCAGATTCAACTCATTGTCTTCATCTTCTTTCCCCTCCTCTTGAGTCAGACACAATTCTGTTGTGTCCTTCTGTATAATTTCATGTAATGAATTTTTAATAATATGATCAGTAGTGTCGACAAAATAACAAGAATCATCTTGTTCTTTAGAATATCGCATGGCATCATACGCTTGAAAGATAATTTCTTCATCACCTATTCTCGATGCTAGTTTACCATCACCTACATCAATAATAGCTCTAAAGTGGCTAAAAAGGGATGCCCTAAGATTAAAGGAACATTAATGTCTTCATCCATGTCTAATACAATAAAATCAACAGGGAAAAAAATTTATCAATTTTTACCAAGACATCTTCAATAATTCCTCTAGGATATTTAATAGATCTATTAGCTAACTGAATACTCATCCTAGTAGGATTTGGTTCCCCAAGATCTAGCCGTTTAAATAATTTGTAAGGCATTAAGTTGATACTAGTGCCTAGGTCTGCTAATGCTTTCTTGATGTTTAAACTACCAATTAAGCAAGGAATAGTGAAACTCCCTGGATCTTTTAACTTCCGTGGTAGTCTATTTTGGAGAAGGGCTGAACACTCTTCATTAAGCTCTACCATTGATACTTCCTCAAGCTTCCTTTTGTTCGTGAGAATTTCCTTTAAAAATTTTGCATACTTCAGCATCTGTGAAATAGCTTCAACAAAAGGTAAGTTAATATGTATTTATTTAAAGAGTTTGAGGAACTTACCATATTGAGCATCCAATTGTTCTTTCTTCAATTTTACTGGGTATGGAATTTGAGCTTTATTCTCTGTAGTCAATGGATTATCGTTCTCATCTTCTACTCTATTTTTCTTGGTAACTTCATGTAGTGTCTTTCTTTGTGGTTCAATTAGCTCTTTGCCACTCCTTAGTGTAACTGCCTTTACTTGCTGTGCGCCTTTGGAGAAAATCTCTGTCTGTATGTCATATATTATTGTCATATAATATCTCAATAAGTAGTTCAACCGATGTGATGATTTCTCCTAACTGAGTCTTGATTCCATCGATTGATCTTTGTTGTTCATCAAGTGTTTCTTCAGCCTTTTGAAGACGAGAGTCTGTAGCTACCACAAATTTTGTCAGCATCTCTTCAAGGTTTGGTTCCCTTTCCTGTGGATAGGGCTGATATTGGTAATTTGGAGAAGGTTGCTGCCTTTGATTTCCTTGTCCTCCCCACGAAAAATTTGGGTGGTTCCTCCAACCTGCATTATAAGTGTTACTATAAGGATTATTATTAGATCTAAAATTGTTACCTATATAGTTTGTCTGCTAGTTTTCTACTCCTGGTTGGTAAGGTGGGTATTCAGAATTCGCCACATTCCCACTCGCTTTGCATTACATGACTAGATGTACTTGTGAAAAACATAAATTATCAAGCTTTGTATTCATTAACTCCATTTATGTTGACAACATTGTCACTGCGTCTATGTTAAAAACTCTGGCTAATTATTTCGGTTTAGCTCTTGTAATTTACCATTGATAGATGTTCAATGACATCTCCTCAATAAAATCGTAAGCCGCTTCAGGAGTTTTATTATTCAGAGTTCCATCAGCTGATGAATCAATCATTTGCCTTGTTGGAGAATTAACACCATTGTAAAAAGTTTGGACTTGAAGCCACATAGGTAATCCATGGTGTGGGCATCTCCTTAGGAGATCCTTAGATCTTTCCCATGCATCATATAATGTTTCTCTATCATTCTACACAAAAGAAGATATATCATTCCTAAATTTGGCTGTTTTGGCCAGTGGAAAATATTTTAAAAGAAATTTTTCAGTCATTTGATCCCATGTGGTGATTGACCCTCGTGGTAACGAGTTCAACTACTGCTTTTCTTTTTTCCTTAATGAAAAAGGAAATAATTGAAGACGTATGGCATCGTCAGAAACGCCATTTATTTTGAAGGTATCACAGAATTCTAAAAAATTAGATATATGAGTGTTTGGATCTTCATCTTGCAAACCATCAAATTGAACAAATTGTTGAATCATTTGTATTGTGTTAGGCATTAATTCAAAATTATTAGCAGCTATAGCGGGCCTAACAATACTAGATTCTACTCCTGTTAATTTAGGTTTAGCATAATCATACATAGTCTGTGAGCATTCTGTTCTTGCACATTTGGCGGTGGATTGTTTCCGTCCATCCCTTGAGTAGGATTGGATTCTTGTTGTTCTCCTCTGTGATAGTCTAGGGCTCGTCTAATTTCTCTATGATTTTTGCGAGCGGTAGCTTCAATGTCACTTTTGTATTCTAATGGGCCTCTTGGATTTCTTCTAGTCATAAACTAGATGTACCTGCTATAAAAAGAAAGGAAGAAATTTTAGAAAAACAAAAATATATGTATAAAAATAAGAGAAATAAAAAATAAAAATAATGGCTAAAGTAATAGAAATAAAGTTTTCTTAATATTTTAGGAGTTTCCCCAGCAATGGTGCCAAAAACTTGATCACTGCAAAACAGTCGAATTTTAATATTTATAAAGAATGATCGAACTCAGAGACTAATCGACAATAATCGAGGCAAGTGCACCTATCGAACAGTAGTATAGCTCAGGCAAGAATATCTTATCGAACCCAAGGGAACCTAAAAGTACTATTACTCACTTTCTTTCTATTATTTAGCCTAAAATATGGAGTGATTGGTTTATTAATCTAAAACAAATGAAATACTTAAACTTAAATGCAAAGACAAAAGAAACGAGACTTTGGGAAAAGACATTGAAGAAAACTCAATTGATAAACACGATACCTTCGGGAAGAATCCACCTATGACTTCACTTATTATCTACCTTTTCAATTCATAAGATTTTTTTACTTAGCTTGATCCGTGAGAGTCCCTAACCTATATTAAACCTTCTCTCGAAGTGAATAATGTCTAACCTTAGGTTAATTAGTGGAACTCTCATTCTCTTATAATAACCCCCTAAGGAAGCAGTAAATTGATCAATGGACTCCCAAATTAGGTGTCACCCTAATCGACAAAATCTCATAACCCTATCTCTAGGCGCCCAATCAACTCCGCTTAATTATGCTAGATCTACTCTTGGCGAGGTCTATTCCTCCTCCACCTAAGCACATCAGATAAATTTAAGCAACATAATTAAGAACAAACTAAGTATTTATCATATAAACTGAAAGAATTAAATAACAAAATCCATCATAGGTTTCATCCCCTTCAGGTATCTAAGGGGTTTAGTTCATAACTAAACAAGAAAACATCTCAAGAGAAAAGATAAAACAAAACACAAGAAATCCCTAAAACCCCCTAAAGGAATTGAAGAGGAAATCCTCCGTCTTGAGTAGAACTTTGACTCTTTGAGATGGATCAATTGGCTATCTTCAAGACAATCCCTAAACAAGAAAAGCTTGGTAGAAAACTCTGCTCAATGATCGACCCTGAATAGCTGCTTGGGGTGTTTTTATAGACATTTTGGGATGTTTTACTTGTCTCCTAAGTACTCATAATTCAGGTATAATTCGTCCTAGGTGTTTCATTAGACTTAGGATTGCATTTCTTGGGCTCCAAACATCCTATTCCGAGTGAAATTGCTCTTTCCACGGTAGGGGCACGACTAAGGCACGCCCGTGTAAATTGAGGCTTAGCCGTGTCTCTATTCTATTAATTTAGGCACGACCTTGGCACGCCGTGCAAGTCGAGGGTTAGGCTGTGCTTCGGGTCTGTCAATTAGGGCACAACCATGTAGATCGAGGATAGGCCGTGTTGGGCTTTTTTTCGACGAGACACGACCATGTAAATTGGTGACAGGTTGGGTTCTAGGTGGATAGCCAGGTACGGCCGTGTGGAATAAAGCCCAGGCCGTGTCAACTTCTTTGGTTGGCTTAATTTGGTACGTATTAAGCCCGTTTTACGTTCTTTTTATCCTTAGGTGTTCTCCTGGGTATAAGACATGAAAAGAAAGGATTAAGAGCACCTTTTTACATAAATCGAGGATAAATTCATCCAAAAGCATACTAAATGTGGGATTAGAATATGTTACTTTTACGGTTTATCAGTGTGTTTTCTCTGTTTTATAGGTCGTTGAAGCTACTGAAGGCTCGGGATTGTCAAGGATCGTCATCACACTACAAAAACTTATTTTGGAACCCTTTTGGAAATATATATGGCTAATTATGGCATGTGTAGGCTAGATAGGTATATATGTTTATGAAGTGAGCATGACCATGTGTATTGGCAAGTTTTTGAGTTGATAAATGTTTGAATGAATGAGTTATGAAGCCAATATTTAGTATGTTTTAATGCATATGAAATGGTTAAGTTTTGGTTAAACAAATGGATGATACATGTTTGAAATGATGTAGGATTTAGTTTGTAATTTGGTATGAATGGAATTGGTATTGAATGGATGGATGAAGTGAACCATTTGATATGTTTTGGTTGCCATATATGTATATTATGTTTTGGTATATATATATTGCTTGTAGGAAGACCCTAAGTGGGTGGCATATTGGCCTTGTAAAAGGACCTATAATGTCACACGGTTGAGGCATACGGGCGTGCCTAAGACTGTGGATAAATTGGCAGAATGTGGCTTAAATTGCACACGGCCTCCACAAGGGTGTGCTTGGTGGCCGTGTGAGAAATGGCAGTATGTGATCTATTGTACACGGCCTTAGCACACGGGCGTGCTTGGTGACCGTGTTGGTTTTGGCATTATATAGCCACGGGGAAGGCACACGGGTATGTCAAGTAGCCGTGGGAGAGGCATGGCCTACCCCACGGTCGTGTGTCCCCTGCATTTAGAAAATTTTTAGTTTTCTTCAAAATTTAGTATGCGTTTCAATTTAGTCCCGACTCGGTTATTATCATGCTAAAGGTCTCAATGATCTACAAAGGAACATTATGTTAGATATTATTGAATGCATGTATGATTAATTCTATAAATGTTTTCGATCTGTCTGGTAACGCCTTTAACCCTAATCTAACGACGGATACGGGATAGGGGTGTTACAATGCAGTGGTCCGCATGTGGTCAGAGCAAATGCAATTAGAGAAAAGGGATAGCTTAGCTGAGGGGTATGTGTCAGAACTACGAGATTTTGCTCATATTAGTATAACGCAATGTAATGCCCCAAATTTGGGCCTAGTAGAATTGGGCCCATTGGGCCTTGGGTGTAGGAGTGTTTAAAATTTTTGAAAACAAAAGAATGACATTATTGCAAGTTGGACCTATTAGGTAAGTGATTTTAGAAGGTTACGGGGTTCTATGAAGTCCTAGGGTCAAGTTAGGCCATAGGAAAAAATTACTTTTTGGGCACTTTAGGGGAGAGGGCTGTTGGAAGCAGGACTTAAGGTTTAATTAAATGTGTTTGCTAACACAAGGAAGTAAGGTGGCTTAGTGGTGTGGTGTCACAAGGAAAGCATGAGGGGGAGAGTTCAAATCCCACAAGTAGCATTTGGTAGCTTTTATTTTGTGCGTTGGGGGAGGAGGAAGTAGAGTTGGGATCAAACTCTGCCTTGAAGGATGGAGACTTTGTCAAACCATTTGAATTAGAGGAGGAGAGGAATTTGAGGAGAGAATCGTGGAGTGAATCAAGGTGTAGGAGACTTGTACTGTGAGTGGGGACTCCATCTATGCATTTTTGGCTGAGGAAAATGAAACATTTTGGGGTAGTGTCTTTAGTCAAAATTCCATTTGGTTTCCTGAGTATTTTCAGTTTTGTTTTCTTTTGTTAGGAGCATTTCGAGTCAATTCTTTCTTTACAAATTCCTGCTGGCTGAATTCATTTCTCCTTCTCTTCTCCAAATTTGAAGTTGTTTTCTACTATTCTTTGCTAATAGCCGAGCCCCTCCTATTCACCTATTCTCTCATTTGATCCACTTCTTCTTTCTTCTTAGGTCAATAGCCACTCTACCTCTACTTTGATTCATTTAGCCGATTACTTGGTAGCTTGAAGCTTGGTGTTTTTCTTTTTGGGTGCCAAATCTCTTCTTTCTATTCTGTTTCTCTCTAATCAAAGGCCAAATCCACCCACCCTCTGCCATCTCAAATCCTTCTTATTATGATAAGGGTCGAATCCTTTGAGGTTCTTCTTGGTGCAAACTGCTTCATGATCTTTTCCAAGTGTTGGTGAGTTGGAGCATGGCCGATTAGGGGTGGAAGTTCCTTTTATCTCGTTGGGTTCGTTAGGGTCGAAAGGCCGCTTCTCTTATTTCTTTGTATAGTTTTCTAACGCAATCTTTTCGATAGGAGCATAGATCTTTGAGCAGTAGAAGGAGGACCGAATACCCTCTTTAGAAGGAGGCTAATTTTTGTTGGTGCTTCGGGGAGTAACATGATCCATATTCCAAATCAGGTGTGTAATCTCACACCCATCTAGATGAATACTTGCAATGTTCTGTGAATCGATCAAAAGTCGAAAAGCTAGAAAATTGATAACTGTGACCACTCAAGCGTATGAGCGCTCGTAGTGGTCAACTGAAACATGAATAATAACGATAAACCATTAGAAGTGTCACAAACACAACCGCAAAACTGAGGCTGTAACGGGCCTGACCGAACGAAAACGGGTTGAACAGGCCCAATGGGCCAACAGGCTCATATTGGAAAAATTGATGGAAAACTATCAAATGATAGCGGTGATCACAAAATCTATAAAACTGAGACCAAAACTATGTGTAATTGGCCACACGAGCATGTGGGCCCATTTGGGCCTGAAATGGATTTTAGGCCCAATAGTTTCGTAGAGACCCAAAAAGGGTCCTGTGTCACTCAAGGCGATAGTGGGCCTTCGAAAAGGCCGTTAAATATGAAATTACCGAAATACCTTTGGAAGGTAAATTCTAAAATACCCTTAGAGGATAAATGTTCGTTATACCCTTGATTATGGTTGGTTATCATGTATGTGGTTTGTTTATACTTTTGCACATATGATGCATTGCATTTATAATATGTTGCATGGGTTGGGATTGATGATCGAAGGAAGTGTATTCTAGTGGTTCTGCCACATTCATCTGGTGGCTATGCCACGTATATTTTGTTATTCTGGTGGCTCCGCACAAATTCTGTGATTAGCAGCTTGTCTGCCATATTGGTGTGTAGGACTGGGTGGGTTAACTTGGTCCCCATAGGTGTGTAGTGCTGGTACGGGTGGTGTGTAGGGTTGGATTAGGTTGGGCTGCATGCTTTGCTTGTATTATCATGTTTATAGGGCTAAGGCCCAGATTGTCACCGAATAAGGCCTCGGCCCAGTCTGCTTCCATATGGGCTCGGGCCCAGTTAATGACCGATTAGGGGATTACACACTGAGTTCTTGTAAATCACCCCTTTTACTTTAACCTTGTAGGTGATCCCCAGCGTTGAGGATTTGGAGCTGTGGAGGACTCTAGGGTGGCCATACGTCGGAGTATTTCTCACGAACTTTAGTAAATTTCGATTTGGCTTCATTTTAAGATTATTTTAATTTGGCTTAATATATTGTAATAAGGCCATTGGACTTTATTTTTCTTTTAAACTTTCTTTTTCGCTATGATTTATTGCTAAAGTATTAATATAGAGTTTTCTTAAAAAGGTTAATAAATGGTTTTCCAAAATATCACGTTTTCGCAAATCACTGAATCTGATTCCTGCCGTAAAGAAATTTTTCGTGAATAATAATAATATTTGTACAAGAAACCCTAAAAGCAAATCTAAATTTCACAAACAACAAAGCTTTTTCTTTAAAAAAGAATACAAAGTTTTTAAATGGACGCGCAGTTTTTAAACAACCTTTCTATGTGACATGCTAGATCCAGTCATAACGTCTAGGCCGGTTTGGGGTGTCACACGCAAAATGAGTTCCAAGAGTTGAAAAAAATATGGACCTAGTGGGATGATGAGGCAAAGCAGCTGTTCTATCATAATTATGGTGATCTACCATATTTACTCGACATTAAAGTAGATAAGCATTTGTTCCGAGCTATGACTCAATTTTGAAACTATGCCTACTAGCTGTTTCACTTTTGGGAAGGTAGATTTGATGCCCACGGTGGACGAATATACAACCTTTCTTCATTGTATAAGGATCCAAGTCGACAAGGCTTATTTTAGGGCACCTAATGTCCCAACTTTTGTGAAGAAACTAATGAATATCACGGGGATGAGTGAACAGTGGGTTGCAGCCAGAATTCAAAAGAAAGGTGAGGGTAAATGCATTCCTTGGGTGAGTTTGAGGGACCTGATCTTAACCCATCCAGATGTAAAGAAGAAGGTTGACGTCTTTGCCTTATGTATTTACGGTTTGATGATTTTCCCTAAAGCTCTCAGGCATGTAGATGAAGCAGTCACTGATTTATTAATCAACTTGACAGAGGTGTCACGCCTGTACTTGCAATCTTAACTGAAACGTTTAGGTCTTTGAATGAATGTCAGAGAACAGATGAGGGAAGATTCATTGGATGTGTCCAGTTGTTATTAGCTTTGTTTCACATTCATTTTTTGAAGGTGGAGAAAGTTTCTTATCAGGTTTTCTCTGAGAATTATTCTCCATTAAAAGAGATAGTGGCTACACCAAGGAGAGAGGACGTGTTCGAGGAAAACTAGATGGCACTCCTTCAAAACCTTTAAGAGGAAGACATCGAGTGAAGGGCTCCTTGGATGATTCCTGATGAAATTCTTTATCGGTGTGGGAGTTTCGACTGGGTTCCTTTACTTGAAATTTAGGGAGCCATTGGATATGCCCCTTTGCTCATACTAAGGCAATACGGATCAAGACAAGTCGTACCAACAATACATGGACTGGCTCAATGTGAGTTCTCATATAGAGGGGATAACAATAAGAAGAAGGTTAAGGAGATTTCTAGTGCATGGAATTAGATTCGTAGAATGGAGAGATTATCCGGAGGCCCAATGACGACCCCAGAATATAGTGGTTAGAGGATTAGAATGATTAATGATAACATCCCTGAGCTAAATCCAGAAGGTTCTCGATCAAGAGAGGAATACTTGCAAGCGGTCCCATCAAAGTTAGAGATTATAAGGCAAGATTTCGAAAGAAAGAATGTAGAGCTCGAGAAGAAGATAGAATAGTTAGAGGAAGAGAAAATGTATTTGAGGTTAGATGTTGATATTCAAAATCTAGAAGCTGAGAAATTAAAGAAAAGAAAGAATAAGTAGAAGAAGACCTAGGTAGCTTGAAAGTGGATTACAAGAAATTACGTCTATCAATGAGAAATGCCGGATTAGGAAAGACTTCGAAACAGTGGCAACAGGAGATTCAAGAGGAAATGCCAAAACTGACCGATGGGAGAGAAAATTCTATGAAATTCAGGCACAAAACAAGGTCCTAGAGAGGAGTTTGGCAGAAAGCCAGAAGGAGAAATGTGGATTAAAGGCTAGAGTGGCTGAACTTGGACGGTCTCTTCATCACACCATCGAAGCTGTAATTCTGCTATCGAGCTAAAATCAAGTCTGAACAAGATTGAGGAAATGAAGGGAAAGATCAAAAAATAGAATTGGCATTACAAAATTGTGAGCTCCGGATCGAGTTTCTTGAAGCAAGGGAAGGGCATTGGAAGGAAGAGCTTCACCATTTTTAGGATCAAGTTAGACATAGGGATTACCTCATGGGTGAGGCCATAGCTCAGATTCAAGAGGTAGCTGATTATTTACAGACCCTTACAGTACAGGTTGATACATTGAGCATGAAATATGAGCTGCAGTCAAATCGTGGTCAAAAGTTTGCCTTGTTGTTTAGGAAAGTTAAGACTTTAGGCATTAGGGCGAAAGCATATTTGTAGTCCATTTTATGTAAAGGATTTTGTTTTCTAATAAAGTTTTCTAAATGAAATTGAATCAGAATCGATGCCTTTTTGCATTCATACATTTGCATTACATTACATCATATGCATTTAAATTTATAGAAGGACCCTAATTAGTTGAAGTTATTCTGGAAACTAAACATTATTATGGTACTCGAGCTAAAAAATGGATCAAAGACCCGAACAATTCCAAGGAGACATGTAAGACTAGTGGCAAGAGCAGTTGGCAAAAATCCAACAAGTTATGAGGGAACAAATGTTGGAGGCCCAAAGGAATATGGTGGCTCAAATGACTCAGCTACTGAATGGGGCAATGGACAAAGGAAAAGGTCCCATGACTAATGTTGGAGAAGATAATGAGGATTACCCTCCGGGTTTTACCCCACCGCATGTGTAAACACAACTTAAAGCATATCCTCAAAGGCTATCTGCTACAATTAGGCCTCAACAAAGTCAAACTAATACTGGTGTACCCATGAATTTCCAAGTTGGCTCAAGATATAACCCAACAGAAAACCCTACTAATCCTGTTATCCTTAATTTAAATAGAGTGGATAGGGAACCAGAGAACAAAGTTTCCAAACCCTTGCATACTTGTGAGTGTTTTGAACAATGGGACTGTGGAAGATATCCCTATATTTTTAGAGCTGATCTAATGTAATATTCAAAACACGCTTGTTGCCTTAAGCCTAGAGGCAATAAGAATCCTTTTGTGAAATAGGCTTGGGTCTGGAATTTTTATTTTAATAAAATGCATCTTTTTGAGGAAATATTCTTTTATCTTTTCCATTTCATATTGTGCAAACAATTGTTCTTAGTTTTTTTCTTCTTTTGTTTGTTCTTTGGACTTCCTTTTAAGTATTCTTCATAATCATTCTTTGAATCATTTATTCTTTGGAATATTCTTTCGAACCCACGATAGGTCTCCAGATATCAACGATGTGAGCAACGCTGTTACTGATTTAGAGTCTCATTTCGAGTAAGATATGTGTCTAGAAGGATCTCAGGACTTTGAAGATGATAGGGATTGTAACCTATCTTCTGATTTGTTAAGAATGGTGGAACAAAATGAAAAATAGAACTTACTCCACATAGGGTCAGTATACATTGCGAGCCTAGGAAAGGGGTGAAGATCGAAGCCCAGCTCACCACAGAAATAAGGCAAGACATCATTGAGTTATTTTCAAGAATTCAAAGATGTTTTTGCATGATCATATCAGGACATGCCTGGATTACTGAGACTCGGGTACGTTGAAATCTTAAAAGAGGTCCATAAGGATATCAAAAGGACACATGCTAATGGTTTTACAATAGTCAAGCTAATCATGAGGTTTGGGTATTGTTAATCTACATAGAAGGATGGTATCAGCTATGCCGTATATAAGGAGACAAGATTCATGTGCCTTCTCCATTTCTTCAAATTTTCCATATGTGGGGCATGGATGTGATGGGGCCAATCTCGTTAAAAGCTTTTAGCCAATATCAATTGATCACCGTGGTCGTCGTTCACTAGGAGGGTGGAAGTAGCTTTATATGCCAATATTGAAAAGTTGATAGTCATCAAATTAAAAAAAAAAAACAAAAAAAAGAGAATGAAGGAAAGGATCAAATGCCAGCAAAGAATGCTAGAAAGGATCATGTTTAATAATGCATAACTGTACAATGTCAAAGATTACAATTTGCTCATAGATCAGGCAGCATATCACAGTGCAGCAAAGGTTGTCAAAAGAAAAATACAAAAAGAAAAAACAATAAAAATAAGGAAAGATGACCAAGATTTGTAAAGATTGGTATAAAGAAGTTACCATTTACCCTCTGTTTTATCGAACGTCAGCTAGAACCTTCGCTGGGGCAACACATTGGAATAGAAACAATTTTGTCAATTGAACCTAATCGAAGAAAAGGTTAAAAGTTATCCATCATGGTCAGATGATGCAAGTTTACAACAAAGAGGTTTATCCTAGAGAATTCCATGATGGGAACTGATCTTTCTTTTACAAAAGAATTTTAGAAAAAGCAGATGCTAAACTAGGAGGGACCTTATGTTGAATAGAAGGCCTATTCTGGAGGAGCATTGACATTGACCGAGATGGATTCCAAAGACTTGCCCAATCTGGTGAATCCAGGTTTAGTCAAGAAGTATTTTACCTGAAGGGGAAAGGGACAAGGTGAAAACCGCAAAGGGCACCTTGAGCTCAAATTCATTCAAAAAAAAAAGAGAGAGAGAAAAAAAGAAAAAGAGAGGCCAAGGCGAAAACCCACAAAGGGCACTTTGAGACCAAAGGGGTTTTGAGCCGAAAACCCAAAAGGGTGACTCAAATTTTGATCAAAATAGGGCATGTGGTAGTCTTGCTATGCTTGAATTAATAATGATGAAGTATGCTACGTATTGGTGCATTAACAAAGTACTCCGGATCCTCTAAAACGTATTGAGCTTGAAATGGTCCTAAAGAAGTTTGTACATAGATGCTCAGGCTGTGATATCTAGGGCACCTAGCTTCTATCTTACCCATTTTGAATTTACTATCTTTGATTACTTTATTCTTTTCAAGATACACCCCAATCAATTTTTTTATTGCCTTGGTTATCTTTGATTAACTTATTTGTTTCGAGCTATGCTCCTAATTAATTTCTTTCACGTCTATTATTGTGATCTTTTTCAAGCATTTTATATTGAAATAACGATTAATGGACTAATAATACTTTCATAAAAGAAGTTTTGCATATTACTCTGGGAGCTTCTAAATAATATGAGAATCTAAAATAGGACTATTGTTTAGAACTCACCAACCCTAAGGGTTGGAAATATTGAAAGATGATTATCTCTTCAGATTTTTATTGGATAAGACATTTCATCGGTGATACCATCATGATAAATGAAGAGCAATGTTAAACCAAGTGTGAAGGGGATCATTCTCGAGGAAAGAAAAAGATACCCTGCATTCATGCAAATTTTAGGCACATACATCAAGTTATTATACCCAGGGAATGGTGTAACAGATCAAATTGATACAAATTTCATACCTTTGAGTGGTAACAGGATGGATGGAAGAAACCAAATGTTATTCCCTTGAAGTTGTAGTAGGAGGTACAAACTTTATGTCCCAGAAGATATAGTGGAAGGGACTCTGAAATTATAGCAGGGCAAGCTTGCTAAGTAGAATATGATCATTGATTTGGGTTTTCTGTCAAAGATACAAGCCGAACAAGAAAGTAAGGTAACACATCAGTGATAGAACCTTGATGAACTATGAGCAGTGACAACCCAAAAAGGGATTATTCTCATGCATACACTTCCAATTAGGAGCATTTGATTCATTCCGATCATTGTGTCCTAATCGTTGTACATTAAAAAAAAAAGAAGGAGATCATTCTCATGACATTTTGCATTCATGCAAATGTCATCCCTAATATCATTTAGTTAAGAGCATTAGATTCATTCCGATCATTGCATCCTAATCATTATACATTAAAAATGGGACCATTCTTATGACATTCTGCATTCATGCAAATGTCTTCCATAATACATTCGAGTCTACAGGACATGTCCCCCAGAGTACGTTGTAGCAACGTCAGTGAATTTAAAAATCTTATCTCCCTAAAGTGGTAGTGGAGCAAATCAAATTTGGCGAATCTTATCTTCATGTATCGGCAATGAAGCAGATTCAAGCCACCAACCTTATCTCCCTAAAGTAGCAAGGGAGCAGGTTAAAGTTTGTAGTCTTATCTTCCTGAGGTAGCAAGGAAGTAGACTAAAGATTGTAGATCTTATCTCCCTAAAGCAGTATTGGAATAGATCAAATTTGGCGAATCTTATCTTCATGTATCGACAATGGAGCAAATTCAAGCCACCAACCTTATCTCCCTGAACTAGCAAGGGAGCAGGTTAAAGTTTGTAGACTTACCTTCCTGAGGTAGCAAGGAAGTAGACTGAAGATTGTAGATCTTATCTCCCTAAAGCGATAGTGTAGCAGATCAAATTTGGCGAATCTTATCTCCATGTATCGACAATGGAGTAGATTCAAGCCACCAACCTTATCTCCTTGAGGTAGCAAAGGAGCAGGTTGAAGTTTGTAGACTCATCTTCCTGAGGTAGTAAGAAAGCAGACTGAAGATTGTAGATCTTATCTCTCTAAGAGGTAGCGAAGTAGCTCAAATTTGGCGAATCTTATTTTCCTGATGTAGCAAGGGAGAAGATTTTAGCCACTAGCCTTATCTTCCTGATGTAGCAATGGGGCAAGTTGAAAATTATAGTCTTATCTTCCTCATGTAGCAAGGGAGCAGACTAAAAATTATAGATCTTGTCTCCTCGAGATAGAGTGGGGCAGATTGAAGATGGCAAATCTTATCTTCCTGATGTAGCAAGGGAGCAGATTTTAGCCACTAGCCTTATCTTCCTGATGTAGCAAGGGAGCAGGATAAAGATTATAGTCTCATCTTTCTGATGTAGCAAGGAAGCAGACTAAAAATTATAGATCTTATCTCCCTGAGTTTGCAGTGGAGCAGATTGAAGACAACAGATTTGGCATTCTTGAAGTTGTAGGAACCAGATCGAAGACATCAGATCTTGTCTCCCTGAGTTTGTAGTGGAGCAGATTGAAGACAATAGATTTGACATTCCAAAAGTTGCAGGAAGTAGATCGAAGACATTAGATTTTGTCTCCCTGAGTTTGTAGTGGAGCAGATTGAAGATAGCAGATCTGGCATTCCTGAAGTTGCAATGAAGCATATCAAAGACATTAGCCTTGCCTCTCTGAGTTCACAGTAGAGTAGGTTAAAGACAATAGATCTTGTCTCCCTGAGTTTGCAGTGGAGCAGATTAAAATAAGCAGATCTGACATCCTTGAAGTTGCAGTGAAGTAGATCAAAGATGCTAGTTTGGTATCCCTGAGTTTGCAGTGGATCAGACTAAAGATAGTAAATCTCATCTTCCTGAAGTTACAGTGAAGCAGATTGAAGATACTAGTCTATCTTCCTGAAGATACAGCCATTTGACAAGACCGGGCAAAATGGGCCCTTTTATCATCTTTGCTCTATTCTCGTTACACGACAATGAGCAAAGAGGGGTAGTTATAACAACCTATTTTTGCCGGACCCATGTAACAAACCAGAATAAAATCAAAAAAATAATAATAAACCAAAGTCCAAATTTTATTACAGTCCATTTACAAAACTAAAACCCAATGCATTACAGAAGCCCAATTACAAGCCAACAGACTACCTAGACCTAATATTAGCCTAACCCAATACCTAAGACAAAACCCGATTAGCCCAAAACCGACCCAAAAAATTAAGTTGGCCCAGTGGCCCAAATGGTCTTCAGATGCAGGAAACCCTATGTTTCCATTGCGTCACAAAGACACCAAAGAACACACCCTCGTCAAGTCTGCGATCCGCAAGACGAATAACACCCCACCGCCAAGTCGGCTGCTCACTGCAAAACAAGGAAAGAAAAGGGACAATTGCAGCAAAATAGGATTCTACATTTATTTTCTTTCTTTTTTTTTCCAATTTATTTTAGGGTTATAAAAATCCTAACCAAATCTATAAAACGGACAGAGAGAAATACATACACACAAAATACAAAAATATACAATAAAAAACAGAGAAAACCCAAATACAAAGGTGATTTTCGAATATCTATTTTCGTTTTTCTTTTATTATTCTCCTTCGATTTATGCATTTTTTTACAAAAATACTACTAAAATAAAAAAGAGCACAAATATACCTTTCGATTTGCGCGAGGAAATGAAATTTCTGGCTTTAGGCCGCCGTGTGTGGTGGCGCGGGGGATGCACGCGGTGGCCTATTGCCGAAGCACACACCGGAGTCTGGCCGGAATCGCCAGAGGGGGGAATCAAAACAGAGAAAAGCTCTCTGTTTTTTTTAAACAGCAGAGAAAAATAAATTTTTGGGCAAAAATTTTACTTATATAGATCCTTCATACGATGCCGTTTTGGGTGACCCTTTTAAAGGCCAAAACAATGTCATTCAGGGGCTAGGATCTGCGTTGACCCGATACCCGAGGAGGATCCGCGTGTTTTTATAAAAGGGTCTAATTGCCTCTTTGGTCCTTCCGTAAATGTCAACATTTTAAATTTAGTCCAATTTAAATTTTTCTTTTTTTAAATTTAGCCCTAAAACTTATATTTTGTTACAATCTGGTCCTCGGGCTACTTAAAGGCCAATATCAGAACGGCGTCGTTCAGGAGGTAAGGCATAATTGCCTAATGGGTCCTATAGTGTGACGCACGTTTTGATTTAGCCCTTTTACATTTATTTACATTTCTTTTTAATCCCTCTTTCTTTGTTTATTTTTAAACTTTTTTTTACCTTATTTTATTTTATTTTTAAATTATTTTAATATTATATTATATTCAATTATTTCATAATATCAAAATTCTATATTATTTTTACTATTTGTATATTAATTTGTTAATAGTATAAAGTTTTATGTGTTGTTTATTTTAAATAATTATTATTTATACTAAGTCTTTTCATTTAGTTTAATATTATTTATTACATATTATTTTATAATTCATATATTAGTTATTATATTATACCTTTTAAAAAAATTGTATATTATATGTTATTATATTATATGTACAATTTAATCATTTATATAAAATTCTATATATTGTATAACATATATTATTTATATTGTTTATATTAAATATGTAGGTCTTTTTTATGATTATTGTATTATAAATATATTTTTTATTTTTATATATACTATTTACTTATAACTGCTTTTATCATATTTTATACTATTTACGAGGTGATCCAATCGCACCTAAGTAAAAAGGGATTGGTGGCGACTCCCGTTTTTGTTTTTTTAAAAGTCGACCCCCATTTTTTTAAAACTCTTAAAATGGTTTCGACACATACGATTTATTCACTTGACTTAATCTGTAGAAATCCCTAATTTATGTTAATATCTCTTTTGAGACTAAAAACAACTGACTCTAGGTTGATTAATTGAAATCTTTCTAATTTAAACCCCTATTGTCGCATTAACTCGATCTATGGATTCCCTTATTAGATTTGACTCTAATCTGGTAGATTTTTATCGCCATATTTCTAGGGTTGCAATCAACTCCGCTTAATTGTGTTGATCTACACTTAAACAGGGACTTTTGCTCTTCTGAATGAGCACATTTGTAACACCCCAAACTCGGTCAAAATACTACAACCGAATCTGGCGTGCCACGGGAAAGAAAACGTTTTGAAAATCGATTTGTCAACTTGTTTAAAGAGAATTCTGTTGTAACGTTTTAAAGAATACGTCGTTGGATCTTGTGATGTTTAAAACATGTTGAAACTTGTTTCAGAAAAACTTAGTTGCCTTATAGTTACTCCGTATTTATTACTTAATCATTGTATATTTCAGAAAATGAGTATTTGTTTAAAGTTTTGAAAACACCCAATTCATAGTTTAACCAGCACGCTTAATAGAACCTTTAAGAAACAACTAAATAAAATGTCCCAAAATAACACTTAAGCGGCCTTATTACGTAACCGAAAACCCAAATTAAAGAAAATAACTAAGTCCATATGGAAAACATTGAAATAAAACGAATCTTTGAGCATGGCCACCTCGAGTCCATTAGGCTCCATATCCACGATCTATGGTTTATCTCGCAAAATATAACGGAAGGGTGAGTCACCTAGACTCGATGTGTAAATCCCCATCCCAAAAGAAGTTATGCTCTTACACAAGTTCATATACAAATATGCATGTCATGCATCCCATCAACCTAGATATCCATCCGTGTCTCCCAAATCTACCCCTTGTGGTACCAAACCACCGGTGGTGCCAAACCACCGTAGCCAAAGTTGAGAAATAAACATATGTGGTACCAAACCACGGTGGTGCCAAACCACTCGAGACATAGTCACAATATTACAATATGTGGGGCCAACCCACTGTGTGGTACCTAACCACTGGTGACAGTCTGATAGATCATACTTCCCCCTCCACTCATCACCTATATCACATGTTTGTGCTCACAATACAAGTATGATCATGCTTTAACATGTACAATATTGTATAAAGAGTGGCATGCACTTATAGATCACATTATAATTAACGCTAGCAACCATAACAACTTACCAGGCATCCTCGTTTTTACCCACAAGGGTAACTTAGTAATCACTACCGTCACTTCAATTTTTATCATCACATGACATTTAACATATTAGGTAAAGAAAGTGTGTAAGAGTTACACACCTGGTTCTCGTACTAATGCTCTCACTGCTTCTACGCTATTATCACACGAGACTACCACTATTAGCCTACGATCTTTTTCTGACGTCGGCCCACACCCCGATTGCCAGTCTCGCACTCCTGATACTGATCGCTTCTTGTATTTAGGCGTTGGGTTTACAGATCCAACCCCTCCTACTGATTCACTATTATTTGAGTCCATAATAATCCCTTGGTCACTAAACCAATTAAACGATGAGATCTAATGGGTAATCATAATGCTTACAATGAAACCCTTACCTAGTTATCGAATCCTGAAAGTCTTTAAGAAAGTGTCTCTACCCTACCTACATTCGGCCACCACCAAAGTATCAAACAAAACCGATAATCACAACCCATCTAGTACCTTATGGCATTTGGCCAACGACAAAGAAACAAGAAAGTGGCCATTTGGCCGAACCCACACCACCTACCTTCAGCTTCCTTTACAAATCGACACCACAGATCACAGCAAGACAAGATTTGGCTCCTAAGAGCAGAGAGTGAAACCGATAGGGCCATAAAAAAATGATTCAAGTTAGGAACTTAATGAAAAAGAGAGAAATCGCAGAGAAGAAAATCCTGAAAAAAACTCACCAATCCCTTGAAGACTATTCGACTATGGTGCACCTTCGGGAAAAAGAAATCAACTTCAAGATTCAGCTATGGGAGATGGGAATATGAGCAAGAAGAATTCGGCTTTTAGAAAGATTTTGAAGAGGAGAAGAAAACTAGGGAGTTTTAGTTTTGACAAAAAGCAGAGGCACCTAAAAGAGAAAAGAATTTCGGCTTTTTCAGAGAATAGGTGAGAAAGAAAGAACAAAAATGAAAGAAAAGATGATCACTTACTACTAATTTCGGCAACGCATACACACTCTCAGAGTTGGAGTTTCGACCAACTCTCCCTTCTCCTGATAGCTTTTATCCACCTTTATCAGCTTTATCTTTATCTTTCCTTTGGATGAGACCTTCCTAAAACCAACTCTTCCCTTCCTTATTATCAGCTTTTTATTAACAAAAATAAAAGAATTTAAACTCCCAAATTATAGAACATGTGCCGTGCCTTCTCCCTCCCCCTTGGAGTGCCAAATTTTTGCCCCAAAACACTTGGGCCCAAACGGCAACTCTTGGCCCAACTCCCTCCTTAGTGCTGCCACCTACATGCCCCTTACATCATCACTAAATTTTGGGCCACAAGCCCAACTTGCTACTGAACATGGATACCTCACTTAAATTATGTCCTGTAGCTCTTTATTAGAAACGTTAACCCAGGTTTAAGCCCAAACATGAGCCCAATACATACTTCCAAAGCTCTAGCTAACCTTGACACTCAAAGTGCACTAACCCACCTAATCAGGATGCTACAGTTCTACCCCCTTAAAATAAATTTCGACCTCGAAATTTACCTGGTCAGAAGAGTTGAGGGTATTACTGCCGCATGACATCCTCTGGCTCCCATGTCGCTTATTCTGATCAATGGTTCCCCCATAATACCTTTACCAAAGGGACTAATTTCCTACGCAAAACTTTCACATCCCGATCTAGGATCTGCACTAGTTCCTCCTTAAAAGATAAGTCTGGGCTCACCTCAATTTCCTCTATCGGCACAACATGAGACGGATCTGGGCGATAGCGTCTAAGCATGGAAACGTGAAACACATTATGGATTTGACTCAACTCGGTGGCAACTCGGTTGGTAAGCTATGGTCCCACTCGCTTCGACACCGATAAGGCCCGATAAATCTAGGGCTTAACTTGCCTTTCCTACCAAACCTCAGAACCTTCTTCCACGGCGACACCTTCAAGAAAACCCTATCACCTTCTGCAAACTCTATATCCTTCCGTTTAAGATCGGCATAAGAGTTACGCCTATCCGAAGCTTCTTTCAAACGAGCTCGAATCACCTTCACCTTATCTTTACTTTGAGAACCAACTCCGGACACAACAACTGCCGTTCCCCAACTCCGTCTAACATGTGGGGGTACGACACTTTCGTCCATATAACGCTTCGTATGGTGCCATTTGAATACTTGCCTGATAACTATTGTTGTACACGAATTCAACCAACGGTAAAAATTCTTCCCAACTGCCTTTGAAATCCAAAACATAGCCCCTTAGCATGTCTTCCAAAACTTGAATCACCCTCTCTAATTGTCCATCTGACTGGGGATGGAATGCCGTACTAAAATCCAACCTTGTATCCAATGCCTAGTGCAAAGCCTTCCAGAACCTTGACGTAAATCTAAGGTCCCTGTCCGAAATAATTGACACTGGTACCCCATGCAACCTCACAATCTCCGCTATGTATAGTCTCGCTAACTTTTGAAGAGAATAATCCATACGTACAGGTATGAAATGAGCAGACTTCGTCAGACGATCCACAATTACCCAAACTGAATCCTTTTTAGTGGGTGTGAGGGGTAGCCCACTAACAAAATCCATCGTGATCCTTTCCCACTTCCACTATGGAATCTTTATTGGTTGCAACAAACCCGACGGTAACTGATGTTCAGCCTTGACTTGCTGACATGTCAGACACTTACCCACAAATTCAGTTACCTCACGCTTTAGGCCCAACCACCAAAATCGCTCCGCAAATCTCGGTACATCTTACTACCTCCCGGATGCATAGCATATGGACTGCTATGTGCCTCCCGAAGAATTTTCTATCTTAACTCCTCGTCTTTAGGCATACACACTTTTCCCTAAAAACACAACACTCCATCGCTGCTCAAGCTATACCCCTCCAATCCACCATTCTGCACTTGCAAACATCGTGTGCTCAAAACTTCATCCACCAACTGTTTCTCCTTAACCTGTTCTACCCACGTTGGCTTCACTTGCAATTCCGCTAACAGACTTTCGTCATCATAAAGACTAAGGTGGGCAAACATGGCTCTTAATTCTGCCACCACCTTACGGCTCAAGGCGTGCGCTACCACATTAGCCTTTCTCGGGTGGTACTCAATCGAGCAGTCATAGTCCTTTAACAACTCGATCCACCTCCTCTGCCTTAAATTTAACTCTTTCTGTGTAAGAAGGTACTTCAAACTCTTGTGATCCATATACACGACAGACTTCTCTCCATACAAATAATGTCTCCAAATTTTTAGGGCGAAAACCACTGTAGCCAATTCCAGATCATGCATCGGGTAGTTCACCTTGTGAGGTCTCAACTGTCGAGAAGCATATGCTACTACTTTCCCTCCTTGCATTAGCACACATCCTAATCCCATATGCGATGCATCACAATAAACCGTAAACTCTTTCCCTGCTACAGGTTGTATCAATACCAGAGCTTCCGTCAAAATCCTCTTTAACCTCTCAAAACTTTCTTGTTGCTTGTCTGACCATACAAACGGAACTCCTTTCCTTAGCAACTTGGTTAATGGCGCTGCAATCAGAGAAAACCCTTCCACAAACCTTCGGTAATATCCTACTAAACCCAGAAAACTCTGAATCTCCGCCACAGACTTCGATGGTTTCCAATCTAATACAGCCTCAATCTTTCGAGGGTCCACCCTAATCCCCTTAGCTAACACCACATGACCCAATAAGGTAACTTCCTTCAACCAGAACTCACACTTACTAAAATTTGCGTATAAACGCTTTTCCCTTAAAATCTAGAATGCCACTCGCAAATACGCGTCGTGCTCCTCTTTTGATTTCGAGTATACTAGAATATCATCTATAAATACTACAACGAACCGATCCAATTACGACTGAAACGCCTGATTCATCATATCCATAAATACGGCTGGTGCGTTCGTTAACCCGAACGGTATTACCAAAAATTCATAGTGCCCGTATCGAGTATGAAACACCGTCTTATGGATATCTACCTCCTTCACCTTAAGTTGGTGATATCCCAACCTGAAATCTATCTTGGAGAAGACCGATGCTCCCTTAAGCTGGTCGAACAAGTCGTCTATCATCGGTAATGGATACTTGTTCTTAATTGTCAATTTATTCAACTGACGGTAGTCTATGCACATTCACATGGACTCGTCCTTTTTCTTAACAAAGAGTACAGGCGTTCCCCAAGGTGATACACTTGGCCAGATGAAACCCCTATCTAACAACTCCTGAATCTGTGCTTTCAACTCCACTAACTCTTTTGGCACCATCCTATACGGGGCAATAGACACTGGCGAAGTTCCCAGTAGAAGGTCTGTACCAAACTCCACTTCGCGGTCCGGGGGCAAACCCGAAAGCTCTTCCAAAAAAACATCGATAAATTCTTTCACCGTTTGGACACTTCCTATAGCCGATTCCTTAACTTCCAAGGCACAAACATAAACCACAAACGCCTCACAACCTTTCCTTACCATCTTCTTCGCCTTTAGCGCGGACACCACATTAGAGAGGTAATTCTTCTCTCACCTATCATCACCACTTCCTCACCTCGACCGATTTCAAACACCATGCGCTTAGTCAAGACAGATCCGATTCGCTCGGTGCTTAACCAACCAATCCATTCCTAAGATTAAATCGAACTCCCCGAAGGGTAGTTCCATCAAATCAGCTTGAAACACTACCCCTTGAAGTTCTAGGGGTACATCCTTATACAGTTTGTCTACTACCACAGAGTGTCCTAGAGGGCTTATTACCGACATCTTCCTAGTAGAATTCTCATAAGCTAAGTTCAACGTTCCCACTATACCACTAGCAACATAAGAGTGTGTTGAACCAACATCAATCAAAGCAGTATAAGGCAACCCAAAAATTAAAAACGTACCGATTATGATGTCCGGTGCGTCGCCCTCCTCTCGACGTTTCACTGCATAGACCAACCCAGGCTGTCTTGCATTAGCACCCCCAGCACCTCGACCAAGTGCTCCACGGCCTCGACCGTTATCATTACCACCCCTAGCTGCGCCTCGACCCCTCTGTGGTTGGTGGCCATCTCTCCTGAACTGAGCACATCCTTGACCCTACGCCTGTTCGCTAGCTGACTTTCGTGGATAATCCCTTATCTGGTGCTCCATTGACCCATACTCAAAGCACCCTCTATTACTAGCCCAACACTCTCTCGAATGAGACTTCCCACATCGAGCACACTGAGGTGGCCACTGAGCAGCAGTCGACTTCGTAGCTCGATCCGATCCACCAAATCTAGCCTTGTTTTGAGAACTCTCAACAGACCCTAATGGCCCAAAATTTCTCTTATCCCTACCTCTGTCCTGATTTTGTTTCTTGGTTCGCTGTACCTCCTCAGCTATTTTGGCCTTTTCCACGAGAACGGCAAATTCCCTTTCTCGTTGTGGTGCAATCAGCACCTGCAGCTCATCTCTTAGCCCGTCCTCAAACCTAACACAGCGCTCATGCTCTGTAGCCACCATACCCCGAGCATACCTACTCAACCTCAAGAATTCTGCCTCGTACTCGGGTACCAACATACTCCTCTGAACCAAATTCAAGAACGCCCTACGTTGTGCATCAGTATAACTAGCTCCCACATACTTCCTCTAATAGGCCGCCTTAAAGAAATCCCAGGTGATAACATCAGCCACTGCACCATACCTGACCGTAAGCCACCACTGATACGACTCATCCCGGAGAAGAGACACTATCTCCTTCAACTTCTCCTCAACCGAGAAGTCCAAATCATCCATTATTCGCTCTGTCGCCTCTAACCAGTACTCAGCAGTGTTGGGAGCTACACCAGAAACTCCCCTGAACACTTCTGCTCTGTTAGCTTGGAGTCACTTAGCCACAGATTTTTGGGCTCCTGAACCCACGCCTGCCCCGACAACTCTCTCCAAAACTTACAGTACTACTTGAGATACTGTATCGTCACCACCAGTTTAGCCTTGAAACTCTGTTTCCACCGCGGCAAATCGGCATCACATTTCGACCCATGGCGGACCCTACTAGCTCGACTACCATCCTACCCCTACCGCCACTTGGTGACATCCACGACCTTTTGTACTCACTCTTCTCGTTCGCGCTTATCTGGTTAAGAATTTTATGAATTATTAACTCTGTTCACTGTTTATCCACTAACAATTTTATGAAAGATAGTTTTAAAAGTGATTCTTTCGAGTTTGAACCTATCTACAGTTTCAGTTCTAGGCTTATCTCCTAATTCCAAATACCACATACATTCATCACACAACAACCTCCATGAACTCACATTCAACATGTAGGGGTATTTTCGTAATTTCACTACCTAGGGGTATTTTCATAATTTTCCAAAATAAAGTTTTAGGTGATTTTTCAAAATACGGGTATTTTGGTAATTTTCATGAAGCAAGGGTATTTTTGTAATTTTGCAACTCGGGGATATTTCGGTAATTCTGTAAGTTAGGGGTAATTTGGTAATTTTACAAACCAAGGGTACTTTGGTCATTTTCAAATCTAGGTAGTTATTACAAATCAAGGGTAATTTGGTAATTTTACAACTAGGGTTTATAGGTGGTTGGTCCTTTTGGGTTTTAATTATAAGGTTTAGCCTGTGAACAAGTCCTCATGGTTAGAGTGAACAGTCACTACGCATCAGGTAGGATTTCAGCAAAGAGGAGATGAGTCACTAGGACTGCTTAAATATCGTGTTCTCCCTAAATCCAATCCTGACATGTGCATGCTTGTTGCCACACCCTAGCTCGTGACATACTCACGAGTTTGTTTGATTAAACTTAAGTCTTATGCAATTAAGGAGTTGTGTAAACTAGCCCTATGGTTCATCGATTACTATTATGCTTGTCTAGGTCTAAAACCCATAAGCCCAACATATAAACATCACATCAAAGGTGAGGGTACTTACAGGATGGATCTGTAGGAGACTCGGTGCCATGCTTTTCCGGATATTCATCTCCTAAAATCATTTACAAACTCTTAAAACACATTTTGGGCCTTAAACCCACAACCAAGCTTTTGAATTGGGCTCGATAACAAAATGTAACACCTCAAACCCGGTCAAAACACTGCAACTGAATCTGGCGTGCCACGGGAAAGAAAACATTTTGTAAACCGATTTGTCGACTTGTTTAAAGAGAATTCTGTTGTAATGTTTTAAAGAATACGTCATTGGATCTTGTGATGTTTAAAACATTTTGAAACTTGTTTTAGAAAAACTTAGTTGCCTTATAGTTACTCCATACTTATTACTTAATCATTGTATATTTCAGAAAACGAGTATTTGCTTAAAGTTTTGAAAACACCCAATTCATAGTTTAACCAGCATGCTTAATAGAACCTTTAAGAAACAACTAAATAAAATGTCCCAAAACAACACTTAAGCGGCCTTATTACAGAACTGAAAACCCAAATTAAAGAAAATAACTAAGTCCATATGGAAAACATTGAAATAAAATGAATGCTGAGCATGGCCACCTCGAGTCCATTCCGGCTCTATATCCACGATCTATGGTTTATCTGCAAAATATAACGGAATGGGTGAGTCACCTAGACTCAGTGTGTAAATCACCATCCCAAAAGAAGTTATACTCTTACACTTCATATACAAATATGCATGTCATGCATCCCATCAACCTAGATATCCATCCGTATCTCCCAAATCTACCTCTTATGGTACCAAACCACTGGTGGTGCCACTGGTAACCGAAGTTACAGAAATAAACATTTGTGGTACCAAACCACTGGTGGTGCCAAACCACTGAGACATAGTCACAATATTACAATATGTGGGGCCAACCCACTGTGTGGTACCTAACCACTGGTGACAGTCTGATAGATCATACTTCCCCCTCCACTCATCACCCATATCACATGTTTGTGCTCACAATACAAGTATGATCATGCTTTAACATGTACAATATTGTATAAAGAGTGGCATGCACTTATAGATCACATTATAATTAACGCTAGCAACCATAACAACTTACGAGGCATCCTCATTTTTACCCACAAGGGTAACTTAGTAATCCTACCATCACTTTGGCTTTTATCATCACATGACATTTAACATATTAAGTAAAGAAAATGTGTAAGAGTTACACACACGGTTCTCATACTAACGCTCTCACCGCTTCTACGCTATTATCACACGAGACTACCACTATTGGCCAACGATCTTTTTTCGACGACGGTCCACACCCGATGGCGATCTCGTACTCCCGACGATCTTGATCGCTTCTTGTATTTAGGCATTGGGTTTCTGGATCCAACCCTCCTACCGCTTGGTATTATTTGAGTCCATAATAATCCCTTGGTCACTAAACCAATTAAACGATGAGATCTAATAGGTAATCATAATGCTTACAATGAAACCCTTACCTAGTTATCGAATCTCGAAAGTCTTTAAGAAAATGTCTCCACCCTACCTACATTCGGCCACCACCAAAGTATCAAACCAAACCGATAATCACAACCCATCTAGTACCTTATGGCATTAGGCCAACGACAAAGGAACAAGAAAGTGGCCATTCGGCCGAACCCACACCACCTACCTTCAGCTTCCTTCACAAATCGGCACCATAGATCACAGCAAAACAAGATTCGGTTCCTAAGAGCAGAGACTGAAACTGATAGGGCCATAGAAAAAAATGATTCGAGTTAGGAACTTAATGAAAAAGAGAGAAATCGCAGAGAAGAAAATCCTAAAAAAAACTCACCAATCCCTTAAAGACTATTCGGTTATGGTGCACCTTCGAGAAGAAGAAATCAACTTCATGATTTGGCTATGGGAGATGGGAATATGAGCAAAAAGAATTCGGCATTTAGAAAGATTTTGAAGAGGAGAAGAAAACTAGGGAGTTTCGATTTTGATAAAAAGCAAAGGCACCCAAAAGAGAAAAGAATTTCGCCTTTTTCAGAGAATATGTGAGAAAGAAAGAACAAAAATGAAAGAAAGGATGATCACTTGCTACTAATTTCAGCAACACACATACACTCTCAGAGTTGGAGTTTCGGCCAACTCTCCCTTCTCCTGATAGCTTTTATCCACCTTTTTCAGCTTCATCTTTATCACTCCCTTAGATGAGACCTCGCTAAAACCAACTCTTCCCTTCCTTATTATCAGCTTTTTATTAAAAAAATAAAAGAATTTAAATTCCCAAATTATAGCACATGTGCCGTCCCATCTCCCTCCCCCTTAGAGTGCCAAATTTTTGCCCCAAAACACTTGGGCCCAAACGGCAACTCTTGGCCCAACTCCCTCCTTAGTGCTGCCACCTACATGCCCCTTACAGCATCACTAAATTTTGGGCATCAAGCCCAACTTGCAACTGAACATGGATACCTCACTTAAATTATGTCCTGTAGCTCTTTATTAGAAACGTTAACCCAGGTTTAAGCCCAAACATGAGCCCAATACACACTTCTAAAGCTCTAGCTAACCCTGACACTCAAAGTGCATAGACCCACCTAATCAGGATGTTACAGTTCGACCCCCTTAAAATAAATTTTGACCTCGAAATTTACCTGGTCAGAAGAGTTGAAGGTATTGCTGCCACATGACATCCTCCGGCTCCCATGTCGCTTATTCTGATCAATGGTTCCCCCATAATACCTTTACCAAAGGGACGATTTCCTACGCAAAACTTTCACATCCCGATCTAGGATCTGCACTAGTTCCTCCTCAAAAGATAAGTCTGGGCTCACTTCAATTTCCTCTATCGCCACAACATGAGACGAATTTGAGCGATAGCGTCTAAGCATGGAAACGTGAAACACATTATCGATTTGACTCAACTCTGGTGGCAACTCGAGCTGGTAAGCTACTGGTCCCACTCGCTTCGACACCCGATAAGGCCCGATAAATCTAGGGCTTAGCTTGCCTTTCCTACCAAACCTCAGAACCTTCTTCCACGGCGACACCTTCAAGAAAACCCTATCACCTTCTACAAACTCTATATCCTTCCGTTTAAGATCGGCATAAGAGTTCTACCTATCCGAAGCTTCTTTCAAACGAGCTCGAATCACCTTCACCTTATCTTCTGTTTCAGCAACCAACTCCGGACCCAACAACTGCCGTTCCCCCAACTCGGTCCAACATGTGGGGGTACGACACTTTCGTCCATATAACACTTCATATGGTGCCATTTGAATACTTGCCCGATAACTATTGTTGTATGCATAAATTCAATAGCAGTAAAAATTCTTCCCAAGCGCCTTTGAAATCCAAAACACACCCTTAGCATGTCTTCCAAAACTTGAATCACCCTTTCCGATTGTCCATCTGACTAGGGATGGAATGCCGTACTAAAATCCAGCCTTGTACCCAATGCCTGGTGCAAAGCCTTCCAGAACCTTGACGTAAATCTAGGGTCCCTGTCCAAAATAATCGACACTGGTACCCCATGCAACCTCACAATCTCCGCTATGTATAGTCTCGCTAACTTCTGAAGAGAATAATCCATACGTACAGGTATGAAATGAACAGACTTCGCTAGACGATCCACAATTACCCAAACTGAATCCTTTTTAGTGGGTGTGAGGGGTAGCCCACTAACAAAATCCATCGTGATCCTTTCCCACTTCCACTATGGAATCTTTATTGGTTGCAACAAACCTGACGGTAACTGATGTTTAGCCTTGACTTGTTGACATGTCAGACACTTACCCACAAATTCAGTTACCTCACGCTTTAGGCTCGGCCACCAAAACTGCTCCCGCAAATCTCGGTACATCTTACTACCTCCCGGATGCATAGCATATGAACTGCTATGTGCCTCCCAAAGAATTTTTTGTCTTAACTCCTCATCTTTAGGCATACACACTTTTCCCTGAAAATACGACACTCCATCGCTGCTCAAGCTATACCCCTCCAATCCACCATTCTGCACTTGCAAACATCGTGTGCTCAAAACTTCATCCACCAACTATTTCTCCTTAACCTGTTCTACCCACGTTGGCTTCACTTGCAATTCCGCTAACAGACTTCCGTCATCATAAAGACTAAGGTGGGAAAACATGGCTCTTAATTCTGCCACCATCTTACGGCTCAAGGCGTGCACTACCACATTAGCCTTTCCCGGGTGGTACTCAATCGAGCAGTCATAGTCCTTTAACAACTCGATCCACCTCCTCTGCCTTAAATTTAACTCCTTCTGTGTAAGAAGGTACTTCAAACTCTTGTGGTCCATATACATGACAGACTTCTCTCCATACAAATAATGTCTCCAAATTTTTAGGGCGAAAACCACTGCAGCCAATTCCAGATCATGCGTCGGGTAGTTCACCTCGTGAAGTCTCAACTGTCGAGAAGCATATGCTACTACTTTCCCTTCTTGCATCAACACACATCCTAATCCTGTATGCGATGCATCACAATAAATCGTAAACTCTTTCCCTGCTACAGGTTGAATCAATACCAGAGCTTCCGTCAAAATCCTCTTTAACCTCTTAAAACTTTCTTGTTGCTTGTCTGACTATACAAACAGAACTCCTTTCCTTAGCAACTTGGTTAATGGCACTGCAATCAGAGGAAACCCTTCCACAAACCTTCGATAATATCCTACTAAACCCAGAAAACTCTAAATCTCCACCACAGACTTCGGTGGTTTCCAATCTAATATAGCCTCAATCTTCCGAGGGTCCACCCTAATCCTCTCAGCTAACACCACATAACCCAAGAAGGTAACTTCCTTCAACCAGAACTCACACTTACTAAAATTTACGTAGAAACACTTTTCCCTTAAAATCTGCAACACCACTCGTAAATGTGCGTCGTACTCCTCTTTCGATTTCGAGTATACCAGAATATCATCTATAAATACTACAACGAACTGATCCAATTACGACTGAAACGCCCGATTCATCATATCCATAAATGCGGCTGGTGCATTCGTTAACCCGAACGGCATTATCAAAAATTCATAGTGCCTGTATCGAGTATGAAACACCGTCTTATGGATATCTGCCTCCTTCACCTTAAGTTGGTGATATCCCGACCTCAAATCTATCTTGAGAAGACCGATGCTCCCTTGTTTGGTCAAACAAGTCGTCTATCCTCGATAGCGGATACTTGTTCTTAATTGTCAATTTATTCAAGCGGCGGTAGTCTATACACATTCGCATAGACTCGTCCTTCTTCTTAACAAAGAGTACAGGCGTTCCCCAAGGTAATACACTTGGCCAGATGAAACCCCTATCCAACAACTCCTGAATCTGTGCTTTCAACTCCACTAACTCTTTTGGTGCCATCCTATACGGGGCAATAGATACTGGCAAAGTTCCCGGTAGAAGGTCTATAGCAAACTCCACTTCGCAGTCCGAGGGCAAACCCGAAAGCTCTTCCAAAAAAATATCGATAAATTCTTTCACCGTTCAAACACTTTCTATAGCCGATTCCTTAACTTCCAAGGCACAAATATAAACCACAAACGCCTCACAACCCTTCCTTACCATCTTCTTCGCCTTTAGCGCGGACACCACGTTAAAGAGGTAATTCCTTCTCTCACCTATCATCACCACTTCCTCACCCTCGACCGATTTCAGCACCATAAGCTTAGCTGCACATTCTAGTTCTGCCTGGTGCTTAACCAACCAATCCATTCCTAAGATTAAACCGAACTCCCTGAAGGGTAGTTCCATCAAATCAGCTTGAAACACTACCCCTTGAAGTTCTAGGGGTACATCCTTATACAGTTTGTCTACTACCACAGAGTGTCCTAGAGGGCTTATTACTGACATCTTCCTAGTAGAATTCTCATAAGCTAAGTTCAACGTTCCCACTATACCACTAGCAACATAAGAGTGTGTTGAACCAACATCAATCAAAGCAGTATAAGGCAACCCAAAAATTAAAAATGTACCGGTTAGGACGTCCGGTGCGTCACCCTCCTCTCAATGTTTTGCTGCATAGACCAACCCAGGCTGTCTTGCATTAGCACCCCCAGCACCTCGACCAAGTGCTCCACGGGCTCGACCGTTATCATTACCACCCCTAGCTGCGTCTCGGCCCCTCTGTGGTTGGTGGCCATCTCTCTGAATCGAGCACATCCTTGACCTCGCCTGTGCGCTAGTGACTTCGTGGATAATCCCTTATCCGGTGCTCCATTGACCCACACTCAAAGCACCCTCTATTACCATTAACACTCTCCCGAATGAGACTTCTTACATCGAGCACTGCTTGAGGTGGCCTTGCGAAAGCGGCAAATGACCCGTAGCTCAATCTGATCCACCAAATCTAGCCTTCTTCTAAGAACTCTCAATAGACCCTAATGGCCCAAAATTTCTCTTATCCCTACCTCTGTCCTGATTTTGTTTCCTGGTTTGCTGTACCTCCTCAGCTATTTTGGCCTTTTCCATGAGAACGGTAAATTCCCTTTCTCGCTATGGTGCAATCAGCACCATGACTCATCTTTAGCCCATCCTCAAACCTAACACAACGCTCATGCTCTGTAGCCACCATACCCCGAGCATACCTACTCAACCTCAAGAATTTTGCCTCTTACTCGGGTACCGACTTACTCCCCTGAACCAACTTCAAGAACGCCCTACGTTGCGCATCAGTATAACTAGCTCCCACATACTTCCTCTGATAGGCTGCCTTAAAGAAATCTCAGGTGATAACATTGGCCACTGCACCATCCCTGACCGTGAGCCACCACTGATACGACTCATCCCGGAGAAGAGACACTATCTCCTCCAACTTCTCAACCGAAAAGTCCAAATCATCCATTATTCGCTCTATCGCCTCTAACCAGAACTCAGCAGTGTTGAGAGCTACACCAGAAACTCCCCTGAACACTTCTGCACGCCTGCCCCGAGAACTCTCTCCAAAACTTACAGTACTACTTGAAATACTATATCGTCACCACCAGTTTAGCCTTGAAACTCTATTTTCACCGTCGGCAAATCCAGCATCACGTTTCCTGACCCATGGCCAAACCCTACTGGCTCTGTAAAACACCCAAAACCCGACCCACATGCCCTGACCGGATCTGGCATGCTCCTTGAGTAAAACATAGTTAAACCTAGTTATGTCTTCTTAAAAAACTTGGTGGTTTAAAGAAAGTAGATTTGGATTTTTCACAAGTTGAAAACCGAGTTGTAATTTATTTTTGTATTAAAACGTTATCTTCATATTTTTAGAAATTACAAGTTTAAGAAATACCGAATTTTAGAGCTCATTATTATTAACTTGGAAACCATAGATATTTGAGAGTCAAAACAAGTGATGTTGTTTTACGAAAAGTGTTTAACCACTTTGTTCGATATTGTTCGCATCATAATAGAAAACTTAGAATGCATAAATAAGCAGTTAAGTGATAATGGCCTTATTACATCAAAACAGAACCCACAATAAATCAAAATAAACTTGATAAGAAAAATCAAAAAGCGAAGCAAATGCATGGCCACCTCTAAGTTCCTGCCGACCAGATCCATTTCTTGAGTGCCATCTGCAAAATGTTAGCTCACGAAGGTGAGTCCCGAGACTCGATGTGTAACAACCATCATAGACTCCCAAAACAATCAAGGCATATTAAATCACATAAAACAATTGTAAACCATGATGCAACCCAAACCACCAAGATCCAACCTCCACACATCACCCGTACCTACCGATCACATCGTGGGGATTACTAAATTGACCCTCCATCCGCTACACACCATCGAAGCCAGTCCCTGCAGTCAACTGCACATCGCCCTTATGATTGTGGCATTGCCACCAGATTGTGTGACAAAGTCACCATATTCATAATATGTGACATAAGTCACCAGATAATGTGGTAGAAACCATCAGATCATTTCCCTTTTAACATAATCACCCATATGCCCATGCAACATTCAAAACATACAATTATCGTGCAATTTACCTTACCCCAAAATCATAACGGAATTCCACATATTTTCACATCAATGTTATTCAACATTATTAACGAGTAGCAAGGGGTAACGTACCTGAACACACTGTACCATTGAATGGTACATTTAGCCACATTCATTCATTGCCTTATTATCATGTACATAACAATATTATTTTTAATCGGGAATTTAGGGTGGGTTACACACCTGACTATTCGTAGATCTAAGTGAAATCCCGAAACGTTTGCTTTCCCCCTTCCTACAATCGGCCCACACTTGTTAGCAACCAAAAGCCTATTCGGCTCAACTAGAAATCCTGAAGGATACATCGCATGAAGATAATACTTTACCTTATTGCCGATTTGGTTACCAACCAAATCCCGAAACTACTTGATATTCCCTCCTTGCAATCGGCCAAACACTAGTACACTCAAACGATTAGCTTTCAGTTTTTAAATGAATAAGAAATAGATCCGAAACACTAAAACCTTCACCTAGATCGCTTAGCCAAATCCCGAAGATCTATCGAAAACCCCCTAAGACACTATAGTTAGAATCGGCATATCCTTAGAACAAATAAAAGTGGCCCTTGGCGGAATAGTATGCCTTGCTTACCTTGGATCTTAAATCCCGAAAAGATCACCTTCCAACTGTCGGCTACAAAAATCCTGAAAGATCTCCTTCATGGTTCGGCCAAAAGAAAAATAGGAATTAGAGTCTTTGACTTTCGGTTAAACAAAGGAAAAAGAAAAGAACTCAACAAATTGTTAACCCTTACCGAAATCGTTTGAACACCTTTGCTTGGAACACAGAGAGATTCAGCCACAACAGAAGGTTGATTGGCTTTGAGAAAATAATAAAAAAAATCAGTTCAACAAGGAGTAAGACGAAATCGGTTATGAAAAGTAAAATATGGAGTGGAGAAGAAAGAAAAGAGATGTTTGGGACCTTAAGAATTTGGCAATGGTGGAAAAGGATGATAGAAGAGTTTGACCTTAGCGAGAATAAAGAGAAAGGAGGAGATGAGTAAAAAGAAATTCTTAAATTTGACTACTCCCTCACACATGGTGAATAAACCCTCCCCAAAGTCCCTCTGTGCCCAACTCTTCTTCTCTCCACTCAATCCCCTTTTCACTCCTACTTAGCTGAATCTTTAAGCTTTTGACCCAATCTACACTTCTTCCATGAAGTGTCCTTGTGCCGAATCCATCACCGCATCTCCTTCTTTGAAAAATAAAAGCTCCAAAATGCTTCCCTTGCTGCTCGAATCTAGGCCCCTTTACACTCCCTGTGGCGTCACCTTACAAGGCCCTAAGTGGCGCCTCTTTGCCACCTTACCAACTTAATTCTTGTGTCCTAAGCCACACAATAAACTCCTTAAGGCCTAGCTCCCTTAGTTCCCCTTTTTAGGCTTAAAATCAATTATTTTTCTAAGGCTTCTACCCACAACCCAAGGTTCCTGAAGCCCCAAAACACATTCAAAACACAATCAAACATGCTACCACATACATTTAAATAAAAATGCATAACCCCTAAATCCCGGATATTACAGTTCTACCCCCCTTAAAATAATTTTGACCTCGAAATTACATGGCTAAAATAAGTGAGGGTATTCTTTGTCGCATTGCTTCCTCTGGCTCCCATGAAGCTTCCTCTGATCCATGGTTACGCTATAGCACTTTGACTAGAGGGCTGATTTCCTTCGTAGCACCTTCACATCCCATTCCAGAATCTAAATCGGCTCTTCTTCATAAGACAGATCTGGTCTCAACTCCACCTCCTTAATCGGTAATACATGAGATAGATCTGCTCGGTAACGACGTAGCATCGAAACGTGGAACACATCGTGCATCTGCTTCAACTCCAAATGCAACTCTAACTGATACACTACTGGTCCAACCCGCTTCAAAATTTGATAAGGTCCTATAAACCTGGGACTCAACTTTCCCTTGCAACCAAATCTCATCACCTTCTTCCATGGTGAAACTTTTAAAAATACCTGATCACCCACAGCAAACTCTATCTCCTTCCGCTTAAGATCTGCATATGACTTTTGCCTGTCAGATGCCTCCTTCAACCGTGTTTGAATTACCTTAACCTTTTCATCAGATTCTGCCACAACCTCTGGACCCAAAACATGACGTTCTCCCAATTCCATCCAACACGTAGGAGTACGACACCTCCTTCCATACAACGCTTCGTACAGTGCCATCCGAATACTTGCTTGATAGCTATTATTATACGCGAATTTCGCTAAAGGCAAGAACTCCTCCCAGCTTCCTCTAAAGTCTAACACGTAACCCCTCAACATATCCTCTAGTACTTGAATTACCCGTTCAGATTGGCCGTTCGACTGCGGATGAAATGCCGTACTGAAGTCCAACCTGGTGCCCAAAGCTTGATGTAGTGCTTTCCAAAACCGAGACGTAAACCTCGAATCCCTATCCGAGATAATTGACACCGACACTCCGTGCAGCATCACTATTTCTGCTACATACAACTTTGCCAATCTCTGCAAGGAGTAGTCAACCCGCACTGGTATGAAATGTGCCGACTTCGTCAACCGATCTACTATCACCCATACTGAGTCCTTCTTAGTAGGCGTAAGGGGAAGCCCACTAACGAAGTCCATGGTAATTCTCTCCCACTTCCATTGGGGAATCTTTATCGGCTGTAGCAACCCTGACGGTACTTGGTGTTCAGCTTTGACTTGCTGACACGTTAAGCACTTCCCTACAAATTCGGTAACTTCTCACTTAATACCAGGCCACCAAAACTGATCCCGTAGATCCCTATATAACTTACTTCCTCCAGGATGCATAGTATAAGGGCTACTATACGATTCCTGAAGAATTTTCTGCCTTAATTCCTCATCCTTTGGCATACAGACCTTGCCCCGAAAACACAGCACTCCATCACCGTTTACACCATAGTCCTTCAACTCCCCATTTCGTACTTGTAGCAGCTTAGCACTGAGTTCACCATCTACCAATTGTTTCTCCTTCACCTAACTTAGCCACGTCGACTTCACTTGTAATTCTGCTAACAAACTTCCATCATCATAAAGGCTAAGATGTGCAAACATCGCCCTTAGATTCGACACCACTTTTCGACTTAGGGCATCTGCCACCACATTCGCCTTGCTCGGGTGATACTCTATTGAGCAATCATAGTCTTTCAACAACTCCACCCACCTTCACTGTCTCAAATTTAGCTCCTTCTGAGTCAGCAGATACTTCAAACTCTTACGGTCCGTGTAGATCACTGACCTTTCCCCATACAAATAGTGCCTCCACACTTTTAGAGTGAATACCACCACCGTCAACTCCAGATCATGCGTCGGATAGTTAACCTCATGTGGCCTCAACTGCCGAGGCGCATAAGCGACCACTTTTTCGTCTTGCATAAGGACACATCCCAATCCTGTATGGGAAGCATCACAATACACCACGAAGTCTTTCCACCTCCGGTGAATCAAAATCGAGCTTACGTCAATACCCTCTTAAGCTTCTCAAAACTCTCCTGCCGCTTATCCGCCCATCTGAAAGATACCTCCTTTCTTAACAACTTTGTCGGAGGTCTTTGCTATAGTCGAGAACCCTTGACAAATCTCCTATAGTAGCTTCTTAACCCTAAGAAACTACAAACCTCACCACAGACTTAGGTGGTTTCCAATCTCTCTTGCCTCAATCTTCCGAGGATCCACCTTATTCCTTCCACAGACACCATATGCCTTAAGAACGTAACTTTCTTCACCAAAATTCATACTTCTTGAACTTGGCATATAGCTTCTTTTCCCTTAACACTTGCAACACCACCCGGGGATGCTCATCATGTTCTTCCTCAGACTTGGAATACACTAGGATGTCGTCTATAAACACAACGACGAACCGATCCAAGTAGGGTTGGAAAATCCAGTTCATCATATCCATGAACGCGGCTGAGGTGTTCGTCAATCCAAACGACATTACTAGGAACTCATAATGCCCGTACCTTTCCAAAAAGCTGTCTTATGGATATCTGCTTCCTTCACCTTAAGCTGATGATATCTAGACCGTAGATCTATCTTTGAAAATACCGCGGCCCCCTTAAGTTGATCGAACAAGTCATCTATCCTTGGCAATGGATACTTGTTCTTGATGGTCGACTTATTCAATCGCTTAATCTATGCACATCGCATAGTCCGTCCTTCTTCTTCACAAATAGGACCGGTGCTCCCCATGGAGACACACTAGGTCGAATAAACCCACGATCAAGTAACTCTTGGATCCGGGCTTTAAGCTCTACTAACTCCTTTAGTGCCATTCGATATGGAGTAATTGACACAGAGAGCATGCAAGCGATAAATCAATTTGAACTCTACCTCCTGTCAAGGGGTAACCAGAGCGACTCCTCGAAAAGACATCCATGAATTCTCTTACTGTCCTAACTTTACTAACTCCCTCTTCTTTGGCATCCAAAACACTAACGAAGGCCAGAAATGCCTTGCACCCTTTTTATACCATCTTATCAACCTTTAATGCGGAGACTACGTTACCCAAATAATTTTTTCTTTCTCCTATCATAATTATCTCCTCATCCTCTAGAGTCTTCAGCTCCATTCGCTTAGCTGCGCAATCCAATTTAGCACGATGTTCCACTAGCCAATCCATGCCTAGAATGAGATCAAATTCTCCGAAAGGTAGTTCCATCAAGTTGGCAGGAAATACCACTCCCTGAATCTCTAGAGGTACACTCCGGAATATCCTATTCACCACTACCATTTGACCTAACGGTCTTACTACAGTCATCTCCCTAACAGACAGTTCAGATGCTACACCTAGCGTTTCAGCTACTCTACATGCAACATATGAGTGGGTCGAGCCAACATCAATTAAAGCAAAATAAGGCTTGTGATCTACAAGGAACGTACCGGTTATGACGTCTAGTGCATCACCATCCTCTCTCCGACGAACCGTATACACCAGACTCGGCTGTCTCGCCTCTGTGTTACCAACACCTTTGCCCGATGTTCCCCGACCTCTTCCAGAACCATTACCCCTACCAACTGGACCACGACTCCATGGTGGCTGCTGTCCACCTCTTCTAGCCTGATTAAGACCTTGACCAGTTGGTCGGCTCCCGTCTGTTTTCATAGGGCAGTCTCTAATCATGTGATCCTTGGACCCATACTTAAAACATCCTCCTGTCTTCTTCCAACACTCTCCCAGGTGCATCTTTCCACACTGAGCACAAGTACGATACTGTCCTCCCGTAACAACCTGCTGACCTCACGACCCATCAACTCTAGGTCTCTTTTGAACATTCCCGGATAACCCTGATGATCCAAAACCTCTCTTTTGTCTATTCTTGTCTACATTTTGCCTTACAGATTCCTTAACCCCTTCGGCTACCTTAGCCTTTTCTACCAACACGGTAAACTCCCGCTCCTGCTGCGGAACTATCAACAATCTCAGGTCATCCCTCAGTCCGTCCTTAAATCGGACACACTGTTCATGCTCTGTATCCACAATACCCCGGGCATACCGGCTCAACCTTAAGAATTTTGCCTCGTACTCCGCTACGGTCTTATTCCCCTAAACTAGCCTCAGAAATGCCTTCCTCTGCGCATCAATATAGCTAGTTCCAATATACTTCTTCTGATACGCCGCCTTAAAATACTCCCAAGTGAGATCATCAGCTGCAGCACCATCCCGAACTGTGAGCCACCACTGGTATGACTCATCGCGAAGGAGCGACACCACCTCTTTCAGTTTCTCCTCGGCAGTCAGGTCCAAATCATCCATAATTTGCTCCGTCGCCTCCAACCAATACTCAGCCGTATTGGGTGCCACACCAGATATACCTCGAAACACCTCAGCTCCATTAGCTCAGAGTCGCTCGGGTACAGATTTCTGAGCTCCCATACCTCCACCTGCTCCAACCACCCTTTCAAGAACACGCAACATCGCCTGCGATACTACATCATCCCCCGTCTGATCCTGATATTCTATACCAACAGCTAGTGGTGCTGGCATCTCATTCTCGGACCCTTGACCAGACCTAACGGGTTCCGATACGGTCATTCTGCCTCTACCACGGTCGCGCACATTACGACCACATCCTCTAGAACTCATTCTTCTGAGTTGCGTTTATTTGATTAAGGATTTTATGAATCATTATTTCTTTCCACTGATTTATCGCGAACAGTCTTATGATTAATAGTTCTAAAAAGTAGTTCTTTCGAGTTCATACACACACTACAGTCTCAAGTTCATTCATTCAATCATCAACAGTCATGAACTCGCGTTCATTACAGAAAAGTGTTGTGATTGTCTTTGTTGTTGTTTTCCACTACCGAGGGGTATTTTCGTAATTTTATCCTATAGGGGTATTTTCGTAATTTTTCAAAATAGGGTCCTTGGTGATTTTGTGAAATAGAGGTGTTCTGGTAATTTTGTAATCTCGGGGGTACTTTGATAATTTTGGAAATCTGGGGGTATTTCGATAATTTTGGAAATCTAGGGTATTTCGGTAATTTTCCAAATCAGGGTATCTTGAAATTTTACAAAATAGGGGTTTTTGGTATTTTTACAAAAATAGGAATATTTTAATAAAATTTGAGGGTAGTATGGCAATTTTATAAACTGTAGGTATTTTAGTAAATTTTTTTACAAACCAGGGGTATTTTGAAATTTTTTTTTTAAAAATCTAAAATAGTTTTTACGAATCAAAGGGTAATTCGGTGATTTTAAAACTAAGGTTTTTTTGTAAAGCGTGTAGCTAGTCCCTTTCGGGTTTTAATTCTTGAATTTAGCTTTGTGGGTAAGTCCTCTTGGTTAGGGTGAACCAGATCACTCGCACCGGTAGGATCACAGTGAGAGGAGGTGAGTCACTAGGGGCGCTTAAATACCAAGCTCCCCGAATCCAATCCTGAACATGCGCTTTGCAGGTTGCCACACCCTTAACTCGACTGACTCATGTGTTTGTTTGATTAGACTTTAAATTTTATGAAATTACGTGTTGGAGTAAGCTAATCCTAGGGTTCAATAGCTCTTAATCCACTAATCTCGCCCCGTAACACCCACATACAAATCACACAAGAGTTGTGGGTACTTACAGTGGACTTGGTAGGAGACTCAGGTGCCATGCCAGAAAACCTGCTCATTCTTTTGTAAAGATCAATTTCAAAATAGAAAAACGTTTTGGGCCCAAAAGCCCTCAAGGCCGAGTTTTGAACCGGGCTCTGATACCAAACTGAAACACCCCAAACCTGACCCACATGCCCTGACCGGATCTGACATGCTCCTTGAGTAAAACATAGTTAAACCTAGTTATGCTTCTTGAAAAACTTGGTGGTTTGAAGAAAGTAGATTTGGATTTTTCTCAAGTTGAAAACCGAGTTGTAATTTATTTTTATATTAAAACATTATCTTCATATTTTTAGAAATTACAAGTTTAAGAAATATCAATTTTAGAGCTCATTATTATTAACTTGGAAACCATAGATATTTGAGAGTCAAAACAAGTGATGTTGTTTCTGAAAAGTGTTTAACCACTTTGTTCGATATTGTTCGCATCATAATAGAAAACTTAGAATGCATAAATAAGCGGTTAAGTGATAACGCCTTATTACATCAAAACATAACCCACAATAAATCAAAATAAACTTGATAAGAAAACTGAAAAATCGGCGGTGCATGGCCACCTCTAAGTTCCTGCCGACCCGGTCCATTTACTGAGTGCCATCTGCAAAATGTTAGCCCACGAAGGGTGAGTCCACAGACTCGTGTGTAACAACCATCATAGACTCCCAAAACAATCAAGGCATATTAAATCACATAAAACAATTGTAAACCATGATGCAACCCAAACCACCTAGATCCAACTTCTACACATCACCCGTACCTACCGATTACACCGTGGGGATTACTAAATCGACCCTCCATCTGCTACACATCATCGAAGGCAGTCGTTGCAGTCAACTACACATCGCCCTTATGATTGTGGCATTGCCACCAGATAGTGTGACAAAGTCACCAGATTCATAATATGTGACATAAGTCACCAGATAATGTGGTAGAAACCACCAGATCACTTCCCCTTTAACATAATCACCCATATGCCCATGCAACATTCAAAACATACAATTATCATGCAATTTACCTTACCCCAAAATCATAACAGAATTCCATATATTTTCACATTAATGTTATTCAACATTATTAACGAGTAGTAAGGGGTAACGTACCTGAACACACTGTACCATTGAATGGTACATTTAGTCGCATTCATTCATTGCCTTATTGTCATGTACATAACAATATTATTATTAATTGGGAATTTAGGGTGGGTTACACACCTGACTATTCGTAGATCTAAGCGAAATCCTGAAACTTTTGCTTTCCCCCTTCCTACAATCGTCCCACACTTGTTAGCAACCAAAAGCCTATTCGGCTCAACTAGAAATCCCAAAGGATACATCGCATGAAGATTATACTTTAACTTATTACCGATTTGGTTACCAACCAAATCCCGAAACTACTTGATATTCCCTCCTTGCAATCGGCCAAACACTAGTACACTCAAATAGTTAGCTTTTAATTTTTGAATGAATAAGAAATAGATCCAAAACATTAAAACCCTTACCTAGATCGCTTAGCCAAATCCCGAAGATCTATCGAAAACCCCTAAGACACCATAGTTAGAATCGGCATATCCTTTGAACAAATAAAAGTGGCCCTTCGCCGAATGGTATGCCTTGCTTACCTTGGATCTTAAATCCCGAAAAGATCACCTTCCAACTGTCAGCTATAAGAATCCCGAAAGATCTCTTTCATGGTTCGGCCAAAAGAAAAATAGGAATTAGAGTCTTTGACTTTTGGCTAAACAAAGGAAAAAGAAAAGAACTCAACTAATTGTTAACCCTTACCGAAATCGTTTGAACACCTTTGCTTGGAACACAGAGAGATTCGGCCACAACAGAAGGTTGATTGGCTTTGAGAAAATAATAAAAAAAAGAATCGGTTCAACAAGGAGTAGGATGAAATCGATTATGGAAAGTAAAATATGGAATGGAGAAGAAAGAAAAAGAGATGTTTGGGACCTTAAGAATTTCAGCAATGGTGGAAAAGGATGATAGAGGAGTTTCGGCCTTAGCATAATAAAAGAGAAAGGAGGGAGATGAGTAAAAAGAAATTCAAAAATTTGGCACTACTCCCCCACACATGACCGAAAAAACCCTCCCTAAAGTCCCTCTGTACCAACTCTTCTTCTCTCCACTCAATCCCCTTTTCACTCCTCTTAGCAGAATCTTTAAGCTTTTGACCCAATCTACACTTCATCCATGAAGTGTCCTTGTGCCGCCCATCTTTGCATCTCCTTCTTTGAAAAATAAAAGCTCCAAAATGCTTCCCTTCTGCTCGAACCTAGGCCCTTTACACTCCTGTGGCGTCACCTTACAAGGCCCTAAGTGGCACCTCTTTGCCACCTTACCAACTTAATTCTTGTGTCCTAAGCCACACAATAAACTCCTTAAGGCCTAGCTCCCTTAGTTCCCCTTTTTAGGCTTAAAATCAATTATTTTTCTAAGGCTTCTACCCACAACCTAAGGTTCCTGAAGCCCCAAAACACATTCAAAACACACTCAAGCATGCTACCACATACATTTAAATAAAAATGCATAACCCCTAAATCCCGGATATTACACTCTAACACGGTCGTCCTACCCCTACCACGGCCATGCGGTGGACGTCCACGACCTCTTGTACTCATTCTTCTCGTTGGCGCTTATCTGGTTAAGAATTTTATGAATTATTAACTCTGTTCACTGTTTATCCACGAACAATTTTATGAAAGATAGATTTAAAAGTGATTCTTTCGAGTTCGAACCTATCTACAGTTTCTATTCTGGGCTTATCTCCTAATTCTGAATACCACATACATTCATCACACAACAACCTCCATGAACTCACATTTAACATGTAGGGGTATTTTTGTAATTTCACTACCCATGGGTATTTTCATAATTTTCCAAAATAAAGTTTTATGTGATTTTCAAAATACAAGTATTTTGGTCATTTTGTGAAACAAGGGTATTTTGGTAATTTTGCAACTCGAGGGTATTTCGGTAATTCTGTAAGTCAAGGGTAATTTGGTAATTTTACAAACCAAAGATACTTTGGTCATTTTTCAAATCCAGGGTAGTTATTACAAATCAAGGGGTAATTTGGTAATTTTACAACTAGGGTTTATAGGGTGGTTGGTCCTTTTTGGGTTTTAATTATAAGGTTTAGCCTGTGAACAAGTCCTCATGGTTAGAGTGAACAGTCACTACACACCAGGTAGGATTTCATTGAAGAGGATGTGAGTCACTAGGGCTTAAATACTGTGCTCTCCCTAAATCCAATCCTAGACATCGCATGCTTGTTGCCACACCTAGCTCTGCGACTTACTCACAGGTTTGTTTGATTAAACTTAACTCTTATGCAATTAAGGAGTTGTGTAAACTAGCCCTATGGTTCATCAGTACTATCATGCTTGTCTAGGTCTAAAACCCACGAAGCCCAACATATAAACATCATATCAAAGGTGAGGGTACTTACCTGGGTGGATCGGCGTCGGAGACTCAGGTGCCATGCTTTTCGGGATATTCATCTCCCTAAAAATCATTTTACAAACTCTTAAAACACACTTTAGGCCATAAACCCACAACTGAGCTTTTGAACCGGGCTCTGATACTAAAATGTAACACCCCAAACCCGGTCAAAACACTACAACTGAATCTAGCATGCCATAGGAAAGAAAACATTTTAAAAACTGATTTGTCGACTTGTTTAAAGAGAATTCTATTGTAACATTATAAAGAATACATCGTTGGATCTTGTGATGTTTAAAACATGTTGAAACTTGTTTCAGAAAAACTTATTTGCCTCATAGTTACTCCGTACGTATTACTTAATCATTGTATATTTCAGAAAACGAGTATTTGTTTAAAGTTTTGAAAACACCCAATTCATAGTTTAACCAGCATGCTTAATAGAACCTTTAAGAAACAACTAAATAAAATAAAATAACTAAGTCCATATGGAAAACATTGAAATAAAACAAATGTTGAGCATGGCCACCTCGAGTCCATTCCGGCTCCATATCCACTATCTATGGTTTATCTACAAAATATAACGGAAGGGGTGAGTCACCTAGACTCAGTGTGTAAATCCCCATCCCAAAAGAAGTTATGCTCTTACACAAGTTCATATACAAATATGCATGTCATGCATCCCATCGACCTAGATATCTATCCGTGTCTCCCAAATCTACCCCTTGTGGTACCAAACCACTCGTGTTTCCAAACCACTGAGACATAGTCACAATATTACAATATGTGGGGCCAACCCACTATGTGGTACCTAACCACTAGTGACAGTCTGATAGATCATACTTCCCCCTCCACTCATCACCCATATCACATGTTCGTGCTCACAATACAAGTATGATCATGCTTTAACATGTACAATATTGTATAAAGAGTGGCATACACTTATAGATCACATTATAATTAACGCTAGCAACCATAACAACTTACCAGGCATCCTCATTTTTACCCACAAGGTTAACTTAGTAATCACTGTCGTCACTTCGGCTTTTATCATCACATGACATTTAACATATTAAGTAAAGAGTGTGTGTAAGAGTTACACAACTGGTTCTCGTACTAACGCTCTCACTGCTTCTACGCTATTATCACACGAGACTACCACTATTGGCCTACGATCTTTTTCTGATGTCGGCCCACACCCCGATGGCCAGTCTCGCACTCTTGATACTAATCGCTTCTTGTATTTAAGGGTTGGGTTTACAGATCCAACCCCTCCTACTGCTTGACTGTTATTTGAGTCCATAATAATCCTTTGGTCACTAAACCAATTAAACGATGAGATCTAATAGGTAATCATAATGATTACAATGAAACTCTTACCTAGTTATCGAATCCCGAAAGTCTTTAAGAAAGCGTCTCCACCCTACCTACATTTGGCCACCACCAAAGTATCAAACCAAACCGATAATCACAACCCATCTAGTACCTTATGGTATTCGGCTAACGACAAAGGAACAAGAAAGTGGCCATTCGGCTGAACCCACACCACCTACCTTCAGCTTCCTTCACAAATCGGCACCACAGATCACAACAAGACAAGATTCGGCTCCTAAGAGCAGAGAGTGAAACCGATAGGGCCATAGAAAAAAATGATTCGAGTTAGGAACTTAATGAAAAAGAGAGAAATCGCAGAGAAGAAAATCTGAAAAAAACTCACCAATCCCTTAAAGACTATTCGACTATGGTGCACCTTTGGGAAAAAGAAATCAACTTCAAGATTCAGCTATGGGAGATGGGAATATGAGCAAGAAGAATTTAGCTTTTAGAAAGATTTTGAAGAGGAGAAGAAAACTAGGGAGTTTCAGTTTTGATAAAAAAGCAGAGGCACCCAAAAGAGAAAAGAATTTTGGCTTTTTCAGAGAATAGGTGAGAAAGAAAGAACAAAAATGAAAGAAAAGATGATCACTTGCTACTAATTTCAGCAACACACACACACACTCTCAGAGTTGGAGTTTTGACCAACTCTCCCTTCTCCTGATAGCTTTTATCCACCCTTATCAGCTTCACCTTTATCTTTCTCTTAGATGAGACCTCCCTAAAACCAACTCTTCCCTTCCTTATTATCAGCTTTTTATTAACAAAAATAAAAGAATTTAAACTCCCAAATTATAGCACATGTGCCGTCCCTTCTCCCTCCCCCTTAGAGTGCCAAATTTTTGCCCCAAAACACTTGGCCCAAACGAAAACTCTTGGCCCAACTCCCTCCTTAGTGCCGCCACCTTCATGCCCCTTACAGCATCACTAAATTTTGGGCCACAAGCCCAACTTGCTACTAAACATGGATACCTCACTTAAATTATGTCCTGTAGCTCTTTATTAGAAAAGTTAACCCAGGTTTAAGCCCAAACCTGAGCCCAATACACACTTCCAAAGCTCTAGCTAACCTTGACACTCAAAGTGCATAGACCCACCTAATCAGGATGTTACAACATTCGACTTGAATCAATAACATGAATTATCAAAACAAGAATAAGAACTCACAACTAAGAATAAGACAAGTATTTATCTTATAAATCAAATAGTAATAAGATCTATCTTAGGTTTCATCCCTTCAGGTATTTGAGAGGTTTAGTTCATACTGATAGAGGGAAACATCTTAAAATAAGGAAAACAACAAAACATAAGAAAACCCAAAAACTTCAAGAGAAATTAATAGGAGATCTTCAGTCTTGATGGAGATCCTTTTTCTGAGCTGCTCCCAATGGCTATCTTCGAGTATTTTCTGCCTTCTACTCGGCATCCCCTTTTAAGTCACCCCTTAGGGTGTTTATATAGGCTTTGGAATGCCTTTCTTGGCCCACAAGTACCCTATTCCGAAAAGAATTAAACTTTGATCTGGCGAGGACACGAGTGTAACACACCGTGTTTGATTCCTTAGACAGTGCTTGCTTCTTGACACACACAGTAGTGTGGTCTGCCTTGATGTCACGTTGATCGGCCGGTTCTATTCTTACAATGACCCGATATTTACCCTAATTGGAATAGTAGTTTCGGGACCACAAATTTGAGTCTGAAAAATATTTTAAAATTATTTTCTATGTTAATTATGTGTGAATTGCTATGTGTGAAATTTTTGTGATTTAATTTTATCATTTGAGTGTCGAATTATTAAAATGGGCTTAATCGCATAAAGTGAAAATTTGATAGTTTAATGTGTTAAGGCCAAATTGTGGATGTCATTGTAAAAGGAAGCATTTAAAATGAAAAAATCCCATTTTTAATAGATAGTGGCTGGTCATGGACTTTAATGACCTTATATTATAATGTTTTATTTATTTATAATAAAGGTTATAATGGTAATTAAATATTATGTTAATATATATGTTAATAAAACATAAAATAAAAGCATTTTGTCCATATTTATTTCTTGACCGAATAGCAAACATAAAAAAAATAGACAAAGCTTAGGTTCGATCATTCTCAAGCTTGAATCAAGGTATGTAACTAGCTCGATTTTCGATAATTTTTACGTTTTTGAGATCGTTGCTTCGAGTACTACAAAGCCCATGTCTTAATTTTAGAAATTAATGAAACTTTGTGATATGCCATTGATGAATATATGTGTTTTGTGTTGTTTGATGATGAAATATTAAAGATATGTTTTAGATTAAAATGTTTTGTATTGGAGTTTTTGATGATTTTGAGCAATTAGGACTAAATTACAAAAATAATAAATTGAGGGGATAAAATGCAAAATAAATGAAATGTATGGACTTATATGATTATAAGGAAGGTTCGGCCTATCTATGTTGTTGTGAGATTTTGTATATTTTGTGTTTTGTGCAATAGGGAATAAATTGTGAAAATTGTGAAATATTAGGGGTAAAAATGCAATTTTCCCATTAATGTGTTTTTGGACTAAATTGAATAAAAATATGTTTGAATGAGCTTAATTTGAATATGTTTAGATCAAGTTGAATAAAAATATGTTTGAATGAGCTTAATTTGAATATGTTTAGATCAAGAACCAAAGAAATCAGGCTTGGATCAGGGAAAAAAATAGTCGAATAGCTGATTACATCGTTCGTCGATATCCGAGGTAAGTCTTTAATCAATTAAACATTGTTAAATTGAAATATAGTTTATTAATATGCTGAATTGAAATTGTGGAATTGTTAGTGAGCTTGCTGAATATGTGAAATAGCATAAAAGAAAATATTGTGTTTGAGTTATATTGATTAAGATATAATAATTGAAAGTTTGTATGAATTGTAACATCCCAAAATTGGGCCTAGTAGGATTGGGCCCAATGGGCCTTGGGCGTAGGAATGTTTAAAATTTTGAGAACAAGAGAATGACATTATTACAAATGGGACTTTTTAGTTAAGTGAATTTGGAGTTTATTGGATTTCTATGAAGTCTCAGGTTTAATTGGGCCTTAGGAAAAATTTGGTATTTTAGCACTTTAAGGAGAGGGTAAGTAGCTTCAATGCTTATTGAAATAAATGAATAAATGGTTACCACAAGTGAGCAATTAGTAAAGAGGTTATGGCATTAAGTGAAGTACCTTGAGGGAAGAGGTCCAAATTCCTTTGTGTGCAATGTTTGGCTAATATTTTTTTGCACTCTTTTCTTAAGTGACGGCCAAGGACTATTTATGGCAAGGGTGGACTTCGTTATTTTTGGTAAGGGCTATAAGAATAAGGCAAGGTTGAAGTTGGGGAAAGGAATCAAGAGAAATAGGTAAGTAAGGGGGACAATAGGCTTAATTTGTGGATGGTGTTTTGGAAAGCTTGGGTGGCCAAACTCTTATCCTAAGGGGGGATGCATGTGGACAATTTTGAGGTAGATAGGTGGCTGAAAATTTTACCTTGGCATTTGGTAAGGTCTTGGTTTCATTTTGGAAAAATTTCCCTTTGACAACTTTGTGTCATCTCTCCCATTTTGCAACTCTCCTTGCCGAAACATATTAGCACAATAGTGAATTTTCTCTTCTCTTGAATTGGTCACATATTCATCTTTTGTCTAATCTCCTTGGTAGTTGAATATCATTTTTCATTCTCCTCCATAACCAAAACCTTTCCATCGTTCTTTCTTTCTCATTCCTTAAGCAATCTGTAAGTATTCTTTCCAATGTTTTATTATATCCTCTTATGACCGAATCCATACTTTGGTTTTTGGATGGTCATTTTGACCTAGACCATCACCTTACTTTCTCTCATATGAGATCGTTTTCTTCTTCGTAATGATATAGAGGGAGGCCGAATACCACAACATCGCCTAACCATCTCTAGTTATAGGACGATCGTGAGAAACGAGATTATAATCGATTAAGGTAAGGAAGATCTTTCATAGTCCATTCGATATCTCCATTTGGTTTTGAGTTAATCAGTTGAAGGTTGGCTAATTGATATTGTTGGTAGGATCAATTCTTGGTGCATCGAGGGAGATCACAGTCGTGGTGTTGAAATCGGTAGAAAGCACAACTCGTAATCAAGGTGTGTAATCCCATACCCTTCCGAATATATGTTTGAAATGGTCGATTAAGTCTTACATCTCTTTGAAAGTTTACATGAAATATTCGTGATTGATGAAATCTGAAGAAAAGCGATAAGCGGCATCCGTGATCACTCGAGCGTGCGTATGCTCATAGTGGAAATCATGTTTTGTAATAAAATAGTTTCGGTTAGAAAGCGATGCGTGTATTTGAAAATCACGAAAAATTTGATAAAAGGAATTACAAAGTGAGTAAGATATTAGATTAAAGCTTCCTGTGTCTACTTTAATATGGAAGAAAGCAGAGAAGGAAAAGAATATTATATTACGAGATATGTTAATTTTAGTGAGGCTGGTTACGAATGACTTCGGGGTATACATTACATCTTGGAAAAATCGTATAAAATTGTAAAAAGTGAATTATGGGACATAATTTATATGTATGGATTCCTTAGTGAGCCTATTATTAGAGACAAGTGGGAGCAGATATGAAAAGCATGCGGTGAGATATTTGGATTTTGGGTAAGAGAAGTTTAATTGTTGGATAGTAAAATAAAGGAAAATTTAAGGAATAAACTATACTAAATGGTTAAGGTAAAAATTCTGGAAAAATTGTAGTAAGAAGAAATATGAGTCTAGTTTTAAGGAAATTTTACGAATTTAGATTTCGAGATTCCTAACATGAGTTATGGTCAATTTAGTCAGTATGATGCAGATGGACAGTTTCGATTTTATGCCCCAAATTAGTAGTTAAGCCTAGGTTGCAAAATTACCATAATACCCTTAGAGGGTAAATTACCGAAATACCCCTGGGTTGCGAGATTATTGAATTACCCTCGACGGGTAAAATTATGAAAATGCCCTTATGGGCTAAATTACAAAATTGCCCTCAATGGACTAAATCGATAAAAGTGATATATGGGCCAAATGTGATATTTGCTATATGGGCCAAATGTGATATTTGATGTATGGGCCAAATGTGATATTTTCTATATGGGCCAAAATGTGATATGGGCCAGATTGTTTAAATTTTTTTATAATGGATGTATGTTTGTAATAATTATATGAATGAATTATTGTAAATGAATATGCATACATGATTTGCATGGATTGGAATATTTGACGAAGAGAAGTTCTGGTAGCTTTGCTACAAAATTCTGGTGGCTTGTCCACAAATTGATATATGGCTTAGTGCTCAGTTGGATAAATGGCTTCGTGCCCAATTTTATAAATGGCTAAATGCCTGCGATTATAAATGGCCACTGGCCTGCGAATTATTGTTATAAATGACTAAATGCCTGCGATTATAAATGGCCACTGACCTGCGAATTATTGTTATAAATGGCTTAATGCCTGCGATTGGTATGTTGGCGGGGTGGGTTGACTGATGATCCCCATAGGTGTGTTGGTTGGTACGGGTGATGTGTAGCAGATGGAAAACTAGGTTTGGTTGGGAAATTGCATTTCATACACATGTTATATTTGATACATTATTGTTATTACAAATGGGATTAGGCCCAAAATATTGCTATGTGTGTTCCGACCCAGTGGATAATGGTAAGGGGATTTCAGACTAAGTTCTTGTAACTCACCCCCTTTTCTCTTAATCCCTTGTAGGTAATGCTCAGTGACGAGAACTTAGGGCCATGGATGACTCGGTGTAGGCCATACTTCAGAAATGGTTTTACTTGGACTTTAGTTTCTTACTTCGTTTACTTTATTACTTTACTATTTTGGGTTATGTGTTGTAATAAGACCTCTGGATTATTTTATTTTGCTTTATGGTTGACGTGTTTATATTTTACTCAAATTATTTTAAATGAGATTTTCTAAAATCATAATAAAGGTTTTCCAAAATCGATTAACAAATGAATTTCAAAATCAACTTTTACAAATATTTTAATATGAAAATTTCCTCGAACTATCAATGATATTTCCAAAAGTCACGCTTTTATAAAATTATTACTTCAAATTTAATCGATCAATCTTGAAGGTAGTAGTATTTTATTAAATATCTCAAGTCAAACTTGATTTTCTTGATGTTAACAAATCAGCATCTATTTTTGTACGAATAGAAAAGGATCTAACATTTTTTTATCTCATTTGACATGTTTTCTTTATACATTATCAAAAAACTTTTTAGTGTGACACATCGGATTCGAGCCTAACTTCTAGGCCGAGTTTGTGGTGTTACATTTTATGGTATTAGAGCCCAGTTGCAAAACTCGGCCGTGGTTTCGGTTCAAAAGCGTTTTCCAAAGCTGTTTAGAATTTTGATTTATAAATATATGTTCTAAAGGAAGCATGGCACCATGAGTATCCAGCACCAAGTCAAGTAAGTATTTGTTTTCATTTTATGATTATTATGTTACGAAAATTCTACAAAGTAGAATACTCTAGAACTGTTAGTCTTAAGAGTTGAAACTATAGAGACTAAGACTCTAGGATGCGGATTTGACTCTCGAAAATAACTTTTCTACTCACTCCATAAAACATCGTTTAATAAACATCGAATAGCATAATGATTCATAAAACTCTTAATCAGATTATATCGACTTAGTAAACATGAGCACTAGAAGACGAGGACGCGGTAGATGTAGACATGGTAGAGGCCGAGGTGCTAGGGCTAGATCTTTGGCACCAAGGCATGTGCCCGAAAGAGAGGCACAGACATTGTTAGTGGCTGAGATGGGATCTCATGATCGAGTTGGGGTTGATGAGCTGACTCAGATAGTTAAGAAGGTATTGAAGGAGGTTAAGGAATCGGTGAAGCACTTGAGTTGGGTACGTGGATTTGTAAGAAGAAATGTGATCGTGGTTCTTTTGGATCGCAGTCTCATTCCGATAAAGCGTGTCAAGGCACGTCCAAATTTTTAGCTTGCAATTATTGTGGAAGGCGTCATCCAAGTGAGTACTGGAGGAGGTCAGGAGCATGTTTGAGATGCGGGTCTAAGGAGCATAAGGCTCGGGATTGTTCCATCACTATCAAGTCAGTATGTTTTTGTTGGACGTGATGTTTGAATGTAGAAAATTTTATGAATAAGTGATAAATACCTGTTTGCTTCTGAGGATTTGATATTTGATGATGTGAAGAGTTTCCAAGGTTAAAGGTAGAAAGCAAATTAGTGTTATTAAGATCAGAGTGCGCAAGAAAGCTTAGTGATGTGATTTGAGAGATGCGTTTAGTAGTTGATTGGAAATTTCGAGGACGAAATTTCTTTAAGGAGGGTAGAATTGTATCATCCCAAAATTAGGCCTAGTAGGATTGGGCCCAATGGGCCTTGGGTGTAGGAATGTTTAAAATTTTGAGAACAAGAGAATGACATTATTACAAATTGGACTTGTTAGTTAAGTGAATTTAGAGTTTATGGGGTTTCTATGAAGTCTCGGGTTTAATTGGACCTTAGGAAAAATTTGGTATTTTAGCACTTTAAGGAGAGATGGTAAGTAGCTTCAATGCTTATTGAAATAAATGAATAAATGGTTAGCACAAGTGAGCAATTAGTAAAGAGGTTATGGCATTAAGTGAAGTACCTTGAGGGAAGAGGTTCAAATCCCTTTGTGTGCAATGTTTGGCTAATTTTTTTTTGCACTCTTTCCTTAAGTGTCGGCCAAGGACTATTTATGGCAAGGGTGGACTTCATTATTTTTGGTAAGGTGGCGATAAGAATAAGGCAAGGTTGAAGTTGGGGAAAGGAATCAAGAGAAATAGGTAAGTAAGGAGGACAAGAGGCTTATTTTGTGGATGGTGTTTTGGACAGCTTGGGTGGCCAAACTCTTATCCTAAGGGGGGATGCATGTAGATGGTTTTGAGGTAGAGAAGTGACTGAAAATTTTACCTTGGCATTCGGCAAGGTCTTGGTTTCGTTTTGGAAAAATTTCCCTTTGACAACTTTGTGTCATCTCTCCCATTTTGCAACTCTCCTTGCCGAAACATATTAGCACAATAGTGCATTTTCTCTTCTCTTGAATTGGTCACATATTCATCTTTTGTCTAATCTCCCTGATAGCCGAATATCATTATTCATTCTCCTCCATAACTGAAACCTTTCCATCGTTCTTTCTTTCTCATTCCTTAAGCAATCGGTAAGTATTCTTTCCAATGTTTTATTTTCTCCTCTTATGACCGAATCCACACTTTGGTTTTTGGATGGTCATTTTGACCTAGGCCATCACCTTACTTTCTCTCATATGAGATCATTTTCTTCTTTGTAGTGATATAGAGGGAGGCCGAATATCACAACATCGCCTAATCATCTCTAGTCATAGGACGATCGTGAGAAACGAGATTATAATCAATTATGGTAAGGAAGGTCTTTCATAGTCCATTCGATATCTCCATTTGGTTTTTGAGTTAATCGGATTGAAGGTTAGCTAATTGATATTGTTGGTAGGATCAATTCTTGGTGCATCGAGGGAGATCACAGTCGTGGTGTTGAAATCGGTAGAAAGCACAACTCGTAATCAAGGTGTGTAATTCCATACCCTTCCAAATATATGGTTGAAATGGTGAGTAAGTCTCACATCTCTTTGAAAGTTTACATGAAATATTCTATGATTCAAGAGAAATACCAAGAAAATCGATAACCGCATCCGTGATCACTCGGACATCCATATGCTCGTAGGGTAATCATGTTTTGTAATAAAATAGTTTTGGTCAAAAATAGTGATGTGTATTTGAAAATCATGAAAAATCGGATAAAAGAATTACAAATGAATAAGAAAGATTAAATTTTAATGTGTCTACTTTAATATGGAAGAAACGGAGAAGGAAAAGGAATATTATATTCGAGATATGTTAATTTTAGTGAGACCGGTTACGAATGACTTTGGGTATTCGCTCTATATTTGAAAAATCGTATAAAATTGTAAAAGTGAATTATGGGACATAATTTATTTGTATGGATTCCTTAGTGAGCTTATTATTAATAGAGACAAGTGGGAGCAGATATGAAAACATATAGTGAGATATTTGGATTTTGGGTAAGAGAGGTCAGGATTGTTGGATAGTAAAATAAGGGAAACTTTAAGGAATAAACTGTACTAAATGGTTAAGGTAAAAATTCTGGAAAAATTGTAGTAAGAGGAAATATCTTCAAGGAAAATTTACGGATTTAGACTTCGAGATTCCTAACATGAGTTATGGTTAATTTAGTTAGTATGACGCAGATGGACAGTTTCGATTTTATGCCCTAAATTAGTAGTTAAGCCTAGGTTGCAAAATTACCATAATACCCTTAGAGGGTAAATTATCGAAATACCCCTGGGTTCCGAGATTATCGAATTACCCTCGACGGGTAAAATTATGGAAATGCCCTTATGGGCCAAATTACGAAATTTCCCTCAATGGACTAAATTGATAAAAGTGATATATGGGCCAAATGTGATATTTGCTATATGGGCCAAATGTGATATTTGATATATGGGCCAAAAATTTGATATGGGCCAAAATGTGATAGATTGTTTAAATTTTTTATAATGGGCCGTATGTTTGTAATAATTATATGAATGAATTATTGTAAATGAATATGCATACATGATTTGCATGGATTGGGATATTTGACGAAGAGAAGTTCTGGTAGCTTTGCTACAAAATTCTGGTTGCTTGTCCACAAATTGATATATGGCTTAGTGCCCAGTTGGATATATGGCTTCGTGCCCAATTTTATAAATGGCTAAATGCCTGCGATTATAAATGGCCACTGGCCTGCGAATTATTGTTATAAATGGCTTAATGCCTGTGATTGGTGTGTTGGCGGGGTGGGTTGACTGATGATTCCCATAGGTGTGTTGGTTGGTACGGGTGGTGTGTAGCGGATGGAAAACTAGGTTTGCTTGGGAAATTGCATTTCATACACATGTTATATTTGATACATTATTGTTATTGTAAATGGGCTTAGGCCCAAAATATTGCTATGTGTGTTCTGACCCAGTGGATGATGGTAAGGGGATTTCACACTAAGTTCTTGTAACTCACCCCCCTTTTCTCTTAATCCCTTGTAGGTAATGCTCAGTGATGAGAACTTGGGGCCATGGATGACTCGGTGTAGGCCATACTTCAGAAATGGTTTTATTTGGACCTTAGTTTCTTACTTCGTTTACTATATTACTTTACTATTTTGGGTTATGTGTTGTAATAAGGCCTCTGGATTATTTTATTTTGCTTTATGTTTGATGTGTTTATATTTTACTCAAATTATTTTAAATGGGATTTTCTAAAATCATAATAAAGGTTTTCCAAAATCGATTAACAAATGAATTTCAAAATAAACTTTTACAAATATTTTTAATACGGAAATTTCCCTCGAACTATCAACGATATTTTCAAAAGTCATAGTTTTATAAAATTATTACTTCAAATTTATCGATCAATCTTCGAAATTAGTAGTATTTTATTAAATATTTCAAGTCAAACATGATTTTCTTAATGTTAACAAATCAGCATCTATTTTTGTACGAATAGAAACGGATCTAACATTTTTTTATCTCATTTGACATGTTTTCTTTATACGTTATCGAAAAACTTTTTTGTGTGACACACGGATTCGGGCCTAACTTCTAGGCCGGGTTTGTGGTGTTACATGAATTATGTGAAATATCTAAAATATTCGATATATAAAATGTGTATAAGTTAGTCTATAGTATTGTTATTCGGGCTTTGGGCCTAGCAAGCATTGTGCTGGTGAAAGGAATCAGGCTGTATGCCTAGCAGGCTTTGTGCCGGTGTATAATGCCAGGCTAAATGCCTAGCGGCTTTGTACCGGTGTATAATATCAGGCTAAATGCCTAGCAAGCTTTGTGCCCGTGAAAGATATTGGGCTATATTCCTAGCAGGTTTTATACCGATGATTATGTATAAGTTTGTGTTTTAAAGATTTATGCTGATGTGGTATTTGAGTATGTTAATCAAGCTAAATGGACATGTATGTATTATCTTGATATCTATGAAAAATAAGGTAAGTAAATATTTTGAAATTTTATGTTAAATCATGGATAATATTAATGATAAGTATATGTGAGTTTAATATGAGAATTCGGTCCTATGATTAAATATATTGAATTCAAATGAAATGATTCTTCCATATGTGTGTGCATATGTGTGATCATATACATTCGGTTATTTCTTGGTTTTTTTATAGGTAAGCATGTATTATTATATGTGGAAGTTATTTGCTTATTATATTAGTAAAACTTTTAATTCCTATTAATTAGAGAGAGCTAAGCAAGTTAGGCCTTAAGAATTAATGATAAGAGGTTTTAGCATGAATTGAGTAATTGGCAAGTGGTTAGATGGATATTGAAGTGAGTTCAATCTCCTAGCTAGCATTAGGAGGATTTTTTTTGTTTTCTTCCCTATAATGCCAATAAATGAGATGAGCATTCATTCATTTTTGGCTATTTGACCAAGTGAAAAGAAGCTAGGAACTTATGGTATGGAATCATAAGTTGATGATAAGATGAGGGGGACAAAAGGCATGATATGGGGCAAGGTTTTGGGAGTTTGTTCATGGTCATTTGACCATGAACCTAGACGGCACGAAGGGCTAAAGGGAGTGGTTTATTGTTGATAGCAAATCAAGAGTTGATGGGGAAGAAACAAGGAGGAAAAAGGGATAATGTTGGCATTGATTGGTCAATTTTTGCTTTGCCATTAGGGGAAAGTTGGCCAAAAGTCTTGCATTTTTTGTTGTTTGTCCATCTTTTCTCATTTCTCCAATAGTTTCTCTCCCAGTCGAATTTGTCATTGAGTTTAGGTAAAAAAAAAATTCTTTTTGTTTTGGCTTTCTTTTTTTTTGACCAATTTTCTTCAAAAAAAACTCCCACTTTGGCCGAATGTACCTTAGGCACTTTGGTACAATTTTGCTTTTGATTTAGCCTCAATTGTGTTTGAACCAAATACTATTTTCTTTCTCCCATTTTTCTTTTGAAACCGAAACTACAAAGTTCAAAGAACCAATTTCCTCATTTCTCCTTCCTTGGTCGAATGTGCAAAGGTTCCTAAACACATTTCTTTTCATTTGAGAAATCACCATCATCATCTTCTTCTCCTTTTTCTTTTCTTCCTTCTCTTTTTCCTTCTCTTTTCATTCTCTTTCTTCTTTCTTTCAAAACCGAAACCATCATATTGAAACCACCATTTCTCTTCTCTTTTTGTTAAGGCCGAATCATCATATTCTTTTCTTCTTATTCAAAGTCAACCTTGAAGAACTCAAAGTAAGGTTTTGTCAATCGTTTTCATCATTTCTTTTACTTTGGCAAATTTAGAATCATAGTCTTTTATTTCTCTCCTAGGCGAATCATTTGAAAAGATTTTTTCAAAGATCTTTGTTGAAGACAACCTTTAAGTGACCATTCAAATCATCAAGGTAAGGTTATTAATTTAGATCATATCGATTTATTTAGATAGATTACTAATCGATCGTTATTTTAGGGACGGTTTAAGATCAACAAGATAGGTAAGAAAAGAGCCGTACGGAGTGTTTGGAAGAGATGAGGTATTCCTTTACCATCGAACTACAAACGAAGAGTCAGACGGAGTAAGAGACTTTCCACCGGGTTGTGGACCCTCCGCTAACGAGGATTAATTATTTGAAGTAGCGTATAAACCGAACCACTTTACGTTGGTGGAATATCTGCGGTTTTGATCCATCTAGTGGAGAAAACCACAAATAACTGCTGCTCGAGAATCCAAGGGTAAGGAATTAGATTTCGTTAATAATTACAATTTTATTAGCAATAGTTTATACTAACCAAGCGTGTTAATCAAATAGGTGTTGACAAGTTTAGAGAGCATTGTTCTCACCGTCACTAGGTGTGTAACCTTACATTAAAATTTCCATAGATCTATATTTTAAAAAGTGATTATATGACAATATGTTTGTTTGTGGATACCAATCATTGGTATACAAAATTCGTATGTTTACCCCAATATTCTGCTTATTTTGCTATATGCATAAATATTAAATGAAGTATGATTATATTATGTTTTGTGGGGTAAATAGCATAAAAATCTGATTTGATATGTATGTGCATGGGCATATGGGTATTGTTGATTAAGGAGGAAGTATTCTGGTGGTTTTACCACATTTTTGGTGACTTCGGTCACATATTTGACTCCGGTGACTTCGATCACATATTTGACTCTAGTGACCTCGGTCACATATTTGAACTCCGGTGACTTCGGTCACATATGTGAATCTAGTGACTTCGGTCACGTATTTGAAATTTGGACTTCTGTCAGGTGACTTCGGTCACATCTGTTTTGGTGGCTTTGCCACAACATTATAAGGGCGATGTGCATGTTGATCGCAGAATCGCTTTCGATGGTGTGTAGCGGATGGAGGTTGATTTAGTAATCCCCAGAGTGTTGTTTGGCTTGGTGGTGTGTAGCGGATGGATATTTAGGTGGGCCGGGCTTGCATTTCATTATATGTACATATCTATGTAATATTGAATGTTTAGTATTTGATCTACTATGAAATGGGCCTTTGGGCTAAATATGAGCTAAGTGGGCCTTTGGGCTAAATATGAGTTAAATGGGCCTATGGCCATATGTGAAATTTTTGGACTTAAAGCATATGATAAAATGGACTTTTTAGTGTATGTGTTATACATTGAGTTTATGACTCACCCTTTGTGGATAAACTTTTCAGATAATTCATAGTGCGATGGATTGGGTCAAGGATTTCGAGGTGGCTGTTTCGTATCAAGTATTGTGGAGATTTCCGACTTAAACTTATTAATTTAAATTTTATTACTTAGACTTTATTTTGGGTTTGCTATTTTTGTAATAAGGCCACTATAAACTACTTTTAGATTTTGTGTTTGGATTTATTTTAAATTTCGCCATGAACAATTATCAATTAAATAACTAAATGGTTTTCGATAAATAATTTAAAAACATTTTTGTCAAGATATATATATATATATGTTTTAAGAAAATACAAATCTATTTTTCAACTAAGCCCAACTTGATCTTTAAGTTAATCCGCTTTACTTAAAATCATCAAGTTTTCTTGAACAAAATGATATTCCGCTAAAGTTTTACTCGAGGAACATACCAAATCCGGTTAGGCTTTTTGGGCCGGGTTTGGGGTGTTTCAAAGGTGGAAGTCTTGAGAAATACATATTAATATGGGATGTTTAAGCTGAGATTAAATATGGTATTGATATAGTAATTTGATTCAGTTTAAATTTTAAGAGTTGATTATATTATTGAGTTGTAATTTGCTTAAGGCTTACTAAGCTATGTTGTCTTACTCTGTGTTTTATGTTTATTCTGTTTATAGACTTTGGACTTCAGTTATAGGCTCGGGGATCGTCAGCAAAGTTCACCACACTATCAACTGCTTTTGGTATTTAAATATTCAAACTCGAATTATGGCATGTATAGACTGAATGGTGTTTTGATGTGATAAACTATAGTTATGTATAAGCCATGCGAAAATGGCTAGTGATGATGTATATATTTATGTACTTTTGGTTTTGGTTTATATATGTGTGATATGTTTGGAAATTTTATAATTATGTGTTTGTCTTGATTAATAAAGTAATATTTGGATCTTATGTGTTATATATAATTGATTTAATTATTTGTAACACCCTAAACCGGTCAACACACCACGACCAAATCTGGCATGTCATAGAGGAAAACATTTTGAAGAAAATCGAGTTATCGATTAAATTTTGTGGAAAACTCTTTGTTGCTCTATGTTTGTAGAAATCAGGTGCATGACTAGTTAAAAATTGATGGTTTACTTTGAAATCCCGGAAATAAATCTTTAAAACTTAGTTGTCGATCCATAGATTAGAAAACCTTTTTGTAAATTTTTTTAAAGGAAACCCAAATGATTAATTTGGAAACCGTTTGAGCTGTCGAAAACAATTAAGTTGTCATTTGTTATCAAGTGATTTGTATTACCCGATGGTAAGGTTTTGAAAACCATTGCATTTTGCAGTTTAGAAAACCTTGCGCTCACATTATTAAATTAATCAAATAATTCACTTAACCATGTTCGAAGTCAAATCCAAAACATATAAATAATTCAAAACATAATTTAAAAAGCCTTATTACAATACCCAAATAATAAATAAAATGAAATATGAAATAATTACCCAATTCAAAATCCAAGTAAAACCAAATGTTTTAATGCATGGGCCACCTCGAGTCCATCCGGCTCCTCATCCGTAATTTACGAGTCACCTGAAAAGATAAGGGAGAAGGTGAGTCACCAAGACTCAGTGCATAAATCCTCCTCCCGGATAATGCAACATACTTACACAAATCATAACCAAGCAATACATATAATGCACCCAAACCTAGCCATCCATACTCCATTTCTACCCGTGTGGTACCAAACCACTGGTGACTTAAAGTCATGATATCCAATAAAAATGTGGTGCCAAACCACTGGTGACCCAAAGTCACGAGATATCAATAATCCAAGTGTGGGGCCAACCCACGTGTGATACCAAATCACTGGCGACAATCCCGATAAATCAACTGTGGGGCCAACCCACTGTGGTGCTAAGCCACTGGGACGAGTCGCTATGAGGTGCCAAACCTCTGGTGACCCAAAGTCACAAAATAATCTGTGGTACCAAACCACTGGAGGTGCCAAACCTCTGGTGACCCAAAGTCACGGATATCATCTTCCCCCTCCTCTCATATCACCCATCACAATGCAAAACTTATGCAAATCATGCCATCATGCTTTGTTATGAATCATATAGCAAATACATCACAGATCATGGTATTAAGCATCATATAGCAAATCATATCGAAACGGACTTACCCGAATCCTTGTTCATACCCTTACGGTATCATATCAAGATCTACACAATTTTCGGCTTTTAACATATTCAGGTTATTAATATATTTACTTAGTTATAAAGTGTGTAAGTTACACACCTGTTACTAATGCAAGCACTAAATCCCGAAGACCCGATCTACCGCACTAGATCTCCTTGCCCTACATTTGGCCAATCACAAAACCATTAACAAGGACATTCGGCCATACCAATAAATCCCGAAGGGTGAGATTACGCATAAACAACACCACCCTTACCTTTCTGCCTTACGAAAACAAATCTCAACACCAAAATATGCGAGGTGATTCTCCCTACATTTGGTCAACCAATAAAGCTTAGTCTCAATAGCCTTCAGCTTTTCAACAACTTAAAGAATGATGAACCAACGTAGATATCCTTACCACTTGACTTACCAAATCCGATTGTTAGAGAATGGAGGCTTAGATCAACTGCTTCAAAATCCCGGAGAACCTAGGAGAAATCGTCCTTATAGATGATTAGAAATCTATTACCAAATGCCAAAATTTGGCTTTTGCTCCTATGAAAGTCGATAGAGAGAAAAGAAAAGGAACAAAAAGGAATTTGGCCAAGACACTTACCCCTTCTCAAAACCGATTGAAGAAGAACCGAAGAAGATCCACCCTTGTTTGATATTCGGCCAAAGCAACTAGAAGTAAGAGAGGAAATTTTGACAAAGGTTGAGTGGTGAAGGAAGATTCGGCTATGGTTGATAGAAGAGAAACAATTGAGATTTGGCTCAAAGGAAAAAAAAAAGAATGGAAGAAAAGATGATGGGTATTCGGCTTATGCTTAAAGAAAAAGGGATTAAGAGGTTTCGGCATGAAAAGAAAATAAAGGAGAGGATGGGGTCTTGAGCAGTTACGAAAAGAAGAAAAAGAAAGGTGGGAGAAAGAGAGGTTCGGCCAAGCACCTTAATTGTTGAAAAGAGAAGAGAAGAAGATGTCAAGTGAGGGTTTCGATTTGCAAAGAGGAAAAGAGAGAATTCAAGAGAGGGTTTCGGTTTGCTTCCCCACCGAATGCACCAAGGCTTTGCTAGTCGAAAATGTCATCTAGCCCCCCTAAGTCTCCCAATCGATTACTCCTCTCATACCAGAGTCCAGATTTCGGCAAACCTCCCTGAATCACTCCTGGCCAATCATTCAAATTAATTTGACTTGTTCAATGCTTATCGTGAGTTTGTCTTTGAGCACAACTCTTCCCCATAGCGTCAAAATAATAAGCAAAAGTGAGATTTCTCTTTGCTCGATCCTCGAGCTCTCCCTTCCTGCATGTGGCATCAATCACAGGGCCTTAAGTGGTGCCTCCTTGCCACTTTACCAAGCCCAATCGTGTGCTTAATCCCCCACGAATTATACTTATCCCCTAGCTCCTTCCGCTCCCTTCACTTAAAACTTAAAAACAAAAATTTCCTATAACTCGGGCCTACTCTATACTTATAACTAGATCTTACAACACCACAAATAATTAACACAACGGCCACACACATGCAAAGAAGCTCAAACACAATAAACCCTATTTAAGGATGTTACAGTTCTACCTCCTTAAAAATAATTTGACCTCAAAATTACAGTCAAAAGAGTTGAGGGTATTGCTGTCTCATCACATCCTCTGGTTCCCATGTAGCTTCCTCCACTCCATGGTTCCTCCACAGCACCTTCACTAATGGGACCGACTTCTTGCGCAAAACTTTCACATCTCGATCCAGGATCTACACTGGTTCCTCCTCTATGGTCAAATCTGGATTTACCTCAATTTCCTCCACTGCTACAACATGCGATGGATCTGAACGATAACGTCTAAGCATGGACATCGTGTATCTGACTCAGCTCTGCTGGCAGCTCAAGCTGATAGGCTACTGGTCCCACTCGTCTCAACACCTTATATGGGCCAATAAACCTTGGACTTAACTTGCCTTTCCTTCTGAACCTCAACACCTTCTTCCATGGCGAGACCTTCAGAAAGACCTTGTCACCCAAGGCAAACTCTATATCTCTCCGCTTAAGATCATCATATGACTTCTGCCTGTCCGAAGCTTCCTTCAAATGAGCTTGAATCAACTTAACTTTATCCTCGGTCTCAGTAACCAACTCTGGACCCAACATCTGACGTTCACCTAACTCTGTCCAGCATGTAGGTGTGCGACACTTCCTACCATACAACGCCTCATAAGGTGCCATCTTAATGCTTGCCTGATAACTATTGTTGTATGCGAACTCAGCTAATGGTAGAAATTCTTCCCAGCTGCCTCTGAAGTCCAAAACACAACCCCTTAGCATATCCTCTAGGATTTGTATAACCCTTTCCGACTGTTCGTCAGACTGCGGGTGAAAAGCTGTGCTGAAATCCAACCTCGTTCCCAAAGCCTGATGCAAAGCTCTCCAGAACCTCGATGTGAACCTTGGATCCCTATCCGAGATAATTGATACTGGCACACCATGCAACCTCACTATCTCGGCCACATACAACTTAGCTAACTTCTGAAGTGGATAATCAACCCTTACTAGTATGAAATAAGCTGATTTGGTCAAACGATCCACAATCACCTAGACTGAGTCTTTCTTACTAGGCGTAAGGGGTAGCCCACTGACAAAGTCCATGGTAATTCTTTCCCACTTCCATTGAGGAATCTTTATCGGCTGAAGTAAACTCGACGGCGGTGATGCTCGACTTTGACTCTTGCACGTCGGACACTTACCCACAAACTCGTCACTTTCGCTTCAACCACCACCGTAATCTATTTCCTCGCAAACACGGTACATCTTGCTACCTCCAGGATGCATAGCGTATGGGCTGCTATGTGTGTCCTGAAGAATCCTCCGTCTTAACTTGACATCCTTCGGCATACAAGCTCTCCCTTGGACGCACAATACTCCATCACTGGACACACTATAACCCTCTACACCACTATTCTGAACTTTCAACCTTTGAGCATTCAAGCCCTCATCCACTAACTGTTTCTCCTTGATCTACTCAACCCAAGTCGGCTTAACCTACAATTCTGCCAAAAGACTCCCATCGTCATACAAGCTAAGATGAGCAAACATCGCTCTTAAGTCCGTTACCACCTTACGGCTCAACGTGTCTGCCACCATGTTAGCCTTGCCCGGATGATACTCAATCGAGCAATCGTAGTCCTTCAATAGCTCAATCCATCTATGCTGTCTTAAGTTCAAATCCTTCTGAGTCAGAAGATATTTTAGACTCTTGTGATCTGTGTAGACTATCGACTTTTCCTCGTACAAATAGTGTCTCCATATTTTTAGAGCGAAAACCACTGCAGCTAACTCCAAGTCATGTGTCGGATAGTTAACCTCATGCGGTCTCAGCTGTCGAGACGCATATGCCACTACTTTCCCTTCCTACATCAGCACACATCCCAAGCCAGTATGTGATGCATCACAATAGACCGTGAATACCTTTCCGCCTCAGTACGCATGCGTAATCGGAGCTTAGTCAAAATCTTCCTCAACTTGTGAAGCTTTCCTGCTTTCTCCGACCACACAAATGGAACTCTTCCTCAATAACTTAGTCAACGGTGGTTGCTATCGAGAAAATCCTTCCACAAATCTCGATAATACCTGCCGGACCTAGAAAACTCAATTTCACCATCGACCTAGGCGGTTTCCAATCCAACACCGCTTCAATCTTGCAGGTCCACTCTAATCCTTCACAGACACTACGTGACCTAAGAAAGTCACTTCCTCGGCCGAACTCGCACTTACTAAACTTGGCAAATAACTGCTTTTCCCTCAGTGTCTGCAACACCACTCGCAAATGTGCATCATGATCCTCCTCAGTCCTTGAGTACACCAATATGTCGTCTATAAATACTACAACGAATTGGTCCAAGTACTGCTGAAACACCCGATTCATCAAATCCATGAATGCTGTCGGTGCATTGGTTAACCCGAACGGCGTCACCGAAACTCGTAATGCCCATACCAAGTACGAAACGCCGTCTTGTGGATATCAGCCTCCTTCACCTTTAGTTGATGATACCCAGACCTTAAATCAATCTTTGAGAAAATTGATGCCCCCTTAAGCTGATCGAACAAGTCATCTATCCTCGGCAACGGATACTTGTTTTTGATCGTCAGCTTGTTCAACTGGCGGTAGTCTATACACATCCGCATTGTACCATCTTTCTTTTTGACAAAGAGTACCGGTGCTCCCCAAGGTGAAACACTTGGCCGGATAAAACCTCGGTCCAACAACTCCTGAATCTGAGCCTTCAGCTCTACCAATTCCTTTGGCGCCATTCTATACGGGCAATAGATATCTAGCGCGATCCCGTAATGATCTATACCAAATTCAACTTCCGATCGAGGCGGACTGAAAGTTCCTCGAAATACGTCAACAAATTCCTTTCTTGTTCGGACATCCTTTACAAAGAACCTCCTTAGCCTCCAAAGCACACGCGAACCAAAATCGCCTCACAAATTTCTTCCCGACCATCTTCCGACCTTCAATGCCGATACCACGTTGGATAGATAATCTCTTCTATTACCTATCATCACCACTTCTTCACCTCAACTATTCTCAAAACCATGCACTTAACTTGTGTAATCCAAACTTGCTTGGTATTTTACCACCAGTCCATCCTAAGAATCGATCGAACTCCCCAAATGGCGGTTCCATCAAATCAGCTACAAACACTACCCCTTGAAGTTCTAGGGGTACATCCCTATACAGCTTATTTACTTCTACAGAGTGACCTAGAGGGCTAATTACTTTCGTCTCCCTAGAAGTAATTTCAAAGTCTATGTTCATGGTCTCTACTATGCTACTAACAACATACAAATGCGTCGAACCCACATCAATCAAAGTAATATACGGTAATCCAAAGATTAGGAGCGTACCAGTTATGACGTCCGGTGCGTCGCCTCCTCTCGATGTCTCATTGCATATACCAACCAGTGTCTTGCTTGATGTTGTTTTGCCCTTCGCTGGCGTCCCACGGCCTCTACCCGAGCCATTACCTCCCTAGCAGTACCACGACCCCTCTGCGGAGGTGGTCCCTCATTTCGAGGCGAGCACGACCCACGACCCTCGATGAATCCTTGCTAACTTACGTGGGCAGTCCCTCACACGATGATCCGATGAACCACACTCAAAACATCCCTTTCCACCACCCAACATCCTCCCCAATGAGATTTCCACATCGATTACATCGCTGGTCCCGATTAGTAGCGATGAGGCCTTCCAGATTGATTCGCCCACTGTCTAGCCCTTTTTTACGGATTATCGATCGACCCCGATGATCCAAAACCTCTCTTGTGTCTATTCCTATCTAGATTCTGTCTTACAGACTCCTTTACCCCTTCAGCTACCTTGGCCTTTTCCACTAGCATATCAAACTCTCGCTCCTACTATGGAGCGATCAGCAATCTCAGCTCATCTCTCAATCCATCCTCAAACCTAGACACATCGTTCATGTTTTGTAGCCACGATGCCCCTAGCATACTGGCTCAACCTTAAAAATTCTGCCTCATACTCCGAGACAGACTTACTCCCCTGAACCAGCCTCAAAAACGCCTTCCCATGCGCATCAATATAGCTAGTCCCGACATACTTCTTCTGATAAGCTACCTTAAAATGGTCCCAAGTGAGATCATTCACTGCAGCACTATCTCGAACCGTGAGCCACCACTAGTATGACTCATCCCGGAGAAGCGACACTATCCTTTCGCTTTTTCCTCGGTGATCGATCCAAGTCATCCATGATTCGCTCCGTCGCCTCTAACCAATACTCAGCCGTATTGGGTGCCACACCAGATACTCCACGAAAAACTCAGCTCCATTAGCTCGGAGTCGCTCAGGTACCGACTTTCGAGCTCCCATGCCTCCACCTGCTCCAGCCACCCTTTCCAAAACCCGCAGCATCGCCTGTGATACTGCATCATCCCCGTCTGATCCTGATATTCCACATCAGTGGCTGGTGGTGGTGGCATTTCATTTTGGACCCTTGACCAGACCTAACGGGCTCCGACACGGTCATTCGGCCTCTACCACGGCCACGCACATTACGACCACGTCCCCTAGAATTCATGTCTATAGTTGCGATTTATCTATTTAAGAGATTTTTATGAATTAGCTTCTATTTCACTGATTACCCACGAATAAGTTTTATGTAAAGAAATTTGGTAGTGGTTCTTTCGATCATCACACAGTTTTTAGTTCAATTCCCTACCCTCATTCCACTTGTAGGGGTATTCTCGTCACTTCACTATCCGGGGGTATTTCTGTAATTTTAACCTATCGGGGTATTTTGGTAATTAAAATAGGGTTAATTCGAAAACTTTTACAAATCATAGATATTTTTCAAAATTTCTCGAAATCGGAGGGTGTTTTGGTAATTTCACAAACCAGGGGTATTTTCATAATTTTTCATAATCCAAGGGTATTTTCGAGTTTTTTTTCAAAATATGGTTCAAGGTGATTTTACAAAATAAGGGTATTTTGAAAATTTTCAATCTAGGGGTACTTCGGTAGTTTTCCATACTGAGGGCATTTTGGTAATTTTACATGTTAGGGGTAATTTGGTCTTTTTTTCCAAATAAGGGGTATTGTGGTAATTTCAAAACTAAAGTTTAAAGTGTTTTGAGGCAAAATGGCTGGTCCCTTTTGGGTTTTAATTATTAATTTTAGCCTGTAAATAAGTCGTCTTAGCTGGGGTGAACCGTCACTACGCACCAGGTAGGATTCGAGTGGAGAGGAGGTGAGTCACTAGGACTGCTTAAATACCAAGCTCCCCCCTGAATCCAATCCTAGACATGCGCACAATGGTTGCCACACCTTGGCTCGATGGCGTACTCACAGGTTTGTTTTGTGGATCATTAAGTCTTATGCTATTTATGTTGGAGTAAGCTATTCACGGGTTCAATAATTCCTATTCTACTAGTCTACGATCTCGAGATTCCCATTTCCCCGCATATAATTCACACAACAGTCAAAAGTACTTACCTGGGCGGATTGGTGCCGGAGACTCGGTGCCATGCTTCTCAAACCATATATTTTCAAACAAAAACATTTTAGAACCATACTTTAAAACATTTTTGGGCCTCGGGCCCACAGTGAGCCTTTGAACTTGGCTCTGATACCAAAAATGTAACACCCCAAACCCGATCAACACACCACGACCGAATCTGGCATGTCACAGAGGAAAATGTTTTGAAGAAAATCGAGTTATCGATTAAATTTTGTGGAAAACTCTTTGTTGCTCTATGTTTGTAGAAATCAGGTGCATGACTAGTTAAAAACTGATGGTTTACTTTGAAATCCTAGAAATAAATCTTTAAAACTTAGTTGTCGATCCATAGATTAGAAAACCTTTTTGTAAATTTTTTTAAAGGAAACCCAAATGATTAATTTGGAAACCGTTTGAGTTGTTGAAAACAATTAAGTTGTCATTTGTTATCAAGTGATTTGTATTACTCGATGGTAAGGTTTTGAAAACCATTGCGTTTTGTAGTTTAGAAAACCTTGCGCTCACATTATTAAATTAATCAAATAATTCACTTAACCATGTTCGAAGTCAAATCCAAAACATATAAATAATTCAAAACATAATTTAAAAGGCCTTATTACAATACCCAAATAATAAATAAAACGAAATATGAAATAATTACCCAATTCAAAATCCAAGTAAAACCAAATGTTTTAATGCATGGGCCACCTCGAGTCCATCCGGCTCCTCATCCGCAATTTACGAGTCACCTGAAAAGATAAGGGAGAAGGTGAGTCACCAAGACTCGGTGCATAAATCCTCCTCCCGGATAATGCAACATACTTACACAAATCATAACCAAGCAATACATATAATGCACCCAAACCTAGCCATCCATACTCCATTTCTACCTCGTGTGGTACCAAACCACTGGTGGTGCCAAACCACTGGTGACCCAAAGTCACGATATCCAATAAAAATGTGGTGCCAAACCTTTGGTGACCCAAAGTCACGAGATATCAATAATCCAAGTGTGGGGCCAACCACGTGTGATACCAAATCATGGCGACAATCCCGATAAATCAACTGTGGGGCCAACCCACTGTGGTGCTAAGCCACTGGGACGAGTCGCTATGAGGTGCCAAACCTCTGGTGACCCAAAGTCACAAAATAATCTGTGGTACCAAACCACTGGAGGTGCCAAACCTCGGGTGACCCAAAGTCACGGATATCATCTTCCCCCTCCTCTCATATCACCCATCACAATGCAAAACTTATGCAAATCATGCATCATGCTTTGTTATGAATCATATAACAAATACATCACAGATCATTGTATTAAGCATCATATAGCAAATCATATCGAGACGGACTTACCCGAATCCTTGTTCATACCCTTACGGTATCATATCAAGATCTACACAATTTTCGGCTTTTAACATATTCAGGTTATTAATATATTTACTTAGTTATAAAGTGTGCAAGTTACACACATGTTACTAACGCAAGCACTAAATCCCGAAGACCCGATCTACCGCACTAGATCTCCTTGCCCTACATTCGGCCAATCACAAAACCATTAACAAGGCCATTCGACCATACCAATAAATCTCGAAGGGTGAGATTATGCATAAACAACACCACCCTTACCTTTCTGCCTTACGAAAACAAATCTCAACACCAAAATATGCGAGGTGATTCTCCCCTACATTCGGTCAACCAATAAAGCTTAGTCTCAATAGCCTTGCTTTTCAACAACAAGAATGATGAACCAACGAGATATCCTTACCACTTGACTTACCAAATCGATTGTTAGAGAATGGAGGCTTAGATCGACTACTTCAAAATCCCGGAGAACCTAGGAGAAATCGTCCTTATAGATGATTAGAAATCTATTACCAAATTGAAATTCAACTTTTGCTCCTATGAAAGTCGACGAGAGAAAAGAAAAGGAACAAAAAGGAATTTGGCCAAGACACTTACCCTTCTCAAAACCGATTGAAGAAGAGCAGAAGAAGATCCACCCTTGTTTGATATTCACCAAAGCAACTAGAAGTAAGAGAGGAAATTTTGACAAAGGTTGAGTGGTGAAGGAAGATTCTGCTATGGTTGATAGAAGAGAAACAATTGAGATTTGGCTCAAAGGAAAAAAAGAATGGAAGAAAAGATGATGGGTACTCGGCTTAGGCTTAAAGAAAAAGGGATTAAGAGGTTTGACAAGAAAAGAAAATAAAGGAGAGGATGGGGTCTTGGCGATTATGAAAAGAAGAAAAAGAAAGGTGGGAGAAAGAGAGGTTCGGCCAAGCACCTTAATTGCCGAAAAGAGAAGAGAAGAAGATGTCAAGTGAGGGTTTCGGTTTGCAAAGAGGAAAAGTGAGAATTCAAGAGAGGGTTTTGGTTTTCTTCCCCACCAAATGCACCAAGGCTTTGCTAGCTGAAAATGTCATCTAGCCACCCCTAAGTCTCCCAATCGATTACTCCTCTCATATCAGAGTCCAGATTTCAGCAAACCTCTCTGAATCACTCCTGGCCAATCATTCAAATTAATTTGACTTGTTCAATGCTTATCTGACAGAGTTTGTGCTGAGCACAACTCTTCCCCCTTGGCGTCAAAATAATAAGCAAAAGTGAGATTTCTGCTGCTCGATCTGAGCTCTCCCTTCCCTGCATGTGGCATCAATCATAGGGCCCTAAGTGGTGCCTCCTTGCCACTTTACCAAGCCCAATCTTTTGCTTTAAGCCCAATCTTGTGCTTAATCCCCCACAAATTATACTTAACCCCTAGCTCCTTCCGCTCCCTTCACTTAAAACTTAAAAACAAAAATTTCCTGCAACTCGGGCCTACTCTAAACTTATAACTAGATCTTACAACACCACAAATAATTAACACAACGGCCACACACATGCAAAGAAGCTCAAACACAATAACCCCTATTTAAGGATGTTACATTATTCATGATATATAGGATAGATTGTTCATTGCATGGGTATATTTGACTAAACTTAGTTAAAGTAAATTTATATGTTTTTGTGGTATGTTCTTTCGTGAGACAATCATAGTCATTAAAGTTCGGTGAAGATAGTAGTATATGTTTATAATTTGTTTGAATAGTTGGTGATTAGGTGTGATTTTATGTATTTTATTATTATATGATATGTATGGGATATATTAGATATTAAAAGGAATGCAATCGACTATTGAGATAAAAATAGACTATTATGTGAGATATGGTAATTTTAGTTTGAATAAGTGATGCTTGTAAGAAAAATGATATTAGCATGTTTATTTTTGGTTTTGATATTTTATAATGTAAAATAAATGTTTGCCTTTGAATATGATATTAATGATCTATTTGAATGTATGAAAGTTAAATATTTTTCGAAAATGCCTCGTAATTCATTCTAGTGACGGATACGGGTTAGGGGTGTTACAATTTTGCTCATAACACACGACCGTGTTTGACATCCCAAGACACGTTGGTTTCTAAGGTAGGCCCATTTTGTCCTTTTTTGGCCCGTTTCTCATTCTTTTGACTCCTCACTCTCTTGAATGTAAAACATGAAATTAAGGGATTAGTAGCATCAAATTCATCAAATCTAATGAAAATTCATCCAAAAATAAGCCAAGCATTGATCGTTTGTCAGAGTCTTAAAAATTTATATAATGAGTGATCTAGCCTAAAAACTAATTGTGGCAATGACTTGAGGCAAGCGCACCTATCAAACAGTAGTATAGTTTAGTGGCAAGATCGGATTGTCGAACCCAAAGGAACCAAAAGTACTAATACTAACTTTCTTTTTATTATTTAACCTAAGAATTAAAGGAATTGTTGTTTAACCTAAACTTAACTAACTACTAAACTAAAGATGCTAAGACAAAGAGAATGAATTGGGGAAATACTTGTGGGAAAAACCAATTGATTAAGATAATACCCGAGGAAGAATCCACCTAGACTTCACTTGTTATTTTACTCGAACTGCATTTATTTATTCACTTGACTTGATCCATAGGATTCTGTAATTTATATTAATACCTCTCTTGAGGCTACTAACGTCTAACCCTAGGTTGATTAATTGAAATCTCTTTCTAATTAAAACCCTAGAATCGCATTAACTCGATCTATGGACTCCCATATTAGGTTTGACCCTAATCTGACAGATTTTTGTCATCCTATCTCTAGGGTTGCGATCAACTCCGCTTAACTATGCTAGATCTACTCTTAAACAAGGAATATTCCTCCTCTGCCTAAGGGCATGAATACTTGAATCAATATCCTAAAATATCAAAAAAAGAATTAAGAACACATAATTAAGAACAAATCAAGTATTTATCATATAGTTCAGAAAATAATAACAAGATTCATTTAAGGTTTCATCCCCCTTAGGTATTAGAAGGGATTAGTTCATAATCATAAAAGAATACATCTCAAAAGAAAATATAAAACAAAACATAAGAAAAACAATAAAATCCTCTAAAGGAATTGAAGGAGAGATCCCCAGTCTTAAGTATGACTCCGGCTTCTTGAGATGAATCAACTGGCTTTCCTCGAGTGAATCCCACTATTCGGCCTCTCTAGCTCGGCTCCTTGGCCTAGCTGAACTCCCCCTTTTAGGTTCGCCTCTAGGGCTTTTATATAGGCTTTTGGAATGTCTTTCTTCTTCTCTAAGTACCCTAATCCAATGAAACTCTTCTTTTTTTGCGACAGGGACACGTCTATGTGGCACGTCCGTGTGGTTCGAGGCCAGGCCGTGGTCGGATCTATTAAGGAGGCACGGCCATTTGTTTCGGGCCCAGGCTATGTGCAATTCATTCTTTGGCCCATTTTCCTTGTTTTCAGCCCGTTTTTCGTTCTTTTCATCCTTCGGTGCTCTTCTAAGTATAAACATGAAATTAAAGGATTAGGAGCACCAAATTCCACAATTCCAAGACTAAATCATCCAAAAGTATGCTAAATGTGTGATTAAAATATGTACATATTACGATTTATCAAATACCCCCACACTTAAGATTTTGCTTGTCCTCAAGCAAAAATTCTCAACTCACAATTAAAACTAACTTTCTCAATTCATAATATTCATCGATAATGTTTCATCATAATTCATGGATAATTTATACATGGATAATTTAAGTAAAAAGGGTCCTAAAGATTCAATCAATCAAAGTCATAGTTTTTGTAACATGAAAATATAGGTGTTTCCCTTTGCCTAAATAATCACCTTTAATTCAAAATCGACCAAAGTTGACATCCTCACTAAAGATTCACTCAAATCACTCAAAGTGTTTAAGGTTCAAAATTTAGCACTCAACAATCAAACATGAAAATTTAATCTCATAGGCTTTCCTAAAAATCAAATCTACACCATTATAAATTGAGATGATACACAAATCAAAAGGTCTTTAAAGAGTTGTAATGGGGCTTGGTTAAAGGTATGGAGAAAGGCTGAATTAAAGGGTTAGAATCGAGATCGAATTGACAATTTACCTAACTAGAAAAATGAACTAATCCTGAATAATTACATCAATTGAAAGCTTGTAATGCTAATAATATGAGCTTCTTTTTCAAGATGTGGAATTTAAATGTATCAGCTCACTTAATTATAGAACTAATAACTAATATACTTTTATTTTTTTATTTTAAGAACAAATCAAGTAAATACATAATATAAGATGAATTCAACTCTTGAGATAAAATAATTAGGCAAATCGATCAAATCAAACTAGATAGAAGGGTAGTTAAGAAAAATGGTGATAACAAATACAAATAGGTTTTGGGTTAATATTAGTGGGTGAATCAATAAAAGGGTTGTTAGGATCAAAGGGGTTCACTAGGGGTTAATTGTGAAGGTAGGCTTTTAGTGGAGTAAGTGGGTTAAATCCTAAGTGCTTTTATCATTTATGTATATCAAATCAATAATGTGGCATCGACCTGTATAATCGAAGCAAGTTCTAGAATAACAAATCAATGTTGACACACTCATAATCAATAAAGTGAGCACGAAAAATGTATGCTTTAAAAGACTCAAAATCTCACAAAAATTTTGGGTTTTTGATATCAATTTTGTAAATTTCAAATTACAAGGTAATATTCAAATTTAGGTCAATAACCTAGCAGATTTTTAATTCTGAAAAATAGACTTATCATGCTTGATTCTCTAGTATCTTAAAGTTTAAATTATCAATGCACAATTAACTATGACTTAATCTAAAACATATCAATAAAATTCATAAATCAACAGCAATTTCATTCTAATTAGTGATATGAGAAAATTACTTAAGATAAGATATCATTCAAGGATTTGAGAATAATGCAAAAGTTAGGAACTTTTCTAAATAAATTTCACCCCACACTTCAGATGTACATTACCCTCAATGTACAAAGACAAATATTCACAATATAGTAAGAAAATCATAAGTGAGGAGAGAAGTGAAACTTCCTGAAATTTTTTTTTTTTGGATGGAGTCAAAGAAAAGAAATAGGGAAAATTTGGGCCGCGTTGAAGGAGGAAATGGTGCTGAAGGTTACTAGGGTCGTGGTGGTGTGATTCCCAAGTAGCCTGAAAAACCTAAATAAACAAAATCAAAACATAATAATATAGATTTAGAACAAGAGAGATAAAGAGAAGAAAAATAAATGAGAAGAGAAAAGAAAAAGAGAGATTAAATGGACTCAAAGGTCCTTTTCCTTTCGAGTTAGTAAAGCGGTTGGCATGAACTTATGTAGATTGGTCTCGCACAGGGAGACTGTGTTAGGATCCTTCCACTTCTTTGACATTGATAGGGTGTAGATAAAAAAGATTGAATAACTAATAAAGAGGAAAATGAAAAGGGAGGGGAGTGTAGAGGTTATAGAAGAAGGGGAGTGGGGAGTGGGAGAGAAGAGGAGGGAGTGTTTAAATAAAAATTTCAGCTCTGGTACATCCCCACGCCCGTGTATTATGGGCGTGTAATATCCCGGGTTAAGGGGCTATCTTGATTTGGCATTGTTTGCATGTTTAATTGCTTGCTATTGTGTTGTTTTGGTGTTTTCGGGATTTAGTTGTAGGCTAGGTGTGAGCCTGGGTAGATGGTGAAATGCTTGTTTTTGGGCTTTAGGGGATAGAAGCAGAAGGTGTTGGGGTTTATATTTAAATTAAGTGAAATTATAACACAAACAAGGAGCTAGCAAAGTGGCAAGCATGTGCCACATGGAGTGTGTGTGTGTGGCGTCATCTTCAAGGGAGGTCTTGTGTTCAAGTGTGAGAATCCACCCTTTTTGTCTCTCATTTTGGCGGCATGGAGGGAGGAGTTGTGGATGATTTAAACTCTACCTTGGACTTGGTCAAGTGGTGACTTGGATGGTGGAGAGCAAAGTGGGAGGAGGACTTGGTCCACTCATTTCAAATGAGTGAATGGGAGCTTTGGGGATTGTGGCGAAATTTAGGGGAGTTGGAGGGAAGGTGGCGGCTTGGTGTGGGAGAGGGGAAGTAGAATATGCCTTTGGCTTTGGTGCATGTTTGGTCATTTTGGTAAGCTAAGTCCTCTCTTTTGTCAAGAAAACAAACCAATTTCCTTTGTAGAAACTCCCTCATTTTGTTCTTTCTCTCATCTTTTGGGCAAAACTCAAGCCTCTAAAACCATTTCTTTTCCCATTTCTTCTTTTGGTGGCAAAATTCTTCTTCTCTCAAAAGCAATGAAATTCCTCCATCTCTCCTTCGTGAAGTCAAGCCTAGTTCTTAAGATTTACTTGTTGCTCTCATCCTTTTCTTTTGTTTTTCTTTGAAGCAAATGCCTCTCCTAGTTTCTTTCTTCTTCTAAACCGAAAGCACCACCCTTGCCAACACCTCTCTACTTTCTTTCTCTTCTTAAAATTGTAAGCCGTTGTCACCATCGGTGTTGCCCATTCTTTCAAGCCGAAACTCATTCTTCAAAATCACCATCATTCCTCTCTTTTTCTTTAAACCGAAAGCACCTCTCCATATCTTCAACTATTTCTTTCTCATTCTTAAAACCTATTAGCCGATTTTCTCCCCATTGTTTCTCTTCATCCCTTTGGGGTGCCGTGTAACCTTCATTTCTTCTCATTTCTACTCCTTTTCTTTCCACTCAAACCGAGCATAGGTGTGTGTTAAACACTTAAGACCGAACCTTCCTTGCTATTGGCCGAATATTTGGTGGTGTTGGGAGCTTGGTTCCAATCGTTTGGTGGTGGGTAAGTCCTTGGCCGAATGGTCATCTCCTTTCTCTCCTTATACTTTGTCAAGGTTGGTTGATTAAGGGCCGAAAGGGGTCATGTTGGAAGGATTCTAATCTCTCTTTGTTATAGGGTCTTTGGAGTGTGAAAGCTAAGCAAGGGATCGCTATTCTTTTGTTGATCGATTGGTAAGTAGGGGTAAGTACATGGTGTTGTTATTATTTCAATCTTTTTTAGGTTCGATTAAGGAAAAGGTAGCAAAAGATTAAGCTGTTCATCTTTTATGGTGTAGCCGATTGCTAAGGAGAATCATTGGGTGATTCGGGATTTGGTAAGAAACCGTCGGTGAAAGGTAAGAACTTTCGACAAACCCTTTTGGTCTAAATGGTGTTGGCGAATGTATAGATGTCTAACCCTATGTTTTGGCGATTGTAGAAGCTTGTACTCGAGGGACTTAGATTGCTTTTGTCGGGATTTCTAGGCAGATTTACAGGTGTGTAAACTAACACTGCGATACCTAGTAATGTTATTAATAAACTGTTTGCTGTTAAAAGCGATACCGATATGATGGATAATTGGATACCCAAATGGGGTATGTGTACGGATCCCGTAAGTCTATTTTATTACAAGTCCTATTATGGATACTTTGAATATGATGATCTATCTTTGTATATGTATGCTATGAGATGCAATGTTGGACATGGTTGCATGAGTTACATGATTGCATATTGTACATGAGTTAGTATGACATGCATGGGTGATCTGAGTGGAGGGGCGGTGATATTTTGTCTTGTGAGCACCGGTGCTTTAGTAGCACACTTTGTGACTTTGGGTCACGGAGGTTTGGCACCTCATTGCGACTTGTCCTGTGGTTTAACCACAGTGGGTTGGCCCCACTTGAGATATGGGATCGTCTGCGCTAGTGATTTGGTATCACACGATGGGTTGGCCCCATCATCGAGTTGTGACCGGTCACCGGTGCTTTAGTAGCACAATTGTGTCTTTAGGACACGGTGGTTTAGCACCACATTGCCGGATATTGTGTCTTTGGGACACGGTGTTTTAGTAACACATTGTGACTATATGTCACCGGTGGTTTAGCACCACCGGTGGTTTGGTACCACCTGGGGTAGAAAAGCGATATGGATGGTTAGGATCGGGTTGCATTAATTATATTGCTTTGTATGATGTGTGTTAGCATGTTGTTCTTGGGAGCGGGATTTACTTTGAGTCACTCGACTCACCCTCTCCTTTGATATTTGGGTGACTCGTGAGCCGGACATGGGCCGGGATGGACTGGGGGTGCACATGCCATGCTTTAATAAAGGACTATTGAATTTGGGTACTTTAATTTATTTACTTTATTTGGGTTTTTTTTTATTGGATTTGTAAGAGGCCTTTGATTTATATTTTGGTGATGTTTATGTTTTAATTAAATTTCTAATATGCCTTAACAAAACAAGTTGGTATGAATTTTTACTAAAACTTGGAAAGATAATGATTTCAAAATTGTAACGCAATGTGATTTTAAACCATGCCATCGGGTATCACACTATGTCTTTATAGTAAGCAAACTCAAATGATTTTCAAATCAAACTTCTATTACTCCTAAGTCTAAAAAGAGTTTCAAGTAACACTAAGAAACTAATAAGGTTTAAATGGTTTAAACTCGTTTAACCACACATTCTAGTTAAGATTTCAAAATCTCGGGTTTCAAATACACCACGATTTCAAGCAAGACTACTGAATTGTCTTCAAAATCGTGTGTTTTCACTCGGTTTTAATGAAAAATTTAACCTCTCACAAACATGTTTTCCCGTAGCATACCAGATCTGGACGTGGTGTCTTGTCCGGGTTTGGGGTGTTACATTTGTGGTATCAGAGCCAAGTTCAAAAGCTCGGCTGTGGGCCCGAGGCCCAAAATGTTTTAAAACTATAATTTTCAAGTATGTTGTTTTTAAAGTATGGTTTGAAGGGCATGGCACCGAGTCACCGGCACCAGTTCGCCCAGGTAAGTACCCCGTACTATTTGTTGTGATTGATATGATTGAATGGCTAGTGATAGTAAGATACTTTAGAGACTGAAACTAATAGGACTCTGTGGACTCGCGAAAACAAAGCTTCTTTAAAATTCATAAAACTTTGCTTTAAACACAGTGGAATAATGGTGATACATAAGATTCTTTAATTGAGACGAGATCTAGTCATGAGTACCGAGGTGGACATGGTCGTGGGCGTGGTCGCGGTGAGGATGACTATATCTGAGCCCGTGGGTTCAGGCGGGGGTTGAGAGAATGAGATCTGGGATTCGCCACCGGTGGAGGTGGTGAGTTCGAGAACAGACCCGCGATGATCTTGATATCAGCGAGCGATCTGCGGGTTTTAGAGAGGGTAGCTGGAGGCGGTGGGGCGTGGGAGCTAGGAAATCTGTGCTGGCGACTTGAACAAATGAAATTTGAATTCTTCCGGTATCTCTGGTGTTGCTCCTAGCACCTTCTGATCTTGGCCGAAGCGGTGAGCGGATCATGGATTTATCTGGACCTAACAGTAGAAGAAAAATTAAAGGGATCGTATCAACTTCTCGAGATGAGTCATATCGGTGGTGGCTCACGGTTAGTGACAATACCTGCAATGAAGATCGACTTGGGACTATTTTGGGCCGCTTATCGGAAGAAGTACGTCGGAGCTAATTACATAAATGAAGCGGAGGAAAGCATTTTTGAGGTTAGTCCAGGGAGCAAATCATGACGGAGTATGAGGCCAAGTTTAAAGGTGAGTCGGTATGCGAGGTATGGTGGCTCTTGAAGAGGAAAGGTCGTTCGTTTCGAGGATGGCTGCGAGACGAATCGAAGGTGATAATTGCGCCAGCAGGAGCGTGAATTTGCAGTTACGGTTGAAAAGCGAAGGTTGTCGAGGGCATTAAAGAGTCGCGAGGCGAGTATGGATAGAAACCAAATCATAAGCGAGTTTGGATCTTACGGGTCATCGGTAATCGGCGAGAAGAGGGCTAGACCGAGTGGGCGAATCGATCGGGTAGGTTTATTCTTGCTAAGCGTGGACCGCCGCATTATAACCGTTGTGGAAAGGCTCATTGGGAGGATGTTGGGTGATGGTAGAGGTTGCTTTGAGTGTGGCTCATTTGGACCACCGAGTGAGGATTGTCCGCAAGTTAGCTAGAAATCGGTCCAAGAGTCGGTAGTAATCAATCTGAAATAATGGACCGCCGCAGAGGCCGAGGTAATGGCGAGGAGGTAATGAGTTACAGTGGTAGTGGAGCCTTTGAGGTGCGAGGCGGAGAGTTCGAGGCCGTGCACTGGTTTGGTATATCTTTGCGGCCGAGAGGAGGCGACGCCTTAGGACGTCATCATAGAGTCGTTTTTGATTTTGGTTCTCCTTATCTTTGCTTTAATTGATGTGGGGTCTACGACTCTTATGTTGCCGATGAGTATAATAGAGACAATGGATTTAGACTCGAGATATCTCTTAGGCGGATGACCGTAATAAGCCCTCTAGGTCACTCTGTAGTGGTAGATAAACTGTAGAGGCGTACCTCTAGAACTCCAAGGGTATCTTTTGAGGCGATCTGATGGAGCTAGTTTGGGGAGTTCGATCGATTTTAGGGATGGGTGGTGAGTAAGCATCGGTGAAGTTGAATTGCTGTGACTAAGCGCATGGTTAAAAGCTGGTGAGGGTGATGAAGTAGTTACGATCGGTAATAGGAGAAACTATCATCCAACTTGGTATACGCTCTGGCCAAGAAAATGGTTAGAAAGGGTTCTGAAGCATATGTGGTGCAGTGTATGCCTTAGAGGCTAAGGAGTCTTCGTGAGAGCTGTTTGGACGATCGGGAATTTGTGGATGTGTTTCTGAGGAGCTTAGGGTTTGCCACGGATCGGGAGGTAGAGTTCGGGATAGATCATTGCGGAGCTAGCGCGCGATATCCATTACTCCGTCTGAGGATGGCACTAAAGAATTAGTGGAGCTTAAGGCTCAAATCCGGAGTTATTGGAGGGGTTTTATCGGGCCAAGTATTTACGCCTTGGGAGCGCCGGTACTTTTTGTAAAGAGGAAAGAGCGGTACTATGCGGATGTGCATAGACTACCGCTAATTGAATAAGTGACGATCAAAAACAAGTATCCACTTGCCTCGGATAGATGACTTGTTTGATCGGTGAAGAAGCGTCTGTTTTCTCGAAGATTGACCTAAGGTGCAGGTATCACCATTGAAGGTAAAAGAGGCGGATATCGTAAGACGGCATTAGTACTCGGTATGGGCACTTTGAGTTTTTGGTTATCTGTTCGGGTTGACCAGCGACCGTGACTTTCATGGATCGATGAATAGGGTGTTCCATGATTACCTAGATCGGTTCGTGGTAGTTTTATCGACGACATCTTGGTTTACTCAAGGATCGAGGAAGAGCATGATACTCATTACTGGTGGTATTGCGATTCTAAGGGAGAAAGCAATTTCTGTCTGAAGTTCGAGAAATCGAGTTCGGCTCGGGAGGTGACATTTTTGGGTCATGTAGTGTCATTTGAGGGATTAAGTGGACCCCGTAAGATAGAAGCGGTTTTGGATTGGAAGCCGCCTAAGTCGATGGCGGAGATTCGGAGTTTCACAGGGTTGGCGAGGATACTCTAGAAGATTTGTGAGGGTTCTCGTTAATTGCGACCGATGACCAAATTATTGAGAAAGGAGTTCCGTTTGTTTGGGTGAGAAGCGGCAGGAGAGCTTCGATAAGTTAAAGAAGATTTTGATGAAGCTCGGTCGATTCAACTTTGAGGTCGGTAAGGAATTCACGGTGTCTTGCGATGCATCACATACGGATTGGGTTGTGTCTTGATGCAAGAAGGAAGGTTGTGGCTTACGATCCGGCAAGTGAGGCCACATGAGGTCAATTATCCTACGCACGATTTGGAGCTTGCGGTACGTAGTATTGCCCTAAAGATATGGAGGCATTACTTATGCGGCGAGAGATCGGTAGTCTATACGGACCATAAGAGTCTGAAGTACCTTCCGACTCGGAAAGACTGAATCTGAGGCAATGGCGGTGGATTGAAGTCTTTGAAAGACTACGATTGCTCAATTGAGTATCATCGGGCAAGGCTAACGTCGTGGCGAGACGCGTTGAGCCGTAAGGTTGTTTTGGATCTAAGAGCGTTGTTGCCCACTTGAGTTTGTACGATGGCGGAGTATTACAGCGTAAGCTGAGTTAAGCCTACTTGGGTTGCAGCGGATCGAGCGGTTGTTAGATGAGGTTTTGGCGCTTGAGAGGACTCAGTCGAGAATAATGGTTTGAAGGGTTCTGACTTGTCCGGTGATGGGGTTACGTGTTTCGAGGAAGGCTTGTATGCCAAGAGATTTGAATTGAGGCAAAAGATTCTTGAGGATGCTCATAGCAGCCCTCACGCTATGCATCTGGAGGTAGCAAAATGTATAAGGATCTCGTGGAGCGATTACGGTGGTAAGATGCGAAAAAGGAGGTGAGCGAGTTTGTAGGGAAGTGCGACATGTCGACAAGTCAAGGTGAGCACCGATTCCGTCTGGGTTGCTTGACCGATGAAGATTCCACGATGGAAGTGGGAAAGAATAACTATGGATTTAAATCGGTGGATTCGCTACACCGAGCAAGAAGGATTGGTCAGGTAATTGTGGATCGGTGACTAAATCAGCTCACTTTATTCCGGTGAGGGTGGATTACTCACTCTGAGAGGTTGGCAAAGCTGTATGTATCGAGATAGTGAGGCGCATGGGGTGCCGTGTCGATCATCTCGGATAGGGACCCCAGATTCACGTCAAGGTTACGGAAGGCTTTGCATCGGGCTCTGGGTACACAGTTAGATTTCAAAGACTGACATTTCATCCATGATGACGGGCAATCGAGAAAGGGTTATCTGATATTGGAGGATATGCTTGAGGTTGTGTTTTGGACTTGAGGGTAGTTGGGAGGAGTATCTACGTTGGTGAGTTCGCCTACAACAACATGACTACCAAGCGAGCATTAAGATGGCACCTTATGAGGCGTTATGCGGTAGGAAGTGTCGTTCACCGACTTGTTGGACGAGTTAAGTGAGCGTCGCTTATTGGGACCAGAGTTGGTTCTTTGAGACCGAGGACAAGGTTAAAGTGATTGAGCTCGATTAAAGGAAGCTTGGACGGCGAAGTCTTATCTGCCGATCTTAAGCGAAGAGATATAGAGTTTCTTTGTGGGGATCGAGTGTTTACGAAGGTCTCGCCTTGGAAGAAGGTGTTGAGGTTAGGGAAGAAAGGCAAAAGTCGAGTCCGAGGTTTATTGGGCGTATAAGGTACTAAGGCGAGTGGGACGATTGCATATCATTTCGAGTTGCCGGTGAGCTAAGTCGATTCATGGCGTGTTCCACGTTTGATGCTTGGCGATATCGTCCGATCCATCACATGTGGTAACAGATGAGGAGATCGAGGTAAATCCAGATATGTCCATAGAGGAAGAGCCTGTCTGATTTTAGATCGGGATGTGAAGGTTCTGCGCAAGAAGTCCGTGCCGTTGGTTAAGGTCCTTTGGCGGAATCATGGCGTAGAAGAAGCGACTTGGGAACCCGAGGATATGATGAGGCAACAATACCGCAACTCTTGACCTGTAATTTCGAGGTCGAAATTCTTTTAAGGGGGTAGAACTGTAATATCCCGGGTTAAGGGGCTATCTTGATTTGGCATTGTTTGCATGTTTAATTGCTTGCTATTGTGTTGTTTTGGTGTTTTCGGGATTTAGTTGTAGGCTAGGTGTGAGCCTGGGTAGATGGTGAAATGCTTGTTTTTGGGCTTTAGGGGATAGAAGCAGAAGGTGTTGGGGTTTATATTTAAATTAAGTGAAATTATAACACAAACAAGGAGCTAGCAAAGTGGCAAGCATGCGCCACATGGAGTGTGTGTGTGTGGCGTCATCTTCAAGGGGGAGGTCTTGTGTTCAAGTCGCGAGAATCCCACCCCTTTTTGTCTCTCATTTTGGCGGCATGGAGGGAGGAGTTGTGGATGATTTAAACTCTACCTTGGACTTGGTCAAGTGGTGACTTGGATGGTGGAGAGCAAAGTGGGGAGGAGGACTTGGTCCACTCATTTCAAATGAGTGAATGGGAGCTTTTGGGGGGATTGTGGCCGAAATTTAGGGGAGTTGGAGGGGGAAGGTGACGGCTTGGTGTGGGAGAGGGGAAGGCCGAATATGCCTTTGGCTTTGGTGCATGTTTCGGTCATTTTTGGTAAGCTAAGTCCTCTCTTTTTGTCAAGAAAACAAACTAATTTCCTTTGTAGAAACTCCTCATTTTTGTTCTTTCTCTCATCTTTTGGGCAAAACTCAAGCCTCTAAAACCATTTCTTTTTCCCATTTCTTCTTTTAGTAAAGCAAATTCTTCTTCTCTCAAAAGCAAGCGAAATTCCTCCATCTCTCCTTCGTGAAGTCAAGCCTAGTTGCCGAATTTACTTGTTGCTCTCATCCTTTTCTTTTGTTTTTCTTTGAGTGAATGCCTCTCTAGTTTCTTTCTTCTTCTAAACCAAAGCACCACCCTTGCCAACACCTCTCTACTTTCTTTCTCTTCTTAAAATTGTAAGCCGTTGTCACCATCGGTGTTGCCCATTCTTTCAAGTGAAACTCATTCTTCAAAATCACCATCATTCCTCTCTTTTCTTTAAACCAAAGCACCTCTCCATATCTTCAACTATTTCTTTCTCATTCTTAAAACCTATTAGCCGATTTTCTCCCCATTGTTTTCTCTTCATCCCTTTTGGGGGTCTTAGTAACCTTTATTTCTTCTCATTTCTACTCCTTTTCTTTCCACTCAAACCGAGCATAGGTGTGTGTTAAACACTTAAGACCGAACCTTCCTTGCTATTGGCCGAATATTTGGTGGTGTTGGGAGCTTGGTTCCAATCGTTTGGTGGTGGGTAAGTCCTTGGCCGAATGGTCATCTCCTTTCTCTCCTTATACTTTGTCAAGGTTGGTTGATTAAGGGCCGAAAGGGGTCATGCTGGAAGGATTCTAATCTCTCTTTGTTATAGGGTCTTTGGAGTGTGAAAGCTAAGCAAGGGGATCGCTATTCTTTTGTTGATCGATTGGTAAGTAGGGGTAAGTACATGGTGTTGTTATTATTTCAATCTTTTTTTTTAGGTTCGATTAAGGCAAAGGTAGCAAAAGATTAACTGTTCATCTTTTATGGTGTAGCCGATTGCTAAGGAGAATCATTGGGTGATTCGGGATTTGGTAAGAAACCAAATCAGGTGAAAGGTAAGGGCTTTCGACAAACCCTTTTTGGTCTAAATGGTGTTGGCGAATGTATAGATGTCTAACCCTATGTTTTGGCCGATTGTAGAAGCTTGTACTCGAGGGACTTAGATTGCTTTTGTCGGGATTTCTAGGCAGCGTATTTACCGGTGTGTAAACTAACACGCGATACCTAGTAATGTTATTAATAAACTGTTTGCTGTTAAAAGCGATACCGATATGATGGATAATTGGATACCCAAATGGGGTATGTATACGGATCCGGGTAAGTCTATTTTATTACAAGTCCTATTATGGATACTTTGAATATGATGATCTATACTGTATATGTATGCTATGAGATGCAATGTTGGACATGGTTGCATGAGTTACATGATTGCATATTGTACATGAGTTAGTATGACATGCATGGGTGATCTGAGTGGAGGGAGCGGTGATATTTTGTCTTGTGAGCACCGGTGCTTTAGTAGCACACTTTGTGACTTTAGGTCACGGAGGTTTGGCACCTCATTGCGACTTGTCCCTGTGGTTTAACCACCGTGGGTTGGCCCCACTTGAGATATGGGATCGTCTCGCTAGTGATTTGGTATCACACGATGGGTTGGCCCCATCATCAGTTGTGACTTGGTCACGGTGCTTTAGTAGCACAATTGTGTCTTTGGGACACCGGTGGTTTGGCACCACATTGGCGGATATTGTGTCTTTGGGACACGGTGTTTTGGTAACACATTGTGACTATATGTCACGGTGGTTTAGCACCACCGGTGGTTTGGTACCACACGGGGTAGAAAAGCGATATGGATGGTTAGGATGGGGTTGCATTAATTATATTGCTTTGTATGATGTGTGTTAGCATGTTGTTCTTGGAGGCGGGATTTACACTTTGAGTCACTCGACTCACCCTCTCCTTTGATATTTGGGTGACTCGTGAGACGCGGACATGGAGCCAGGATGGACTCGGGGTGCACATGCCATGCTTTAATAAAGGACTATTGAATTTGGGTACTTTAATTTATTTACTTTATTTGGGTTTTTTTATTGGATTTGTAAGAGGCCTTTGATTTATATTTTGGTGATGTTTATGTTTTAATTAAATTTCTAATATGCCTTAACAAAACAAGTTGGTATGAATTTTACTAAAACTTGGAAAGATAATGATTTCAAAATTGTAGCATAATGTGATTTTAAACCATGCCATCGGGTATCACACTATGTCTTTATAGTAAGCAAACTCAAATGATTTTCAAATCAAACTTCTATTACTCCTAAGTCTAAAAAGAGTTTCAAGTAACACTAAGAAACTAATAAGGTTTAAATGGTTTAAACTCGTTTAACCACACATTCTAGTTAAGATTTCAAAAATCTCCGGGTTTCAAATACACCACCTGATTTCAAGCAAGACTACGCGAATTGTCTTCAAAATACGCTGTGTTTTCACTCGGTTTTAATGAAAAATTTAACCTCTCACAAACATGTTTTCCCGTAGCATACCAGATCTGGACGTGGTGTCTTGTCCGGGTTTGGGGTGTTACAGGGCGTGTCAGGTCACACGGCCGTGCAATGGTTTATTCGCTTCTTCCACGCCCGTGTGCAGGTTGTCACGCCCGTGTTGTTAAAATAGTGTCGACTACGGCTACGTCAAATAGCCGTGGTGCTCAGTCGGAGCCAGTGCCTTGAAGATATTTTTCGTCCTATTTCGTAATATCTCTGCCATGCCAGTATTAAAATCTGTAGTGTCCACATAGCCACGGCTACGGCCACGGCTACGACCATGTGCAAGGCCATGTGGTATGGAAATCTGCACTAAAAGTCTGGTTAGTTCTTAGTTAGATGCTAAAATTTGAAAATATAAAAATTAATGAGGTTAGTACTCAGGTTGCCTCCCGAGAAGTGCTCATTTAAAGTCTTGAGCTAGACTTACCTATTATTCATATGGCCATGGTGGTTCACGGAGTCAAAACTTTTTTTTCTTACTATCAATTCAATCAATATATGGTTTGATTGGGTAAATTTACCTCAAAAGTGTGGAAATTAGAATGTGTTATCTCGACCGTTCCGTATGGAAAGACCTTAAGTACCTATAACATCCTAGAAATAGAGGTCCTGCATTTTATGTTTTCTGTGTGTCTGGCTTGTTCTGCTCACTTTTGGATGTGTTTGGGGGTCTTGGGAAGGCTCGGGTTCAAGCTAGAGCCTTGGTTAAATTTTTTTTATGGCACTTTAGGGGGGAGAGCTTGTAGAAGCAGGCCTTATGAATATTTGTGTGTGGTTGATGACACAAAGAGGAGTGTGGTAGAGTGACAAGTGAAGCCTTAGAGAGCTAGGGGGATGACGCCACAGGGGTAGCAGAAAGGGTGAAGGTTCGAATCCCGCATGCCATACTAAAGAGCTTTATTTTTGGAGTAGGATGGAGAGGTGGTAGCCTTTGGTTTGGACTCTGATGAGTGGTTGTTGAATGAGTCAAATATTTTGAATGGATGGACAAGAGGAATTGTTGGGGGTTTGAATGGGTCAAGGTTGTTGTGTGTTTTCAAATGAGGGATGAGGAGTGAAGTGGAGGGAATGGAGGAGAAAATCGTGAGAGTTGGTATGGGAAGGAGGTTAGTCGAATGTAGTGGTATTTGGTGGGAGCATATTCGGTTGATGAGTGTGTGTGAGTGTGCTAAAATTCCCTTTAGTTACTTAGGCAAATTGGGTGAGCATTTCGGTCATAAGTGTGGGGAGTGTGCCATTTTTTTTAAAGTGTCTTTTGAGAGTAGAATAGAACTGAAACCATATTCCCTTTCTTTTGCATTTCAGTTACCTTGATTCACTTCTTTTCTACCAAAATCCCAGCCCTCTTTTACTTCATTTCTTCTCCTTCTTGTCTCTTTGGTATTAGCCGAATTTTAGAGTGGTCATTTGTGCATTCCTTCTCACTTTTCCCACCTCTTGCTACTTCTTTCTTCATCATAATCGAACCCCCTAGTATCCTTGGAATTGTTTCTCTTCTGAGTGAGTTTCATAGCCGAATCTTGTTCTCTTTCTTTACTTCTTCTTTTCTCTTCTCTATTCATTTCTTTTGCAAGCCGAAACTCTTCTTGTGTCAACTGAATTTATTCTTTCATATTTGCCTGTATCCGAATGCTTGTAGATTCAAGTGGGGCATCTTGGTGACCATCGAATCCATCTTAGTTCTTCGAACCATCTGTAGCCGCAGAGTATTAGTAAGTATTTCACTCTTTTCTTTTCAATCTTTCCTCATCATATCCGAAGTGATAGTTTCTCTAAATTTTAGATTACGACTAATCCCTTTTTTTTCTTCTTCCAATGTGACATAACTGAATCTGTCCTTGGGTAGTTCTCCATCGATTATGGTCGAATACCATTGGGATCAAGCAAACCTTCATCTTTGGTCATTAATCTATCGAGCTTCGAGAAGTGGTGGTAAGGTTCCTTCTTTTATTCTTTTTCTCATTTCCCTTACTTCTCCCATAGAACCGAAACACTCATCTTCTAACCCTTTCACTTAGGCCGAATCTCTGTGTGTGATTCCTCATAAACTAAGGAAGGAGGTTCTCTTTACTTCTTTACGATTAGTCTCTCTCTTCGTTATTCGTTGCCATAGCCCAACATCTTGGTTGGATAATTGTTGTTTTCATTATAGTACTTTATTGATCAAGATTCTTTCATGGATGCGAGTGCCGGTCAAACTAAGAAGGGGAATGGACTCGTAGTCCCTGTCCCAAAGTTCAAATGGCGTGCGGTGTCGGTAGTTTGGGATTTTCCGCCAGATTGTGGTAGAGAGCTGACATCAGCTTGGGATAGGCAGATCGCTGGTATTCCTGCTAGCGAGAGTGTCGACGATATTGAGAGTCTACTCCTTCGTGTAATCAGGTGTGTAACTCCCACACCTTTTTTCATTTGTTTGTAATAAGTATATGCATTGTTTGAAAGTCAAAACCTTGGTAATGGTTGTTGAATTAGCCTTGGAAGGTAAAATCGAGGTACCAGGTTAGTTATTTTCTAACTATGTCGTGTATGTCCTTTAGCATGATTATACATATGCTCTGAACATTCTATGTATGCTGATATATGTTGCATCTATTCCACTATGATTATATGTTGCATGAGATTTGGGATATGACATTGTTGAAAGGGGCAGTGTGATTCGGTGGCTTTGCCACACATTTTGGTGACGTTGTCACATTATTTCGGTGGCTATGCCACATATTTCGGCAATGGGCAGCTGACTGCAGCACAAGTGCCATCGATGGTGTTTAGCGGTGAGGGTCGATTGTATAAATCCCCACTGGTGTGTTTGGCAGGAATGGGTGGTATGTAGTGGATGGATATCTAGGCTGGGTTGGGTTTTGTATCATATTACATACATTATGTGCTATACTGTGCTAATAGGGCTAAGGCCCAGTCCGATTCTGAATGGGCTTCACCCAAGGTGATTTTGTAAGGGCTAAGGCCCAGATGGTATTTTAATGGGCTCGGGCCCAATTATGGTTCACATGGGGTAAATGCACACTGAGTCTTCTTGACTCACCCTCTACTTAAATTTTTGTAGGTAATTCTTAGACCAGCGGATATGGGCTGGAGTGGACTCAGTGGTGGCCATGCACGATTTTAGTAAATTAAAATTTTCTTATCTTTAAATTTTCTTTAATTTGGGATTCTATTATGTAATAAGGCCACTAGTATTTTCAATTTAGATTTAAAACACTTTAATTTATGATTTAATTGGTATGGGGTTTTCCTAATAAAATGTAAATAACTATTTTCCAAAACTTAACAAACGAATTACAAACGATAATGGACAAAACCTTGGTTTCACTTAGAGCGATAACAAGTATTTTGAAATATCACCTACCCACAATAGTGCAAGTTTGATTTTCACAATAAATGCAGTTTCTAAGTTAATTACAAGTTTTCAAAGATGAACACTGAGTTTTCAAACGACCACCCTAACTTAAAGTTTTCAAAAGAGATTCAAATATTTTTAGAGGATTGCAAAGATTCATGAGAAACCTTTTTATGTGACACACGGATCTGGTTAACATTTAGGTTGGGTTTGGGGTGTTACGATTGTGGTATTAGAGTCAGGTTGCAAAACTCGATTGTGGGTTTTGGGTTCAAAAATGTTTTCCAAAATTGGTTTGAAAATGGTTTAGGGAAAAATAAAATATATATACACATGTTTTCTGAAAGTATGGCACCCGAGTCTCCGGCACCAAATCCGTACGGTAAGTCTTCTGACTATTGGTTGAATTGCATGAAGTGATTATGTTATGCTGTAAATGCTAGTGTTAAGAAATTAAACTTTAGAGATTAAAACCTTTAGGTATATCTATGCTTTGTGGAAAACTACTTCTAACTATATTTCCATAAGACTATCCAGTAATAAATAGTGAAAGAAATGCTAATTCATAAAATTTGTAATCAGATTAAGACAATTCAGTAGACATGAGTGCTAGGGATGTGGACGTGGTCTACACGGCCATGGTAGAGGCCGGGGTGTTGAGGCTAAGTTCTTAGAATCAAGACATGAGCCTGAAGTCGAAGTGCCAGCATCACCTATGGTAGAAGCAGGATCTCAAGACCGAACTGGTGGGGACGATGCTTTGTCCTAAGTGATGTTGCGTGTTCTGGAGTAGGTTGCTAGGGCAAGCACTGGATCAGTAGCTCGGAAGTCTATTCCTGAGTGACTTCCAACAAATGGGCCTAAAATATTTAGAGGTATCTCTAAAGTGGCCCCAAACGTAGCTGAATATTGGTGAGAGGTAGTTGAGCGAATTATGGACGATCTGGACTACACGGTAGAGGTGAAAGGAGCGGTGTCTCTTCTCTAAGATTAGGCATATTAGTGGTGTCTCATGGTAAGAAAAGGTACTCCAACGGATCGTATTAACTGGGATTTCTTCATGTAACATCCCAAAGTTGGGCCTAGTATGATTGGGCCCATTGGGCTTTAGGCATAGGAGCATTTAAAATTTTTAAGAATAAGAGAATGGCTTTAATGCAAGTTGGATCTAGTAGGTGAGTGATTTTGGAGGGTTAGGGGGCTTCTATGAAGTCACGGGTTCAAGTTAGGCCTTAGGAAAAATTTTGGTTTTAGGTGAAAAAAACCCTGGGAATTAGTAAGTAGGCTTTAAGAATAAATGAGGAGAAAATGACACAAGAGGAGCTTGTGGTGTAGTGGCTAAGTGACGCCACTTAGGGAGCAAGGGAGTGACACCTCAAGGAGGTAAGGGATCCAAGGTTCTAGTCTTAGTGCTTGCAATTCTTTTTGATTTATTTTTTAAGTGAACTTAGACTTTGGCCATAGACTTATATTTAGTTGCGCATGTTTTAAGACAATAAAAAGCTAGTTGGTAAAGTGGCTAGCGGCGTAGATTATGTTATAAGGGAGCCTGAGTTCGAATCTCATGACAAGCAAGAGAGTATTTATTTTGCTAAGTTAGGCGGCAAGAGTTTGAGTTTGATTTAAACTCTATTGATGGAAGGATCCCACATCGGAAAGATACAAAGAAGGAAGGTGAGAAGCTAGCTATATATAGAGCATTCCATGAGGAGAGTTAATATACCTTGGTGGGCGTTTGGGCATAGGAGTGCTTGGAGCGCGGACTAGCAGCTTTAGATTCCTATTAGGTGTGTACTTCTCTCTACTATAGCTGTAGAGTGACAAATGCCAAAATGTCGGTCACACAGAAATAGTGGCCACACGAGCGTACGAGCGCACGTGTGAGGCTTCAACCCGATAGTTGAGGCCATCAGTACTATTCTTGTGGGTTTAGGCTGTTGGGCCAAGTGGACCCAATGGGCCTATGGAGCCCATATGAATAAATTGTATGTTTGTGTAGTAGATGTTGGATTAGACTAGGTGAATTTCATATATGTAGCTAGATGTGTGCTGAATGGGCCACACGAGCGTGTGGGCCCAAATGGACCGAAATTGAGTTTCAAGCCCAATAGTATGATAACGATCGAAAGTGGTAGCCGAGTCACTCGAGGCAACACTGGGCTTTCGAAAAGGCCATTACAGGTGCAAAATTACTAAAATACCCCTAAAAGGTAAAATTACTATTATACCCTTAGAGGTTGATTAGCTTGATTATGTTGGATTATGTTTAATTGATTATGATGGTAATTCATTTCATGTGTTATATTTGAGATATGATGTGCATACATGACATACTGCATACACGGATTATTATGTCATGTTGATGGGCTTTGGGATATGATTGAAAGGGGAAGTGTGATTCAATGTCTATCACAGTGGTCTGGGACCACAATGGGTTGGCCCCATATATTTTATTCAGTGACTATGTCATAGTGGTCTGGGACCATGATGGTTTGGAGCCACGTATACATATGATTATCAGTGACTTGTCCAAGTGGTACTGGGACCACAGTGGGTTAGCCCTCCATATACTTATTAGAGATTGTCACAGTGGGTTGGCCCCACGTTTATAGATTCTGTGACTTTGTCACAAGTGGTCTAGGACCATAGTGGCTTGATGCCATGAGTGTTTGGCTGATTTAAGAGACCTAGAGGATGGAAAACTAGGTTGGGAGGAGTTGTATTGCATACATGTTAATATGCTACATTGTGTGGGCTAAAGCCCAATGGGCATCTATGGGCTTGAGGCACATATTGCATTATAAGGGGATTTACACACTAAGTCTTGGTGACTCACCCCTCTGCTTAATTTTGCAGATAATCCCTAGATCGTGGATTTGGAGGTGAGGCAGACTTGATGTGGCCATACAATATTTTTCTCGTAAATTTGTTTTCTTTTGTTAAACTTGTTTTTAATTGGGATTTTATTATGTAATAAGGCCTCCGGGATTTTAATTTGGATTTCACTTTTATTTAGTTGTTATCTCTTATGAATTGATTAATACGGGGTTTCCTTAAAAACGTAATAACCATTTTCCAAAATGTGACCAAACAGATCACAAGCAATAAATAATTAAACTTGGGATTTTCTTAAAACTTCAATAACTATTTCAAAATGGTGCATTTTCCAAAAACCATTGACCCTGATTTCTGTATTGTAAAACAAAACTCAAAAATTTTAAACGAGAAGCTCTTTTACAACCTGTCCTTGTGACATACCAGATCTGGTCATTACGACTAGGCCGGGTTTGGGGTGTTACACTTTAAGACAACATTTCAAGGGAAATATGTTGGGGCAAGCTATGTGGATACCCAGAGGAAAGCATTCCTGAATATGGTTCAAGGGGGTAAATCTGTGGCTGAATATGAGGCATAATTTTTACGCTTGAGCCGCTACACCCGATGGATAGTTGAGACCGACTATGAGTGTTGTGTATGGTTCAAATATGGGTTGCGAGATGAGTTGCAAGTATTGATAGCTCCACAGCGGGAAAGAGATTTTTCCATATGAGATGAGTTGCAAAAAGCTAAAATAGAGATTTTTCCAAGAGGAAAAAGCTAAAATAGCCGAAGAGGCAAAACAGGGATAAAGATAGGGGTAAAAATAAGAGGAGTTTTGGGTCGTCGGGATCATCTGGGGGTTTTATAAGAGGCCTAGGTTTGATGGGCCAGCTCGAGTTGCGATGCCTGCTGCGGTAGGCCAGTTTCGACCATGTGATTTGTGTGGGAAAATGCATTTGGGGGTGTGTTGGAGAAGAACTGGGGGATGTTTCATGTGTGGATCTAAAGATCATATGATAAAAGACTGTCCACAGGAATTAGATAAGGTGCGACCAATAGGATAGGGTTTTACTCAGTTCAGAAGGGGTGCTCAGCAGCCGCCGAGAGGTTGTAGTCCGGTCAGAGGAGGAAATGGTTTTGGCTGAGGTCATGGAGCACTAAGTAGAGGCGCTAAGAATACAGATACGAGATAGCCTGGGTTGGTTTATGCAGCTAGACGCCGAGAGGATGGCGATACACCAGACGTCATAATCGGTACGTTTCTTATAGTTGATAACCGTTTACTACTTTGATTGATATTGGATCGACCCATTCATATGTTACTAGTACTATGTCTAAAATATTGAGCCTTAAATCTAAAATTGATGCTAGAGAAATGACTGTGGTTAGCCCTTTAGGACAATCCGTAGTAGTGAACAAGTTGTTTAGGGAGGTGCCTTTAGAAATTCAAGGAGTAGTATTTCCGGAAGACTTGATGGAATTGCCATTTGGGGAGTTTTACCTTATCTTAGGCATGGATTGGCTAGTTAAGCATTGTGCAAATCTGGATTGCACAGTTAAGCGAATGGTGTTGATAACTCCAGAGGACAAAGAAGTAATTGTGATAGGAGAAAGAAGGAATTACTTATCCAATGTGGTTTCTGCACTAAAGGCTGATAGGATGGTGTGGAAAGGGTGCAGGGCATTTCTAGCTTTCATCAGTGCTTTGGATACAAAAGAATTGTCTGTAAAGGATGTTAGAACAGTGAAGGAGTTTATAGATGTCTTTCTTGAAGAGCTTCCAGGGTTACCTCCGGATCGCGAAGTGGAATTTAGAATTGAGCTACTTCCGGGAATAGCTCCGGCGTCCATTGCCCCGTATAGGATGGCACCGAAGGAGCTGGTAGAACTTAAAGCTCAGATCTAGGAGTTGTTGGATCGTGAATTTATTCGACCAAGTGTATCTCCATGGGAAGCGCCGGTGTTGTTCGTAAAAAAAAAGGACGGGTCGATGCGCATGTGCATTGACTATCGCCAGCTGAATAAGTTGACGATTAAGAACAAATACCCATTACTAAGGTTTGATGATCTGTTCGATCAGCTAAGAGGAGCTTCGATGTTCTCGAAGATAGATTTGAGATCTGGGTATCATCAGCTTAAGGTCAAGGAGGCGGATATCTATAAGATGACATTTGAACTAGTTGTGGTAACTACGAGTTTTTAGTGATGCCGTTCGGGTTAATGAATGCACCAGTTACATTTATGGATATGATGAATCGGGTATTCCAACCCTATCTGGATCATTTTGTTATGGTATTCATAGAGAATATCTTGGTATATTCAAGAACGAAAGAGGAGCATGATTCGCATCTTCGGGTTGTTTTGCAAGTATTGAGAGAGAAGCAACTGTATGCCAAATTCAACAAGTGTGAATTTTGGCTGAAGGAAGTCACCTTCTTGGGCATGTTGTTTCTACCGAGGGGATTAGGGTTGATCCCCGAAAGATCAGAGCTATTTTGGAGTGGAGGCCACCGAAGTTTGTAGCAGAAATTTAAAGTTTTCTTGGGTTAGCTGGATACTACAGAAGGTTTGTTGAGGGTTTTTGCTTGATTACTGCATCCTTAACCAAGTTGTTACGGAAAGGGGTACCATTTGTTTGGGTTGATAAGCAGCAGGAAAGCTTTGAGAAGTTAAAGAGGATTTTGATGGAGGCTCCGGTACTGGTTCAGCCTGAGGTTGGGAAGGAGTTCATTGTTTATTATGATGCTTCGCACATAGGGTTAGGGTGTGTGTTGATGCAAGAAGAGAAGGTAGTAGCGTATGCGTCTTGGCAATTAAGACCTCATGAGATGAATTATCCCACTCATGATTTGGAGCTAGCTGCGGTAGTATTCGCCCTGAAGATTTGGAGACATTACTTGTATGGAAAAAAGTTGATTATCTATACGGATCATAAGAGCCTGAAATACCTCCTTACCTAGAAGGAGTTGAATTTAAGGCAACAAAGGTGGATTGAATTATTGAAAGATTATGACTGCTCGATCGACTATCACCCGAGTAAAGCTAACGTAGTGGCAGATGCGTTAAGTCGTAAGGTGATATCGAATTTGAGGGCAATGTTTGCTCATCTCAGTCTGTATGAGGATGGTAGTCTATTAGTCGAACTTGAAGTGAAGCCAACATGGGTAAGTCAGATTAAAAAGAAGCAGTTATTGGACGATGTGTTAAGTTCTCGACTTTAGCAAGTGCAGAATAGTGAGGTAGGGGATTTTAGTCTGAACAGTGAAGGGGCGTTATGTTGTCATGGAAAGGTTTGTATGCTGAGGGATTCCAAATTGAGGCAGAGGGTTCTGAAGGAAGTGCATAGTAGCCCATACGCTATGCATCCCGATGGAAGTAAGATGTATCGAGATTTACGTGAGCAATTATGGTGGCCAGGTCTCAAGCAAGAGGTTACCGAGTTTGTGAGTAAGTGCTTGACATGTCAACAGGTGAAGGTAGAACATCAGTTGCTTTCGGGGTTGTTATATCCGGTAAAGATTCCACTTTGGAAGTGGGAAAGGATAACAATGGATTTTGTTAGTCGGCTACCTCTTACGCCTACTAGGAAAGATTCAGTGTGGGTAATTGTCGATCGGTTGACGAATGGCGCTCACTTCATACTTGTTCGTATTGACTATTCGTTGCAGAAGTTAGCTAAGCTGTATGTAGCAGAGATTGTGAGGTTGTATTGGGTACCAGTGTCTATCATATCGGACAGGGACCCTAGGTTTACATAGCGATTCTGGAAGCAATTACATCAGGGGTTAGGTACAAGATTGTATTTCAGCACGACATTTCACCCACAAATGGATGGTCAGTCAGAGAGGGTAATTTAGATTTTGGAAGATATGTTGAGAGGTTGTGTAATTGAATTTAGAGGTAGTTGGGAGGATTTTCTACCATTGGCGGAGTTTACGTACAACAATAACGATCAATCCAGCATTCAGATGGCACCCTACGAAGCGCTGTATGGTCGTAGGTGTCATACCCCTACTTGATGGACAGAGTTAGGTTAGCGATAGTTTTTAGGTCCAGAATTGATCACAGAGACGGAGGAGAAGGTCAAGTTGACTCGGGCTCGATTAAAAGAAGCTTCCGACAGACAGAAATCATATGGAGATCTAAAGCGTAAGGAAATAGAATTCTCAGTAGGGGATCAAGTCTTCCTGAAGGTCTCACCTTGGAAGAAGGTTCTAAGGTTCAGACGGAAAGGTAAATTGAGCCCCCGATTTATCGTGCCTTATCAGGTGTTGAAACTTGTGGGACCAGTAGCTTATCAGCTTGAGTTACCTCTGGAGTTGAGTCAGATACATTTATGTATTCCATGTTTTGATGTTAAGGCGCACCGTTCGGATCCATCTCACATAGTGCCCGTAGAAGAAATTAAAGTGAGACCAAACTTGTCTTTTGAAGAAAAACCAGTGCAGATCTTAGATCGAGATGTTAAAGTATTGAGAAGGAAGTCGGTTCCACTAGTCAAAGTATTATGGCGGAACCATGGTTCAGAGGAAGCTACGTGGGAGCCAGAGGATGTGATGCGACAGCAATACCCTCATCTCTTTTGATCAGGTAAATTTTGAGGCTGAAATTTCTTTAAGGGGTAGAACTGTAACATCCTAGAAATAGGGGTCCTGTATTTTATGTTTTCTATGTGTGTGGCTTGTTTACGCTTCGCTTTTGGATGTGTTTGGGGATCTTGGGAAGGCTCGGGTTCAAGCGAGCCTTGGTTTTGTTTTAGGTTTTAGGGCACTTGTAGAAGGAGAGAATATTTGTGTGAAGTAGACCTTATGAATATTTGTGTAGGGGATAATGATGACACAAAGGGTGAGGTTCAAAGTGTGAGTAGAGTGGCAGGTGGTGACACCGTGAGTGGTTGGAGCTATGGGGATAATGCCATTGTGGGGGTGAATGGGTCAAGGTTGTTGTGTGCTTTCAAATGAGGGATGAGGAGTGAACGGTGAAGGGAATGGAGGAGAAAGTCGTGGGAGTTGGTATGGGAAGGAGGTTAGCTGAATGTAGGGGCATTTGGTGGGAGCATATTTGGTTGGTGAGTGTGTGTGAGTGTGCCAAAATTCCTTTAGTTACTTAGGCAAATTGGGTGAGCATTTTGGTCATAAGTGTGGGGAGTGTGCCATTTTTTTTTAAAGTGTCTTTTGATTGTAGAATATAACTGAAACCATCCTCCCTTTCATTTGGCATTTTAGTCACCTTGATTCACTTCTTTTCTACCAAAATCACAACACCCTTTTACTTCATTTCTTCTCCTTCTTGTCTCTTTGGTATTAGTCGAATATTAGAGTGGTCATTTGTGCATTGCTTCTCTCTTTTCCCACCTCTTGCTATTTCTTTCTTCTTCATAGCCGAACCTCCCTGGTAGCTGATTGGAATTGTTTCTTTTGAGTGAGTGCCATAGTCGAATCTTGTTCTCCTTTTTTACTTCTTCTTTTCTCTTCTCTATTCATTTCTTTTGCAAGTCGAATATCTTCTTGTGTTAACTGAATTCATTCTTTCATATTTGCCTATAGACGAATGCTTGTAGATTCAAGTGGGGCATCTTGGTGACCATCGAATCCATCTTAGTTGTTCGAATCATCTGTAGCCACAAGGTATTAGTAAGTATTTCACTCTTTTCTTTTCAGTCTTTCCTACTCATAGCCGAAGTGGCGGTTTCTCTAAATTTTAGATTACGACTAATCCTTTTTTTTCTTCTTCCAACGTGACATAACCGAATCTATCCTTGGGTAGTTCTCCATCGATTAAGGCCGAATACCATTGGGATCAAGAAAACTTTCATCTTTGGTCATTAATCTATCGAGCTGCGAGAAGTGGTGGTAAGGTGCCTTATTTTATTCTTTTTCTCATTTCCCTTACTTCTCTCATAGAACCGAAACACTCATCTTCTAACCCTTTCACTCAGGCCGAATCTCGTGTGTGATTCCTCGTGAACTAAGGTAAGGAGGTTCTCTTTAGTTCTTTACGATTAGTCTCTCTCTTTGTTATTCGTTACCATAGCCCAACATCTTGGTTGGATAATCGTTGTTTTCATTATAGTAATTTATTGATCAAGATTCTTTCATGGATGCAAGTGCTAGTTAAACTAAGGAGGGGAGTGGACTCGTAGTCCCTGTCCCTAAGTTCAAATGGCGTGCCGTGTTGGCGGTTTGGGATTTTTAGCCGGGTTGTGGTAGAGAGTTGACATTGGCTTGGGATAGGCAGATCGCTGTTATTCCTGCTAGCGAGAGTGTCAATGATATTGAGAGTCTAGTCCTTTGCGTAATAAGGTGTGTAACTCCCACACCTTCTTTCATTTTTTGTAATAAGTATATGCATTGTTTGAAAGCTGAAACCTCGGTAATGGTTGTTGAGTTACCCTTGGAGGGTAAAATCGAGGTACCAGGTTAGTTATTTTCTGACTATGTCATGTATGTACTTTAGCATGATTATACATATGCTCTGAACATTCTATGCATACTGATATATGTTGCATCCATTCCACTATGATTATATGTTGCATGGGATTGGGGATATGACATTGTCGAAAGGGGTAGTGTGATTCAGTGGCTATGCCACACATTTTGGTGATGTTGTCACATTATTTCGGTGGCTATGCCACATATTTTGACGATGGGCAGCTGACTGCGACACGACTACCATCGATGGTGTGTAGCGGTGACGGTCGATTGTAGAAATCCCCACTAGTGTGTTTGGCAGGAATGGGTGGTATGTAGCGGATGGTTATCTAGGCTGGGTTGGGTTTTGCATCATATTGCTTACATTATGTGCTATACTGTGCTAATAGGGCTAAGGCCCAGTCCGACTCTAAATGGGCTTCAGCCAAGGTGATTTTGTAAGGGCTAAGGCCCAGATGATATTTGAATGGGCTCAGGCCCAGTAATGGTTCAAATGGGGTAAATGCACACCGAGTCTTCTTGACTCACCCCCTCTGCTTAAATTTTTGCAGGTAATTCTTAGACCAGCGGATATGGACGGAGTGGACTTAGTGGTGGCCATGCACGGTTTTAATAAATTAAATATTTCTTATCTTTGAATTTTCTTTAATTTGGGATTCTGTTATGTAATAAGGCCACTAGTATTTCCAATTTGTATTTAAAACGCTTTAAATTATGATTTAATTAGTATGGGGTTTTCCTAATAAAATGTAAATAACTGTTTTCCAAAACTTAACAAAAGAATTACAAACGATAATGGACAACACCTTGGTTTCACTTAGAGCGATAACAAGTATTTTCGAAATATCACCTACCTACAATAGTGCAAGTTTGATTTTCACAAGAAAGGCAATTTCTAAGTTAATTACAAGTTTTAGAAGATGAATACTGAGTTTTCAAATGACCACCTTAACTCGGAGTTTTCAAAAGAGATTCAAATATTTTTAGAGGATTGCAAAGATTCATGAGAAACCTTTTTATGTGACGCACGAGATCCAGTCATAATGTTTAGGCCGGGTTTGGGGTGTTACAGTACCGTAAATGGAGTCACACCGTTTGTATTAAGCTCTAAAGCGGCTATTCAAAGGTCAGTTACATCTAACAGTATCTGGTCCCCAACTTTGAAGTAATTGGTTCCACCTTTAATACTCGATGTCCTAGCCATGTCAAGAACCTCAACTTTACCTTTCTTTACCACATTCTCTTTCTTCAATTATGGTTCTCCTAAACTCTCATTGTCGGGAATAGAGACGGCATGAATTTGCTCATTTAGGTTAGTTTCAGTGTTGCTCAGCAAGCTACCTTGTTTTCTTTTAGATATGGCTTTGGCAAGTTTCCCTAATTGGTTATCGATCCCTTGAATCGATGCTTCTTGATTTTTGAGCGTTGTTTCGATGTTTTAAGCCGTGTTTCTGACACCAAGATGAACTTTGTCAGCATTTCCTCAAGGTTTGGCTTCTTTTCCTGTGGGTAGGGCTGTTGTTGAAAGTTTGGAGGGGTTGTTGTCTCTGACTTTCTTGACCACCCTATGAGAAATTGGGGTGGTTCCTCCAACCTGGATTATAAGAATTACTATAAGGGTTATTTTGAGTTTTAAAATTGTTACCCATATAGTGAACTTGCTTGTTTTTAGTACTTGGGTTGTAAGGTGGATATTCTGTATTGCTCATCCCTCCTCCATTCATATCGTACTGTATAGCTGGATGTACCTGTGAAGAACCACAAAAACTATCAATCTTTTTATTTAACATCTCTACCTAATTTTGACAAAGTCCTTTGCGCCGAGATTGAAAACACTGGTGGCTTTTGTTGGCCTTATCCTCGTGACTTGCCATTGATAGTTATTCAGTGACATCTCTTTAATGAATTCGTAGGCCACCTCAGGTGTTTTGTTATTCGGGTTCCTCTAGTCTTTGAAACAATCAAGCTTGCTTGGTTGAGGGTTCACAGATTGTAAAAAGTTTAGACACAGAGCCACAAGGGTAATCCATGGTGTGGGCACCTTCTCAATAGATCTTTGTATCTCTCCCATGCATTGTATAGTGTTTCAAGATCCATCTGCACAAAAGAAGAGATATCATTACTTAACATGGCCGTTTTGGCTGCAGAAAATATTTTAATAAAAAAATTTCAGTCATTTGATCCCATGTAGTGATCGTGGAAGATAATTCAACCACTATTTAGCTTTATTCCTCAAAGAAAAGGGAAATAATCAAGATGGATGGCATCATCAGAAACGCCATTTATTTTGAAAGTATCGCAAAATTCTAGGAATTTTGCCAAGTAATTATTTGGATCTTCCTCCTGCAAACCATCAAACTGAACAAATTGCTATATATCTGAATTGTGTTAGGTTTCAATTCAAAATTATTTGCAGCAATAGCAGGCCTAACAATACTTGACTCAGTTCCTGTTAAATTAGGTTTAGCATAATCATACATAGTTCGAGGAGCATGATTTTCGGCCACCTCCTGAGGTAGCGGATTATTCTCAACCATCTCTTTGGTAGTATTAATTTCGTTCTCTTGCTCTTCTTGTATGTAGTTTAAGCTTCGCCTTCTTTCTCTACGATTTCTACGAATCGTACCTTCAATATCATTGTTGTAAACTAAGGGTCCTGTCGGGTTCCTTCTAGTCATAAACTATAGGTACCTGCCAGGAAATGAAAAAGAAAATTAGAAAAGTAAAAATAAAAATTAATTGAAAAAATAAAATATGGCTAAAGTAATAAAAATTGAGCATTCTTAATATTTCAGTTCCCCGGCAACGGCGCCAAAAACTTGATCGTTTTTCTGAGTCTTAAAAATTTATATAATGAGTGATCTAGCCTAAAAACTAACTGTGACAACGAATTGAGGTAAGCGAACCTATCAAACAGTAGTATAGTTTAGTGGCAAGATCGAATTGTCGAACCCAAAGGAACCAAAAGTACTAATACTAACTTTCTTTTTATTATTTAACCTAGGAATTAAAGGAATTGTTGTTTAACCTAAAATTAATTAACTACTAAGCTAAAGATGCTAAGACAAAGAGAATAAATTGGGGAAATACTTGTGGGAAAAACCAATTGATTAAGACAATACCCGAGGAAGAATCCACCTAGACTTCACTTGTTATTTAACTCTGAACCAGACGATTTATTCACTTGACTTGATTCGTAGGATTCCCTAATTTATATTAATACCTCTCTTGAGGCTACTAACGTCTAACCCTAGGTTGATTAATTGAAATCTCTTTCTAATTAAAACCCCTAGAATCGCATTAACTCGATCTATGGACTTCCATATTAGGTTTGACCCTAATCGACAAATTTTCGTCATCCTATCTCTAGGGTTGCGATCAACTCCGCTTAACTATGCTAGATCTACTCTTAAACAGGGAATATTTCTCCTCTACCTAAGGGCATGAATACTTGAATCAATACCCTGAAATATCAAAACAAGAATTAAGAACACATAATTAAGAACAAATCAAGTATTTATCATATAGTTCAGAAAACAAAAACAAGATTCATCTTAGGTTTCATCCCCCTCAGGTATTTGATGGGGATTAGTTCATAATCATAAAAGAATACATCTCAAAAAAAATATAAAACAAATCATAAGAAAAACCCTAAAACCCAATTGAAAGAGAGATCCTCAGTCTTGAGTATGACTCCAGCTTCTTGAGATGAATCAACTGGCTTTCTTCGAGTGAATCCCACAATTCGGCCTCTATGGCTTGGCTCTTTGGCTTAGCTGAACGCCCCCTTTTAGGTTGGCCTTTAGGGTGTTTATATAGGCTTTTGGAATGTCTTTCTTTGCCTCTAAGTACCCTAATCCGAATGAAACTCTTCTTTGCTGCGACAGGGACACGCCTGTGTGGCACGACCGTGTGGTTCGAGGCCAGGCCATGGTCGACTAAGGAGGTACGATCGTGTGTTTCGGGCCCAGGCCATGTGCAATTTGTATTTTGGCCCATTTTTCTATTTTGGCCTGTTTCTCATTCTTTTCATCCTCTGGTGCTCTCTTAAGTATAAAACATGAAATTAAAGGATTAGGAGCACCAAATTTCACAATTCAGGGACTAAATCATCCAAAAGTATGCTAAATATGGGATTAAAATATGTACATATTATGATTTATCAAATACCCCCACACTTAAGCTTTTGCTTGTCCTCAAGCAAAAATTCTCAACTCACAATTAAAACTCACTTTCTCAATTCATAATATTCATCGATAATGTTTCATCATAATTCATGGATAATTTAAGTAAAAAGGGTCCTAAAGATTCAATCAATCAAAGTCATAGTTTTTGTAGCATGAAAATATAGGTGTTTCCCTTTACCTAAATAATCATCTTCAATTCAAAATCGACAAGAGTTGACATCCTCACTAAGGATTCACTCAAATCACTCAAAGTGTTTAAGGTTCAAGATAAAGCGCTCAAAAATCAAACATGAAAATTTATTACCATAGGCTTGCATGAGAATAAAATCTCCACCACTATAAAATGAGATAATACACAAATCAAAAGGTCTTTAAAAGGGTTGTAACGGGGCTTGGGTTAAAGGTGTGGATAAAGGCTAAAAAGGAGGGTTAAAATCGAGATTGAATTGAAAATTTACCTAACTAGAAAAATAGACTAATACTGAATAATAACAATGATTGAAAACTAATAACACGAGCTTCTTCTCAAAATGTGAAAAATTCTTAAGCTCAAATAACAAAGAAATAATAATGAATATATTTCCAACTTTTTTTTAAAATAAGTACAAGTTCACGATATAAGATAAATTTAACAACTGAAATAAGGAAAATAGATAGGCAACTGATCAAATCAAATCTAGACAAAAAGGGAGTCAATAAAGTAGGGGAAGCAAAAATTTGGTTTTGGGTTAATATTAATGGGTGAGTCAAGAAACGGTTTATTAAGCTCAAAAAGGGGTTCACTAGGGGTCAATTATGAAGGTAGGCTTTTGATGGAATAAGTAGGTTAAAACCTAGGTGCCTTTATCATCTTAGTATAACCAATCAAATGTGTGATTTCGACATGTATAATCGAAGCAAGTTCTAGAATAACAAATCACTGTTGACACACTCATAACCGATAAAGTGAGCAAGAAAAATATATGCTCTAAAAGGCTCAAAATCTCAAAAAAATTATGGTTTTTGATGTCAACCTTGAAAATTTCAAATTTCAAAGTAATATTTAAATTTAGGAAAACAACTTAGAAATTTTTAATTCTGAAAATAGACTTATCATGCTTGATTCTCTAATGTCTTAAAGTTTAAACCATCAATGCACAATTATCTATGACTTAATCCAAAACATATCAATGAAAATCATAAGCCAATAGAAGTTTCATTCTAATAGTAATATGAGAAAATTACTTAAGAACAAGACATAATTTAGGGATTTTCTAATAATCAATTAAATAACCTCCCCACACTTAAGATGTACATTGTCCTCAATGTACAAAGATAGATAATAGCAATATAGTAAGAAAATCATAAGATAGGGAGAGAAGTGAAGCTTCCTGAATTATGGATGAAATCCTTAGGGAGTGAAAATAGAGCCAATGATAAACATGATGAACAAGGCAGAGGTGAAGGTGGGGGAGAATACTCCGATAATTTGTTCATTCCTTAGTATCACCTTGAACCTTTAGAAACTACGGAGTCATCAGTAAAGTTTTAGGGGTTTTATTAATGGACGTTGTTATGGTTACTCGATAATAGACAGCCAGAGATAAAAACAAATCAAAATATACTAATAAAAATTAATTACAAGAAAGATAAAAAGAAATAGTTTAAAAATTAAAATAAAGAAAACAAAAAATAAATGGACTCAAAAGTCCTCGTCCCCAGATGGATCGTGAGGTGAGGGTGGCAGCGATATGTGAAAATGTTGACAAATCTATTGCAGCATCACCTCGATGCCATTGAATCATTGAGCATTGTCATTAAATTGCTGAGTACAGTATTGCTTGAACTGAGTGAGGTGTTCAAAATGTCAGTCAGTGAAGCTACCGCATGAACTGGTCGGTAAGGTGGTGGTGGCGCAGACGGTGGCTCCTTGTGGTGTGAAGGGACATCATCAGTAATGTCCTCTAGAGAGTTCTGATCGGTGGCCATGACAGATGATATTGAGGAGGATCGAACCCACGGCGACACTCAATTTTACTCATATGAGCCATCGTCACGATGCCTTGTGGGGACATCTGCCCTATAAGTGTGAGCAAGGAGGACTGAGCCGCGGTGTTGAGGAGCCCAAAATGGCGAGTTAAGTGCGTCACATAGGGTTCCAGGGTTCGATGGTCGCCGATGTTGTTCCGTCTGATGTTGAATGGCGAGGGCGATGAAGTAAGCTAGATAAAAAACATGCCCGTGTGCCATGTACCATAGAAAATAGGCACTATGGGTGTTGACGATGCTGGTTCTCTCTTGCCTACCCATTAAAGTATGAGCCAGGATGGCATGTAAATACCTCAAGGATGGGGCGAGAGCAGAGGCCTTGGAGCGACTGGGATCATATGTCGCCGAGGTAGGGACTAAATCTCTCCAACATGACATCGGGAGTTGTGGATATGGCGCTAGAGGTCCTCAAAGTCGTCATCCTCTATGAACTCCTCGGTGTAAAGTCCCAAGGTGACCTGATAAACTAGAATATGTTCATATTTTAATCCCGTATGTAGCATACTTTTGGATGATTTATTCCTTTACTTATGGAATTTGGTACTCCTAATCCTTTAATTTCATGTTTTATACTTAGGAGAGCATTGAAGGATGAAAAGAACGAGAAACGGGCTAAAAATGGAGAAAATTGGCCAAAGTATGAAATCAATATGGTCTGGGCCCGAAACACATGGCCGTGCCTCTTTAGCAGATTTGACCACAGGCTGGATTCGATTCACACGGTCGTGCCACACGAGCGTGTCCCTTGTTATGGTTGATTTCTTTTAAATGTTTAACACGGATGTTTCCCCCAAAATGTTGATAACTAGTTTTCCAAAATAACACGAATCTGCAAGTGTTTAAATTTGATTTTAGTAACAATGATGATTTTGAAAATTTAATCTCATTTTTTCCTAAAGTTAACATCAAGTAAAATGGGTCTTTGTAAATGAACAATACGAACTCAAAGTTTTCAAAAGAATATAAAGTTTCTATCAGATGCGCGGTCTAATAATAGCACTTTCATGTGACACACTAGATACGATCGTAACGTTTAGGTCAGGTTTGGGGTGTTACATTTTATGGTATCAGAGCCAGGTTGCAAAACTTGGCTTGTGGGATGGGTTGAAAATGCTTTTCCAAAATTTGATTTAGAAAAATATGTATTTATGGAAATATGGCACCCGAATCTCTAGCACCAAGTCAGTAAGTTTTTTATTCTGTTTGGTAATTGGATAGAATCACTGTAGTAAGAAAATATTAGTGTTAGTATACTAAGACTGTTAGCTATAGGAGCTAAGCCTATAGAGACGAGACATTAGGAAACTCGAGCCGCGAAAACTACTCATATTGTTGTGATTTATAAAACATCTACTAATAAAATTGGAATTATGCACTAATTCATAAAATTTCTAATATCAGAATAGCTCAATTTGGTAACATGAGTACAAGAGGACGTGGATGTCATAGACGTGGCCGTGGTAGGGGCCAAGGTGCTGAGGATGGATTCAAGGCATCAGGGTATACGCTTGATAAGGAAGCACCTGTATCATCGATAACCGATAATGGGTCCTATGACCGAACTGGAGGGGACGATGGTTTGTCTCAAGCAATGTCATGCGAGTTACGAGTAGGTCATTTCAAGGCGAGGAACTAGGTCGAGAGCTCAAAATCTATTCTGAGCGACTTGGGCAAATGAAATTTGAAATATTTAGGGGCCTTTCTGGTGTGGCCTCAAATGTAGCTGAATATTGGTTGGAGGTCATTGATCGAATCATGAATGATCTAGATTGTATCGTGGAGGAGAAGTTGAAGGGAGTAGTGTCTCTTTTACGGGATGAGGCATATTAGTGGTGGCTCACAGTAAGGGAAGGTACTTTCGCGGATCGTATCGCTTGGGATTTCTTTAAGACAGCGTTGCAAGGAAAATATATTGGGGCAAGTTATGTGGACACCCAGAGGAAGGCATTATTGAATTTGGTTCAAGGGAATAAGTCTGTGGCAGAGTAGGAGAGGGAGTTTCTGCGGTTAAGTCGGTACGCACGGGAGATAGTCTCGACGGATTATGAGCATTGTGTGCGATTTGATGATGGTCTGCGGGATAAGCTGCAATTATTAATAGTTTCGCAGTGAGAAAGAGAATTCGCTGTATTGGTGGAAAAAGCCAAGATTACTAAGGAGATGAAACGTATCGAACGTCAGAATCGTGACAAGGATAAGGGTAGGAATAAGAGGGATTTTAGGCCTTTGGGTTCTTCTGATAGATCACAAAAGAGACCACCGAATCAAGGACTGTCCACAGAAATTGAGTTTGATGCCAGCTGCGAGACAAGGTTATGTCAGCCAGAGCGAGGTGGTCAGCAAGAACAGAGAGGCCGAGGCCCACCTCGAGGGGGTAATGGTTTTGGTCGAGGTCGTGGAGCACAGGCAGAGGTGCTGGAAATACAGATGCAAGGTAGCCGGGGTTGGTTTATGCAGCTAGGCGTCGAGAGGGATGGACGCACCGGGCGTCATAACTGGTGCGTTTATTATATTTGATGTACCATTTATTGCTTGATAGATATTAGGTCTACCTATTAGTATGTTGCATGTACTGTATTTGGGACTTTGGGTATAGAATCTAAGATCGCTACTAGAGGGATGTCTGTGATTAGCCCTTTAGACTAATTTTTGTTGGTGAACAAGTTGTTTAGGAACGTGCCTTTAGTGGTTCAAGGTGTGGTGTTTTCGGTAGATTTGATGGAACTTTCATTTGGGGAGTTTGGTCTTATTTTGGGCATGGATTGGTTAGTTAATCATCGTGCAAATTTAGATTGTGCCGCTAAGCACATGATGTTGAAGTCTTCAGAGGATAAGGAGGTGATGGTGAAAGGGAAAGAAGAAATTATCTGACTCATGTGATTTCAGCTCTTAAGGCTGAGAAGATGGTGCAGAAAGGGTGCAAGGCATTTTTGGATTTTGTCAGTGCGCCTAATGACAAGAAGTTGTCTATAGAGGATGTCAGAATTGTGAAGGAGTTTTGGACGTATTTCCTGAAGAGCTTCCGGGATTGCCTCCAAATTGCAAAGTTAAATTTGCATTGAGCTACTTCCGGGGAGCGGCTTCGGTGTCCATCGCCCTTATAGGATGGCACCGAAGGAGCTGGTAGAACTCAAAGCTCAGATCCAAGAGCTGTTGGGCCGTGGGTTTATCTGACCAAGTGTATCTTCGTGGGGAGCGTCGGTATTGTTCGTAGAAGAAGAAGGATGGGTCGATGCGTATGTGCATTGACTATCGCCAGTTGAACAAGTTAACTATTAAGAACAAATACCGTTACCAAGGATTGTCAAATTGTTCGATGAGCTGCGAGGAGCTTCAATTTTCTCGAAGATAGATTTGAGATCAAGTTACCATCAGTTGAGGGTCAAGGAGGCGGATATTTACAAGACTGCTTTCCAAACTTGTTATGGGCATTACGAGTTCCTAGTGATGCCGTTAAGATTGACGAATACACTAGTTGCTTTTATGGATATGATGAATCGAGTCTTCTAACCCTATTTAGATTGATTCATGGTGGTATTTATAGACGACATCTTGGTGTATTCAAGAACGGAGAAGGAGCATGACTCGCTTCTGCGTTTTCTGAAGATATTAAGAGAGAAGCAAATTTATGCTATATTCAGTAAGAGCGAGTTTTGGCTGAAGGAAGTGACATTCTTGGGTCATGTGTTGTCTGTCGAGGGGATTAGGGTTGATCCTCAGAAGGTTGAAGTGGTATTGGATTGGAAGCCACCGAAATCGGTATCAAAAATTTGAAGTTTTCTGGGTTTGGCTGGGTATTACAGAAGGTTTGTTGAGGGATTTTCAGTGATTGCTGCACCTTTAACTAAGTTACTGTGTAAGGGAGTGCCATTTGTTTGGACCGATAGACAGCAAGAAAGCTTTGAAAAGCTAAAGAGGATTCTGACTAAGGCACCAGTGTTGATTCAGCCTGAGGTAGGGAAAGAATTTGTTGTTTATTGTGATGCGTCACACACAGGTTTGGGATGTGTGTTGATGCAAGATAGGAAGGTAGTGGCATATGCATCCCGGCAGTTAAGGCCTCATGAGGTGAACTATCCCACTCATGACTTAGAATTAGCTGCGGTGGTATTCGCACTGAAGATTTGGAGACATTACCTGTATGGGGAAAAGTCGATTATTTATACCGATCACAAGAGTCTAAAATATCTCTTTACCCAAAAGGAGTTGAACTTGAGGAAACGGAGATGGATAGAGTTACTGAAAGACTATGACTGTTTGATCGAATATCACCCGAGTAAAGCCAACGTGGTGGCAGATACTTTAAGTCGTAAGGTGGTATCGGACCTGAGAGTAATGTTTACTCATATCAGTCTCTATGAGGATGGTAGCTTGTTAGCGGAACTTCAGGTAAAGCCAACATGGGTTAGTCAGATTAAAGAAAAGTAATTGTTGGATGAATCGTTGAGTTTTCAATTTCAACAAGTGAGAAGTGGAGAAACAGTGGATTTTGGGCTAAACAGTGAAGGGGTATTGTGTTTTCGAGGAAGAATTTGTATTTTGAGGGACTCCGAGTTAAGATAGATGATTCTATGGGAGGCGCATAGCAGCCCTTATGCTATGTATCCGGTGTAAATAAGATGTACCGAGACCTGCGTGAGCAGTATTAGTGGCCAGGGTTGAAACGTGAGGTTACTGATTTCGTGAGCAAGTGTATGACATGTCCTTCAGGATTGTTACAATCGGTGAAGATTCCACTCTGGAAATGGGAAAGAATAACTATGGATTTTGTTAGTGGGTTACATCGACACCTACTAAGAAAAACTCAATATGGGTGATTGTTGACCGGTTGACTAAGTCTGCTCACTTCATACTAATTCGCACTAATTACTCACTCTAGAAATTGGCTATGCTGTATGTGGCAGAGATTGTGAGGTTACATGGGGTACCAGTGTCCATCATATCAGACAGGGACCTAGGTTTACATCTCAATTCTAGAAAGCATTACATGAAGCTTTGGGTACAAGGCTAGATTTCAGCACAGCTTTTCATCCACAGACTGATGGTCAGTCGGAAAGGGTAATCCAGATCCTGGAAGACATATTAAAATGCAATGTGATTGACTTTCAAGGTAGTTGGAAATATTACCTGTCGTTAGCAGAATTTGCATATAACAATGGCTATCAATCTAGTATTCAGATGGCACCCTACGAGGCATTATACGGTTGTAGGTGCCGTACCCCTACCTGTTGGATGGAATTAAATGAGCGATAGTTGTTGGGCCTGAAATTGATCTCTGAGATTAAAGAAAAGGTTAAGTTGATTCAAGGCCGTTAAAGAAGAGTATGATAGATAGAAGTCGTACTCAAATCTGAAGCATAGGGAGATAGAGTTTTTAGTAAGAGATCAGGTTTTCTTAAAAGTCTCACCTTGGAAGAGGGTTTTAAGATTTGGGTAGAAGGGCAAGTTGAGCCCCAGGTTCATTGGACCTTATCGAGTGTTGAGACGTGTGGGACCAATGGCGTATCAACTTGAGTTACCCCTGGAGTTGAATCAGATACATGATGTATTCCATGTTTCGATGCTGAGACGCTATCGTTCAGATCCCTCTCATATAGTGCCGGTAGAGGAAATTGAGGTTAGACCTGATCTGACATTTGAAGAAGAACCAGTGCAGATCCTAGATCGAGATATTAAGGTGTTAAGGAGGAAATCAGTTTCGTTGGTCAAAGTATTGTTGCGTAATCATGGCTCATAAGAAGCCACATGGGAGCCTGAGGAGGCAATTCAACAGCAATACCCTCACCTCTTTTAATCAGGTAAATTTTGAGGCCAAAATTTCATTAAGGAGGGTAGACTTGTAACATCCTAAAATCTGGGAGTCTATGAAATTTGTGTTATTGCATGATGTGCTAGTTCTGTGTGTGGTTTAAAGGTGTTTAGGGGTCCTAGGGAGGCTTGGGGTCGAGTTTGAGCACTGGTAAAATTTTGGTTTTTGGCCACTTTAGGGGAGAGAACTGTGGGAGGCAGGGCTCAAGTGAAATTATTGGTAGATTCTAGCACAAGGGAGCTGGTGGTGGAGTGGTGTTGGCGTCAACATGCTTGCAAGGGGAGTGAGGTTCGAATCTCACAGGAAGAACTGAGTGGGTTTATTTTTATGCTTAGGCAAGGGAGGTGGCAGAGTGGAGATCAAACTTTGTAGGAGAGAGGGAAGACTTGGTCAAATATAGTGAGTGGGGGAGTGAATCAAGGAGTGAATCAAGGATTTGGGGAGTGAGTTGTTGGTTGCCCGAATTTGGGAGTTGATCGGGTGAGTTTCGGCTAGGAGTCTTTTGGTAGGCAAAAATTTGACATTTTGGAAAGGGGGATCTCAAAACCATAGCCTTTGGGATGTTATGTGCCAAAATTCTCTAGGAGCATTTAGTTCTTTTCTTTGCATTTCGGCCATTTGTGAGGGTTGTAAAATCGAAATTTCTTGTTGAGTGTTTGGTTTCCTTTTCATTTTGGGTATTGGTACTTCAACTTTTGGAAACTGAAACTTCAACTCTCTTCTTGTGTTCCCTCATTCTTTTTGTTTCTTTTCTTCTTCCTATTCGTTTTCTTCACTTGTTGTGCATAACAAGTTTGATCGAACCATCCCATTTCTTGTCCCATTTGTTCTTTACTGCACCTAGCCAAAATCACTATTACTCCTCTTCCTCTTCTTCAAATCTTTTACCTTTCTCATTTGTCAAGTGCAAATATTTCTTGCTCTATCATTCTCTTCTCTGGACAGCAGTCGACATGGTAAGTTTTCAATGCCTTTGGGTTCTCTTTTTCTCTTCTTGCCGTATTAAATCTTTTTCCTTTGGCCGAATGCATGATGTCTTCTCTTCCTAGTGTTCTCTTCTCTCGGTTAGGTCGAATACAATCTTTTGTCTTTCTAAACTCTCTTTTGTTCTCTTTTGGTAAAGGGTGGAATCAAATCACCCTTCTCTACCGCTCATCTTTCTTTTAATCTTGGTCTCCGGAAGTTCATTGGTAAGGTAGCTTTGGCCGAATAAGGGTGGTGGTTGGACGTTCTTTTTTTCTAAGTTTATTTAGGCTGAAAGGTCAGTTCTTTATCATCTTGTGATAACGTAATTGACTTGTACTCCTTTCTAGGGACTCGGTTTGTGATTAAAGGAAGTGTATCGAACTCCCAATCGTAACAAAGAGTTGCTGACGTTTTTGGCAAGTGAAGTGCATTGGATTGTCGTTTTCAAATCTAGGGATACGATTTGTTGAGATTAAGACTAATAGTTTAAGTGTATGGATTCATAGGTGTGTGTTTTTCTTGAGGATTAAACCTACGATCGTTCAGGTGTGAAGTCTCACACTGTTCTTGGTAACTACTAATGGTGATTTGCATATTGGCCAAAAGCCGAAAAGCTAAAACCGAAATTTATGACCTCACGAGTGTGCGAACGCTCATAGAGGCAATCTAAATTATGTATTGAAACGATAAGTCGTGGAGAGTGTCACGAATGCTCTCGCAACATTTGGGCTAAAACGAGCCTAATCGAGCCAACAAGGGTTTAGCGAGCCCAATGGGTTTTGGCCCATATGGGCGAAAATAGCAAAAAATTGCCATAGAGTAAGTACGATGTGGAAACTGGAAATCTGTGACTATTATGCCATTAGGGATAAATACGCCTTGTTGTGAAATTAATCGAATTTCCATGATATTACATTATTGCATTCACGAGACTATTATGCCATGACATGATGCATGGGGTTGTACTATGTATATAACGGAGGAAGTGTATTATTCTTGGCGGCTATCTTGCATTCTCGGTCTTGGTGACTCGTCACGAATCTGAATTCTTGGTAACTTTCTTTAATCTCGAAATCTTGGTGGCTTTGCCACAATATATTTATACTGGCAGTTCGACTGCATTTTTGGAGTGTAGCGGATGGGTGGGTTGATTTAAAATCCCAACAGGTGTGTAGAGCTGGTACGAGTGGAGTGTAGCAGATAGATTACTAGGTTCAGAAAGGGTTGCATGATTTGTTGCATTACTATGATTTGAGGGCCATGGGCCAGATTGTTCCTATAGGGGCAAAGGCCCAATCTGATTTTGTATGGGCTTGGGCCTAGTTAATAGCTGAGAGGGGGATTACACACTGAGTTCTCATAACTCACCCTGTTGTTTAAACCTTGCAGGTGATCCCCAACAGTGGTGGATTTGGAGCTGTGAAGGACTCTGAGGTGGAGATACATCGCGAATTTTAGTAAACTTCGTTTCGTTTAATTTAAAGATTTTGTTTTATTTGGGATTTTTGTTGTAATAAGGCCATTGGTTTAACTTTTCTTTATACTTACTTTTCTATTATGGTTGATTTCTTTTAAATGTTTAACACGAATGTTTCCCCCAAAACGTTGATAATTATTTTTCCAAAATAACACTAATCCGCAAGTGTTTAAATCCGATTTCCGTAACAATGACGGTTTTCAAATTTTAATCTCATTTTTTTCCTAAAGTGAACATCAAGTTAAATGGGTCTTTGTAAATGAACAATACGAACTCAAAGTTTTCAAAAGAATACAAAGTTTTATCAGATGCGCGGTCTAACAATAGCACTTTCATTTGACACGCTAGATTTGGTCGTAACGTTTAGGCCGAGTTTGGGGTGTTACATTAACAGAAAAGTAAGTATAAAGAAAAGTTAAACCAATGGCCTTATTGCAGCAAAAATCCCAAACAAAATCAAATATTTAATATTAAACAAAACGGAAGTTTACTAAAATTCGGAATGTATGGCCACCTCAGAGTCCTCCACAGCTCCAAATCCACTACTGCTGGCGATCACCTGGAAGGTTTAAACAACGGGGTGAGTTACGAGAACTCAATGTGTAATCCCCCTCTCAGCTATTAACTAGGCCCAAGCCCATACAAAATCAAATTGGGCCTTAGCCTCCTATAGGAACAATTTGGCCCATGGCCCTCAAACCATAGTAATGCAACAAATCATGCAACCCTTTTCGAACCTAGTAATCCATCCACTACACTCCACCCGTACCAGCCCTACACACCTGTGGGGATTCTAAATCAATCCATCCATCCGCTACACTCCAAAAATGCAGTTGAACTGCCAGTATAAATATATTGTGGCAAAGCCACTAGTATTCGGTATTGCAACAAAGCTGTCAGCAACGGTATTTGTGAGGTAGTCACCAGTACTAGTAATGTAGCATAGCTTCTAGTAACAGTACACTTCCTCCATTATATATATAGCCCAACCCCATGCATCATGTCATGGCATAATAATCTCATGAATGCAATAACGTAATATCATGGAAATTTGATTTATTTTACAATAAGACATATCTATCCCTAAGGTCATAACAGTCACAGATTTCCAGTTCCACATCGTACTTACTCTATGGCGATTTTTCACTATTTTTGCCCATGTGGACCGAAAAGCCCATTGGGCTCGCTAAGCCCGTGTCGGCTCGGTTAGGTCCGTTTTCGCCCGAATGTTGCGAGAGCATTCGTAACACTCTCCATGACTTACTATCTCAATACATAATTCAGATTACCTCTACAAGCGTTCGCACACTCATGAGGTCATAAATGCCGATTTTTGGCTTTTAGGCTTTTGGCTAATATGCAAAACACCATTAGTAGTTACCAAGAATAGTGTGAGACTTCACACCTGAACGATTGTAGGTTGAATCCTCAAGAAAAACACACACCTATGAATTCATACACTTAAACCATTAGTCTTAATCTCAACAAATCGTATCCCTAGATTTGAAAATGACAACCCAATGCACTTTACTTACCAAAAAGGTCAGCAACTCTTTGTTACGATTGGGAGTTCGATACACTTCCTTTAATCACAAATCGAGTCCCTAGGAAGGAGTACAAGTCAGTTATGTTATCACAAGATTACAAAGAAATGGCCTTTCGGCCTAAATAAACTTAGAAAAAGAGAACATCCAACCACCACCCTTATTTGGCCAAAGCTACCGTACCAATGAACTTCCGGAGACCAAGATTAAAAGAAAGATGAGTGGTAGAGAAAGGTGATTTGATTTGGCCCTTAACCAAAGAGAACAAAAGAGAGTTTAGAAAGATAAAGATTGTATTCGGCCTAACCGAGAGAAGAGAACACTAGGAAGAGAAGACATCATGCATTAGGACAAAGGAAAAAGATTTAATACGGCAAGAAGAGAAAAAGAGAACCCAAAGGCATTGAAAACTTACCATGTCGACTGCTGTCCAGAGAAGAGAATGATAGAGCAAGAAATATTCGACACATGACAAATGAGGAAGGTAAAAGATTTGAAGAAGAGGAAGAGGAGTAATAGTGATTTCGGCTAGGTGCACCAAAGAACAAATGGGACAAGAAATGGGATGGTTCGACCAAACTTGTTAAGCACAACAAGTGAAGAAAACGAATGGGAAGAAGAAAAGAAACAAAAAGAATGAGGAAACACAAGAAGAGAGTTGAAATATCAGTTTTCAAAAGTTGAAGACCAATGCCCAAATTGCAAAACCAAACACTCAATAAGAAATTTTGACTTTACTACCCTCACAAATGACCGAAAATGCAAAGAAAAGAACTAAATGCTCCTAGAGAATTTTAGCACATAACATCCCAAAGGCTACGATTTTGAGCTCCCCCTTTCCAAAATGTCAAGTTTTTGCCTACTAAAACACTCCTAGCTCAAACTCACCCCACCAACTCCCAAATTCAGCCAACCAACAACTCACTCCCCAAATCCCTTGATTCACTTTTGATTCACTCCCCCACTCACTCCCCATCACCCATTCAAAATATTTGACCAAGTCTTTCCTCTCTCCTACAGAGTTTGATCTCCACTCTGCCACCTTCCTTGCCTGAGCATAAAAATAAACGCACCCAATTCTTCCTGTGAGATTCAAAGCTCACTCCCCTTGTGAGCATGTTGGCGCCAACATCACTCCACCACCAACTCCCTTAAGCTAGCAATCTACCAATAATTTCACTTGAGCCCTACCTCCCACAGTTTTCTCCCCTAAAGTGGCCAAAAACCAAAATTTTAACAGGGCTCAAACTCGACCCCAGGCCTCTCTAAGACCCCTAAACACCCTTAAACCAAACACAAAACCATCATATCATGCAATAACATAAATTTCACAGACCCTAAGATTTTAGGATGTTACATCCCTACCACAGCAAAGAAGAGTTTCATTCGGATTAGGGTACTTAGAGGCAAAGAAAGATATTCCAAAAGCCTATATAAACACCCTAGAGGCCAACCATCAAAGGGGCGTTTAGCTAGGCCAATGAACCAAGCCAAAGAGTCCGAATTGTGGGATTCACTCAAAGAAAGCTAGTTGATCCATCCCAGAAGCCGGAGTCATACTCAAGACTGAGGATCTCTCCTTTAATTCCTTCAGGGAGTTTTAGGATTTTTCTTATGTTTTGTTTTATATTTTCTTCTGAGATGTATTCTTTTATGATTATGAACTAAACCCCTCAAATACCTGAGGGGGATGAAACCTAAGATGAATCTTGTTATTATTTTCTGAACTATATGATAAATACTTGATTTGTTCTTAACTATGTGTTCTTAATTCTTGTTTTGATATTTCAGGATATTGATTCAAGTATTGATGTGCTTAGGCAAAGAGGGAATATTCCCTGTTTAAGAGTAGATCTATTATAGTTAAGCAGAGTTGATCGCAACCCTAGAGATAGGATGACAAAAATCTGTCGGATTAGGGTCAAACCTAATATGGGAGTCCATAGATCGATTTAATGCAATTCTAGGGGTTTTAATTAGAAAGAGATTTTAATTAATAAACTTAGGGTTAGACGTTAGTAGCCTCGAGAGAGGTATTAATATAAATTAGGGAATCCTATGGATCAAGTCAAGTGAATAAATTGTCTGGTTCAAAGTTAGATAACAAGTGAAGTCTAGGAGGATTCTTCCTCAGGTATTGTCTTAATCAATTAGTTTTTCCCCACAAGTATTTCCCCAACTCCTTCTTTGTATCTTAGCATCTTTAGCTTAGTAGTTAGTTAATTTTAGATTAAATAACAATTCCCTTAATTCTTAGGCTAAATAATAAAAAGAAAGTTAGTATTAGTACTTTTAGTTCCCTTGGGTTCGACAATTTGGTCTTGCCACTAAACTATACTACTGTTCGATAGGTGTGCTTTCCTCAATCGTGGTGATAGTTAGTTTCTAGTCTCGATCATTCATTACATAAATTTTAAGACTTTTTCCATCATCAAGTTTTTGGTGCCATTGCTGAGGAACTGAAATATTAAGAACGCTCAAATTTTATTACTTTAGCCATATTTTATTTTTGCAATTAAACTTTATTTTTACTTTTCAAATTTTCTTTTTCTTTTTTTAGCAGGTACCTCTAGTTTATGACTAGAAGGAACCTGACAGGACCCTTAATTTATGATAATGATATTGAAGGTACTGTTCCAGAAATCATAGAGAAATAATGCAAGAGCAAGAGAATGAAATTAATACTACCAAAGAGATGGCTGAGAATAATCTGCTACCTCAGGAGGTGGCACAAAATCATGCTCCTCAAACTATGTATGATTATGCTAAACCGAATTTAACAGGAATTGAGTCAAGCATTATTAGACCAGCTATTGCTGCAAATAGTTTTGAAATGAAACCTAACATAATTTAGATGATATTGCAATTTGTTCAGTTTGATGGTTTGTAGGATGAAGATCCAAATAATCACTTGGCGAATTTCCTAGAATTTTGAAATACTTTCAAAATTAATGGTGTTTCTAATGATGCCATCCATCTTTGATTATTTCCCTTTTCTTTGAGGAATAAAGATAAATAGTCGTTGAATTCTCTTCCACGAGGATCAATCACTACATGGGAACAAATGACCAAAAATTTTATTAAAATATTTTTTGTCGGCCAAAATGGCCAAATTAAGGAATGATATCTCTTCTTTTGTGCAGATAGATCTAGAAACACTATACGATGCATGGGAGAGATACAAAGATCTATTGAGAAAGTGCCCACACCATGGATTACCTTTGTGGCTATAGGACCAAACTTTTTACAATGGTGTGAACCCCTCAACCAGGCAGTTGATTGATTCAACGCCGGCAAACTCTGAATAACAAAACTCCTAAGGTAGCCTATGAGTTTAAAGAGGAGGTGTCACTGAATAGCTATCAGTGGCAAGTCATGAGGACAAGGCCAACAAAAGCAGTCAGAGTTTTCAACCTTGACATAGTAACCATGCTATCAAATCAGGTAGAGATGTTCAATAAAAAGATTGATGGTTTATGTGATTCTTTGCAGGTACATTCGGTTATGGAATACAATATGAATAGAGGATGGATGAACAATACAGAATGTCCACCTTACAACCCGAGCATTGAAAATGAGCAAGTTCACTATATGGGTAACAATTTTAAACCTCAAAATAACCCTTATAGTAATACTTATAATCCAGGTTAGAGGAACCACCCCAATTTATCGTGGGGTGGCCAAGGAAACCAGAGACAAGAACCCCTCCCAGGCTTTCAACAGTAACCCTACCCACAAGAGAAGAAGCCGAACCTTAAGGAGATGCTGACAATATTCATCAAGGTGTTAGAAACCCGTTTCCAAAATATCGAAACAATTTTGAATAATCAGCAAACATTAATTCAAGGGCATAAAAATAATTAGGACAGTTAACTAAGTTAATTTATGAAAGGCGACCAAAGAGTTTACCTAGTGCAAAAGAGCATGTGAAGGCAGTTACACTAAGGAGTGGAAAAGAGTTAGTTGAAACAAAGAAGAAGATACCACACGCAACTGATAAGGCAAAGGCTGAGAAAGTAAATGAGAATGCAATTCTAGTACCTAAAGAACATTAAAGAAAGACCACTAGACGCACAATACGGTAAATTTCTTGAACTTTTTAAACAATTACATATTAACTTACCTTTTGTTGAAGCTATTTACAGATGCTTAAGCATATAAAATTCCTAAAAGAGCTTCTAACAAATAAAAGGAAGTTTAAAGAGATATCAATCGTGGAACTTAACGAAGAATGTTCGGCCATCCTCCAAAATAAACTACCAACCAAATTGAAAGATCCAGGAAGTTTCACTATTCCCTATTTAATTGGTAGTTTAAATATTGAGAAAGCACTAGCTGATTTAGGTGCCAGTATTAATTTAATACCTTATAAAATGTTCAAGTAGCTTGGTCTTGGGGAACTAAAACCTACTAGGATGAGTATTTAGTTAGCTGACAGATCTATTAAATATCCTAGGGGAGTTATTAAAGATATTCTGGTAAAAGTTGATAAATTTATATTCCCTGTTGATTTTGTTGTGCTTGACATAGATGAGGACGTTGAGGTACCTTTAATTTTAGGATGCCCCTTTTTAGCTACCGCTAGGGCTGTTCTTGATGTAGGTGATGGTAAACTTGCACTAAGGGTAGGTGACGAGGAAATTATTTTTCAAATTTATGATGCTAGGCGATATTCTAGAGAACAAGATGATTCTTGTTATTTTATTGATGCCATTGATAATTTTATTCAAGATTCTTTACAAAAATCATACATGACGACACGATGGAAATGTGTCTTCCCCAAGGTGAAAGGGTAGAAAGCAACACCTTGAATTCTAATACATCTTCCTCTAGACAAAAGAAAGAAGAGGGCATTGAAATCAACGACGAACTAAAACAAAAACCCTCTATTGATGAGCCACCAAAATTAGAATTAAAACAGTTACCAAATCACTTAGAATATGCTTTCCTCGGGGATAATTCCACGTTACTAGTAATCATTTCTTCAGAATTGGAACCCAGAGAGAAAGACGACCTGCTACAGGTACTAAAGGTGCATAAAAGAGCCATAGCTTGGAAAATTTCTGACATTAAAGGGATAAGTCCATCGTTCTTCTCCCATAAAATTTTAATGGAATATGAATATAAACCATGTGTGCAACCTCAAAGACGATTGAATCCCAACATGAAAGATGTCGTTAAGGTTGAGGTAATTAAACTTCTAGATGCTGGAATCATTTATCCTATTTCTGACAGTACTTGGGTAAGCCCTGTGCAGGTTGTTCCAAAGAAAGGAGGCATGATTGTTGTAACCTACGAAAAGAATGAATTGATTCCTACAAGAACAATTACAGGTTGGAGAGTTTGCATTGACTATAGGAAGTTGAACGATGCTACGAGAAAATATCACTACCCTCTACCATTTATTGATCAAATGTTAGAAAGATTATCTGGGCATATGTACTACTGCTTCCTTGATGGACTCTCCCGCTACTTCCAAATCCCAATAGCCCCTGAGGATCAAGAAAAGACAACATTTACATGTTCATACGGTACGTTTGCTTATCATAGAATGCCTTTTGGATTATGTAATGCTCCTGCTACTTTTCAGTGCTGCATGCTGGCCATCTTTGATGAACTTGTGGAGGACACTATAGAGGTATTTATGGACAAATTTTTGGTATTTGGTAATTCTTTCCATCTTTTCCTTAAAAATCTAAAATGAGTTCTAATGAGATGTGAGGAAACGAACCTTGTGCTAAATTGGGAAAAGTGTCACTTTATGGTTCGAGAGGGGATTGTGTTAGGACATAAAATTTCTAGTAAAGGGATTGAGGTAGATAAAGCAAAGGTTGAAACCATAGAAAAATTACCTCCTCCTAGTTCTGTTAAGGCTATTAGAAGCTTTTTAGGACGTGATGGATTTTATAGAGGATTTATTAACGATTTTTCTAAACTAGTTAAGCCTTTAACAAAATTACTAGAAAAAGATGTACCTTTCAATTTTGATCAAGAATGTTTAGATGCATTTAATATCCTCAAAGATAAATTAATAAATGCTCCAATTATAATTGCACCTGATTGGAATTTACCCTTTGAACTAATGTGTGATGCGAGTAATTTTGCAGTAGGTGCAGTTTTGGGGTAGCGAAGATACAAGCACTTTCAGCTGATTTATTACGCTAGCAAGACATTAATGGCCACACAAGAAAATTAAACCACCACAGAAAAAGAATTGCTAGCTATGGTTTTTGCATTTGATAAATTTAGACAATATTTGATACTATCTAAAGTTGTCGTTACACTGACCATTCAGCTCTTCGTTATCATTTGATTAAATCTAATGCAAAACCTGGACTCATAAGATGGATTTTACTCTTACAAGAATTTGATTTGGAAATTTAGGATAAGAAAGGAGCTGAAAATCTTGCAGCAAATCATCTTTCTATGCTTGAAAATACACATATCGAAGAACTCAACGATAGTGAGATAAACGACTCATTTCCTAAAGAACAACTCTTTTTATAACCGACTTCGAGGTACCTTGGTTTGCAGATATTGCTAATTATTTAGCTACTAACATCCTACCAAAAAGTTAACACATCATCAAAAGAAGCGATTTTTTGCTGATGCGAAAAACTATTTTTGGGAGGACCCTTTTCTTTTCCGTATATGTGCAGATTAAGTAATTCGGAGATGTGTTACAAAGGTAAAAGCAAGCAAAATCCTAGAACATTGCCACTCAGGACCTGTAGGAGGACATTACAGCGGGATTAAGACAACACATAAAATGCTGGAATCAAGTTTTTATTGGCCAACTCTATTTAAAGATGCCAACATGTATGTTGCTTCATGTGATAAATGCAAAAGAATAGGTAATATCTCTAAATGTGATGAAATGCCTCAAACATATATGCTATCATGTGAAATATTCGATGTATGGGGTATTGATTTTATGGGTCCATTTTCTAGTTCATTTGGAAATAAATACATCTTAGTAGCAGTAGATTACATGTCAAAATGGGTGGAAACTCAAGCTTTACCTACTAACGATGCTAGAGTAGTAGTAAGGTTTCTTAAGAAACTCTTCTCTCGATTTGGAAGACCCGGAGCAATTATTAGTGATAGGGGTACTCACTTTTGTCATACTCAATTTGATAAAGTCTTAAAGAAATATGGAGTACACCACTGGACATCTGCCCTTTATCATCCTCACATCAGTGGACAAGTAGAAGTAGCAAATCGAGAACTTAAGCGTATTCTAGAGAAAACAGTAGAATCAAATAGGAAAGATTGGACATTAAAAGTAGACGATGCTTTATGGGCCTATAGAACAACATTTAAAACTCCCATAGGAATATCCCCATACAAACTTGTCTACAAAAAAAGTTATCATCTACCATTTGAGTTAGAGCACAAAGTTTTTGGGCTATAAAATTTTTTAATTATGATCTTAAAACTACAAGTGAAAAAAGGATGATGCAGTTGAACGAGCTTGATGAATGGCGAGCTAATGCTTATGAGAACTCACGACTATATAAGGAGGCAACAAAGTGACGGCATGATCTCGTTTAAAACAACCAAAGCAATTTGAAGTAGGAGATTTAGTACTATACAATTCAAGGTTAAAATTGTTTCTTGGAAAGCTGAAATCAAGATGGTGAGGTTTATTCGTAATCAAAACTATTTTTCCCTATGGCACAATAGAGGTAACTCATCCAACTCGTGGCACATTCAAGGTAAATAGTCAGTGATTGAAAATTTATAATGGTGAATATTGTAAGGATATGAGAGAGGAGCTTCAGCTTTGTGAACATTCATTTGGAAATCAAAATAGGGTAAGTCTAACTTAAGACTTTAAATGAGCGTTTCTCGGGAGGCAACTCGAGCACTAACTTCACTAATATCATATTTTCAATTTTTAGCAGTTAACTACAAATTAACCAATTTAATAAAGCACAAGTTTCCCTACCACACGGCCTTACACACGAGCGTGGTTGTGGCCGTGCAAACCAAGGACAAAAAAATCCCCAAAACATGAGCTACGACAAAACACCACGGCCGTGCCATTAGGCCATGGTCAAAATTAAGTAAATGACACGGGCTTGCGACACGCTCGTGCCCCATAACCGTGGCCAAACCTGTCGAGTGAACACGAGAGTGGGGAAGAATGAAATGGGCGTGAGAGAAGCGAATAAAGCTAGGCACGCCCGTGCGATACGGGAGTGGGTCACAACACAGGCGCGCCAAACACCTGAACATTCAAAACGCATGGGCTAAAAATGATTCACACGGGCGTGTAACACGCCCGTGTGTCCTTATCTCTATATAAAACCCTCACTATTCATCATCTTTTCCCCCAAATTCATCCTCCCAAACCCTATCCATTCCTTTTAAAGTAAACCACCATCTTCTCCATTCTGATCACCAGCATCCCCTCTCCTCACCACCACATTCACCTATGCCTAAGTCATCATCATTAATCATCCTCTAAGGATTTCATCCAAAATTTAGGAAGTTTCACTTCTCTCCCTCTCTTTTGATTTTCTTACTATATTGTGAATATATATATCTTTGTACATTAAGGGCAATGTACATCTTAAGTGTGGGGGTGAATTTTATTTTGAAAAGTTCCTAACTTTTTGCATTATTCTCAAATCCCTGAATGATATCTTATCTTAAGTAATTTTCCCATATCACTAATTAGAATGAAACTTCTATTGATTTATGATTTTTATTGATATATTTTAGATTAAGTTATAGTTAATTGTGCATTGAAGATTTAAACCTTAGGAGATTAGAGAATCAAGCATGATAAGTCTATTTTTCAGAATTAAAAATTTGCTAGGTTGTTGACCTAAATTTGAATATTACCTTAAAGTTTGAAATTTGCAAGGTTGTCATCAAAAACCCATAATTTTTGTGAGATTTTGAGCCTTTTAGAGCATATATTTTTTCATGCTCACTTTATTGATTATGAGTGTGTCAACATTGATTTGTTATTCTAGAATTTGCTTTGATTATACATGTCAAGACTACACCTTTGATTTGATATACAGAGATGATAAAGGCACTTAGGATTTAATCCACTCACTCTACTAGAAGCCTACCCTCACAATCAACCCCTAGTGAACCCCTTTTATCCTACCAACCCTTTTATTGATTCACCCACTAATATTAAACCAAAACCCATCTTGTATTTGTTATCACCTTTCTCTTAACTACCCTTTTTGTCGAGATTTGATTTTGAGCAGTTGCCTAACTATGTCTATATTTCAGTTGTTAAAGTTATTACTTATTATTGTCAATTTGTTCTTAAAACAAATTGAAGTATATTCATTATTAGTTCTGGGATTAAGTGAGCTTATACATCTAAATTCAACATCTTGAATAAGAAGCTCGTATTATTAGTGTTTCAAATTTTCAATTGATGTAATTATTCAGGATTAGTTTCATTTTTCTAGTTAGGTAAATTGTCAATTCAATCTCGATTCTAACCCTTAAATTTAGCCTTTATCCACAACTTTAACTTAAGCCCCGTTACAACCTTTTTTTTAAAGACCTTTTAATCTATGTATCATTTCATTTTATAGTGGTGGATATTTGATTTTCAGGCAAGCCTATGGGATTAACTTTTCATGTTCAAATTTTGAGAGCTTAATTTTGAACCTTAAACACTTTGAGTTATTTAAGTGAATCTTTAGTGAGGATGTCAACTCTTGTCAATTTTGAATTAAAGGTAGGAGAAACACCTATATTTTTTGTGCTACAAACTTGCGACTTTGATTGTTTGAATCTTCAGGACTCTTTTATTTAAATTATCGATGTATAAATTATCTATGAATTATGATGAGGCATCATTGATAAGAATTATGAATCGAGAGAAGTTAGTTTTAATTGTGAGTTGAGAATTTTGCTTGAGGACAAGCAAATGCTTAAGTGTGGGGTTATTTGATAAATCGTAACATGTTCATATTTTAATCCCACATTTAGCATACTTTTGGATGATTTATTCCTTGAATTATGGAATTTGGTACTCCTAATCTGTAACATCCTGAAATAGGGGGTATTAGTTTGAATTGTTTTGCATGTGTATGGCTTGATTGTGCATTTATTAAGGTGTTTTAACATCTAGGTTTAAGCCAAGGTAGGTAGAAATGTAGGAAAATTTTATTTTTAAGCTTTAGTTAGAGGGAGTGAAGGAGCTAGGGGTTAGGAGTAATTCGTGGGGAATTTTAGCACAAGAATGGGCTTGGTAAAGTGGCAAGGAGGCACCACTTAGAGCCTTGAAGGTGATGCCACATGCAGGGAAGGGAGAGCTCAGGTTCGAGCAGCAGAAATCTCACTTTCTGCTTTTATTTTGACGCCAAAGGGGGGAAGAGTTGTACTCAGCACAAACTCTATCAGATAAGCTTGGAATAAGTAAAGATAATTTGTTTTGGTGGCAAGGAGAAAATTTAGGAGTGTGATTAATTCAAATTAGCTTGATTTTTATGGCAAGATGACTAATAGTTTAGGTAAGCTTGAACTTGGGGAAAGGAATCATTTTGATTAATGAATGATAAGGGACATAAGGCTTGGATTAAGGATGAGGTTTTGGAAACTTTTTATTGGCTAACTTTGTCCATGTATGTGGACGACATTATGGTCTAAGGGGTGACCTGAATTTTGTTAAAGGTTTTGGTAGGTTGGTAACTAGTTGGTCAAATTCCTTAGCATTTTGTGTATCATTTTCTTTTCTCTCAAAACTCATTCTCCTAAACCGAATTTGAGCAATAGGTAAGCTTTTGTTTTGGTTTCAGCTTTTATTCTTGACCAAATTGGTATTGTTTTCTTTTCCTCTCAAGCTCTTTTTCTCTTTGTGCTGAAAATATTCTACCATTGAAGGGAGGCATTTTTCTTTCATCTTATTTTTTTTCCTTGGTCGAATCTCTTTCTCCCCATCTCTCTCTCTTTTTCTTTCTCTCATTCTTGATCAAAGTCGAATACCATTCATATTTCTTCCTTTCCCTTCTTTTTGGTTTAGTCGAATCTTAATTGCTTTTCTCTTCTATCAACCATACTCTATTACCGAATCCTCCCTCTTCCATTGCATTTTTCTTTTCCTTTCTCTTTTTCCACTCTAGCCGAATTCTATTTGTTGCCCTTAATTAACCATAGCCAAATTTCCTTTCTTTCTTTTCGTTATTTTGGTCGAATCTCAATCAAGCCTTGATCTCTTTTGGTTGTTTCTTCAATCGATTTTAAGAAGGTAAGTGTCCATGGCCAAAACTCCCTTCTTACTTTCTCTTATTTTCTGTCGACACACATAGGTGAAAGCCTAATCCGGCATTTGTTGATAGTGTTGTTAATCATTAATGGGAATCAATTTCTCCTAGGTTCTTCGGGATTGTGGAAGCAGTCGATTTAAGCCCCTACTCTTTAGTGATCGAAGTTGGTAAGTCAAGTGGTAAGGATATCTATGTTGGTTTATCATTCTTTAAGTTGTTGAAAAATCCGAAGGCTATTGAGACTAAGATTTATTGGTATGGCCAAATGGCCTTGTTAATGGTTTTGTGGTTTGGCCGAATGTAGGACAGGGAGATCTAGTGCGATAGATCGGGTCTTCGGGATTTAGTGATTTCGCTAGTAACAAGTGTGTAGTTATCGCACTAATCTCCTGTTGTTTGGTTTTGTTGTTATGTATATATATGTATAAGATGTGTATGATAACCGAAAATAATGGTTGAGATGGTGGCTACCCATAGTGGGTATTCGGTTAACCAAGTCAGTTTTATGATATTATTTTACCATGGTATATGTGTGGAATTGTGGTAAGCATGTGATGTATGCTCATTGGAATTTTATAATTTTTTTTGGCCATGATACTGACATATGCATAGGGATTGGGATATGATTATTGAAGGACAGGGTGTACATTTATGTACGTGGTTTAGTGATGGCTACAATCCTCACGTGGATTGATGATCGGCTCTGTGCCTCATCGTGGTTGGTATCGGCTTTGTGCCATATCATGGTTGGTGATGGCTATGTGCCTCATCGTGATTTGATATTAGCTACAAGCTACATCGTGGATTGACGTTAACTGAGGTCGCGTTGTGGATTATACTGTGATTTATTTCACGTGGACCATTGGCTTGACCACTTGGTGGATGGCATTGCTTGCCAAATTGGTGTGTAGAGGTTGGAGGTTGATTTAGTAATCCCCGGTGTGTGGTGGTGGATACGGGGTGTGTAGAGGATGGACCCTAGGTTGGGTTGGGGTATTTTGCATTATTATTTGATATGTGGATTGGTGTGGTTTTGCATTCATGTGTGGAAATCGTGGACTAATTACACATCGAGTCGGTTTGACTCACCCAAATTTTTTACCAAACAATGCGGATGATACATGATTCTTGGACCGACCGAGCGGATACGAGGTGACCATGCGAAGATGTTTTTCATTGTTTTATGCACTTTATATTTTCAGTATTTTGAGTAAATATTTATTGTAATAAGGGCCACTTAAAGTATTTGGGGACTTTTATTGTGTTTGAGTTGGATTGACGATCGAGATGATAATTGGAATGTTTTATTTTAGAAAGCGATTTACATCATCAAAACTTATATTAAAGTTTTAATTTGAAATTTCTAACAACATAATTTTACTTAGAATTTTAAATATACAATGTTTTTTTATAAATGACAGAAAATTATTATGTTTTCACCCTTATGACAAATTTTTTTCAAACTTTTCCTCAGTAGCATTCTAGATTCGGCCGTAGCGTTTGGGCCAGGTTTGGGGTGTTACAATTTGGTATCAGAGCAAGGATCAAAACTCGACTTAGAGGGTTTTTGGGCCAAAAACATTTTTTTAAAAAAAATAGGCTTTTCAAAAACATAGACTTTCATGAACTATTTCAGGTTTATTCTGGCGTGGCACTTGTATCTCCGGCCCGAAGTCCACCAGGTAAGTACCCCTAACTAGTGAAGTGATTGGTATGTAAAACTTTATGGGCATTATGGGATCGTAGATTAGTAGATTAGGAGCTATTGAACCTTAGGACTAGTTTACTCCAACACAAGATACATAAGACTTAAGTGCAACCAAACAAACCTGTGAGTAAGTCAGCTGAGTTAGGGTGTGGGAACAGTTGTGTGCATGTCTAGGATTGGATTCGGTGGGAGCTTGGTATTTAAGCAGTCCTAGTGACTCACCTTCTCTTCACTCAAATTCTACCTGGTGCGTAGTGACGGTTCACCCTAACCAAGAGGACCTATTCACCGGTTAAACCAGAAAATTAAAACTCGAAAGGGACTAGCTACACTGTTTTGTAAAAACTACCTTAGATTTGAAAAATGACTAAAATACCCTAGTTTGGAAAATTTACTAAATTACCCCTGATTTACAAAATTACCGAAATAAACTCAATTTCTGAAATTTCAAAAAAAAATACCTCTGATTTGTATCAATTTTCAAAGTGATCTTGATTTCTAAAATTTCTGAAATACCATTGATTTGTAAGATTATTTTTGAATTAACCCCATTTTATTGCTAAAATACCCTGTAGGATGAATTACGAAAATACCCCTGGGTTGGGAACGGACAAAATGCCCAAAGTAGTGTAGTGGATGTTGTTGATGAATTAATGTGACTCCCTGAATTAGGGTAGTAAACTTGAGATGAAAATTTTGGTTGATTGAAAGAACTACTACTAAAACTTCTTTACATAAAATTGTTCATGGTAATCAATGGAACTAATAACTAATGCATAAAAATTCTTAAATCGATTAAATTGTGATAGTAGACATGAGTTCTAGGGGACGTGGTCGTCATGGACACGGCAGAGGCAGAATGGCTGTGTCGGAACCAGTTAGGTGCAGTCGGGGTTCCAAAATGAGGCTCCACCTTGTTGTTAGGCGAAATTTCAAGAGCAAACTGGAGGAGATGATGTGATGATCGCGAGCTATCTTTGTAAGTTTTAGAGCGAGTAGCGGGAGCTAGTATGGGTAATGGAGCTCGAAAGTCAGTAGCTAAGAGACTTAGGTCAAATGGAGCTGAGGTTTTTAGGGGGTTTTCTGGGGTAGCTCCAAATGTTGCGGAGTATTTGTTAGAGGCAATCGAGAGGATCATGGACGATTTGGACTGCATTGCTGAGGAAAAGCTTAAAAGTGCTGTTTCGTTGCTTCGAGACGAGGCTTATCAGCGGTGGCTCACTGTCAAGGAGAGTATACCTGCGTATCGAGTGGATTGGGGGTATTTTAAGGTTAAGTTTGAAGGGAAATACGTTGGAGCTAGCTACATCGACTCTCAGAGAAAGGCGTTTCTGAATTTAGTGCAAGGAAATAAGTCGATAGCTGAGTATGAAGCGGAGTTTCTGTAGTTAAGTCGGTATGCTAGAGGATTGTAGCTCACGATTACAAGCGGTGTGTTAGATTTGAGGATGGGTTACGAGATGAGTGCGATTGTTGATAGCGCCAAGATTCGGAGAGGGACTTTTGATCTTAGTGGATAGAGCTCGGATAGCCGATGAGGTCAAGAGGGCCGAGAGGCAGAATAAAGATAGGGATAGGAACCGGGATAAGAGGAGTTATAGATTGTCAGAATCATCTGGAAATTTTCAGAAAAGACCAAGGGTTGAGAATTCTGTACGTGCACCTGTACCAGTTTCTGGGAATCGGAGTCGTCCATGTGCTTAGTGTGGGAGAGCTTATGCAGGAGAGTGCTGGGGAAATAGCAAGGAATGTTTCTGGTGTGGGTCTAAGGCTCATTTGGTTAGGAATTGTCCTCAGGAGATGGATAGGGCTCGGACAGTAGGCCAGGGTTATGTGCAGCCGGGCAAAGGTGGTCAACAGGCGATAAGGGGTCATGGTCTTAACCATGGAGGGAATGGTTCTGGCCGAGGTTGTGGAGCATCAGGCAGAGGTGCTGAGGGTGTAGATGCAAGACATCCAGGGTTAGTTTATGTAGTCAGGTGTCGTGAGGAGGAAGATGTGCCAGATGTGATAACGGGTACGTTCCTTATTTCCGGAATACCCTTTATTGCCTTGATAGATATCGTGTCAACTCATTCTTGTATTGCTAGTGAAGTATCTAGAACTTTGAGTGTGAACTTTGAGGTTATACCTAGAAAGTATGTTAGTTTTATTAAGATCAAAGTGCGCAGCAAGAGCGTAGCGTGGTGAGTTAGAATGCACGACTGTTAGTTAGTTGAAAATTTCGAGGACAAAATTTCTTTAAGGAGGGTAGAACTGTAACATCCTGAAATAGGGGCTATTAGGTTTGAATTGTTTTGCATGTGTATGGCTTGATTGTACATTTATTAAGGTGTTTTAAGATCTAGGTTTAAGCCAAGGTAGGCCCGAGCTGTAGGAAAATTTTTGTTTTTAAGCTTTAGTTAGAGGGAGCTGAAGGAGCTAGGGGTTAAGAGTAATTCGTGGGGAATTTTAGCACAAGAATGGGCTTGGTAAAGTGGCAAGGAGGCGCCACTTAGAGCCTTGAAGGTGACGCCACATGCAGGGAAGGGAGAGCTCAGGTTCAAGCAGCAGAAATCTCACTTTCTACTTGTTATTTTGACGCCAAAGGGGGAGGAGTTTTACTCAGCACAAACTTTGTCAGATAAGCTTGGAATAAGTAAAGATAATTTGTTTTGGTGGCAAGGGGAAAATTTAGGATTGTGATTAATTCAAATTAGCTTGATTTTTATGGCAAGATGACTAATAGTTTAGGTAAGCTTGAACTTGGGGAAAGGAATCATTTTGATTAAGGAATGATAAGGGGACATAAGGCTTGGATTAAGGATGAGGTTTTGGAAACTTTTTATTGGCTAACCTGTCCATGTATGTGGACGGCATTATGGTCTAGGGGGTGACCGAATTTTGTTGAAGGTTTTGGTAGGTTGGTAACTAGTTGGTCAAATTCCTTAGCATTTTGTGTATCATTTTCTTTTCTCTCAAAACTCTTTCTCCTAAACCGAATTTGAGCAATAGGTAAGCTTTTGTTTTGGTTTTGGTTTTTACTCTTGACCAAATTGGTATTGTTTTCTTTTCCTCTCAAGCTCTTTTTCTCTTTGTGCCGAAAATATTCTACCATTGAAGGGAGGCATTTTTCTTTCATCTTATTTTTTTCCTTGGCCGAATCTCATTCTCCCCATCTCTCTCTCTTTTTCTTTCTCTCATTCTTGATCAAAGCCGAATACCATTCATATTTCTTCATTTCTCTTCTTTTTGGTTTAGTCGAATCTTAATTGCTTTTCTCTTCTATCAACCATACTCTATTGTCGAATCCTCCCTTTTCCATTGCATTTTTCTTTTCCTTTCTCTTTTTCCACTCTAGCCGAATTTTATTTGTTTCCTTTAATTAACCATAGCTGAATTTCCTTTCTTTCTTTTTGTTATTCTGGCCGAATCTCAATCAAGCCTTGATCTCTTTTGGTTTTTTCTTCAATCAGTTTTAAGAAGGTAAGTGTCCATAGCCGAAACTCCCTTCTTACTTTCTCTTCCTTTCTGTCGACACACATAGATGAAAGCCTAATCCGACATTTGTTGATAGTGTTGTTAATCAATAATGGGAACCGATTTCTCCTAGGTTCTTCGGGATTGTGGAAGCAGTCAATTTAAGCCCCTACTCTTTAGCGATCGAAGTTGGTAAGTCAAGTGGTAAGGATATCTATGTTGGTTCATCATTCTTTAAGTTGTTGAAAAAGCCGAAGGCTATTGAGACTAAGATTTATTGGTATGGCCGAATGGCCTTGTTAATGGTTTTGTGGTTTGGCCGAATGTAGGACAGGGAGATCTAGTTCGGTAGATCGGGTCTTCGGGATTTAGTGATTTCGCTAGTAACAGGTGTGTAGTTATCACATTGATCTCCTATTGTTTGGATTTTTTGTTATGTATATATATACGTATAAGATGTGTATGATATCCAGAAATAATGGCTGAGATGGTGGCTACCCATAGTGGGTATTCGGTTAACGGTCGGTTTATGATATTATTTTACCATGGTATATGTGTGGAATTGTGGTAAGCATGTGATGTATGCTCATTGGAATTTTACAATTTTTTGGCCATGATCTTGACATATGCATAGGGATTGGGATATGATTATTGAAGGACGGGGTGTACATTTATGTATCGTGGTTTAGTGATGGCTACAAGCCTCACGTGGATTGATGATCGGCTCTGTGCCTCATCGTGGTTGGTGTCGACTTTGTGCCATATCGTGGTTGGTGATGGCTATGTGCCTCATCGTGATTTGATGTTAGCTACGAGCTACATCGTGGATTGACATTGACTGAGGTCGCGTTGTGGATTATACTGTGATTTATTTCACGTGGACTAGTTGCTTGACCACTTGGTGGATGGCATTGCTTGCCAAATTGGTGTGTAGAGGTTGGAGGGTTGATTTAGTAATCGCTGGTGTGTGGAAATTTGGATATACGGGGGTGTGTAGAGGATGGACCCTAGGTGGGTTGGGTGCATTTTGCATTATTATTTGATATGTGGATTGGTGTGGTTTGGGGTAAGCCCATGTGTGGAAATCTATGGACTAATTACACACTGAGTCGGTTTGACTCACCCAAATTTTTTACCAAACAATGCGGTGATACATGATTCTTGGAGAAATTTGGGCGGATACGAGGTGGCCATGCGGAAGATGTTTTTCATTATTTTATGCACTTTATATTTTCAGTATTTTGAGTAAATATTTATTGTAATAAGGTCCACTTAAAGTATTTGGGGACTTTTATTGTGTTTGAGTTGGATTAACGATCGAGATGATAATTGGAATGTTTTATTTTAGAAAGCGATTTACATCATCAAAACTTATATTAAAGTTTTAATTCGGGAATTTGTAACAACATAATTTTACTTAGAATTTTAAATATTCAATGTTTTTTATAAATGACAGAAAATTTTTATGTTTTCACCCTTATGACAAATTTTTTTCAAACTTTTTCCTCAGTATCATTCTAGATTCGGCCGTAGCGTTTGGGCCGGATTTGGGGTGTTACATAATCCTTTAATTTAATGTTTTATACTTAGGAGAGCCCCAGAGGATGAATAGAACGATAAACGGGCTAAAGACAAAGAAAATGGGCCAAAGTACAAAATCAACATGGCCTGGGCCCGAGACACACGGTCGTGCCTCTTTAGTAGATCCAACCACAGGCTGTATTTGATTCACACGGCCGTGCCATACGGGGCATGTCCCTGCTGCAGCAAAGAAGAGTTTCATCCGGATTAGGGTACTTAGAGGCAAAGAAAGACATTCCAAAAGCCTATATAAACACCCTAGAGGGCAACCTTCAAAGGGGCATTCAGCTAAGCCAAAGAGCCAAGCTAGAGAGGTCGAATTGTGGGATTCACTCGAAGAAAGCCAGTTGATCCATCCCAAAAGCCGGACTCATACTCAAGACTGAGGATCTCTCCTTTAATTCCTTCAGGTGGTTTTAGGGTTTTTCTTATGTTTTGTTTTATATTTTCTTCTGAGATGTATTCTTTTATGATTATGAACTAAACCCCTCAAATACCTGAGGGGGATGAAACCTAAGACGGATCTTGTTATTATTTTCTGAACTATATGATAAATACTTGATTTGTTCTTAACTATGTGTTCTTAATTCTTATTTTGATATTTCGGGATATTGATTCAAGTATTGATGTGCTTAGGCAAAGGAGGAATATTCCCTGATTAAGAGTAGATCTAGCATAGTTAAGCAGAGTTGATCGCAACCCTAGAGATAGGATGACGAAAATCTGTCGGATTAGGGTCAAACCTAATATGGGAGTCCATAGATCAAGTTAATGCAATTCTAGAGGTTTTAATTAGAAAGAGATTTCAATTAATCAACCTAGGGTTAGGCGTTAGTAGCCTCGAGAGAGGTATTAATATAAATTAGGGAAACCTATGGATCAAGTCAAGTGAATAAATCACCTGGTTCAGAGTTAGATAACAAGTGAAGTCTAGGAGGATTCTTCCTCGGGTATTGTCTTAATCAATTGGTTTTCCCCCACAAGTATTTCCCCAATTCATTCTCTGTATCTTAGCATCTTTATCTTAGTAGTTAGTTAATTTTAGATTAAATAACAATTCCCTTAATTCTTAGGCTAAATAATAAAAAGAAAGTTAGTATTAGAACTTTTGGTTCCCTTGGGTTCGACAATCCGGTCTTGCCACTAAACTATACTATTGATCGATAGGTGTGCTTGCCTCAATCGTTGTGATAGTTAGTCTCTAGACTCGATCATTCATTATATAAATTTTATAACTTTTTCCACCACCATCACGACCCCAAACTCTGGTATACTCATCTCTCATACGAGGCCCCCAAGACGGAATTAGACTGTGCCTGTGTCGTCAAAGTTGGTCATCACCGTCTGAAGGTGGAATGTGAAGCGAGCTTTAGAGTGAGCTCTAAATATGTAGGCTCGACAATCTCAAAGAAGTGCCTCCATGGGTCAATTGTTAGGAGGGCTCGAACGGCATCGGCTAGTTGAACATGCTCTAAGGCGGCCCAATCAATGCACCTCCCCACGCCTAGGGGTCGTGCACGATGTATCTAAAAAGCTCCTCCTAGGGTCTCGAGGAAGAGGTTGCAGGTCCCTTTCGCCGAGGAGGTAGCGGTCCCTTTCACATTTTTGAAAAAGGGATAGCGGTCATTTATGCTGCACCCAAAAGTCATTAGTAGTTCTAAAAAAAAGCCAAAGTTTTTCACTAAATCAATTATATCATCGCCACCCAAAATGTACTATCCTAGTAGTTCTAAAAAATAGTATAGTTCTAATAGTGAGTTAGATTATCATGGAGTGCTAAAAGCAGATGCTGAAATTACATATGGAAAAGTAATATACTAAAATTAAGTAATAATAAACTATCAAACTAAAATAAAAAAAAACAAAAGGACTAATGATTTGAAATTGAAATTTAAGTTGTAATAATAATGAAAATAATAATAAGAACAGAGAATAAGATCAAAAAAATAATTAAAAATGAATGAAATAAGCAACAATGGTGGAGAAAGGTGAATTGATAGAGGTGTTGGAGCGATGGCATGGACGTGGCGGTGGCGCATGGGCATGGTGGTCTTACACGGGCGTGGACTGCGTGCTGTACGCGTAGAGAAGAAAGGGAAAGAGGAAAGGGAAAGGAGAAAGATGACGGAAAGGGGACGCGAAGGGGGAGGGGGGTTGACGGTGGTGGCCAAAATAGGGAAGCTGAGTAGAGAGAGTGGAGAGTGGCTAGGGTTTTCAGGGGAGAAAAATTTAGGGAGAATATGAACAGTGGGGTGGTTTAAATAGAAAGTGGGGCACACGGTCGAGGCCCACGGTCGTGTGCCCTATGTTTGGCCCATGTGTTTCCTAAATTTTGAATTAGGGTGCATCTGAGTCGTGGCCCATGCCCATGTTCCCTGGGTGTGTTGGGTCACATGGCCGTGTGATGCTTCATTTGTTTCTCCCACACCCATGTGGAGGATCACACACCCGTGGTAATTAGTCAGTATCGACCACGACCTATAGGCACGGGCGTGCCCTACGCCCATGTGAATTATTCAGTTTTACCATGGCTTATGGGCATGGGCGTGTCCCAGGCCTGTGCCATTTAATCAGTATCAACCACGGCTACATCGTACAGCCGTGACACTTTACCGCAGCTCGTGTTTTTGAGTCAATTTCAACCACGGCCGCATCGCACGATCGTGGTATTTTATCGTAGCCCGTGTGCCGGGGAAACTTTTTCTTCCTTGGCCCACACGATCTCCGCTACGCCCATATACCTACCCGTGGTGGCCACACAGCCACGACCACGCTTGTGTGAAAGGCCGTGTGGGTATAGAAACCTGCGCCTACTTGGTTAGTTTTTAGTTAGATGCTTAAAAATTAAAAATAAGGATATTAGTGAGGTTAGTGCTCAGGTTGCGTCTCGAGAAGCGCTCGTTTAAAGTCTTAAGCTAGACTTACCGTTTTTTCATCTCTATACGAAGGTTTACAGAGCTGAAGCTCCTCTCTCATATCCCTAAAATCTTCACCATTATGTATTTTAAGTCGTTGACCATTTACCTTGAATGTGCCATAAGTCAGATGAATTACCTCAATTGTGCCGTAGGGAAAAATGGTTTTGATTACGAATGGACCTAACCATCTTGATTTCAGCTTTCCAGGAAAAAAACTGAACTTCGAATTGTATAGTAAAACAAGATCTCCACCTTCAAATTGCTTCAATTGCTTCAAACGAGCATTATGGCATCACTTTGTTGCTTCCTTATATAAACGTGAGTTCTAGTAGGCATTAGTTCGCCAGTCATCTAGCTCGTTCAACTGCATTAATCTTTTCTCACCTGCAAGTTTAAGATCATAGTTGAAGAATTTTATAGCCCAAAATGCTCTGTGCTCTAATTCAAATGGTAGATGACAACTCTTCCCGTAGACAAGTCTGTATAGGGATGTTCCTATGGGAGTTTTAAAAGTTTTTCTATAAGCCCATAAAGCATCGTCTACTTTTAGTGCCCAATCTTTCCTGTTTGATTCTATAGTTTTTCTATAATACGCTTAAGCTCTCGATTGCCTACTTCAACTTGTCCACTGGTTTGAGGGTGATAAGGGGTAGCTGTTCTGTGGTGTACTCCATATTTCTTTAAGATTTTATCAAATTCAGTATTATAAAAATGAGTACCCCTATCACTAATAATTGCTCTGGGTGTTCCAAATCGAGAGAAGAGTTTCTTAAGAAATCTTACTACCACTCTAGCATCATTACTAGGTAAAGCTTAAGCTTCCACCCATTTTGACATATAATCAACCGTTACTGAGATGTATTTAATCCCAAATGAGCTAGGGAATGGACCCATAAAATCAATACCCCATACATCAAATATTTCACATGATAGCAAATACGTTTGATGCATTTCATTGCGTTTAGAGATATTACCTGTTGTCTGACATCTATCACACAAAGTAACATACCTGTTAGCGTCTGTGAACAGAGTGGCTAATAAAAACCTGATTCGAGTGTTTTATGTGTTGTCCTAGTCCCACTATAATGACCTCCTGTTGGTCCTGAATGGAAATGTTCTAGAATTTTGCTTGCTTCTGCCTTTGTAACACATCACTGAATTACTTGATCTGCACATACACGAAAAAGAAAAGGGTCATCCCAAAAATAGTTTTCACATCAGTGAAGAATCACTTTTTTTATTATTTGTCAACCCTTTTGGTAGGATGTTAGCAGCTAAGTAATTCGCAATATCTGCAAACCAGGGTACCTCGAAGTTGGATATAGCCAAGAGTTTTTCTTCAATAAACGAGTCATTTATCTCATTCTCATCGAGTTATTTGATACGTGGATTTTCAAGCCTAGAAAGATGGTTTGCTGCAAGATTTTTAGCTCCTTTCTTATCCTAAATTTCCAAATCAAATTCTTGTAAGAGTAAAATCCATCTTATGAGTCGAGGTTTTGCATTAGATTTAGTTAAAAGATAATGAAGAGCTGAATGGTCAGTGAAGACAACAACTTTAGATAATATCAAATATTGTCTAAATTTATCAAATGCAAAAACCATAGCTAGCAACTCTTTTTCTGTGGTGGTGTAATTTTCTTGTACGGCCGTTAATGTCTTGCTAGCGTAATAAATCGGCTAAAATGCTTGCCTCTTCGCTGTCCCAAAACCGCACCTACTGCAAAATCACTGGCATCATGCATTAGTTTAAAGGGTAAATTCTAATCAGGTGCAGTTAGAATTGGAGGATTTATTAATTTATTTTTGAGGATAATAAATGCATCTAAACATTCCTGGTCAAAATTGAAAGGCACATCTTTTTCTAGTAATTTCATTAAATACTTAGCTATTTTAGAAAATCCTTAATAAATCTTCTATAAAATCCAAGATGACCTAAAAAGCTTCTAATAGCCTTAATCGAACTAGGAGGAGGTAATTTTCTATGGTTTCAAATTTTTCTTTATCAACCTTAATCCCTTTACTAGAAATTTTGTGACTTAACACAATCCATTCTCGAACCATAAAGTGTCACTTTTCCCAATTAAGCACAAGGTTCGTAACCTCACATCTCATTAGAACTCGTTTTAAATTTTTAAGGCAAAGATGGAAAGAATTACCAAATATCAAAAAGTTGTCCATAAATACCTCCATAATATCTTCCACAAGTTCATCAAAGATGGCTAGCAGGCAGCGCTGAAAAGTAGCAGGAGCATTACATAATCCAAAAGGCATTCTACAATAAGAAAATGTACCATATGGACATGTAAATATTGTCTTTTCTTGATCCTCAGGAGCTATTGGGATGTGGAAGTAGCTAGAGAGTCTGTGTAGGAAGCAATAGTACATATGCCTAGATAATCTTTCTAACATCTGATCAATGAAGGGTAAGGGAAAGTAATCTTTTCTTGTGGCATCGTTCAACTTTCTAAAGTCAATGCAGACTCTCCAACCTGTGACTGTTCTTGTTGGAACTAATTCATTCTTTTCGTTGGCTACAACAGTCATGCCTCCCTTCTTTGGAACAACCTGCACAGGACTTACCCAAGTACTGTCAGAAATAGGATAAATAACTCCAGCATCTAGAAGTTTAATTACCTCAGCTTTAACAACTTCCTTCATGTTGGGATTTAATCATCTTTGAGGTTGCACACATGATTTATATTCTTCTTCCATTAAAATTTTGTTGGTGCAAAACGACGGACTTATCCCTTTAATGTCAGAAATCTTCCAAGCTATGGCTCTTTTATGCTCCTTTAGTACTTGTATTAACTCGTCTTTCTCATTAGGTTCCAATTCTAAAGAAATAATTACCGGTGGTGTAGAATTATCTCTGAGGAATGTGTACTCTAAGTGATTTGGTAACTATTTCAATTTCAATTTGGGAGGCTCTTCAATAGAGGGTTTTTGTTTTAGTTCATCGTTTATTTCACTACCCAATTACTTCTTTTTTTTTCATAGGGAATAAATATTAGAATTTAACTTAATTTTCATCTCCTCCATCTCATTGGTATCATCATCTGCCTCCTCTCCTTGGGCAAGACATAGTTCCAACGTGTCTTTATGTATGATTTCCTGAAAAGAATCTTATATAGAATGATCAATAGAGTCAATGAAATAACATGAATCATCTTGTTCTCTAGAGCATCGCATAGCATCATAAATTTTAAAAATAATTTCCTCGTCACCTACCCTAAGCACAAGTTTACCATCACCTACATCAATAACAGCTCTAGTAGTAGCTAAAAATGGGTGTCCTAAAATTAAAGGTACCTCAACGTCTTCATCCATGTCAAGCACAAAAAAATCAACAAGGAATATGAATTTATCAACTTTCACCAAAACATCTTCAATAATTCCCTATGATATTTACTAGATCTATCAGCTAATTGAATACTCATCCTAGTGGGTTTTAGTTCCCCAAGACCAAGCTGTTTGAACATTTTATAAGGCATTAAATTAATGCTGGCACCTAAATCAGCTAATGCTTTTTAATATTTAAACTACCAATTAAACAAGGAATAGTGAAACTTCCTGGATCTTTTAATTTGGTTGGTAACTTATTTTAGAGAATAGTTGTACACTCCTCATTAAGTTCTACGGCTGATAGCTCTTCAAACTTCCTTTTATTTGTTAAAAGCTCTTTTAAGGATTTTGCGTATGTTGGCATCTACAAAATAGCTTCAACAAAATGTAAGTTAATATGTAATTGTTTAAAAAGTTCAAGAAATTTACCGAATTGTGCGTCCATGCGGTCTTTCTTCAACTTTGTTGGATATGGAATTTGTGGTTTATATTCTTTAAGTACTGGTTTTGCATTCTCGTTTACTTCCTTACCCTTTTCCTTTTCAGCTTTTTGTGGCATCTTCTTTTCAGCTTCAACCAACACCTTCACATTCCTTAGTTTAACAGCCTTCACATGCTCTTTGGGGTTAGGTTTGGTGTTACTATGTAAACTACACGGTAGCCTTTCGTAAACTAACATAGCCATCTGTCTAATTTGATTCTGAAGCCCTTGAATCGATGCTTGCAGATTTTCTAACGTTGTTTCAGTATTCTAAAAATGAGTTTCTGATACTGAAATAAACTTTGCTAGCATATCTTTAAGGTTCGGCTTTTTCTCTTGCTAGTATGGTGGTTGGAAAACTAGAGGGATTTGTGGTCTTTGACTCCCTTCATTACCATATGAGAAATTTGGGTGGTTCCTCTATCCTGGATTATATGTGTTATTGTAAGGATTAATTAGAGGTTTAGAGTTATTACCCATATAATTCAACTACTCATTCTCCATGCCAGGGTTGTAAGGTGATTATTCTGTATTGTTCGTTCCTCCTCTATTTGTATTGCACTACATCATTGGATGTACCTGTGAAGAACCACACAAACCATCAAATTTTTTACTTAGAAGTTCTACCTGGTTTGATAGCATGGTAATTGCGTCGAGGTTGAAAACACTGGCGGATTTTGTCGGCTTTGTTCTCATGACTTTCCACTTATAGTTATTTAGTGACATCTCCTCTATAAACTCATAAGTCGCTTTAGGGGGTTTAGTTATTTAGGGTTCCACTGGCAGCTGCATCAATCAATTGCCTAGTGATAAACCTCAATTTATACATATTTTTAACCCTATGCTTGTCTTTTTTTTTATTTATTTTCATTAAATTTGATGAATTCGATGCTCCTAATCCTTTAATTTCATGTTTTGCACTCAGGAGAGCATAGAGAGTCGAAAAGGATGAGAAATGGGCCAAAGAGGGACAAAATGGGCCTATTTCAGAAATCAACATGGCCTGGATTTCCACACACGGGTAGACCACACGGCCGTATGTGATAAGCAGAATCACACATGGCCTAAGACATTGAACACGGCCATGGGAGCTAAGCAGAATCAAGCACGACCTAAGGCTATTTCCCACAGGCGTGCCACACGAGCGTGGCCCTGCCGAACCCAAGTTTAATTCTATTCGAAAAAAGAAACTTTTGGGCTAAGAGAAATGTTCTAAAGCCTATATAAAAACCCTAAGGGGCAATCTAATGGAGGATACTGAATAGAAGGTAGAAAATACTCGAAGATAGCCATCGGGAGCAGCTCGAAAAAAGGATCTCTATCAAGATTAAAGATCTCCTATCAATTTCTCTTGAAGTTTTTGGGTTTTCTTATGTTTTGTTGTTTTCCTTATTTTAAGTTGTTTCCCTCTATCAGTATGAACCAAACCTCTCAAATACCTGAGGGGATGACACTGAAGATGGATCTTATTATTATTTGATTTATAAGATAAATACTTGTTCTTATTCTTAATTTGAGTGCTTCTTCTTGTTTTGATAATTCAGGTTATTGATTCAAGTCAAACGTGCTTATTTAGAGGAGCAAAAGTCCCTATTTAAGAGTAGATCAACACAATTAAGTGGAGTTGATTGCAACCCTAGAAATAGGGCGACGAAAATCTGCCAGATTAGAGTCAAATCTAATAAGGAATCCATAGATCGAGTTAATGTGACAATAGGATTTTAATTAGAAAGAGATTTCAATTAATCAACCTATAGTTAGTTGTTCTTAGTCTCGAAAGAGATATTAACATAATTTAGGGATTTTTACGGATTAATTCAAGTGAATAAATCATATGAATCAAAAGTAATAAGTGAAGTCAAGGTGAAATCTTCCTTGGGTATTGCCTTTATCATATAAGTTGTTTAAAAGTATTTTCCTAATTCATTCTTTGTCGTGCTTTTAATTAGTTTAGTTTAAAAAGAAATCACTCCAATTCTTAGGCTAGATAATAGAAAGATAGTAATTACATTTCAGGTCTTACCATAACTATACTATTAAATGATAGGTACGCTTGCCTTTATTGTGATCGTAGTTAGTTTGAGACACACCAAGTTTTTGGCGCCAGTTTCGGGACTAAGATATTAGGAACACTAAATTTTTATTACTTTAGCCATTTTTCTTTATTTGCAATCTATTTTTTAACTATTTTTCCTTTTATTTGCTTCGGCGGTAACTCTAGTTTATGACTAGAAGAAACCATTAGGACCATTACTTTACTGATAAAGTGAGATTGAAAGTACAACTTGTAGAAACAGAAGAGAAATAAGGCTAAGTCTACAATACATAGAAGAAGAGCAAGAAGATTTAACCCAATACTACCGAGGAGATGGTGATAATAATGCTACCTCCGTGGTTCTTGAAAATCCCCTCCTCGTACTATGTATGATTATGCTAAGCCTAATTTAACTGGGGCTGAATCGAGTATTGTTAGACCTACTATTGCTACAAATAATTTTGAACTGAAACCTAACACTAGTCAAATGATTCAACAGTTTGTTCAGTTTGATGGTTTGTAGGATGAAGACCCAAATACTCATTTGGCAAATTTTCTAGAATTCTGAGACACTTTCAAAATTAATGGCATTTCTGACGATGTCACTGAAGCGGCATATGAGTTTATAGAGGAGATGTCACTGAATAACTATCAGTGGCAAGTCATGAGAACAAAACCGACAAAAGTCGCCAGTTTTTCCAACCCCGATACAGTTACCATGCTATCAAACCAGGTAGGGCTTTTAAGTAAGAAAATTGATGGTTTTTGTGGATCTTCGCAGGTAAACTCAGTGATGCAGTGCGATACAAATGAAGGAGGGACAAACAATACAGAATATCCATCCTACAACCTTGGCATAGAAAGTGAACAGATAAACTATATGGGTAACAATTCTGACCTCAAAATAACCCTTACAGTAATACTTACAATCCAAGTTGAAGGAACCATCCCAATTTTTCATGGGGTGGTCAAGGAAATCAGAAACAACAACCCCCTTCAGGTTTCCAATCACACTACCAACAAGAGAGAAAGCCGAGCCTTGAAGCTATGCTAACAAAGTTTATTTCGGTATCAGAGACTCTTTTTTAGAATACCGAGACAGCGTTGAAAAATCAGCAAGCATTAATTCAAGGGCTTGAGAATCAAATTGGACAGCTGGTTAAGATAGTTTCTGAAAGGCAACCAGGTAGTTTACTTAGTAACACCGAACCCAACCCAAAAGAGCATGTGAAGGCAATCACACTAAGAAGTGGGAAGGAGTTGGTGGAAGTTGAAAAGAAGATGCCACAAGAAACTAATAAGAAAAAAGGTGGGGAAGTAAATGAGAATGTAACTCTGATTCTTAAAGAACACAAACCTCCAATCTCATATCCAGCAAAGTTGAAGAAAGACCTCATGGACGCATAATTTGATAAATTTCTTGAACTTTTTAAACAATTACATAATAACTTACCTTTTGTTGAAGCTATTTCGCAGATGCCTATGTACGCAAAATTTTTAAAAGAGCTTTTAACAAATAAAAGGAAGTTTCAAGAGCTATCAACCATGGAGCTTAACGAGGAATGTTCAGCTATTCTCCAAAATAAGTTACCAACCAAATTGAAAGATCCAAGAAGTTTCAATATTCCCTGTTTAATTGGTAACTTAAATATTGAGAAAGCATTAGCTGACTTAGGTGCCAGCATTAATTTAATGCCTTATAAAATGTTCAAGCAGCTTGGTCTTGGGGAACCAAAACCCACTAGGATGAGTATTCAACTAGCTGATGATCTATTAAATATCCTAGTGGAATTATTAAAGATGTTTTTGTAAAGGTTGATAAATTCATATTCCCTGTTGATTCTGTTGTGCTTGACATGGATGAGGACGTTGAAGTCCCTTTAATTTTAGGATGCCCATTTTTAGCTACTGCTAGGGCTGTTATTGACGTGGGTGATGGTAATCTTGTGGTAAGGGTAGGCGATAAGGAAATTATTTTTAAAATTTATGATGTTATACAATACTCTAGAAACAAAAATGATTCCTGTTATTTTATCGACACTATTGATCATTATATTCAAGATTCTTTTCAAGAAATCATACATAAAGACACGTTGGGACTGTGTCTTGCCAATGAGATGGGGGAGATAAAAAGTGAGTTAAATTCTAATTCTTCTTCCCCCAAGACAAAAGAAGTATGAGGGCATTGAAATAGACAACGAACTAAAACAAAAACTTTATATTGAAGAACCTCCCAAAATTGGAATTGAAACAGTTACCAAATCACTTTGAGTATGCATTCCTTGGAGATAATTCTACATTAACGGTGATTATTTCGTCAAAATTTGAACTCAATGAGAAAGACGAGTTACTACAGGTACTAAAGGAGCATAAAAGAGCCATAGCTTGGAAAATTTCTGATATTAAAGGGATAAGTCCATCGTTTTGCACCTACAAAATTTCAATGTAAGATGAATATAAACCATGTGTGTAGCCTCAATGACGTTTAAATCCCAACATGAAGGAAGTTGTTAAAGCATAGGTAATTAAACTTCTAGATGCTGGAGTTATTTGTCCTATTTCTGATAGTACTTGGGTATGTCCTATGCAGGTTGTTCCAAAGAAGGGAGGCATGACTGTTGTAGCCAACAAAAAGAATGAATTAATTCCAACAAGAGCAGTCACAGGTTGGAGAGTCTGCATTGACTATAGGAAGTTGAACGATGCCACAAGAAAAGATCACTTTCCCTCACCCTTCATTGATCAGATGTTAGAAAGATTATCTGGGCATATGTACTATTGCTTCCTAGACGGACTCTCTGGCTACTTCCAAATCCCAATAGCTCCTGAGGATCAAGAAAAGACAATATTTACATGTCCATATGGTACGTTTTCTTATCGTAGAATGCCTTTTGGATTATATAATTGATCGTTTTTTTGTTAAGTTTTAAAATTTATAATGAATGAGATCGAACCTAGAAACTAACTCTGACAATGATTAAAGATAAGTGTACCTATCGAAAAGTAGTATAGCTTAGGCAAGATTGGATTATCGAACCCAAAGGAACTAAAAGTACTAGTACTAACTTTCTTTTTATTATTTAGCCTAAAATAAGTGAAATTGCTTTAATATAAATTAACGACTACTAAACTAAAGATGCAAAGACAAAAAGAACGAATTGGGAAATAACTTGAAGAGAAACTCAATTGATCTCGACGATACCCTCAAGAAGAATCCACCTAGACTTCATTTGTTATTTAACACTGAACCATACGATTTATTCACTTTGTTTGATCCGTAAGACTCCCTAACGTATATTAAACCCTCTATCAAGGCGAATAACGTCTAACCCTAGGTTAATTAATGAAAATCTCTTTCTTGAATAATAACCCCCTAGAATAGCAGTAAATCGACGTATGGACTCCCATATTAGGTTTCACCCTAATCTGGCAAAATCTCATCACCATATCTCTAGGCGTACGATCAACTCCGCTTAATTATGCTAGATCTACTCTTAAGTAGGGTCTATTCCTCCTCCACCTAAGCACATCAAATTTAGATTAAGCACACATAATTAAGAACAAACTAAGTATTTGTCATATAATTCAAAAAAACAATAACAACATTCATCTAGGTTTCATCCTTCGTATCTGAAGGGTTTAGTTCATAATGAATAATGAAAACATCTCAAGAGAAAAGATAAAACAAAACATAAGAAATCCTTAAAACCCCCTGAAGGAATTGAAGGAGAAATCTGCCGTCTTGAGTAGAATTTTGGCTCTTTAAGATGGATCAACTGGCTTTCTTTGAGTAATTCCCACAAATCTAACCTTGTGGCTAGGCTCCTTGGCCTAGCTAATCGCCCCCTGTTTCAGGTTGCACTTAGGGTGTTTATATAGACTTTTAGAATGCTTTACTTGGCCTCTAAGTGTCCCAATTCAAGTATACTTCCTACTCGGTGTTTGAATAGGCTTTGGAATGTGTTTCTCTGCCTCAAAGTATCCAAATCCGAGTGAAATTCCTCTATTCCACGACAAGGGCACGACCATGGCACACGCCCGTGTAAATCGACTTCAGGCCATCTGTTGGTTGAGGTGCGGCCGTGTGAAGTAAATTGATGAGGCACGGCTGTGTGGCTTAAAGTCTAGGCCGTGTCGATTTCCTCTTTGGCCAAAATTGCTTTTTAAGAATGTTTCTTGTTCTTTTCATCCTCGGGTGCTTTCTTGAGTAAAAACATGAAAAGAAAGGAATAAGAGCACCCTTTTACATAAATCAAGGGCTAAATCATCCAAAAGCATACTAAATGTGGGCCTAAAATATGTTACTTTTATGGTTTATCAAATACCCCCACACTTAAGCTTTTGCTTGTCCTTAAGCAAAATTCTCAACTTACAATTAAAACGAACTTCCATAATTCACAATTTCTATCAATAATGCCTCATCATAATTCATAGATAATTTATACATGGATAATTTTAACTCAAAGACTCTTAAAGATTCAAACAATTCTAATTCATATATTTTGTAGCATGAAAACATAGGTGTCTCCCCTTATCTAAATGATTACCTTTAATTTAAAACTGACAAGGATTGACATCCTCACTAAAGATTCACTCAAAGCACTCAAGTGTTTTAAGGTTCAAGAATAAGCACTCATAATTTGAACTCGAAAAGTTAATCCCATAGGCTTGCCTGAAAATCAAATCTCCACCACTGTAATATGAGATGATACACAAATCAAAAGGCCTTTGACAGGGTTGTAACGGGGTGTAACACCCCAAACCCGGTCCAAAACATCGTGACCAGATCTGGTATGCTACGGGTTAAATGTTAGAAACTTTGCTTTGGAGGGTTTTGAAAATCTCGGTTCGTTTATGTAGGTATTCGTTAAATAAGTGATATTTGTAGAAAACCTTTGTAGTTTTTTTTTTAAAAAAAAAAAACTCATTTGAAAATCTCTTTTTTTTTTCCTTCTTATAATCAAGTCCTTGAACATAAATTTATAGAATATAAACATTAACAAATATAAATTGATAACCTAAGCTATGGAGGCCTTATTACATAAATAATCCCAAAATTAAAACTCAAAGGAAAACTAGAAATAGTTTATGAGAATAAAAACTTGATGGCCCCTCGAGTCTGCCTCGACACTCATGTCCATGATCTACTGCTCATCTAAAAAGTCAGGGAAATAAAAGGGGTGAGTCACCAAGACTTAGTGTGCAAAACCCAAAATCACATAAAAAGTTTGAGGCCCACAAACACATTATGGGCCTTGGCCCATTCACAATGGTAACAAGATATTTACATGCTACATAGCCCAACCCAACCTAAAAGTCCATCCTCTACACACCAGCCCGTACCAGCCATCACAACTCAGGGATTTATACAATCAACCCACCAAGCGCTACACACACTATCGATAGCCATGCTGCCTATTCCTAACAATCAGGAATAAATTTAACGTGGCTTAGCCACCGATCACTATTGTGACCTAACTTTACAGTTCGTGGTTTAACCACCGATCACCAAGTGACTTATTAACATGCTCTTCCCCTTCATCATATTAGCCCCATCCCATGCATACATCCATACAGAATCAAAATAATATACTATTTAAAAGATCATAGACTATCACAAACTTCGATACACATAGAGAAGTTTCTATGATTACGTACCTGGTATCCCTTGCCTACCCTTTTCTGGTATACGACTGTCCATACAGCCTTTCTTTTTCTGACTTTTAGCCCATAACATATATAGTACAGATTAACTAGTGTGGTAGAGATCTACACACCTGATTACGGACAACACTAGACTTTCTATGTCGACACTATCAGAAGCCGATACGATTGCTAACTGTCTAAGGTGTTGTTCAGAAGCTAGTCCACAACCCGGTGGCCAATCCCGTACTGCTGACACCGCTCACTCCTTAAATCTAGGGGTTGGATTTACGGGTCCAATTCCCTCCTTTTTTTGACTAGCTTTTGTATCCATGGAACAGATCTTAGTCAACAAATCGAATTAAAACATTGAATCGAATACAAACACAAATGTACATTCATAGTGTAAAGGTCCCTTACCTACAAATCCTGAAAGAGATGGAGTTTAGAGACTAGTGGTTTTTGGCTTTTAGATCTAGACGATCTACTTAGATTCCCGATGTGTCGCCCCAAATAAGAACACGAGAATAATCAAAACATTACTCCAAGGATAATCTTATCATGCCAAGTAGCCTTTTGGCTTTGGCCTAAAAAAACCCAGATGAGAAAAAGTGAAGAGAGAATTCAGCACTTATCTTAACACCAATAGATTCGACTAACCCTTAGAGATTTCGGCACTTAGCACGATAGAAGAAAAAAATTGACAAGGAGAAAAGAGTGGACAAGGTATTCGGCTAGTAGGAAAAAGGAGAAGAGAGTTGAAGTGAAGAGATTCGGCTTTAGAAGAGATGAAAAGATAATATGTAGAGAGGAACTATGAGGGTTCGGCTTGTAGAGGGAAGAAGAGAAAAGAACAATGGAATTTTGGCTTTTGCATAAAAGTGGAGATGAAAGGGAAGAAAAGAAAAAAGAATAGGATCCAAATGCCGGAATTGGAGAGAAATCCCCCTACTTAACCCAAATTTCAGCACCTACTACCTAAAAACTGAAAATGCCCCTTTTCAAAACTAAAACTAGGCTATTAATCAAGGGAAATTTTGGCACCCCTTGAACATACTAGATCTGATTCCTCATTCCCCTCAGTGTTGGAATTTTGGCCACCACTGTGACCAGCAGATAAATCCTAAATTTCCTCCCTTATCTTTATCTCGATCACACCTCCAAAAGAAGCCTAGATAGCACTACCTCTTCCTCCATTTATCGCCATATTATCTGCATTATCTACTCAAATAAATTATTTGATCTGCTATGAAAATGGGCCTTTGGGCTAAATGTGAGCTAAGCGGGCTTTTAAGCTAAATATGAGCTAAATGGGCTTTTGGGCCAAATATGACTTAAATGGGCCTATGAATAAATGTGTTATGAAAATGGGGTTTTTTAATGTATGTGTTATACATTGAGTTTATGACTCACCCCTTTGTGGGATAAACTTTTCGGATGATTAAGTAGAAGCGATGGATCGGGTCAACAAGGATTTCGAGGTGGCCAATGCTCAAATAATGAAGTTTGGAAATTTTCCTACTTAAACTTATTAAGTTAATTTTATTATATAGACTTTATTATGGGTTGCTATTTTTGTAATAAGGCCACTATAAACTATCTTTAATTTTGTGTTTGGATTTACCTTTATTTGCCATGAACAATAACTATAAAATAACTAAATGGTTTTCGATAAATAATAATTCAAAATGTTTTGTCACTAACATATATATATATATATATATGTTTTAAAGTAATTTCCTTAAATGTGGTTTTCTTTTGATTTATCAATTCCTCCTACAAGTAATGATTTTCTTTTAAAAGCTATAAATTTTTCTTTACAAAAATGTTAAGTTAATCTGTTTTCTACAAAATCATCAAGTTTTTCTTAAACAAAAATGAGAATTCGCTATAGTTTTACTCGAGGAACATACCAAATCCGGTTAGGCTTTTTGGGCCGGGTTTGGGGTGTTTCAGCTTGGTATCAGAGCCCAGATTTAAACTCTCGGCCTTGGGTTTTGAAGCCCTAACGTTTTCAAAATTGGCCCAAATGATTTTTTAAGATAAAATGGTTTTACAAGAGCATGGCACTCGGAGTTCTCGACCCAGATCCATCAGGTATGTATCCTTATTGATAAAGTGATATGAAAGTTTGATAAGCCTAAGGAAACTATACTTTAGAGACATGGACCCTAGGTGTTTGTGTGCTACTACTGAAAAACTACTAAATATCATTTCATAAAACTTTCCTTTAATAAGAAGTGAAAAGACTCTAATACATAAGACTTTTTCAGTAAAAATAGATAAGACACGTAGTAGACATGAGTTCTAGGGGCGTGAGCGTCGTGGGCGTGGGCGAGGAAGAATGGCTATGTCGGAACCGATTCGATCTGGTCAAGGTTCGAAAATGATGCTCCACCCAATTTGTTGGGGTGGAATTTCAAGAACAAAATGATGGAGGTGACGTGATATCACAAGTTTGTCTTGCGAGTTTTAGAACGTGTAGCGAAGCTAGTTTCGAAATGGGTCTCAAAATCGATGGTAGAGACTTAGATCGAATGGAGCCGAGGTTTTGTGGAGTATCCGAGTAGCCCCAAATGTAGCGAGAATCTTGGTTGGAGGTAGTCGAGAGGATCATGGACGATATAGACCGCCTTTGGTGAAGAAAAGTGAAGGTGCTATTTCACTACTCAAGTGATGAAGCCTACCGGTGGTGGCTCACTATCAAGGAGAGTACCCCAATGGATCGTGCGGATTGGGGGTATTTTAAAGTGAAATTGAAGGAAAATACGTTGGAGCTAGCTACATCGACTCTCGAGAGGAAGACATTTACGAATTTAGTCCAAGGAAACAAGTCGATAAATGAATATGAAGCGAAATTTTTCGACTTAGGCGATATGCTAGAGGATAGTAGCTCCGAATATGAGCGGTGCATCGATTTGAAGATGGACTTAGAGATGAGCTACGAGTGATGATTGCTCAAGACCGTGAAAGAGATTTTGCAATCTTAGTGGAAAGGGCAAGAATTGCCAAGAGGCTAAACAGATGAGAGAGATGTAGCAGGACAGAGGCCCGAGCAAGAATAAGAGAAGCTTTGAGTCTTGTGGTCGTCGAATTTCCAAAAGAAACCAAGAAATGATGGATCATGAGGTCAACAGACTACTACGGTGGACAAAATCGTACTTGTACTCAATGTGGGAAAATGCACTCGGAGAATCTTTGAAAAAGACCTAGGTTGATGTTTCAAGTGCGGATCTAAAGACCATATGATCAAGGATTGCCCGAAGAATTGAGAGAAGAACCTTGACAAGTCGGTGCTAATCAGGGCTAATGAGGTGGACAAAGATCGATAATAAAGTAGTAGTTCAAATGGAAGGGTAATGGTTTGGTGAGGTCGCGAAACTTTAGGAAGAGGCGATGGTAATTGAGGCAGAGACGGCCGGTCTAGTATATGCGATTCGTTGCGAGAGAAAGACGATGGATAGCGATGTTATTACGGTACATTTTGATTCTTGGGTTGCCCTTTATTGCTTTGATAGATATAGGGTCAACTCATTCCTATATCGCTAGTGAAGTATCGGGACTTTGCATGTGACTTCTAAAACTGTACCTAGGAAGATGGTCGTACTTAGTCCTCAGGGATGATCAGAGTTATAGACAAACTTTTTAAGGAAGTGCCTTTAGAAGTTCAAGGGATATAGTTTCGATCGATTTAATGGAGTTACCATTTGGAGAATTCGACCTAATCTTAGGCGGGATCGGCTTGTGAAGTATCGTGCAAATGTGGATTGTGCTGCTAAGCGGATGTCCTTAAGAACTCTTGATGACAAAGAAGTTGTAGTAATGGGTGAGAGACGAAACTACTTATCTAATGTAGTATCCGCTCTTAAGGCAGAAAAGATGGTTAGGAAGGGATGTGTAGCCTTTCTGATGTTGGTGAGTGCCTTGGAGGCTAAGGAGACAACTGTTAATGAAGCCAGGACTGTGAAGGAATTTGTAGATGTTTTTCCGGAAGAACTTTCAGGTTTGCCTCCGGATCGTGAGGTAGAATTCGGGATTGATTTATTGCAGAGCAATCGGTTTCTATTGCTCCATATAGAATGGCAAGAAGGAATTAGTTGAGCTTAAGGCTCGATTCGGGAGTTGATTGATCATGGATTCATTCGACCTAGTGTGTCTCCATGGGGAGCATGAGTTTTATTCGTGAAGAAGAAGGACGGATCGATGAGGATGTGTATAGATTATGGTAGTTAAATAAGTCGACCATCAAGAACAAGTATCCTTTGCCAAGGATCGACTACTTGTTTGATCGACTTAAAGGGAGTATGTATTCTCAAAGATTGATCTAAGGTCGGGGTATCATCGACTTAAGGTGAAAGAAGCGAATATCCATAAGGCGGCTTTAGAACAAGATATGGGCATTATGAATTTCTAGTAATGCCATTCGGATTGACAAACGCCCATTGCGTTCATGGATATGATGAACCAAATTTTCTAGCCCTACTTGGATCAATTCATCGTGGTATTCATGAGCGACATCTGGTGTATTCTAAGTCCGAAATGGAACATGATGAGCATCTCCGGATTGTGTTACAAGTTTTAAGGGAGAAGAAACTTTATGCCAAATTCAGCAAGTGTGAATTTTGGCTGAAAGAAGTTGCAATTTTAGGCCATGTGGTATCTGCGGAAGGGATAAGGGTGGATCCTTGGAAGATTGAGGTCATGCTAGATTGGAAACCACCTAAGTCCAGAATGGCGAGGTTCGTAGTTTCTTGGGGTTAGCGAGGCTACTCTGTAAGATTCGTGAAGGATTCTCATCGATAAATGCACCTTTAACAAAATTACTGAGAAAGGAAGTACCTTTCGTGTGGGCTGATAAGCAGCAAGAGAGTTTTGAAAAGCTCAAGAAAGTTTTGACTGAAACTCCGGTTTTGATTTAACCTGAGGTAGGAAAGGATTTTGTCGTGTATTGTGATGCTTCTCACATGGGATTAGGATGTGTTACGATGCAAGGCGGGAAGGTAGTTGCGTATGCATCTCGTGATTGAGACCATACGAGGTTAATTACCCGACGCATGACTTGGAGTTGGCGGTTGTAGTCTTTGCTCTTAAAGTTTGGAGACATTACTTATATGGAGAGAAGTCGGTGATATACAGGACCACAAAAGTCTGAAATATCTACTGACTCAAAAAGAACTGAATTTGAGGCAATGAAGGTGGATAGAGTTATTGAAAGACTACGACTGTTCTATCGAGTACCACCCGGGCAAGGCAAATGTTGTGGTAGACGCTTTAAGTCGAAAAGTGGCATCAGATTTAAGGGCGATGTTTGCACATCTTAGTCTTTACGATGACCGAAGCTTGTTGGCAGAACTTCAAGTTAAGCCGACATGGTTAAGTCAAGTGAGAGAGAGGCAGTTGGTAGATGAAGATCTAAGTGTAAAGCTTCGGCAGGTGCAGAATGGAGAAATAGGAGATTTTGGTATTATAATGATGGGGTATTGTGTTTTAAAGGTAAAGTCGTATGCCGGGGATCGGGAGTTAAGGCAAAAGATTCTTGAGAGTCGCATAGTAGCCCCTATGCTATGCATCCTGGAGGAAGTAAGTTATACCGAGATTTGCGAGATCAATTTTGATGGCCTGGACTTAAGCGAGAAGTTACGAAATTTGTAGGAAAGTGTTTAACGTATCAGCAAGTCAAGGCGAACATCAAGTACCTTCGGGATTACTTCAAATAGATAAAGATTCCATGATGGAAGTGGAGAGAATCACTATGGACTTTGTTAGTGGGCTTCCTCTTACGCCTACTAAGAAAGACTCCATTTGGGTGATAGTGGACCGATTGACGAAATCTACACATTTTATCCCAGTTCGGGTTGATTACTCTTTGCAGAAATTGGCGAAGTTATATGTGGCTGAGATTGTGAGATTGCATGGAGTGTCGTTGTCGATTATTTGGATAGAGATTCGAGGTTTACGTCGCGGTTTTGGAAAGCACCGCATCGAGCTTTGGGCACAGTTGGACTTGAGACAACATTTCATCCACAATCGGCGGCCGGTCTGAGCGAGTAATCAAATCTTAGAAGATATGTTAAGGGATGTGTGATAGATTTCAAGGGAAGTTGGGAGGAATTCTTACAGTTAGCGAATTTCGTACAACAACATTACCAAGCGATATCTGGATGGCACCGATGAAGCACTATATGGACGGAAGTGTCGCACTCTCACGTGTTGGATGAATTAGGGAACGTCGATTTTGGGTCCGAAATAGTGGTGAATCAAGAAAAGGTTAAGGTAATTCGGGCTCGGTTAAAGGGACCAAGTTTTCCTAAAGGTTTCACCTTGGAAAAAGGTGATGAGATTTGGTCGCAAAGGGAAGCTAAGTCCCAGGTTCATTGGACCTTATCGGATTGTGAAGCGGGTCGGATCTGTGGCATATCAGTTAGATTTGCCTTCAGAATTGAAGCAAATGCATGATGTGTTCCATGTTTCAATGTTACGCCGTTACCGGTCGGATCCATCTCATGTAATGTCAGTTGAGGAGGTGGAATTAAGACCAGATTTGTCCTATGAAGAGGAGCCAATTCAAATTCTGGAACAAGATGTAAAGGTTTTACGGAGAAAGTCAGTTCCTCTCATCAAAGTATTGTGGCGTAATCATGGATCAGAAGAAGCTTCGTGGGAATCGGAGGAAGCGATGCGACAGCAATACCCTCACTTATTCCAGCCAGGTAATTTCGAGGATGAAATTATTTTAAGGGGGTAGAACTGTAACATCCTGATAATTAGGGGTTATGCATCTTACTTAATTGAATGATGTTGCATGCTTAATTATTAATGAGTGTATTTTGGAAGTTATTTTTGAGCTTCATTAATTAAGTGAATGCCTAGTGATTTATTAAATGTTTAATAAATGAGATGGAGCTAAGCATGATAGGCTTTAAGAATTAATGACAAGGAGTTTAAAGCATAAGTTGAGTAATTAGCAAAGTGGTAAGGACACATGGATGAGTGCTTGAGGGGAGAGGTTCGAATCCCCTAGCTAGCAAATGGGAAAAATTTTAGTTTTTATGTTTCCTTCCCTTTAGTGTCGGCCAAGAATATTCTAGAGTGGATGAGTATTCTTTTATTTTTGGCCATTTGACCATATGAAAAAGGAAGCTAAGAACTTATGGTATGGAATCATGAAGGATGATAAGATGAGGGGACAAAAGGCATGATATTGGGCAATGTTTGGGAGCTTGTTCATGGTCATTTGACCATGAACCTAAACGATTTAGGGGCTAAAGGGAGTGGTTAATGGTGATAGCAAAATTAAGGTTGATAGGGAAGAAATGTGGAGCAAAAGATGGAGTATGTTTGCTTCCTTGTTGGCGAATTTTGGTATGGGATTAGGAGGTTTTAGTTAACCAAAAGGTTATCAATTATGCATTTTTCCTTTGTCTAATATTCTTCTTTTCTTAGCTGAAATTGTCTAGTGACATTTGGTACAAGTTTGCTTTGTTTTGGCCTTTGTATTTTGACCAAAATAGGTACCTTTATTTCATCTTTTCCTCTCAAAATTTTACCTTCTTTTGATACCAAAATATTGTCACTTTTGAAGACACTTTCTTTTCTTCCTCTCTAGTCTTCAATTCAACTTTCACCAAAATCTTTCTCTCTCATTTTCTTTTCTTCCTTTTCATTCTATTTCTCTTTCTTTTCCCTCTCATAGCAAGAAACTACCAAATTGCAAAGAACTATCTTTTCTTCATTTCTTCCCTTGGTAGAATGTGCATAGGTCTCTAAACCTATCTCTTTTTCTTTTCTTCATCATCACCTTTTCTTCTTCTCTCTCTTCTTTCATTTTCATTCTCTTTCTTCTTTCTCTCAAAACCGAAACCATCATATTTGAAACCACCATCTTTTCTCTTCTCTTTTGTTAAAGCCGAATCATCAATTCCTTTCTTCTTTTTGTTCAAGGCCGAACCTTCAAGTGAATCAAAGTAAGGTTTTTGTTTGTCAATAGTTTTCATTATTCCTTTTTATTATAATTGATCTAGAAAAATAAATCTTTTATTTTTCTCTCCTAGGCCGAATCCTTGGAAAGGATTTTTAAGGATCTTTGTTGAAGACAACTTTTAAGAAGTGATCTTTCGAAATCATCAAGGTAAGATTATCCCTTCTTGGTTATATCGATTTCTTTAGATAGACTACTAATCGATCGTATTTTTAGGGGCGATTTGAGACTAACAAGATAGGTAAGAAAAGGGTTGTTCGGAGTGTTTGGAAAAGAGGAGGTATTCCCTTACCATCAAACTTCAAACGAAGGGCTGTATCGGCGGTTAGAGACTTTCCACCGGGTTGTGGACCCTCTGCTAATGAGGATCGGTTATTTGAAGTAGTGCGGACAACCGAACCACTTTACGTTGGTGGAATATCGGAGGTTTTGATCCATCTAGTGGAGAAAACCACAAATAACTCGTCGTTCGAGAATCAGAGGGTAAGGATTTAGATCCATCATCAATAAGTGTAGTTTTGTTAGCAATAATGTATACTAACCAAGTGTGTTAATTAATTAGGTGTTGACGGCGAGAGGGTATTGTTCTCACCGTCACGAGGTGTGTAACCTTACATTAAAAATCTCATAGATTTACATATATTTAAATGTGATTATATGACCATGTGTATGATTGTGATTTTGGATACCATTCGGTGGTATACGATATTGAGTATGTTTACCCCAATATTTTGTTCATTTGCTATATGCATAAATGTGAGATAAGTATGACTATATTATGATCATGGGGTAAATAGCATGAAAATTTATTATTATGTATGTGCATGGGCATATGGGTATATTTGATAAAGGAGGAAGTATTCGGTGGTTTTACCACATTTACGTGACTTCGGTCACATATGTGAATCTGGTGACTTGGTCACGTATATTTGAATCTGGTGACTTGGTCACGTATATGTGAATCTGGTGACTTCGGTCACATATTTGAAATCCGGTGACTACGGTCACATATTTGATATCCGGTGACTTGGTCACAATTTTGTCTGGTGGCCTTGCCAAAAATTATAAGGCGATGTGCATGTTGACCGCAAAGCGCCTTCGATGGTGTGTAGCGGATGGAGGTCAATTTAGTAATCCCACGGTGTGTTGGTTGGTCTTTGGTGGTGTGTAGCGGATGGATATCTAGGTGGGCGGGCTTGCATTTCATTTCATGTACATAACCATGTAATATTGAATGATTATTATTTGATCTGCTATGAAAATAGGCCTTTGGGCTAAATGTGAGCTAAACGGGCTTTTAAGCTAAATATGAGCTAAATGGGCTTTTGGGCCAAATATGTCTTAAATAGGCCTATGAATAAATGTGTTATGAAAATGGGTTTTTTAATGTATGTGTTATACATTGAGTTTATGACTCACCCCTTTTGTGGGATAAACTTTTGGATGATTAGTAGAAGCGATGGATTGGGTCAACAAGGATTTGAGGTGGCCAATGCTCAAATAATGAAGTTTGGAAATTTTCCTACTTAAACTTATTAAGTTAATTTTTATTATTTAGACTTTATTATGGGTTGCTATTTTTGTAATAAGGCCACTATAAACTATCTTTAATTTTGTGTTTGGATTTACCTTTATTTTCCATGAACAATAACTATAAAATAACTAAATGGTTTTGATAAATAATAATTCAAAATGTTTTGTCACTAACATATATATATATATATGTTTTAAAGTAATTTCCTTAAATGTGGTTTTCTTTTGATTTATCAATTCCTCCTACAAGTAATGATTTTCTTTTAAAAGCTATAAATTTTTCTTTACAAAATGTTAAGTTAATCATTTTCTACAAAATCATCAAGTTTTTCTTAAACAAAATGAGAATTAGCTATAGTTTTACTCGAGGAACATACCCAATCCGGTTAGGCTTTTTGGGCCGGGTTTGGGGTGTTTCACAATCTCCGCTACGCCCATATACCTACCCGTGGTGGCCACACGACCACGGCCACGCTTGTGTGAAAGGTCGTGTGGGTATGGAAACCTGCGCCTACTTGGTTAGTTTTTAGTTAGATGCTTAAAAATTAAAAATAAGGATATTAGTGAGGTTAGTGCTCAGGTTGCCTCTCGAGAAGCGCTCGTTTAAAGTCTTAAGCTAGACTTACCATTTTTTTATCTCTATACGAAGGGTTACAGAGCTGAAGCTCCTCTCTCATATCCCTAAAATCTTCACCATTATGTATTTTAAGTCGTTGACCATTTACCTTGAATGTGCCATAAGTCAGATGAGTTACCTCAATTGTGCCGTAGGGAAAAATGGTTTTGATTACGAATGGACCTAACCATCTTGATTTCAGCTTTTCAGGAAAAAAATTGAACTTCGAATTGTATAGTAGAACAAGATCTCCACCTTCAAATTGCTTCAATTGCTTCAAACAAGCATTATGGCATCACTTTGTTGCTTCCTTATATAAACGTGAGTTCTAGTAGGCATTAGTTCGCTTGATCATCTAGCTCGTTCAACTGCATTAATCTTTTCTCACCAAAGAAGTTTAAGATCATAGTTGAAGAATTTTATAGCCCAAAATGCTCTGTGCTCTAATTCAAATGGTAGATGACAACTCTTCCCGTAGACAAGTCTGTATAGGGATGTTCCTATGGGAGTTTTAAAAGTTTTTCTATAAGCCCATAAAGCATCGTCTACTTTTAGTGCCCAATCTTTCCTGTTTGATTCTACAGTTTTTCTATAATACGCTTAAGCTCTCGATTGCCTACTTCAACTTGTCTTTGGTTTGAGGGTGATAAGGGTAGGCATTACGTGGTGTACTCCATATTTCTTTAAGATTTTATCAAATTCAGTATTATAAAAATGAGTACCCCTATCACTAATAATTGCTCTGGGTGTTCCAAATCGAGAGAAGAGTTTCTTAAGAAATCTCACTACCACTCTAGCATCATTACTAGGTAAAGCTTAAGCTTCCACCCATTTTGACATATAATCAACCGAATTCTTGAGATGTATTTATTCCCAAATGAGCTAGGGAATGGACCCATAAAATCAATACCCCATACATCAAATATTTCACATGATAGAAAATACGTTTGAGGCATTTCATCGCGTTTAGAGATATTACCTGTTGTCTGACATCTATCACACAAAGTAACATACCTGTTAGCGTCTGTGAACAGAGTGGCCAATAAAAACCTGATTCGAGCGTTTTATGTGTTGTTCTAGTCCCACTATAATGACCTCCTGTTGGTCCTGAATGGCAATGTTCTAGAATTTTGCTTGCTTCTGCCTTTGTAACACATCACTGAATTACTTGATCTGCACATACACGAAAAAGAAAAGGGCCATCCCAAAAATAGTTTTCACATCAGCGAAGAATCGCTTTTTTTATTATTTGTCAGCCCTTTTGGTAGGATGTTAGTAGCTAAGTAATTCGTAATATTTGCAAACCAGGGTACCTCGAAGTTGGATATAGCCAAGAGTTTTTCTTCAATAAACGAGTCATTTATCTCATTCTCATCGAGTTATTTGATATGTGGATTTTCAAGCCTAGAAAGATGGTTTGCTGCAAGATTTTTAGCTCCTTTCTTATCCACGAATTTCCAAATCAAATTCTGTAAGAGTAAAATCCATCTTATGAGTCGAGGTTACGCATTAGATTTAGTTAAAAGATAATGAAGAGTGAATGGTCGATGTAGACAACAACTTTAGATAATATCAAATATTGTCTAAATTTATCAAATGCAAAAACCATAGCTAGCAACTCTTTTTCTGTGGTGGTGTAATTTTCTTGTCTGGTAGTTAATGTCTTGCTAGCGTAATAAATAAATTTGAAATGCTTGCCTCTTATTTGTCCCAAAACCGCACCTCTTGCAAAATCACTGGCATCATACATTAGTTTAAAGGGTAAATTCTAATCAGGTGCAGTTAGAATTGGAGGATTTATTAATTTATTTTTAAGGATAATAAATGCATCTAAACATTCCTGATCAAAATTGAAAGGCACATCTTTTTCTAGTAATTTCGTTAAATACTTAGCTATTTTAGAAAAATCCTTAATAAGTCTTCTATAAAATCCAGCATGACCTAAAAAGCTTCTAATAGCCTTAACTGAACTAGGAGGAGGTAATTTTTCTATGGTTTCAAATTTTTCTTTATCAACCTCAATCCCTTTACTAGAAATTTTGTGACTTAACACAATCCATTCTCGAACCATAAAGTGACACTTTTCCCAATTAAGCACAAGGTTCGTAACCTCACATCTCATTAGAACTCGTTTTAAATTTTTAAGGCAAAGATGGAAAGAATTACCAAATATCGAAAAGTTGTCCATAAATGCCTCCATAATATCTTCCACAAGTTCATCAAAGATGGCTAGCAGGCAGCGCTGAGAAGTAGCAGGAGCATTACATAATCCAAAAGGCATTCTGTGATAAGAAAATGTACCATATGGACATGTAAATGTTGTCTTTTCTTGATCCTCAGGAGCTATTGGGATTTGGAAGTAGCTAGAGAGTCTGTATAGGAAGCAATAGTACATATGCCTAGATAATCTTTCTAACATCTGATCAATGAAGGGTAAGGGAAAGTAATCTTTTCTTGTGGCATCGTTCAACTTTCTATAGTCAATGCAGACTCTCCAACCTGTGATTGTTCTTGTTGGAACTAATTCATTCTTTTCATTGGCTACAACAGTCATCCCTCCCTTCTTTGGAACAACCTGCACAGGACTTACCCAAGTACTGTCAGAAATAGGATAAATAACTCCAGCATCTAGAAGTTTAATTACCTCAGCTTTAACAACTTCCTTCATGTTGGGATTTAATCGTCTTTGAGGTTGCACACATGGTTTATATTCTTCTTCCATTAAAATTTTGTGGGTGCAAAACGATGGACTTATCCCTTTAATGTCAGAAATCTTCCAAGCTATAGCTCTTTTATGCTCCTTTAGTACCTGTATTAACTCGTCTTTCTCATTAGGTTCTAATTCTAAAGAAATAATTATCGGTGGTGTAGAATTATCTCCAAGGAATGCGTACTCTGAATGATTTGGTAACTATTTCAATTCCAATTTGGAAGGCTCTTCAATAGAGGGTTTTTGTTTTAGTTCATCGTTTATTTCACTACCCAATTACTTCTTTTTTTCTTAGGGAAAAAATATTAGAATTTAACTTAATTTTCATCTCCTCCATCTCATTGGTATCATCATCTGCCTCCTCTCCTTGGGCAAGACATAGTTCCAACGTGTCTTTGTGTATGATTTCCTAAAAAGAATCTTATATAGAATGATCAATAGAGTCAATGAAATAACAGGAATCATCTTGTTCTCTAGAGTATCGCCTAGCATCATAAATTTTAAAAATAATTTCCTTGTCACCTACCATAAGCACAAGTTTACCATCACCTACATCAATAACAGCTCTAGTAGTAGCTAAAAATGGGTGTCCTAAAATTAAAGGTACCTCAACGTCCTCATCCATGTCAAGCACAAAAAAATCAACAAGGAATATGAATTTATCAACTTTCACCAAAACATCTTCAATAATTCCCCCAGGATATTTAATAGATCTATTAGCTAATTGGATACTCATCCTAGTGGGTTTTAGTTCCCCAAGACCAAGCTGTTTGAACATTTTATAAGGCATTAAATTAATGCTGGAACCTAAATCAGCTAATGCTTTTTCAATATTTAAACTACCAATTAAACAAGGAATAGTGAAACTTCCTGGATCTTTTAATTTGGTTGGTAACTTATTTTAGAGAATAGTTGTACACTCCTCGTTAAGTTCTACGACTGATAGCTCTTCAAACTTCTTTTTATTTGTTAAAAGCTCTTTTAAGGATTTTGCGTATGTTGGCATCTACAAAATAGCTTCAACAAAATGTAAGTTAATATGTAATTGTTTAAAAAGTTCAAGAAATTTACCGAATTGTGCGTCCATGCGGTCTTTCTTCAACTTTGTTGGATATGGAATTTGTGGTTTACATTCTTTAAGTACTGGTTTTGCATTCTCGTTTACTTCCTTACCCTTTTCCTTCTCAGCTTTTTGTGGCATATTCTTTTCAGCTTCAACCAACACCTTCCCATTCCTTAGTTTAACAGCCTTCACATGCTTTTTGGGGTTAGGTTTGGTGTTACTATGTAAACTACCTAGTAGCCTTTCAGAAACTAACATAGCCAGCTGTCTAATTTGATTCTCAAGCCCTTGAATCGATGCTTGCTGATTTTCTAACGTTGTTTCAGTATTCTAAAAAATGAGTTTCTGATACTGAAATAAACTTTGCTAGCATATCTTTAAGGTTCGGCTTTTTCTCTTGCTGGTATGGTGGTTGGAAAACTGGAGGGATTTGTGGTCTTTGATTCCCTTCATTACCCTATGAGAAATTTGGGTGGTTCCTCTATCCTGGATTATATGTGTTATTGTAAGGATTAATTAGAGGTTTAGAGTTATTACCCATATAATTCAACTGCTCATTCTCCATGCCAGGGTTGTAAGGTGATTATTCTGTATTGTTCGTTCCTCCTCCATTTGTATTGCACTACATCATTGGATGTACCTACGAAGAACCACACAAGCCATCAAATTTTTTATTTAGAAGTTCTACCTGGTTTGATAGCATGGTAATTGCGTCGAGGTTGAAAACACTGGCAGATTTTGTCGGCTTTGTTCTCATGACTTTCCACTTATAGTTATTCAGTGACATCTCCTCTACAAACTCATAAGTCGCTTTAGGGGGTTTAGTTATTTAGGGTTCCACTGGCAGCTGCATCAATCAATTGCCTAGTGATAAACCTCAATTTATACATATTTTAACCCTATGCTTGTCTTGTTTTTTGATCAATTTTCATTAAATTTGATGAATTCGATGCTCCTAATCCTTTAATTTCATGTTTTGTACTCAGGAGAGCTTAGAGGGTCGAAAAGGACGAGAAATGGGCCAAAGAGGAACAAAATGGGCCTACCTCAGAAATCAACACGGCCTAGACTTCCACACACGGGCAGACCACACGGCCGTATGTGATAAGCAGAATCACACATGGCCTAATCCATTGAACACAGTCGTGGGAGCTAAGCAGAATCAAGTACGGCCTAAGGCTATTTCCCACGGGCGTGCCACACAGGCGTGGCCCTGCCGAACCCAAGTTTAATTCTATTCGGAAAAAGGAACTTTTGGGCTAAGAGAAATGTTCTAAAGCCTATATAAAAAACCCTAGGGAGCAACCTAATGGAGGACGCTGAATAGAAGGTAGAAAATACTCGAAGATAGCCATCAGGAGCAGCTCGAAAAAAAGATCTCTATCAAGACTAAAGATCTCCTATAATTTCTCTTGAAGTTTTTGGGTTTTCTTATGTTTTGTTATTTTCCTAATTTTAAGTTGTTTCCCTCTATCAGTATGAACCAAACCTCTCAAATACCTGAGGGGATGAAATCGAAGATGGATCTTATTATTATTTGATTTATAATATAAATACTTGTTCTTATTCTTAATTTGAGTGCTTATTCTTGTTTTGATAATTCAGGTTTTTGATTCAAGTCAAACGTGCTTATTTAGAGGAGCAAAAGTCCCTGTTTAAGAGTAGATCAACACAATTAAGCGGAGTTGATTGCAACCCTAGAAATAGGGCGACGAAAATCTACCAGATTAGAGTCAAATCTAATAAGGGAATCCATAGATCGAGTTAATGTGACAATAGGGGTTTTAATTAGAAAGAGATTTCAATTAATCAACCTATAGTTAGTTGTTCTTAGTCTCGAAAGAGATATTAACATAATTTAGGGATTTCTACGGATTAAGTCAAGTGAATAAATCATATGAATCAAAAGTAATAAGTGAAGTCTAGGTGGATTCTTCCTTGGGTATTGCCTTTATCATATAAGTTGTTTAAAAGTATTTTCCTAATTCATTCTTTGTCGTGCTTTTAATTAGTTTAGTTTAAAAAAGAAATCACTCCAATTCTTAGGCTAGATAATAGAAAGATAGTAATTACATTTTCGGTCTTACCATAACTATACTATTAAATGATAGGTGCGCTTGCCTTTATTATGATCGTAGTTAGTTTGAGACACACCAAGTTTTTGGCGCCGTTGCCGGGGACTAAGATATTAGGAACACTAAATTTTTATTACTTTAGCCATTTTTCTTTATTTGCAATCTATTTTTTAACTATTTTTTCCTTTTATTTGCTTCTGGCAGGTAACTCTAGTTTATGACTAGAAGAAACCCGTTAGGACCATTACTTTACGACAGTGAGATTGAAAGTACAACTTGTAGAAACAGAAGAGAAATAAGGCGAAGTCTACAACACATAGAAGAAGAGCAAGAAGACGAACCCAATACTACCGAGGAGATGGCTGAAAATAATCTGCTGCCTCTGGTGGTTGCCGAAAATCCTGCTCCTCGTACTATGTATAATTATGCTAAGCCTAATTTAACTGGGGCTGAATCGAGTATTGTTAGACCTACTATTGCTGCAAATAATTTTGAACTGAAACCTAACACTATTCAAATGATTCAATAGTTTGTTCAGTTTGATGGTTTGTAGGATGAAGACCCAAATACTCATTTAGCAAATTTTCTAGAATTCTGAGACACTTTCAAAATTAATGGCATTTCTGACAATGTCACTGAAGCGGCATATGAGTTTATAGAGGAGATGTCACTGAATAACTATCAGTGGCAAGTCATGAGAACAAAACCGACAAAAGTCACCAGTTTTTCCAACCTCGATATAGGTACCATGCTATCAAACCAGGTAGGGCTTTTAAGTAAGAAAATTGATGGTTTTTGTGGATCTTCGCAGGTAAACTCAGTGATGCAGTGCGATACAAATGGAGGAGGGACAAACAATACAGAATATCCATCCTACAACCTTGGCATAGAAAGCGAACAGATAAACTATATGGGTAACAATTCTGACCTCAAAATAACCCTTACAGTAATACTTACAATCCAAGTTGAAGGAACCATCCCAATTTTTCATGGGGTGGTCAAGGAAATCAGAAACAACAACCCCCTTCAGGTTTCTAATCACACTACCAACAAGAGAGAAAGCCAAGCCTTGAAGCTATGCCAAAAAAGTTTATTTTGGTATTAGAGACTCGTTTTTAGAATGCCGAGACGGCGTTGAAAAATCAGCAAGCATTAATTCAAGGGCTTGAGAATCAAATTGGACAGCTGGTTAAGATAGTTTCAGAAAGGCAACCGGTAGTTTACTTAGTAACAAGAACCCAACCCAAAAGAGCATGTGAAGGCGGTCACACTAAGAAGTGGAAAGGAGTTGGTGGAAGTTGAAAAGAAGATGCCACAAGAAACTAATAAGAAAAAGGGTGGGGAAGTAAATGAGGATGTAACTCTGATTCTTAAAGAACACAAACCTCCAATCCCATATCCAGCAAAGTTGAAGAAAGACCGCATGGACGCACAATTTGATAAATTTCTTGAACTTTTAAACAATTACATATTAACTTACCTTTTGTTGAAGCTATTTCGCAGATGCCTATGTACATAAAATTTTTAAAGAGCTTTTAACAAATAAAAAGAAGTTTCAAGAGCTATCAACCATGGAGCTTAACGAGGAATGTTCAGCTATTCTCCAAAATAAGTTACCAACCAAATTGAAAGATCCAAGAAGTTTCAATATTCCCTGTTTAATTGGTAACTTAAATATTGAGAAAGCATTAGCTGACTTAGGTGCCAGCATTAATTTAATGCCTTATAAAATGTTCAAGCAGCTTGGTCTTGGGGAACCAAAACCCACTAGGATGAGTATTCAATTAGCTGATAGATCTATTAAATATCCTAGTGGAATTATTAAAGATGTTTTTGTAAAGGTTGATAAATTCATATTCCCTGTTGATTCTGTTGTGCTTGACATGATGAGGACGTTGAAGTCCCTTTAATTTTAGGATGCCCATTTTTAGCTACTGCTAGGGCTGTTATTAACGTGGGTGATGGTAATCTTGTGCTAAGGGTAGGTGATGAGGAAATTATTTTTAAAATTTATGATGTTATGCGATACTCTAGAATCAAAGATGATTCCTGTTATTTTATCGACACTATTGATCATTATATTCAAGATTCTTTTCTAGAAATCATACATAAAGACACGTTGGGACTGTGTCTTGCCAAGGTGAAGAGGTAGATGACGATACCAATGAGATGGGGGAGATAAAAAGTGAGTTAAATTCCAATTCTTCTTCCCCCAAGACAAAAGAAGTATGAGGGCATTGAAATAGACAACGAACTAAAACAAGAACTCTCTATTGAAGAACCTCCCAAAATTGGAATTGAAACAGTTACCAAATCACTTTGAGTATGCATTCCTTGGAGATAATTCTACATTAACGGTGATTATTTCGTTAAAATTGGAACTCAATGAGAAAGACGAGTTACTACAGGTACTAAAGGAGCATAAAAGAGCCATAGCTTGGAAAATTTCTGATATTAAAGGGATAAGTCCATCGTTTTGCACCCACAAAATTTCAATGTAAGATGAATATAAACCATGTGTGTAGCCTCAATGACGTTTAAATCCCAACATAAAGGAAGTTGTTAAAGCATAGGTAATTAAACTTCTAGATGCTGGAGTTATTTGTCCTATTTTTTATAGTACTTGGGTATGTCCTATGCGAGTTGTTCCAAAGAAGGAGGCATGATTGCTTTTAGCCGAAAAGAATGAATTAATTCCAACAAGAGCGATCCACAGGTTGGAGAGTCTGCATTGACTATAGGAAGTTGAACGATGCCACAAGAAAAGATCACTTTCCCTTACCCTTCATTGATCAGATGTTAGAAAGATTATCTGGGCATATGTGCTATTGCTTCCTAGACGGACTCTCTGGCTACTTCCAAATCCCAATAGCTCCTAAGGATCAAGAAAAGACTATATTTACATTTCCATATGGTACGTTTTCTTATCGTAGAATGCCTTTTGGATTATGTAATTGATCGTTGTTTTGTCGAGTTTTAAAATTTATAATGAATGAGATCGAACCTAAAAACTAACTCTGACAATGATTAAAGATAAGTATACTTATCGAAAAGTAGTATAAATGAGGCAAGATGGATTATCGAACCCAAAGGAACTAAAAGTACTAATACTAACTTTCTTTTTATTATTTAGCCTAAAATAAGTGAAATTGCTTTAATATAAATTAACGACTACTAAACTAAAGATGCAAAGACAAAAAAAACGAATTGGGAAATAACTTGAAGAGAAACTCAATTGATCACGACGATACCCTCAGGAAGAATCCACCTAGAGTTTACTTGTTATTTAACACTGAACCATATGATTTATTCACTTTGTTTGATCCGTAATACTCCCTAACGTATATTAAACCCTCTCTCGAGGCGAATAACGTCTAACCCTAGGTTAATTAACGAAAATCTCTTTCTTGAATAATAACCCCCTAGAATAGCAGTAAATCGACCTATGGACTCCTATATTAGGTTTCACCCTAATCTGGCAAAATCTCATCACCCTATCTCTAGGCGTGCGATCAACTCCGCTTAATTATGCTAGATCTACTCTTAAGCAGGGTCTATTCCTCCTCCACCTAAGCACATCAAATTTAGATTAAGCACGCATAATTAAGAACAAACTAAGTATTTATCATATAATTCAAAAAACAATAACAACATTCATCTAGGTTTCATCCCCTTTAGGTATCTGAAGGGTTTAGTTCATAATGAATAATGAAAACATCTCAAGAGAAAAGATAAAACAAAACATAAGAAATCCTTAAAACCCCCTGAAGGAATTGAAGGAGAAATCTACCGTCTTGAGTAGAATTTTGGCTCCTTAAGATGGATCAACTGGCTTTCTTCGAGTAATTCCCACAAATCTAACCTTTTGGCTAGGCTCCTTGGCCTAACTAATCATCCCCTGTTTCAGGTTGCACTTAGGGTGTTTATATAGACTTTTAGAATGCTTTACTTGGCCTCTAAGTGTCCCAATTCAAGTATACTTCCTACTCGGTGCTTGAATAGGCTTTGGAATGTGTTTCTTTGCCTCAAAGTATCCAAATCCGAGTGAAATTCCTCTATTCCACGACAAGGGCACGGCCATGGCACACGCCCGTGTAAATCGACTTCAGGCCATCTGTTGATTGAGGTACAGCCGTGTGAAGTAAATTGACGAGGCACGGCTATGTGGCTTGAAGTCTAGGCCGTGTCGATTTCCTCTTTGGCCCAAATTGGCCCTTTTTAAGAATGTTTCTTGTTCTTTTCATCCTCGGGTGCTTTCCTGAGTAAAAACATGAAAAGAAAGGATTAAGAGCACCCTTTTACATAAATCAAGGGCTAAATCTTCCAAAAGCATACTAAATGTGGGCCTAAAATATGTTACTTTTATGGTTTATCAAATACCCCCACACTTAAGCTTTTGCTTGTCCTTAAGCAAAATTCTCAACTTACAATTAAAACGAACTTCCATAATTCACAATTCCTATCAATAATGCCTCATCATAATTTTAACTCAAAGACTCTTAAAGATTCAAACAATTATAAGTCATATATTTTGTAGTATGAAAACATAGGTGTCTCCCTTATCTAAATGATTACCTTTAATTTAAAACTGACAAGGATTGACATCCTCACTAAAGATTCACTCAAAGCACTCGAAATGTTTTAAGGTTCAAGAATAAGCACTCATAAGCTGAACCTAAAAAGTTAATCCCATAGGCTTGCCTGAAAATCAAATCTCCACCACTGTAATATGAGATGATACACAAATCAAAAGGTCTTTGACAGGGTTGTAATGGGGTGTAACACCCCAAACCCGGCCCAAAACATCATGACCAGATCTGGTATGCTACGGGTTAAATGTTTGAAATTTTGCTTTGGAGGGTTTTGAAAATCTCGGTTCGTTTATGTAGGTATTCGTTAAATAAGTGATATTTGTAGAAAACCTTTGTAGTTTTTTTAAAAAAAACTCATTTGAAAATCTATTTTTTCCTTCTTATAATCAAATCCTTGAACATAAATTTATAGAATATAAACAATAACAAATATAAATTGATAACCTAAGCTATGGAGGCCTTATTACATAAATAATCCCAAAATTAAAACTTAAAGGAAAACTAGAAATAGTTTATGAGAATAAAAACTTGATGGCCCTTCGAGTTCGCCTCGACTCTCATGTCCATGATCTACTGCTCATCTAAAAGTCAGGGAAATAAAAGGGGTGAGTCACCAAGACTTAGGGTGCAAAACCCGAAATCACATAAAAAGCTTGAGGCCCACAAACACATTATGGGCCTTGGCCCATTCACAATGGTAACAAGATATTTACATGCTACATAGCCCAACCCAACCTAAAAGTCCATCCTCTACACACCAGCCCGTACCATCCATCACACCTCGGGGATTTATACAATCAACCCACCAACCGCTACACACACTATTGATAGCCATGCTGCCTATTCCTAACAATCAGGAATAAATTTAACATGGCTTAGCCACCGATCACTATTGTGACCTAACTTTACAGTTCGTGGTTTAACCATCGATCACCAAGTGACCTATTAACATGCTCTTCCCCTTCATCATATTAGCCCCATCCCATGCATACATCCATGCAGAATCAAAATAATATACTATTTAAAGGATCACAGACTATCACAAACTTCGATACACATAGAGAAGTTTCTATGATTATGTACCTGGCATCCCTTGCCTATCCTTTTCGGTATCTGATTGTCCATCTGACCTTTCTTTTTTGACTTTTAGCCCATAACATATATAGTACAGATTAACTAGTGTGGTAGAACCTGGTTACGGACAATACTAGACTTTCTATGTCGACACTATCAGAAGCCAATACTATTGCTAACTGTCTAAGGTTTTGTTCAGAAGCTGGTCCACAACCCGGTGGCCAATCCCGTACTGCTGACACCGCTTACTCCTTAAATCTAGGGGTTGGATTTACGGGTCCAATTCCCTCATTTGTTCGACTAGTTTTTCTATCCATGGAACAGATCTTAGTCAACAAACCGGATTAAAACATTGAATCGAATACAAACACAAATGCACATTCATAGTGTAGAGGTCCCTTACCTAGAAATCCCGAAAGAGATGGAGTTTAGAGACTAGTGGTTTTCGGCTTTTAGATCTAGACGATCTACTTCGATTCCCGATGTGTCGCCCCAAATAAGAACATGAGAACAATCAAAACATTACTCCAAGGATAATCTTATCACGCCAACTAGCCTTTCAGCTTTGGCCTAAAAAAACCTGGATGAGAAAAAGTGAAGAGAGAATTCAGCACTTACCTTAACACCAATAGATTTGACTAACCCTTAGAGATTCCGGCACTTAGCACGATAGAAGAAAGAAATCGGAAAGGAGAAAAGAGTGTACAAGGTATTCGGCTAGTAGGAAAAAGGAGAAGAGAGTTAAAGTGAAGAGATTCGGCTTTAGAAGAGATGAAAAGATAATATATAGAGAGGAACTGTGAGGGTTCGGCTTGTAGAGGGAAGAAGAGAAAAGAACAATGGAATTTTGGCTTTTGCATAAAAGTGGAGATAAGAGGGAAGAAAAGAAAAAACAATAGGATCCAAATGCCGAAATTGGAGAGAAATCCCCTTACTTAACCCAAATTTCAGCACCTACTACCTAAAAACTGAAAATGCCCCTTTTCAAAACTAAAACTAGGCTATTAATCAAGGGAAATTTTGGCACCCCTTGAACATACTAGAACCGATTCCTCCTTCCCCTCAGTGTTGGAATTTCAGCCACCACTGTGACCAGCAGATAAATCCTAAATTTCCTCCTTTATCTTTATCTGATCACACCTTCAAAAGAAGCCTAGATAACACTACCTCTTCCTCCATTTATCTGCCATATTATCTGCATTATCTACTCAAATAAATCCTCCTATCTCCAAGCCTCCTTATCGTCCCACTCTACCCTCTTAAATGCCGAAAATTAACTAAATTTAATTAAAATAATTGGGCTTCATGTGACTCATACTTGGGCCTCCTCAGTTGACACCACCTTGTAACTCCCTTATGTAGCGCCACTACCTCACTGGGCTACAAGCCCATTTTGTACTTTAAAATACAGATAACATATTTTAAGCCCTATCCTAACTGGCTTTCCACTAGCGTGTCCAAACAGAACATTCGATTATGGCCTCGGCCCAACCCTGAGCCCATTCGGACCCCTAACACTCACATTAACATAACCACACATTAAACGCAAAGGCCCATTAATTCAGGATGTTACAGTTTTACCCCCTTAAAAAAATTTCGGCATCGAAATTTCCTGATCAAAATAGATGCGGGTATTGCTACCGTATCGCTTCCTCCGGTTCCCATGTAGCCTCCTCAGATCCGTGATTCTACCATAGGACCTTAACAGAAGGAATCGTCTTCCTCCGTAATACTTTGACATCACGATCTAGAATTTCCACTGGTTCCTCTTCAAAGGATAAATCGGGTCTTACTTCGATTTCTTCCACAGACACCACATGGGATGGATCCGAATGGTAACGTCTTAACATAGAGACGTTGAATACATTGTGAATCTGGCTTAGCTCAGAAGGTAGCTCTAGCTGATAGGCTATCGGTCCCACTCATTTCAACACCCGATAAGGTCCGATAAATCTGGGACTTAATTTACCTTTCCGACCAAACCTCAGTACTTTCTTCCTTGGCGACACCTTCAAGAACACCTTGTCACCCACTGCAAACTCTATGTCCTTACGCTTCAAATTAGCATAGGACTTCTGTCTGTCTGACGCTTCCTTTAGTCGAGCCCGAATTAACTCAACCTTCTCCTCTGTCTCGGTAACCAACTCCAGACCCAAAATCCAACGTTCCCTAATTTTGTCCAACAGGTAGGAGTACGACACTTCCGCCCGTACAATGCTTCATAGGGCGCCATCGAAATACTAGACTGGTAGCTGTTGTTGTAAGCAAACACCGCTAATGGTATAAATTCTTCCCAACTACCCCTAAAATCAGTGACACAACCTCTCAACATGTCCTCCAAGATTTGAATTACCCACTCAAACTGTCCATCGGTCTAAGGATGAAATGCTGTACTGAAATCCAACTTCGTACCCAACGCTTGATGCAATGCCTTCCAAAATCGCGACGTGAACCTAGGGTCCCTGTCCGATATGATCGATACTGGTACTCCATGCAACCTCGCTACATTCGCTATGTATAGCTTAGCTCATTTCTGCAGAGAGTAACTGACCCGTACTGGTATGAAATGAGCAGACTTCGTCAAGCGATTAACAATCACCCAGACCGAATCTTTCTTAATAGGCATGAGAGGTAGCCCACTAACAAAGTGCATTTTGATCCTTTCCCACTTCCATTGTGGAATCCTCACCAGCTGTAATAACCCTGATGGTAACTGATGCTCCGCCTTTACCTGCTGACAGGTCAAACACCTACTCACCAATTCAGTTACCTCTCACTTCATGCTCGGCCACCAGAACTAATCTCGCAAATCTCGATACATCTTACTCCCTCCAGGGTGCATAGCGTATGGACTACCATGCGCTTCTTGTAAAATTCTACGCCTCAACTCCGGATCTTTTGGCATGCAAACTCTCCCTCGAAAACATAACAGTCCTTTCTCATTCACACTAAATTTTGTTGGCCCATCCTTTAGTATTAGCTGCAACTTCACCTTAAGCAACTCATCAGTCTGCTGCTTCTCCTTATCCTGACTGACCCGAGAGGGTTTCATTTGAAGTTCACTAATAAACTACCATCATCGAGAAGGCGAGGTGAGCAAACATTGCTCTCAAGTCGAGATTACTTTACGATCGAGGCATACGCCACCACGTTAGCTTTACCGGATGATACTCGATCGGCGATCATAATCCTTTAACAACTCGATCCACCTCCTTTGCCTTAGATTAAACTCCTACGGGTTAAAAGGTATTTTAGACTCTTGTGATCGGTATAAATGATGAATTTCTCCCGTTACAGATAATGTCTCCAGATCTTCAAGGCAAAAACCACGGCCGCCAATTCTAAATCATGCGTAGGATAATTCAATTCGAGCGGTCTTAACTGTCGAGATACATACGCAACAACCTTTCCATCCTGCATCAATATACGTCCTAGTCCCGTGTGTGACGCATTGCAGTAAATCACGAACTCCCTTCCAGCCTCCGACTGAATCAACACTAGAGCCTCCATCAAAATCCTTTTTAACCTCTCGAAACTCTCTTTCTGCTTATTAGACCAAACAAACGAAACCCCTTTCCGTAACAACTTAGTCAATTGTGCCACAATTAAAGAAAATCCTTCCACAAACCTTCGGTAGTACCTGGCTAGACCAAGAAAACTTTGAATTTACACCATAGACCTAGGCGGCTTCCAATCCAACACCACTTCAATCTTTCGAGGGTCAACCCTAATCCCCTCTGCCGATAAAACGTGGCTTAGAAAAGTAACTTCTCTTAGCCAAAATTCGCACTTACTGAATTTGCATACAACTGCTTCTCCCTCAAAATCTGCAAAACCACTCGCAGATGTGAATCATGCTCCTCTTCTGACCTTGAATAAACCAGGATATCATCTATAAATACCATGACAAACTGACCTAAGTAGGGTTGGAACACTTGGTTCATCATATCCATAAACGCTGCTAGTGCGTTAGTCAACCCAAATGGCATCACCATGAATTCGTAGTAACCATAGCGAGTCCTGAATGCCGTCTTATGAATATCTGCCTCCTTGACTTTAAGCTGATGGTACCCTGATATCAGATCTATCTTCTAAAAGACTGAGCCCCCTTTCAACTGATCGAACAAGTCATCGATCCTCGACAATGGGTATTTATTCTTGGTTGTTAACTTATTCAACTGACGATAGTCAATGCACATATGCATTGATCCATCTTTCTTCTTAACAAATAACACTGGCGCTCCCCAAGGCGACACACTTGGTCGAATAAACCCTCTATCCAGCAACTCTTGAATCTGTACTTTCAATTCCACCAACTCCTTCGGCGCCATTCTATATGGAGCAATAGATACTGGCGCTGTTCCCGGAAGAAAATCGATACCAAACTGCACTTCAAGATCTGGGGGTAATCCCAAAAACTCTTCTAGAAAAATGTCAAGAAATTCTTTCACCATCCTAACATCCCCGACAGTTAGTTCCTTGGCTTCTAGAGCCCTAACAAACATTAGAATTACCTCGCATCCTTTCCTCACCATCCTTTCTGCTCTTAGGGCAGTCACCATATTCAACAAACAGTTCCCCCTTTCACCTATCACCAACACTTCGCCACCCTCGGGAGTCTTTAACACCATACGCTTGGCTGCACAATCTACATTAGCATGATACCTTACCAGCCAATCCATGCTTAGGATTAATTCAAACTCCCTGAACGGTAATTCCATCAGATCAGCCAGGAAAACTATTCCCTGAACTTCTAAAGGTACCTCTCGATAAAGCTTATTTACCACCACAGAGTGTCCTAACGGGCTAATTACAGTCATCTCCCTAAAGGAAATCTCAGAATCTATGCTTAAAGTTCCAGACACCCTACTAGAAATATATGAATGCGTCGACCCAATATCAATCAATGCAGTGTAAGGACAACCAAAAATTAAAAACGTACCGGTTATTACATCCGGTGCGTTAGCCTTCTCTCGACGCCTGGCAGTATAGACTAACCCCGACTGTCTCACCTTAGTGTTTCTTGCCCCTCAGCTTGATGCTCCACGACCCAGATCAAAACTGTTACCACCTCGACTAGACCACGACCTTTACGTGGTTCTTGACCTCCTCTACCCTACTGGGCGTTCTCTTGATCTGTGGGCCCTTCAACGCCTGTTGCTATGGACAGTTTCTAACTTGGTGGTCCGTAGATCCACACCTAAAGCACTTTTCACTGCCTGCCCAACACTCACCTACACGAAATTTACCACATCGAGCACACTTTTGTGTTTGACTAGCGGCAGAACCTCTCATCCGCTCTCGGCCCATCGACCTAGGTTTTTTTCGAATCGCCTAATGCCTCGATGAACCAAAATTTCTCTTACTTCCCTATCTCTATCCTGGTTCAATTTTTTTGTCCGCTTCACCTCCTCAGCTATCTTAGTTTTTTCCACAAGGACAGCGAATTCCCTCTCCCGTTGTGGGGCTATCAATACACGCAGATCATCTCTCAGGCCATCTTCAAATAGAACACACCGTTCATGGTCTGTGGCCACTATCCTGCGAGCATAATGGCTAAGGCGTAAGAATTTTACTTCATATGCAGCCACTGACCTACTTTCCTGTACCAAATTCAGAAATGCTCTGCGCTGCGAATCCATATAACGCGATCCAATGTACTTACTCTGAAATGCCATTTTGATGAAATCCCAGGTGATACAGTCAGCTACTGTACCATCATTAACCGTAAGCCACCATTGATATGCTTCGTCCCGTAGGAGAGATGCAACCCCTTTTATTTTCTCCTCTTCCGTGAAATCAAGATCATCCATTATGCGTTCAACTACCTTCAACCAATACTCAGCTGTACTTGGGGCTATACCAGAAATTCCCCTAAACACTTCTGCCCCATTGGCTCTAAGTCACTTGACCTAATTTTGGGCTCCTCCGCCCATGCCACCTTGACAACCCTCTCTAAAACCCTTAACATCACGAGATATTGCATCATCTCCTACTGCTCGGTCTTGAAATTACGCCTCCTCAAGCTGGTGGGCGGCATCTCATCTCCTGATCCATGGCCAAACCCTACTGGTTCTAACACAGCCATCCTGCCCCTACCACGGCCACGCGCAGGATGTCCACGACCCCTTGTACTCATTCTACCGATTCACGTTTATCTGATTAGAAATTTTATGAATTATTAATTTCTTTCACTGATTAGCCATGAACAATCTTATGGAAAGTAGTATAATTAGTCGTTCCTTCGAATTCAAAATCAGTCTCAAGTCTGTATCTCCTAGTTCTAGAAATCACATACATTCCGCATCCATATGTATCACAATAGAGCATCACATAACAGCATCAAACACAAAAGTGACAACCATAAACTCACCTTCGTCACATAAGGGTATTTTCGTTATTTCACTACCTAAGGGTACTTTCGTAATTTTATCCTACAAGGGTATTTTTGTAATTTTCCAAAATAGGGTATCTTGGTGATTTTACAAAATAGGGGTATTTTGGTAATTTTGTAATTCGAGGGTATTTCAGTAATTTTATCAACCGAGGGTATTTCGATAATTTTACCAATCGAGGATATTTCGGTAATTTTATAAATTTTAGTAATTTTACAAACCTAGGGTATTTTTGGAAATTTTCACAAATCAAGGGTATTTCGAAAATTTTACAAAACTAAGAATATAAGTAATTTTACAAAAATAGGGTGTTGGTCCCTTTCGGGTTTTAGTTATGAATTTTGGCCCATCAACATGCCCTCCCGGTTAAAGTGAGCAAACACTACGCACCAAGTAGGATTCTAGCAGAGAGGAGGTGGGCCACTAGGACCGCTTAAATACCAAGCTCTCCCTAGATCCAATCCTAGACATGCGTATGCCGGTTGCCACACTCCAACCCAACGACTTGTTCACGGACATGTTTAATTAGAGAAATTAAGTCTTATGGATTTTAAGAGTTGTTTAAACTGAGCCTAAAGTCCATCAAACTCTAATCATACTAGCTTACATCCTTATGGAGCTCGTCAAGCCCAACATGCATAACACATAATGAGTTTAAAATACTTATCTGCGTGGATCGGGTGCCGGTAGACTCGAAGGCCATATCTCAACCGAAACTTTTCTCAAGTTCCCCTCAATTTTACAAACCACTACTGGACCCATTTCATAGCCCGAGTTTTGCAACTAGGCTCTGATACCAAAATGTAACACCCTAAACCCGGCCCAAAACGTCACGACCAGATCTGGTATGCTATGGGTTAAATGTTGGAAACTTTGCTTTGGAGGGTTTTGAAAATCTCGGTTCGTTTATGTAGGTATTCGTTAAATAAGTGATATTTGTAGAAAACCTTTGTAGTTTTTTTTTTAAAACTCATTTGAAAATCTATTTTTTTTTCCTTTTTATAATCAAATCCTTGAACATAAATTTATAGAATATAAACATTAACAAATATAAATTGATAACCTAAGCTATGGAGGCCTTATTACATAAATAATCCCTACACATATAAATTGATAACCTAAGCTATGGAGGCCTTATTACATAACTAATCCCAAACTTAAAACTTAAAGGAAAACCAGAAATAATTTATGAGAATAAAAACTTGATGGCCCCTCGAGTCCTCCTCGGCTCCCATGTCCACGATCTACTACACATCTGAAAAGTTAGGGAAATAAAAGGGGTGAGTCACCAAGACTCAGTGTGCAAAACCTGAAATCACATAAAAAGCTTGAGGCCCACAAACACATTATGGGCCTTGGCTCATTCACAATGGTAACAAGATATTTACATGCTACATGGCCCAGCCCAACCTAAAAGTCCATCCTCTACACACCAGCCCGTACCAGCCATCACACCTGGGGATTTCCACAATCCACCCACCAATCGCTACACACCATATCAACAACCATGCTACTTATTCCTAACAACCAGGAATAAATTTAACGTGGCTTAGCCACCGATCACTATTGTGACCTAACTTTACAGTTCATAGTTTAACCACCGATCACTAAGTGACCTATTAACATGCTCTTCCCCTTCATCATATTAGCCCCATCCCATGTATACATCCATGCAGAATCAAAATAATATACTATTTAAAGGGTCACATACTATCACAAACTTCGATACACATAGAGAAGTTTCTATGATTACTACCTGGCATCCCTTGCCTACCCTTTTCGGGTATACGACTGTCCATACAACCTTTCTTTTTTTGGCTTTTAGCCCATAACATATATAGTATAGATTAACTAGTGTGATAGAGATCTACACACCTGATTGCGGATAAGATGAGACATTCTATGTCGACAGTATCAGAAGCTGATACGACTGCTAACCGTCTATGGTTTTGTTCAGAAGCCGATCCAGAACCCGATGGCCAGTCCCTTACTGCTGACATCGCTCGTTTCTTAAATCTAGGGGTTGGATTTACGGGTCCAGTTCCCTCCTTCGTTTGACTAGCGTTTGTATCCATGGAATAGATCTTAGTTAACAAACCATATTAAAACATTGAATCGAATACAAACACGAATGTACATTCATAGTGCAGAGGTCCCTTACCTAGAAATCTCGAAAGAGATGGAGTTTAGAGACTAGCAATTTTTGGCTTTTAGATCTAGAAGATCCACTTCGATTCCCGACGTGTCGCCCCAAAATAAGAACACGAGAACAATTAAAACATTACTCCAAGGATAATCATATCACGCCAACTAGCCTTTCAGTTTTGGCCTAAAAAAACCCGGATAAGAAAAAGTGAAGAGAGAATTTAGCACTTACCTTAACACCAACAGATTCGACTAACCCTTAGAGATTCCGGCACTTAGCACGATAGAAGAAAGAAATCGGCAAGGAGAAAAGAGTGGACAAGGTATTCGACTAGTAGGAAAAAGTGGAGAAGAGAGTTGAAGTGAAGAGATTCGGCTTTAGAAGTGATAAAAAGAAAATATGTAGAGAGGAACTGTGAGGGTTCAGCTTGTAGAGGGAAGTAGAGAAAAGAACAATGGAATTTTGGCTTTTGCATAGAAGTGGAGATGAGAGGGAAGAAAAGAAAAAAATAGGATCCAAATGCCAGAATTGGAGAGATATCCCCCTACTTAACCCAAATTTTGGCACCTACTACCTAAAAACTGAAAATGCCCCTTTTCAAAACTAAAACTAGGCTATTAATCAAGGGAAATTTTGGCACCCCTTGAACATACCAGAACCGATTCCTCCTCCCCCTCAGTGTTGGAATTTCGGCCACCACTGTGACCAGCAAATAAATCCTAAATTTCCTCCCTTATCTTTATCTGATCACACCTCCAAAAGAAGCCTAGATAACATTACCTCTTCCTCCCTTTATTTGCCATATTATCTGCATTATCTACTCAAATAAATCCTCCTATCTCCAAGCCTCCTTGTCGTCCCACTCTACCCTCTTAAATGCTAAAAATTAACTAAATTTAATTAAAATAATTGGGCTTCATGTCACTCGAACTTGGGCCTCCTCAATTGACGCCACCTTGTAGCTCCCTTATGTAGCGTCGCTACCCACTGGGCTACAAGCCTATTTTGTACTTTAAAATACAGATAACATCTTTTAAGCCCTATCCTAACTGGCTTTCCACTAGCGTGTCCAAACAGAAAATTCGATTAAGGCCTCGGCCCAACCTTGAGCCCATTCTAGACCCCTAACACTCACATTAACATAACCACACATTAAACGCAATGGCCCATTAATTTAGGATGTTACACGGGGCTTAGGTTTTAAGGTGTGGATAAAGGCTGAATTAGAAGAGTTAAAATTGAGATCGACCTGACAAATTTACCTAACTAAGAACAATGAACTAGAAAATAAATGATTACATCAATTGAAACTTTGAAACTAATAATAATACGAGCTTTTTTTTTGATAATTGAAATTTAAATGTACAAGCTCACTTTTTATACTACTAATGCTGAATATACTTTGATTTTTTCAATCGATTTTTTTAGATCAAATAGAAACATAATAAAGAAAACTTCATCAACTGAAATAAACTAATTCGGTAACTGATCAAATCAATTCTCAATAGAAGGGTAGTCAAAAGAATGGTGATAATAAATACAAAGGGTTTTGGGTTAATATTAATAGGTAAATCAATAAAAAGGGTTGTTAGGATCAAATGGGTTCACTAAGGGTTAATTTTCTGAAGGTAGGCTTTTTAGTGGAGTGAATGGGTTAAAACCTAGGTGCCTTTATCATCTCAGTATATCAAATCATAGATGTGGTCTCAACATGTATAATCGAGGCAAGTTCTAGAATAACAGTTCAAAGTTGACACACTCATAATCAATAAAGTGAGCATGAAAAAGAATATATCCTCTATAAGGCTCAAAATCTCACAAAAATTATGGGTAATTGACATCAATCTCTGTAAATTTCAAACTTCAAGGTAATATTCAAATTCAGTTTAACAACCTAGGAAATTTTTTATTCTTGAAAAATAGACTTATCATGCTTGATTCTCTAGTATTCTTCAAGTATAAATCATCAATACACAATTATCAATGACTTACTCAAAAACATAACAATAAAAATCATAAATCATCAAAAATTTCACCCTAATAATAATATGAGAAAATTACTTAGGAACAAGACTAAAATTTAGGATTTTGGAATAATGCAAAAATTTAGGTACTTCTACCCCCCCACACTTAAGATTTACATTGTCCTCAATGTACAAAGATAGGTAAACAACCATGTAATAATAAAATCAAAAGAGAAGTGGAGAAGTAACACTTCCTGATTTTTTGGATGGATTCCTTGTTCACTTGTCGATTTGGAGATGGTGGCATTTTTATGGGCCTGGTGAGGTGGCTACCGTCAAGCATTGTGCTAGATGAAGAGATTGGGTAGCCTGGGAAGATATAGCCAGGAAATCTAAAGAAACATTAAAAATATACTCATAATATAATTAAGGAAAAGAAAATTAAAGACAAGGATACTAAGAAGAAAACTAAAATTCAAAGAAAAGATTAATGGACTAAGGAGTCCTTATTGATAGGTGGTTCGTGAAGTGGGTGTGACTTCTAAGGCTGCGGAGGGGCTGTGGTCGTGGTTCTAGTGTGATTCCCAAGCATCCTTTAGAACCTAAAACCAAGAAACTAAAACAAAATAAACCTTGGCTTGTCGAATAGCTGAAGCTGTCGGCATGAACTCATGTGAATCGGCCTCCTTTGAGGAGACTGTGGTTGGCCTTTTACGCTTCTTCGGCATGGCTTTGTTGTCTTAAGAGTTATAGGAATGTTAGAAGAAAATGAGAGAGAGGAAATATGATAAGAAGAACGAAGAACGAAAGGAGGAAGGAGGGTGAGGAATAAGAGGGAGGGTGGGGTTTAAATAGAATTTTGGCTTCTAACATTTTCCCACACTCATGCACCGAGGGTGTGTTGAATTACATGGCCGCATCACATGGCCATGTGTCTAGGCGTGTTGGTTCACCCACGCCCGTTTTCCAGATGCCACGCCCATTCTTGAAAAGGCAGTGTGTTGGCACGGTTGGGTAGCATGGGCGTGTTTTTCTTGTGTTCGGTAAGTCAGTAGCTTCACACGGTCATGGAGCATGGCCGTGCCAACTTACCGAGTGCTCGTGGGGGAGTGATTGGATCTGTGATGTCAAAAATTAGGTGTACTACCTCTGTTCATGTTAGTACGAAGATTTGGTACTTTGACACGGCCACGGCCACGACCGTGTGCAAGGCCGTGTGGCTTTGAAATCTGCATTTTTGTGCTAATTTAAAACTAATTTTTTTAGAAAGAAAAATAATTTGAACGCAAGATATAAAGATAAATTATGTTAGTGCTCGGGTTGCCTCTTGAGAAGCGCTCGTTTATAGTCTTAAGCTAGACTTTCCTTGAAATTGAAAAAATTAAGGAGGTTTAAAGGTTTGAATATCTTTCCTCCTACTTACAGTTCCATCTCCTTGAAAAAGTTTAAGTTGAGAAGCATTTACCTTAAAAGTGTCGAATGTTGGGTTACTTACCTTGACTGTTCGTGTGGGAAGATATTATGTATCATAAGAAGGATTTCTCCCTTTGGCTTCAGGTCTGTTGTGATGATGTGTGGATTTGCTTTGTCTAACAGTACCTGGTCTCCTATTTTGAAGTGATTGGATGTTCGTACGAGCTCTTCTGGTAGTTCCTCTGGTTTTACTTCGTGTGGTTCTTCTTTGACGTGCGTCTTCTGCTCTTTTAGTCTGTCGACCTTAAGGTTTTGATCCTTATCTTTGTCGATTTGGGTTCTATGATTTGGCTCATGTTTGTCTTTATGTGGTGTTTCCTACGATTAATGTTGTACAAATTGATTATCAACTGAATTGTCTTTCTTACCTTCATCGACTATTGTCCTGGCCGAGTCAAGAGCCTGAAGACTGATTGATTCGTCACCTACACAAAGTATGAGTTCTCCTGTGGCAACATCAATTTTAGTCTTGGCAGTTGCTAGGAAGGGCCTTGCTAAAATTAAGGGGATTGTATTATCCTCATCCATATCTAAGACAACAAAATCTACTGGGAAAACAAATTTATCGATTTTGACAAGAACATCTTCGATAATGCCCCTAGGAATTCTAACAATTTTATCAGCTAATTGTATACTCATCCTAGTGTGTTTGGGCTTCCCTAAACCTAATCATTTAATAATGTATAAGGCATGACATTTATGTTTGCCTCTAAATCAGCTAACGCATTATCAATAGCTAAACTACCAATTAAACATGAAATTGTAAAGCTCTCTGGATCTTTTAGCTTTCATGGTAGTCTATTCTGTAACATTGCTGAGCATGCTGCGTTTAATTCCACGTGGTGCTCTTCTTCTAATTTGCGTTTGGTAGTCAAGAGTTGTTTTAAAAATTTCTTCGAGTCTGGAATCTGAAAAAAGCTTCGAGAAGAGGTAAGTTAATATGTAATTTCTTTAAGAGTTTAAGAAACTTACCGAACTGTTCTTCTGAATTGTCTCTTTTCATTGCTTCGGGATAAGGTATGCGAGGTTGGTACTCCTTGATTACCGGTTTTGGCTTTTCTTGTGTTACCTCTACCTTACCTTCGTCTACCTTGTTTTCTTATATTGGATTAGGTTCATCTAATCCCTTAATGTCATGAGCTAAGATGGCTTGAATTGGCTCCTTTGGGTTAATCTCGATGTTACTTGGTAGTCGTCCTTGCGGTCGTTCTAACATTAGCTTTGCAAGTTGTTCGACTGCATTAGTGACTTCCTTAACTGACTTAGTAAGTTTCCCAAACCGGTTCTCGTTGCTTTTAAGTGTTTTCTTAGTTTCTTGGAAACGATTTTTGTGTTTTCCATGAATTTTGTCAACATCTCTTCGAGGTTTGGCTTCTTCTCTTGCGGATATGGTTGATTTTGGAAATTTTGAGGAGGTTGTTGTCTTTGATTTCCTTGGTTTCCTTGGCCTCCCCATGAAAAATTTGGGTGGTTCCTCCAACCTGGATTGTAGTTATTACTATAAGGATTATTATTGGATCTAAAATTATTACCTATATAGTTCATCTGTTCGCTCTCTGCGTCCGGTTGGTAGGGTGGGTACTTAGGATTCGCCATAGTTCCACTTGCATTGCACTGCATGACTGGATGTACCTATGAAGAACACAAACTATCAAGCTTTTTATTCATCATATCTACCTGTGTTGATAGCATGGTCACTGCATTGAGGTTGTAAACTCCGGCTGATTTTGTCAGTTTTATCCTTGTAACTTGCCACTGATAGTTATTAAGTGACATTTCTTCAATGAACTCGTAGGCTACTTGGGAGTTACATTGTTCGAGGTTCCACCGCGGTGAATCAATTAGTTGCCTTGTTGAGGATTCACACCGTTATAAAAGTTTGGACTTGTAGCCACAAGGGTAAACCATGGTGTGGACACCTTCTTAAGAGATCCTTGTATCTCTCCCATGCGTCGTATAGTGTCTCTAAATCCATCTACACAAAAGAAGAGATATCATTCTGTAATTTGGTCGTTCTGGCCGGTGGAAAATATTTTAATAAAATTTTTTTGGTCATTTGGTCCCATGTAGTGATTGACCCTCATGGTAACGAGTACAACCACTATTTGGCTTTATTCCTTAATGAAAAGGAAAATAACCGAAGACGAATGGCATCATCAGAAACACCATTTATTTTGAAAGTATCACAGAACTCTAAAAAATTGGCTATATGAGTATTCGGGTCTTCGTCCTGCAAACCATCAAATTGAACAAATTGTTGAATCATTTGTATTGTGTTTGGCTTTAATTCAAAATTATTAGCAGCTATAGTAGGCCTAACAATACTAGATTCAGCTCTTGTTAAATGAGGTTTAGCATAATCATACATAGTACGTGGAGCATTGTTTTCTGCCACATCTCATGGTAGATTATTCTCGTCCATCCCTTCAGTAGGATTGGATCTGCCTTCTCGCTCTTCTTCTGTGTAATTTAGGGCTCGCCTAATTTCTTTGTGATTCCTACGAGCGGTAGGTTCAATATCACTATCGTATACTAGAGGTCCTGTCGGGTTCCTTCTAGTCATAAACTAGAGGTACCTGCTAGGAAAAGAAGGAAATAAAATTAATAAAATAATTTGTGAAAATAAAAATAATGGCTAAAGTAATAAAAATAGAGCTTTCTTAATATTTTAGTTCCCAACAATAGCTTAAAAACTTGATCATTGTTTTGCCGAGTTTTAAAATTTCTAATGAATGAGATCGAACCTGGAAACTAACTCTGACAACAATTAAAGACAAGTGTACCTATCGAACAGTAGTATAGCTTAGGCAAGATCGGATTATCAAACCTAAAGGAACTAAAAGTATTAATACCAACTTTCTTTTTATTATTTAGCCTAAAATAAGTGAAATTGCTTTAATCTAAATTAACTACTACCTAAAGATGCAAAACAAAAAGAAAGAGTTGGGAAATAACTTGAAGAGAAACTCAATTGATTTCGGAAGAATCCACTAGACTTCACTTTACGATTTATTATTATTTAGCCTAAAATATAAGCAAATGAAATTGCTTTAATCTAAATTAACTACTACTAAACTAAAGATGCAAAGACAAAATAAGACATCGAGTTGGGAAATAACTTGAAGAGAAACTCAATTGATCACGATGATATCTTCCTAAGAGAAATTAATAAGTTAAAAGAAGAATCCACCTAGACTTCACTTGTTATTTAACATTGAACCATAAACGATTTATTCACTTAGTTTGATCCGTAAGGCTCCCTAAGAACATATATTAAACTCAATGTGTAACCTCTCATTTGAGGCAAATAACGTAAGCCCTAACCCTAGGTTAATTAATGAAAATATCTTTCTCAAATAATAACACCCTAGAATAGCTTATAATTTTGTGGTAAGGCCAGGACAAATTGATCTATGGACTCCCATATTAGGTTTCAGTCACCTAATTTGGCAAAATCTTTATCAATTTTACCCATTTCACATTTATGCATATAGAAAATTAACGAAATATTGGGGTAAACATACACGAATATCGATACCACCGAATGGTATCCACAATCATTATCAAACATATTTTCATATAAATCACATTTAATATAGATCTATGAGATTTTAGTGTAATGTTACACACCTTATTACTGTGAGAACAATACATTCCCGCTCATCAACACCTAGTTAATTATCACACTTGATTAGTATACACTATTACTAATAAAACTATACTATTGATGAGAGATCTAAATCCTTGCCCTCAGATTCTCGAACAATCGTTATTTGTGGTTTTCTCGCTAGATGGATCAAAACTCACGACAACCCACTAACGAAAAGTGGTTTGGTTGTACATGCACGACTTCAAATAACCGATCTTCGTTAGTAGAGGGTCCACAACCCGTGGAAAATCTCTTATCGCCGATACAATTTCTTCGTTTGAAGTTTGAGGGTAAGCAGAGCCTCCTCTCTTCCAAACACTCGTGCATCTTTTTTCGAACCTATCTTGTTAGTCTCAATTCACCCTAAAATAAAGTTGATTAACAAACTATCTAAAAGAAACGATATAACCGAAAGGGATAATTCTTACCTTGGATGAATTCGAAAGATCTCTCCTTAAATGTTGGTTTCGAAAAGGATTCTTAACAATCCCTTCCAAAGTTTCGGCCTAGGAGAAAATGAGAGAATTAAGTTTCTAAATCGGCTATTCTAAAAGAAATAATGAAAACACTTAACAAAAATCCTTACTTAAGCACTTAAAGATTCGGCCTTGTCAAAGTAGAAGAAAAGAATGATGCTTTCAGCTTGAATAGAAAGAAGAGAAAAAAAATATGATGTTTTTGGCTATGGTGGTTTCGGGTTTTCAACAAAAGAAAAGAAAGAATAAGATGAAAATAGAGAATGGGAGTTTCAGCCTTAGCGAGGTAAATGAGTAGAGAAATTTGAGAGAAAGGGATGATTTGCTTTTTGGTAAAAATGGTTTCGGTTGAAAGTGAAAAAGAAAGAAAAATGAAAGGAGAAAGAAAGAAAAAAGAAAAGAAAAAGATAATGATAATGATGATTTCCAAAAGAAAAGAGATGAGTTTAGGGACTTATGTGCATTCGGCCAAGAGGGAAAAAGTGAAGAAAATAGGTCTTTGAACTTTGGTACTTTCGATTACAAAGAGGAAGAAAAAGATGTTATATTTAGGAGAAAAGAAACTAGAAAGGCTTCTCAAACCGAAATGGCAAATTGCAAAAGACCAAAAGAAAAGAAAAAGGCTTCTCTTTTGTGTAGATAAGCATTCGGCTATGAACAAGGTTTTGGAAAAAAAATTGGTTAAAAATTTTGGCCAACTAACACCCTAATGCCTATGCAAAAATTCGGCCAACCTTACCAACATAATCCCCTTTTTCCTCCTCAATTCTTCCCCATCAATCCCTTGATTCCCAACACAATTAAGCCTTCTCCCCTTAGCCCCTAAAGTCGACTAGGTTCATGGTCAAATGACCATGAAAAGCTTCCAAAACACCCTCCTTTCTTCAAGCCTTTTGTCCCCTATCTTACCATATCTTCATGATCCCATGCCATAACTTCTAGCTTGCCTTTTTCATATGGTCTACTAACCAAAAATAAGAAGGTGACCATCCATTCTAGAATAGTCTTGGCCGACACTATAGGAAAGAAAATAAAAAAAATTAAAATTCTTCCATTTGCTAGCTAGGGGACTCGAACCTCTCTCCTCATGCATTCACTCATGCACCATTACCACCTTGCCAAATGACTTATTATGCTTTAAACCTCTTGTCAATATTTCTTAAAGCCTATCTTGCTTAGCTCCATCTTAATTATTAAAAATTTAATATTTCACTAAGCATTCACTTACATAATGAAGTTCAAAAATAAACTTCCAAAACACACTCAATCATATTTAGGCATGCAACAACATTCAATTAAGTAGAGATGCATAACCCCTAATTACCAGGATGTTACAGTTCTACCCCCTTAAAATAATTTCATTCTCGAAATTACCTGGCTAGAACAAGTGAGGGTATTGCTGTCGCATCGCTTCCTTCGGTTCCCACGAAGCTTCTTCTGATCCATGATTACGCCATAACACTTTGACGAGAGGAACCGATTTTCTTCGTAAAACCTTTACATCTCGCTCTAGGATTTGAATTGGCTCCTCTTCATAGGACAAATCTGGTCTTAATTCCACCTCCTCAAGCGGCACTACATGAGATAGATCTAAGCGGTAACGACGTAACATTGAAACATGGAACACATCGTGCATTTGCTTCAACTCAAGGTAAATCTAATCGATATGCCACGATCGACCCGCTTCACAACCCGATAAGGTCCAATGAACACGGACTTAACTTCCTTTGCGACCAAATCTCATCACCTTTTTCCAAGGTGAGACCTTTAGAATACTTGATCCCCACAAAGAACTCTATTTCCTTCCGTTTAAGATCTCGTGACGACTTTTTGTCATCGGATGCTTCCTTTAACCGAGCCCGGATTACCTTAACCTTTTCTTCGGATTCACCACTATTTCGGACCCAAAACGACGTTCCCCTAATTACATCCAACACGTAGGAGTGCGACACTTCCGTCCATATAGTGCTTCATATGGTGCCATCCGAATCATGGCTTGGTAATCATTGTTGTATGCAAATTCGCTAACGGTAAGAACTCTTCCCAACTTCCCACAAATCCATCACACATCCCTTAACATATCTTCTAAGATTTGGATTACTCATTCAGACCGTCTGTCGATTTGTGGATGAAATGTCAGACCGAATCCAATCTCGGTGCCCAAAGCCCGATGCAATGCTTTCCAAAACCGAGACGTAAACCTCAGATCTCTATCCAAATAATCGACACCAGACTCCATGCAATCTCAACGATCTCACCACATATAACTTCACCAATTTCGCAAAGAGTAATCAACCCGAATCGGGATAAAATGTGCGATTTCGTCAATAAATCCACTATCACCCATAGAAGTCTTTCTTAGTAGGCGAAGAGGAAGCCCACTAACAAAATCCATGGTGATTCTCTCACTTCCACTACGGAATCTTTAATCAAGTAATCCGAAGGTACTTGATGTTACCTTGATCGACACATTATGCACTACAAACTCCAGAACTTCTCGCTTAAGACCAAAGCCACCAAAATTGATCTCAGAAAGGATGCATAGCATAGGGGCTACCATGCGACTCCTAAAGAATCTTTTGCCTCAACTCGATCCCCGCATCTGGACTTTACCTTTGAAACACAATACCCCATCACCGTGTTAATACCATAATCTTCCAATTCCCCACTCAGACCGCCAAGCTTTACACTCGGATCTTTGTCTACTAATCGCCTCTCTTTCACTTAACTCAACCATGTTGGCTTAACTTGTAATTACGCCAACAAGCTTTCGTCATCGTAGAAGACTAAGATGTGCAAACATCGCCTTAAATCGACACCACTTTCCGACTTAGGCGTCGCCACCACATTCACCTTGCCGGTGGTACTCAATAGAACGATCATAGTCTTTCAACAACTCTATCCACCTTCACGCCTCAAATTCGCTTTTTTCGAGTCAAGATATTTCAGACTCTTGTGGTCCGTGTATATTACTGACTTTTCCCCGTATAAATAATGTCTCTAAACTTTAAGAGCAAAGACTACAGATGCCAACTCCAAATCATATGCCGAGTAATTAACCTCGTGTGGTCTTAACTGTCGAGACGCATACACAACTACCTTCCCATCTTGCATCAGAACACATCCTAATCCGGTGTGAGAAGCGTCACAATACACGACGAAATCCTTCCCTGCCTCAGGCTGAATCAAAATCGGAGCTTCAGTCAAAACCCTCTTAAGCTTCTCAAAGCTCTCTTGCTACTTATCAGCCCACACGAAAGGCACTTCCTTCCTCAACAATTTCGTTAAAGGTGCAGTTATCGATGAGAATCCTTCGACGAATCTTCTATAGTATCCTGCTAATCCCAAGAAACTGTGAACCTCAGTTACGGACTTAGGTGGTTTCCAATCTAGCACAGCCTCAATCTTCCGAGGATCCACACTTATCCCTTCCGCAAACACCACATGGCCTAAAAATGGAACTTCTTTCAGCCAAAATTCACACTTGCTGAATTTGGCATAAAGTTTCTTCTCCCTTAAAACTTGCAACACAATCCGAGATGCTTATCATGCTCCATTTCGGACTTAGAATACACGGGATGTCGCCTATGAATACCACGAATTGATCCAAGTAGGGTTGGAAAATCTAGTTCATCATATCCATGAACGAGTGGGCGTTCGTTAATCCGAATGGCATTACCAGAAATTCATAATGCCCATATCTAGTTCGGAAAGCCGTCTTATGGATATCCTCTTCTTTCACTTTAAGCTGATGATACCCCGACCTTGGATCAATCTTTGAGAATACCGCTGCTCCCTTAAGCTGATCGAACAAGTCGTCGATCCTTGGCAAAGGATACTTGTTCTTGATGGTCAGCTTATTCAACTGCCGGTAGTCTATACACATCCTCATCGATCCGTCCTTCTTCTTCACAAATAGGACCGGTGCTCCCCATGGAGACATAGTAGGCCGGATAAATCCACGATCAAGCAACTCCTGAATCTGAGCCTTAAGCTCAACTAACTCTTTCGGTGCCATTCTATATGAAGCAATAGAAACTGGCGCCGTTCCAGGTAATAAGTCAATCCCGAATTCTACCTCTCGATCCGGAGGCAATCCTGGCAGGTCTTCTGAAAAAACATCTACAAATTCATTCACGCCCCGATTTCATTAATCAGTTGCCTCCTTAGCCTCCAAGGCACTCACCAACATCGGAAAGGCTACACATCCCTTTCTAACCATCTTTTACGCCTTAAGAGCGGATACTACATTAGATAAGTAGTTCCGTCTCGCCCACCACTACAACTTCTTTGTCATCAATAGTTCTTAGGACATCGCTTAGCAAGACAATCTATATTTGCACGATACTTCACTAGCTACCCATGCCTAAGATCGGTCGAATTCTCAGAATGGCAACTCCATTAAATTAGCCTTAAACTGTATCCTTGAACTTCTAAAAGCACTTCCTTAAAAGTTTATCTATTACTACCGCTCATTCTAAAGGACTAAGTACGATCATCTTCCTAGGTACGATCTCGAAGTCACATGCGAGTTTGAGATACTTCACTAGCGATGTAAGAGTGAGTTGACCTATATCTATCAAAGCAATAAAGGGCAACCAGAATTAGAAACGCACTGTGATAACATCAGTACGACATCGCTTTCTCTGCGATGAACTGCATATACCAGACTGGCTGTCTCGCACCGAGCTACCAACGCCTCTTGCACTGAAGTTTCGCGACCTCTACCGAACCATTACCCTTCCATTTGGACCACGGCCCTTATCGATCATTGTTCACCTCGCCACTGATTCACACTCGACCCATCTTGGGCGGTTCTTATCTGAATTCCTCGGGCAATCCTTGATCACATGATCTTTTGACCCGCACTTGAAACATCCCCCGGTCTTTTTTCAACATTCTCCCGGGTGCATCTTCCCACATTGAGCACACGACGATGTTGTCCACCAGAGTATCTGCCGACTTCATGACCCATCATTTCTTGGTTTCTTTTGAAAATTCACGATGACCTCAAGACCCAAAGCTTCTCTTATTCTTATTCGGCCTCTGTCCGATTACGTCTCTCGGTCTTTAACTTCTTGACTATTCTTGCCCTTTCTATTAAGATTGCAAAATCTCTTTCCCGGTACGGAGCAATCATCACTCGCAGTTCATCTCTAAGTTCATCCTCAAATTTGACACATCGTTCATATTCAGTAGCCACTATCCCTCTGGCATATCGGCTAAGTCGCAAAAATTCTGCTTCATATTCAGCTATCGACTTATTTCCTTACACTAAATTCAAAAACGCCTTTCTCTGGGAGTCGATGTAACTAGCTCCAACGTATTTTCCTTCGCACTTAACTTTAAAATACCCCCAATCCATTCGATCCGCAGGGGTACTTTCCTTGACAGTGAGCCACCACTGGTAGGCCTCATCACGGAGTAGTGAAACAACACCTTTCAGTTTTTCTTCAGCAGTGCAGTCTAAATCGTCTATGATCATCTCGACTGCCTCTAACCAGTACTCCGCTACATTTGGGGCTACTCTAGATACTCCCCTTAAAACCTTAGCTCCATTTGATCTAAGTCTCTCACCATCGACTTTGAAACCCATTTCCAAAGATTAGCTTACGCTACTATTTCCAAAACTCGCAAGACAAAGTTGTGATATTGCGTCACCTCCTTCATTTTGCTCTTGAAATTCCATTCAACAGGGTGTATGAGCTTCATTTTGGAACCTTGACCAGATCTAACTGGTTCGACACGATCATTCTTGCTCTACTGCGTCTGCGATGACCACGCCCCTTAGAACTCATGTCTACTACGCAGATTATACTTTTTAAAAAAGTCTTATGCATTAGAGTCTTTTCACTTCTTATTAAAAGAAAGTTTTATGCAACAGATATTCAGTGGTTTTTCAGTAGTAGTACACATACACCTAGGGTCCATGTCTCTAAAGTATAGTTTCCTTAGGCTTATCATACATTCATATCACTTTTTCAATAAAAGTTCTTACCGATGGATCTCGGCCGAGAACTGGGTGCCATGCTTCTATAAAACCATTCTAACTAAAGAAAATTTTCAAAAAGTCATTTGGGCCTAATTTTAAAAATGTTGTGGGCTTCACAACCCAAGGCCGAGAGTTTAAAATTGGGCTCTGATGCCAAGTTGAAACACCCCAAACCCTACCAAAAAGCCCGACCGGATTTGATATGTTCCTCGAGTAAAACTTTAGCAAATTCTCGCTTTGTTTAAGAAAAACTTGATGATTTTGAATAAAGCAGATTAACTTAAAGATCGGGTTGAAATCAAATTGTAAAGTAAATTTGTATCTTCTTAAAACATTATTTTAAGAGAAATTAATAAGTTAAAAGAAAACCAAATTTAATGAAAAATTTATTTATTACTTTAAAACATATATATATATATTAGTGTCTAAAATATTTTAAATTATTTATCGAAAACCATTTAGTTATTTAATTAATAATTGTTCACGGCAGAAAAATATATCCAAACACAAAATTAAAAACAGTTCATAGTGGCCTTATTACATAAAAATAGCAAAACCCATAATAAATTCTAAATAAGTTTAATAAGTTTAATTTGGAAAATCTCCAAAATACTTTGTTTGAGCATTGGCCACCACGTAGTCCTCGCTGACCCGATCCATCGTGCTAAGAGTCATCTGAAAAATTATCCCACAAAAGGGGTGAGTCATAAACTCAATGTGTAACACATACATTAAAAAGCCCATTTGATCATAGCCTTTAAGCCCATTAATAACACATATAGTCATAGGCCCATTTAAGTCATATTTAGCCATAAGCCCATTTTTTATAGCAGATCAAATAATAATCATTTAAAATCACATGGATATACACATATAATGAAATGCAAACCCGGCCCACCTAAATATCCATCCGCTACACACCACCCGTACCAACCAATCATACCGTGGGGATTACTAAATCGACCCTCCATCCGCTACACACCATCGAAAGCGATTCTTGCGATCAACATGCACATCGCCTTATAATTTTGTGGCAAGGCCATTAGACAAATGTGACCGAAGTCACCAAATTCAAAAATATGTGACCGAATTCACTAGATTCACATATGTGACCGAAGTCACCGGATTCAAATATGTGATCGAAGTCACCGAATTATGTGGTAAAACCACCGGAATACTTCCCCTTTATCAATTTTACCCATATGCCCATGCACATACATATTATTAGGTTTTCATGCCATTTACCCCAAAATCATAATATAGTCATACTTATTTCACATTTATGCATATAGCAAAATTAACGAAATATTGGGGTAAACATACACGAATATCGTATACCACCGAATGGTATCCACAATCATTTTCAAACATATTTTCATATAAATCACATTTAATATAGATCTATGAGATTTTAGTGTAATGTTACACAACTTATGACCGTGAGAACGATACCTTCCGCTCGTCAACACCTAGTTAATTATCACACTTGATTAGTATGCACTATTACTAATAAAACTATACTATTGATGAGAGATCTAAATCCTTACCCTCAATTCTCGAACAATCGTTATTTGTGGTTTTTCTCCGCTAGATGGATCAAAACCATTGACAACCCACTAACGAAAAGTGGTTCGGTTTATGCATACGACTTCAAATAACCGATCTTCGTTAGTAGAGGTCCACAACCTATGGAAAATCTCTTATCGCCGATACAACCCTTCATTTGAAGTTTGAGGGTAAAACAGCCTCCTCTCTTCCAAACACTCCGTCAGCTCTTTTCGAACCTATCTTGTTAGTCTCGAATTCACCCTAAAATAAAGTTGATTAATAAACTATCTAAAAGAAACGATATAACCGAAGGGATAATTCTTACCTTGGATGATTTGAAAGATCTCTCCTTAAATGTTGGTTTCAAAAGGATTCTTAATAATCCTTCCAAAGTTTGACCTAGGAGAAAATGAGAGAATTAAGTTTCTAAATCGGCTATTCTAAAAGAAATAATGAAAACACTTAACAAAATCCTTACTTAAGCACTTGAAGATTCGGCCTTGTCAAAGTAGAAGAAAAGAATAATGCTTTCGGCTTGAATAGAAAGAAGAGAAAAAAAATATGACATTTTTTGCTATGGTGGTTTCGGGTTTTCAACAAAAGAAAAGAAAGAAGAAGATGAAAATAGAGAATGGGAGTTTCTACTTAGGGAGGTAAATGAGTAGAGAAATTTGAGAGAAAGGATGATTTGCTTTTGGTAAAAATGGTTTGGTTGAAAGTGAAAAAAAGAAAATGAAAGGAGAAAGAAAGAAAAAAGAAAAGAACAAGATAATGATAATGATGATTTCCAAAAGAAAAGAGATGAGTTTAGGGACTTATGTGCATTCGCCAATAGGGAAAAGTGAAGAAAATAGGTCTTTGAACTTTGGTACTTTTGGTTACAAAGAGGAAGAAAAGATGTTATATTTAGGAGAAAAGAAACTAGAAAGACTTCTCAAACCGAAATGGCAAATTGCAAAAACCAAAAGAAAAGAAAAGGCTTCTCTTTTGTGTAGATAAGCATTCGCTATGAACAAGGTTTTGAGAGAAAATTGGTTAAAATTTTGGCCAACTAACACCCTAATGCCTATGCAAAAATTCGGCCAACCTTACCAACATAATCCCCTTTTTCCTCCTCAATTCTTCCCCATCAATCCCTTGATTCCAACACAATTAAACCTTCTCCCCTTAGCCCCTAAAGCCGACTAGGTTCATGGTCAAATGACCATGAAAAAGCTTCCAAAACACCCTCCTTTCTTCAAGCCTTTTGTCCCCCTATCTTACCATATCTTCATGATCCCATGCCATAACTTCTAGCTTGCCTTTTTCATATGGTCTACTAATAAGAAGATGACCATCCATTCTAGAATAGTCTTGGCCGACACTATAGGAAAGAAAATAAAAAAAATTAAAATTCTTCCATTTGCTAGCTAGGGGATTCGAACCTCTCTCCTCATGCATTCACTCATGCACCATTACCACCTTGCCAAATGACTTATTATGCTTTAAACCTCTTGTCAATATTTCTTAAAGCCTATCTTGCTTAGCTCCATCTTAATTATTAAAAATTTAATATTTCACTAAGCATTCACTTATATAATGAAGTTCAAAAATAAACTTCCAAAACACACTCAATCATATTTAGGCATGCAACAACATTCAATTAAGTAGAGATGCATAACCCCTAATTATCAGGATGTTACAGTTTCATCCCCTTCAGGTATCTAAAGGGTTTAGTGCATAATGAATAAAGAAAACATCTCAAGAGAAAAGATAAAACAAAACATAAGAAATCTCTAAAGCCCCCTAAAGGAATTGAAGGAGAAATCCGCCGTCTTGAGTAGAATTCTGGCTCTTTGAGATGGATCAACTACCTTTTTTTGAGTAATTCCCACAAATCTGACCTTCTAGCTCGGCCCTTGGCCTAGCTAACCGCCCCCTGTTTTAGGTTACACTTAGGGTGTTTATATAGACTTTTAAAATGCTTTACTTGGCCTCTAAGTGTCCCAATTCAAGTATACTTTCTACTCGGTGTTTGAATAGGCTTTGGAATGTGTTTTTTTGCCTCAAAGTATCCAAATCCGAGTGAAATTCCTCTTTTCCATGATAGGGGCATGGCCATGGCACACACCCGTGTAAATCGAGTTTAGGATGTGTTTCGATTCTATTGATTGAGGAACGACTGTGTGAATCATGGTTTAGGCCGTGTGAAGTAAATTGATGAGGCACAACCGTGTGGCTTGAAGTCTAGGCCGTGTCGATTTCCTCTTTGGCCCAATTGGCCCGTTTTAAGCCCGTTTCTTGTTCTTTTTGTCCTCGGGTGCTTTTCTAAGTATAAATGTGAAAAGAAAGGATTAAGAGCACCTTTTTACATAAATCAAGGGCTAAATCATCCAAAAGCATACTAAATGTAGGCCTAAAATATGTTACTTTTATGGTTTATCAGTAATGCTCCTACTACTTTTTGACGCTGCATGCTAGCCATCTTTGATGAACTTGTGGAAGATATTATGGAGGTATTTATGGATGACTTTTCAGTATTTTAAAATTCTTTCCATCTTTGCCTTAAAAATCTAAAACGATTTCTAATGAGATGTGAGGAATCGAACCTTGTGCTAAATTGGGAAAAGTGTCACTTTACGGTTTGAGAGAGGATTGTGTTAGGACATAAAATTTCTAGTAAACGGATTGAGGTAGATAAAGCAAAGGTTGAAACCATAGAAAAATTACCTCCTCCTAGTTCAGTTAAGGCTATTAGAAGCTTTTTAGGACATGCTGGATTTTATGGAAGATTTATTAAGGATTTTTCTAAAATAGCTAAGCTTTTAATGAAATTACTAGAAAAATATGTGCCTTTTGATTTTGATCAGGAATGTTTAGATGCATTTAATATCCTCAAAAATAAATTAAAAAATGCTCCAATTATAATTGCACCTGATTGGAATTTACCTTTTGAACTAATGTGTGATGCGAGTGATTTTGCAGTAGGTTGGGTTTCGGGACAGCGAAGAGATAAGTATTTTCAACTAATTTATTACGCTAGCAAGACATTAACGGCCGCACAAGAAAATTACACCACTACAGAAAAAGAGTTACTAGCTGTGGTTTTTGCAATTGATAAATTTAGACAATATTTGATATTATCTAAAGTTGTCGTCTACACTGACCATTCAGCTCTTCATTATCTTTTAACTAAATTTGATGAAAAACCTCGACTCATAGGATGGATCTTGTAACACCCCTTACCCGTATTCAATGCCTGGAATAGGGTACGAGGCATTACCAAAACACATACACTTGAAAACGTATTAAAATGAGTCATAAAATTTCATCCAAATTATACAAAATGAACTGCTAAATATTAAAGGCCAACATTTTAGGCCAAACCAATTATGACATATACAAATGACTAAGTCTCCTATACAAGCCATAAACTTAAGAGGTTTGTATTCACTTTTACCTCACGATGATAGCTTGATAGTGTGATTACACCTCCGGTGATCTCCAACTCGAGTTAGCATACAACCCTATAAGATATGGGAAATGAAGGAAGTAAGCTACAAAGCTTAGTAAGTAAGTATGTAAATAATAAGTGATTTATTAATGTGCTTTTATAAATCTTCACAATATGTTCTCAAGATAACACAATCATAATTGAACATAGTTCCACTTTTTATTCATGTTCATCTCAAGCTATCTACTCGAGTCACAGTCACTAAATTATTTATATATAGAGATAAAGAACTCTAAATTAAGATCTGTTAATTTTTCATGAAACTAGACTCACATATCTTCTTACCATAAAATTTTCAGAAGTTTTGGTTTAGCCAATCAATATAGTTTATTCATTAAAGATTCCCTTATTTTACTATTCAACTATTCCGACCTCTCTTCACTACGAATCAATTTTATCCTTATACAGAGTTCATTTGACCTTATTATTTAGTTCATTTGAAAATAGACTCATTCAGGATTTCAGGAATATAAATTATATCTCACAATTATTTTTGTAAAATTTTTAATAATTTTTCCAAAGCAAAATAGGGGATCATATAATCATTCTAAACTAGTCTCACAGAAATTCAAATATCATAAAATATAGAAATCATTTGTTTTCTATGTTTCTTTTATATGAAAATAGGATCAATAAGATTTAAATAAATATCTCATCCAACTTATAATTCATTCTCTACTATTTTTAGTGATTTTTCAAACTCATGTCACTACTGCTATCCAAACACTTTTATTGTAAATTTTTGCTCTCTCTTTCACTTTAGTTGTGTTCATCAGTTGCTTATACCAACCTTTCCAATTTCTGATTACATATTGAACATATTGTTCATATGTACATTTGCCACATTTCTCAATTGGTCACATTCACACTTGCACTTATTCATAACATGATCGCACCAATCATCATTAGTAAATTATCTCATTGAACCCCTTGGAAAATGCCGATACTCGGTGGTCTCAGCACATAGCTCCACCTACACTTAATTTAGCTTTCTTGTACACATGGTGAAGTTCCTTTATCACCCATGTGACCTAGCCATTCCATCTCATAACTTTCTTGTCTACATGGTGTCCAACACTAGGAACCACTCATGTGACCTAGCTACTCATAACCCGTAACTTTCTTGTACACATGGAATACACACAGTATTATACATGTGACCTAGTTACATATGAAATTATTATCCCGTAGCTTTCTTGCACAGATGGTGATAGTCCCTTATCATCCATGTGGCCTAGCTACATATCATATTTTGCCATCTAGTAGCATTCTTGTGCATACGGTGAAGGTCCTTTATCACTCGTGTGACCTAGCTACATATTCTCCGTATCTCTCGATTTTTCGAAGGTTCAATCGAGAATTTCCCATTCCATTCATTTTCATATTTTAGTTATCACCCAATGATTTCTATAATATCTAGCAAAATAATTATTGTACAAGTAAAATAAATGCATTATTTACATATAAACTTTCTTCTCGAAATCTCGTTAGGTACAACCGTGTAGCAACTCATACAACCCATGTAATATTAATTTAACATTCAATTCCTGTAACATTAATTTTCCATTCATTTCACATGACACAATAATCATCACATTTTCCATACCATACATACCATCCATCAACTTCTCCTAAACATATTAAATCACACAATTTATGCCATATCAATAGAGAATTACAATTCAAGTATGGTGTTACATTATTATTAACACACCAACTTACCTCGAATGCCAAAACGACCATTTTACCAACTTTCTCGATTTGCTCAAGTTAGAAAGTCAAGGGAATAAAATGAAAGAATATTTGCTCAAGTTAATTATCAAAAATGTATTTCATTAAAACAATAATTTCTGAACATGAGCCTACTTCACAAAGAAATCTTATTGTTCCTAGGCTAAAAAAAAAACAAAAGTGTTCTGAATATTACTCTATTTAATCTCTAAAAACTACTGATCACTGTAAAAAAGTCTAGTTTTAATATTTATAAAAGAGTGATCGAACTCAGATCGATCTGCGACAACGATAGAGGCAAGCGCACCTATCGAGCAAAGAGTATAGCTCGAGCAAGAATATCTTATCGAACCCAAGGAACCTAAAAGTACTACTACTCACTTTCTTTCTAGTGATTGGTTTATTAATCTAAAACAAATGAAATACTTAAACTTAAATGCAAAGACAAAAGAACGAAACTTTTGGGAAAAGACTTTGAAAAAACTCAATTGATAAAGAAGATACCTTCGGAAGAATCCACCTATGACTTCACTTATTATCTACCTTTTCAATTCATATGATTTCTTTACTTAGCTTGATCCGTGAGACTCCCTAACCTATATTAAACCTTCTCTCGGTTTAATAACATCTAACCTTAGGTTAAATAGTGGAACTCTCGTTCTCTTATAATAACCCCTAAGGAAGCGAAAGAATTGATCAATGGACTCCCATATTAGGTTTCACCCTAATTCGATAAAATCTCGTAACCCTATCTCTAGGCGCCGATCAACTCCGCTTAATTATGCTAGATCTACTCTTAGGCGTGGTCTATTCCTCCTCCACCTAAGCATATCGATAAATTTAAGCAACATAATTAAGAACAAACTAAGTATTTATCATATAAACCGAAAGAATTAAATAACAAAATCCATCATAGGTTTCATCCCCTTCAAGTATTTGAGGGGTTTAGTTAATAACTAAACAAGAAAACATCTCAAAAGAAAAGGTAAAACAAAACATAAGAAATCCCTAAAACCCCCTGAAGGAATTGAAGAGGAAATCCTCCGTCTTGAGTAGAACTCCGACTCTTCGAGATGGATCAATTGGCTATCTTCGAGACAATCCCTAAACGAGAAAGGCTTGGCAGAAAACTATGCTCAATGATCGACCCCTTGAATAGCCGCCTTGGGCTATTTTTATAGACTTTTGGGATGCTTTACTTGTCTTCTAAGTACTCATAATTCAGGTACAATTTGTCCTAGGTGTTTGAGTAGACTTAGGATTGCATTTCTTGGGCTCTAAGCATCCTATTCCGAGTGAAATTGCTCTTTCCGTGGCAGGGGCATGGCTAAGGCATGCCCGTGTAAATTAAGGCTCAGCCTGTGTCTCTATTCTATTGATTTAGGCACGACCGTGGCACGCCCGTGCAAGTCGAGGGACAGGCCGTGCTTCGGGTCTGTCGATTGGGGCACAACCATGCAAATCAGGGATAGGTCATGTTGGGCTTTTTGTTGACGAGACATGGCCGTGTAAATTGGTGACAGGCCGTGTTCTAGGTGGATAGGAAGGCACAGCAGTGTGGAATAAAGCCCAGGCCGTGTCGACTTCTTGGGTTAGCCTAATTTTATCTGTTTTAAGCCCGTTTTACGTTCTTTTTATCCTTAGGTGTTCACCTGAGTATAAGACATGAAAGAAAGGATTAAGAGCACCTTTTTACATAAATCAAGGATAAATTCATCCAAAAGCATACTAAATGTGGGATTAAAATATGTTACTTTTACGGTTTATTAAATACCCCCACACTTACGCTTTTGCTTGTCCTCAAGCAAAATTCTCAACTTACAATTAAATCGAACTTTCCATAATTCATAATTCCTATTAATAATGCCTTACCATAATTCATAGATAATTTATACATGGATAATTTAATTCAAAGAGCCCTAAAGTTTCAAACGAGATAAGTCATGATTTTGTAGCATGAAAACATAGGTGTCTCCCCTCATCTAAGTAATTTCCTTTAATTCAAAACCGACAAGGATTGACATCCTCACAGAAGATTCACTCAAATCACTCGAAGTGTTTAAGGTTCAAGAAATAAGCACTCTAAGTCAAACTTGAAAAGTTAATCCCATAGGCTTGCCTGAAAACCAAATCTCCACCACTGTATATGAGATGATACACAAATAAAAAGGTCTTTAATCAGGGTTGTAACGGGGCTAGGGTTAAAGGTGTGGATACATGCTAAATTAGTGGTTATAATCGAGATTGACTTGACAAATTACCTAACTAGAAATATTAAACTAAACATGAATATTGACTTGAATGAAAACTAATAATATCACTATTGATAATTGCTCTATAGTAAGGAGTATTTTGATAATACTTTAATAAGAGCTTTTTCAACAATTGGAGTTTAAATGCTCTAAGCTCTTTTATATCCTACTAATATTGAATATATACTTGAAAATTTTTTTTATTTTTATTTTTTTAAGAACAAACTAAAATAAACATAATAGAAGGAACATTGGTGATTGAAATAACCTAATTCGGTGATTGATCAAATCAATTCTCGATAAAGGGGTAGTCAAAGGAATGTTGATAACAAATACAAAGGGATTATGGGTTAATATTAGTGGGTGAGTCAATAAAAAGGTTGTTAGGATTCAATGGGGTTCACTAGGGGTTATTTATGTGGGTAGGCTTTTTAGTGGAGTGAACGGGTTAAGACCTAGGTGCCTTTATCATCTCAGTGTATCAAATCACTAATGTGGTCTCGACATATATAAACGAGGCAAGTTCTAGAATAACAGTTCAAAGTTGACACACTCATAATCAATTAAAGTGAGTACGAAAAAGAATATATGCTCTATAAGGCTCAAAATCTCACAAAAAATTATGGGTGTTTTGACATCAATCCTTATAAATTTTGGACTTCAAGGTGATACTCAAATTCAGTTCAATGACCCATCAATTTTAATTTTTTAGAAAGTAGGCTTATCATGATCGATTCTCTAGTATTCTTCAAATTTAATCATCAATGGACGATTAACTATGACTTACTCTAAAAACATATCAATAAAAATCATAAATCATTAGAAATTTCACCCTAATTAATAATATGAGAAAAATACTTAAGATCAAGACTAAATTCCAGGGTTTTGAGAATTATGCCAAAAGTTAGGCACTATTACCCCCACACTAAAGATGTACATTGCCCTCAATGTACAAAGATAAATAATGAAATTTATGTGGCAAATCAAAAAGAGAAGTGGGGAAAGTAATACTCCCTGAAATCTGGATGATCCCTAGCGTCTTTGGTGGCGGTGATGGTGTTTTCTATGGGCCTAGTGGAGTGGCTGCCGAGAAGTAATTTGCTAGATGAAGAAATTGGGTAGCCTGCGAAGACATAGCCAAGAGGTCTCGAGAAATAATAATATTATAGTAATAATATATTTAAAGACTAAGAAAATAAAGAGAAGGAGACTAATAAGAAAAGTAAAATTTAAAGAAAAGTCTAATGGACTAAGAAGTCCTTATTAGCGGGTGGTTCGTGGTGTGTGTATGATTTCTATGGCTGCGGGTTGTTGATGATGGTGGAAGTGGCGTGATTCCCTAGTAGCCTTTAGAACCTAAAACCAAGAAACTAATATGAAATAAATTAAATTAAGTAGAAAAGAAGTATAGATGAGGAAAATAAAGGAGATGAGAAAAGAAAAATAGAACCGAAAATGTTTCTGAGACCCTTGGCGTGTCAATTAAGTGAAGTTCTGGCATGAACTCATGTTGAGGTCTCCTCTGAAGAGATGATGTATACATTCTTACATTTCTTCTGCATAATCTTTGTATTGCTCAAGAGTCTTGGACCTTTTCTTTGAATAGAGAGAAAAATTTGGAAGAAAGAGAAGGAAGAAGGAATGTGGGAGAGAAGGGGAGGCTGAGGGGATTTAAATAAAATCTCAAATCTGGCATGTTCCCACGCCCGTGTGCCGAGGGTGTGTCCATTCGCACGGCTGCCTAGAACGACCGTGGCTAATGGAGTGTTGCTTCTTACACGCCTGTTTCTTAGTCAGCCACGCCTGTTTCGAGAAAGGCAGTATCCACACGGTTCAGAGGCACGTCCGTGCTTATTTTGTTGGCACCCGTGCTTCAGGGTGGTTGGACTCATGACGTCGAGGAGTGGTTGGACTGACTTGCACGGCCCTGCTCTTATCAGTGTGGCAGTTCTAGTGGTCCACACGGCCACGGACACAGCCGTGTGTAAGGCCGTGTGGTCTGGAAATCTACACTTTTGTGTTAGTTTCCAATTAAGTACTTAGGAAAGAAAGATGGAAAGAAAAGAAATTGAAGACAAATTTGAAAATAAATAGTGTTAATGTTCAGGTTGCCTCCCAAGAAGCGCTCATTTATAGTCTTAAGCTAGACTGTCCTCATGTTTGAAAATTTTAGGGAGGTTTAAAGGTTTGAATATCTTCCCTCATTCTTGCGATTTTATTTTCATGACAAAGTTGGAGTCGAGAAGCATTTACCTTGAATTTATTGAATTTTGGGTTACTTACCTCGACTGTGTTGTGGGGAAAGGTTTCGTGTACCTTAGGAAGAATTTCTCCCTTTGCCCTCAAGTCTGTTGAAGTGATGTGAAGATTGGCTTTGTTTAACAGCACCTGGTCTCCTATTTTAAAGTGATTTGATGTTCCTATGAGCTCTTTTGGTGGTTCCTTAGGTTTTAGTTCGTGTGGATTCATCTTTTCTTTGGTGTGTATCTTCTGCTCTTCTAAATTGTTGGTCTTCTAGTTTTATTTTTGGTGTGATTCTTCTTCATCTTCCGTGGTTCTAGCTGAGTCGAGAGCTTGAAGATTGATTGATTCATCTCCCATATGAAGTATGAGTTCTCCTGTGGCAACATCAATTTTAGTTCTAGCAGTTGCTAGGAAAGGTCTTCCTAGAATTAAGGGGATCGAATTTTCCTCATCCATGTCTAAAACAACAAAATCTAATGGGAAAACAAATTTATCGATTTTTACTAAACGTCTTCAATAATGTCCCTAGGAATTCTAACAGTTTTATTAGCTAGTTGAATACTCATCCTAGTTTGCTTGGGCTTCCCTAGACCTAGTCGTTTAAACAGTGCATAAGGTATGACATTTATACTTGCCCCTAAATCAGCTAACGCATTATCAATAATAAAACTACCAATTAAACAAGGAATAGTAAAACTCCTGGATCTTTTAGTTTCTGTGGTAGTCTATTCTATAACATTGCTGAGCATGTTGCGCTTAATTCCACATAGTGCTCTTCATCTATTTTTCGTTTGTTTGTTAAGAGCTGTCTTAAGAATTTCCTTGCATCGGGCATCTAAAAAAGAGCTTCAAGAAGAGGTAAGTTAATGTGTAATCTTTTTTAGAAGTTTTTAAAACTTACCGAATTGTTCTTCTGAATCATCTCTTTTCAATGCTTCGGGATAAGGTATTCGAGGGTGGTACTTTTTAATTACCAATTTTTCTTGTGCTACCTCTATTTTACCTGTTTCTTCCTTGGTTTCTTGTACTGGGGTGTGCTTGTCTACCTTTGTATCCTCTTGAGATGTGATGGCTTGTATTTGTTCTTTTGGGTTTATTTTTGTGTTGCTTGGTAGACGTCCTTGTTGACTTTCTAAAATAAGCTTTGTAAGTTATCCCACTGACCTAGTGATTTCCCTGACTTGTTCCTTGATTTCTTTGATCGATATTCCTTGGTTATCAAACGTTGTATCAGTTCTTTGGAGACGAGCATCTGTGTCTACCATGAACTTTTTCAACATCTCTTAAAGACTCGGCTTCTTTTCTGGTGGTAAGGTTGATTTTGGTAATTTGGAAGAGGTTGCTGCCTTTGATTTCCTTGTCCTCCCCATGGAAAATTTGGGTGGTTCTTCCAACCTGGATTGTAAGTGTTACTATAAGGATTATTATTAGATCTGAAATTGTTACCTATATAGTTTGTCTGCTCGTTTTCTGCTCCTGGTTGGTAAAGTGGATACTCAGAATTCGTCTCATTCCCGCTTGCTTTGCATTGCATGACTGGATGTACCTGTGAAGAACATAAATTATCAAGCTTTTTATTCATTAACTCCATTTGTGTTGACAACATTGTCACTGCGTCTATGTTAAATACTCAGGTTGATTTTGTTGGTTTAGCCCTTGTAATTTGCCATTGATAGATGTTCAACGACATCTCCTCAATAAAATCATAAGCCGCTTCAGGAGTTTTATTATTCAGAGTTCCACCGGCTGATAAATCAATCATTTTCCTTGTTGGAGAATTCACGCCATTGTAAAAAGTTTGGACTTGAAGCCACATAGGTAATCCGTCGTGTGGGCATCTCCTTAGGAGATCCTTATATCTTTCCCATGCATCATATAATGTTTCTGCATCATTCTGCACAAAAGAAGATATATCATTCCTAAATTTGGTCGTTTTGGCTGGTGGAAAATACTTTAAAAGAAATTTTTTGGTCATTTGATCCCATGTGGTGATTGACCCTCATGGTAACGAGTTCAACAAATGCTTTGCTTTATTCCTTAATGAAAAAGGAAATAACCGAAGATGTATGGCATCGTTAGAAACGCCATTTATTTTGAAGGTATCACAGAATTCTAAAAAATTAGATATATGAGTGTTTGGATCTTCATCCTGCAAACCATCAAATTGAACAAATTGTTGAATCATTTGTATTCTGTTAGGCTTTAATTCAAAATTATTAGCAGCTATAGCGGGCCAAACAATACTATATTCTGCTCATGTTAAATTAAGTTTAGCATAATCATACATAGTACGCGGAGCATTCTGTTCTTGCATATTTGGCGGTGGATTGTTTTCGTCCATCCCTTCAGTAGGATTGGATCCTTGCTATTCTCCTCTTTGATAGTCAAGGGCTCGTCTAATTTCTCTGCGATTTCTACGAGCGGTAGCTTCAATATCACTTTCATATTCTAATGGTCCTCTCGGATTTCTTCTAGTCATAAACTAGATGTACTTGCTATGAAAAGAAAGGAAGAAATTTTGAAAAACAAAAATATATGTATAAAAATAAGAGAATAAAAATAAAAATAATGGCTAAAGTAATAGAAATAGAGTTTTCTTAATATTTTAGGAGTCCCCGGCAACGGCGCCAAAAACTTGATCGCTGTAAAACAGTCTAGTTTTAATATTTATAAAAGAGTGATCGAACACAGAGATCGATTGTGACAACGATAGAGGCAAGTGCACCTATCGAAAAGAGTATAGCTCGTGCAAGAATATCTTATCGAACCCAAGGAACCTAAAAGTACTACTACTCACTTTCTATTATTTAGCCTAAAATATGGAGTGATTGGTTTATTAATCTAAAACAAATGAAATACTTAAACTTAAATGCAAAGACAAAAGAACAAAACTTTTGGGAAAAGACTTTGAAGAAAACTCAATTGATAAAGACGATACCTTCGGGAGGAATCCACCTATGACTTCACTTATTATCTACCTTTTTAATTCATATGATTTCTTTACTTAGCTTGATCCGTGAGACTCCCTAACCTATATTAAACCTTCTCTCGAAGCGAATAACGTCTAACCTTAGGTTAATTAGTGGAACTCTCATTCTCTTATAATAACCCCCTAAGGAAGTAGTAAATCGATCAATGGACTTCCATATTAGGTTTCACCCTAATTCGGCAAAATCTCGCAACCCTATCTCTAGGCGCTTGATCAACTCCACTTAATTATGCTAGATCTACTCTTAAGCAGGGTCTATTCCTCCTCCACCTAAGCACATCAGATAAATTTAAGCAACATAATTAAGAACAAATTAAGTATTTATCATATAAACCGAAAGAATTAAATAACAAAATCCATCATAGGTTTCATCCCATTCATGTATCTGAGGGGTTTAGTTAATAACTAAACAAGAAAAGATCTCAAGAGAAAAGGTAAAACAAAACATAAGAAATCCTAAAACCCCTCAAGGAATTGAAGAGAGATCCTCATCTTGAGTAGAACTCGACTCTTGAAATGGATCAATTGGCTATCTTGAGACAATCCCTAAACGAGAAAGGCTTGGCGAAAACTCGCTCAATGATCGACCCTTGAATAGCCGCCTTGGGGTGTTTTTATAGACTTTTGAGATGCTTTACTTGTCTCCTAAGTACTCATAATCCAGGTACAATTTTTCCTAGGTGTTTGAATAGACTTAAGATTGCATTTCTTGGGCTCCAAGCATCCTATTCCGAGTGAAATTGCTCTTTCCCGTGGCAGGGGCACGGCTAAGGGACGCCCGTGTAAATTGAGGCTCAACCCATGTCTCTATTCTGTTGATTTAGGCATGGCCGTGGCATACCCGTGCAAGTCAAGGGACAGGCCGTGCTTCGGGTCTGTCAATTGGGGCACAGCCATACAAATTGGGGATAGGCTGTGTTGGGCTTTTTGTCGACGATACACGGCCGTGTAAATTGGTGACAGGCTGTGTTCTAGGTGGATAGCAAGGCACGGCCGTGTGGAATAAAGCCCAGGCCGTGTCGACTTCTTGGGTTGGCCCAATTTTATCCGTTTTAAGCCTGTTTTACGTTCTTTTTATCCTTATGTGTTCTCCTGAGTATAAGACATGAAAAGAGAGGATTAAGAGAACCTTTTTACATAAATCGAGGATAAATTCATCCAAAAGCATACTAAATGTGGGATTAAAATATGTTACTTTTACGGTTTATCAACTAGTCCAATTATTCAGAACACTTCTAAGTTCATAAGGGCGAATGCCCAACAGGTTTCTTTGTTCGACTCCTTCCTCGTGTATGGCATTGATGTGAGGACTTTCTAATAACCCTCTCTCAGGGTGAATTACCCCTCCGAATACAAAGGTCAGGGATTTATAGGGGAATGTCATCGATTCCCACTGGACTTCTTCTCCATTCAGACGTGTCATTCTTCTCTCTTGCTTCTTCTCTATTTCCTTTCTCTTTTGTCTAATATCTGGCTTGAAACCCAAGCCAAAACAGTCTCTCCTTCTCTTTCAGCACCGACACTCAAACTTCCCCTTGAAGATGTCTACCCAATCCTTTTCCTGGTAAGGTTCCCTTCCCGACCATTATTTGTAGGCCCATCTTCGTGGTCCTTGATATCTTGGGCATTGGAACCTCATTTCCTTCCAAGATAAATGTCACATTCACGAACTCTAAAGATTAGAAAGAACATTCAGTTGCTTCTTCACTTGCCTCTAAATATGGAGCATCATTAGCAACGGTAGCTATGATGTCTTCCTCCGTGTTTATAGTAATCAGTCGACCATCTATCACCAGTTTTAGTTTTTGATGAAGGGATAAAGGTACTGCCCCTGCAGAATGAATCCAGGGCCTTCCCAGTAAGCAATTGTACGAGGGCTTGATATTCATCACCAGAAAATCCACTTCATATGTGTTTGGCCCAATCTGTAATGGTATATCGATTCTTCCCATCACTCTTCTCTCGGTGCCATCAAATGCTCTCACTATGTTCTAACAAGTTTTCATGTGAGAACTATCTATTGGTAACCCCTTCACTGTTGACAATGGTAAGACATTCAAGGCTGATCCATTGTCGATCAGCACATTTGGTAGAAGTATATCCCTTGCAATGAGTAGTTATGTGTAGGGCCTTGGTCGATCCCATACTCCGAAGTGGAATTTCATCATCACTGAAGGAAATAAAATTGTCATCACTTATGTTACTAACTAATCGGTGAAGTTTATTAACAGATATATCTTTAGTAACGTAAGACTCATTCAGCACTTTCATCAAAGCCTCACGATGAACTTCTGAATTTAAAAGTAAGGGTAGCGCCGATATGCGAGCCGATTATTTACGCAAACTATTCCACCACGCTATATTCACTGTGCTTGAGGAATTTTAAAAATTCTTTAGCCTCTTCCTCCTTTACAAGTATGTTGATAAAGGTATCAAGTCCTTTTTCTGGTTTAACTAGCACATTCTTTGATTTTACTGGTTCTGTTCTGATGTTTAACAAGTCGTAACGCCTTCCATTTTGTGTGTAGAATCCCTCTCTTTAGACCTCCTTTGAAGTGCTAGCTAAGTTTTCTACTCCTGGTGTGGTCACGTTACAATTGTAATTCCATGGTACCATTTTGTTATCCTTGTAAGGAAAGGACACAGGTCTCTAGATTACAACTTTAGGTGCGATTTGTGCTCGCCTTCATTATTTCTCGATCAGGAAATAATGATCCTTAGATAATTGACTTTTTGAGTTGTCAACTCTCCTTCGGTTGCATGTATGTTTCCTCCCTCTGAGCCTTCTTCGTAAAACTCCAGCTCTTTATTGCTCATGAGGCTTTGTACCAATAGTCTGAACTCAACACATTCCTAGATCTTATGTCCTTCAGCTTTGTGGAACTCATAGTAGTTTCTTAGTTCTTCACCTCCTTCCTCGAGACTTAATTTTATCAGTCCCCTTCTTGCCATTTCCTTCCATACTATCTTCAATAGAGTTCTCACTTTCGAGACGTTCTCTTTAATCTTCCTCACGTCATTTTCCCCAATCGCATTTATCCCCTTGTCTCTGTGATTTGGTAATGGGTTCTCCGCATTGGGTGTATCATCAAACTTGACAATCCCCAACTTGATGAGCCTCTCAACTACCTTTTTGAAGGCAGTACAGTTTTCTATCGAATGTCCCGATACTCCCGTATAGTAATCACACTAAGCATTGGAGTCATACCATTTAGGATATGGGGGCTGCAGTGGTTGTAGATAATATGGGGACACTACGTATGCATCGAATAAACTTTAATATAGCTCCTTATACGTCATTGGGATTGGTGCAAATTGAAGCTTTTTAGCATTTTTTTTGAGGCTTGATTCTTGTCTTGTCGACCCTTGTTGCCTAGCAGTAACTACTTTCGGTTGGCTAACTGTGACTGCTTTTGAGTACCCTTTGTTGTATGTACTCGTCCTGTTTACCTCATTGTCCTTTTTTCTAGGAGCAGCTCTTCTAGTACTTTCTCCTGCTTCAATTTTACCTCCCCTTATGGCATTTTCTATCATTTCACCTGCCATCACTACATCTGCGAAGCTTTTGGTAGTGTTTCCTATCATATGGGTGATAAAAGGTGTCTTTAAGGTGTTGATAAACAACATAGTAGTTTCCTTCTCTAAGAGAGGTGGTTGAACTTGCATGTCAACTTCCCTCCATCTTTGTACGTATTGCCTGAAACTTTCATTCAATTTCTTTTCCATGTTTTGCAACATGATTCTATCAGGCATCATGTTTGTTACATGATTATATTGCTTCATGAAGGCTTGAGCTAAGTCTCTCCATGAGCTAATATTAGCACGGCTAAGTTGATTGTACCATCTAGACCGCTGCTCCCGTCAGACTGTCTTGGAAACAATGAATCAAAAGTTGATCATTATTCACGTAACCAGCCATCCGTCTACAGAACATAGTGATGTGGGCTTCAAGGCAACGAGTCCCATTATACTTCTCAAATTCTCGCATCTTGAATTTATGAGGAAGCACCAAGTCTAGAACCAAACTCAAGTCCTTTGCATCAATACCATGATGATGATCGGCATTTTCCAGAGCCTGGAACTTTTCATCCAACCATCTACAGCGATCCCCAAACTGCCTCAAGGATTCAAATCTTATCCCTTCCCTCTCTGCTATATCCAAATTAGGGATAACGGGGTTAGCAGGGTTATCTCTTGTGCTGGATCCTGAGCCCATTTGGAAGTTCATGGGTGATCTGGTATCAGTTTGCCCCTATTGAGGCCTAATTGTGACAGATGGCCTCTGAGGATACTCTTCAAGCTGTGTTGGCGCATGTGGTGGGGTAAAACCCGAGGGATTGCCTTCGTTCTCTTCTCCGGTAATAGCCATGGGACCCTTTCCTTTGTCCATCATCCCACTCATCATCTGGGCCATTTGAGCCATCATGTTCCTTTGAGCCTCTAACATCTGGTCCCTCATCTCTTATTGGAGTTTTGCCATTTTCTCTTGCATCTAGTCTTGTATGTCTCTTTGGAATTGTTCTAATCTTTGATCCATTTTCTTCGATTTGGCACGTGTACCGTAAGGATGTTCAGTGTCTCAGATTTTCCTTTCTTTTTTCTCTCTCTCTCTCTCTCTATTATAATTTCAACTAATTAGACTCTCTCTATGGATTTGAATGCATATGATGTTATGTAATGCAAAACATGAATGCAAAGAGGCATCGATTCTGATTCAACTTCTTTTTAGAAAACTTTATTAGAAAATAAAATCCTTTACATAAAATGGATTACAAATATGCTTTCGCCCTAAGTCCTAAGGTTTTGATTTTCCCAAACAAAGAAGTTAACTTTTGACTACGATCTGACTGTAGCTCATATTTCATGCTCAATACATCAACTTGTGCTGCCAAAGTCTCTAGGTGATCAGCTACCTTTTGAATCTGAATTATAGCTTTACCCATGAGGTAATCTCGACTCCTAACTTGATCCTGAGAATGGTGAAGTTCTTCCTTCCAACACCCTTCTCTAGTTTCAAGAAGCTCAATTCGAAGTTCACAACTATGTAAGGCTGATTCTAACTCTTCAATCCTACCCTTCATTCCCTCGATCTTGTTCAAGCATGATTTAAAATCGATCACAGAAATTACGGCTTCAATGGTAATGAAGAGACCATCCAAGTTCAGCCACTCTAGCTTTTAATTCTTCCTTTTCACTTTGACTTTCTGACAAACTCTTCTCTAAGGCCTCATTTTGTGCTTGTATTTCTTGAAATTTCCTCTTCCAATAGTCAGCTTTGGCCTTTTCTTCCTAGACTTCTTGTTGCCACTATTCAGCAGTCTTCCCCAATCCGACATTCTTCATCGATAAACGCATCTTCTTATATTCATTCTTCAAGCTATCTCGATCTTCCTCAATCTTCCTTTTCTCCTTTCTTACTTTCTCAGCTTCTGATCTTTGAACATCCACATCAAGCTTCAAGTACATTTTTTCCTCTTCCAACTTTTCTATTTTCTTTTCGAGCTCTGAATTTCTTCTTTCGAAATCCTATTTTATCATCTCCAATTCCAATGGAACTACTTGTAAAAATTCTTCAATCGATCGAGCGTCTTCTGAGTTTGGCATAGGGATATTGTCATTGACTCTTCTACTCCACCATCCACTATACTCTAGAGTCGTCATTGGGCTCACATACACTCTCTTCATATGATGGGTCTGATTCGAGCATTAGAAATATCCTTAACCTTCTTCTTGTAACTATCCCCTCTATACGAAAACTCACTTTGATTTAATCCATGTGTAGCTGGTACAAACTGTCTCGATCTGAATGGCCTTAATACGAGCAGAGGCTCATATCCAATGGATCCCCAAATTCCAAGTAGAGGAACCCAATCAAAACTCCCACACCGATAAAGAACTTTATTTGGAACCATCCAGGGAGCTCTGTATTCAACATCTTCTTCTCGGAGATTTCGTAAAAGCGCTATCAATTTTCTTCAGATATGTCGTCTCTCTTTGGGGTAGCCATTATCTTTTTTAATGGAGAGTAATTTTCTGAGAAGACCTGATAAGAAACTTTGTCCACCCTCTAGAGGTGACTATGGAATCAAGCCGGCAGCAATTGTGCACACCATATAAATCTACCTTCCCTAGCTCTCCTACATGCACTCAATGATCGAAATGTTTCCGCCAAGATCGCAGGAACAAGTGTGACTTGTTTGTTAAGTCGATTAAAAATATCTGAGACAGCTTCATCTACGTATCCCAATGCCCTAGGGAAGATCACTAATCCATATATACTCAAAGCAAATACATCGAATTTCTTCTTCGTATCAGGATGCTCTAAAATTAAATCTTTCAAAGCTTTCCACGAGATGCACTTATACTCACCTTTTTGTTTGATTCTGGCTATGACCCACTGTTCGCTCATCCCCGTAATATTCATCAATTTTGCACAAAGGTTGGAGCATTAGAAGCCTTTGAGTAAGCTTTATCAACTTGAATCTTAGGACATCGCAATAAAGTTGTATATTCCTCCACCGTAGGTACCAAATCAACTCTTCCAAAAGTAAATCAACTATACATAGAGTTCCAATATTAAGAAATAGCTCGGAACAGATGTTCATATACCTTAATATCCAACAGGTACGGAGTCCCCATAGTTGCAGTAAAACAAATGCTTGGTTTCATCGCTCCACTGATCCCATATCTCCCTTAATTCCTGAAGATTGTTCTGCGTCACACTGATGCAAGTGTAGTCCAATAGCTCTGATTTGTACCCTTCGGCTAAGCTATCTCCTTTTCCTAACTGTGTTTGCTCTGACCACCTACGGACTATTGCATTGTCCTCCACTTTATCAAGGAATTCGTTCTCCATGACCAGTTTTCTAATATAGAAACTGACCATGAATTGATACCTCTTTAAAATATGAAATGACATGTAACAAAATAAAACACAATTGATTAGTAACATGAAGTAAAATACAAAGCAAATAATCAATCACCTATCTGGGTAGTTGCTAAGGTTTGGTATAGCTCTTCCTAGGGTAAGCACTTAGGTTTTCTATATGTGGTTTTAGCTCTAAAGTTGAGGTACCTGAACCAACAGATTCCTCGATCCTCACCCATTATAGGCTCATATGGACCAAGTTCAGTTTAGGGGAATACATTTTCCTATGGCTGCACGGAGATGAAAATCTCACGAAGACATAGGTACGGACGTATCCCGAAAGCGATTCACTATCCTGCACGAAGGTGAAAACCTCACGAATGAGTAGCTTCTCGCTCCCATTTAAGGGTGTGACCACAATGGTCATGCAATACAATGCAGAGATATTTTATAAAATAGACCCACATGCAAAAAAAAAAAAAGATCATAAATTTTAAACCAGATTCTTAAATTCAGACATAAGGACATGAAATTATCGATTTTACGGCTTGACTCTCTTATTAGTCCCTAGCAGAGTCACCAAGCTATCGAAACCTTTTTTTAAATTTTGATTTAAAAACGGGGAATCAACTTTTAAAAGCAAAAATGGGAGTCACCACCAATCTTTTGTCTACTTAAGTGTGATTGGATCACCTTAAAAATCGTTTTATTTCAAAATATTAATTTTGGTCTACGAAAAACAAAGAAATGGGTTCGGGAGTCGGTTATGTATGAGGAAGCGTTAGCACCCTCATAACGCCTAAAAATTGGTACCTAATCGATAAAATCATGTCCTAATGTTGAAAATTTGAAAAAATTTTAGAAAATGGTCCTTTTATTTGAAGAAAAAGACCTAGACTTACCTATCTCAAAGAAACAAAACACTATACCCAGTAAGTTAGGATATAGTATCTCATGACTTCGAAATTAGGCACGTCTTTGTTTTAGAAAATTCCTACCTTGAGACACAAAACATCATATCCAGTAAGTTAAGATACAATGTTTTGAATTCCCAATAATAAGTTTTTGATTTGAAATTTGTAAATTTCGGTTTTAAAAGAAAAATGGATATCTAATACCTTAAGTTCCACGAGAAAAATCGAAACTCAGTAAGTTAGGGCACAATTCTTCTCAAAGTCCCCAAATATCATATATCACCATATTTTTTAAAAACTATTTGAATAAAATGTTTTAATTCAAAAGGTGTTTTTATAAAACAATGGTTTGAGTAAGGTATTGCGACATACATATTTAATAGCAATTTTACATAACTACACATTATGCTAACAAAAGAATAATATAACATGAATAAATAAATAAAAGAACTATGCTAAAGCAATAATAAAGCGAATACAAGAATATAAAGTAACTGAATACAAGATATGAAATAGGCAACAATAATTAAGAATCTATATGAAGCATAAATATAAAAAATGAATGTTTAAATTCTATAAACAAGATTAATACATGAGAAATAAACTAACATTACATTTAAACAATGAATTATGATGAAATAATAAAAATATGATTATTTTCAAAACAATTGACATATAAACGACATATTTTATTATAAAAAATATAAGAATAAATACATAATTTTAATAATTTAATACATGTATAAATGATTATATATAATAAAATGATTAATAAATAATATATAATAATTTTAAATAAGAACCTATATGTAATATTCTAATCATAAAAATATAAATAAAATACATTGTATAATATAAAATAGATTTTATAAAATTTTAAAAATAATATACGATATAATATACTATATATTATACAAATTTTCTCAAAAATGTATAATATAATAAATCATAATATATAATAAAATAATATAAAACAATTAATAATAATATATAAGGATTATACATATAAAAAATATCTATATATAAATTTTATACTATAAACAAATTAATATATAAATAACAAAAATAATATAACATTTTAATATGATAAAATAATTAAATATAGTGTTAGAATAATTTAAAAAAAAGGTTTTAAAATGAATAATGATTAAATAACAATAGAATAAATATAAAAGGATTAAATTGAAAAGCGCAATATACTGTAAGGAATCATTAGGCAATTATGCCTTCATTCTCAATACGGCGCCGTTCTGATTTTAACCTTTTAATATCTCGAGGGACTAAATTAAAATGTAAACAAACATTTAGGGCTAAATTTTAAAAAAAAATTAAATTAAACGGAATTAAAAATTATAAAAATATAGAAGGACTAAAATGAAAATTAGACCATTTAACAAAAACACGCGGATCTCCTTGCCCATCTGTTCGACGCGCGGATCCTCAGCCCAGAACGACGCCGTTTTATGCTTATTTGATTAAAAAAAAAGACGCCGTTTCATCATTATTATATAAGTAACAAAATCGACTAAAATTCATTTTCAAAATTGTTTTTAAAAAAACTAAAAAAAAACTCTCTGAGATTTTCCTTCCTCTATTCTAGGTTGGACATTGGACCTCCGGGCTGTATGCCCCACGCACTACACGCGCCACCACGATCGGTGGCCGGAAGTCGAACCTCAATTTTTTGACGCCCTTTGAAGGGTAAATCCGCCTCCTTTTATTTTGAAAACACTATTTATATGCAAAAATGTATAGAACATAAAAAATAAAATAAGGAAAAATCACCTCTGCAAAAAGTTTCTATATTTTATTTCTGTGGATCTTTGTGAATATTCTATTTTTGTAAGTATCTGTTCTCTCTATATGTGTGTGTCATTTACAGGTTTTGTAAGGCTTTTATAGCCTTTAAAATAAAAGATAAAAAGGAAATAAAAACTATTGCCATGTTTGCTGTTGCTCTTTCCTTTCTTGTGTAGGTTGACGATGAAGAGAGCGGTGGTGATATAGCTTTACTCGCGCGAATCGCAGCCTGACAAGGGTTGGTGGCTGCAGCGCTTGCGGCGCGAAGACGGGGACGCTAGCTCTTGCGGCGCCTAGGGTTTCAAAAAACCCTAAGCTTACTGAAACAAGTTTAGACTTTGGGCCGTTTTGGGCTATGCGAGCATGGGTTCTGGTAGTCTGTTTAGGAATGGGTTGGGGTTTAGCTTTGGGTCAGGTCTAGTTTTATCTGTTTGGGCTATTTAATTTGGGTTTGTATTTGATTTGTTAAAAACATTATTTATTTATTATTTATTTTCTATTTTTGTATGGACCCGGGCAAAATAGGTTACTACAAATAGTATACATGCCCCAAAATTAATTAGAATTAATCACAAAAAAAAGTCAATTAAGCACATGATCAACTATTCAATACAAACTCTATATTTGTGAATCCATATTTATGTTTTTTTTCAATTTTGTCATATTGAATACAAAAAAATGAGAAATTCTCTCCCCTATGTCCGTCCAAAATAAAGAGTAAAAAGGAACAACTTTCTTCCACTCACTACATCTCGAATGCTTGCTTGATAACTATTATTATAAGTAAATTCCGCCAACGGTAGATACTCTTCCCAACTACCACCGAAATCCGAACACACCCTCTTAGCATATCTTCTAAAAAAAAAAAGTTTCAAGAATTAAATCGAACTCCCCAAGCAGTTCCATCAGGTTAGCCACAAATATTACCCTTGGAGTTCTAGGTATATCTCTATATAGTTTGTTTACAACTACGAGTTACCTAGAGGGCTAATCACCATCCAACTCCTAGAAGTAGTCTCGAGTCTAAGTTCATGGTCTCTACCACACTACTAGCAACGTATGAATACGTTGATCCCACATCAATTAATGCAACATATGGAAGACCAAAAATTAGGAACGTACCCGTTATGACGTCCGGTGCGTCACCCTCCTCTCGACGCCTTACCGCTGCAGTAGACTAAACCAGGTTGCCTTGCTTTTGTGTTGCCTGCCCCTCTTCCCAGATTCCCACGACCTCGATTATAACCATTGCCTCCTCTACCATTACCCCGACCCTACTGTGGTGGTCCTACATTTCTAGCTCTGCACTCCGCTCGACCTCCGGCTGATTCTTAGCCAACTTTCGAGGACAATCCCTTACACAGTGATCCAAAGATCCACATTCAAAGCATCCCCTTTCACCGGTCCAACAACCTCCCCAATGTGACTTTCCACCGGTCAGATTTGCCTTGGTGGTCTCGATTATTAGCCATGGGCCTTCCTGTCTCGATTCGCCCATCCCGCTTAGCCCTCTTTCGGCGTTGCTACCTAATCCAGACGATCCAAAGCCTCTTTTCTGCTTGTTTCTATCATAATTCTGTCTCACGGATGCCTTGACCCCTTGGCTACTTTAGCCTTTTCCACTAAGACGAAAACTCACGCTCTCTTTGTGGAGCAATGAAAGCGACCTCAAGTCATCCTCGATTCGTCTTCAAAGGACACACTGCTCATGCTCGTCGACACAATTCCCGAGCATAGCGGCTCACCTCAAGAATTCCGCTTCATACTCGACCGCAGACTTATTTCCTTGTACCAACCCTGCAAAGGCTTTCCCTAAGCATCAATATATGGTGCCCACATGCTTCTTCCGATAGCGACTTTGAAGTACTCCCAAGTAAGATCATCACCGTAGCACCATCTCGGACCGTGAGCCACCAATCGATATGACTCATCCTTTAGTTTAAGCGCTTTTCCTTTCACCTTTCTCCTCATCCGTTAGATCAAGATCATCCATGATCCTTTCATCGATTCTAACCAAGATTCGCGCCTTTGGGTGCCACTCCCGATACTCCCGAAATACCTCTACCGTTGGATCAAAGTCGCTGTGCGGACTTCGAGCTCCCATACCTCCACTCGCCTCGACCACCATCTCAAGGACTCATGACCACAGCTCAGACATCGCCTCACCTCCCGTCTCGATCCTCGCTTCAACTCTAAAATTGGGGGTGGTGGTGGCGGTGGTACCCCATTCTCCGATTCCTGACCCGACCTCAAGGGTTCTGACACGGTTATCCTACCCCTACCACATCCACGACGGCCTCGTCCTCTAGAGCTCATTCTAACTATTGCGCTTTAATCTGATTACGAAATTTTATGGATTAGTACTTATTTCACTAATTATCCACGAAGAAATTTTTTGATAATAGCTTTAGGAGTGGTTCTTTCGTAATCAAACAAGCACACAGTCTTTTATTCATTCAAAGAGACGTTGTGGTTTCATTGTGATTGTTTTTCCACTACCCAGGGGTATTTTCGTAATTTGTCCTACAAGGGTATTTTCGTAATTTTTCCAAAATATAGGTTCTCAGATGATTTTGTCAAAAATTATTTTAAAACTCTTAATTTCCCAGGTATTTCGAAAAATTTTGCAATTCGAGGGTGTTTTGTTGATTTTGAAGCTCAGGGGCATTTTGGTAATTTTCACAAATCAGGGTAAATTTGTAAAATTTATCAAATAGGGGATATTTCAAAAGTTGTATAACTTTGAGGGCTCTTTTTGATAATTGCACTTCCCAAAATAGTGATGTTGCAAAATTTTGAAAGTCAAGGGTATTCTGGTAATTTTGTAGGTTAGGGGCAATTTTGTAATTTTACAAAATCATAACGTTCTCGAATTTTAAGATTTTTGGGCACTTTTCATGTGATGAAATTTTTGATTAAACTGTGGGTATTTTGGAAATTTCATGATTCATAGGCGTTTTAATTTTTACCCTAAGGTATTTTAGTAATTTCCATAATCGGGGATTTTCACAAAGTGACTTTTCAAAATTTGGGTTCTAAGTGATTTTACAAAGAGGGATATTTTGAAATTTTCTATTTGAAAATTTTCATACGGAGGTATTTTACAAACCGTGGGTATTTTGGTCATTTTTCATCTTGAGGGTATTTTGGTCCTTTTTTTAAACTAAAATTTTAATTATTTCCAAAACAAAACGGCTAATCCTTTCGGGGCCGGGTAAAATGGGTTACTACAAATAATATACATGCCCCAAAATTAATTAGAATTAATCACAAAAAAGCCAATTAAGCACATGATCAACTATTCAATACAAACTCTATATTTGTGAATCCATATTTATGTTTTTTTTCAATTTTGTCATATTGAATACAAAAAAGAACAACTTTCTTCCCACTCACTACAAAAAAAGTTTTTCTTAAATAAGACAATGTTTTGTGTTTAGAAATTCGGGAAATTGTGCCCTAACGTGCTGGGTTTCGATTTTTCGTTTGACTAAATAACTAAATATCCTTTTAATGAATTTTGTAAATCATGAGATGATGTTGGTACGAGGGTTTAAAACATCATGTCCTAACGTGCTGGATGTGATGTTTGTATTCTTTTGGAACAAAGGAATCTCAAGTTCCAATTCAAATTGTTCAAGTTTTTAAAGAAATCATGCTTTCAAATCTTTTCGAATTTTCGACGTTAGGACAATAACTAATCAATTCGTACCAATTTTGGGCGTTACGAGGGTGCTAATCATTCCTCGTACGTAACTGACTCCCGAACCCGTTTTCTTGAATTTCGTAGGCCAAAATCATTGTTTTAATAAGTCAAAATGTTTTTTTATTTAAATTATCAATTTCAAGGTGACCCGATCACACCTCAAAAAAAGATTGGTGGCGACTCTATTTTCGTTTTTAAAGTCGACCCCAATTTTTATAACAAAAACTTAAAAAATGGTTTCGAGAAGTAGAATCTCATCATGCTCAATAACATACATATATATCAGTCATACAGCCATTTCAGCCAATTAGGGGTCTAGGTAAGCTTGCTAACCCTACAATAGGTTCAGAGTCGACTCAGGCAACCCGTGCAACCTTAGCAACAAAGTAGTGAAAATGGGCTCACACGGCCATGCTGTCTTCCCGTGTGGGCCCACACGGCCCAAAATGGACTTGGCCCAAAAATCCCACATGCGCGTGTGGTTCATTCGTGTGGGCCATACAACCCAATTTGGTCCGGCCCGTATGTCACACACGGCCCGCCTTATTGATCACACGCCCATATTCCGTTACACGGCCTACCACACGAACGGCCACATGCTTGTGTGGCGTCGACAGCCCCATTTTTTGGCTTTTCACCGATTTTTGTTTTCAGTGTTGTGGTTACACACACCTGCTTTGATCTTGACGTCTAAAACTCCCGAGTACTCCCAATACTTAAAATTGGCAATATACAATTGATTAATCGATTAAACCATCGAATTCCTTAAAATCTTGAAGCATGATAATCATTTTTGAGCGATAAGCCATTACCTTATATCGAGTAGTAGGAATTCCCGTCTTCAGAATGTTAGCGAGTGATCAACGGCCTTTCGATAAACCCTAACCACCAAAAGAATCCATATAAACACTTGTCCACATCCTAGTTAAAAGTTTAAACAAAACTCAACTTACCGAAAGAGCGGAGAGGACGATGCTTAGGAAGAAAGTAAAAGATAAAAAGGACCGAAAAAGGGGAAGAAGCAAGGCAAAGGTTCGGCTAGGGAAAGAATTGGAGAAGCGTCAAGAGACTTCCAACAAGAAAGGAACTGAAAATTGAGAAGAAAACCAAATCCACCTTATTTCACTTACAATACAGACGAAAACGAAGGTTACCACAAAAGAACGATTGAAGCAAAGAAAAGCAAAAAGAAACGTCAAGGGTGGAGGAAGAGAAGCATAATTCGGTAGCAAGGGAAAGAATTGAAGAATGAAAATGGTAGAGATAGGGGAGAGAAATTGTTAGAAAGATGGAGAGAAATCTAACTCTTCTTTTCGAAAAATAAAAGAAAATGACCAGATTTTCGATATTCTCCCCCATAATTCTCTAATTTTCTCCCACTTACCACTAAATTCGCTCCCACACTTCTCCACACCCTTCAAACACTCCAAAACCGTCCACTACTTCCCCATACACCTCAAACACTCAACATTTTACCATACTTCAAACTCCTACACAGTAAGTACAACAACAACAAAAAAAAAAAAACTCTCTTGCACCCATAGGGATTCAAACTCAAGTCCACCAGCATATGACACTCCACTAAACCACTAGACCAGCAAGCCCATTCTAACATGTTTTTACAAACAATTAAATAAAAGTCTACTGTCCAGAGATATGACTTAATTAATATAAAACAAAATTTTACCCAAGTCAAGGCTTGAACCCAAAATTTCTCAAACACTCCCACAACACTTAACCACTGAGGTAGATACACATTTGTATCAATTAATATAGAATCATAAACAAGTATTTTGGGGCTTTACACTAAACCTGTACAAATGTTAAAATGGAAGATGTTTGGTTGAGAATGAACTTTTACTTGTTGCATTTGACATGAGACGATGGTGTGGCACCTGGATATTCGGGCTTGGCGACCAAGCCGAGTATAGGGTGTTACAAAGTGAGATTATACTGTTTGGAAAGGTAAACACCTCAAAACCATGTAAGGCTCCATTTATATTATTAATCTTTTTTTTTTTTTTTCCTTTTTCATAATTTATTGCTAGGCAGTTTGCAATAAGCATTGCTCTTTTTAGAGGGAGTTAAAAAACTATATTGAAATAGGACTTCAACGGTATATTAAGTTTGGTTCAAATAAGTTGTTATTCCCTATACTTTGATAAAATTTAAACTTTAATCCTTATATTTAAAAGTTAAAAATTAAGTCTTACTTTTTTATTTAAAATTCAAACTCAATCATTATTGTTGTTAGTATTTCCTATAAAAAATTCAGCTTCATTTGTTCATTAGGCTATTCTCATATGTCATATATTAGCAAAAAATAAATATGTTAAGTTGGTAAATTTTGATCGAAACTACCAACAATAAAATGATTGGGCTAGGATCTTTGAATTGAAAAGGTAGAAGGATTGAACTTTTAACTTTTAACTTTTAAAGCACAAAGACTGAGTGTCAAGTTATATAAAAATACAAAGACTAACAACAGATGTTAACTTTTAAGCTTTATTCTTTCATCATAATGTTTTACCTTCTCTGAAACATTTGCATCGGATAATTATCTAAAGGTGATTTTTGTCTATATATTATGTTAATTTGAGAATTTAATTTTCGTATTTTAATTTGATATAATTTAATCCTTCTACTATCATTAATAAAATATTTCATATTTTATCTAAGGTCAAATTTTAAATCAAGAAATTCAAAACTATAATTATTGAAATAATTATTTTCAATAATTGGTAAATGAAAAAAATTTCAACACTTTGACTTCTTAATTTCATAAAAGTTGATTAACGGATTTTCTATAGTGATTTTGAACTAAACATTATTAACAGGAGGATCAAATAAAATTTATATTATGCTTAAAGTACTAAGACTAAATTCTCAAAGTGAGAATAATAAAAGGATGAAAAATATAAACATTAAGCATATTTTCTACCAAATATATGAAAGATAAAATAAATTATATTCATGTTTTTACACCTAAAAAAAAAATTAATAATATAGGAAGTAGGGTCAATCCCACAAACACTGATTTATTTGAACTCGTAATTCTTTATAACTAGAATGTTTCTTTTGCAAATCTGTATGAAACAAAAATTGGATTAAATCTAAATGTAAATAAATAATAGAAATTAAATAATAAAAATAAGCAAATCTGAATTAAATTTGAATAAACTAATAAGAGGGAAGCTCTAGCTTGAGGCACAATTTTTATTCCAGCTTTGAACTGATCTCAGACGATGAATTTTCTCCTCTAATTAATAAGTTGGTTATAGTGATCGAGAAGAGTCTTAGACCACCAGCCCTTTATTTTTCTGCAAGAAAAGCGAATTAATATTTAAACCTAAACACTTTTTTTTGAAAGAAATGGTAGATTGAGAGAATGACAAAGGCAGGTTAAAGAAAAAGATTTGTTTTTTTTTTTAAATGAATATGTTTCGGTAATTTGATAATTTTTTTCTTTAACTTGCCTTAGTTATTCTCTCTTCCAATACAGAACCTCCGACGTATATTCATACGATGTTGAGAAAATAAGTGAAGAAGTATATCAGAGAAAAAGGGCAAAGACAAGTTAAAGAAAAACGTAATATGCTATGCCTAAGTTCTTAAAGAAGGGAAGGGACTAACTTTGAAATTTTTCTTTAACTTGTCTTTGCCTTTTTCTCCCATCTTCTGTCTGCTATATCTATAGCTTATTGCTATTCAAGAACAAAGTGGTTAGTTTTGGTTAGGTGTCTGGTATTTATAGACCAACATGGTGAAGAACACAATTTCTACACAAATGAAAGGAAAGTTAACCGGAATTATCCATGCAAGTTTCTCTCAAGAAGGAAATATAACAGGAAATTACAAACTTCTTTCTTCTTTTTTATTATGCAATTTATTACTTCTTGATAACTATTAATTAACTCGCAACTTAAATGTAAATTATATTTCCTTCAGATTTGATTTCCTACTAAACCCATTGAACATTTTCATGATTTACTTTGAAATTTAAATATAATAATAAAGGAAGGAAAATCAAGGAAATGACTGGGAATGTTATAAGAATTAAATAAAATAATAAAATTCTTGATGGAAATGGTAAATAATAAAATAATAAGAATTAAATGGAAAATCAAGGAAGGAATGTTATAAGAAAATGCAGTTTTACAAAGAAACATGATGGAAATTAAGGAAGGAAAAGAAAAGAAGCCTTTCACACGCAATCTTAGGTTTCGAAGAAAACAATATAGGTTTTTCTTGTTAAATTCTGCTATTAGTGCCCGTATTTAATAAAATTTATAGATTTAGTCCCTATATTTTTAATTTATTTTAGTCATATTTAACAAAGTATAGGACTAGTGCAAGAATTTATCCTTTTTAATAATTATTCATAGGAGATCATATTTTAAGTTAAATATAACATATTTTAATATTAATTAATTAATTAATTGTTTCCAAAATTTATTTCTCAAAAATATTTTTTTGGAGAATACTTGATCATTGAGGTTGTAAAGTTAAAGATTATGTCAAATCATCAAAAAATTCGTGCCATGCATGCCATGAGGAAAGTACAAGGAAGTGTAGTCAACACTACGTCGACACTTGTGATCATCTAGTTCAAGATTTTGAACTTTTACTAGAGAATTTGTTTATTTGTTGTCTGAACCAACCTCTTTATTGAGTGGAAGTTCTATAAATACTCTATCCATTATTATATCATCTAAAATCCTCTCAAATTTTTAAGAAAAAACTTTTTTTGAATTTTATAATTTTTATCAATTTAAATGTGCAATATCATGGAAACCCTATTTTACTTTATTTAAATATCCATTTCTAATTTGTTTTAACAAACATATCAAATCACAACCCTTGCTATGTCAATAGCCTTTCATAAATCATTTGATAATTTAATCATGCAATGTCACAATCCAATTCACATTATAATTCCAATTGAACATAATTAATCTATGTTCATATCAATCAAATATTCCATTCCATTTCATTTTGTATATTACATTTCCATTTCACGTATTTAAATTTCGCCATTCACAATTATTTCCTTATTAACACAATTCGGACTTCGGACGGATAAGCGGATCCAACCAACACACTAGTTGGCACCCAATGCTTTATCGGATAAATCAAGTCATGGTAGAGCCCAACATCAGTAATAAGTTGACACCTCGTGTCTCATTGGTTAAACTGAAGCAAATTGGCACCCAGTGCCTCGTCGACTTGAAGTCGAAGTAATCCCTAAACTCATCCTATCCTATGGCATGCCATCTATATCCGATTTAGTCCGAAACAATTAATAGGGTTCTTATTTTGTATTCTCAATATCAACCAACATATCAAATTTACATCTATTTTCAATATTTATATGTATATATACATTACTCTAACTTAGTAACAACCTTATTTATTCAACATATATACTCAACTTATACATTTATACAATTATATATATATATATATATATAAATATGCACAATTGAGTCTTCATAATCAACCATCGATTCACATAAGTCTAGTTGAATAAAATTCTCACCTTAGATGCTTACCATGACAATTAAATCATTATGCAACAATTTATAATTTAATTGATTATAGAAACATAAACCGTATATTCCGAGCTACTCGACATCGACCAAGTCTTTCTGCTTCTTACTTGAGGAATCCGGGACGACGTTAGCTACGGAATAAAATAATTAAAATAAATTAATAATACACAATTCAATTCTCATTAAATTTCAAAATTTATACTACATTTGCTTAAACTTTAGTTTAGTCCCTAAACCGAGACTAATTTAACACCCACATTTAACCTCAATTTTTTATGCTAATTTCACTTTATGCCAAATTTAGCTCATTATTTTTCAATTATACCCCTTAATTTTGAATTTTTCTCAATTTGGTCTCTATTGCTCAAAATCAATAATTGACTCCACAATTTAGTCCTTTTCCACTTCTAACTTAAAAATCTATCAATTTAATCTCTAAAACTCTAAATAATCAACAATGGTAACATGTTCAATCTTAAACAATACTAAAAATTGTAACATAGGTAGGCTAGCTCTAGGTACTGAGATTCCAAAAATATAAAAATTACAAGAAAATGACTAAATTGCACTAACCAATTTTGAGCTTGAACCTAAGCCCCTAAGCCGTGCGTTCTTTCTCTTCTTCTTCTCAGCTTTGTACAAAATGGTTGCATGAAAGAATTCTCTTTCATTCAATTGTCTTCCAATTGTCTTTATTTTGTTTTTCATTTATTTATTATATTTTATTTTATTTCATTATAATTTGATATAATATTTATTAAGGTTGACATAATACATACAACTTATATATAATATATATAAATCCCACTATAACTAAGCAAAGGTATAAGTGATTTTTAAGTCCTTTATTTCTATTTTATTTTATGATTTAATTATAATTCAAACTTTTAACTTTAACTAGATTTAGTCCTGTACCTTAACAACTCTTAACTCATGAAAATTACTTATCCTAAATTTAATTCACCTTTAATATAACTCCTTAAATATTAATAATATTGCGAAAATTTAATTCACCTCTAATATAACTCCGTAAATTACTTATCCAAAATTTAATTCATCTCCAAAATTGCTACCCTCTATTCTTGCTTAAGGATCGCTCCTAGTTGTTCGCCCTTCTTGGGTTTCCTCATTTGGCTTTTTATAGGCATTTTCCTAGGGTAAATCCAACAACCTAATATTATCTTCTCCTCTTTTTAATTCTTTATTCAAAAACCCAAGATTATCTTCTCCTCTTTTTAAATTCTTTTCTCAAGGATAAAAATCAATAGCCCAGGATTATCTTCTCCTCTTTTTTAGGCAGATTTTTCTGGTACAAGAACAATTGGGCTGAAACTGTTATGTGTTGAGTGTTGACTCGGTCTTCCTAGAATTGCCACGATATTCGTGCTAACAAAGTGTCCAACCTTTTTCCCCAGCAAACGTTCACTCCTTCATTTCTCCTTCCTCAATCTGCACCTGCCAAACCACCAAACACAACCCTTCCACATGCAATTGAAAATAACAAATAATAATATTTAAGCACCATCCAAGCTTCCTATACAATGTTCTAAAATGCTAAAATAATATCCTAAAATGCAACTAAGTTCACTTAAGTACAGACAATTGACCCAATCTAAAGGCATGAATTATAACTTTTTTCAATAGTTATCAAATACTAATCCGCCAATCATACCCTTCTATGACTATGCGCCATATCCATGTATTCGTTCATTCATACCATTATTCTTTTTTTTTTTTATTCATATATTATCCCTTTCATGATTTCCCTTAACTATTCTTATTATAGCAGGCCTTACAAATATAATTCTTTCGGTTCTCCATAACACTTCTTACAGATCTTTTCTTTCAAAACCTGTTGAGCTACGTCGTATAGGCATTTTTGAGGACTTTCTTATGCTTAGTCAAATCCTTATGTCTTATTCACTCAATTTTTACTCTTTGTGCCTTGCTTCCAATAACATCGTTTGATCATCAGGTCTTCACCAAGCAGGATGCTATACTCCTGTTGGTCCCAAATCTTCCTAAACTTCCTTGGCAGAACTAGGTGGAGCCTCTCCAAATATTCCCTTACCCTTGTTCTGAAAAGGTTTAGGAACTGTCAATGAAGTCACATAGCCCAGATACTGCTAAAAAAGAACCTAGATTTTTGCTTGAAGCTTTCTGCGGAGTTCATCCATCCTACCACTAAGTTGAGAATAGTCTGCCTGCATCTGTGACATTTCCTATTGGATGTGGGACATCTCTTTCTCAAGACGGGTAGTTGAGCCTTCACTGGTCATGGAGAATCGTAGGCTCTGATACCTTTGATGTGGTATATTTTCTGAAAGAAAAAACAAAAGAGGGAGAAGAATATTAGAGAAGGGATAGAAAGAATTGAGAGAGAGGAGAAATCAATTCATGTGTAATTTCATAACTGTAGTAGCCAAAGCATGCTGCCTATAGGAAATGAGAGAAAACTAAAATAGTTGTACAACCCATATTTAGCAGACCATTAGGCCAGCTCCTCTACACAATGTTTCATTAAAACATTTGGTGAAACACATCGTTTTAAACAACAAGAAATAAAAAATAAAATAAACAAAAATAACAGGACTTAAAACCCAAAACATTTGGTGAAACACATCGTTTTAAACAACAACAAATAATAGAAATAAAATAAACAAAAATAATAGGACTTAAAACCCAAAATAATCATTGCATAAATAGTTCCATATCAAAGTGTTGGGCTCTTGTCTGGTGGTCTTAGTTGGCCAGAAAGACATCGACGATCGATAGAGTAGGTAATGACTAGGTTAGGGCTAAAGAAGAAGAGAAACAGTAAAATAAAAAATGGAATAAAGAAATATGAGACAAAAACTTAGGGGAGGGAAAAAATGATAAAGAAACGATTAAAAAAAAAGTGATGGGTATGATAATAAATCCGCTGTTAAATTGATATTTATGTATTATTAACATTTTAATGATTTAATGGTCATATATTATATTCCATTTATATAGATCATATATGTCAAATTTAACGTAAATTAAAATTTTTAGCTATTTGTTTTATGTAAAAAATTTCTATCACTTAAAAATATTATTATAAACAATACTTTCGATCGATATGATATAGATATCAGATCAATTCAAAATTTACATGCATGACATATGATAAGTAATTATTTGATACACGCTTTGTAAAGGTTTTAGGTTCCTTGAGCATGCTTAAAAATATAACAAGTGTCTCGTTTGTTTATATATTAATTTTTAAAAAAATTAACTATATCTTGTTGTACATATATCACACCCTTACTCTACATACTATATATATATGAAATATAAGATGTATAAAATTATTTTTAAAAAGGAAAACCATAAAAAAAACTCCACGTGAAAGTCTTTCACGCATATGTGTGTAACACCCCAAAATAGGGCATAGGAGTTTTAGGGGTATTTTAGGAATTTTAACCTTAGAGTGTTCGAAATTTTGTGACATGGCATACCAATGATGTTATCAATTATGGTTTTTTGAAAATTAAACCAATTTCTTAAAATGAGTTCTAAATACCTTTAATTTTGGAAATATGACTGATTTGTAAAAGAGTCAAAATTGAGAGTTTTAAAAAAGTAATTTAACCAGATTTAAAATCCAAGCTAAATAACCTCTCTTCACCAAGTTATTTCACATAAAAATACCAAAATTTGTGTTTGTTGTCCCTTGATTCTCTCTTTCTATTTCAATCAATTTTGAACTCCAAATTCTAATTCCTTTTGGTTTCTATCATCTTTTAAGTTATAAACCTCTATAAAAACCAAGAAAATCACCCAAAAACTTCAACATCTAAATCATTTTCTCCAAATGTGTGTCTTTTTGCGTTAGCGCCAAAGTTCATTTTTCTTCCATCGAAGGTAACCATTTGACTTTATGTGAGTTTTTAATGATATCAAGTCACATAAACTGAATTCTTAGCCATTGAAATGCATGTTTTAAATAAAAGCCAAAAATTAGGTCTTTAATGGTGAATTTCGGGTTTGTGGATAAAAATACGGTTTCAAAGTGTTTTTAAATTACTTTTAACATGATTAGAAGGTTTCTAAACTTACTTTAAAGTTTCGTTAAAAATTTCTAAGGATTTAATGAATTTTCATGAAAATTGCCATAAACATGTCAAAAATTTCGATACAATGAATTGAGTAGTTTTGAGTAATTTAAAGGTTGAGAATTAGTCGTATGTGAATAATTAGGTGAATGGAATTCATTTTAGGAAAAAAGATTAAGTATAGACCGATATATTTGAGCTTTAAGTTTTTTTTTTTTGCTTCACTCAATCTTTGAAACACCTAAACCCTACCCAAATTTTTTTTGCTTCACTCAATCTTTGAAACACCCCAAACCCGGCCCAAAAAGCCTGACGGATTTGATATGTTCCTCGAGTAAAACTTTAGCAAATTCTCGCTTTGTTTAAGAAAAACTTGATGATTTTGAATAAAACAGTTAACTTAAAGATCGAGTTGAAATCATATTGTAAAGTAAATTTGTATCTTCTTAAAACATTATTTTAAGAGAAATTAATAAGTTAAAAGAAAACTAAATTTAATGAAAAATTTATTAATATTGTGAAAATATATTTTGTTTTCAAAAGCAGTTTAAATTATTTATCAAAAACCATTTAGTTATTTAATTAATAATTGTTTATGGCGTAATAAAAATAAATCCAAACACAAAATTAAAAAGCAGTTCATATTGGCCTTATTACATAAAAATAGCAAAACCCATAATAAAATTCTAAGTGGTAAAAATAAGCTTAATAAGTTTAATTAAGAGAAATCTCCAAAGTACTTTGTTTGAGCATTGGCCACCATGTAGTCCTCATGACCCGATCCATCGCTAAGAGTCATCGAAAAATTATCCCACAAAAGGGTGAGTCATAAACTCAATGTGTAACACATACATTAAAAAGCCCATTTGATCATAGCCTTTAAGCCCATTAATAACACATATAGCCATAGGCCCATTTTTAGTCATATTTAGCCAAAAGCCCAATTTTTATAGCAAATCAAATAAAAAATCATTTAGAAGTCACATGGATATTTATATAATGAAATGCAAACCCAACCTCACCTAAATATCCATCCGCTACACACCACCGTACCAACCAATCACACAGTGGGATTACTAAATCAACCTCCATCCGCTACACACCGAAGGCGATTCTTTGCAGTCAACATGCACATCGCCCTTATAATTTTGTGGCAAGGCCACCAGACAAATGTGAGAAGTCACAGATTCAAAAATATGTGACCGAAGTCACCAGATTCACATATACATGACCGAAGTCACCAGATTCACATATGTGACCGAAGTCAGCGGATAATGTGGTAAAAACCACTGGAACACTTCCCCTTTATCAATTTCACCCATATGCCCATGCACACACATATTATTCAGTTTTCATGTCTTTTACCCAAAATCATAACATAGTCATACTTATTACACATTTATGCATATAGCAAAATTTACGAAGTATTGGGGTAAACATACCTGAATATCGCATACCATTGGATGGTACCCGCAACCATTATTACACATATTTTCATACAAATCACATTTAATATAGATCTATGAGATTTTAATATAATGTTACACACCTTATGACGAGTGAGAGCGATACCTTCCTTTCGTCAACACCTAATTAATTATCACACTTGATTAGAATACACTATTACTTATAAAACTATACTATTGAGGAGAGATCTAAATCCTTACCTCGGATTCTTGAGCAACCGTTATTTATGGTTTCTCTCCGTTAGATGGATCAAAACCACGACAACCCACTAACGAAAAGTGGTTCGGTTATGCATACGACTTTAAATAATCGATCTTCGTTAGCGGAGGGTCCACAACCGGTGGAAAATCTCGATATACGATACGACCCCTTCGTTTGAAGTTTGAGGGTATAACTGAGCCTCCTCTCTTCCAAACACTCCGCACCTCTCTTTTCGAACCTATCTTGTTAGTCTCGAAATCACCCCTAAAATAAAGTTGATTAATAAACTATCTAAAAGAAACGATATAACCGAAAGGGATAATCCTTACCTTGGATGATTTCGAAAGATCTCTCCTTAAATGTTGGTTTCAAAAGGATCTTAACAATCCCTTCCAAAGTTTGACCTAGGAGAAAATGAGAGAATTAAGTTTCTAAATCGGCTATTCTAAAAGAAATAATGAAAACACTTAACAAAAATCCTTACTTAACCACTTGAAGATTGGCCTTGTCAAAGTAGAAGAAAAGAAATGATGCTTTGGTTTGAATAAAAGAAGAGAAAAATATGATGTTTTTGGCTATGGTGGTTTGGGTTTTAACAAAAGAAAAGAAAGAAGAAGATGAAAATAGAGAATGGGAGTTTTACCTTAGCAAGATAAATGAGAAAAGAAATTTGAGAGAAAGGGATGATTTGCTTTTTGGTAAAAATGGTTTCGGTTGAAAGTGAAAAAGAAAGAAAAATGAAAGGAGAAAGAAAGAGAAAAGGAAGAAAAAGATAATGATAATGATGATTTCCAAAAGAAAAGAGATGAGTTTAGGGACTTATGTGGATTCGGCCATGAGAGAAAAAGAAGAGAAAATAGGTCTTTGAACTTTGGTACTTTCGGTTACAAAGAGGAAGAAAAAGATGTTATGTTTAGGAGAAAAGAAACTAGAAAGACTTCTCAAACCAAAATGGCAAATTGCAAAAGACCAAAAGAAGAGAAAAAGGCTTCTCTTTTGTGTAGATAAGCATTCAGCTAGGAACAAGGTTTTGGAGAGAAAATTGGTTAAAAATTTTGGCCAACTAACACCCTAATGCATATGCAAAAATTCGGCCAACCTTACCAACATAATCCCCCTTTTCCTCCTCAATTCTTCTCCATCAATCCTTTGATTCCAAACACAATTAAACCCTCTCCCCTTAGCCCCTAAAGCCGACTAGGTTCATGGTCAAATGACCATGAAAAAGCTTCCAAAACACCCTCCTTTCTTCAAGCCTTTTGTCCCCTATCTTACCATATCTTCATGATCCCATGCCATAACTTCTAGCTTGCCTTTTTCATATGGTCTACTAACCAAAAATAAGAAGATGACCATCCATTCTAGAATAGTCTTGGCCAGACACTATAGGAAAGAAAACAAAAAAATTAAAATCCTTCTACTTGCTAACTAGGGGATTCGAACCTCTCTCCTCAAGCATTCATCCATGCGCCCTTACCACCTTGCCAATTTACTTATTATGCTTAAAACCTCTTGTCAATATTTCTTAAAGCCTATCTTGCTTAGCTCCATCTTAATTATAAAAAAAATTAATATTTCACTAAGCATTCACTTACATAATGAAGTTCAAAAATAAACTTCCAAAACACACTCAATCATATTTAGGCATGCAACAACATTCAATTAAGTAGAGATGCATAACCCCTAATTATCGGGATATTATAGTTCTACCCCTTAAAATAATTTCGACCCGAAATTACACAGCTAGAATAAGTGAGGGTATTCTTTGTCGCATCGCTTCCTCCGGTTCCACGTAGCTTCTTCTCGATCCATGATTACGCCATAATACTTTGTGAGAGGAACCAATTTTCTCCGTAAAACCTTTACATCTCGCTCGAATTTGAATTGGCTCCTCTTCATATGACAAATCTGGTCTTAATTCCACCTCCTCAACTGGCACTACGTGAGATGGATCTGACCGATAACGACGTAACATTGAAACATGGAATACATCGTGCATTTGCTTCAACTCCGAAGGCAAATCTAATTGATATGCTACAGGTCCGACCCGCTTCACAACCCGATAAGGTCCAATGAACCTGGGACTTAACTTCCCTTTGCGACCAAATCTCATCACCTTTTTCCAAGGTGAAACCTTCAGGAATACTTGATCTCCCACAGCAAACTCTATTTCTTTCCGCTTAAGATCCGCGTACGACTTTTGTCTGTCAGATGCTTCCTTTAACCGAGCCTGAATTACCTTAACCTTTTCTTCGGATTCAGCCACTATTTTTGGACCCAAAACATGTCGCTCCCTAGTTACATCCAACACGTAGGAGTGCGACACTTCCATCCATATAGTGCTTCATATGGTGCCATCGAATCTTGGCTTGGTAGCTGTTGTTGTACGTAAATTTCGCTAACGGTAAGAACTCCTCCCAGCTTCCTCTGAAATCCATTACACATCCCCTTAACATATCCTCTAAGACTTGAATTACTCACTCAGACTGACCGTCAGACTGTGGATGAAATGCCGTACTGAAGTCCAATCTAATGCCCAATGCCTGATGCAATGCTTTCCAAAACTGAGACGTAAACCTCGGATCTCTATCTGAAATAATTGACACCGGCACTCCATGCAATCTCACAATCTCAGCCACATATAACTTCGCCAATTTCTGCAAAGAGTAATCAACCCGAACTGGGATAAAATGTGCAGATTTCATCAATCGGTCCACTATCACCCATACCGAGTCTTTCTTAGTAGGCGTAAGAGGAAGCCCACTAACAAAGTCCATGGTGATTCTCTCCCACTTCCATTGTAGAATCTTTATCGGCTGTAGTAATCCCGAAGGTACTTGATGTTCAGCCTTGACTTGCTGACACGTTAAGCACTTTCCTACAAATTCGTAACTTCCCGCTTAAGTCCAGGCCACCAAAACTGATCTCGCAAATCTCGGTATAACTTACTTCCTCCAGGATGCATAGCATATGGACTACCATGCGACTCTTGAAAAATCTTTTCCCTCAACTCCTGATCCCTCAGCATACAGACTTTGCCTTTGAAACACAATACCCCATCGTTGTTAATACCAAAATTTTCTAATTCCCCATTCTGTACCTACCGTAGCTTTGCACTCAGATCATCGTCTATCAATTGTTTCTCTTTCACTTGACTCAACCATGTCGGCCTTACTTGTAATTCTGCCAACAAGCTTCCGTCGTCATAAAGACTAAGATGTGCAAACATCGCCCTTAGATCTGACACCACTTTTCGACTTAGAGCGTCTGCCACCACATTCGCCTTGCCCGGGTGGTACTTAATAGAGCAGTCGTAGTCTTTCAACAATTCTATCCACCTTCGCTGCCTCAAATTCAGTTCCTTCTGAGTCAGTAAATATTTCAGACTCTTGTGGTCCGTATATATCACTGACTTTTCCCCGTATAAATAATGTCTCCAAACTTTAAGAGCAAAGACCACCGCTGCCAACTCCAAGTCATGCGTCGGGTAATTGACTTCGTGTGGCCTCAATTGCCGAGACGCATATGCAACTACTTTTCTGCCTTGCATCAGAACACATCCTAATCCTGTGTGAGAAGCGTCACAATACACGAAGAAATCCTTCCCTGCCTCAGGCTGAATCAAAATCGGAGCTTCAGTTAAAATCTTCTTAAGCTTCTCAAAGCTCTCTTGTTGCTTATCAGTCCACACGAAAGGTACCTCCTTTCTTAACAATTTCGTTAAAGGTGTAGCTATCGATGAGAATCCTTCGACGAATCTTCTGTAGTAGCCTGCTAATCCCAAGAAACTGCGAACCTCAGTTATGGACTTAGGTGGTTTCCAATCTAGCACAGCCTCAATCTTCCGAGGATCCACCCTTATCCCCTCTGCCGACACCACGTGGCCTAAAAACGTGACTTCCTTAAGCCAAAATTCATATTTGCTGAATTTGGCATATAGCTTCTTCTCCCTTAAAACTTGCAACACAATCCGGAGATGCTTATCATGTTCCATTTCGGACTTAAGAATACACCAAGATGTCGTCTATGAACACCACGACGAATTGATCTAAGTAGGGTTGGAAAATCTGGTTCATCATATCCATAAACGCAGCTGGGGCGTTCGTCAATCTGAATGGCATTACCAGAAATTCATAATGCCCATATCTAGTTCGGAAAGCTGTCTTATGGATATCCGCTTCTTTTACCTTAAGCTGATGATACCCCAACCTTAGATCAATCTTTGAGAATACCGCAGCTCCTTTAAGCTGATCGAACAAGTCGTCGATCCTCGGCAAAGGATACTTGTTCTTGATGGTTAGCTTATTCAACTACCGGTAATCTATACACATCCTCATCGTTTCGTCCTTCTTCTTCATGAATAGGACTGGTGCTCCCCATGGAGACACACTAGGTTGAATAAATCCACGATCAAGTAACTCCTGAATCGAGCCTTAAGCTCAACTAACTCCTTGATTGCCATTCTATATGGAGCAATAGAAGCTGGCGCGTTCAAGCAATAAGTCAATCCGAATTCTACCTCTCGATCCGGAGGCAACCCGGAGTTCTTCCGAAAAATATCTACAAATTCACTCACGATCCGACTTCTCCAGCAGTTGCCTCCTTAGCCTCCAAGGCATTCACCAACATCAAAAAGGCTACACATCCCTTTCTAACCATCTTTTCTACCTTAAGAGCGGATACTACGTTTGATAAGTAGTTCCGTCTCTCGCCCATCACTACAACTTCTTTGTCATCAATAGTTCTTAAGGACATCTGCTTAGCAGCACAATCCACATTTGCACGATACTTTACTAGCCAATCCATGCTTAAGATCGGTCGAATTCCCAAATGGCAACTCCATTAGATCGATCGAAGCTGTATCCCTTGAACTTCTAAAGGCACTTCCTTAAAAGTTTGTCTATTACTACATGCATCCTAAAGGACTAAGTCAGATCATCTTCCTAGGTATAGTCTCGAAGTCACATGCAAAGTTCGGATACTTCACTAGCGATATATGAGTGAGTTGACCTATATCTATCAAAGCAATAAAGGGCAACCCGAAATCGAAAGCGTGCAGTGATAACATCGGTGCATCACCGTCCTCTCTACGACAAAGCGCATATACGGAGACTGGTTGTCTCGCCTCAGAGCTACCACTATCTCTGCCTGAAGTCCCACGACCTCTACCAGAACCATTACCCTTTCCATTTGGACCACGGCCCCTTATCGGTTGCTATCCACCTCTGCCAGCCTGATTAACACCCTATCCTGCTGGGCGATTCTTATCTGAATTCATCGGGAAATCCTTGATCATATGATCTTTAGACCCGCACTTGAAACATCCCCCGGTCTTTTTCTAACATTCTCCCGGGTGCATCTTCCCACATTGAGCACACGCACAATGTTGTCCACCTGTCGCAGTCTGCTGACTTCGCGGCCCATCATTTCTTGGTTTCTTTTGAAAATTCCCAGATGACCCTGAAGACCCAAAGCTTCTCTTATTCTTATTCTAGCCTCTGTCCCGGTTCTGTCTCTCAGTCCGCTTAACTTCTTCAGCTATTCTTGCCCTTTCCACTAAGATTGCAAAATCTCTTTCCCGGTGTGGAGCAATCATCACTCGTAGTTCATCTTTAAGTCCATCCTCAAATCTGACACACCGTTCATATTTAGTAGCTACTATCCCTCTGGCATATCGGCTAAGTCGCAAAAACTCTGCTTCATACTCAGCTATCAACTTATTTCCTTGTACTAAATTCAAAAACGCCTTTCTCTGAGAGTCGATGTAGCTAGCTCCAACATATTTCCCTTCAAATTTAACTTTGAAATACCCCCAATCCACTCGATCCACAGGGGTACTCTCTTGATAGTGAGCCACCACTGGTAGGCCTCATCACGGAGTAGTGAAACGACACCTTCACTTTTCTTTAGCGGTGCGGTCTAAATTGTCCATGATCCTCTCATTGCCTCCAACCGATTCTCGCTACATTCAGAGCTACTCAGATTCTCCCTAAAACCTCGGCTCCATTCGATCTAAGTCTCTCGACCATCGACTTTCGAGACCCATTTCCGTACTAGCTTACGCTACATGTTCCAAAACTTCATGATCTGACTTGTGATCTTGCGTCACCTCCTCCATTTGTTCTTGAAATTCCACGCCAACAGTGGGTGGCGGAGCTTTATTTTGAACCTTGACCGAGATCTAGCTGGTTCCGACACGATCATTCTTCCTCTCTGCGTCCATGACGACCGTCCCCTAGAACTTATGTCTACTACGCGTATTATCTGCATTTTCTGAAAAAGTCTTATGCATTAGAGTCTTTTCACTTCTTATTAAAAGAAAGTTTTATGCAACAGATATTTATTTGGTGGTTTTTCCGTAGTAGTACACATACACCTAGGGTCCATGTCTCTAAAGTATAGTTTCCTTAAACTTATCATACATTCATTTCACTTTATCAATAAAAGTACTTACCTGATGGATCTGGGCCGAGAACTCGGGTGCCATGCTTCTATAAAACCATTTAACTTAAGAAAACTTTCAAAAAGTCATTTGGGCTAAATTTTGAAAACATCGTGGGCTTCAAAACCCAAGGCCGAGAGTTTAAAACTGGGCTCTGATACCAAGTTGAAACACCCCAAACCCGGCCTAAAAAGCCTGACCGAATTTGATATGTTCCTCGAGTAAAACTTTAGCAAATTCTCGCTTTGTTTAAGAAAAACTTGATGATTTTGAATAAAACAGATTAACTTAAAGATCGGGTTGAAATCATATTGTAAAGTAAATTTGTATCTTCTTAAAACATTATTTTTAAGAGAAATTAATAAGTTAAACGAAAACTAAATTTAATGAAAAATTTATTAATATTGTGAAAATATATTTTGTTTTCAAAAATAGTTTAAATTATTTATCAAAACCATTTACTTATTTAATTAATAATTGTTCATGGCGAATAAAAATAAATTCAAACACAAAAATTAAAAACAGTTCATAGTGGCCTTATTACATAAAAATAGCAAAACCCATAATAAAATTCTAAGTGGTAAAAATAAGCTTAATAAGTTTAATTAGGAGAAATCTCCAAAGTACTTTGTTTGAGCATTGGCCACCATGTAGTCCTCGCTGACCCGATCCATCGCGCTAAGAGTCATCTGAAAAATTATCCCACAAAAGGGGTGAGTCATAAACTCAATGTGTAACACATACATTAAAAAGCCCATTTGATCATAGCCTTTAAGCCCATTAATAACACATATAGCCATAGGCCCATTTTTAGTCATATTTAGCCAAAAGCCCAATTTTTATAGGAAATCAAATAAAAAATCATTTAGAAGTCACATGGATATTTATATAATGAAATGCAAACCCAAGCCCACCTAAATATCTAGCCGCTACACACCACCAGTACCAACCAATCACACTGTGGGGATTACTAAATCGACCCTCCATCTGCTACACACCATCGAAGGCAGTTGCTGCAGTCAACATGCACATCGCCCTTATAATTTTGTGGCAAGGCCACCAGACAAATGTGACCGAAGTCACCAGATTCAAAAATATGTGACCGAAGTCACCAGATTCACATATACATGACCGAAGTCACCAGATTCACATATGTGACCGAAGTCACCGGATAATGTGGTAAAAACCACCGGAACACTTCCCCTTTATCAATTTCACCCATATGCCCATGCACACACATATTATTCAGTTTTCATGTCTTTTACCCCAAAATCATAACATAGTCATACTTATTTCACATTTATGCATATAGCAAAATTTACAAGTATTGGGGTAAACATACACGAATTTCATAATCCATTGGATGGTACCCGCAACCATTATTACACATATTTTCATATAAATCACATTTAATATAGATCTATGAGATTTTAATATAATGTTACACACCTTATAGCGGTGAGAACGATACCTTCACCTTTCGTCAACACCTAATTAATTATCACACTTGATTAGAATACACTATTACTTATAAAACTATACTATTGAGGAGAGATCTAAATCCTTACCCTGAGTTCTCGAACAACCGTTATTTGTGGTTTCTCCGTTAGATGGATCAAAACCACGACAACCCACTAACGAAAAGTGGTTCGGTTGCATACGACTTCAAATAAGCGATCTTCGTTAGCGAGAGGGTCCACAACTGGTGGAAAATCTCGTATACCCAATCTGACCCTTCGTTTGAAGTTTGAGGGTATATGAGCCTCCTCTCTTCAAACACTCCGTCAGCTCTTTTTCGAACCTATCTTGTTAGTCTCGAAATCACCCCTAAAATAAAGTTGATTAATAAACTATCTAAAAGAAACGATATAAGCGAAAGGGATAATCCTTACCTTGGATGATTTGAAAGATCTCTCCTTAAATGTTGGTTTCAAAAGGATCCTTAACAATCCCTTCCAAAGTTTGACCTAGGAGAAAATGAGAGAATTAAGTTTCTAAATCGGCTATTCTAAAAGAAATAATGAAAACACTTAACAAAAATCCTTACTTAACCACTTGAAGATTCGACCTTGTCAAAGTAGAAGAAAAGAAATGATGCTTTGGCTTGAATAAAAAGAAGAGAAAAATATGATGTTTTTGGCTATGGTGGTTTGGGTTTTAACAAAAGAAAAGAAAGAAGAAGATGAAAATAGAGAATGGGAGTTTCGGCCTTAGCAAGATAAATGAGAAAAGAAATTTGAGAGAAAGGGATGATTTGCTTTTTGGTAAAAATGGTTTTGGTTGAAAGTGAAAAGAAAGAAAAATGAAAGGAGAAAGAAAGAGAAAAGGAAGAAAAGATAATGATAATGATGATTTCCAAAAGAAAAGAGATGAGTTTAGGACTTATGTGCATTCGGCCATGAGAGAAAAAGAAGAGAAAATAGGTCTTTGAACTTTGGTACTTTCGGTTACAAAGAGGAAGAAAAAGATTTTATGTTTAGGAGAAAAGAAACTAGAAAGACTTCTCAAACCGAAATGGCAAATTGCAAAAGACCAAAAGAAGAGAAAAAGGCTTCTCTTTTGTGTAGATAAGCATTCGGCTATGAACAAGGTTTTGGAGAGAAAATTGGTTAAAAATTTTGGCCAACTAACACCCTAATGCATATGCAAAAATTCGGCCAACCTTACCAACATAATCCCCTTTTTCCTCCTCAATTCTTCTCCATCAATCCTTTGATTCAAAACACAATTAAACCCTCTCCCCTTAGCCCCTAAATCCGACTAGGTTCATGGTCAAATGACCATGAAAAAGCTTCCAAAACACCCTCCTTTCTTCAAGCCTTTTGTCCCCCTATCTTACCATATCTTCATGATCCCATGCCATAACTTCTAGCTTGCCTTTTTCATATGGTCTACTAACCAAAAATAAGAAGATGACCATCCATTCTAGAATAGTCTTGGCCGACACTATAGGAAAGAAAACAAAAAAAATTAAAAATCCTTCTACTTGCTAACTAGGGGATTCGAACCTCTCTCCTCAAGCATTCATCCATGCGCCCTTACCACCTTGCCAATTTACTTATTATGCTTAAAACCTCTTGTCAATATTTCTTAAAGCCTATCTTGCTTAGCTCCATCTTAATTATAAAAAAATTAATATTTCACTAAGCATTCACTTACATAATGAAGTTCAAAAATAAACTTCCAAAACACACTCAATCATATTTAGGCATGCAACAACATTCAATTAAGTAGAGATGCATAACCCCTAATTATCAAGATGTTACAATCTTCACTGTCAATAGAGAAATAGAGCAGTAACCAAAAACAGTAAAACTTACAGCAAACAAGAACAAATAACACAGTCCAAATACAACAAAAAAAACCTACTAACTCTTCAAAATTTAGCATCACCACCAAGCTTTAAACATTTGCATCCGATTTACACCTTCCATTGCCAAGGAAAAATACCATACCATTACCTTTCCTACTTGCCAATGAGAAGACGACATTTCCCACCTTCAACATAGCAATCTCAATTTCTGCAAAAACTGATTGAAGCAACCAATGCCTCAGCACCTTGTTAACACACCACGAAAAAGCCACCAAAGAACCAATTTCAATAAATAGAGACTCTTTTGGCTTCCAATTCATAGCTATAAAAACATCTAAAGCAATCTTCTTCGCACCAATCTCACCTCCTCGGCATTATTTGCGGTGTGACATAAAATATCACTCTAGCCACCCTCTCAATATTTCTCAAAACTCTTCCACACCTTGCTTTATCTTCTAGCACAATCCCATAGAAGTTGAATTTTAACCATCCAGCAGGAGGGGACCTCCAACGAAACATAGTAGTATTGGATTTAAAAGAATCCACCCGACACCTAAGTGGAAAAATCCACCAAAGATCCTCTTGCAACAAAACTTCATCATGGATAGATCTAATCCACAACAATGCTCTCATTTTTTATTGGAACACCAAGTTTTCCATGTAAACTCTCTTTTTATTAAAAATCAATCCATTTCTAGCTAACCAAATTGTCCAGCAAGCTGTTGCAATAGCAATCAACCATAAACTTTTCCTAAATACGGCCATTCGCAAATTGTTACATAAGTCAAAAAAATCTACAAAACCTTCCACCTGTTTCCATACCACCTCCCATCACTTGAAAATTCTCCCCCCAAAACCATTAATAAATTTACACTGAAAGAACAAATAAGAAACGCACTCCAAAACACCATCGCACCACGGACAGTTTATCGTTAAATTTTGAAAGCTCACCCCTCTTTTAGCCAGAAACTCCTATGTCGGTAATCTATCTGTAACACCCCTTACCCGAAACCTTTGCCGGAGTCGAGTATGGGGCATTACTAGTCTTGACTACTAGTTTGGGGCATGAAAATTTAAAGCTGTCCAACTGCATCAGGCTGACTAAATTTACCATAACTCGAGTTACAAAACTCAAAATTTAGATCCGTAAATTTTATTGAAACTAGACTCATATAACTTTTTACCATAATTTTTCCAGGATTTTCATGTGGCCAATTAGTACAGTTTATTCATCAAAGTTACCCTTATTTCTCTGTTTGATAATTCTGACCTATCTTTACAAAAACTCAGTTATCTCACTGCACAAAATTTCAATAATGTCCTTGTATATTCTAATCAAAAAAGACTCATTAAGGATTCTAAACATATAAACTATACTCCATAATTATTTTTGTACAATTTTAACAATTTTTCTAAGACAGAACAGGGACTCACGAATTCATTCAGGACAAGTCTCACTAAAACTTAAATATCTCATTATATATAATTCCTTTGCCTAACTTGTTTCTTTCATATCAAAATAGGCATAATAAAATTTAATTCTATGTCTTATTCACTTTCTAATTCAATTTCTCCTATTTTGGTGATTTTTCAAAATCACATCACTGCTGTAACTAAAACTGTTTCACAACAAAAATAGTCATGAAACATATTCTTTACATATCATTTAGCAACCAAGCTTATATAGCCAATACTCAATCAAATACATATCCATCATTTTACCTCATTATCATGCCAAATTATACCATTTCTCCTTCTTAAAATACATACACAAAATCAATCACTTAACTACATATTCGGTCTTCCAAGATAATCTCAATACATAACATATACTATACCATATACTCAATAATAAGAATCTAATACTTTGCGAATCATGAATCCAACATTATCAATGTATATACCATATATTAAGCTCATCAACATGAACCAATTAATAAGTCTTTCCTATCATAATCTAACATGCACAAATAATAATACCACTCTCACACATGATTAAACCATAATCAAGCATAAATAATAGTTCATGGCATGATCAAACAATATCATCAAAACACGAAACAAGTTATCTCAAAATAGTTAGCCATTTTCGCATGGCTAGCATATTTACACTATTACAAAACATTAGTTATATGGTTCAATCTAGCCTATACATGCCCTTTTAAATAACAAACCAAGTTTTCAATACCCAAAAGAAAGTAGATAGTGTGGTTGACTTCACGGATGATCCTTGAGCACTGTAGTTCGATTCAAGATCTATAAAACAAAGGTAGACAAAAACACACACGAGTAAGCTTACTAGCTTAGTAAGTCCCAAGCTCAAAATGATACTACATTCAATTACTTAATCATTTAAATCATTTATCTCAACCATGTTAACATATTAAAATTTCTTACACCTTTAGCACTACTATTAGGAAACCAAATATTCATTATAGCACATTCAAGCTCAAACTCGGTCACATAATACTTGTGTACATCAATCGTAATCTCAATATACATATCACTGTACTCATGGCATTAAATAAACTCTAGCAACATTAAAACATATCAAACCTTACTTACTTATCGAGCCTTTACTAAGCACGTTAGTTCGATTTACCTTGAACCACAATTTGGTTTCTCCTTGGTAAAACACATCACCAAGCATAAAGCACGCTAGGCATTAAAGCCGAAATCAAACACCGCACAAGGCACTGCTAGGCACGAAGCCCGAATATGTCATCGGCACTAAGCACGCTAGCACGAAGCTTCGAATATGTCATAGGCACTAAGCACGCTAGAGCACGAAGCGAATATGTCATAGGCACTAAGCACGCTGAGCACGAAGCCCGAATATGTCATTACCAACTTATACACCTTACAGTAATGCTGCCCAAAATAGCATAAAACACACATTATTAAAGTCACTTTAACATGCCAACTCGTTTAGAGATATAACAACATTTCATTTCAAATTCACTATCACTTATATAAAATTTCAACCAATCCCATACCAATACTTTCACATTCGGCTAACATAAGAGTTTATAGAAAACTTTATTTAATAACATCATTTAGTACATTCATAATAATTCGATAATCTATACTTGCTTAAGGACTTACCTCGGTTGTCGATAGTCCGTGCTGAATCGGCTATTCGAGAACCTTCGACTTTCCCAGGTCTAATTAGTTTTTCTTTGCTCTTGATCTAAAACACATTAAAGTTTAGCTCATTCAACCACAATTCATCTCAATTTAGTCCCTAAGCACATAAATGGGCAAATTACTATTTTACCCTAGAATTTCACTACTTTGCAATTTAGTCCTATTTGCATAACACACAAAATACACCAAATTAGCCAAAACTATGCAAGGGCGAATGTTCCTAGGGGCCTTACAAGTCCTCACATTTCATTTATTTTGCAAATAAGCCCTCTAAAAATTTATTTTTACAATTTAGCCCTAAAACTCAATTTCATCAAAACTTCCAACACAAAACATATTAATCCTTTACATATCTTTCATCTAAAATCATCAAATATCAAAACCACATGAATACAACAATGGCCAAACATCAAACATGCTTAGATTCAAAAATTACAACATGGGTGATTTACGGTTTGAAGCAACAATCTCAAAACGTAAAATTTATCAAAACTAACTAAAACTCACCTTAGATTTTTGGCTTCAAAGTGCCGAAATTTTAAAAGGGTTGAAAGCTTATTTCTTTCCTTCACAATCGGCCATGGATGAAAAAAGATGATGGCTTCCTTTTCTTGATTATTTTAACATATAATAATTTTTTTTACCAAATTACTAAACCAACCTTTTAATTAAAATAATCAAACACTTTAACTTATGGACAAACTTGTCCATGGCGCCACTAACCCTTAAAATGGGGTATTTACCATTTCAATACTCCCTATTTAAAAGCCACACTCAATTTAACACTTTATACTTTAATTTGTAACTTTTACTTTTTACGCGATTAGGTCCTTTTATCAAATTCGATACTCAAGCGATAAAATTTTTCTCTGAAATTTTCACACATATAAATTCATATAAAATAAACACTAAATATGATATTTAAATATTTATCGGGCTCGGATTCGTGGTCCCAAAACCACCTGTTCGGTTAGGGTCAATTTCGATTGTGTTACAACTCTCCCCTTAAGGATTTTCGTCCCGAAAATCTTACAGATTAAACAAGGTCGGATATTGTTGCCTCATTGAATCCTCGGGCTCCCACGTAGCCTCTTCAACTCGTGATGATTCCATAGAACCTTCACTAACGGAATTCTTTTATTTCTCAACTCTTTTATTTCCGAGCTAGAATACGGATGGCTTTTCCTCATCGTCATATCGATCAGTATCTCAATCTCGAAGGAGCAATCACATGAGCGGATCTGCGCTCTGTATCACGAGCATAGAAACATGAAATACATCGTGTATCTTTTCTAATTAGGAGGGTAGCTTCAATCTATAAACAGCAGGCCCAATCGTTCAATGATCTCATACGGTCCAATGAACCTCGGGCTCAACTTGCCTTCCGGCCAAAGCGGAGCACTTTCTTCCATGGTGAAACCTTTAAAAGACTCGATCTACGATCCGAATTCAATATCTTTACGCTTCAAATCAGCATAGGACTTTTGTCGATCGATCGACTTTCAAATTATCTTTGATTATGGCCACTTCATTCGGTCTCTTTAATCAAATCAACCCGTGTATCTTATTTTCACCGAGCTCGATCGGTATAATGGTGTTCGACATTTTCACGCGTATAAGGCTTCATAAGGTGCCATTTTGATACTTGATTGAAAGCTATTATTATAAGCAAATTCAATCAAAGGTAGGTATCGTTCCCATGCCTTCAAACTCGAACATAACATCTCAACATGTCCTCAAGTATTTGAATAGTTCGCTCGGTGGCCGTGCATACTGCGGATGAAAGGTCGTACTAAAATGTAGTTTAGTACCTAAAGCATCTTGCAACTTCTTCCAAAACCGCGATGTAAATCTCGGTCTCATCGACACAATGGAGCTCGGTACACCATGCAATCTTACAATTGCGATACATACAATTTAGCAAGTTTATTGAGTGAAAAATCATGCTAACCAAGCACAAAATGAGTGATTTAGTCGGTCTATCAACTATCACCCATCGGCATCTTTCTTACTTGGTGTCATAGGAAGACCGGATACAAAATCCATTGTAATTTTATCCCATTTCCACTCGGTATCATGATCGGTGAAGCAACCCGTAAGGCACTTGATGCTCGGCTTTTACTTGTCGACAAATTAGGCACTTTGAAACAAATTCAGATATATCTCGTTTCATACCGAGCCACCAATAGAACTGTTTCAAGTCTTATACATTTTCGTGCTACCCTGATGTATCGATAGTCGGCCACTATGAGCCTCACTCAAAATCATCTTTATCAAATCGAGTTCTTTGGAACACATATTCGCTTTTAAAATTCAAGCAGTCATTTGCATCAATCAAAATCGACTCTGCACCTTTTCACCTTCGAATTCGTTTAGCAATCATATTCTTGTCAACTTTCATGCATCACAAATTTCTTTGAATAAACATCGGTCTTGCTCAGTAACTTCGGCTATGATCGAACCATCACTAGACATAGCCATCTGCATTCAATGCACGAAGAGCAAATAATGATTTTCGACTTAATGCATCCGCAACAACATTAGCTTTTCCCGGTGATAGTCAATCACCAATTCATATCTTTCAACAATTCTAGCCACCTGCGTTGTCTCAAATTCAGGTCTTTCGAGTCATTAGATACTTGGACTTTTATGATCCGAGTAAACATGACATTTCTCACCAAATAAGTAATGACGCTTAAATCTTGGTCACGAACACAATGGTCGCAAGCTCTAAATCATGCGTAGGGTAATTTCTTTCATGCGGCTTCAATTGTCTTGAAGCGTGAGGCTACAACTTTGCCTTCCTCGCATCAAAACGCAGCCCAAACCATTTAAAGAAGCATCGAGTACACAACAAATTCTTTACCCGATTCAAATGAACTAATCATCAAGCTTCACAAAAGGGCTTGCAAGTGATCAAAACTTTTCGACATTTTTCGACCATTCAAACCGGACATCTTTCTGCAAATAACTTTGTTAGCAGGGTTGCTATCATAGAAAATCTTTCACAAATCGTTGATAGTAACCTACAAGTCCCGAAAACTTGAATCTCGAAAACATTTTTGGTGGCTTCCAATCAAGTATAGTCGAGATTTTGTTGGATCAACTCGAATGCCCGATCTTTGAAACCACATGTCCCAAAAAGTGACCTCTTTCATCCGAACTCACACTTACTAAACTTCGATACAACGGTGATGATCTCATAAAGTTTGTAGCACTAACCTCAAATGTTCAAATGTTCAACTTCATCTTTGGAGTAGATCAATATGTCATCAATAAATACCACCACAAATCGATCCAAAACTGTCTAAAAACTCGATTCATCAAATCCATAAAAATAGCAGTGCATTAGTAAGCCCAAAAGGCATTACCAAAAACTCAAAATGTCCGTACCTCGTCAGGAATGCGTCTTTGGCACATGTCTGTATCTCGACTCATGAACCGATAATAACCCGATCTCAAATCTATCTTGAAAATCTGAAGCCCTTTCAATGATCAAACAAATCATCAATCCGAGGTAACGGTACTTATTCTTTATAGTCACCTTATTTAGTTGCGGTAATCAATACACATTCGCATCGTTCCATCTTTCTTTCTCACAAAAAAATGGTGCACCCAAGGAGAGAAACTTGGTCGTGTAAAGCCCTATCTGTTAACTCTTGCAATCGTGCTTTCACTCTTTTAGCTCGATGAGGTGCCATCCGATATGGAGCTATTGAGATCGGAGTCGTTCAGGAGCTAATTCAATGCCAAACTCAATCTCTCGTATAGGGGTAAACCCAGAGTTCTTGTAAAACACATCCGAGTATTCACACACAATCGGTATAGATTCAATGCATTTCTCAGACACTTTATTATCCACACATAAGCCAAATAAGCTTCACACCTTTTCTCACATACTTTTGAGCTAACATCGATGATATAATCAGAGGAAACCCACGAATCATTGGATTCGATTCTAATGATCTCACCATTTTGGTGTCTCAAATCGATAAGCTTTCTTTTATAATTCACCTTTGCATCATGCGAGTTAACGATCCATTCCGAATTATATCAAACTCATCGAAAGGCAACGAGATTAAATCAACGGGAAACAAAATCCCGTATCATCAATGGGCAACTTTACACACTTTATTAACAAACACACATCTACCCAAAGGGTTGGATACCGAATCACAAACTCAGAGACTCAATGGCGAGTCTTCTTGAATGCCGAGTTTCATATACATATGAATGGGTCGAACTAGGATCAATCAATGCAATCACAAGAGTATCATAAAGGGTGAAAGTACCAAGAATGACATCCGAGAAGCAAGCATCCTCTCTAGCTCGAGTAACATAAGCTCTTCGGAGCTCTAGCCTCGATCGATCTGTTGTGTTCTTTGTCCCTCTCGACTACCACCTACATTGCCGAATGTCCGGGTGGTCCGCCTGCATCTTGATGCACTACTTGGTCTAGAGTTACAGGTCATGTATTTGACTCGATTAACATCGGGCACTCTCGAATAAAATGGTGCGAGGATCCACATTTAAAACAAGACCGGTCACGAACTCTACAACTCCCGGATGCCATTTTCCACAATGTTTGCATTCAACTCGATTACGTGGGACGTTACCAACACTAGCCATCGAGGTAGCTTGGGAACCCACTGGAGGTCGATCACGTCTAAATGAATCTGAAGTAGCTTTGTGTCGACTAAAGTCATCTCTAAACATTTTAGATGTGGAATGAAAATTCTTACCCGACGATCTTTTACGGGTGTCTCTAGCTTCTATCTCAGCCTTTCTTTTCTCTTTCCCAAGCTCTTGACTTTGCAAGCTCGCTCAACTAGTGTCACAAATTCTTTGATCTCAAGAATGCCAACTAGTAACTTCAAATCTTCATTCAAACCGTCTTCAAACCTTTTGCACATAATGGCTTGATGAGATACACACTCCGGGCATATCGGCTCAATCGACAAATTTTCGCTCATATTCGATCAACGACATTTGCCCCTGTTTTAGTTCAAGAAATTCTTTACGTTTCGGTCGATGAACCTCTGGTCGATATATTTCTTGCGAATTCATTCGGAAGAAATCCCGTCACTTTTTTCTTTTGGAACCATCGATACTAGTGTATTCCACCGGTGATAAGCGGTGTCCCGAAGCAAAGATATAACACATTTCAAACATTAAATCGAGGTGCAAGAGAGCTCATCAAGTACCGAATAGTGTTATCAAGCCACATTTCACCGCTCTCGCATCATCATCATCATTAGCCTTCAATTCTTCGCCCCAAATTTCCTAATTTTATCAACAGGAGGCCTACTAGATCTCATTGGATCTATCATCGAAGTCTTTGAAGGTACCGGAGTTGGATTATTCGAGGTGGAGGTTGTTGTACTGTTGGATTATTCGAACAAACCGGGTAAACCATTCATTCATCATTTGGTAGAAGGCTTGTTTAGCCTCTCCTCGTGGTTACCGTAATGGTTGAGAGTCTAGTGGCACCGATCCATGTGCGAGACCAGTAGCGACACTCTCCACATCATCGGCCACGGCTCTATCGGGATCGAATCCATTTACTATATAAAATACAATCGAAATTGTCAAGTCACCACACTATCATATATACAATTTAAAGGCATGTATAGCTAGACTCTTACATACTACGGTAGTCCTAGAATCGACTAAACCGTAGCTCTGATATAATAAAATGTAACACCCTTACCCAAACCTTTACAGGAGTCAGTATGGGGCATTACTAGTCTTGACTACTAGTTTGGGGCATGAAAATTTAAAGCTGTCCAACTGCATCAGGCTGACTAAATTTACCATAACTCGAGTTACAAAACTCAAAATTTAGATCTGTAAATTTTATTGAAACTAAACTCATATAAATTTTACCATAATTTTTCCATAATTTTCATGTGGCCAATTAGTACAGTTTATTCATCAAAGTTACCCTTATTTCTCTGTTTGATAATTCTGACCTATCTTTACAAAAACTCAGTTATCTCACTGCACAAAATTTCAATAATGTCCTTGTCTATTCCAATCAAAATAGACTCATTAAGGATTATAAACATATAAACTATACTCCATAATTATTTTTGTACAATTTTTAACAATTTTTCTAAGACAGAACAGGGACTCACGAATTCATTCAGGACAAGTCTCACTAAAACTTAAATATCTCATTATATATAATTCCTTTGCCTAACTTGTTTCTTTCATATCAAAATAGACATAATAAAATTTAATTCTATGTCTTATTAACTTTCTAATTCAATTTCTCCTATTTTTGGTGATTTTCAAAATCACATCACTGCTGTAACTAAAAACTGTTTCACAACAAAAATAGTCATGAAACATATTCTTTACATATCATTTAGCAACCAAGCTTATATAGCCAATACTCAATCAAATACATATCCATCATTTTACCTCATTATCATGCCAAATTATACCATTTCTCCTTCTTAAAATACATACACAAAATCAATCACTTAACTACATATTCGGTCTTCCAAGATAATCTCAATACATAACATATACTATACCATATACTCAATAATAAGAATCTAATACTTTTCGAATCATGAATCCAACATTATCAATGTATATACCATATATTAAGCTCATCAACATGAACCAATTAATAAGTCTTTCCTATCATAATCTAACATGCACAAATAATAATACCACTCTCACACATGATTAAACCATAATCAAGCATAAATAATAGTTCATGGCATGATCAAACAATATCATCAAAACACTAAACAAGTTATCTCAAAATAGTTAGCCATTTTCGCATGGCTAGCATATTTACACTATTACAAAACATTAGTTATATGGTTCAATCTAGCCTATACATGCCCTTTTAAATAACAAACCAAGTTTTCAATACCCAAAAGAAAGTAGATAGTGTGGTTGACTTCACGGATGATCCTTCGAGCACTGTAGTTAGATTCAAGATCTATAAAACAAAGGTAGACAAAACACACACACAAAGAAGCTTACTAGCTTAGTAAGTCCCAAGCTCAAAATGATACTACATTCAATTACTTAATCATTTAAATCATTTATCTCAACCATGTTAACATATTAAAATTTCTTACACCTTTAGCACTACTATTAGGAAACCAAATATTCATTATAGCACATTCAAGCTCAAACTCACCACATAATACTTGTGTACATCAATCGTAATCTCAATATACATATCAATGTACTCATGGCATTAAATAAACTCTAGCAACATTAAAACATATCAAACCTTACTTACTTATCTCGAGCCTTTACTAAGCACATTAGTTACGATTTACCTTGAACCACAATTTGGTTTCTCCTTGGTAAAACACATCAAGGCATAAAGCACGCTAGGCATTAAAGCCGAAATCAAACAAGCACAAGGCCTACTAGGCACGAAGTTCGAATATGTCACCAAGACTAAGCACGCTAGGCACGGCTTAGAATATGTCACCCAAGCACTAAGCACGCTAGGCACGAAGTCTTAATATGTCATTACCAACTTATACACCTTACAAGTAATGCTGCCCAAAATAGCATAAAACACACATTATTCAAGTCACTTTAACATGCCAACTCGTTTAGAGATATAACAACATTTCATTTCAAATTCACTATCACTTATATAAAATTTCAACCAATCCCATACCAATACTTTCACATTCGCTAACATAAGAGTTTATAGAAAACTTTATTTAATAACATCATTTAGTACATTCATAATAATTCGATAATCTATACTTGCTTAAGGACTTACCTCGGTTGTCGATAGTCCGTGCGAATCGGCTTATTCGAGAACCTTCGACTTTCCCTGGCCTAATTCCGTTTTTCTTTGCTCTTGATATAAAACACATTAAAGTTTAGCTCATTCAACCACAATTCATCTCAATTTAGTCCCTAAGCACATAAATGGGCAAATTACTATTTTACCCTAGAATTTCACAACTTTGCAATTTAGTCCTATTTGCATAACACACAAAATACACCAAATTAGCCAAAACTATGCAAGGGCGAATGTTCCTAGGGGCCTTACAAGTCCTCACATTTCATTTATTTTTGCAAATAGGCCCTCTAAAATTTATTTTTACAATTTAGCCCTAAAACTCAATTTCATCAAAACTTCCAACACAAAACATATTAATCCTTTACATATCTTTCATCTAAAATCATCAAATATCAAAACCACATGAATACAACAATGGCCAAACATCAAACATGCTTAGATTCAAAAATTACAACATGGGTGGGTTACGGTTTGAAGCAACAATCTCAAAACGTAAAATTTATCAAAACTAACTAAAACTCACCTTAGATTTTTGGCTTCAAAGTGCCAAAATTTTAAAAGGGTTGAAAGCTTATTTCTTTCCTTCACAATCGCCATGGATGAAAAAAGATGATGGCTTCCTTTTCTTGATTATTTTAACATATAATAAATTTTTTTTACCAAATTACTAAACCAACCTTTTAATTAAAATAATCAAACACTTTAACTTATGGACAAACTTGTCCATGGTCGCCACTAACCCTTAAAATGGGGTATTTACCATTTCAATACTCCTATTTAAAAGCCACACTCAATTTAACACTTTATACTTTAATTTGTAACTTTTACTTTTTACGATTAGGTCCTTTTATCAAATTCGATACTAAACGATAAAATTTTTCTCACTGAAATTTTCACACATATAAATTCATATAAAATAAACACTAAATATGATATTTAAATATTTATCGGCTCGGATTCGTGGTCCCGAAACCATCGTTCCGGTTAGGGTCAATTTCGGTCTGTTACACTATCAATCGCTAGCATCCAGAGAAAACAACGCACACTAGAAGGCACCTTAATTTTCCATAATTTACCACAATCAAACATATTGTTCTCCCCATTATCCAGCATCAATAATTCGGTGCATTTTTTAACCGAAAAATCCCCTTCTTTATCTTTTGCCCAACACAACCTATCCTCAATGTTCAATTTCAGCACCGTGCTATTCACCCTTTTAGCCAGCTCTTCGCAGAGCCCCTCCTCCCTACCTATCAGCGGTCTAGTAAAATATTTATTCCAACTAGTACTACCATTCCCTAACAGACATACCACTTCAGCTACAGTACCATCCTTACTTTTGGCAAGACGGAAGAGTCTTGGATAAATCAATTTTAGTGGCCAATCCCCACACCAATTATCCCACCAAAATAAAGCCGACTTTTCGCTCCCAATCTTCCAATAGAATGAATCCACCCTACACATTTAGAAACAACAACATTTATAGAATTTTCAATTATTCCTTTCCATACAGAAGACATATCTTTTTGAAATTTTATCTTGAAACGCTACCTTTGTACATTCGCTTCATATTTTGCTAAAATAACCTTTTGCCACAATGCTTCTTTTTCAACTACAAATCTCCAGGTCCATTTAGCCAATAAAGCTTTTTTTTTAACACCTAAGTTAACCACTCCCAATCCCTCCTTAACTTTAGTTTACAAATAATATTCCATCTAATTTTGCCATTTTTTTTCTTCCCATCTATACTCCCCAGAGAAAATTCCTTTTAATATTGTTGATCCTTTTTATTACTGTTACTAGAGCGCTAAATAACGACATAAAGTAGATCAGCAGCGAAGATAACATAACATTAATGAAAACCATTTTTCCTGCCCAAGATAACATACGACATTTCCATCCAGCCAGTTTTTTCCTTACCCTTTCAATGATCGGATCCCATGTAGCTATTCTCCTCGGATTCTCACCCAAAGGAATCCCCAAATAATCAAAGAGCAATGAACCAATTTTGCATTTACAAATTGCAGCCAACCTTAATAGTAATTCTTCATTCACATTAAAACCTATCAACCATGATTTTTTAAAATTAATGCTCAATCCCAAGAATATCTCAAAACACCTAAGAATATAGTTCACATTGCTCACCCCCTTGTCGTCTACTTTCAAGAAGAGAATCGTGTCATTCGCAAATTGAAGATGAGAAAAACTCAACCTGGGGATAATATTATTGAAGCCCTCTATTAGCCTCATCTCCACTGCACTATCCAACGCCAAATGGAGCACCTCCGTAACTAAAATTAAGAGGAATGGAGATAATGGGTCACCCTAACAAAGCCCTCTACGAAAATCAAACTCCTTGGTAGAGGAACCATTTATAATCTCTGCAGCTCTAGCCGTGGAAATACATTCCATTATCCAACCTCTCCATCTATCCCCGAACCCCATTTTGAACATCACCAAGTCTAAAAATCCCACCTAACACAGTCATAAGCTTTAGAAAAATCTAATTTAAAAATTAGATACCCCCATCACCGCCTTTCTTCTTAATCAAATGGATTAATTCATTAGATATTAAAACCCCGTTGAAGATCTGTCTTCCCTTAATGAAAGCACATTGAGTATCACTAATCACCTCCCCGATCATCTTTCTTAATCTACAGGACAACACCTCTGATACAATCTTGTACAATGAGCTCACTAAGCAAATTGGTCTAAAATCTATAATTTCAATAGGATTCTCCACCATTGGGAGATAAAAGAAGAGTTTATACTCTTTTCCAGCTTACCAGTTGAAAAAAAACTCCGACATCAAACGACATAAATCATTCTTAACAATCTCCCAAAATTTTCTGAAAAAGCACAAATGAAAACCATCCAGCCCGAGTGCTTTAGATTCATCGCAACTCCAAAATGCTTCTTTAATTTCTCTTATAGAAAATGATTCCTCCAATTTCCTTATCCTAACCTCGCTGAGAATTTTAAATTTCAAATCTAATCCCATTTTCCACCTTCTAGCAGAGCAATCAAAGTAACTTTTGAAGTAATTGTATATCCCCTCATTCATTTTCTTTGGCTCCTTCAAACACCACCCCAATTCTTAGGTTAAAAACCATTTTCCTTTTCGCTTTGATTTTCACTACTCTATGGAAGAAAGCTCTGTTGGCATCCCCTTTGATGTGTCTCTAACTAACTATGATCACAATAATGGAAAGTGCACCTATCGAACAGTAATATAGTTGTGGTGAGTCCGGAATATCGTATCCTCAAGGACTAAAATTACTAGTAATAACTATCTTTTTATTATCTAGCCTAATAATTAAGGGGTTTTTGTTTTAATCTAAAATTTAACTAGCTAATTGACTAACTAAGTGACTATGAACGCGACAGAAAGTGAAGAAAGTAATCGAATAAAACAATGATAAAGACAATACTAAAGGAAGAATATACCTAGACTTCACTTATTATTTTGACTCGAATTAAATGATTTATTCACTTGACTTGATCCGTAGAAATCCCTAAATTATGTTAATATCTCTTTCGAGACTAAAAATAACTGACTCTAGGTTGATTAATTGAAATCTCTTTCTAATTAAAATCCCTATCGTCACATTAACTCGATCTGTGGATCCCCTTATTAGATTTGACTCTAATCTGGCAGATTTATGTTGCCTTATTTCTAGTGTTGCAATCAACTCCGCTTATTTATGTTGGATCTACTCTTAAATAGGGAATTTTTCTCCACAAAATAAGCACATTAAACTTGAATTAATATTCCTGAAAACATTAAAACAAGGATTAAGAACTCATAATTAAGAATAAGATTAAGTATTTATCACGTAATTCATATTTATTGAATAATAAGATTCATCTAGGTTTCATCCTCCCTAGGTATTTAGGGAGTTTAGTTCATATTGATAGATGGAAACATCTTAAAATAAGGAAAACTACAAAACATAAGAAAGCCCAAAAACTTCAAGAGAAATTGATAGGAGATCTTCAGTCTTGATAGGGATCCTTCTTCCAAGCTACTCCTAATGGCTGTCTTCGAGTATTTTCTACTTTTTACTCTCTGTCTCCCCTTTTAGGTCCTCCCCTAGGGTGTTTATATAGGCTTTAGAGCACCTTTCTTGGCCCACAAGTGGTCTTTTCTGAATAGAATTAGACTTTGGTCCGGCAGGGACATGCTCGTGTGACACGCCCATGTGTGATAGCTTAGGCTGTGTTTGATTCTGCTCATCACACACGACCGTGTGGTCTGCCCGTGTGCGATACTCCAGGCCGTGTTGATTTTTGAGGTAGGTCCATTTTGTCTCTTTTTGGCCCGTTTCTCACTCTTTTCGACTCTCAAATCTCTCTTGAGTGTAAAACATGAAATTGAAGGATTAGGAGCATCAAATTCATCAAATCTAATGAAAATTCATCAAAAAATAAGCCAAGCATGGGGTCAAAATATGTATAGATGGTTTATCAAATATCCCCACACTTAAGCCTTTGGTTGTCCTTAAGCAAAATCCTCAACTCACAATTAAAATTAATTTTCTCAATTCCTAATTCTCATCAATAATGTCTTATCATAATTCACAGATAATTCATACATTGATAATTTAACTAAAAGAGTCCTAAAGATTCAAACAATTTAAGTCCCAAATTTTTATAGCACAAAACATAGGTGTTTCCCCTTACCTAAATAATCACCTTTAATTCAAAACCAATAAGAATTGAAATCCTCACTAAATATTCACTCTGATGTGTCTCTAACTAACTATGATCACAATAAAGGCAAGTGCACCGATCGTTTAATAGTTTAGTTATGGTAAGGCAGGAAATATCGTATCCACAAGGACCAAGAGTACTAGTAATTACTATCTTTCTATTATCTAGCCTAAGAATTGGAGTGATTTCTTTTAAACTAAAATTAATTAAAAGCACGACAGAGAATGAATTGGGAAAATAATTTTAGAAAACTATATGAGAGAGGCAATACCCAAGGAAGAACCACCTAGATTTCACTTATTACTTTTGATTCATACGATTTATTCACTTGACTTAATCTGTAAAAATCCCTGATTTATGTTAATATCTCTTTCGAGACTAAGAACAACTGACTCTAGGTTGATTAATTGAAATTTATTTCTAATTAAAACCCCTATATTTGCATTAACTTGATCTATGGATTCTCTTATTAGATTTGACTCTAATCCGATAGATTTTTGTCGCCCTATTTCTAGGGTTGCAATCAACTCCACTTAATTGTGTTGATCTACTCTTAAACAGGGACTTTTGCTCCTCTGAATAAGCACATTCGACTTGAGTCAATAACCTAAATTATCAAAACAAGAATAAGAACTCACAATTAAGAATAAGAACAAGTATTTATCTTATAAATCAAATAGTAATAAGATTCATCTAGGTTTCATCCTCCCTAGGTATTTAGGGAGTTTAGTTCATACTTATAGAGGGAAATGATAAATCATAATATATACATATTTTAATCCTACATTTGGCATGCTTTTGGATGATTTATCCCTTGAATTGTGGAATTTGATGCTCCTAATCCTTTAATTTCATGTTTGATGCTTAGGAGAGCATAGGAGGATGAAAAGAACAAGAAACGAGTCAAAAACGGAGAAAATGGGCCAAAGTAAGAAATCAACATGACCTAGAGTTCACCACACGGCCGTGCCACTTTAGCAGACTTGAACACGACCCTGGGCTCGATTCACATGGGCGTGTCCCTGCAGTGACCCGTTTTAATTCCACTCGGAATAGGATACTTGTAGGCCAAGTAAGGCATCCCGAAAGCTTATATAAACACCCTAGAGAGTAACCTAAAAGGGGAGTTCGATAGAAGGCTTCATCGTGGTGTTGATGAGGAGCGAAGCTTTAGAGAGTGAATATAGGGAATTACTCGAAGAAAGCCAGTTGATCCATCTCAGAAGCTGGAGTCACACTCAAGACTGAGAATTTTCCTTTCAAATTCCTTCAGGGGGTTTTAGGGTTTTTCTTTATGTTTTGTTATTTAATTTATTCTGAGATGTATTCTTTTATAAACATGAACTAAACCCTCAAATACCTGAGGGGAATGAAACCTAAGATGGATCTTGTTATTATTTTCTGAACTGTATGATAAATACTTGATTTGTTCTTGATTATGTGTTCTTAATTCTTGCTTTAATATTTAAGGATATTGATTCAAGTATTGATGTACTTATTCAGAGGAGCAAAAGTCCCTGTTTAAGAGTAGATCTAGCATAATTAAGCGGAGTTGATCGCACTCCTAGAGATAGGACGATGAAAATTTGTCGGATTAGGGTCAAACCTAATATGGGAGTCTATAAATAGAGTTAATGCAACACTAGGGGTTTTAATTAGAAAGAGATTTCAATTAATCAACCTAGGGTTAGACGTTAGTAGCCTTGAAAGAGGTATTAATATAAATTAGGGAATCCTACAGAATCAATTCAAGTGAATAAATCTTCTGGTTCATAGTTAAATAACAAGTGAAGTCTAGGTGGATTCTTCCTTGGGTATTGTCTTAATCAATTGGTTTTCTCAAAAGTATTTTCCCAATTCATTCTCTATGTCTTGGCATCCTTAGTTTAGGAATTAGTTAGATAAACATCAATCCTCTTTATTTTAAGCTAGATAATAAAAAGAAAGTCAGTACTAGTACTTTTGGTTCCCTTGGGTTTGACATTTCGGTCATGCCACTGAGCTATACTACTGTTCGATAGGTGCACTTGCCTCAATCATGGTGATAGTTAGTTTCTAGGCTCAATCATTCATCATATAAATATTAAAACTCTCAGACACGATCAAGCTTTTGGCGCCATTGCTGGGGAACTAAAATATTAGGAACACTCAATTTTTATTTCTTTATCCATTTTTCTTTTATTTATTTATTTATTTATTTCTAATTTTTATTTTTAGTTTTCTAATCTCTCTATTATTTGCTCTGATAGGGTTTTCTAGTTTATGAATCGGAGGAACCGGTCAGGACCATTACTTTTTGATAGTGAGATCGAGGCAACCGTTTGCAGAAATCGAAGAGAAATTAGGTAAAATTTACAATACATAGAGGAAGAGCAATAAAACTTCACCAATCCTCCTGAAGAGATGGCTGAAAATTAGAATAATCCATTACCTCCGGTGGCTATGGGAAATCCGGTGAATCAAAATCCTACTCCTCGTATTATGTATGATTATGCTAAGCCTAGTTTAGCCGGTACTGAATCAAGAATTGTTAAACCTACTATTGCTACAAATAATTTTGAATTTAAACCTAACACTATATAGATGATACAACAGTTTATTCAGTTTGATGGTTTGTAGGATGAGGATCCTAACACACACTTAGCGAACTTTTTGGAATTATGTGATACGTTTAAAATTAATGGTGATTCTAATGATGCCATTCGGTTTGGTTGTTTCCCTTTTCATTGAGGAACAAAGCTAAACAGTGGTTAAACTTGTTACCACGAGGATCAATCACCACATGCAAAAAAAAATCGAAAAGTTCTTATTAAAATATTTTCCACCGGCTAAAACAGGTAAGTTGAGTAATGATATTTCTTCTTTTGTGCAGATGGATCTAGAGACACTTTATGATGCATGGGAGAGATATAAGGATTTACTAAGAAGGTGCCCTCATCATGGGCTACCATTATGGCTACAGGTCCAAACCTTCTATAACAGTGTGAACCCCTTAACTAGGTAGCTTATTGATGCAGCCATCGGTGGAACCCTAAATAACAAAACCCCTGAAGCGGCTTACAAATTTATTGAAGAGATGTCACTGAATAACTATTAGTGGCAAGTTATGAGGACAAAGCCGACAAAAGCTGCCAGTGTTTTCAACCTCGATGCAGTCACTATGCTATCAAACCAGATAGAGCTTTTGAATAAAAAGATTGATAGTTTGTGTAGTTCTTCGTAGGTACATCAAGTAATGCAGTGTGATATTAATGGAAGAGGGATGAGCAATACAAAATATCCACCTTACAACCTGAGCGCTGAAAACAAAAATGTTCACTATATGGGTAATAATTCTAGACCTCAAAATAACCCTTATAGTAATACTTACTGATAAACCGTAAAAGTAACATATTTTAATCCAATATTTAGCATACTTTTGGATGATTTATTCCTTAATTTATGTAAAAAGGTGCTCTTAATACTTTCTTTTCATGTTTTATACTCAGGAAAGCACCCGAGGATGAAAAGAACAAGAAACTGGCTTAAAACGGGCTAATTTGAGTTAAAGTGGAAATCAACATGACCTAGACTTCAAGCCACACGACCGTGACTCATCAATGAATTAGAACATGGCCTAACCACGATTTACACGACCGTGCCTCAATCAATAGAACTGAAACATGACCTGAAGTCAATTTACACGGGCGTGTGCCATGGACATGGCCCTTTCATGGAAAAGAGGAATTTCACTCGAAAAAGGATACTTAGGGAGAAAGATACGCATTCCAAGAGCCTATATAAAGACCCTAAGTGTAACCTGAAAGGGGGCGGTCAGTTAGGCAGTTAGCTAGGCCAAGAAGCCGAGCGAGAATGCCAGATTCGTGGGAATCACTCGAAGATAGCCAGTTGATCCATCTTAAGAAGCCAGAATTCTACTCAAGACGGCAGATCTCTCCTTCAATTCCTTCAGGGGGTTTTAGGGATTTCTTATGTTTTTTTTTATCTTTCTTTTGAGATGTTTTATTTTATCATTATGAACTAAATCCTTCAGATACCTGAAGGGGATGAAACCTAGATGAATCTTGTTATTGTTTTCTAAACTATATGATAAATACTTAGTTTGTTTGTGTTGATATTTTCGGGATATTGATTCAAGTTGAATGTGCTTAGCTGGTGGAGAAAAAGTCCCTACTCAAGAGTAGATCTAGAATAATTAAGCAGAGTTGATCGCGCGCCCAGAGATAGGGTGATGAGATTTTACCGGATTAGGGTGAAACCTAATGTGGGAGTCCATAGATCGAGTTAATGCGATTCTAGGCATTTTAATTAGAAAGAGATTTCAATTAATCAACCTATGGTTAGATGTTATTCGCCTCAAGAAAGGGTTTAATATAAATTAGGGAGTCTTATAGATCAAGTTAAGTGAATAAATCATCTGGTTCAGTGTTAGATAACAAGTGAAGCCTAGGTGGATTCCTTCTAGGGTATCATCGTAATCAACTGAGCTTTTCTAAAAGTTATTTCTTCAATTTGTTCTTTTTGTCTTTGCGTCTTAGTTTAGTAATTAGTTAGCTTTTAGTTTAACCAACCGATCACCTCATATTTAGGGCAAATAATAGAAAGAAAGTGAGTATTAGTACTTTTAATTCCCTTGGGTTCAACAATCCGGTCTTGCCTAAACTATACTACTATTCGATAGGTGCACTTTCCTTAAGTCGTTGTCAGAGTTAGTTTCAGTTCGATCATTATATATTATAAATTTTAAAACTTGACAATCCAGGCGATCAAGTTTTTGACACCGTTGCCAAGGAATTAATATATTAATAAAACTCTATTTTTATTACTTTAGCCATTATTTTTTATTTTTCGTAATTTATTTTATTTTATTATTTTTGATATTTCTTTCTTTGCCTAGTAGGTACCTTTAGTTTATGACTAGAAGGAACCCGACAGGACCTCTAATATACGATAGTGATATCGAAGATACCACTCGTAGGAATCGCAGAGAAATCAGGTGAGCCTTAAATTAACAAGAAGGCAAATCCAATCCTACTGAAGGGGTGGATGAAAATAATCCACCACGAGATGTGGTGGCAGATGCTCCGCGTACTATGTATGATTATGCTAAACCTAATTTAACAGGAGCAGAATCTAGTATTGTTTGGCCTGCTATAGCTGCTAATAATTTTGAATTAAAGCCTAACACTATACAAATGATTCAATAATTTGTTCAATTTGATGGTTTGTAGGATAAAGACCCGAATACTCATATAGCTAATTTTTTAGAGTTCTGTGATACCTTCAAAATAAATGGCGTTTCTGATGATGCCATACGGCTTTGGTTATTTCCCTTTTCATTAAGGAATAAAGCTAAACAATGGTTAAATTCATTACCACGAGGGTCAATAACCACATGGGATCAAATGAGTGGGAAATTTTTATTAAAATATTTCTCACCGCCAAAATGGCCAAATTATGGAATGATATCTCTTCTTTTGTGCAGATGAATTTAGAGACATTATACGACGCATGGGAGAGATACAAGGATCTCTTGAGGAGATGTCCACACCACGGATTACATTTGTGGCTACAAGTCCAAACATTTTACAATGGTGTAAATCCCTCAACGAGACAACTAATAGATTCAGCCGCCGGTGGAACTCTGAATAACAAAACTCTTGAAGAAGCCTATGAATTCATTGTAGAGATGTCATTGAACAACTATCAGTGGCAAGTTATAAGGACAAAACCAACAAAATCACCAAGTTTTCAATCTCAATGCAGTAACCAAGCTATCAACACAGGTAAAGATGATGAACAAAAAGCTTGATAGTTTGTGTTCTTCGCAGGTACATCTAGTAATGCAATACGACGCAAGTGGAACTGTGGCAAATCCTGAGTACTCACCCTACCAACCAGGCACAGAAAGCGAATAGATGAACTATATAGGTAATAATTTCAGATCTAATAATAATCCTTATAGTAATACTTATAATCCATGTTGGAGGAACCACCCAAATTTTTTGTGTAGAGGTCAAGGAAATCAAGGAAATCAATGACAACAACCTCCTCCAAATTTCCAAAATCAGCTCTATCCACAGGAAAAAAGCCCAACCTTGAAGAGATGTTGTCAAAATTCATGGAAGCCACAGAAAACCATCTTCAAGACACTGAGGCAACACTTAAAAATTGATGGAAGGGATCAAGAACCAAGTTGGGAAACTTACTAAGTCAGTCGGGGAAGTTATAAAGTCAGTTGGACAACTTGCAAAGTTAATGTCCGAACGACCGCAAGGGAGTCTACCAAGCAACACCTAGATTAACCCAAAGGAGCAAATCCAAGCCATAACAGCTCAGGAAAATGTAGGGTTAGATGAACCCAATTCAATACAAGAAAGTGAGGTAGAAGGTAAAATTGAGGTAACACAAGAAAAACCAAAATCGGTGATCAAAGAGTACCAACCTCGCATACCTTATCCCAAAGCATTGAAGAGAGACGACACAGAGGAACAGTTTGGTAAGTTTCTTAAACTTTTAAAAAAATTACATATTAACTTACCATTTCTTGAAGCTCTTTCACAGATTCCAGATTCGAGAAAATTTTTAAAACAACTCTTAACGAGCAAGTGTAAGTTAGACGAGGAACCACATGTGGAACTGAACGTAGTATGCTCAGCAATGTTGCAAAATAAACTACCACGAAAGCTAAAAGATCCAGGGAGTTTTACAATTCCATATTTAATTGGTAGACTAACCGTTGATAATGCATTACCTGATTTAGGGGCAAGCATAAATGTCATACCTTATAAAATGTTTAAATAGCTAGGTCTAGGGAAACTCAAACAAACTAGGATGAGTATACAATTGGCTGATAAAACTGTTAGAATTCCTAGAGGCATTATCGAAGATTTTCTTGTAAAAATTGATAAATTCGTTTTCCCAATAGATGTTGTTGTCTTAGACATGGATGAGGACAATTCGATTCCTTTAATTTTTGGAAGACCCTTTTTAGCAACTGCCAAAACTAAAATTGATGTTGGTGTAGGAGAACTTATACTCAGTGTAGGTGATGAATCGATCAGATTACAAGCTCTTGACTCGGTCAGGACATCGAATGATGAAGGTGAGAAAGTAAATTTAATTTTACCATAGGAAAAAGCAAAAAGCTACAAACCTGAGCTGGGTCATAAAACTCCTCCCAACAAAGAAGAAATATATGAGGAACGAAGCTTGGAGGTCGACAAACTAAGGGAATGGAAGACCCACTTTAAAGAAAAATCGAATGAGCCCCTAGAAGAACTCGTAGGGACATCGAATCACTTCAAAATAGGAGATTAGGTACGATTAGATAAAGCAGATCCTGACATCACCACCCCAAACCCGAATTCAAACGTAGACATCCCTCTCGAGGTACGAAATATCTTCCAATACGGAACAATCAAGGTAAGTAATCCCATATTCGGCACTCTTAAGGTAAATGATTCCCGACATAAAATTTATCATGAATATAAAACCAACAGCATGAGGGAAGATGTTCAAACCTTCAAACCACCATGATTATACAAATGAAGGGAAAGTCTAGCTTAAGACTTTAAAAAGCGCTTATCGGGAGGCAACCCGAGCACTAACATTAACTCTTTATTTCTATTTTTGGTTATTTCTATTCTATTTTTATTTTTCTCCTCCAGAAATTTAATGAATCAAAAGTGTAGATTCCCAAACCACACGGCCTAGCACACGGTAGTGGTCGTGGCCGTGTGGGTATTCCGAGTCGCTGTACTGACATGGCAAGGATGGTACGAGTTAGAACGAATCAATTTTTCAAAGTCACAGACCCAACCACCACGCCACGACTGTGCGATGCGGTCGTGGCCGACACTGAGAGTTCATACATGGCCATGGCAAACTACACATGGGCATGGGCAAAACGATATGCCCCACACCATGGCCGTGTGACGCGGCCATAGTCGACACTAACTTATCACACACGGGCGATAGGATCCAAAACACGACCGTGTGAGGAGGCCGTGTGCTTCAGCACGCCCATGGTACACGGGCGTGGGACTGTGTCAGGATCCAAAACTCTATTTAAACCTCCCCACCCCTCCCTATTTCACCCATTAACATTCATTCCTACCTTCTCCCCCTTAGATTTATCTCTTTTTCTCCTATCATTCTTTCAATTCTTAAGACACCAAAGCCATGTTGAAGAAGTGTAAGATGCCAACCACAGTCTCCTCAAAGGAGACCAATCTATATAAGTTCATGCCGACCACTTCAACCCTCCAACATGCCAAGTGTCTCCGAGACCTTTTCGATTTTATTTTTCTTTTCTCATCTCTTTTATTTTCCTTCCCTTTGACTATCTTATGCTTAATTTAGTTTATTTTATTCTAGTTTCTTTGTTTTAGGTTCTAAAGGCTGCTAGGGAATCACGCACCACAGCCTTAGAAATCACTCCCACCTCGCGAACCATCTATTAATAAGGACTCTTCAGTCCATTAGTCTTCTCTTTTAATTTTAGTTTTCTTCTTAGTCTCCTTCTCTTTATTTTCCTTATCTATAAATATATTTTTAATATATTTTTAATGTTTCTTTAGATTTTTTGGCTAGATCTTTATAGGCTCCCCAATTTCTTCATCTAGTATAGAGATTGTCGGTAGCCACCCCACTAGGACCATAGAAAACACCACCACCGCCTCCTCCTCCAAATCGGGTGGGAATAGTGATTCCAGAAAAAATTCAAGAAGTGTAACTCTTCCCCTTCTCTTTTTTTTATTATTATTACATGGTTATTTATCTATCTTTGTACATTGAGGGCAATGTACATATGGGGGGATAACTATAGTATTATCTGAAAATCCTTAAATTATGCCTTGTCCTTAAGTAATTTCGTCATATTACTAATTAGGATGAAATTTCTGATGATTTATGATTTTTATTGATATGTTTTAGAGTAAGTCATAGTTAATTGTGCATTGATGATTTAAACTTTAAGATACTAGAGAATCATACATGATAAGTCTATCTTTCAAGAATAAAAAATTTTCTAGGTTGTTGAACTGAATTTGAATATTACTTTGAAGTTTGAAATTTACAGGGATTGATGTCAAACACCCATAATTTTTGTGAGATTTGAGCCTTATAGAGCATATATTCTTTTTCGTGCTCACTTTATTGATTATGATTGTGTCAACACTGAATCGTTATTCTAGAACTTGCCTCGATTATACATGTCAAGACCACATTATTGATTTGATATACTGAGATGATAAAGGCACCTAGGTTTTAACCCACTCACTCCACTAAAAAGCCTACCTACATAATTAACCCCTAGTGAACCCCGTTGATCCTAACAACCCTTTTTATTGATTTACCCACTAATATTAACCAAAAAACCCTTTTTATTTGTTATCACCATTCTTTTGACTATCCTTCTATCGAGAATTGATTTGACCAGTTGCCTAATTAGTTTATTTCGGTTGATAAATTTCTCTCTTTATTATGTATTTATTTAAGTTTATTCTTAAAAAAAAAATCAAAGTATATTCAGTATTAGTAATATAAAAAGTGAGATTGTACATTTAAATTTCAATTATTGAAGAAAAAGCTCGTATTATTAGTTTCAAAGTTTCAATTGATGTAATCATTTATTTTCTAGTTCATTGTTTTTAGTTAGGTGATTTTTCAATTAAATCTCGATTCTAACCCTTCTAATTTAGCCTTTATCCACACCTTTAACCCAAGCCTCGTTACAACCTTGTTAAAGACCTTTTGATTTGTGTATCATCTCATATTATAGTTGTGGAGATTTGATTTCCAGGCAAGCCTATGGGATTAACTTTTTAGGTTCGACTTATGAGTATTTTTTCTTGAACCTTAAACACTTTGAGTGCTTTGAGTGAATCTTTAGTGAGGATGTCAATCCTTGTCGGTTTTGAATCAGAGGTAATCATTTAGATAAGGGGAGACACCTATGTTTTCATGCTACAAAATATATGACTTAGAATTGTTTGAATCTTTAGTAGTGTTTGAGTTGAATTATCAATGTATGAATTATCTATGAATTACAATGAGGCATTGTTAATGACAATTATGAATTGTGGAAAGCTCATTTTAATTGTAAGTTGAGAATTTTGCTTGAGGACAAGCAAAAGCTTAAGTGTGGGGGTATTTGTTAAACCGTAAAAAATAACATATTTTCATCCCACATTTAGCGTACTTTTGGATGATTTATTCCTTAATTTATGTAAAAAGGTACTCTTAATCCTCTCTTTTCATGTTTTATACTCAGGAAAGCACCTGAGGATGAAAAGACAAGAAACAAGCTTAAAACGGGCCAATTTGGGCCAAAGTGGAAATCGACACGCCTAGACTTCAAGCCACACGGCCGTGCCTCTTCAATGAACTAGAACATGGCCTAACCATGATTTACACGGCCGTGCCTCAATTAACAAAACCAAAATACAGCTTGAAGTTGATTTACATGGGTGTGTACCATGGCCATGGCCTTGTCGTGGAAAAGAGGAATTTCACCGAAAAGGATACTTAGGGAGAAAGAAACGCATTCCAAGAGCCTATATAAAGACCCTAAGTGTAACCTGAAATGGGGTTGTCAGTTAGGCAGTCAGCTAGGCCAAGAAGCCGAGTCGGAAGGCCAAATTCGTGGGAATCACTCGAAGATAGCCAGTTGATCCATATCAAGAAGTCGAAGTTCTACTCAAGACGGCGGATCTCTCCTTCAATTCCTTCAGGAGGTTTTAGGGATTTCTTATGTTTTGTTTTATCTTTTCTCTTGAGATGTTTTATTTTATCATTATGAAGTAAACCATTCAGATACCTGAAGGAGATGAAACCTAGATGAATCTTGTTATTATTTTTTGAACTATATGATAAATACTTAGTTTGTTCTTAATTATGTGTGCTTAATTCTTGTGTTAATATTTCTAGGATATTGATTCAAGTTGAATGTGCTTAGGTGGTGGAGAAAAAGTCCCTACTTAAGAGTAGATCTAGCATAATTAAGCGGAGTTGATCGCGCGCCTAGAGATAGGGTGACTAGATTTTACCGGATTCGGATGAAACCGAATATGGGAGTCCAGAGATCGAGTTAATGCGATTCTAGGCGTTTTAATTAGAAAGAGATTTCAATTAATCAACCTAGGGTTAAATGTTATTCGCCTTAAGAGAGGGTTTAATATAAATTATGGAGTCTTACGGATCAAGTTAAGTGAATAAATCATCTGGTTCAGTGTTAGATAACAAGTGAAGCCTAGGTGGATTCCTTCTAGGGTATCGTTGTAATCAACTGAGTTTTTCTAAAAGTTATTTCTTCAATTTGTTCTTTTTGTCTTTACGTCTTAATTTAGTAATTAGTTAGCTTTTGTAACATCCTCGAATATTTTAAAGCCCAAAATAGGAGATAAGGGCAAGAGGGCCTTAAAAGAAAAAGTTGGTGAATTTTGACATACAATCGAGCTTGGAAAAGTGGCTCAAGTGTCACTTAGGGTTTATGGGAATGACCTGAGTTCGAGTCACTTGAAAAGTAATTATTGAAGGTTTAATTTTGCTTCCCAAGGCTAGGGGTGGACGGCACTTGTTTGCTTAAAAGGGAAGAGTTTTATTTTTATTAAAACTTGTCAAAATAAAGTGATAAATAAAAGATTTTCTCTACTAAGATAAATAAGGAATTAAAGGATGGATTAAAGACTTTAATTTAATTAAGTGATAATTAATGGAGATTAAATTATCACTTGGGAGAGAAAGTGGCCAAGTTTTGGACTCTTGGTCTAGCAATTTCAGTTAAAAGAGGAAAATTGAGACTTTTCTCTCATTCACTCTACCTTGCCAAATTTTGCTCTCTTCCCTCTCTTTGCCGAAATTTCCCTAAGCAAGGAATCCATCTTTTCTTTTCCTTCCTTTGCCATTGCCTAGTCAAAACCTTTTCTTCCAATCTCGCTTAAATCTCCATAGCGGATCTCAAGAACCCAAGACAAGGAAACAAGTGATCAAAGGCATCAAGGTAAGGATTAGCTATTCTATTTTCTTTCTTTCTTTTCTAGTTGCCGAAAGTAAAAGGCCTAATCCCATTCTTTTGATCATGGTTAATATACAAGGGATCTCAAGTTTCCACAACTACCTAATACAAAGATCAAGGATTTTAGGTAAAGACAATTGATTCTTGTTCCTTTAAATCGCTTTTAATCAAGGTTTAAGATAATAACCTCTCTTATGACTATGGCCGAAAGTCAAAGGAGGAGTTTCGGATTTGATTCGAGGAAATTAAGGTAAGACATATTCGCCTAAGGCCGATTATAACTTATTAAAGTTAGAGTAGATCTAACATATGAATTTTAGGATTTGACGGATATTCAAGACAAAAGGAGCTTTGAATTTGGAATCTATAAGGTAAGCATCTAAAATATTCGGCCAATGGTTGTAAGATTATCTAGATCCATTCCTTAATTTTTGAAAAGCCGAAAAACTAACCCATATTGAAATACAAGGTTGGCCGAATATCAGGTAGAGGAAAAACCAAACCTTCGGGATTTGTACAAACACCAAATCGGCAAAGGTGAGTTTTTCCTTACAAATCCTACTAGGATTTGGTTTTGTTTTAAGCCAAAAAGGGGTTATTAATGTGTTTTATTTGGTGGGCCGACTATAGGAATTAATAGATCTAAAAATTAGATCGGGAATTCTCGAGATCTCAAGGAACCTATTAAGCAAAACAGGTGTGTACCCTTACTATCCTTCGATATTATATGGCTAAATATTTTAATATATGATATGAATAATAATGTGAATGTGGCTATGTACCACAAATGTGGCAAAAAGTACCCAGGTATGTTTCCTACTGATAGGATTGTGAAAATGTTATTTAATAACATGCGAATATATGAATATGAACATGAAATTAAGTTATGCAATATATATGTTTTGGGGCATTCGGGATTTATGTGAAAGGGGAGAACAGATGTTGACTTGGTCTCACCAACTAAGGTGTTGACTTGGTCTCACCAACTAAATATGTTGGCTACGGTCACATTATGTAAATTTTGGTAACTTCGGTTACAATAGTGTCTAATGACACAACGCTTAAATTTAATTACAAAGTGTCTAATGACACAACGTGAAGAGTAGCGGATGGAGGGTTGACTTATTAGTCCCCACGGTGTGAATGGCAGGTACGGGTGGTGTGTAGCGGATGGACCATTAGGATTGGGTTGGGTTGCATCATAATTTCATTATTATATGGACTTGATGATTTAAACATGAATGCCTGATTTATTGAATGTTAGTATTGTGTGCACATTGAGTCTGTTGACTCACCCCATTGTGGGAATCATTTTTCAGGTGATGAGCAATGACGGACCGGGCCGGTGGACCATGAGGTGGCCATGCTACTGTGTAAAATTTCATTTATTTTGGACTTAATTTTATTTTTAGTTACTTTTATTCTATTTTGGGTTTTACTTGATGTAATAAGGCCTTAAGGCCCAAAGTGGATTATACTTTATGTTTGCTTCTCGTTAAGGTTCATGCTAAGAACTATATTGGATGTATTTAATTAAATGGGCTTACAAGATTAAATAAATGGGTTTCAATCTAAGCCCAACTCAAAATAATAGTTTTTCTAAAATTTACAATTTTCTAAGTATCGAAAATGATTTTGAAATCGGTTTACTTTAGGAACATACTAGATCCTGTTCGTGCTCGTGGTCAGGTGTGGGTGTTTCAGTTTGGTACCAGAGCCAGCTTTTAAACTCTCGGCACGTGGGCTAAGGCCCAAAACGTTTTCAAAGCGAGCCCAAATTATTTTCTTTGAAAATAAGGAGCTTTTGGCATGGCCCCTAAGTCTCGACCCATGATCCACCGTGTAAGTACCCTAACTATATGTGTGATTTCGTGATTTATATAAGGGTAGAAAAGGCATGGAACGTAGAATAGAATGATAGGAACTTGAACCCTAGGATTAGACTACTCAAACACAAACACATAAGACTTAATGTACTAAACCAACCTATGGCTAAGTCAATCGAGCTAAGGTGTGGTAACCCTTGTATGCATGTCTAGGATTGGATCAGGAAGAGCTTGGTATTTAAGGTCCTAGTGACTCACCTCCTCTTCGCAGAATCCTACCAGTGCGTAGCTTCTGCTCACCCTAACTCGAGAGCTCGGTGGTGTGGCAACCTCAGACGCATGTCTAGGAATGGTTTCTGGGAGCTTGGTATTTAAGCAATCGCGTGATTCACCTCCTCTCCACACGAATCCGCCTGTGCGTAGCTTTATTCACCCGACCAAGAGGGCTCGGTCATAGGCTAAACATAATGATTAAAACCCAAAGGAACTAGCCATGTTTTTAAAAAAAAAAGAAGGAAGAACAAAACAACAAACCTTAGTTTTTTCAAACTTTAAAACTTTCTTTTAAATCGAGAAAATTATTTTTCCAACATTTTCAAAAACTCTTGATTTCTTAAAATTACAAAATGCCCTTAGGGTAAAATTACCAAAACGCTCTTGGTTTATAAAACATTCAACTACTCAACAACTTTACCAAAATTTCAACATTTCATAAACATTCAAAACCCTAACTTGTAAAATACCAAAATACCGTGATTTTGGAAAAATTACAAAATTACCCCAACTTACAAAATTACCAAATGACCTCGATTTTCAAAATTTTTGCAACATCCCCATTTTTAAAGGAACCATTTTTAAAAAGGAACCCCCCCAAAGTTTTACAACTTTTGAAATACCCAAAATTTATTAAATTTTACAAATTTACCCTGATTTGTGAAAAATTACCAAAATACCCCTAAGGTCAAAAAAATTATCGAAATACCCTCGGACTTCAAAATTTTTCCAAATTACCTCGAGATTTTGGAATTTCCAAAAATAATTTTTGACAAAATCACCAAGGAACCCTATTTTGACAAATTACAAAAATACCCCTGTAGGACAAAATTACGAAAATACCCCGGGTAGTGGAAAACAACAACAAACAACAAAAACTACAACGTTTCTCTGAATGAACGGAAGTTCATACTTGTTTGATGAATGAATGGAAGAATGGAAAAGACTGTGTGTTTGTATGATACGAAAGAACCACTCTAAAATCCCTTCTCATAAAACTTCTTCGCTGATAAATAAGTGGAACATTGACTAATCCATAAAATTTCTTAATCAGATCTCGACGTTAGAAAATGAGCTCTAGAGGACGTGGTCGTCGTGGTCGAGGAAGAGGAAGGATGACCGTGTCGGAACCCGTTAGGTCGGGTCAAGGGTCCGACAATGAAATGCCACCGCCACCACCACCCCCAGCTGTTAATGTTGAGCAAAGGAGCTCAGCATGTGGAAGAGGTCGTCGCAGTCGCTCATGAAGTTTTGGAATTGGTGGCCGGTGCAGGAGGAAATGGAGGAAATCGAAAGTCGGTACCTGAACGGCTCCGAGCTAATGGAGCGGAGATGTTTCGAGGAGTATCCAATGTGGCCCCCAGTACAGCTGAGTACTGGTTAGAAGCAACGGAGCGTATCATGGATGAGCTTGATCTGACTCCAGAAGAAAAGTTGAAAGGGATGGTGGCATTGTTACGCGATGAAGCGTATCAATGGTGGTTGATTGTTCGTGATGGTACCACAGCTGAAAATTTGAGCTGGGAATATGTTAAAGAGGCCTTCGGAAGAAGTATGTGGGAACCGTATCTGATGATGAGCGGAGGAAGGCTTTTCTAGGGTTGGTACAAGGGAGTAAGTCTGCCGCAGAATATGAGGCAGAATTTTTGAGATTGAGCCGCTATGCTCGAGAGGTAGTGGCAACTGAGCATGAACGCTGTGTCCGTTTTGAGGACGGGCTGAGAGATGATTTAAGACTGTTAATAGCACCGCATCGTGAGCGGGAATTCTCTGCTTTGGTAGAAAAGGCCAAGGTAGCCGAGGGATTAAGGATGCTACTAAGCGCACTGTGGATAAGAATAAGGCCAAAAGAGGGTTTGGGTCATCGTGAAAGGGTTACAAAAGGCCTAGGGTTGATGGGCTACGTAATCAACAAGTCGGGTACAAAGTGCGATTCGCCCTTGTGAGTATTGTGGAAAGAGGCATCTAGGGAGTGTTGGAAAAAGATAGGAGCATGTCTTAGGTGTGGGTCCAAGGACCATATGTTTAAGGATTGCCCCAAACAATCAGACGAGAGCCGACCGATAGTTCAGAATGCTAGCTGACCGTAGAGGCGCATGCAGCCTCAACGGGTCGTGGTTCGAGTAACCGTGGTAGTGGTATGCAGAGGCCGTGGAACACAGGCCGAGGTAATACTAATACCGATGCAAGACGACCGGGTTTGGTTTATGCGGTTCACCGAAGGGAAGATGGAGACGCGCACGTAATAACCCAGACGTTTTTATTTTTGACAAACCCTACTTTGCTTTGATTGATGTGGGCTCGACTCATTCCTATGTTGCAAGTAGTGTAGTAAAAACACTAGGCCTAGACTCGAACTCTCGATAGGCGATGACCGTAGTAAGCCCATTAGGCCAAACTATAGTGGTAGACAAGATCTTTCGGAATGTACCCCAGAGATTCGTGGAGTGAGCTTTGAGCGGACTTAATGGAGTTACCCTTCGAGAGTTTGAGCTTATACTCGGAATGGATTGGTTAGTAGAACACCGAGCCGTGTTGGATTGTCTTGCTAAACGTATGGAACTAAGAACCCGGAGGATGAAGTGGTAATAATGATCGGAAAAGGAGGAACTATTTATCTAATGTAGTTTCGTGATCAAGGTCGAGAAGATGGTTAAGAAAGGTTGCAAAGCGTTCTTAGCTTTTGTAAGTGCGATAGGTGGAAAAGGGGAAGGTGTTAAGGGAGTTAGGACGGTAAGGGACTTCGTGGATGTGTTTCCAGAAGAGTTACCGGAATACCCCCGCATGTGGAGGTGGAATTTGGGATTGATTTGCTATGGGGACAGCTCCCCTGTCAATCGCCCCATACCGAATGGCACCAAAGGAGTTAGTGGAGCTCAAGGCTCGATACAAGAACCTGTTGGATCGTGGGTTCATCCGACCAGTGTGTCTCCATGGGGAGCACCGGTCTTATTTGTGAAGAAGAAGGATGGAACTATGCGATGTGCATAGACTACTGTCAGCTAAATAAGTGACCATTAAGAACAAGTATCCCTTGCCAAGGATCGATGACTTGTTTGATCACCAAGGAGCCGCGGTGTTTTCAAAGATCGATTTACGGTCAGGATACCATCAGTTGAAGGTAAAGGAGGCTGATATCCATAAGACCGCTTTTAGGACAAGATATGGTCACTTGAGTTTGTGGTGATGCCGTTTGGGTTGACGCGCTCGGTAGCGCTCATGGATATGATGAATCTGGTTTTCCAACCCTACTTGGATAGATTCGTTGTTGTGTTCATCGATGATATTTTGGTGTATTTGAAGTCGGAGGAGGAGCATGATGAGCATCTCCGAGTCGTGTTGGAAGTATTAAGGGTAAGAAGCTTTATGCCAAATTCAGCAAGTGCGAATTTTGGCTTAGGAGGTGGCATTCTTAGGGCATGTGGTATCCGCAGAAGGAATAAGAGTGGACCCTAGGAAGATCGAGCGTTGTTGGATTGGAAACCACCTAGGTCCGTGGCTAAAATCAAGTTTCTTAGGCTTGGCGTGCTATTACGAAGGTTCGTGGAAGGATTCTCGCCAATAGCCGCGCCTTTAACCAAGTTACTAAGGAAGGAAGTACCCTTGAATGGACTAATAAGCGGCAGGAGAGCTTTGAAAAGCTTAAGAAGGTCTTGATGGAAGCTCCAGTGTTAATTCAAATAGAGAGGTGAAAAGATTTTGTGGTAATCGTGATGCTTCGTGACACGGGTTAGGCTGTGTGCTAATGCAAGATGGCAAAGTGGTTGCTTATGCGTCACGGCAGCCTAAGGCCTCATGAGCTTAACTACCCAACTCATGACTTAGAGCTAGCAAGCAGTGGTTTTCGCCTTAAGGTTTGGAGGCACTACCTTTATGGAGAAAGGTCATTATCTACATTGCACCACAAGAGCCTTAAGTATTTATTAACTCGAAGGAGTTGAACTTGAGGCAACGAAGGTGGGTGGAATTGCTAAAGGACTACGATCGCTCAATAGAGTATCATCCGGCAAGGCGAATGTAGTAGCCGATGCCCTAAGTCGAAGGTTGTATCGATCTACGTGCTTTGTTCGCTCATATAAGTCTCAGATGATGATGGAAGCCTGCTGGCGAGTTGCAAGTCGTGCCCACATGGCTAAAGGAAGTGAAGGAGGGACGGCTATCGATAATGACTTAAGTACTAAGTTGCGCAAGAACAAGAGGGGGATTAGAGGATTATGATGTCAACAATGAAGGAGTATTGTGCTATAAGGGAAAAGTCTGTATGTCGAAGGATAAGGAGTTGAGACAAAGGATTCTTCGGGAAGCGCATGGTAGCCCTTGTGCTATGCATCCCGGAGGCATCAAGCTGTATAGAGATCTAAGGGAACAATTTTGGTGGTCTGACCTGAAACGAGAGGTGACTGAATTTGTGGGGAAATGTTTGACGTGTCAGCAAGTTAAGGCTGAACACCAAGTCCCATCAGGATTGCTCCAACCAATCGAGATTCCCCAATAGAAGTGGGAAAGAGTTACCATGGACTTCGTTAGTGGGCTTCCCTCACGCCTACTAAGAAGGACTCAGATAGGTGATAGTGGACCGTTTGACTAACTCCGCACACTTTATCCGGTCAAAATGGATTATTCTCTTGAAGTTGGCTAAGTTGTATGTATGAAAATTGTGAGATTACATGGAGTACCAATGTCGATCATCTCCGATAGAGACCCAAGGTTTACGCCTCGATTTTGGAAAGCACTTCATCAAGCTTTAGGCACTAAGCTAGACTTCACTACTTTTCATCCACAATCGACGGCATTCGAACGAGTTATACAAGTGTTGGAGGATATGTTGAGAGGTCGTAATGGATTTTCGAGGAAGTTGGAAAGATTACTTGCCTTTAGCTGAATTTGCCTACAACAATAGCTATCAAGCCAAAGATTCGGATGGCACCATACGAGGCATTGTATGGAAGGAAGTGTAGAACACCTACTTGTTGGACCGAGTTAGGAGAACACAGAGTTTTGGGTCCAGAGTTGGTGGCAGAAACTGAAGAGAAGGTTGAGATAATTCAGGCACGGTTGAAGGAAGCCTCTGATAGACAAAAGTCGTACGCAGACCTTAAGCGGAAGGAAATAGAGTTTGAAGTGGGCGATCAAGTGTTCTTGAAAGTCTCACCTTGGAAGAAGGTAATGAGATTTGGCCGCAAAGGGAAGCTAAGCCCAAGATTTATAGGGCCTTATCAAGTATTGAAGCGCGTTGGGCCAGTGGCATACCAACTAGAGTTGCCACCAGAATTGCAGCAGATGCATGACGTATTTCATGTGTCCATGTTACGTCGCTATCGATCGGATCCATCTCATGTGGTACCGGTTGAAGAGGTGGAACTAAGGCCAGACTTATCCTATGAGGAAGAACCGATTCGGATCTTAGAACGTGATGTGAAAGTTCTACGAAAGAAGACAGTTCCTCTAGTCAAAGTGCTATGGCGCAATCATGCAACGGAAGAAGCTTCGTGGGAGCTGAAGAGGCGATGAGACAAAGAATACCCTCAACTATTTTAGTTAGGAAATTTTGGGGACGAAATTTTGTTTAAGGGGTAGAATCAGAACATCCTGAATAGGGCCTATGCATTTCCAGTTTAATTGTATGAAATGACAAGTTTCAAGTACTATGAATAAATTTTTGATACTTTTGGAAACCTAGAAATGCATGGAAATGGAAATGAAAATGAAAATGGAAATGGAAATGGACATTTTTGGAAACCTAGACATTTTGGGAAACCTGAACATTTTGGAAACCTGAACATTTTGGAAACCTAAACATTTTGGAAACCTAAACATTTTGGAAACCTAAACATTTTGGAAACCTGAAGATGTAAGGAAAATGGCAAGTTACAGAGCCGCGCGAAAATTTTAGGAAACTTAGAAATAAGGCCGGAATGACAAATTTTAAAGCCCAAAATAGGAGATAAGGGCAAGAGGGCCTTAAAAGAAAAAGTTGGTGAATTTTGACATACAATCGAGCTTGGAAAAGTGGCCTGAAGTGTCACTTAGGGTTTATGGGAATGGCCTGAGTTCGAGTCACTTGGAAAGCAATTATTGAAGGTTTAATTTTGCTTCCCAAGGCTAGGGGTGGACGGCACTTGTTTGCTTAAAAGGGAAGAGTTTTATTTTTATTAAAACTTGTCAAAATAAAGTGATAAATAAAAGATTTTCTCTACTAAGATAAATAAGGAATTAAAGGATGGATTAAAGACTTTAATTTAATTAAGTGATAATTAATGGAGATTAAATTATCACTTGGGAGAGTAGTGGCCAAGTTTTGGACTCTTGGTCTAGCAATTTCGTTAAAAGAGGAAAATTGAGACTTTTCTCTCATTCACTCTACCTTGTCGAAATTTTGCTCTCTCTTCCCCCTCTCTTGCCGAAATTTCCCTAAGCAAGGACTCCATCTTTTCTTTTCCTTCCTTTGCCATTGCCTAGTCAAAACCTTTTCTTCCAATCTCTGTTAAATCTCCATAGCCGGATCTCAAGAACTCCAAGACAAGGAAACAAGTGATCAAAGGCATCAAGGTAAGGATTAGCTATTCAATTTTCTTTCTTTCTTTTCTAGTTGTCGAAAGTAAAAGGCCTAATCCCCATTCTTTTGATCATGGCAGAATATACAAGGGATCTCAAGTTTCCACAACTACCTAATACAAAGATCAAGGATTTTAGGTAAAGACAATTGATTCTTGTTCCTTTAAATCGCTTTAATCAAGGTTTAAGATAATAACCTCTCTTATGACTATGGCGAATGTCAAAGGAGGAGTTTCGGATTTGATTCGAGGAAATTATGGTAAGACATATTCTACCTAAGGCGATTATAACTTATTAAAGTTAGAGCAGATCTAACATATGAATTTTAGGGATTTCGACAGATATTCAAGACAAAAGGGAACTTTCGGAATTTGGAATCTATAAGGTAAGCATCTAAAATATTCGCCAATGGTTGTAAGATTATCTAGATCCATTCCTTAATTTTTGAAAAGTCAAAAACTAACCCATATTGAAATACAAGGTTGGCGAATATCAGGTAGAGGAAAAACCAAACCTTCTGGATTTGTATAAACACCAAATCGGCAAAGGTGAGTTTTTCCTTACAAATCCTACTAGGATTTGGTTTTGTTTTAAGCCAAAAGGGTTATTAATGTGTTTTATTTGGTGGGTAATTATAGGAATTAATAGATCTAAAAATTAGATTGGGAATTCTCGAGATCTCAAGGAACCTATTAAGCAAAACAGGTGTGTACCCTTACTATCCTTCGATATTATATGGCTAAATATTTTAATATATGATATGGATAATAATGTGAATGTGGCTATGTACCACAAATGTGGCAAAAAGTACCCATGTATGTTTCCTACTTCTGATAGGATTGTGAAAAATGTTATTTAATAACATGCGAATATATGAATATGAAATTAAGTTATGCAATATATATGTTTTGGGGCATTCGGGATTTATGTGAAAGGGGGAGAACAGGTGTTGACTTGGTCTCACCAACGAAGGTGTTGACTTCGGTCTCACCAACTAAATATGTTGACTACGGTCACATTGCAAAATTTTGGTAACCGGTTACAATAGTGTCTAATGACACAACGCTTAAATTTGATTACAAGTGTCTAATGACACAACGTGGAGAGTAGCGGATGGAGGGTTGACTTATTAGTCCCCACGGTGTGAATGGCGGTATGGGTGGTGTGTAGCGGATGGACCATTAGGATTGGGTTGGGTTGCATCATAATTTCATTATTATATGGACTTGATGATTTAAACATGAATGCCCGATTTATTGAATGTTAGTATTGTGTGCACATTGAGTCTCATTGACTCACCCCATTGTGGGAATCATTTTTTCGTGATGAGCAATGATGATCGGCCTATGGACCATGAGGTGGCCATGCTACAAAGTAAAATTTCATTTATTTTGGACTTAATTTTATTTTTAGTTACTTTTATTCTATTTTGGGTTTTACTTGATGTAATAAGGCAAGAAGGCCCAAAGGATTATACTTTATGTTTACTTTCGTTAAGGTTCATGCTAAGAACTATATTGGATGTATTTAATTAAATGGGTTTAAAAGATTAAATAAATGGGTTTCCAATCTTTAGTTTAATCAATCAATCACCTCATATTTAGGCCAAATAATAGAAAAAAGTGAGTATTAGTACTTTTAATTCCCTTGGTTTCGACAATTCAGTCTTGCCTAAACTATACTACTGTTCGATAGGTGCACTTGCCTTAAGTCGTTGTTAGAGTTAGTTTTCAGGTTCGATCATTCTCTATTATAAATTTAAAACTCGACAATTCGATGATCACTTACAATCTAGGTTGGAGGAACCACCCCAATTTCTCATGGGGTGGTCAAGAAAATCAAAGGCAACAACCCTCTCAAGGCTTCTAACAACAAACCTACCCACAGGAGAAAAAGCTGAACCTCAAAAAGATGCTTACAAAATTTATCGCGGTATCAGAAACACACTTCCAGAACATCGAAACAACCCCCAAAACCAGCAAGCATCAATTCAAGAGATCGAAAGCCAACTAGGTCAGCTTGCTAAGCTGATCTCAGAATGACCACAAGGTAGCTTGCCAAGCAACACCGAACCTAACCCAAGGGAGCAACTTCACGCCATCACAGCATGTGATGAAGAAGGGTTAGCGGAATCTGAATCTGAACTAAGGCAAGAACTTGTGGTTAATAAAGGTAAGGTTGAGGTAAGCCACGATACACAGAAACCTGTCATTAAAGGGTACCAACCTCGTGTGCCATACCCCAATGCGACAAAGACAGACCGCGCAGATGAACAATTCGGTAAATTTCTTAAACTTCTAAAGAAATTACATATTAACTTACCGTTTCTTTAAGCTCTTTCGCAGATGCCCAATTCAAGAAAATTTTTAAAAGAGCTTCTGACAAATAAACGGAGGTTAGAAGATACGTCGCATGTGGAGCTAATTACGGTGTGCTCAACAATTTTACAAAATAAACTACCATGAAAGTTAAAAGATCTAGAGAGTTTTACAATTTCGTGATTAACTGGTAGCTTATCTGTTAATAACGCCTTAGCTGATCTAGGGGCGAGCATAAACGTTATGTCTTATAAAATGTTTAAACAACTAGGTCTTGGGAAACCCAAACAAACTAGGATGAGCATTCAATTAGCTGATAAAACTATCAGAGTTCCTAGGGGTATAATTGAGGATGTACTCGTGAAAATTGATAAATTTATATTCCTTTAATTTTAGGAAAACCCTTTTTAGCAACTGCTAGAACTAAAATTGATGTTGGTACAGGAGAATTTATACTTCGTGTAGGTGACGAGACAATCACTCTTCAAGCTCTTGACTCGACTAGGACATCAAGTAATAAAGGTGAGAATATAAATTCTATTAATGACCATTCGGTTAAACCTTCTTTTTAGGAAGCACCACGGAACTACACAACTGAGCTAGATCCTAGACCTCATGCCAACAAGGAAATAACTCATGAGGAACGAAGGCTTCAGATCAATGAACTAGACGAGTGGAAGACGCATTTCAAAGAGAAACTAGGAACACATGAAGCAAAGCCGAGGCAACACCATAAGCCAAACCAATTTAAGATCGGAGATTAGGTATTGTTGAATAAAATAGACCCTCGGATCGCCACTTTAGACCTTGATACAAACGAAGAAATCCCTTTTGAGGTACTTAATATCTTCCCATATGGAATAGTTGAGGTAACTAACCCTAAATTTGACACTTTTAACGTAAACACTACTCAACTAAAACTATATAATGATCATAAAACTGATAGCAGGGGAGAGGAGTTTCAACTCCTCAAACCACCATGAATGTGCGAATGAGAGGTAAGTCTAGCTTAAGACTTTAAACGAGCACTTCTCGGGAGGCAACCCGAACACTAACCCCATTAATTTTCATATTTTTATTTTTATTTTTACTTTTACTTTTAGCATCTAACTACAAACTAACCAAATTAATGAAACATAGGTTTCCCTACCACATAGCCTTACACACGGGTGTGGTCGTGGCCATGTGGACACCACGGATTTACACACTAGCGTGGTAGAGATCGTATGAACCAAGGACAAAAATCTCCAAACCACGGGCGGCAATAAAATGCCACGGCCATGGTCGACACTAATTCATCAATATGGGCGTGGTGACCACTACACGGGCGTGGGAGAAACAAACGAAGCACAACATAGCCGTGCGATACGACTGTGTGACCCAACATGCCTATGGTACATAGGCGTGGGTAGTAACCAGATCCCTGACTCTATTTAAAACCTCCTTCTTCTCACCTTCTCCTCAAATTCTTTTTCAACTACCACACCCATTTTCCTTTCTATTACCTTTATCCTTCCATTTTTCCTCTTCCCTTTTCCCTCATTCTTCCTCAAAACCACCATCTCCATGTCGAAGAAGCGAAAGGACCCTAGCACAGTCTCCCCGTGCAAGACCAATCTCTATAAGTTCATGCCGGCCGCTTCATTCCCTTGACAAGACAAGGACCTTTGAGTCCATCTATTTTTCCTTTTCGTTTCTCCTCTCATTTATTTTCCTTCTCTTTATCTTTCTTATGCTTAATTTATATTATTATATTTTGTTTTCTTTGATTTAGGTTCAAAAGCCTGCTAGGGAATCACCACACCACGACCCTAGTATCCACCTCCACCGGAATACCCTCCTCCAACTCGGCCCGAATTTCCCCATTTCTTCTCTTTGACTCCATCCAAAATTTAGGAAGTTTCACTTCTCTCCCTCTCATGATTTCTAACTATATTATTATCATACATTTTTGTACATTGAGGGAAATGTACATCTTAAGTGTGGAGGGTGAATTTTATTCAGAAAAGTTCCTAACTTTTTGCATTATTCTTAATTCCCTGAATTTTGTCTTTTCTTTCTCATATCACTATTAGAACAAATTTTGATTGATTTATGATTTTTATTGATATGTCTTGAATTAAAACATAGGCAGTTGTGCATTGATTGTTTAAACTTGAAGGCTTTAGAGAATCCAATATGATAAGTTGATTTTTGAAAATTAAAAATTTGCTAGGTTATTTTCCGAAGTTTAGGTATTACCTTGAAGTTTGAAGTTCACATGGTTGACATCAAAAAACCATAATTTCTGTGAGATCTTGAGCCTTTGAGAGCATTTTATCTTCTTGCTCACTTTTATTGTTGCTTTGAGTGAGTTAATATTGATTTGTTATTCTAGAACTTGCTTCAATTATGCATGTCAAGACCACACTTTTGATTTGATATACTGAGATGATAAAGGCACCTAGGATTTAACCCACTTACTTCCCAAAAGGCCTACCTTCATAATTAACCCCTAGTGAACCCCTTTGTTCCTAATAAACCATTCATTGATTTACCCTTAATATTAACCCAAGACTTACTCTTTTTGATTCATTAAGAATTTTTCCTATTGTATTAACCTTTTTATCGAGATTTGATTTGAGAAGTTGCCTAACTATGTTTTCCATTTCAGTTGTAAAATTCTTATTATTGTACTTGATTTCTTCTCAAAATAAAAAAATAAAACTTTGAAAGTATATTCATTATTAGTTCTATGTTATTTAAGCTTAAGCAATTAATTTCACATCTTGAGAAGAAGCTCGTGTTTATTATAATTATTCATTATTAGTCTATTTTTCTAGTTAGGAAATTTTTCAATTCGATCTCGATTTTAACCCTTTAATTCAGCCTTTATCCACACCTTAAACCCAAGCCACATTACAACCCTTTTTAAAGACCTTTTGATCAATGTATCATCTCAATTTGTAATGGTGGAGATTTGATTTTCATGCAAGCCTATGGTAATAACTTTTCATGTTGACTATTGAGTGCTTAATTTATTGTCCCTTAAAGACTTCGAGTGATTGAAGTGAATCCTTAGTGAGGATGTTAACTCTGTGATATTTTGAATTAAAGGTGATTACTTAGATAAGGGGGAATAGCTATGTTTTTCCATGAATAAAATGCTCAACTTGGATTGTTTGAAACTTTGATGTTCTTTTAGTTGAATTCTTAATGTATGATTACCTATGGATTATTTCGAAACATTATTGATAAGACTTATAAGTTGAGAAGAATAAATTTCAATTGTGAGTTGAGGATTTTTCTTGAGGACAAGAAAATGCTTAAGTGTGGGGGTATTCGATAAACCATAATATATACATATTTTAATCCCACATTTGGCATACTTTTGGATGATTTATCCCCTGAATTGTGGAATTTGATGCTCCTAATCCTTTAATTTCATGTTTTATGCTTAGGAGAGCATAGGAGGACAAAAAGAACGAGAAACGGGCCAAAGTAGGAAATCAACACGGCCTGGAGTTCACCACACGGGTAAACCACACGGCCGTACCACTTGAGCAGACTTGAACACAGCCCTGGGCTCGATTCACATGGGCATGTCCCTACCATAACCCATTTTAATTCCACTCAGAATAGGATACTTGTGGGCCAAGTAAGGCATCCCGAAAGCCTATATAAACACCCTAGAGGGCAACCTAAAAGGGGAGTTCGATAGAAGGCTTCTGTCAGGGCTGTTGACGAGGAGCCAGAGAGGGCTGAATATAGGGAATTACTCGAAGAAAGCCAATTAATCCATCTCAGAAGCTGGAGTTACACTCAAGACTGAGGATTTTCCTTTCAATTTCCTTCAGGGGGTTTTAGGATTTTTCTTTATGTTTTGTTATTTAATTTCTTCTGAGATGTATTCTTTTATAAACATGAACTAAACCCATCAAATACCTGAGGGGGATGAAACCTAAGACGGATCTTGCTATTGTTTTCTGAACTGTATGATAAATACTTGATTTGTTCTTAATTATGTGTTCTTAATTCTTGCTTTAATATTTTAGGATATTGATTCAAGTATTAATGTGCTTATTCAGAGGAGAAAAACTCCCTGTTTAAGAGTATATCTAGCATAATTAAGCAGAGTTGATCGCACTCCAAGAGATAGGACGACAAAAATTTGCCAGATTAGGGTCAAACCTAATATGGGAGTCCATAAATTGAGTTAATGCAACACTAGGGGTTTTAATTAGAAAGACATTTCAATTAATCAACCTAGGATTAGAGTTTAGTAGCCTCGAAAGAGGTATTAATATAAATTAGGGAATCCTACGGATCAATTCAAGTGAATAAATCGTCTGGTTCAGAGTTAAATAACAAGTGAAGTCTAGGTGGATTCTTCCTCGGGTATTGTCTTAATCAATTGGTTTTCTCAAAAGTATTTTCCCAATTCATTCTCTGTGTCTTGGCATCCTTAGTTTAGGAATTAGTTAGATAAACATCAATCCTCTTTATTTTAGGCTAGATAATAAAAAGAAAGCTAGTACTAATACTTTTGGTTCCCTTGGGATCGACATTCCGGTCTTGCCACTAAGCTATACTACTGTTCGATAGGTGCGCTTGCCTCAATCGTGGTGATTGTTAGTTTCTAGGCTCGATCATTCATTATATAAATATTAAAACTCTCATACACGATCAGGAAACATCTTGAAATAAAGATACCTACAAAACATAAGAAAACCCAAAAACTTCAAGAGAAATTGATAGGAGATCTTCAGTCTTGTTGGAGATCCCTCTTCCAAGGTGCTTATAATGGCTGCCTTCGAGTATTTTCTGCCTTCTACTCTGTGTCTTTTCTTTAGGTCACCCCTAGGGTGTTTATATAGGCTTTGGAACACATCTCTTGGCCCAAAAGTGGTCTTTTTTGAATGGAATTAGACTTGGGATCGGTAGGGACACGCCCGTGTGACACGCCCTTGTTCGATAGCTTAGGCCATGCTTGAATTTGCTAGCCACACACGGCCGCGTGGTCTACTCGTGGGTGAAGGTCCAAGCCCTGTTGATTTTTGAGATAGGCCTATTTTGTCCCTTTTTGGCTCGTTTCTCGTTCTTTTGACTCTCTAAGGTCTCCTGAGTGTAAAACTTGAAATTAAAGGATTAGGAGCATCAGATTCATCAAATCTAATAAAAATTCATTCAAAAATAAGCCAAGTATGGGGTAAAAATATGTATAAATTATGGTTTATCAAATATCCTCACACTTAAGCGTTTGCTTGTCCTCAAGCAATATCCTCATCTCACAATTAAAATTAAACTTCCTTAATTCATAATTCTCATCAATAATGTCTTACCATATTTCACAGATAATTCATGCATTGATAATTTAACTAAAAGATTCTTAAAGATTCAAACAATCCAAGTCACACATTTTTATAGCACGAAAACATAGGTGTTTCCCCTTACCTAAATAATCACTTTTAATTCAAAATCGACAAGGATTGACATCCTCACTAAAGATTCACTCAAATCACTCAAAGTGTTTAAGGTTCCAGATTAAGCACTCAAAAGTCAAACATGAAAAGTTATTACCATAGGCTTGCATGAAAATCAAATCTCCACCACTATAAAATGAGATGATACACAAATCAAAAAGTCTTTAAAAAGAGTTGTAATGGGGCTTGGGTTAAAGGTGTGGATAAAGGCTAAAAAAGAAGGTTAAAATTGAGATTGAATTGACAATTTACCTAACTAGAAAAATAAACTAATACTGAATAATTACATCAATTGAAAACTTATCACTAATAGCACGATTTTCTTCTCAAAACGTGAAATTAACCGCTAAGCTCAAATAACATAGAACTAATAATGAATATATTTTCAAATTTTTTTTAAGAATAAAAACAAGTACACAATATATGATGAATTTAACAACTGAAATAAAGAAAATAGTTAGGCAACTGATCAAATCAAATCTTGAAAAAAAGGAGTTAAAAGAAAAGGAAAAATTCTCAATGAATCAAAAAGGATGGGTCTTGGGTTAATATTGAGGGTAAATCAAGAAACGGTTTATTAGGATCAAAGGAGTTCACTAGGGTTAATTACGAAGGTAGTCTTTTTAGGGTAAGTGGGTTAAATCCTAAGTGGCTTTATCATTTCAGTATATCAAATCAATAGTGTGGTCTCGACATGCATAATCGAAGCAAGTTCTAGAATAACAAATCAATATTGACACACTCATAACCAATAACAAAGTGAGTACAAAAAATATATGCTCAAGAATGTTCAAAATCTCACAAAAATTATGGTTTTTTATGTCAACCTTGCAAATCAAACTTCAAAGTAATATTTAAATTTAGGGAAACAACCTAATAAATTTTAAATTCTGAAAAGAGACTTATCATGCTTGTTTCTGTAATGTCTTAAAGTTTAAATCATCAATGCACAATTACCTATGAATTAATCCAAAACATATTAATAAAAATCATAAGTCAACAAAAATTTTATTCTAATTAGTAATATGAGAAAATTTACTTAAGAACAAGACATAATTCAGAGATTTTCTAATAATCAATTAATTAACCTCCCCACACTTAAGGTGTACGTTGTCCTCAATAGACAACGATAAATAATGACAATATAGTAAGAATATCATAAGATAGGGAGAGAAGTGAAACTTCTTAAATTTTGGATGGAATTCGTGAAAAGAGGCCTGATGAACTTAGGCAGCAGTGAAGGTGGGGGGGATACCCTGGTAGTACCTTGAACCTTTTGGATTGATTCAATGAAGCAGTCGGTATGAACTTATGAGGAAGTTGTGGTATATCTGCTGTAAAGTGGTTGCGCACGAGGAGACTGTGCCAAGATCCTTCTGCTTTTTTGAAGCGAGGATGGTGGCCTTGATCTTGCCTCGAGTATTAGTCATTGTTTACCTAAAAATGATTTGCAAGAAATAATTCAAGCATCACTACAAGTAATATCGAAGTAGTCCTAAAGAACTGGATATTCCTAATATAGTGAATTTAAAAGTTAAAAAAGTAGTATTTTTAAATTAACGATACTAACATATGGTACCCTAAGCTAAATCTAAGTGAAATGAATAATAAGAACAAAATAATAAAGAAAAATAAATAAATAATGGAAAATAAATATGAATTCAAAATAAAGGGGAAAAAGAGTGACCAACGGTGGCAAGGATGGTGGCTTGTGTGGTGGCGGTGTAAAGAAAGAATAAGAGAAAGGGGAAAGGGGAGGGAGAGAGAAAGAGGAAAAGAAAAGGGAAGGGGAAGAGTTTCAGTTTGAAGGGAAAGAAAAAGAAGGAAGGAGGGAGGAGGTTTGGTCGGTGGTGGTCAAAGGTGGGAAGGGGGAAGCTGCGGTGGCTAGGGTTGGGGGGAAATTTAGGGGAGAAGGTGAACAGTAGAAGGGTTTAAATAGGGATTGGGGCACACGGCCGTGGCCCATGCCCGTGTTCCTTGGGCGTGTTGGCTCACATGGTCGAATCGCCCAACTATGTGATGTTTTGTTCGTTTCTCCTACGCCAATGTAAAGGCTTCCATTCCTATGTTAATTAATTAGTATCGACCACGGCCTTTAGGCAACGGGCGTGTCGCATACCCGTGTGACTTTCTCAGTTTCAACCACGGCTATTGGGCTCGGGTGTGTCGCATGCCCGTGTCATTCACTCAGTATTTCCCACGGTCTTAAGGCACGCCCATGTGGATTTATCACTTCCTGCGTTCTTTAGTTAGTGTCGACCACGGTCGCATCATACGGCCATGGCAATTTGTCACAGCCCGTGTTTTGGGGAAAGTTTTCGTCCTATTTCTGCATGGCCTCCGCCACGTCGATGGACCTACTCGTGGTGTCCACACGGCCACGGCCACGCCCATGTGTAAGGCCATGTGGGTAGGGAAATGATGTGTCCCAAACTAACTATGATCATAATAAAGGCAAGCGCACTTATCGTTTAATAGTACAGTTATGGTAAGACCAGAAATATCGTATCCACAAGGACCAAGAGTACTAGTAATTACTATCCTTTTATTATCTAGCCTAAGATTTGGAGTGATTTCTTTTAAACTAAAATAGTTAAAAGCACAAAAAAGAATGAATTAGGAAAATACTTTTAGACAACTTGAAACACCCCAAACCCGACCTACAAGCCCTGACCGATCTGGCATGCTCCTTGAGCAAAATGTAGCAAATCCTCGTTTTGTCATGTTGGAAAACTGGTGGTTTTGAAGAAAAATCGGTTTGAGTTATGATCAATTTGAAAACCGTGTTGTTTTTGAAGTTTGTATTGAAACGATATTATCATGTTTCAAAAGTTACAAGTTAATAGAATTGCCAAATTTTAGAGCTTTTTATTATTAACTTGAAAACCATAGGTGTTTGGGTGTCAAAACAATTGAAGTTGTTTTATGAAAAATGTTTAATCGTTTGTTTGTGTGTTCATATCATAATAAAAATTAAAACATAAACTTAAAATAGTTAAATGATAATGGCCTTATTACATCAAAACATAACCCAAAATAAATCAAATAAAATTAATAAGAAAAATTCGAAAATGCTGAGCTGAGCATGGCCACCCCTAAGTCCCTGCCGACCCGGTCCATTTACTAATTATCACCTGCAAAATGTTAGCCCACGAAGGGTGAGTCAACAGACTCGAAGTGTAAAACCATTATAGATTCCCAATCGATAAAACATATTATATCACATATATTAATCATAGGCAATGATGCAACCCAAACCCACCTAGATATCCATCCTCTACACATCACCCATACCTACCAATCACACCGTGGGGATTACTAAATCGACCCTCCATCCGCTACACACCATCGAAGGCAGTCACTGCAGTCAATCGCTCATCGCCCTTATAATTGTGGCATAGCCACTCGATAACGTGATGAGTCACGGATTCACATTATGTGACATAGGTCACCGATAATGTGGTAAAAACCACCAGAACACTTCCCCTTTATCATTATCACCCATATGCCTATGCAACATACAAGTCATACAGATATCATGCAATCTACCTTACCCCATGGCCATAACAAACTTTCTCATATTTTCATACCTGATTACACTGCACCATTGAATGGTACCCTTAGCCGTATTCATTTATTGCCTTATTAACATATACATAATCATTATTATTATTAAATGGGAATTTAGGGTGGGTTACACACCTGGTTACTAACACGACATCGAATCCGAAAATCCCGATCTCACGACTAGATCCCTTTCCTATATTCGCCAACACTAAGAACATTAGCAAAGAGGCCATTCGGCTATACAGCAAATCCCGAAGGGTTAACGCAACTACAATCCTTACCTTGATGCCGATTTGGTTACCAACCAAATCCTGAAACTATGTAGTGCACCTCCCTTGCAATCGGCCTAGCACTAATACATAGAAACAATTAGCCTTTGGCTTTTCAGATAACTAAAAGGCAAATTAAATCAGTACGAAACCTTACCACTGACTTACCAAAAACTATTGATTAGGGAAAAGATGATTCCGATCTACTGCTTCAAAATCCCGGAGATCCTAAAAGAAACCAATTGCATGGTTGATTAAAAGTCAAGACAAATGTCGAAATTTGGCTTTTGTCTAACACATGTCGACAGAGAAGAAATAAGGGAGAATAGTAGAGATTCGGTTATGATAGACTTACCTATTCCAAACCTTTTAGAGAAGAAATCAAGGGAGATTTCTGCTTTGTTGATATCCGACCAAAAACTGAGAAGGGATGAGTTTGAGAGATTTCGACAATGTTTAGGAAAAACTATGTAGATTCGGCCAAAGTGAAAGGAAGGAATAGGAGAAAAATAAATGGTATTCGGCTTTGGTTTAGAGAAAAGAGGTGAAGGGAGTTTCGGCAAGAATGAAAAAGAAGAAGATTTTAGGCTTTAGCAGAATAAGAGGAGAAGAGAATATGCACAATTTCACTTTTGGTTTTTGGTCAAATGAGAAGAGAATTTCGGCAGAGGTACAATTGAAAAAGAAAAGAGAGAAAAATGGCCTCTCACTTCCCTCCTGGCCGAAAATGCCGCAACAAGACCCCTCCATTCCGCCAACTCTTCCTCCCTCATCCAAATCCCCCTTTTCACTCCTACTTAGCCAAATCTTTAAGCTATTGACCCAATCTATACTTCATCCATGAAGTGTCCCTGTGCCGTCCAACACTGCCCTTCCTTGCTGAAAAATAAAAGCTCTAAAACGATTCCCTTGCTACTCGAACCTAGGCCCTTTCACACTCCTTGTGGCATCACTGACTAAGGCCCTAAGTGGCGCCTCCTTGCCACTTTACCAAGGCTTTTCTTGTGTCCTAAGCCACACAATAAGCTCCTTAAGGCCTAGCTCCCTTAGTTTCCCCTTTTTAGGCTTAAAAATCATATATTTTTCTAAGGCTTCTACCTACATCACAAGGTTCCTGAAGCCCCAAAACACATTCAAAACACACTCAAGCATGCAATCACATTCATTCAGGTAAAAATGCATAACCCCTAAATCTCGGATATTACAGTTCTACCCCCTTAAAATAATTTCGATCTCGAAATTACTTGGCTAAAATAGGTGAGGGCATTGCTGTCGCATTGCTTCCTCTGGCTCCCATAAAGCTTCTTTTGATCCATGGTTATGCCATAACACTTTGACTAAAGGAACTGATTTCCTCCGAAGCACCTTCACATCCCGTTCCAGAATCTAAATCGGCTCCTCCTCATAGGATAAATCTGGTCTTAGCTCTACCTCCTCATTCGGTATTACATGAGATGGATCCGATCGGTAACGACGTAGCATCAAAACATGGAACACATCATGCATCTGCTTCAATTCTGAAGGAAGCTCTAACTGATATGCTACTGGTCCAACTCGCTTCAAAATCTGATAAGGTCCTATAAACCTAGGACTCAACTTTCCCTTGCGACCAAATCTCATCACCTTCTTCCACGGCGAAACTGTTAGAAACACCTGATCCCCCACAGCAAACTCAATCTCCTTCCGCTTAAGATCTGTATATGACTTTTGCCTGTCAGATGTCTCCTTCAACCCTGCCCGAATTACCTTAACCTTTTCTTCCGATTCCGCCACAATATCCGGGCCTAAAACTTGACGTTCCCCCAATTCTGTCCAACACGTAGGAGTGCGACACCTTCTTCCATATAGCACTTCGTACGATGCCATCCAAATACTTGCTTGATAGCTATTATTGTACGCAAATTCCGCTAAAGGCAAGAACTCCTCCCAACTTCCTCTGAAATCCATCACGCAACCCCTCAACATATCCTCTAGCACTTAAATTACCCGCTCAGATTAGCCATCCGACTGTGGATGAAATGCCGTACTGAAGTCCAACCTGGTGCCCAATGCTTGATGTAATGCTTTCCAAAATCGAGACGTAAACCTCGGATCCCTATCTGAGATAATCGACACTGGCACTCCATGCAGCCTCACGATTTCTGCTACATACAACTTTGCCAATCTCTGCAAGGAATAGTCAAATTGCACTGGTATGAAATGTGCCGACTTCGTCAACCGATCTACTATCACCTATATTGAGTCCTTCTTAGTAGGCGTAAGAGGAAGCCCACTAACGAAGTCCATGGTAATTCTCTCCCACTTCTATTGCGAAATCTTTATCGGTTGAAGCAATCCTGACGGTACTTGGTGTCCAGCCTTGACTTGCTGACACGTTAAGCACTTCCCTACAAATTTTGTAACTTCCCGCTTAAGACCAGGTCACCAAAATCGATCCCGTGGATCCTCAGATAACGATTTCCTCCGGATGCATAGCATAAGGGCTACTATGCGATTCCTAAAGAATTTTCTGCCTTAATTCCTCATCCTTTGGCATACAGACCTTGCCCCAAAAATAAGGCACTCCATCACCGTTTACACCATAGTCCTCCAACTCCCCGTTTCGTACTTGTAGCAGCTTAGCACTGAGTTCACCATCTACCAATTGTTTCTCCTTCACCTGACTTAGCCACGTCGGCTTCACTTGCAACTCTGCTAATAAACTTCCATCATCATAAAGGCTAAGATGTGCAAACATCACCCTTAGATCCGACACCACTTTTCGACTTAGGGCATCTGCCACCACATTCGCCTTGCCCGGGTGATACTCTATTGAGCAATCATAGTCTTTCAACAACTTCACCCACCTTCGCTGTCTCAAATTTAACTCCTTCTGAATCAGCAGATACTTTAAACTCTTGTGGTCCGTGTAGATCACCGACCTTTCCCTATACAAGTAGTGCCTCTACACTTTTAGAGCGAATACCACCGCCGCTAACTCCAGATCATGTGTCGGATAGTTAACCTCATGTGGCCTCAACTGCAGAGACGCATAAGCGACCACTTTCCCGTCTTGCATAAGGACACAACCCAATCCTGTATGGGAAGCATCACAATACACCACGAAGTCTTTCCCTACTTCCGGTTGAATCAAAACTGGAGCCTCTGTCAATACTCTCTTAAGCTTCTCAAAACTCTTCCGCAGCTTATCCGCCCACATGAAAGATACCTCCTTTCTTAACAACTTCGTCAGAGGTGCTATAGTCGAGAACCCTTCGATAAATCTCCTGTAGTAGCCTATTAACCCCAAGAAACTACGAACCTCAGCCACAGACTTAGGTGGTTTCCAATCTACTACTACCTCAATCTTCCAAGGATCCACCCTTATTCTTTCCACAGACACCACATGCCCTAAGAACGAAACTTCCTTCAGCCAAAATTCACACTTGCTGAACTTGGCATATAGCTTCTTTTCCCTTAACACTTGCAACACCACCCGGAGATGCTCATCATGTTCTTCCTCAGACTTGGAATACACTAGGATGTTGTCTATAAACACAACGATGAACCGATCCAAGTAGGGTTGGAAAATCTGGTTCATCATATCCATGAACGCGGCTGGGGCGTTCGTCAATCCGAACGGCATTACTAAGAATTCATAATGCTCGTACCTTGTCCAAAAAGCTGTCTTATGGATATCTGCTTCCTTCACCTTAAGCTGATGATATCCAGACCGTAGATCTATCTTTAAAAATACCGCAACCCCCTTAAGTTGATCGAACAAGTCGTCTATCCTTGGCAATGGGTACTTGTTCTTGATGGTCAACTTATTCAGCTGCATGTAATCTATGCACATATGCATAGTCCCGTCCTTCTTCTTCACGAATAGGACCGGTGCTTCCCATAGAGACACACTAGGTCGAATAAACCTACGATCGAGTAACTCTTGGGTCTGGGCTTTAAGCTCTACTAACTCCTTTGGTGCCATTCGGGACGGAGCAATTGACACAAGAGCTGTACTCGACAGTAAATCAATTTCGAACTCCACCTCCCTGTTCGGGGGTAACCCAGGCAGCTCATCTGGAAAGACATCCACAAATTCTCTTACTGTTCTCACTCCACTAACTCCCTCTCCTTTGGCATCCAAAACACTAACGAAGGCTAGAAACACCTTGCACCATTTTCGCACCATCTTATCATCCTTTAATGCGGAGACTACATTAGCCAAATAATTTCTTCTTTCTCCTATCATAACTATCTCCTCATTCTCTGGAGTCCTCAACTCCATTCGCTTAGCTGCGCAATCCGATTTAGCACGATGTTCCACTAGCCAATCCATGCCTAGAATGAGATCAAATTCTCCGAAAGGTAGTTCTATCAAGTTGGCAGGAAATAACACTCCCTGAATCTCTAGAGGTACATTTCGAAATATCCTATTCACCACTACCATTTGACCTAATGGGCTTACTACAGTCATCTCCCTAACAGACAGTTCAGATGCTACACCTAGTGTTTAAGCTACTCTACGTGCAACATATGAGTGGGTCGAGCCAACATTAATTAAAGCAAAGTAAGGCTTGTCAGCTATAAGGAACGTATCGGTTATGACGTCCGGTGAGTCACCATCCTCCCTCCGACGAACCGCATACACCAGACCTGGCTGTCTCGCCTCTGTGTTACCAACACCTCTGCCCATTGTTCCCCGACTTCTTCTAGAGCCAATACCTCTACCAATCGGACCACGACCCCCGTGGTGGCAGTTGTCTGCCTCTTCCAGCCTGATTAAGACCCTGACTTATTAGTCAGCTCCCGTCTGCTTTCATAGGGTAGTCCCTAATCATGTGATCCTTGGACCCACACTTAAAACATCCTCCTGTCTTCTTCCAACATTCTCCTAGGTGCATCTTTCCACATTGAGCACAAGTACGGTACTGTCCTCCAATAACAACCTGCCGACCTCGCGACCCGTCAGTTCTAGGTCTCTTTTGAACATTTCCGGATGACCCTGATGATCCAAAACCTCTCTTCTGCCTATTCCTATTGGAATTCTATCTCACAGATTCCTTAACCCCTTCGACTACCTTAGCCTTATCCACCAACACGGCAAACTCCCGCTCTTGTTGTGGAGCTATCAGCAGTCTTAGGTCATCCCTCAGTCTGTCCTCAAACCGGACACACCATTCATGCTCCGTAGCCATAATACCTTGAGCATACCGGCTCAACCTTAAGAATTCTGCCTCATACTCCGCTACGGTCTTATTCCCCTAAACCAGCCTCAGAAACGCCTTCCTCTGCGCATCAATATAGCTAGTCCCAATATACTTCTTCTGATACGCCGCCTTAAAATACTCCCAAGTAAGATCATCTGCTGCAAAGACTATCCCGAACCGTGAGCCACCATTGGTATGACTCATCGCGAGAAGCGACACCACCCTTTTAGTTTTTCCTCGTGAATCGTGTCTAAATCGTCCATAATTCGCTCTATCGCCTCTAACCAATACTCACCAGACGGGGCGCCACACCCGATACACCTCGGAACACCTCACTCAGTTAGCTCGAGTCGCCGGCATGATTTTGAGCTCTCATACCTCCACCGCTCCAACCACCCTCTCAAGAACTCGCAAGACCACCACGAGCATCTGCATCATCCCCGTCTCGATCCTCGATATTCAATACCAACAATGGTGGTGGTGGCATCTCATTCTCGGACCCTTGATCGGACCTAACGGGTTCCGACATGATCATTCTCGCCTCTACCACGCCTCGCACATTACGACCACGCCCCTAGAACTCATTCTTCCGAGTTGCATTTATCGATTAAGAATTTTATGATTCATTATTTCTTTCCACTAATTTATCGCGAACAGTCTTATGATTAATAGTTCTAAAAAGTAGTTCCTTCGAATTCATACACACACTACAGTCTCAAGTTCATTCATTCAATCATCAACATTCATGAACTCATGTTCATTACAGAAAAGTGTTGTGGTTGTCATTGTTGTTCTTTTCCACCACCTAGGGGTATTTTCGTAATTTTATCCTACAGGGGTATTTTCGTAATTTGTCCTGTAGGGGTATTTTAGTAATTTTCCAAATCAAGGTATTTTGAAATTTTACAAAATAGGGGTTTTTAGTATTTTTGCAAAATAGGAATATTTTGATAAAAAGGAATCGAGGGTAGTACGATAATTTTATAAACTAAGGGTATTTTTGTAATTTTACAAACCAGGGGTATTTCAGTAATTTTATAAACTGGGGATATTTCAGAAATTTTTTTTTCAAAATCTAAAATAGTTTTTTACAAATCAAAGGGATAATTCGGTGACTTTTAAAACTAAGGTTTTTATGAAATATTGTAGCTAGTCCCTTTCGGGTTTTAATTATTGAATTTAGCCTGTGAATAAGTCATCTTGGTTAGGGTGAACCATCACTACGCACCAGGTAGGATTCAAGCGAAGAGGAGGTGAGTCACTAGGACTGCTTAAATACCAAGCTCCCCCTGAATACAATCCTAGACATGCGCACAATGGTTGTCACACCCTTAACTCGGCAACTCACTCACAGGTTTGTTTGATTAGACTTTAAATTTTATGTAATTCTGTGTTGGAGTAAGCTAATCCTAGGGTTCATTAGCTCCTAATCTACTAATCTACGCCCCCATAATACTCACATACAAATCACACAATGGTTAGGGGTACTTACCTGGTGGACTTGGCCGAGACTCGGGTGCCATGCCGTAAACCCCGCTCATCCTTTAGTAAACTCAAGTTCAAAATAAGAAAAATGTTTTGGGCCCAAAAGCCCTCAAGGCTGAGTTTTGAATCGGGCTCTGATACCAAACTAAAACACCCCAAACCCAGCCCACAAGCCCTGACTAGATCTGGCATGCTCCTTGAGTAAAACATAGCAAATCCTCGTTTTGTCATGTTGGAAAATTGGTGGTTTTGAAGAAAAATCGGTTTGAGTTATGATCAATTTGAAAACCGTGTTGTTTTTGAAGTTTGTATTGAAACGATATTATCATGTTTCAAAAGTTACAAGTTAATAGAATTGCCAAATTTTAGAGCTTTTTATTATTAACTTGAAAACCGTAGGTGTTTGGGTGTCAAAACAATTAAAGTTGTTTTACGAAAAATGTTTAATCGTTTGTTTGTGTGTTCTTATCATAATAAAAATTAAAACGTAAACTTAAAATAGCTAAATGATAATGGCCTTATTACATCAAAATATAACCCAAAATAAATCAAATAAATTTAATAAGAAAAATCAAAATATCGAAATGAGCATGGTCACCCCTAAGTCCCTGCCGACCCGGTCCGTTTACTGATTATCACCTGCAAAATGTTAGCCCACGAAGGGTAAGTCAATAGACTCAGTGTGTAACAGCCATCATAGATTCCCAATCGATAAAACATATTATATCACATTTATTAATCATAGGCGATGATACAACCCAAACCCACCTAGATATCCATCCTCTACACATCACCCATACCTACCAATCACACCGTGGGGATTACTAAATCGACCCTCCATCTGCTACACACCATTGAAGGCAGTCACTGCATTCAATTGCTCATCGCCCTTATAATTGTGGTATAGCCACCAGATAACATGAATGAGTCACCGGATTCATATTATGTGACATAGGTCACGGATAATGTGGTAAAACCACCGAACACTTCCCTTTATCATTATCACCCATATGCCCATGCAACATACAAGTCATACAGATATCATGCAATCTACCTTACCCCATGGCCATAACAAACTTTCTCATATTTTCATAGCAATGTTCACAAACATTATTAACGAGCAATATGGGGTACATACCTGATTACACTACACCATTGAATGGTACCCTTAGCCGTATTCATTTATTACCTTATTAACATATACATAATCATTATTATTAAACAGGAATTTAGGGTGGGTTACACACCTGGTTACTAACACGGTTACCGAATCCTAAAAATCTCGATCTCACGCACTAGATCCCCTTTCCTATATTCGGCCAATGCTAAGAACATTAGCAAAGAGGCCATTCGGCTATACAGCAAATCCTGGAGGGTTAACGCAACCACAATCCTTACCTTGATGCCGATTTGGTTACCAACCAAATCTTGAAACTACGTAGTGCACCTCCCTTGCAATCGGCCTAGCACTAATACATAGAAACAATTAACCTTCGACTTTTCAGATAACTAAGAGGCGAATTGAATCAGTATGAAACCTTACCACTGACTTACCAAAAATTATTGATTAGGGAAAGGATGATTCCGATCTACTGCTTCAAAATCCCGGAGATCCTAAAATAAACCAATTGCATGGTTGATTAAAAGTCAAGACAAATGCTGAAATTTGGCTTTTGTCCTACACATGTCGACAGAGAAGAAATAAGGGAGAATAGTGGAGATTCAGTTATGATAGACTTACCCATTCCAAACCGTTTAAAGAAGAAATCAAGGGAGATTTCTGCTTTGTTGATATTCGGCCAAAAACTGAGAAGGGATGAGTTTGAGAGATTTCAGCAATGGCTTTAGGAAAAACTATGGAGATTCGGCCAAAGTGAAAGGAGAGAATAGGAGAAAAATAAATGGTATTCAGCTTTGGTTTAGAGAAAAGAGGTGAAGGGAGTTTCGGCAAGAATGAAAAAGAAGAAGAAGATTTTAGGCTTTAGCAGAATAAGAGGAGAAGAAAAGATGCACAATTTCACTTTTGGTTTTTGGTCAAATGAGAAGAGAATCTCGGCAGAGGTACAATTGAAAAAGAAAAGAGAGAAAAATGGCCTCTCACTTCCCTCCTGGCCGAAAATGCCACAACAAGACCCCTCCATTCCGCCAACTCTTCCTCCCTCAACCAAATCCCCCTTTTCACTCCTACTTAGCCGAATCTTTAAGCTATTGACCCAATTTATACTTCATCCATGAAGTGTCCTGTCTTCAGTCCAACACCGCCTTCCTTGCTGAAAAATAAAAGCTCCAAAATGATTCCCTTCTGTTGTCGAACCTAGGCCCTTTCACACTCCTTGTATGCCATCGACTAAGGCCCTAAGTGGCACCTCCTTGCCACTTTACCAAGGTTTTCTTGTGTCCTAAGCCACACAATAAGCTCCTTAAGGCCTAGCTCCCTTAGTTTCCCCTTTTTAGGCTTAAAAATTAGATATTTTTCTAAGGCTTCTACCTACATCACAAGGTTCCTGAAGCCCCAAAACACATTCAAAACACCCTCAAGCATGCAATCACATTCATTCAAGTGAAAATGCATAACCCTAAATCCCAGATATTACACAACTTATATGATAAAGGCAATACCTAAGGAAGAATCCACCTAGACTTCACTTATTACTTCGATTCATACAATTTATTCACTTGACTTAATCCGTAGAAATCCCTGATTTATGTTAATATCTCTTTCGAGACTAAAAACATCTGACTCTATGTTGATTAATTGAAATCTTTTTCTAATTAAAACCGCTATTGTCACATTAACTCGATCTATGGATTCCCTTATTAGATTTAACCTTAATCCGGTAGATTTGCGTCACCCTACTTCTAGGGTTGCAATCAACTCCGCTAAATTACGTTGATATACTCTTAAACAGGGACTTATTTTCCTCTGAATAAGTACATTCGACTTGAATCAATAACCTGAATTATCAAAACAAGAATAAGAACTCACAATTAAGAATAAGAACTCACAATTAAGGATAAGAGCAAGTATATATCTTATAAATCAAATAGTAACAAGATTTGTCTTAGGTTTCATCCCCTCAGGTATTTAAGGGATTTAGTACATACTGATAGAGGGAAACATCTTAAAATAAAAAAAAAAACAACAAAACATAAGAAAACCCAAAAACTTCAAGAGAAATTAATAGGAGATCTTCAGTCTTAATGGAGATCCTTCTTTCGAGTTTCTCCTAACGGCTGTCTTCGAGTATTTTCTACCTTCTATTCAGCGTTGTCTTTTAGGTCATCCCCTAGGTGTTTATATAAGCTTTGGATCACCTTTCTTAGCCCACAAGTAGCCTATTCCGAATAGAATTAAACTTGGGTACGGTAGGGACACTCCCGTGTGACACGTCCGTGTGCAAGAGCCTTAGATCGTGCTTGCTTCTGCGTGCCACACAAGGCCGTGTGGTCTGTCCGTGTACGTTGATCAAGGCCGTGTTCGATTCTGCTTGTAACACAAGGCTGTGTTTGATAGTCTAGGCCGTGCTGATTTCTAAGGTGGGCCCATTTTACCACTTTTTGGCCCGCTTCTCATTCTTTTCGACTCCCTAGGTTCTTCTGAATGTAAAATATGAAATTAAGGGATTAGGAGCATCGAATTCATCAAATCTAATGAAAATTTATCCAAAAATAAACCAAGCATGGGGTTAAAATATGTATAAATTATGGTTTATCAAATATTCCCACACTTAAGTATTTGCTTGTCCTCAAGCAAAATCCTCAACTCACAATTAAAATTAACTTCCTTAATTCATGATTTTCATCAATAATGTCTTATCATAATTCATAGATAATTCATACATGGATAATTTAACTTAAAGAATCCTAAAGATTCAAACAATCTAAATCACAAATTTTTGTAGCACGAAAACATATGTGTTTCCCCTTATCTAAATAATTACCTTTGATTCAAAACCGACAAGGATTGACATCCTCACTAAGGATTCACTCAAATCACTCAAAGTGTTTAAGATTCACGATAAAGCACTCAAAAGTCAAACATGAAAATCAAATCTCCATCGCTATAAAATGAGATGATACACAAATCAAAAGTTCTTTAAAAGGGTTGTAATGAGGCTTGGGTTAAAGGTGTGGATAAAGGCTAAAAAAGAGGTTAAAATGGATTGACAATTTACCTAACTAGAAAAATAAACTAATGCTGAATAATTACATCAATTGAAAACTTATCACTAATAATACGAGCTTCTTCTAAACATGTGAATTTAATTATTTTAATGCTTATAGAACTAATAATGAATAAATTTCTAATTTTTTTAATAATAAGAACATACAATAATAAGAAAGAATTTAACCATTGAAATAAAGAATTTAGTTAGGCAACTGATCAAATCAAATCTCGACAAAAGTGGAGTCAAGAAAATGGGAATAACAAATCAAATAACTAGGTCTCGGGTTAATATTAGTGGTATATCAAGAAACACTTGATTAGGATCAAAGGGGTTTGCTAGGGATTAATTATGAAGGTAGGCTTTTAATGAAATAAGTGGGTTAAAACCTAGGTGCCTTTATCATCTCAGTATATCAAATCAAAGGTGTGGTCTCGACATGTGTAACCAAAACAAGTTCTAGAATAACAAATCAATATTGACACACTCATAATAAAAAAAGTGAGAAAGAAAAGTGTATGCTCTAAAGGCTCAAAATCTCACAAAAATTATGGTATTTGATGTTAACCTTGCAAATTTCAAACTTCAAAATAATATTTAAATTTAGAAAAACAACCTAGAAATTTTTAATTTGAAAATAGACTTATTATGCTTGATTCTCTAATGTCTTAAAGTTTAAACCATCAATGTACAATTACCTATGACTTAATCCAAAACATATCAATGAAAATCATAAGTCAATAGAAGTTTCATTCTAATTAGTAATATGAGAAAATTTACTTAAGAATAAGACATAAGTCAGGGTTTTTCTAATAATACTATAATTAACCTCCCCACACTTAAGATGTAGATTGTCCTCAATGTATAAAGATAAATAATGACAATATAGTAAGAATATCATAAGATAGGGAGAGAAGTGAGACTTTTGAATTATGGATGAAATCCTTAGGGAGTGAAAATTGTAGAAATAGAACCAATGATATGATGAACTAGGCAGAGGCAAAGGTGGGGGAGAATACTTGTAGTTTGCTCATTCCTTAGTAGTACCTTGAACCTTTTAAAACTGTAGAGTCATCAGTAATGTTTTAGGGGTTTTATTAATGGATTTTGTTATGGTTACTCAATAATAAATAGCCAGAGATAAAAAGAAATCAAAATATACTAATATAATTTAAAGACAAGAAAGATAAAGAGAAATAGTTTAACAATTAAAATAAAGAAAACGAAAAAAATAAATGGACTAAAAAGTCTTCATCTTTAGATGGATCGCGAGGTGGGGGTGGTGGCTATATATGAAAATGCTGACAAATCTGTTGTAGCGTCGCCTCGATGTCGTCGACTCGTCGAATATTGTTGTTAAATTGTTGAGTACAGTATTGATCGAAGGGAGTGAGGCATTTACAAATGTCAGTCAGTGAAGCAGCTACATGAACTGGTCTGTGCATCGGTGGTGGCACAAAGGGTGGCTCCTCATACTGTGGAGGGACATCATTAGTAATGTCCTCTGGGCAGCCCTGATCAGTGGTCCTCGTCAGACGGCATTGAGAAGGGTCGAACCCACGGCGACGTTCAATCATCATCATATGAATCATCGTCGTGATACCCTGTGGGGACATCTGCACTATAAGCGTGAGCGAGGAAGACTGAGCTGCGGTGTTGAGGAACCCAAAATATCGAGCCAGACGTGTCACATAGGGTCCCATAGAGATGACCCCTCTCCGATGTCACTCCGTCTGATGCTGAATGGCGAGGGCGATGAAGTAATCTAGATCAAAAACGTGCCCGTGTGCCATGCATGACAAACTATAAAAGTAACATATTTTAACCCCATATTTAGCATAATTTTGGATGATTTAGCCCTTGATTTATGTAAAAAGGTGCTCTTAATCCTTTCTTTTCATATTTTATACTCAGGAAAGCACCCGAGGACGAAAAGAATAAGAAACGAACTTAAAACGGGCAAATTTGGGCCAAAGTGGAAATCGACACGGCCTGAACTTCAATCCACACGGGTGTGTCTCGTCAATTAACAAGAACACGGCCTAACCACGATTTACACAGTCGTGCCTCCATCAATAGACCCAAAACACGGCCTGAAGTCGATTTACACGGACGTGTGCCATGGCCATGCCCCTGTCGTGGAAAAGAGGAATTTCACACGGATTTGGATAATTTGAGGCAAAGAAACACATTCCAAAGTCTATTCAAACACCCGAGTAGGAATTATACTTGAATTAGGATACTTAGGGACCAAGTAAAGCATTCTAAAAGTCTATACAAACACCCTAAGTGTAACCTGAAAGAGGGCGATCAGTTAGGTAGTCAGCAAGGCCAAGAAGCCGAGCCAGAAGGCCAGATTCATGGGAATCACTCAAAGATAGCTAGTTGATCCATCTCAAGGAGCCGAAATTCTACTCAAGACGGTAGATCACTCCTTCAATTCCTTCAGGGAGTTTTGGGGTTTCTTATGTTTTGTTTTATCTTTTCTCTTGAGATGTTTTATTTTATCATTATGAACTAAACCCTTTAGATACCTGAAGGGGATGAAACCTAGATGAATCTTGTTATTGTTTTCTGAACTATATGATAAATACTTAGTTTGTTCTTAATTATGTGTGCTTAATTCTTGTGTTAATATTTTCGGGATATTGATTCAAGTTGAATGTGCTTAGGTGGTGGAGCAAAAGTCCCTGCTTAAGAGTAGATCTACCATAATTAAGCGGAGTTGATCAAGCGCCTAAAGATAGGGTAATGAGATTTTGCCAGATTAGGGTGAAACCTAATATAGGAGTCTATAGATCGAGTTAATGCGATTCTAGGCATTTTAATTAGAAAGAGATTTCAATTAATCAACCTAGGGTTAGACGTTATTCACCTCGAGAGAGGGTTTAATATAAATTAGGGAGTCTCACGGATCAAGTTAAGTGAATAAATCATCCGGTTCAGTGTTAGATAACAAGTGAAGCCTAGGTGGATTCCTTCTAGGGTATCGTCGTAATCAACTGAGTTTTTCTAAAAGTTATTTCTTAAATTAGTTCTTTTTGTCTTTGCGTCTTAGTTTAGTAATTAGTTAGCTTTTAGTTTAATCAATCAATCACTTCATATTTAGGCTAAATAATAGAAAGAAAGTGAGTAATAGTACTTTTAATTCCCTTGGATTCGACAATCCGGTCTTGCCTAAACTATACTACTGTTCGATAGGTGCACTTGCCTTAAGTCATTGTCAGAGTTAGTTTCCAGGTTTGATCATTCTCTATTATAAATTTTAAAACTCGACAATTCTGACGATCAAGTTTTTGATGTCGTTGCTGGGGAATTAAAATATTAAGAAAACGCTATTTTTATTACTTTAGCCATTATTTTTTATTTTTCGTAATTTATTTTATTTTATTGTTTTTCTAATTTTAGTTCTTTCTTTTCCTAGCAGGTACCTCTAGTTTACGACTAGAAGGAACCTGACAGGACCTCTAAAATATGATAGTGATATCGAAGCTACCGCTCGTAGGAATCGCAGAGAAATCACACGAGCCTTAAATTACCAAGAAGGCGAATCCAATTTTACTGAAGGGATGGATGAAGATAATCCACCACGAGATGTGGCAGATGCTCCTTGTACTATATATGATTATGCTAAACCTAATTTAATAGGAGCAGAATCTAGTATTGTTAGGCCTGCTATAGCTGTTAATAATTTTGAATTAAAGCCTAACACTATACAAATGATTCAACAATTTGTTCAATTTGATGGTTTGCAGGACGAAGACCCGAATACTCATATAGCTATTTTTTTACAGTTCTGTGATACCTTCAAAATAAATGGCATTTGTGACGATGCCATACGGCTTCGGTTATTTCCCTTTTCATTAAGGAATAAAGCTAAACAATGGTTAAACTCGTTACCACGAGGGTCAATAACCACATGGGATGAAATGACCGAGAAATTTTTATTAAAATATTTCCCACCAGCCAAAACGACTAAATTACGGAATGATATCTCTTCTTTTTGCAGATGGATTTAGAGACATTATACGATGCATGGGGAGATAAAAGGTTCTCTTGAGGAGATGTCTGCACAACGGATTACCTTTGTGGCTACAAGTCCAAACTTTTTACAATGGTGTAAATCCTCAACGAGACAACTAATAGATTCAGCCGCCGGTGGAACTCTAAATAACAAACTCTTGAAGCAGCCTACGAATTCATTGAAGAGATGTCGTTGAACAACTATAAGTGACAAGTTACAAGGACAAAACCAACAAAATCAGCCAGAGTTTTCAACCTCGACGCAGTAATCATGCTATCAACACAGGTAGAGATGATGAATAAAAAGCTTGATAGTTTGTGTTCTTCGCAGGTACATCCTGTAATGCAATGCGACGCAAGTGGAACTGTGGCGAATCCTGAGTACCCACCCTACCAACCAGGCACAGAAAGTGAATAGATGAACTATATAGGCAATAATTTTAGATCTAATAATAATCCTTATAGTAATACTTATAATCCAAGTTGGAGGAACCACCCAAATTTTTCATGGGGAGGTCAAGGAAATCAAGGAAATCAAAGACAAGAACCTCTCTAAATTTCCAAAATCAGCTCTATCCATAGGAAAAGAAGCCCAACCTTTAAGAGATGCTGACAAAATTCATGGCAGCCATAGATACCCATCTCCAAGACACTGAGACCACCCTTAAGAATCAACAAACATCGATTGAAGGGATCAAGAACCAAGTTGGTGAACTTACTAAGTCATTTGGGGAAATTACTAAGTCAGTTGGACAACTTGCTAAGCTGATCTCAGAACTACTACAAGGAAGCTTGCCAAGCAATACTAAAACTAACCCGAGAGAGAAAAATCAAGCCATTTACGATAGTGAAGGATTAGACGTACCAAACCCAAGGGAAGAACTGTGGTAAGTGAAGGTAAGGTGTGCCATGATATATCAAAATCAGCAATTACAGAGTACCAACATCGTGTGCCATATCCCAATGCAATAAAGAAAGACCACACAGAGGAACAATTCGAAAAGTCTCCTAAACTTCCAAAGAAATTTCATATTAACTTGTCGTTTCTTGAAGCTCTTTCGCAGATGCCAGATCCTAGACCTCATGTCGATAAAGAAGAAATTCATGAGGAATGAAGACTTTGGATCAATAAACTAGATGAATGGAAGACACACTTCAAGGAGAGACTAAAAACACATGAAGGAAAAGAGAGGAAAATCCAAGACGAACTTAATGATGCGACAGACCAGCTTAAGATAGGAGATCAGGTACTCAAAATCTCCCCAGATGGAACAATCGAGGTAACTAGTCATAAAATTAGCACCTTTAAGGTAAATACTACTCGACTTAAACTTTATATCCATAACCAAATTGATCGCATGATAAAGTATTTCCACCTCCTCAAACCGCTATGATTGTGCGAAAAATAGGTAAGTCTAGCTCAAGACTTTAAACGAGCGCTTCTCGAGAGGCAACCCGAGTACTAACCCCATTATTATTATTATTATTATTATTTTCCCTTTTTAGCATTCAAATAAACCAAAAGTGCAGATTTCCAGACCACACGGCCGTGGCCGTGTGGGCACCATAGGAAAGAACACGGGCATGGGATGCATCTCTATTTAAACCCCCTTCTTCCCTTCTCTTTTCCAGTTGTATTTCTTCTTTCATTTTCCATTATTTACTTTTATTTTTATTTTTATTTTCTTTATTATTTTCTTCTTATTCTTCATGTAATTTAGATTTAACTTAGGACACAATAAAACCAAGCTGACTGCTTTGAGGATACAATTTCAAACAGTTCGAGACGCTTCCTCACGTTCACCTCCAATCTTATCCGGTTTCTTTTCATTGACTTCATCCAAAATTCAAGAAGTTTCACTTCTCTCCCAATCTTATGATTTTATGATTATTTTGATATTATCTATCTTTGTACATTGAGAGCAATGTACATCTTAAGTGTGGGGGTGAAAGATTATGTCTAACTTTTTGCAATATTCCTAAATACAAAAATTATGCTTTATTCTTAAGTAATTTCCTCATATTACTATTTAGAATGAAATTTTGATGATTTATGATTTTATTGATATGTTTTTGAGTAAGTAATAGTTAATTGTGCATTGATGATTTAAACTTTAAGATACTAGAGAATCAAGCATGATAAGTCTATTTTTCAAAAAAAATATCTAGGTTGTCTATCTGAATTTGAATATTACTTTGAAGTTTGAAATTTACAGGGATTGATGTCAAAAACACCCATAATTTTTGTGAAATTTGAGCCTTATAGAGCATATATTCTTTTTCATGCTCACTTTATTGATTATGAGTGTGTCAATACTGAATTGTTATTCTAGAACTTGCCTCGATTATACATGTCAAGACCACATTTTTTATTTGATATATTGAGATGATAAAGGCACCTAGGTTTTAACCCATTCACTCCACTAAAAAGCCTACCTTCATAGCTAACCCTTCGTGAACCCCGTTGATCCTAACAACCCTTTTTTATTGATTAACCTATTAATATTAACCCAAAACCCCGCTCGTATTTGTTATCACCATTCTTTTGACTACGTTTCTTTCGAGAATTGACTTGAGCAGTTTCCTAATTAGTTTATTTCAATTGATAAATGTCTCTCTTTATTATGTATTCATTTAAGTTTGTTCTTTAAAAAAAAAGAGAAAAAATGAAAAAATCAAAGTATATTCAATATTAGTACATTTAAATTTCAATTATCGAAGAAAAAGCTCGTATTATTAGTTTCAAAGTTTCAATTGATGTAATCATTTATTTTCTAGTTCATTGTTTTTAGCTAGGTGATTTGTCAATTCAATCTCGATTCTAACCCTTCTAATTTAGCCTTTATCCATACCTTTAACCCAAGACCTGTACAACCCTATTAAAGACCTTTTGATTTGTGTATCATCTCATATTACAGTGGTGGAGATTTGAGTTTCAGGCAAGCCTATGGGATTAACTTTTCAGGTTTGACTTATGAGTGATTTTTCTTAAACCTTAAACACTTTGAGTGCTTTGAGTGAATCTTTAGTGAGGATGTCTATCCTTGTCGATTTTGAATCAGAGGTAATTATTTAGATAAGGGGAGACCCTACAAATATATGACTTAGAATTGTTTGAATCTTTAGGAGTCTTTGTGTTAAATTATCAATGTATGAATTATCTATGAATTACAATGAGGCATTGTTAATGAGAATTATGAATTATGGAAAGTTTGTTTTAATTGTAAGTTGAGAATTTTGCTTGAGGACAAGCAAAAGCTTAAGTGTGGTGGTATTCGATAAACCGTAAAAGTAACATATTTTAACCCTATATTTAGCATACTTTTGGATGATTTAGCCCTTGATTTATGTAAAAAGGTGCTCTTAATCCTTTCTTTTCATATTTTATACTCAAGAAAGCACCCGAGGACGAAAAGAACAAGAAACGGGCTTAAAATAAGCCAATTTGGGCCAAAGTGGAAATTGAAATAGCCTAGACTTCAAGCCACACGGTCATGCCTTGTCAATTAACTAGAACATGGCCTAACCATGATTTACACGGCCGTGCCTCCATCAACAGACCCGAAACACGACCTGAAGTTAATTTACACGGGCGTGTGCCATGGCCGTGCCCTTGTCATGGAAAAGAGGAATTTTACTCATATTTGGATACTTTGAGGCAAAGAAATACATTCCAAAGTCTATTCAAACACCCGAGTAGGAATTATACTTGAATTAGGATACTTAGGGCCAAGTAAAGCATTCCAAAAGTCTATATAAACACCCTAAGTGTAACTTTGAAAGAGGCGGTCATTAGGCGCAATACTAGGCCAAGAAGCCGAGCCAGAAGGCCAGATTCGTGGGAATCACTCAAAGATAGCCAGTTGATCCATCTCAAGGATCCAAAATTCTACTCAAGACAGTAGATCTCTCCTTCAATTCCTTCAAGGGGTTTTAGGGATATCTTATGTTTTGTTTTATCTTTTCTCTTGAGATGTTTTATTTTATCATTATGAACTAAACCCTTCAGATGCCTGAAGGGGATGAAACCTAGATGAATCTTGTTATTTTTTTCTGAACTATATGATAAATACTTAGTTTGTTCTTAACTATGTGTGCTTAATTCTTGTGTTAATATTTTTGGGATATTGATTCAAGTTGAATGTGCTTAGGTGGTGGAGCAAAAGTCCTTGCTTAAGAGTAAATCTAGCATAAGTAAGCAGAGTTGATCGCGCGCTTAGAGATAAGGTGACGAGATTTTGCTGGATTAGGGTGAAACCTAATATGGGATTCTATAGATCGAGTTAATGCGATTCTAGGGGTTTTAATTAGAAAGAGATTTCAATTAATCAACCTAGAGTTAGACATTATTTACCTCAAGAGAGGTTTTAATACAAATTAGGGATTCTTACGGATCAAGTTAAGTGAATAAATCATCTGGTTCAGTGTTAGATAACAAGTGAAGGCTAGGTGGATTCCTTCTAGGGTATCATCGTAATCAACTGAGTTTTTCCAAAAGTTATTTCTTCAATTTGTTCTTTTTGTCTTTGCATTTTTGTTTAGTAATTAGTTAGCTTTTAGTTTAATCAATCAATAACTTTATATTTAGGCTAAATAATAGAAAGAAAGTGAGTAATAGTACTTTCAATTCCCTTGGATTCGACAATTCAGTCTTGCCTAAACTATACTACTGTTTGATAGGTGCACTTGCCTTAAGTCATTGTCAGAGTTAGTTTCCAAGTTCGATCATTCTCTATTATAAATTTTAAAACTTGACAATTCAGATGATCAATGCACTATAGAAAATATGCGTCGTGGGTGTTGACGACGCCGGTGATCTCTCGCCTACTCGTCAGAGTATAAGCCAGGATGGCGTGTAAGTACCTCAAGGATGGCGCGAGAGCGGAGGCCTTGAAGCGACTGGGATCATATGTAGTAGAGGCAGGGACTAAATCTCTCTAACATGATGAAGGGGAGTAGTGGATGTGGCATGGAGGTCCTTGAATTCATCATCCTCCATGAACTCCTCGGTGTAAAGTCTCAAGGTGACCCCAAACTCTGGGATACTCATCTCTCGTACAAGGCCCCAAGATGGAATTGGACTGTGCCGGGTCGTCAAAGTTGGTCATCACCGTCTGAAGGTGGAATGTGAAACAGAGCTTCAGAGTGAGCTCTAAATATGTCGGCTCGACAATCTCAAAGAAGTGCCCCCATGGGTTGGTTGTCAGGAGGGCCCGGACGGCGTCGGCTAGTTAAACTTGCTCCAAGGCGGCCCAACCAATGCACCTTCACACGCTTAGGGTCACGCGCAAAGTATCTGAAAGAGTTCCTCCTAGGGTCCCGAGGAATTTGTAGGAAAGGATGGTGCACTTCGGCAGAGGCACTCGAGGAAGTCGCACTAGGTCCCTTTCGCTTTTTCGAAGCGAGGACAGTAGTCTTTTTCCCACGTGGGGGAGTCATTATGTACTTGGAAAAGGAAAAGATTTTAATGAATCAAATATCATTTTTGGTCACAAATGTACTTATCCTAGTAGTCCTAAATAATAGTATAATCCTAATAGTGAATTAGATTTGTCATGTAATGCTAAAATCAAATGATGAAATTAGATATGGAAAAGGAATATATTAAAATTAAGTAATAATCAACTATCAAACTAAAATCAAACGAAATAAAACATCAAAAGAACTAATGAATTTGAAATAGAAATTTAAATCATAAGAAAGAAAATAAGAACAAAGAATAATATGAATAAATAAAAATTTAAAGAAATAAATGACAATAGTGGAGAAGGGTGAATCGATGGAGGTGTTGAACAGAGGTGCACGGATGTGGCAATAGCGCATGGGCGTGGTGGTCTTACACGGGCTAGAATACGTGCTGTACGCATGGAGAAGAAAGGGAAAGAGGAAAGGGAAAGGAGAAAGATGAGGGAAAAGGAGCAAAAGGAAGCGAAAGAAGGAGGAGGGTGGTGGCCGGAATGGGGTGTGGTGACTAGAGTTTTTGGGGGGAGGTTTGGGGAAGAAAGTGAATAGGAGAGGAGTTTAAATAGGGATTGGGGCACACGATCGAGGCCACGCCCGTGTGCCCTATTTTTAGCCTGTGTGTTTCAAAAATTTTGACTTAGGACGCGTCTAATCCTTGGCCCACGCCCGTGTTCCTTGGGCGTGTTGGGTCACATGGCCGAATTGCACGGCCGTGTGCTGCTTCGTTCATTTCTCCTATGCCCGTGTTGAGGTCCACACGCCCGTGTTCGTTAATCAGTATCAACCACGGCCTATAGACACGGGGTGTCTCACGCCCATGTGACTTTCTCGTTTCAACCATAGGTTTTGGGCACGGGCGTGTCGCCCGCCCGTGTCATTTACTCAGTATCGCCCACAGTCTTAAGGCACACCCATGTGGGGTTATCGCATGTCGTGTTCTTTATTCAGTGTCGACGATGGCGCATCGCACGGCCGTGGCATTTTATCGCAGCTCGTGCTTTAGGGAAATATTTGTCCTGTCCCCGCAAGGTCTCCGCCATGCCGGTGTACCTAGTCGTGGTATCCACATGGCCACGGCCACACCTGTGTGCAAGGCCGTGTGGTAAGGAAACCTGCACTTTATTAATTTGGTTAGTTTTTAGTTAGGTGCTAAAAATCTAAAATACGGACATTAGTGAGGTTAGTGCTCGGGTTGCCTTCCGAGAAGCACTTGTTTAAAGTCTTAAGCTATACTTACCTTGTTTTCATCTTTATATGAAGGTTCACAAAGCTAAAACTGCTCTTTCATATCCCTAAAATCTTCACCATTATATAGTTTAAGTCGTTGACCGTTTACCTTGAATGTGCCCTAAGTCAGATGAGTTACCTCAATTGTGCCATAGGGAAAAATGGTTTTGATTACGAATGGACCTGACCATCTTGATTTCAGCTTTTCAAGAAACAATTTGATCCTCGAATTGTATAGTAGAACAAGATCTCCAACTTCAAATTGCTTCGGTTGCTTTAAACGAGCATCATGGCGTCGCTTTGTTGCTTCATTGTATAAACGTGAGTTCTTGTAGGCATTAGCTCGCCACTCATCTAGCTCGTTCAACTGTATTAATCTTTTCTCACCTATTCTCTAACATCTATCACACGAAGTAACATACTTGTTAGCGTCCTTGAATAGAGTGGGCCAATAAAAACCTGATTTGAGCATTTTATGTGCTGTCCTAGTCCTACTGTAATGTCCTCCTGTTGGTCCTGAATGGCAATGTTCTAGGATTTTGCTTGCTTCTGCCTTTGTAACACATCTCCAATTACTTGATCTGTACATATACGAAAAAGATAAGGGTCATCCCAAAAATAGTTTTTCGCATCAGCAAAGAATCGCTTCTTTTGATGATGTGTTAACCCTTTTGGTAGGATGTTAGCAACTAAATAATTCGCAATATCTGCAAACCAAGGTACCTCAGAATCGGATATAGCAAAGAGTCGTTCTTCAAGAAACGAGTCATTTATCTCATTCTCATCGAGTTCTGTGATATGTGGATTTTCAAGCCTAGAAAGATGGCCTGCCGCAAGATTTTTAGGTCATTTCTTATCCTGAATTTCCAAATAAAATTCCTGTAAGAGTAAAATCCATCTTATGAGTCGAGATTTTGCATCAAATTTAGTTAAAAGATAACGAAGAGCTGAATGGCCAGTGTAAACGACAACTTTAGATAATATCAAACACTGTCTAAATTTATCAAATGCAAAAACCACGGCTAGCAATACTTTTTCTGTGGTGGTATAATTTTCTTGTGCGGCCGTCAATGCTTTGCTAGCGTAATAAATCGGCTGAAAATGCTTGTCTCTTCGCTATCCCGAAACCGCACCTACTACAATATCACTCGCATCACACATTAGTTCAAAGGCGATTCCAATCAGGTGCAATTATTATTGGAGCATTTATTAATTTATTTTTGAGGGTATTAAATGCATCTAAACATTCCTGATTAAAATTGAAAGGCACATCTTTTTCTAGTAACTTTGTTAATGGCTTAGTTATTTTATAAAAATCCTTAATAAATTTTCTATAAAACCCAGCATGTCCTAAAAAGCTTCTAATAGCCTTAATTGAACTAGGAGGAGATAATTTTTCTATGGTTTCAATTTTTTCTTTATCAACCTCAATCCCTTTACTAGAAATTTTGTGACCTAACACAATCCCTTCTCGAACCATAAAGTGACACTTTTCCCAATTAAGCACAAGGTTTGTTTCCTCACATATCATTAAAACTTGTTTTAAATTTTTAAGGAAAAGGTGGAAAGAATTACTGAATATCGAAAAGTCATCCATAAATACCTCCATAATATCTTCCACAAGTTCATCAAAGATGGCTAGCATGTAGCATTGAAAAGTAGTAGGAGCATTACATAATCCAAAAGGCATTCTACGATAAGCAAACGTACCATATGGACATGTAAAGTATATGTATTTATATTATTAATTTACTAATCATATTATCAAAGTGGGAAAATGATGAGATCTTAATATGATACCATGATGGTATGAATGAAGATTCGGATAAGTCTGCTTCGATATGTTGTTAATACATGTGGATTGAGAACATGATCTATGATTTATGATATATCATTATGTGATTCATAATAAAGTATATTGACATGATTTGTCTATCTATTGCATTGGTATGGGCAATATGAGAGGAGGGGAAGATTGATATCGTGTCTTGGACACCGGAGGTTTGGTACCTCCAAAGTGATTTGGTATCACATTCGTGTCTTGGACACCGAGGTTTGGCACCTCATAGCGCCTCGTCCCCGTGGTCTAACACCACCGTGGGTTGGCCCCACTTTTGAGATATGGGATCGCCGCCATGATTTGGTATCACACGTGGGTTGGCCCACAGATGGATTATTCGTGACTTTGGTCACCAGTGATTTGGTATCACATATATTTCGTGACTTTGGTCACCAATGGTTTGGCACCACCAGTGGTTTGGTACCACACGGGGTAGAAAAAGAGTTATGGATGGTTAGGTTGGGTGCATTATACATATATGTTGCTTTGTTATAATTTGTGTAAGTATGTGATATTTACCCGGGAGAGGGATTATGCACTGAGTCTTGGTGACTCACCTTCTCCCTTACTTTTTCGGTGATGCATAAAATTCATGGGTGAGGAGCCGATGAACTCGAGGAGGCCATGCAATAAACATTGATTTTTCATGAACTTGATTTGGGGTACTTTAAATTATTTTAATTTGGTTTTCATATTTTATGGATTTGTAATAAGGCCTCTTTAATTATGTTTTTGGATTATTTATATGCTTTGGATATGTTTTAAATATGGCTTATAAATTATTTGGTTAATTTAATAATTGAGCCCAATGTTTTCTAAAATAATAAAAAGCGGAATGGTTTTAAAATCTTACCATCGGGTAATATAAATCGTTTGATAGTAAAATATAGATTAAGTGTTTTCTACAATTTTAATGATTTCCAAATATTAAGTTTCTACATTCAAAATGCAAATGGTTTTCAAAGTAATAATTGAGTTTTCTTAAAATGATATAAATGTTTTCTAACCTATGATTTATCAACTAAGTTTTAAAGTTTTATTCATGAAATTACAAAATAAATTATCAGTTTAAACTTATTATACACTGATTTCTACAAATATAAAATTTTCAAAGAGTTTTTCACAAAAATTTAATTGTTATTCGATTCTTTTCAAAATATTTTCCTCAGTGACATACCAGATTCGGTCGTGGCGTATTGACCGGGTTTGGGGTGTTACACCTCCATCCTATATTATATGTATTAATGTAAGGATTATTTGGAGGTTTAGAATTATTACCCATATAATTCAGCTGCTCATTTTCCACGACAAGGTTTTAGGATGGATATTCTGTATTGCCCATTCCTCTTCTATTCGTATCGTACTGCATCACTGGACATACCTAGAAGAACCACACAAACCATCAGTCTTTTTACTTAAAAGCTCTACATGGTTTGATAGCATGGTGACTGCATTGAGGTTAAAAACACTGGCAACTTCTGTCGGCTTTGTGCTCATGACTTGCCACTGATAGTTATTCATTGACATCTCCTCTATAAACTCATAAGTCGCTTCAGGGGTTTTGTTATTTAGGGTTCCATCGATAGCTACATCAATCAACTGCCTAGTTGAGGGGTTCACACCGTTGTAAAAGGTTTGAACCTATAGCCATAATGGTAACCCATGGTGAGGGCATCTTCTTAGTAAATCCTTGTATCTCTCCCATGCATCGTAAAGTGTTTCTAAATCCATCTGAACAAAAGAAGAGATATCATTTCTCAACTCAGCCGCTTTAGCCAGCGGAAAATATTTAAGTAAAAATTTTTCAGTCATTTGTTCCCATGTAGTGATTGATCCTCGTGGTAACGAGTTCAACCACTGTTTAGCTTTGTTCTTCAACCAAAAGGAAACAAGGTGAATGGCATCATCAGAAATGCCATTAATTTTGAAAATATCGCACAACTCTAAAAAGTTGGCTAAATGAGTAATTGGGTCTTCATCCTGCAAACCATCAAACTAAACAAATTCTTCAATCATTTGAATAGCGTTAGGTTTTAGTTCAAAATTATTTGCAGCAATAGCAGGTCTAACAATACTCGATTCAACCCCAGTTAAATTAGGCTTAGCATAGTCGTACATAGTACGAGAAGCAAGATTTTCGACAACCACCGGAGGGAGCGGATTATTATTAGCCATCTCTTCTATAGTATTAGTATCATCCTCTTGCTCTTCTTGTATGTATAGTAGGCTTCGCCTTATCTCCCTACGATTTTACGAGCGGTACTTTCTATCTCACTGTCAAAACCAAGGGTCCTGGCGAGTTCCTTCTAGTCATAAACTAGAAATACCTACCAGAAGCAAAGAAAGTGTAAAATTAGAAAAGTAAAAATAATAATAAATTGCAATAATAATAAAAATGACTAAAGTAATAAAAATTTAGCGTTCCTAATATCTTAGTCCCTAGAAACAGTGCCAAAAACTTGATGTGTCTCAAACTAATTACGATCACAATAAAGGCAAGCACACCTATCGTTTAATAGTATAGTTATGGTAAGACCTGAAATATCGTATCCACAAGGACCAAGAGTACTAGTAATTACTATCTTTTTATTATCAAGCCTAAGATTTGGAGTGATATCTTTTAAACTAAAATAATTAAAAGCATTACAAAGAATGAATTAGGAAAATACTTTTAGAAAACTTATATGATAAAGGAAATACCTAAGGAAGAATCCACCTAGACTTCACTTATTACTTCTGATTCATACAATTTATTCACTTGACTTAATTCGTAGGAATCCATGATTTATGTTAATAGCTCTTTCGAGACTAAAACAATCGACTCTAGGTTGATTAATTGAAATCTCTTTCTAATTAAAACCCCTATTGTCTCATTAACTCGATCTATGGATTCTCTTATTAGATTTGAATCTAATCTGAAGATTCTCGTCACCCTATTTTTATGGTTGCAATCAACTCCACTTAATTGCATTGATTTACTCTTAAACAGGGACTTTTGCTCCACTAAATAAGCACATTAAACTTGAATTAATATTCTTGAAAATATTAAAACAAGGATTAGGAACACATAATTAAGAACAAGATCAAGTATTTATCACGTAATTCACATTTATTGAATAATAAGATTCATCTAGGTTTCATCCTCCCTAGGTATTTAGGGAGTTTAGTTCAAACTAATAGAGGGAAACATCTTAAAATAAGGAAAACTACAAAACATAAGAAAACCCAAAAACTTCAAGAGAAATTTATAGGAGATCTTCAATCCTGTTAGGGATACTTCTTCCAAGCTACTCCCAATGGCTGTCTTCGAGTATTTTTTGCTTTTTACTCCTTGTCTCCCCTTTTAGATCATCCCCTACGGTGTTAATATAGGCTTTGGAGCACCTTTCTTGGCCCACAATTAGTCTTTTCCGAATAGAATTAGACTTGGGTTCGGTACGGACATGCCCGTGTGACACGCCTGTGTGTGATAGCTTAGGTCGTGTTTGATTCTGCTCGTCACACACGGCCATATGGTCTGCCCGTGTGCGATAGTCCAGGCCGTGTTAATTTCGAGGTAGGTCCATTTTGTCCCTTTTTAGCCCGTTTCTCACTCTTTTCGACTCCCTAAGCTTTCCTGAGTGTAAAACATGAAATTAAAGGATTAGGAGCATCGAAATCATCAAATCTATTAAAAATTCATCCAAAAATAAGTCAAGCATGGGGTCAAAATATGTATAAATTATAGTTTATCATCCTTCTTTTAACCATGTCTTCCTCGATTTCTATTGCCAAATGGATTCTTTGAATCTTATTGCTTCCCACAACTCAGTGTTCAAATGTTTTAATTCCTCCAATTCCTTCACTGACAACACCCTTTTTTCGCTAGCTTCATCCATCTCCTTTAATCTACTTTCGCTTTCGATAATTCTTTTTCCAACATTTTTCCATCCTCAACATTTCATTTCTTTAGAATCCCCTTCAACTTTCTCAACTTCACAGCCGTATTCATTCTGGAGCATCCCAAACCCAACCATTCCCTTTCAATCAAGCTCATACAATCTTTTTTTAAACCACACATTTACAAACTTAAAACGCCTAGGCCCCCAATCGATCGACTCATTAACCAACAAGATTGGTATATGATCTGATATGGATCTGTTAAGCCCCTGCTATTGGATATCCTTAAAATAAATAAACCATTCTTCCTCTATTAAAAATCTATCCAATCTGCTACGTTTGCAGCCCGGATCAAACCATGTGAATTTTTCCCCACTAACGGCAAATCAATCAGTTTACATCTATCAATAAACTCGCCAAAATCTTTAGAACCCTTCTCAATACTTTTGCAATTTCTGCGTTCTCTTCTATTTCTTACTACATTAAAGTCTCCACCAATTATCCAAGCACCTCTGAATTGGTTTCTCAAGCCAACAATCTCTTCCCATAAATTCTTTCCATTTATTCCAAAATGTTTAGGTTTCCAAAATGTTTAGGTTTCCAAAATGTTTAGGTTTCCAAAATGTCTAAGTTTCCAAAATGTCTAAGTTTCCAAAATGTCTAAGTTTCCAAAATGTCTAAGTTTCCAAAATGTCTAAGTTTCCAAAATGTCTAAGTTTCCAAAATGTCCATTTCCATTTCCATTTTCATTTTCATTTCCATTTCCATGCATTTCTAGGTTTCCAAAAGTTTCAAAAATTTATTCATAGTACTTGAAACTTGTCATTTCATACAATTAAACTGGAAATGCATAGGCCCTATTCAGGATGTTACATGTTAAGCCCCTACTATTGGATATCCTTAAAATAAATAAACCATTCTTCCTCTATTAAAAATCTATCCAATCTACTACGTTTGCAGCCCGGATCAAACCATGTGAATTTTCCCCACTAACGGCAAATCAATCAGTTTACATCTATCCATAAACTCACCAAAATCTTTAGAACCCTTCTCAATACTTTTGCAATTCCTGCGTTCTCTTCTATTTCTTACTACATTAAAGTCTCCACCAATTATCCAAGCACCTCTGAATTGGTTTCTCAAGCCAACAATCTCTTCCTATAAATTCTTTGGTTTGTATCGCTGTTAGGAGCATAAATGTTTATTAGCACTGCCTTCTTCCCCTCGAGCGTCCATTTACCAGCAACCACAATAAACCTATGCCCACAAATCACAACATCCCTCACGAAGCTTCTCTTGTCCCAAATCGATAACAAACCCCCTGATTTTTCTACAGTAGCCGTAACCTTAAAATCGAAACTGTCATCCCTCTATTATTTTCTAACTAATTCTAATGATACCGACTCTAACTTGGTTTCTTGAATAAAACAACATCCACCCTTGTCTTCCTAATAACTCAATTAACGGCCTCAATTTTGGGAACCGAACCCAAACCTCTAATATTCCATGGTACAATTCGCATAACTCCTACCACTAGAAAGAATTCCAAAGCAAAAAGCTCAAAAACAAAAACTCACCAAAATCGAAGACCCCCAATCCTCCCGTTCACATACCTTTAATCCTCATGATTTCCTCTATAATAATCTCATTATCTCCTTGCACACTAAATCCCAGTCTTTTCCTGACCGCCCATGTCTTCTTAGCTTCTCTTAAAATAACCCTCATTCGTCTAAAATTGACTATGCTATCGTCTAAAATTGAATCGCTCTTTCCCTTCAATTTTTCTTGCTCCACTATCTCTTCTTTGTTTCTCCTTTGTTGTGATTGAAATATCTTGGATCTCACGCATAGACTTGATCTTCTTGTTTAGGCTTTTTTTGTTCCTTTTACTCTGCCTAATTTTGATAATCTCCTCTTCAATTTCATCAGCAGAAATACAGTCCCTAATGCTTACTGTATCTTCTAAGTAAGGGAAATTTTGACTTAACATTGGGCTCTTCGCTAAATTTAAACCCCTCAGCCCAATCTCACTACCCCCTACTTCAATGCCTTCCGACCTAATATTCCCCACCCCTACATTTTATTCTAGGCCCACATCAACACCCACAAAATATTGTGACACCAGTCCATCCCCCCAGCAATATGATTCGGGCCCATATCATTTCCTTCTAAGCAATGGGTTTCCAATCCTATCATCATGTCCAAACCCACATCTGATTCAATACCCAAGATAGAAGAGCCGACATTTTGCACCCCACTTGAAGGATCACACGTCACATTACAAGGTGAAATAGCACCCTCTATTAAAGCTACGTCTGACAGACCTAGCTCCCCATTCACATTTCCATCATTTTCAAGGCAAGTGACATTAACTCCTTCACATCCTTCTTTACATTTTCCTTTTGGAGACACTTTCGATTCTGATTCATTCGCCGGATCCATTTTCGATGACACTTCCTCTTCTCTCACCATTCAATCCTCCCCTAATTTATGTTTTTCATTTGATTTTTCCACTAGTCCTCTTTCTGTTATATGAAATGGAAATTTTTAGAACCAACCTCTAATGTAATCATTTCTTCTATCTTATGAATGTGTTTAGTAAGAATCAATATCTCTATCTTATCAAAATTGTTAACCATTGAAAAATTCTCTCCCATCGCAATAATCTCACACCATATTTCCACCATTCTTTTAAAAGTTTGGTAATTCTAACAATGGAGAGGTGTCCTTTTAATTTCTAGCCAAACTACCTTTTTCGATACTTTGAATTTTTCCGACCATAATTCTATATTGATAAAGAATTCTTTAAGATATGCCCAATCCCTCTGTCTTAAAATCTCTAGTAGCTCTTTGTCAAGGACTTCGATAAGGAAAAGCCTACCCTGAATTCTCTTAACTTTTAATTCTCTAAGCCTCATGCAAGCGATTCTCTCCGATAAACTATTAAAGTGCGCAAAGACATCGTCTCTCCTATTAAACAGCTCTGAAGCTTCCATAATTGTTTGTTCTCAACATGACCAATAATGACTTTTCAATTGGCCTCCACTTTGTCCTTTGACATCTCCCAAAATCTATCCCGATAACTCGTCCCTCTCGACTGATTCACCTTCAAGAAACTAATTTTGTCCTTGGCTTGTACTTTTTTCCAAATTTTTCTCTTGCCACTTTATCTTGCCATCTTTACCCGAATCTTCTTACCCAACATCACGAAACCATCCAGCCTAGAAATTTCCCTTTGAGCATCCTCCCATTTAGAAAACCTCACAAAGCCAAACCTCTTACCCTTTTTACTTTTCTTAGCTGGAATGAAAGAATCCACAACAGTCCCATGAAAGCTAATTTATTTAGGAGAGGCTTAAACACTACATTCATTAAAGCTTGGAAGCTTGATGAGGCATTCGGTAAGCCCAAAGGGCATGACTAGGAATTCATAGTAGCCCTAATGTGATTGAAAGGCTATTTTATGAATGTCATGTGCCCACATCCTAATTTAATGGTAACCAGACCTCAAATCTAATTTGGAGAAGAAATTGACATGTACCTCTAGACTTAATTCTGAGCTCAATTTAATCGAGAATAAACTAAACCTATAGCTCTAATACCACTAAATGTAACACCCCTTACCCATCCCGATTGCTGGACCTGAGTAATAAGATGCTACGACATATTTCAACAATTCAATAAATACCTTACTTAATGAAAATTCAATTATTTCTCAATAAATTATGGATATAAAGAAACATACTAAATAATTAGAATTCTACAATGACCAAATTACAAAATACAAGCATATAGTAAGATTGGATTGTAAAATTTTGAAGTTAAAAGTTAATAATAGAATTTCAGAAATGGTATCAATACCAAATCGATACCTTCTAGAAATCGATACCAAAATTCAATTCTGTTTACATGAAAATCAATGGCATCGATATTTATTTTATGATATCGATATTTTATGAAAAAATATCTATACTTAAATAAAAATCAATACGATTTTGGCATTCTATTTATTTTAAAACTTTTCATAAGGTCAGGTATCGATACCAGATGCCAAAATATCGCTACCTAATTTCAAAATGGTAAAATTTCATCTTTAAAGGGTTTATACCATGCCAAATTTAACTGTAACATCCTAAAAATAGGGGTATGGCATTATTGCATTATTGCATGTGTTGTGCTTGATAAGCTTGTTATTTGGGTGTGATTGGGGGTCCTGGGGAGGCTCGGGTTCGAGCCTAACCCTGGTGAAAGTTTGGTTTTTGGCACTTTAGTGGGGTGAGCTAGTGGAGGCAAGACTTAAGTTTAATTGGTTTCATTTTGTTAACATAAGGAAGGATGTGGCATTGTGGTGTGGCATCACAAAGGGAACCTGTAGGAAGGAAGTTCGAGTCTCTCAAGTCAAATTGTGGCTTTTATTTTGTGCTAAACAAGTGGAAGAAGTAGAGTTCAACTTGGACTTTGCAAGGAAGTTTGAGACTCAGAAAAATTAGATTGAACGAGTGATGGAGAGTGAAGTAGGGAGAGATTTATGGAGAGAATCATGGGACTGGTGAGCGTAGGGAGGTGGCCGAATATGGGGTTTGTGTAGGAGGAATTTCGACCAAAGTTTTGGCTTCTTAGATGTACACATTCGGTCAAGTGAGGTAGTGCCATTTTTTTCTCAAGGTGCTTTTGGTGTGTTGTTTTGGCATTTTTTTCGGCTAGATCAATTTGGGGTCCTCTTTTTTGGCATTTCATTTCTTTGTTTTCGGGTTGTACACTTTTCTTCCCTCTTTCTTTCTTCCAATTATGCTTGGCTGAATCTGTTCGTGAGATTGACACTCGTGCATTTATTTTCCTCAGCGTTTTTCTTTTCCTCTCTTTAAATCGAATAGTTCCTTCTCCTTTTATTCATTTTTATTCACCATAGTTGAACCCCTTCTACTCATTTACTTCTTCTCTCTTCTTAGAATAATAGCCACCCTACCACTACTTGGATTTCTTTAGCCGATTGCATGGTAGCTTGAGGCATGGTGTTTTCTCTTTAGGTGTCGAATCTCTTCCTTTCCATTCGGCTTTTCCCTGATCAAAGGTGATGCTTCCTTCTCTTTTGTTCTTACCCTTCTTTTCTGCTCTCTCTTCTTTTTCTCTTGTAAGCTAAATCTCTCACTCTATTTCTTCTTGTCTAAGGTCAAACCTGAATACTCTTTTCCACCGTGAGTATCATCTGTTCTTTCTTTTGTGTGGAAGCCAAAACTCATAGCAATTACCGAATCTGTGGCATGTTGGTAAAGTTATATGGCCAAATAGGGGGAATGGATGGTTTTTCTCCATTTGTAGGTTCATTCTGGCTGAAAGGCCATTTCTTCATTATTCCTGAAATCACATTGCTAACTCATGCTCTTCTTTAGGGATGTAACTTTGAGGGAGTTAACCGAACATTCAGGCAAAATAAGGAGTTACTGTCATTGTTGGTAAGTATTGTGGGTTGTGTTATCGATTTCCATTTTGGGATTTTCAAGCAAGGATGTAATATCCGGGAATTAGGGCTTGTGCATTTTGCTTATATATGTGGAAGCATGTCTGTGTGTATGTGGAATGTGTTTTATGAATTTTGAGAACCTTAGAATGTAGGAAAATGCCTTATAAAATATTAAGTTTTAAGTCTTGAAGTGGAACTGAAGAAGAGTGGCCTTAAGAGAAATTGTAGGGAAAATTAGACACAAGAATCAGCTTGTTAAAGTGGCTTGAAGGCGCCACTTAAGGCTTGGGTAGGTGACGCCACAAGCAGGTATGCAGGGCCTAGGTTCGAGTAGCACAAACAACATTTTGGGACTTTTATTTTTGGCAAGGAAGAGAGGTAGTGGACGGCATAGGGACTTTGAGGAGATGAGGATTAGGCTTGGTCTTTTCCTTTGAAATTTCGGCTAAGGTAAGGGATAATTGATGATTTATCTGAATTAATTTTAAATGTGTAGATAGGAGGAAAAATAGGAGAATAACAAGGTGAGGCTAGTGTTTGGGTAGGTAGCTGAATTTATGAGCAGAGTATTCATCTTTTTCCTTGTTTTCTTTTATTTTCTCATCTCTTTCTCTCTGGCCGAATTTCCCTTCTCTTCTTTTCTCAAAATTTTCTTTTCTAGCCAAATTCTTCATAGCATCAAAAGCCAAAAATAGGATCCTCCTAAGCCCTTGCTGATTCTCTCTAAGTCTCATACTCTCTCTTTTCTTTTCCTTGTTGAAGCCGAATCCATCTAGTATTCCTCAAAAGCTGAAATTAATTGATCAGCATCTAGGCCATAGCCGAAAAGCTCTGTGGGTTCAAGTAAGGGTGTTGTCGATTTCAACATTAAGGGTAAGAATTTTATTGTCATCGTTTTATTTCTTTTCTTAAAGCCAAAATCAAGATTCTAATGCCATTTATGTCTCTTGGCCGAAACTATAAAGGAGGTTTTGGGATTTGTCTGTAGTCGACTATAAGGTGGAAATCTTTGGGATCTCAATATCTAAGGTAAGGCATGTATTCAGCCAAGGGCCATTCATTATGATTAAATGTTAGAATTGGATCTAACATATGCCATAGTGATTTCGATAGATACCCCAATCAAGTAGCAATTTCGGGATTCAGATCCACAAGGTAAGTGCTTAAGATATTCGACCAAGGCCTATTTAGTGACTTAGATCTATTTCTTATTTATTCAAAAGCCGAGAACTAATCTGTGAAGTGATTTAGTGCTAGCCGATTGAAAGGAGGAAACACTACAAAGTTTCAAGATTTGATTAGTAATCAAATCGGCAACAAGGTAAGATTTTGGTTGCGATAATCCTTCGGGATTTGATCATTTGGCTGAATGGCCTTTAGCTAAAATGATTAGTGTTGGCCGAATGTAGGAACTTGAGATCTAGAGGATTAGATCGGGACTTTTGGGATTTTAGTGAACTCGCTAAGTAAATCAGGTGTGTACCCCACGCTAACTCTTAATAGATTTATGGCATCAATTTAATATATGTGTTTATAATGATGTGAAATGTGGCCAAAGGTACCATGCAATGGTACAAAGTACTCAGGTACGTAACCTTAACATTATGTTAATAAATGATATGAATATTTAGAATATGGTACATTTGTGAAAATTGATAAAAATGTGAAATAAGGCATAAGGCATGATGTGGCATGATTTGTATGACGTGGGTCATATGGGAAATTATTTTATGGGGAAGTGATCTGGTGGTTTATACCACAATATCTGAATGTGGTGACTCATGTCACAAAATCTGAATATGGTGACTTATGTCACAAATAATTATCTGGTGGCTATGCCACAATATATATATACGGGCGATGAGCATGTCGTCTGTAGCGACTGCCTTCGATGATGTGTAGTGGATGGAGGGTCGACTTAGTAGTCCCCATGGTGTGATGGTTGGTACGGGTGATGTGTAGCGGATGGTATCTAGGTTTGGGTTCGGGATTTGCATCATTATATTTCTAATTGTTATATGTATATGTATGATCCGATATGCCTGAATCGTTGGGACTTAGTGTTGGTTGCTACACATTGAGTCTGTTTGACTCACCCCGTTGTGGGATATTTTTCAGGTGACGCTCAGTGACGGACCGGGTCGGCAGGAGCTTAGCGGTGGCCATGCTCAGCTCAGAATTTATTTAAATTTGGACTCTTTATTTTAAAGTATTTTGGATTTATTTCGGGTTTTGTTTGATGTAATAAGGCCATTAGATTTATATGCATGTTTTTAATTTACATTACGATCGATTATTTTTTTTAAAGTCAAGATTAAATTATTTTTCCTAAAAATAATTTCTTAAAAGTTTTGGAATCTAACCACAAATGGTCTTCAATTTGAAAGTAACTCTAAAACAACTCGACCTTTTTTTTGTTAACTCCTAGGTTCGAAACTAATAATAAAGTTTTATTAGAACCTGGACTTTTCAATTCGAACCCAACACAGAACAAATTTTCTTTGAAAACCACCAAATCTTTCCAAAGTAACAATCTGTTTTAGAATATTTTACTCAAGGAACATACCAGATCCGGTCATGGCTCATGGGCCGGGTTTGGGGTGTTTCAGCTTGGTATCAGAGCCAGGTTCAAAACTCGGACTTGAGGGCTTTTAGGGCCCAAAATGTTTCTTTCATTTGAAATGGGATTTTTCCTAAGAGATGAGTAGGTTTTACGGCATGGCACCGAGTCTCCGACCAAGTCCACGGTAAGTACCCTAACTCTTACGTGAATTGAATGTGGGAAATCATAGAGACGAGATTAGTAGATTAGGAAATAATAAACCCTAGGATTAGTCTACTTCAACACCAAGATACATAAAACTTAAAGTCAAACCAAACAAACACGTATGCGAGTCACAGGAGTTAAAGGTGTGGCAACCATTATGCGATGTCTAGGATTGGATTCGGTGGGAGCTTGGTATATAAGCAGATCCTAGTGACTCACCTCCTCACCACTCGAATCCTACAGTGCGTAGTGACGGTTCACCTTAGCCAAGAGGACTCAAACACAAAGCTAAACCCAATAATTAAAACCCAAAAGGACCATCACATTGTTTTGTGAAACTCAAAATTCAAACCATGATTTTAAAATTCCAAGTACCCTCGTTTTAAAAAAAATGACCAAAATACCCTTGATTTACAAATTGACCAAATTACCCCTAACCTGTACAAATGACCAAAATACCCTCAGTGTGGAAAGTTACCAAAGTATCCTCAAAATTAAAATTTCTAAAATACCCTTGTTTTGAAAAGTCACCAGGAATCATATTTTGCAAAAAAAAAAAAAATCGAAATGCCCTGGTTTGAAAAATTACAAAAATACCCTCAGTTTATAAAATTACCATTTTACCCTTGGAATTTTATTACCAAGTATTTCAATTTTGACAACAAATATATATACCAAAAATCTCTACCTTGTGAAATTTTCAAATACCCTAATTTGGAAAATTACCAAAATACCCCTATAGGATAAAATTACGAAAATACCCCTAGGTAGTGGAAAACAACAAACAATGACAACTACAACATTTTTCTGTAATGAACGCAAGTTCATGAATGTGATTGAATGAATGAATTGAGACTATATGTATGTGAATTCGAAAGAACTATTCCTTAGAACTATTAAACATAAGACTGTTCGTGATAAATCAGTGGAACAAAACTAATTCATAAAATTCTTTAATCAGATAAACGCGATTCAGAAGCATGAATTCTAGGGGACGTGGTCATAACGTGCGTGGCCGTGGTAGAGGCCGAATGACCGTGTCAGAGCCCGTTAGGTCCGGACAAGGGTCCAAAATGAAATGCCACCACCACCAGCCGCCAATGTGGAATATCAGGATCAGACGGGGGATGATGCAGTATCACAGGTGATGCTATGAGTTTTGGAAAGGGTGGCTAGAGCAGGTGGAGGCATGGGAGCTCGAAAGTCGGTACCTGAGTGACTTTGAGCTAATAGAGCTGAATTTTTCCATGGAGTATCTGGTGTGGCGCCCAATATGGCTAAGTATTGGTTAGAGGCGACGGAATAGATTATGGACAATTTGGACCTGACTGCCGAGGAGAAACTAAAAGGGGTAGTGTCGCTACTCTGTGATGAGTCATACCAATAGTGGCTCACAGTTCGGGATGGTGCTGTCACTGATGATCTTACCTAGGAATATTTTAAGGTAGCATATCAGAAGAAGTACATTAGAACTAGTTATGTGGATGCGCAGAGGAAGGCATTTTTGAGGCTAGTTCAGGGGAATAAGTCCGTAGCGGAATATAAGGTAGAATTTTTAAGGCTGAGCCATTATGCTCGAGGTATTGTGTCGACGGAGCATGAGCGGTGTGTCTGATTTGAGGATGGACTGAGGGATGATCTGAGGTTGTTGATAGCTCCACAGCAGGAGCGAGAGTTTGCCGTGTTGGTGGAGAAGGCTAAGGTAGCCGAAGGGATTAAGGACTCGGTGAGACAAAATATAGACCAGAATAGGCAAAAGAGAGGCTTTAGATCATCAGGGTCTTCAAGGAGTGAGCAAAAGAGGCCTAGAGTTGATGGGTCGCGAGGTCGACTAAGTCGCTACTGGGAGGACAAGACTGCATTTGTGACCAATGTGGAAAGATGCATTTAGGAGAGTGTTGGAAGAAAACGGAGGATGCTTCAAGTGTGGGTCTAAGGATCATATGATCAAGGATCATCCTATAAAGATAGATTGAGAGCCACCAATGTGTCGTGGCTATAATCAGCTGGAAGAGATGGACAATGACCTCGGTAGGGCCGTGGTCCGGTTAGTAGAGGTAATGGTGCCGAAGAGGACGTGGAACACCGACAGAGGTGGTAATAATGTAGAGGCAGACAATGGGTTTGGTATATGCGATCGCTGGGAGGAAGGATGGAGACGCACCGGACGTCATAACCGGTACGTTCCTTATATTTGGCAAACCTTACATTGCTTTGATAAATGTTGGCTCTACCCACTCTTATGTTGCATGTAGAGTAGTTGAAACACTAGGCCTAGCCTCTGAACTATCTAATAGGGAGGTAACTATAGTAAGCCCATTAGGTCAAACTGTAGTGGTGAATAAGATGTTTCGAAGTGTACCTTTGGAGCTTCAGGGAGCGATATTTCCTGCCGACTTAATGGAATTACCTTCAGAGAATTTGATCTCATACTTGGTATGGATCAAGCTAGTGGAACATCAAGTCAGTATTAGATTGCGCTGCTAAGCGAATGGAGTTAAGGACGCGGAGGATAAGGCGGTAGTTATGATAGGGAAAGAAGAAACTACTTGTCTATCGTAGTTTCAACCTTTAAAGGTCGATAAGATGGTTGGAAGGGTGTAAGGCATTTCGCTTTCATTAGTGCTTTGGATGCGAAAGAAGGGGAGTTAGTGGAGTTGGAACCATAAGGGAGTTTGTGGATGTCTTTCCGAGGAGTTACAGAATACCCCGGATAGGGAAGTGGAGTTTGGAATTGATTTGCTACCGGGTACAGCTCCCGTGTCAATTACCCCGTACAGAATGGCACTGAAGGAGTTGGTTGAGCTCAAGGCTCAGATCCAAGAATTGCTTGATCGTGGGTTTATTCGACCCAGTGTGTCTCCATGGGGAGCATCGGTCTTGTTTGTGAAGAAGAAGGACGGAACTATACGCATGTGCATAGATTATCGTCAGTTGAATAAGCTGACCATCAAGAACAAGTACCCTTTGCCAAGAATAGACGACTTGTTTGATCATCTTAAGGGGTCCGCAGTAGTTTTGAAGATAGATCTAAGGTCTGGATATCATCAGCTTAAGGTGAAGGAGGCTGATATCCATAAGACAGCTTTCCGGACAAGGTACGGGCATTATGAGTTCTTCGTAATGCCGTTCGGATTGACAAACACCCCAGCCGTATTCATGGACATGATGAACCAGGTTTTCCAACCCTATCTGGACCGGTTCGTTGTTGTGTTCATAGACGATATTTTGGTGTACTCTAAGTCTGAGGAAGAACATGATGAGCACCTCCGAGTTGTGTGGCAAGTGTTAAGGGAGAAAACTTATATGCCAAGTTAAAGAAGTGCAAATTTTGGTGAAGGAAGTTACGTTTTTAGGACATGTGGTATCTGCTTTGAAGGAATAAGGGTGGATCCTCGGAAGATTGAGGCAGTATTGGATTGGAAACCACCCAAGTCTGTGGCTGAGGTTCGTAGCTTCTTGGATTTGGTAGGCTATTACAGAAGGTTCGTAGAAGGGTTCTCATCAATAGCCGCACCTTTGACAAAGTTGCTAAGGAAGGAGGTACCTTTCATATGGACTGATAAGCAGCAAGAAAGCTTTGAGAAGCTTAAGAGGGTTTTGACGGAAGCTCCAGTTCTGATTCAGCCTGAGGCAGGGAAAGAATTCATGGTGTATTGTGATGCTTCTCACACAGGTTTGGGATGCGTATTGATGCAAGACGGGAAGGTAGTTGCTTATGCGTCTTGACAATTAAGGCCACACGAGGTTAACTACCTGACACACGATTTGGAGTTGGCGGTAGTGGTCTTTGCTCTTAAGGTATGGAGACATTATCTTTATGGAGAGAAGTCAGTGATCTACACAGACCACAAAAGCCTTAAGTATCTGCTAACTCAAAAAGAGTTGAACCTGAGACAGCGAAGGTGGGTGGAATTATTGAAGGACTACGATTGTTCCATAGAGTATCACCCGAGAAAGGCGAATGTTGTGGCAGATGCCCTAAGTCAAAAAGTAGTGTCGGATCTGAGGGCAATGTTTGCACATCTTAGCTTGTATGACGATAGAAGCTTATTGGCAGAATTGCAAGTTAGGCCGACATGGCTGAATAAGGTGAAAGAGGGTCAGTTGGCAGATGATGATCTAAGTGCTAAGCTATGGCAAGTGCAGAGTGGGGAGTTGAAGGGCTATGGTATTAATGGCGATGGACTATTGTGTTTCAAGGGTAAGGTCTGTATGCCGAAGAACGAGGAGTTACGGTAGAGAATTCTTCAGGAATTGCATTGTAGTCCTTATGTTATGCATCCTGGAGGTAGTAAGTTGTATAGAGATTTAAGGGAACAGTTTTGGTGGCCTGGTCTTAAACAGGAAGTTACGGAATTTGTTGGCAAGTGCTTGACGTGTCAGCAAGTTAAGGCTAAACACCATGTTCCGTCAGGGTTGCTTCAGCCAATACAAATTCCGCAGTGGAAGTGGGAGAGAATTACCATGGACTTCATTAGTGGGCTTCCCCTTACGCCTACTAAGAAGGACTCGATATGGGTGATAGTAGATCGATTGACAAAGTTCGTGCATTTCATTCCAGTACGGGTTGACTATTCTCTCCAGAAATTGGCAAAGTTGTATGTTACGAAAATTGTAAGGCTGCATGGAGTGCCAATGTCGATTATCTCGGATAGGGATCCAAGGTTCACGTCTCGATTTTGGAAGGCGCTACATCAAGCTTTAGGCACTAGATTGGACTTCAGTTCGGCATTTCATCCACAGTCGGACGGTCAGTCTGAGTGAGTGATACAAGTGTTGGAGGATCTGTTGAGGGGCTGTGTGATAGACTTTAGAGGAAGTTGGGAACAATATTTGCCTTTAGCGAAATTTGCTTACAACAACAGTTATCAGGCAAGTATTCGGATGGCACCGTATGAAGCACTGTATGGACGGAAGTGTCGTACTCCTACATATTGGACGGAATTGGGAGAATGTCAGATTTTGGGTCCAAAAATTGTGGCAGAATTCGAGGAGAAGGTTAAATTAATTCGGGCATGGTTGAAGGAGGCATCTGATAGGCAAAAGTCGTATGCAAATCTCAAACGGAAGGAAATAGAATTTGATGTGGAAGATCAAGTGTTTCTTAAAGTGTCGCCTTGGAAAAAGGTGATGAGATTTGGTCAAAAGGGGAAGCTAAGTCCCAGGTTTATAGGACCTTATTGGGTATTGAAGCGAGTTGGACCAGTGGCATACCAGTTAGAGCTGCCACCAGAGTTGAAGCAGATGCACGACGTGTTCCATGTTTCGATGCTACGACGCTACGACGCTACCAATCGGATCCATCCCATGTAGTTCTGGTTGAGGAGGTGGAGCTGAGACCAGATTTCTCCTACGAGGAAAAGCCAATTCAGATTTTGGAACGAGATGTGAAAGTGTCACGGAGGAAGTCAGTACCTCTAGTCAAAGTATTCAAAGTGTTATGGTGCAATCATGGATCGGAAGAAGCTTCTTGGGAGCCGAAGAAGCAATGCGATGACAATACCCCCACCTATTCTAGCTGTAATTTTGAGGTTGAAATTATTTTAAGGGGTAGAAGCAGTAATATCCGTGAATTAGGGCTTGTGTATTTTGCTTATATATGTGGAAGCATGTCTGTGTGTATGTGGAATGTGTTTTATGAATTTTGAGAACCTTAGAATGTAGGAAAATGCCTTACAAAATATTAAGTTTTAAGTCTTGAAGTGGAACTGAAGCAGAGTGGCCTTAAAAGAAATTGTAGGGAAAATTAGACATAAGAATCAGCTTGTTAAAGTGGCTTGAAGGTGCCACTTAAGGCTTGGGTAGGTGACGCCACAAGTAGGTGTCCAGGGCCTAAGTTCGAGTAGCACAAACAACATTTTGGGACTTTTATTTTCGGTAAGGAATAGAGGTAGTGGACGGCATAGGGACTTTGAAGAGATGAGGATTAGGCTTAGTCTTTTCCTTTGAAATTTCGGCTAAGGTAAGGGATAATTGATGATTTATCTGAATTAATTTTAAATATGTAGAGAGGAGGAAAAATAGGAGAATAATAAGTTGAGGCTAGTGTTTGGGTAGGCAACCGAATTTATGAGCAGAGTATTCATCTTTTTCCTTGTTTTCTTTTATTTTCTCATCTCTTTCTCTCTGGCCAAATTTCCTTCTCTTCTTTTCTCAAAATTTTCTTTTCTAGTCAATTCTTCATAGCATCAAAAGCGAAAATAGGATCCTCCTAAGCCCTTGCCGATTCTCTCTAAGTCTCATACTCTCTCTTTTCTTTTCCTTGTTGAAGTCGGATCCCTCTAGTATTCCTCAAAAGTCGAAATTAATTGATTAGCATCTAGGCCATAGCCGAAAAGCTCTGTGGGTTCAAGTAAGGGTGTTGCCGATTTCAATATTAAGGGTAAGGATTTTATTGTCATCGCTTTATTTCTTTTCTTAAAGCCAAATCAAGATTCTAATGCCATTTATGTCTCTTGGCCGAAACTATAAAGGAGGTTTCAAGATTTGTCTCAGATCGACTATAAGGAGGAGATCTTGGGATCTCAATATCTAAGGTAAGGCATGTATTCAGCCAAGGGCCATTCATTATGATTAAATGTTAGAATTGGATTTAACATATGCCATAGTGATTTGACAGATACCCCAATCAAGTAGCAATTTTGGGATTCGGATCCACAAGGTAAGTGCTTAAGATATTCGCCAAGGCCCTATTTAGTGACTTAGATCTATTTTTATTTATTCAAAAGCCGAGAACTAATCTGTGAAGTGATTTAGTGCTAGCCGATTGAAAGGAGGAAACACTACAAAGTTTCGGGATTTGATTAGTAATCAAATCGGCAACAAGGTAAGATTTTGGTTGCAATAATCCTTTGGGATTTGATCATTTGGCTGAATGGCCTTTAGCTAAAATGGTTAGTGTTGGATGAATGTAGGAACTTGAGATCTAGAAGATTAGATCGGGACTTTCGGATTTCATGAACTCGCTAAGTAAATCGGTGTGTATTTACGCTAACTCTTAATAGATTTATGGCATCAATTTAATATATGTGTTTATAATGATGTGAAATGTGGCCAAAGGTACCATGCAATGGTACAAAGTACTCAGCACGTAACCTTAACATTATGTTAATAAATGATAAGAATATTTGGAATATGGCACATATGTGAAAATTGATAAAATGTGAAATAAGGCATAAGGCATGATGTGGCATGATTTGTATGACATGGGGCATATGGGAAATTATTTTATGGGAAGTGATCGGTGGTTTATACCACAATATCTGAATGTGGTGACTCATGTCACAAAATCCGAATGTGGTGACTTATGTCACAAATAATTATCTGGTGGCTATGCCACAATATATAAATAAAGGTGATGAGCATGTCGTCTGCAGCGACTACCTTCGATGATGTGTAGCGGATGGAGGGTCGACTTAGTAGTCCCCACGGTGTGATGGTTGGTATGGGTCATGTGTAGCGGATGGTATCTAGGTTTGGGTTCGGGGTTTGCATCATTATATTTCTAATTGTTATATGTATATGAAACACCTCAAACCCGGCCCACGAGCCTTTACCGGATCTGGTATGTTCCTTGATGTAAACCGATTCAAAATTCTTTTGTGGCATTGGAAACAGAACAATGTGATTTAAAAGAAAGATTATTTTTGGGTTGGGCTCGGGTTGGAAAACAAGTTAATTTTATATTTGAAATCCTTTGACTTTAGGTGACAAAGCATTTAGGGTTTAGTTCATGATAAATTCACTTAGTCCTTTTTTAAAAAAAAAAGAATATTTTGTGGCAAGACAAGTAGAAGTAAAATAAAATAATTCAACTATGGCCTTATTACATCAAATAATTCCCAAATAATAAATTCAAAGCACTCAGAATAAAAAAAAGAGTCCAAAACAAAGGAAAAAAATCTAAACTTCACATGGCCTCCACTAAGCTCCCGCCGGCCCGCCCATCACCGATTGTCACTGAAAAATAATCCCATAAGGGTGAGTCAAAGAGACTCAATGTGTAACCAACACTAAAATTTAACAATTTAGGCGTATGTTCTCATATTTCATGCATATTCATATAATGATAGGAAATAATGATGCAACCCAACCCAAACCTATATGCCATCCGCTACACATCACCCGCATTCATCCTACACACCGTGGGGACTACTAAGTCAACCCTCCATCCGCTACACACCATCGAAGGCGGTCGTTGCAGTGACGTGCTCATCGCCCTTATAAAGTTTGTGGCATAGCCACTAGATACATACTTTGTGTTATGAGACACCATATTCAGATATCGTGGTCTTAGGTCACCACATTCACTTCCTCTTTTTATAATATCCCATATGCCCCCATATAACATACACATTATGCATTATCATGCCTTAATTCACATTCTTATCATATTCACATTCATGGCATAACAAACCATATCATACTCATAGTAGGAGTAGGAAAACGTACCTGGGTACATCGTACCATAGCATGGTACTTTAGCCATATCACATTCTTATAAACATGCTCATATTAAAATATTGCCATAAATCTTATTAAAAGATAGTGTGGGGTACACACCTGATTCGCTTAAGGTTTCCAATCCAAATCCCGAAAAGCTTGATCTAATGCCTTAGATCTTAAATCTCTACATTTAATCAATCATTTAATACTTAGTAAAGAGCCATTCTACTATAAATCCAAATCCTAGTAGGATTAGTACACTAAAACTTACCTTGGTGCCAAATCCAAATCTTCACTATACTCTTCTTGTATTCTACCAAGCTTTAAATCACTTTAACAAATTAGTTTCACCTTTTTAAACGAAAAATAGATCTTAATCAACAATTAAGGCTTTGGTCGAATGTACATATGGACTTACCATGAAATTCTCAAATCCGGAATGTTGTAGACTCCTTCCTTATAATCTATTTGGTATTAAATCCTTCATAGATTAGTTTTTGGCTTTTGAATCATGTAAGAAAATAGATCTAGTGCTAAAATAAGCCTTGGCCGATTGCATATATGTATACTTTACCTTGTGATTTGAAATCCCAAATTTCTATTTACCCTTTGGTATCTCGTCGAAATCACTTTGACACATGTTAGATTAATTTCTAACATGCAAACATGGTAAAAGTGGCCTATGGCCGAATATCTTCCTTACCTTAGATCTTGAAAGATTCCTTCCTTATGGTCGACTTATGGAAGATCCCGAACCTCCCTTCCATGATTTGGCCAAGACCAATAATAGGGATTAGTCCCTAAATTTTGATAAGTCTAAAAATATAAAGAAATGGAAACCGAATTTAAATCTTACCCTTACTTGAAGAAATCGACAGCACCTTTGCTTGCAATCTCTCAAGGATTCGGCTATGAAGACTTGAAGACTAGTCGACTATGGCCTAGATGTGTATCAACACTTTCGGCTCTTGAGGCTTAATGAGATATCGACTAGGGTCTACTTGTGTTGTCGGTTTTGTCAAAATAAAAGAGAGGGGAAAGAGTCCCTTGAGAATTCGGCAATGGTGAACTAAGAAGAAGGGGAATTCGGCTAGAACAATTAGAAAAGAAAGAAGAGACAAGCGCTAACTTGGAGAGAAAAGAGTTAACAAAAGAGAGGCAATTGGCTAAATGAAATTCGGCTGTCCCTCCTATACACACCTAGCGAATTTGTCACCTAAGACCCCTTGGCCGGCCAACTCTTCTCCTCCTTATCAAATCCCAAATTTTTCTCCTCTTATCACCTTATCAAAAATTAATAAAAATAATCCATTGTTTATCACCTAGCTTTGCCGAATTTTAAATAGGCTTAAACTCCTTACTTAAGTTCCTTAGTGCCGCCCATCTCTCCTCTTTTGCCGAAAATAAAAAAACCCAAAATGTTGCTTCCTTTGTTTGCTCAACTCTGGACCTACCCCTAGCTTGTGGCGTCATTTACAAAGGCTTTAAGTGGCGCCTCCAAGCCACTTTACCAAGCCCATTCTTATGTCATATTTCACATATAATTTCTCTTAAAGCCCTTCTAAGCTTAGCTCCTTATTAAAACAAAGAAAAACTTAATATTTACTAAAGTATTTTCCTATTATTCTAAAGTTCACAACATTCATAAATACACATTCATACATACAAAGGCATGCTTCCACACTCAATTAAGCAATTATGCATAAGCCATAATTAGGATATTACTGATTCTACCCCTTAAAATAATTTCATCCCGAAAGTACCTGGCTAGAATAGGTGAGGGTATTGCTGTCACATTGCTTCTTTCGGCTCCCAAGAAGCTTCTTCAGATCCATGGTTACGCCACAACACTTTGACTAGGGGAACTGACTTCCTCCGTAACACTTTCACATCTCGCCCGTAATCAATCGACTCTTCCTCGTAGGATAAATCGCCTTAACGCTACCTCTTCAACTCGAACTACATGAGATGGATCCGATTGATAACGACGTAGCATGGACACATGGAATACGTCGTGCATCCGCTTTAACTCCGGTGGCAACTCCAACCGATAAGCCATCGTCCAACTCGCTTCAACACTCGATAGGGCCTATAAACCTTGGGCTTAGCTTCCTTTCCGACCAAATCTCATCACCTTCTTCCAAGGTGAAACCTTAAGAAATACTTGGTCTCCCACATCAAATTCAATCTCCTTCCATTTGAGATCTGCGTACGACTTTTGTCTATCGGATGCTTCCTTTAACCGTGCCCGAATTATCTCAACCTAAACCTGTATGGGAAGCGTCACAATACAAGTAAAATCCTTTCCCGCCTCCAAATTTGAATCAAGACTGGAGCTTCATTAATACCTTCTAAGCTTTTCAAAGCTCTCCGCTGCTTATTCGACCATACAAAGGGTACTTCCTTCCTCAACAACTTTGTCAAAGGCGAGGTTATTGACGAAAACCCTTCTACAAACCTTCTGTAATAGCCGCCAATCCCAAGAAACTACTAATCTCCGCCACCGACTTAGGTGGTTTCCAATCAACACCGCTTCAATCTTTCTAGGATCCACCCTTATTCCTTGGCAGACACCACATGCCCTAAGAAAGCAACTTCCTAAGCCAAAATTCACACTTGCTGAATTTGGCATAAAACTTCTTCTCCTTCAATACTTGCAACACAATCCGAAGATGCTCATCATGCTCCTCCTCAGTCTTGGAGTATACGAGGATGTCATCGATGAACACCACGACGAACCTATCCAAGTAAGGTTGAAACACCCGGTTCATCATATCCATGAACGCGGCTGGGGCGTTTGTCAACCCGAATGGCATTACCACAAACTCATAGTGGTCGTACCTTATTCTAAAGGCTGTCTTATGGATATCTGCCTCCTTCACCTTCAATTGATGATATCCCGACCTTAAGTCAATCTTTGAGAACACTGCTGCCCCCTTAAGCTGATCGAACAGGTCATCAATCCTTGGCAAAAGATATTTGTTCTTGATGGTCAGCTTATTCAACTGACGATAGTCTATGCACATACGCATAGTTCCGTCCTTCTTCTTCACAAACAGGACTGGTGCTCCCCATGGAGACACACTGGGTCGGATAAACCCACGATCAAGTAGTTCTTGGATTTGAGCCTTGAGCTCCACCAACTCCTTTGGTGCCATTCTATAAGGGGCAATTGACACAGGAGCTGTTCCCGGCAGCAAGTCAATTCCAAACTCCACCTCCCTATTTGGGGGTATTCTTGGTAATTCCTCTAGAAACACATCTTCGAAATCCCTTACCATTCTAACTCCACTAACACCTTCTTCCTTTCCATCTAACGCACTTACAAAGGCTAAAAACGCCTTGCATCCTTTACGAACCATCTTTTCAGCCTTTAGCGTCAAAACTACATTAGACAAGTAGTTTTTTCTTTCTCCTATCATAATGACCGCCTCTTCCTCCGGGGTCCTTAACTCCATTCGCTTAGCTGCACAGTCCAACACAGCCCGATGGTCCACTAGCCAGTCCATTCCAAGTATGAGATCGAACTCTCCAAAGGGAAGTTCCATCAGGTCGGCAGAAAATACCACGCCTTGAATTTCTAAAGGTACACTTGAAAGACCTTATTCACCACTACAGATTTGACCTAGTGGGCTTACTACGATCATCTCCCTACTAGAAGGTTCAAAAGCTATGCCTAGTGTTTCAACTACACTCTAGCAACATGAGAATAGGTCGAGCCCATATCAATCAAAGCATAATAGGGTTTTCCAAAAATAAAAAACGTACCGGTTATGATGCCCAGTGCGTCTTCATCCTCCCTACGGCGAACCGCATAAACCAAACCCAACTGTCTTGCCTCAGTATTAGCAACACCTCGACCCGGTGTTCCACGTCCTCTACCGATACCATTTCCTCTATTATTCGGACCACGACCTCGCTGAGGCTGCTGTTCACCTCTACCAGCCTGATTAATATTCTGAGCTGCTGGTCGATTCCCATCCGATTTCCTTGGGTAGTCCTTAATCATATGGTCCTTTGACCTACATCTGAAACATCCACCTGTCTTCTTCCAGCATTCACCTAAGTGTTTCTTCCCGCACTGCTCACAAGTTCGATATTGCCCTCCAGTACCGGTTTGCTGACCTCGCGACCCATCAACTCTAGGCCTTTTCTGAGTATTCCCAGATGTTCCAGACGACCCAAAACCTCTCTTGTTTCTATTTCGATCAGAGTTTTGCCTTGCAGAGTCCTTAATTCCTTCAGCTACCTTGGCTTTCTCTACTAATGCAGAAAACTCCCGCTCCTGATGTGGAGTGATTAACAATCTCAGGTCATCCCTTAATCCGTCCTCAAATCGGACACACCGCTCATGTTTCGTAGCCACTACTCCTCGAGCATACAGGCTCAGCCTCAGAAATTCAGCTTCATACTCTACTACGGACTTGTTCCCTTCAACCAATCCTAGAAATGCCTTCCTCTGTTCATCAATATAACGTGTGCCGACATACTTCTTTTGATATGCCGCCTTAACATACTCCCAGGTTAGATCCTCAGCAGTGGTGCCATCCCTAACTATTAACCACCATTGATATGCTTCATCGCATAACAGTGCCACCATTCCTTTCAACTTCTCCTCAGGGGTCAGATCAAGCTCATCCATAATGCGCTCGGTTGCTTCCAACCAGTATTCAGCTGTACTGGGTGCCACACCAGATACTCCACGGAACACTTCAGCTCTGTTGGCTTGGAGTCGCTCAGGTACAGACTTCCGAGCTCCCATATTTCCTCCAACACTAGCCACCATTTTCAGAACTCGCAGCACAGCCTATGATACAGCATCACCTCCCGTCTGATCCTGTTGCTCAACACCAACAACTGATGGTGGTGGTGGCAGTGGTACCTCATTCTCAAATCCTTGTCCCGATCTAACGGGTTCTGACACGGTTATTCTACCTCAACCGCATCCTCGTACATTGCGACCACGTCCCCTAGAGCTCATTTCTACGATCGCGCTTTTAGTCTAGTTTAAGAAATTTTATGAATTAGCCCTTATTCCACTAATTATCCACAAGAAGTTTTATGGTAGGAAGTTTAATAGGGGTTCTTTCGATCATTCAAAGTTTCAAGTCTTCTATCCTAATTCACGTAAAAGCACATCCATTCCTTAGTATCTCCCATACATTCACTCTTGGACATTTCGTCGTTTCTATCCTGCAGGTATTTTCGTAATTTGTCCTCTGTGGGTATTTTCATAATTTGTCAAAATAAGGTTCCTTGGTGTTTTTGTCAATAAGGGTATTCGGAAATTTTGCATTCGTGGGTATTTTGGAAATTTTGAAATTGAGGGTATTTTGATAATTAGCCCAGGTAAATTTGTAAATCTTGATAAATCAAGGGTACTTTGGAATTTACAAAACTTGAGGGTTTTTTTTTTTTGAGAATTTGTTTCCCAAATTAGTGTTGTTGGAAAAATTTTTGAAGATCGGGGGTCGTTCTGGTAATTTTATAACTCGAGGGTATTTCGGTAATTTGTAGGTTAGGGGTAATTTCGTAAATTTTTTTCCTTCCATAATCAAGGTATTTTGATATTTTGTAAATTTAGGGTTCCTTTAAGCAAAGTAGTGAAATTTTGATAAGAAGCGAGGTATTTTGAAAATTTGCATAAACCAAGGGCATTTTGTAATTTTACCACTAGGGGTATTTTTGTAATTTTTATAAGTCAAAATATTTTGAAAATTTTCCAAAATAAGTTTTTGCTACTATTTAAGGGTAATTTGGTGATTATAAAACTAGGGTTTTCATAAAAAATTACTACTAGTCCCTTTTGGGTTTAGTTGGGGTTTAGCAGTGTATAAGTCCTCTTGGTTAGGGTGAACCGAGGCTACGCACCAGGTAGGATTTGAGTGGAGAGGAGGTGAGTCACGTGGACTGCTTAAATACCAAGCTCCCACCAAAACCAATACTAGACATGCGCACCATGGTTGCCACACCCTAACTCTCATGACTTAACCATGTGTTTGTTCAATTAGGCATTTAAGTCTTATGTAATTGTTGGGGTAACTAGCCCTAGGGTTCAAGTACTAAATCTCTATTCTACATTCCATTTCTACCCCTTCTACAAGTCATAATATAAATCACACAAGACATCGGAGTACTTACCTGGTGGACTTCGGGTCGGAGACTTAGTGGGCCATGCCAGAAAATCCTGCTTAATTCACAAAAATTCTTTTTGGGCTTAACTTTGAAAACGTTTTGGGCCTTAAACCCAAGGCTAAGAGTTTAAAATTGGGCTCTAATACCAAATTGAAACACCCCAAACCTGGCCCACAAGCCTTTACCAGATCTGGTATGTTCCTCGATGTAAACCGGTTCAAAATTCTTTTGTGGCATTGGAAACAGAACGATGTGATTTAAAAGAAAGATTGTTATTGGGTTGGGCTCGGGTTGGAAAACAAGTTAATTTTATATTTGAAATCCTTTGACTTTAGGTGACAAAGCATTTAGGTTAGTTCATGATAAATTCACTTAGTCTTTTTTTTTAAAAGAATATTTTGTAGTAGGATAAGTAGAAGTAAAATAAAATAATTCAACTATGGCCTTATTACATCAAATAATTCCCAAATAATAAATTCAAAGTACTCAAAATAAAAAAGAGTCCAAAACAAAGGAAAAAAATCTGAACTTCACATGGCCTCCACTAAGCTCCTTGTCGACCGGCCCATCACCGATCGTCACTGAAAAGTAATCCCACAAGGGTGAGTCAAGCAGACTCAATGTGTAATCAACACTAAAATTTAACAATTTAGGTGTATGTTCACATATTACATGCATATTCATATAATGCTTAGGAAATAATGATGCAACCCAAACCCAAACCTATATGCCATCCGCTACACATCACCCGTACTATCCTGCACACCGTGGGGACTACTAAGTCAACCCTCCATCCGCTACACCCATCGAAGGCAGTCGCTGCAGTCAACGTGCTCATCGCCCTTATGAAGTTCGTGGCATAGCCACTAGATACATACTTTGTGTCATGAGACACCATATTCAGATATCGTGGTCTTAGGTCACCACATTCAGATATCGTGGTCTTAGGTCACCACATTCACTTCCCCTTTTTATAATATCCCATATGCCCCCATATAACATACACATTATGCATTATCATGCCTTAATTCACATTCTTATCATATTCATATTCATGGCATAACAAACCATATCATACTCATAGTAGGAGTAGGAAAACGTACTTGGGTACATCGTACCATAGCATGGTACTTTAGCCATATTCACATTCTTATAAACATGCTCATATTAAAATATTGCCATAAATCTTATTAAAAGATAGTGTGGGGTACACACCTGATTCGCTTAAGGTTTCCAATCCAAATCCCGAAAAGCTTGGTCTAATGCCTTAGATCTTAAATCTCTACATTTAATCAATCATTTAATACTTAGTAAAGAGCCATTCGGCTATAAATCCAAATCCTAGTAGGATTAGTACACTAAAACTTACCTTGGTGCCAAATCCTGAAATATTCACTATACTCTTCTTGTATTCGGCCAAGCTTTAAATCACTTTAACAAATTAGTTTCGGCCTTTTTAAACGAAAAATAGATCTTAATCAACAATTAAGGCTTTGGCCGAATGTACATATGGACTTACCTTGAGATTCTCAAATCACTAATGTTGTAGACTCCTTCCTTGTAATCAATTTGGTATTAAATCCCTTCATAGATTAGTTTTCGCTTTTAAATCATGTAAGAAAATAGATCTAGTGCTAAAATAAGCCTTGGCTGATTGCATATATGTATACTTTACCTTGTGGTTTGAAATCTCGAAATTTCTATTTACCCCCTTGGTATCTATCGAAATCACTTTGACACATGTTAGATTAATTTCTAACATGTAAACATGGTAAAAGTGGCCTATGGCCGAATATCTTCCTTACCTTAGATCTTGAAAGATTCCTTCCTTATGGTCGACTTATAGACAGATCCCGAAGCCTCCCTTCCATGATTCGGCCAAGATCAATAATAGGGATTTGTCCCTAAATTTCGATAAGTCTAAAAATATAAAGAAATGGAAACCGAATTTGAATCTTACCCTTACTTGAAGAAATCGACAGCACCTTTGCTTGCAATCTCTCAAGGATTCGGCTATGAAGACTTGAAGACTAGTCGACTATGGCCTAGATGTGTATCAACACTTTCGGCTCTTGAGGCTTAATGAGATATCGGCTAGGGTCTACTTGTGTTGTCGGTTTTGTCAAAATAAAAGAGAGGGGAAAGAGTCCCTTAAGAATTCGGCAATGGTGAACTAAGAAGAAGGGGAATTCGGCTAGAACAATTAGAAAAGAAAGAAGAGACAAGCGCTAACTTGGAGAGAAAAGGGTTAACAAAAGAGAGGCAAATTGGCTAAATGAAATTCGGCTGTCCCTCCTATACACACCTAGCCGAATTTGTCACCTAAGACCCCCTTGGCAGGCCAACTCTTCTCCTCCTTATCAAATCCCAAATTTTTCTCCTCTTACCACCTTATCAAAAATTAATAAAAATAATCCATTGTTTATCACCTAGCTTTGTCGAATTTTAAAGAGGGTTAAACTCCTTACTTAAGTTCCTTAGTGCCGTCCATCTCTCCCTCTTTTTGTCAAAAATAAAAAAAAAAACCCAAAATGTTGCTTCTCTTGCTGCTCGAACTCCAGACCTACCCCTAGCTTGTGGCGTCATTTACAAAGGCTTTAAGTGGCGCCTCCAAGCCACTTTACCAAGCCCATTCTTATGTCATATTTCCCATATAATTTCTCTTAAAGCCTTTCTAAGCTTAGCTCCCTTATTAAAACTAAGAAAAACTTAATATTTACTAAAGTATTTTCCTATTATTCTAAAGTTTACAACATTCATAAATACACATTCATACATACAAAGGCATGCTTCCGCACTCAATTAAGCAATTATGCATAAGCCATAATTCGGAATATTACAGTATATGTATGATCCGATATGCCTGAATCGTTGGGACTTAGTGTTGGTTCTTTGCACATCGAGTCTGCTTGACTCACCCTGTTGTGGGATATTTTTCAGTGACGCCAAAGTGATGCCAAGGCCGGCAGGAACTTAGCGGTGGCCATGCTCATTTCGTAATTTATTTAAATTTGGACTCTTTATTTTTAAGTATTTTAGATTTATTTCGGGATTTGTTTGATGTAATAGGGCCATTAGATTTAAACTGCTATGCATTTTTTTAATTTACATTACGATACGATTATTTTTTTTTAAAGTCAAGATTAAATTATTTTTCCTAAAATAAATTCTTAAAAGTTTTGGAATCTAACCACAAATGGTCTTCAATTTGAAAGTAACTCTAAAACAACTCGACCTTTTTTTGTTATCTCCTAATTTCAAAACTAATAATAAAGTTTTATTAGAACCTGGACTTTTCAATTCGAACCCAACACAGAATAAATTTTCTTCGAAAACCATTCCAAAGTAACATTTTGGTTTAGAATATTTTACTCAAGGAACATACCAGATCCGGTCATGGCTCGTGGGTCGGGTTTGGGGTGTTTCAAAGGATCTAACTGATAGTCTTGTATGGCCTTAGGTGATTTGGAGAGTGTCGTGGTTCGTATTCCAAATCAGGTGTGTAATCTCACACCCATTTTGATGGTTGTTTGTGATGTTCTGTAACACGACCAATAGCCGAAAAGCCAAAAAGCCGGCAACTGGGACCACTCGAGCGTGTGGGTGGTCAAAGTGGTAAATCGAGATACAAGTCATGACGTTAATTCGTTGAAAGTGCCATGAACACTCTCGTGATACTAAGGTCAGAACGGTCTAACCGGTTAAACGGCCAAGTGGGCCTAACGGCTATCCAAATTTCTTGGGCAAAACTGTTGAAAAACTAGCAAATGATAAGTCCGAATGTGAAATCAAATCTGAGGCCGAAATCATGCGAAATGGGCCACATGAGTGTGTGGGCCCGATTGGGCCTAAGATGGATTTTAGGCCCAATAATTCTGTAGAGACCGAAAAAGATTCATGTGTCGCTCGAGGCGATAGTAGGCCTTCGAAAAGGTCATTAGATGAGGAAAATTACCAAAGTACCCTCAGTGGGTAAAAATTACTGTTATACCCTTATAGGTTGATTAGCATGATTGTGTGTTGTAACATCCTGAAAAGGGCCTATGCATTTTGGCCAAATTGTGCTAAAAGACATGTTTTATGTGTTTTGGAATAAATTTGGAATAATTTTGGAAACCTAGAAATGCATGGAAATGGAAATGAAAATGGAAATGGAAATGAAAATGAAAATGGAAATGGAAATGAACATTTTGGAAACTTAGACATTTTGGAAACTTAGACATTTTGGGAAACCCGAACATTTTGGAAACCCGAACATTTAGGAAACACGAACATTTTGGAAACTTGAACATTTTAGGAAACTTGAACATTTTGGAAACTTGAACATTTTGGAAACCCAAACATTTTGGAAACACCGGAAAATACAGATGGCATGAAAATTTTAGGAAACTTAAAATTGACCCTAATGTTGAATTTAAGAGCCCAAGGGGAACTTAGGGCCAAGTGACCCTAAAATATACGATACATGACATTTGCCCCAATAACTAACTTGGAAATGTAGCTCAAGATGCCACCTAAGGTCTTAGGAAATGGCCCAAATACAAGAGGTTTTGGGCTGAGTTTGAGTCATCCAGAAGCAAAAGTCAAGGACTCTTGGCCTAGCAATGCTATAAAAGGAGAAAAGGTCTTTTCCTCTCATCTTTCCAAGTAGCCAAAACCCGAATTTTCTTTTATCTTTAGGTTGATTAGCTTCATTGTCAAGCCAAAACCTTTTTCTTTTGATCCCCGATTATATTTAGCAAAACCACCAAACTCTAGGCAAGGAAGTTATGGTCAAGGCATTAATTTATTTCATACATCATCTTTTGATATATGATTGCATACATGACATTCTACATGGGATTGGGTTATTGATGATCAAAGGAAGTGTGATCTAGTGGAATTATTTTCATTATTTCGAAAACTCACATATTTTGGTGGATACTACCACAATTTGTATAGTGGCCATGCCACGCCAAATATTGTTAATTTTGTAAATTTGGTGGCTTCACACAAATTCGGTTACAATGAGTAGCTTGTCCGCCATCGACGTGTGTAGCGGATGGATGGGTCGATTTAGAAATCCTCACGGTGTGTTAATGGTACGGTGGAGAGTAGCGGATGGCATATAGGTTTTGGGTTTGGGTTGCATCATAATTTCATTATTACATGGACGTGATGATTTGAACATGAATGCCCGATTTATTGAATGATAGTATAGTGTGCACATTGAGTCTCATTGACTCACCCATTGTGGGAATTATTTTTCGGTGATGAGCAAGTGATTGATGGGGTAGGTAGATCATGAGGAGGCCATGCATCAATTGAAGAATTTATTTAATTTGGACTTTATTTAATTTCAATACTTTTTAATTTTATTTTGGGTTTATTTGATGTAATAAGGCCATAAGGCCCAATGGATTATTCTTTGTTTTTACTTTACTTTTTAATATTTTGCTAAGAACTATTTTGAACATGTTACATCAAATTGGATTTACAAGATTAAATAAGTGGGTTTTCAATCTAAGCCCAACTCAAAATAGTAGTTTTCTAAAAATTTTACAAATTTTCTCTAAGTAACGGATGTTTTGAGATCGGTTTACTTTGGTGGTGTGTAAATAATGGATTATTAGGTTTAATGCATACATTATTTGCTTTACCATGCTAATAGGGCTAAGGCCCAATCTATTTTTGTATGGGCTTCACCCAGTTTATGAGCTCAGATGGGCTCACGCCCGATTAATAATCGTTTAGGGATTACACACCGAGTTCCGTAACTCACCCTCGCTTAATCTTGCAGTGATCCCTAGCATTGAGGATTTAGAGTGAGGAGGACTGTGGTGGCCATACATCTAACTTTAGTAAATTTATGTTTTACCTTATTTTGAGTTCTATTTCGATTTGGGTTTAATTTTATGTAATAAGGCCATTGGTTTTTAATTTTCCTTTTAAAATTGCAACTCGACCGCTTTTAATTTGTTAGATTATTGAATATTGAGTTTTCTTAAAACGACAATAACTATTTGCAAAATATCACATCTTTGCAATTCACTGAACCTGATTTCTGCTATAAACAAAGTTTCAGAGACGATAATGATAACAACGTTTTTACAAGAAAACCATAAAAATGAATCTGGTTTTTCACAAACAACAAAGCTCAAAGTTTCAAAAAGAATGCAAATTTTTTAATGAACGCGCAACTTTTTAAACAACCCTTCTATGTGACATGCTAGATCCGGTCATAACATCTAGGCCGAGTTTGGGGTGTTACATTACCAACCAATCAAAGACAATAATATCACCTATTCAAACACCTAATGTCTAACCAATGTGCCCTCATTGACATCACAATTCAAATATTTAACCAACCTAAAACAAACAACCAACCATCCAAACATTCATTCATACTAAATTGCCATACCTAATCTATTATTCTAGCTATTTAGGTTACAAAAAATTTAGAGCTAATCACTTTCAAAACAACAAGCTTGACTATACATTCCAAAACATGGCTAAAAAGCTAAACTATACGAATATATACATTTAAATACTTAATATTCAAAATGTCATTCCATTACTAAAGCTACTATCAACCAAAAGACCTCCTAGTTACATGCCATAACAAAATAGAACATCGCCATACTTGAGTCCGGATCATTACTGGATGCTGAGTTGACGAGATTTTGAAATGTACCTAACCTTCGCACAGAAAACAAAACTATACGCTGAATAAAACATGGTGATAATTCAATAATTCGAACATTAAAAAACAAGATATAAATAAATGTAAATGTTCAAAGTAAATTTTTCTATCAACTTAAATCTGCAATTTCATGGTAACCCTATTTTACTTTATTCAAATATCCATTTCCAATTTGGTTTTAACATACATCTCAAATCACAACCTTTGCTATGTTAATAGCCTTTCTTAAATCATTTGATAATTTAATCATGTAATGGCACAATCCAATTCACATTATAGATCCATATTCCAATTGAACATAAATAATCTATGTTCATAGCTCAATCAAAGATTCCATTTCATTTCATTTAGTATATTACATTTCCATTTCACATATATAAATTTCGTCATTCACAATTATTTCCCTATTAACACGATTCAGACTCGGATGGATACACGGATCCAACCAACACACCAGTTGGCACCTAGTGCCTTATCAGATAAATCTGAAGTCATGATTGTGCCTAGCACTGTAATAAGTTTACACCTAGTGTCTCATCGGTTAAACCAAAGAAAATTTGCACCCAATGCCTCATCAGCTTGAAGTTGAAGTAATCCCTGAACTCATCCCATCCCATGGCATGCCATCTACATCCAACTTAGCCCAAAACAATTAAAAGGGTTCTTATTTTGAATTCTCAATACCAACAAACATATCAAATTTACATCTTTTCCAATATTTATATGTATATATACAATACTCAACTTAGTAACAACCTTATTTATTCCAACATATATACTCAACGCATACATTTATACAATTATATATATATCTCAAATATGCACAATTGAGTCTTCATAATCAACCATCGATTCACATAAGTCTAGTTGAATAAATTTCTCACCTTAAATGCTTACTATGAAAATTAAATCATTATGCATTAATTAATAATTTAGTTTTGATTATAGAAACACAAACCGTATACTTCGAGCTACTCGATGTCGACCTAGTCTTTCCCCTTCTTACTCAAGTATTTCGAGACGACGTTAGCTACAGGAAAAAAAATTAAAATAAATTAATAATACACAATTCAATTATCATTAAATTTCAAATTTTATTCTACATTTGCTTAAACTTCAATTTAGTCCCTAAATCGAGACTAATTTAACCTCCACATTTAGCCTCATATTTTTATACTAATTCACTCTAAGCCAAATTTAGCTCCCTATTTTTCAATTCAACCCCTTAATTTTGAATTTTTTACAATTTGGTCCCTATTGCTCAAAATCAATAATTAACTCTACAATTGACATAGGTATGTCATGGAATTTAACAATTTCCTAAATATACACCTCAACTAACTTCGGAAGTGACCAATCAGTTCTGACTACAATAAAATGGACCGATTTTGCAAATCGATCAACAACTACCCACACTGCATTTTTCTTGCTCGGAGAGAACATTATCCTGTTACAAAATCCATTGTTATGCACTCCCATTTCCATTCAGGAATTGAAATAGGTTGAAGTAAACCAGTGTGAACCTGATGTTCTGCCTTAACTTGCTGACAAGTTAGATATTTAGCTACAAACTCAACTATTTCTCTTTTAATTTCGGGCCACCAATATGACTCTCACAAATCACGATACATCTTCATCCCACCAGGGTGTAAAGAAAAAGGGCTAGCGTGAGATTCACGAAGTATCACCTCTTTTAATTCAGTAACATTTGTAATAAACATTCGATTATGGAACCTCAAACAATCATTTCCATCAATGCTAAAATTTTCTAACAAGCCATCCTGTACCATTTTCTCTTTTCCTCACCAATTTTGTATCATCTAATTGCATTGCTCTGATTTGGTCAAACAACAATGGTTTGACTTTCAATTCAACCAACAAGCTACCGTCATTTCTAATACAAAGTTGAGATAATCATCGCTCACAACTCAACTATTGCCTTCCTAGTTAACGCATCAGCTACAAAGTAAGCTTTAGGATGGCAATCAATAATGCAATCGTAATCTTTCAGAAGTTCAACCTTACGTCACTGTCTCAAATTCAACTCCTTTTGTGTTAGGAGGTATTTAAGACTTTTATGATCGGTATAAATGTGACACTTCTCACTGTATAGGTAATGTCTCTAAATCTTTAAAGCAAAAACTACAGTGGCAAGCTCTAAATCATGTGTCAGATAGTTAAGTTCATGCATTTTTAGCTGGCAAGAAGCATACACAATCACTTTCCTGTTTTGCATTAAAACACAATTGAGACCATTTAAAGAACCATCACTATATACCACAAAATCTTTTCCCAATTCAGGCAAAGTTAGAACTGGCACTTTAGTCAACATCTGTTTCAATTTCTCGAAACTTTCTTAGCACTGATTGCTCCAAACAAACTGAACATTCTTTGTTAGAAGCTTTGTCATTGGCATAGCTATTTTTTAAAATCCATTTACAAATCTCCGGTAGTAACTTGCTAAACCAAGGAAACTATGAGCTTCTGATACATTTCTTGGTGCTTTCCATTGAACAATGGCCTCGATCTTTTTCGAATCAACTCTAAACCCATCAGTCAAAATAACATGCCCAAGAAACACAACTCTGGACAACCAAAATTCACATTTGCTAAGCTTCCCAAATAACTGCTTTTCTCGCAACACTTGCAAAACAATCCATAAATGTTGTTCGTGTTTCACTTCAGACTTCGAATAGATCAAAATGTCATTAATGAAAACTACCACAAATTGATCTAAATATAGTTGGAAAATACGGTCCATGAGATCCATGAATGTTGTAGGAGCGTTAGTCAAACTAAAAGGCATCACCAAAATTTATAATGGTCATAACGCGTACAAAATGTTGTTTTAGGTACGCCACTATCTTTTACTTTCAACTGATAGTAACCTGATCTCAAATCAATCTTATAAAAGACATAAGCTCCTTTCAATTGATCAAATAAGTCATCGATATGAAGTAGGGGGTATCAATTCTTAATCGTTAACTTACTCAATTGTCAATAATCTATACAAAGTCGCATGAAACCATCTTTCTTTTTAACGAATAATACTAGAGCTCCCCAAGGTGATATACTAGGTCATATAAAGTCGCAGTCTAGTAAATATTACCACTGTACTTTCAATTCCTTCAGCTCCATTGGTGCCATATAATAAGGGGATATTTACACTGGAGACGTACCGGGAAGACTTTAATTGTGAACTCAACCTATCGGTCTGGTGGTAATATCGGTAATTCCTCAAGAAACACATTAGGAAATTTGTAAACAATTCGAATCTTGCTGATCTGACTATCACCAATATTTGAGTTAATGACATAAGCCAGAAAATCTTTGCAACCTTGATTAAGGAGTTTATTAGCTCGAACCACTGAAATGATATAATTTGAATGACTCGTTTGGACACCATTCACCTCAATCAAGATACCGTCAACACTTTGAACCACAAACTCTTTTCTTCGAAAATCTAAAATCACTCCATGCTTAGTAAGCTAATCAACAAATCAACAAGAAAGAATATGTTCTGAATTTCTAAAAGACACCGCCTAAATACTTGATCAACTAATACAGACTGCCCCAAAGGACTTTATACAACCATAGATACCTTGGACATCTCAAATTTAAAGCTCCCCATTTTGACCAATTCAGAATTAATGTAAGAGTGTGAAGATCCAGGCTCTATCAAAGCAAAAATAGGCTTAGAATATAATTGGAAGATAATTGTTACAAAATTGGTAGCGTCACCCTCCTCGTGAATCCATACAATGTATGCTCGAGCTGGTGCTCTGGCTTTTGACTGATGAGTAACAGCATCACTCTTTTCTATGGCACCACCTTTAGAAACAAAACCACCACGACTAATTCCATAACCCCTAGATACAGATGTAGACTTCTGAGTAGTGACAGGAATAGTATTATCACTTCTCAGGCACTCTCGAATGAAATGCTCTTGTAATCTGCATCAAAAATAGGCTCGTGTCAATTTCCAACATTCACTCTGGTGTTTTTTTCCCACAATGTTCGCAATTTGGTATCTTAATCTCCCAAGACGGACCTCACACATTACCTACTAACAAAATTGGTTGTCGATCTCGATTTCTGTCAAATCTATTAGACTTAAAGCTTGATCTCCAGTTAACATGTGAATCTTTAGCCCGCTTTGTTTGAGGATGAGAACTAGCAACTCTTGACTACTTTCTTATAGTTCAAGTAGTCTCAACCTTTTCATCAAGACCCAAAGCTTGTTCCATCATTTTGGCTCGCTTGACCAAATCAACAAACTCTGATATTCAATATGACACCAATTGTAATATAAGCTCATCACGTAACCCTCATAGACACCTTTTACAACTCTCAACTTTAGATGGAACAAATTCAACATAGCATATTTACTAACCCACAAAAACTCCCATTCACAATCAACCACTGACATCTCACTCTACTTCAAAAATAAAAAATCTTGTTTTTTATCTTTGAGATACAACTCTTCGACATATTTCTTATGGAATTTCTTTTGGAACAGTCTGCTCATTTCGCAGGTACATTACGTGTCACCATCTGCCACCACGCATACACTTCTCCTTGCAGTAGAGAAATAGCTCAAATTACACATTCACGGGAATTACATTCAATTTGTTGTAAAACATATTTAGTTGATTCAATCCAAACTTCAGCTGCTAAGGGATCAATCCCTTTAAAACCCAAATACTGACAGAATGTGTACTAGATTGAGTGTGACACATAGTTTAGGCCATTTGTTTCGTGTGGACAACACATCCGTGTGTGAAGCCATGTGCCAGGTCGTGTGGGCCACACAAGCATATTGGCCCAAAATTTTGAAACTTTCCCCATAGTCGTACACATTGTTCCGATCGATCATGGGCCTTCCATAGGGTCAGCTTGTATAATCATTCTAACAAAACAAAAATACTTATAGGGTCAGCGTCAGAGGCTTGGTCATTTTCTTAAGGTTTAGTGTAACACCCCAAACCCGGTCAATACACCACGACCGAATCTGGTATGTCACTAAGGAAAATATTTTTTGAAAGAATCGAATTAACAATTAAATTTTTGTGAAAACTCTTTATAATTCTTTATTTGTCGAAAATAAGTTAAAACTGAAATTTTCTTGAAATTACATAAAACTTTAAACCTTAGTTGATAAATCATAGGATAGAAAACATTTATATTTTTTAAGAAAATTCTAAATATCATTTTGAAAATCCTTTTGCAATTGAGTATAGAAACTTGAATTTTGGAAATCACTTAATTTGTTGAAAACATTTAACTTGTAATTTTACTATTGAACTATTCATGTTACCCGATGGTAAGATTTTTAAAACCATTATGAGTTTTTAATTTAAAAACTTTGGGCTCAATTATTAAATTAACCAAGTAATTTATAAGGTATATCTTAAACATATTCAAAACATAAAAATAATCCAAAACATAATTAAATAGGCCTTATTACAAATCCATAAAATATGAAAACCAAATTAAAATAAAGTACCCAAATGGAAGTTCATGTAAAACCAAATTTTATTGCATGGCCTCCTCGAGTTCATCCGGCTCTCATCCAAGAAACTCACGAATCACCCGAAAAGATAAGGGAGAAGGTGAGTCACCAAGACTCATGCATATATTCCTCTCCGGGTAAATACCACATACTTACACAAATTATAACAAAGCAACATATATGTATAATGCACCCAACCTAGCCATCCATAACTCCTTTTCTACCCCATGTGGTACCAAACCACTTGGTGGTGCTAAACCACCGTGACCAAGTCACGATATAAATGTGATACCAAATCACCGTGACCAAAGTCACGAATAATCCATCTGTGGGGCCAACCCACGGTGATACCAAATCACCGGCGACGATCCCATATCTCAAAAGTGGGCCAACCCACGGTGGTATTAACCACAGGACGAGTTGCTATGAGGTGCCAAACCTCCGGTGTCCAAGACACGAATGTGATACCAAATCACTGGTGGTGCCAAACCACTGGTGGTGCCAAACCACTGGTGACCAAAGTCACGATATCAATCTTCCCCATCCTCTAATATTGCCCATGCCAATGCAATAAATAAACAAATCATGTCAATATACTTTGATACGTATCTCATAACAAATATATCCTAAATCGAAGATCATGATTTCTATCCACATGTATTTACAACATATCGAAAGCGGACTTACTCGAATCCTCATTCATACCATCATGGTATCATATCCAAATCTCATCGTTTTTTCCACTTTCATAATATGATTAGTTATAACACATATAAATACATATATAAACCAAGTTATAAAGTGTGTAAGGTACACACCTTTCACCAAAGTAAGAACTAACTTCGGAGATCCGATCTATCGACTATATCACCTTGTCCTACAATCGGCCAATACTTAAATTATAAACAAAGGCCATTCGACCCTACCACTAAATCCAATGAGTTATCGCTTTGAAAACCAAGTCTTACCTAAACTTACCCAAAACGATAGTCAAGATATGAGGCTTAGATTGATTGCTTCCAGCGTTCCGAGGAGACTATAAGAAATCGGTTCTTAGAATGGTTAGAACCTTGCAAACCAATGCCTAAAGATTCGGCCTTTGTCCACAAGAAAGTAACTTGGAAAAGAGAAAAGAATTGAAGGACATACGATCATGAATACTTACCTATTATCCAAAACTGATTGGAGAAAAACCAAAGAGAATCTACCCTTGCATATTCAGCCAAAACAAAAACTTAAAGAGAGTGGGAAGTTTCGGCAATATGGTTATGAAAGAAGAAAGATATGTGTATAAAAGTGAGAAAGTATGTGAGTAGAAAAGAGAATGAAAGAGAGAGAGAGTGTGTTCGATTTTAGCAACAATGGAGAAAAGAAAAGGGAGTTTGGAGAAGAGAGAAATTCGGCCAAGAGAGGACAAAAGAAAATGTGATTATGAACCAATCTCAAGAGAAGAAAAGAGAGAAATATGGGAGAGAGGTTCGGCCAAACACTTCTTTGCCAAAAAGAAAGTGCACAAAAATGGACAAAGTTCAATTGTAGTTTCAGTTTCAAAAGAGCAAATGAAAGAAAGAAAATGGTATTTGGTTCAAACAAAATAAGGCTAAAACCAAAGGCAAATTTACACCAAAAGCACAATAGACATTCGGCCAAGGTGGGAGTTTTTGGAGAGAAAGAAAAACAATACCAAAAGATGCACAAATGCAAAAGTTGGCTAACTATACCCCCTCCCAAACCACCTAACAACATTCGGCCACCCCCCTAAACACCCATGCCGTCCACATACATGCACTAAAGGCCTAGGAATACTTTCCAAAACATTTTCCATATTCCATGCCTTTTGTCCCCTCATCATACCAAAACCTTAAGATTCTTATCCCCAATTTCATGCTTTCCTTAAACAAATATTCAACTTACCAAAAGTTAAGAGTCCAACCTATCATAAATAAGTTTGACCGTCCATCAAAGCAAGGATTCAAAAATAAACCTTCAAAATGCTAAACATGCTACTCGAACCTCTATCCTCAAGCAACCATCCAAACGCCATAACCACTTTGCCACTAACTCCTCATGTGCTTTAATTTAACACTTAAATTAACTTAAGTGTCAAACTCACTTAATCCACTTCATTAAATAAACCATACTAAAAATTATTCTAGCTTCCTAAATAAAATCAAGCCTTCACAAGACTATGCTAACACACAAAATTCATACCCACGCCAACACAAAAATACTCAAATTTTAGGATATTACAAATCTACCCCTTAAGAAAATATTGTCCTCGAAATTACGATCAAAGAGTTGAGGATCTCACGCTTCATCGCATCCTTCGGTTCCCAAGTAGCTTCTTTCACGCCATGATTCCGCCATAAGACTTTCACTAAAGGAACTGTCTTCCTCCAGAACTTTTACATCTCGATCAAGAATCGCACAGTTCTTCTTCTATCGTCAACTGATTCACTTTTATTTCCTCTCGCCACGACATGCGATGGATCGAACGATAGCGTCTAAGCATAGAGACATGAAACACATCGTGAATCGCTCAATTCTACCGCAACTCAAGTCGATAAGCCATGGTCCCACTCGTCTCAACACCTTAAACGCCCAATGAATCTTGGACTTAACTTGCCTTTTCCCTAAATCTTAACACTTTCTTCCATGGCGAGACCTTGAAAAACTTTGTCACCCACGGCAAACTCTATATCCCTCCGCTTGAGATCGGCATAAGACTTCGCCTATCCAAGCTTCCTTCGACGAGCTCGAATCAATTTCACCTTATCCTCGCCACAACCAACTCGCCCTAACATCCGACGCCACCTAACTCGTCCAACATGTAGGTGTGCGACACTTCCTACCATACAATGCCTCATATGTTGCCATCTTAATGCTTGCACGATAACTATTGTTGTATGCGAACTCATTATTGGCAAAAACTCTTCCCACCGCCTCTAAGTCCAAAACACATCCTCTCAAAGATATCCTCTAAAATCTGAATGACCCTTTCCGATCGCTCGCCGATTTGTGGATGAAATGTAATCGAAATCCAATCGCATACCCAAAGCCCGATGTAACACTCTCCAAAACCTCGGCGTAAATCTAGGATCTCGTCAAATGATCGACACGGCACACCGTGCAACCTCACTATCTCACCACATACAACTTAGCTAACCTCAAGCGAGTAATCTACCTTTACCGTAATGAAATGAGTCGACTTGGTCGACGATCTACAATCACCCAAATCAATCCTTCTTACTAGGTGTAAGAGGTAATCCACCGACAAAGTCCATAGTGATTCTTTCCCACTTCCATTGTGGAATCTTCACCTACCAAGTAACCCGGATGGCAACTAATGTTCGACTTTGACCACGACACGCCGACATTTACCCACAAACTCGGTTACCTCCCGCCTGACACTGCCACCAAAGCGCTCTCTCAAATCCCAATACATCTTACTACCTCCCGGATGCATAGTATATGGGTCGCTATGTGCGTCCCGAAGAATCCTTTGCCTCAACTCTACATCCTTTGATACAAGCTCTCCCTTAAAAACACGGGACTCCATTCTTTGGACAAACTATAATTTCTAAACCTCCGTTCTGAACTTGCAATCTCCGATCATTCAAACTATCATCCTCTAACTGTTTCTCCTTGATTTGCTCTAACCAAGTCGGAATGACTTACAATTCAGCCAAAAGACTTCCATCGTCATATAAGCTAAGACGAGCAAACATCGATCTTAAGTCAGATACAACCTTACGGCTCAACGCATCTGCCACCACGTTAGCCTTGCCAGGATGATACTCAATCGAACAGTCGTAGTCCTTCAACAACTCAATCCATCTACGCTGTCTCAAGTTCAAATCCTTCTGAGTCAGAAGATACTTAAGACTCTTGTGATCCGTGTAGACTATCGACTTCTTTCCGTACAAATAGTTTCTCCAAATCTTCAAAGCGAAAACCACTGCTGCTAATTCCAAGTCATACGTTGGATAATTAACCTCATGTGGTCTCAAGCGTCGAGATACATAAGCCACTACTTTCCTTCCTCGATCAAGACACATCCCAAACCAAGATGTGATGCGTCACAAGAACCGTGAATTCCTTGCTGCCTCAAAGTTGAATTAAACCGAGCTTCAAATGAATCTTCTTCAACTTGTCAAAACTTTCTTCGCTTCTTGGTCCACACAAATGGAACTCCTTTCCTCAACAACTTAGTCATAGGTGCGGCGATCAAAGAAAATCCTTCCATAAACTTTCGATAATACCCCGCCAGACCTAGGAAACTCTGAATCTCAGCCATTGACTTAGGCGGCTTCCAATCCAACACTGCCTCAATCTTTCGAGGATCCAATCTAATCCCCTCGGCTGATACAACATGACCTAAGAAAGTCATCTCCCTAAGCCAGAACTCGCACTTACTAAATTTGGCAAAAAGTTACTTTTCCCTCAAAATCTGCAACACTACTCGCAAATGCGCATCATGATCCTCCTCTGACTTTGAGTATACCAAAATATCGTCTATAAATACCACAACAAACCGATCCAAAAGCTCTTGAAAACCCGATTCATCATGTCCATGAATGCCGTCGATGCGTTAGTCAACCCAAATGGCATCACCAGAAACTCGTAGTGCCCATACCGAGTGCGAAATGCCGTCTTATGGATATCAGCCTCTTTCACCTTTAGCTGATGATATCCGGACCTTAAATCAATCTTGGAGAAAAGCGGACCCTTTAAGTTGATCAAACAAATCATCTATCCTCGGAAAAGATACTTGTTTTGATCGTCGACTATTCAATTGGCGGTAGTCTATACACATCCGCATCGAACCATCCTTCTTCTTGACAAAAGTACCCAAGGCGCTCCCCAAGGCGTAAACACTTGGTCGAATGAAACCTCGATCCAACAACTCCCGAATCGAGCCTTCAATTCCATCAATTCCTTGGTGCCATCCTATACGGAGCTATAGACACCGGCGTAGTGCTAGATAACAGATCTATACCGAATTCGACTTCACGATCCGGAGGCAATCCGAAAGTTCTTTAGAAATACGTTAGCATAATCCTTTCTCAGTCACGAACATTTTCCACGGGAGACTCCTTAGCTTCCAAAGCACACATGAACCACAAGCGCCTCACACTTCTTCCCGACCATCTTCACGACTTTCAATGCAGATACCACGTTAGATAGAAAATCTCTTCTATTACCTATCATGACCACTTCTTCACCTTTCATTGTCTTCAAAACCATGCGCTTAGCGGCAATAATCCAAACTTGCTCGGTATTTAACCAACCAGTCCATCCTAAGAATCGATCGAACTCCTCAAACGGCTAGTTCCATCGGATCACCATTTAACACTACCCCTTGAAGTTCTAGGGTACATCTCTATATAGCTTATCTACTTCTCAGAGTGACCTAGAGGACTAAGTACGGTCATCTTCCTAGAAGAAATCTCAAAATCTAAGTTCATAGTCTCAACATACTACTAGCAACATACGAATGTGTCGAACCCACATCTATCAAAGTAGTATATGGAACACCAAAGATTAAGAACGCACGGTTATGACATCCGTGCGTCGCCTCCTCTCGATGTCTTCGCAAGATACACCAAACCAGTTTGTCTTGCCTCGTTGTTGCTTGCACCTCGCAGATGCTTCATGGCCTTGACTAGAACCATTACCTCCTCTACCACTACCATGATCTCTGCGGTGACGGTCCCTCCTTTCTCGAATCGAACACGACCATGACCTTCAGATTGATTCACGGCTTGCTTACGTGGGATGCCTCTCACACGATGATCCAAATGAACCACACTCAAGTAGCCTTTTCCTCCTGGTCCAACATTCACCCCAATGAAATTTCCACATCGGTTACACCGTCTTTGGTCCTCGATTAGCGATATGAGCCTCCCGGTCGATTCGCCCATTTTGCCTAGCCCTTTTCGAACATTACCGGTGACATAGATGATCCATATCCTCTCTTATGCTTATTCCGATCATAGCTCGCGCAGATTCCTTTATTCCTTCACTATCTTAGCCTTTTCCACCAAAAAGCAAACTCGCTCACGATGTGGAGCAATCAACAATCTCACTTGTCCTTCAAACCATCTTCGAATCGGACACATTGCTCGGTTCAAGCCACAATACCTCCAAAGATAACGGCTCAATCTTAAGAACTCAAACCTCATACTACGATACGGATTTACTCCTTGGACGAAACTCGAAATGCCTTACGCAAGCATCAACATAACTAGACCCAATATATTTCTTCCGATCTGTTGCCTTAAAGAAGTCCCAAGTGAGATCCTCTATTCTGACACCATTCCAACCGTGAGCCACCATCGATATGACTAAATCACGAAGAAGCGTCATATCCCTTTCACTTTTCCTCGGCATTCAAATCCAGATCATCCATGATTCGCTCCGTCGCCTCTAACCAATATTCAACCGAGCTGGGAGCTACGCCCGAAACACCTCAAAATACCTCGGCTCCATTAGCTCAGAGTCGCTCAGGTACAAATTTTCGAGCTCCCGCGCCTCCACCTACTCCAGCTACCCTCTCAAGAACTCGCAGCATTGCCTGAGACACTGCGTCATCCCCCGTTTGATCCTGATGCTCAACTCCAACCGCTGGTGGTGGAACTGGTGGTACCTCATTCTCGGATCCTTGACCCGACCTCACTGGCTCAGACACAGCCATCCTACCACGACCACGTCCACGCATAACACGACCTCGACCTCGAGTACTCATATCTAAAGTCTCGACTTATCTGATTTAAAAGTTTTATGCATTAGCCATTATTCCACTTTCTTTAAAGCACAGATTTTATGAAAAATTTTATTAAGAGGTTGTTTCGCGAGTACACCAAACCTATAGTTTTGGGTCTCTAAAGTAGTTCCTACTACTATATAGTCATATCAACATCACTAAAATCATATCATCAAAATCAACAGTTTTGATGTACTTACTGTATGGATTGATGCTTGGGAGACTAGGGCCATGCCTTTCCAATCATAAAATTTTCAACAAAACATTTTAAAACCATACTTCAAATCATTTTGGGCCTCGGGCCCACAATTGAGCTTTTGAACTTGGCTCGATACCAATTTGAAACACCCCAAACCCGATCAATGCATACTAATTAATCGGTATGTCACTAAGGAAAATATTTTTTGAAAGAATCAATTAACAATTAATTTTTTGTGAAAAACTCTTTGTAATTCTTTATTTGTCGAAAATAAGTTAAAACTAAAATTTTCTTGAAATTACATAAAACTTTAAAACTTAGTTGATAAATCATAGGATAGAAAACATTTATATCTTTTAAGAAAATTCAAATATCATTTTGAAAATCCTTTTGCAATTGAGTATAGAAACTTGAATTTTGGAAATCACTTAATTTGTTGAAAACATTTAACTTGTAATTTTACTATTAAACTATTCATGTTACCCATTGGTAAGATTTTTAAAACCATTATGAGTTTTAATTTAGAAAACTTTAGGCTCAATTATTAAATTAACCAAGTAATTTATAAGCCATATCTTAAACATATTCAAAACATAAAAATAATCCAAAACATAATTAAATAGGCCTTATTACAAATCCATAAAAATATGAAAACCAAATTAAAATAAAGTACCCAAATGGAAGTTCATGTAAAACCAAATTTTATTGCATGGCCTCCTCGAGTTCATCCGGCCTCATCCGCAAACTCACGAATCACCGAAAAGATAAGGGAGAAGGTGAGTCACCAAGACTCGATTCATATTCCCTCTCCCGTAAATACCACATACTTACACAAATTATAACAAAGCAACATATATGTATAATGCACCCAACCTAGCCATCCATAACTCCTTTTCTACTCCATGTGGTACCAAACCTTTGGTGGTGCTAAACCACCGTGACCGAAGTCACGATATAAATGTGATACCAAATCACCGTGACCAAAGTCACGAATAATCCATCTGGGGCCAACCCACGTGTGATACCAAATCATGGCGGCGATCCCAAATCTCAAAAGTTGGGCCAACCCACGGTGGTATTAACCACGAGGGACGAGTCGCTATGAGGTGCCAAACCTCGTTGTCCAAGACACGAATGTGATACCAAATCACCGGTGGTGCCAAACCACCGGTGGTGCCAAACCACCGTGACCAAGTCACGATATCAATCTTCCCCTCCTCTCATATTACCTATGCCAATGCAATAAATAAACAAATCATGTCAATATACTTTGATACGTATCTCATAACAAATATATCATAAATCGTAGATCATGATTTCTATCCACATGTGTTTACAACATATCGAAATGGACTTACCGAATCCTCATTCATACCATCATGGTATCATATCCAAATCTCATCGTTTTCCCACTTTCATAATATGATTAGTTATAACACACATAAATACATATATATACCAAGTTATAAAGTGTGTAAAATACACACCTTTCACCAAAGCAAGAACTAACTTCCGGAGATCCTATCTATCGTGACTAGATCACCTTGTCCTACAATCGGCCAATACTTAAATTATAAACAAAGGCCATTCTACCTACCACTAAATCCAATGAGTTATCACTTGAAAACCAAGTCTTACCTAAACTTACCCAAAACGATAGTCAAGATATGAGGTTTAGATTGATTGCTTCCAACGTTCCGAGGAGCCTATAAGAAATCGTTCTTAGAATGGTTAGAACCTTGCAAACCAATGCCTAAAGATTCGGCCTTAAGAAAATAACTTGGAAAAGAGAAAAGAATTGAAGGACATACGATCATGAATACTTACCTATTATCCAAAATTGATTGGAGAAAAACCAAAGAGAATCTACCCTTGCATATTCGGCCAAAATAAAGACTTAAAGAGAGTGGGAAGTTTCGGCAATATGGTTATGAAAGAAGAAAGATATGTGTATAAAAGTGAGAAAGTATGTGAGTAGAAAAGAGAATAAAAGAGAGAGAGAGTGTGTTCGATTTTAGCAACAATGGAGAAAAGAAAAGGAGTTTGGAGAAGAGAAATTTGGCCAAGAGAGGACAAAAGAAAATGTGATTATGAACCAATCTCAAGAGAAGAAAAGAGAGAAATATGGGAGAGAGGTTCGCCAAACACTTCTTTGCTAAAAAGAAAGTGCACAAAATGCACAAAGTTCAATTGTAGTTTGGTGTTGAAAGAGCAAATGAAAGAAAGAAAATGGTATTTGGTTCAAACAAAATAAGGCTAAGACCAAAGGCAAATTTGCACCAAAAGCACAATAGACATTAAGCCAAGGTGGGAGTTTTGGAGAGAAAGAAAACAATACCAAAAATGCACAAATGCAAAAGTTGGCTAACTATACCCCCAAACCACCTAACAACATTCGCCACCCCTAAACACCCATGCCGTCCACATACATGCACTAAAGGCCTAGGAATACTTTCCAAAACATCCTCCATATTCCATGCCTTTTGTCCCCTCATCATACCAAAACCTTAAGATTCTTATCCCCAATTTCATGCTTTCCTTAAACAAATATTCAACTTACCAAAAGTTAAGAGTCCAACCTATCATAAATAAGTTTGACCGTCCATCAAAGAAAGGATTCAAAATAAACCTTCAAAATGCTAAACATGCTACTCGAACCTCTATCCTCAAGCAACCATCCAAACGCCATAACCACTTTGCCACTAACTCCTCATGTGCTTTAATTTAACACTTAAATTAACTTAAGTGTCAAACTCACTTAATCCACTTCATTAAATAAACCATACTAAAAATTATTCTAGCTTCCTAAATAAAATCAAGCCTTCACAAGACTATGCTAACACACAAAATTCATACCCACGCCAACACAAAAGATACTCAAATTTTAGGATATTACATTTAGTCTCCGTATGTTGATATTTCAATTGATAAATGAACATTGATTATAGGTAATTGGTATGCTAAACTTAATTTGATGTTAAAATGGCTATGTTACATTATTCATATATACATTTTGACACTTTAAATTGAGTGCATTCTTGACTGAAATTATGTTATGATTGATTGGTTATATTGGCAATATAGCATGGTGGATCCATTGGATATAGTTGGCATGCCATAGGATTTGTGAGTACTCACCATATTGATATGTTATTTGTGAGCAATGAGGCTCGAGGTGGACTGATTTGGAGTAGAAAAGAGAGTGTCGAGCTTGTGTCTCCACTCAACGAGACTGATTTGAGGAGATATAAGGGAGCGTATGCCTTTGACCCACTCAATCCAGGATTGATTCTGATTCTGATTGGGGGTAAGGACATTCGTTTATTCGATGTATGATCACTCGATTAAGCCATGATTGTATATGCCAATATAAATGTATGAAACGTTATATGCTAAATTGATGATTATATGCCATGATTAATTATGATTTTTGATACATTGTTAAGCATATGACATTGAACTATTATGGATTGATATTGTGATTGAAAATTAGAATTTGATTGGTTTCAATTTAAGCATGATTTGGGTGCTAATTACTCGTCTTTTTATTAGCATTCACTGAGCTTTTTAAGCTCACACCCTCACGTTTGTACAGTAAACCGATGGGATTGAGGAGCTCAGGAGTCGAGCATGAAAGTTCCAAGGGATTAAGGCTCAGTAGAGATTTAGTTACACATTTTAGAGATGTTAACCAGGCATTGTGGAACTTCCAAGACCTAGTTTAATTTTGGTTGTAGTTGAACTTGGACATTGGACATTTTTAATTATGGATAGTTTTATAATATCATATATGCATGTTTGAGTTTGAGTTTGATTATTGAATAATTTACGGAATATTTTTGCTTGATAATATGGTGATTGATAACACGGTGTGTGAGGCATGAAGTTTACACTAACCATTGTTTAAATGAAGTTTCCATGGAGTGGTTTACTAGCGACTAAGGTACTCCACGTGTTTGAATTAATCAGTGGGTGATATGCATAAAATTGAATGTTTAATTCTATTTAATTGAGGCTTCATTGGTGTTAATAAATTCAATTGAAGGTATATGAATATGTATGATATTTAATTGTAGCTAAATCAAGTTTAATTGGCCATTAAAATACTTGAAATCAGGTTTGAAATCAAATTTTTCGCACAAAAAAAAATTGCAGTGGACTGTTGGGGGTTTGAATTCTGATCTTTTAAATTTTTCTCCAATCCATTTAAATTACAAATTAGTCTTGTAAGTAGATAAGTCTAATTATAGCTTTAAATCATAAGGAAACTTGATAAAATTATTGGATTTGACTTGTAATTGATAAAATTTGTTAGAAATGCACTCAATTTAATATTCGGGTATAATACTTAAAGTTTGAAATTGTTACATTTAGTCCTTAATGATAAAACTTGAATTAGACATAGAAAATAAACTTGGATTAAGCTAAAATTTTTAGAGATTGCATAAATTGACTAAAAGAGGGTTGATAAATGTATAGATTTAAATTTGAGTTAGTTTAATTGTAGGTGGTAAAATGACAAAAATGCCTTTAGGTTAAATTACTTATAAAAAGCTTATAATTGGTTCACAAATTGCTTCCACATTAATAGTTAACTAATAAATGGATAAGATTGAAGTGTTATAAGGTTAGGGTGTGCATTGGGAGGTGGTTATCAGAGAGTCACTTAGGTGGCTAATGTAGCACTTCAAATTGAGGCGATTCATCCCAGTCGGGTTTAGGGTGTCACATTTGGTGTTATCAGAGCCATGTTAGGATTAAAACATTAAGTTAGCCTAGGTTTGTTGAATATTAAAATAACGATCTTGGATTTATGATGTTTGCTTGCTTATGTTGTTTGAAACAGCAAGTTTTGCCTATGCATGTTCTTTCAGATATAAATTGTTACTGGGGTAGGATTTGGGAACAAAATTCCCTATAGGAATTGTACTTAGTTAATCTTGGATCTCTTGCTTATCGGGTCAGATAAGCCGTGTTGAGCACTTCATGTCAGAGATGGTCGGGGCGTTATAGCGCATCGCTGGTGCCAACGCTGCTCCAGCTTGTTAAGGCTTGCCACTGGAGCGTTTTCGAGCTCTGGGTGGTAAAGAGTTTTGTGATGTTAGGGGAGGTGATTCGACACATGCCGAGTATTGGTTAAAGGGCGTCGTTCGTATTCTTCGTCAGATGGGTTGTTCTGGCGATAATAAGTTAGGTTGTGATGTGTCACTATTGACAGACGACGCTCACAGATGGTGGTTGACTATCGAGAGTGGTACTACACCGGATCATTTGACTTGGGACTTCTTCTTATCGTTGCTTAGAAAGAAGTTCATGGGCGAGCAGTATCTCGAAGCGAAGAGACAGGATTTTATGAATCTCGTCCAGGGTACTCTGTTAGTAGATGAGTACGAGGCTGAGTTTGTTCTGTTGAGCCAGTACGCTCTCAAGTTGGTGGCTCATGAGGTGAGCCGTTGTAAGAGGTTCAGGTTCAGACTGAACCATGAGATTAAGCTCTATTTGGTTGCTAAGAGTTTCGAGGTCTTTAATGAGTTTGTTAAGAAGGCTCGTGCGCTTGAGGAAACTTTAGGAGAGGAGCCTAAAGTTATTTCATTTGGAGCTGTTAAGAGGACAATCGATGTTGCTAGTGGTTCTGGTCGTAAGGGAAGATAGGTAATTCATGTAGATCTGATCGACGTGTTACCAGTGGTCGTGGTCAGGATAAACAGGCCAGGAGAGTCTAGGCTGGTCCTACTAATCAGGGTCGTACTGTGTGGACTTTGTGTGAGCATTGTAATGGTTAACATCCGGGAGAGTGTTGGAGGTCGATGGGTTCTTGTCTTGCTTGTGGTTCGATAGAGCATTGAGTTAGCGACTGCCCGAGGAGAGCACTTGTTGTTCACAATCATCCTATTGGTTTTGCTGCTGTACCTACTCTGGCTCGAGACAGAGGTTGTGATAGAGGTACTGGTTAGCGTGGTGCTATTTGTGGTGGTGATGGTAGTCCAGCCAGAGTTTATATAGTGATGGAGCCCCGGACTAGAGACACGACTGATGTTATCGCAAGTACTTTCACACTACATTCTTTTCTAGTTCTAGCTTTAGTTGATTCTGGTGTAGCAAGATCATTTATTTTGAGAGTCATAGCTAGAGAGTTGGGGATTGATGTAGAGACTTCTAGTTTGAGTGTTGTGGTTAAGAGCCCTCTAGGTGATATTGTAGTGGTGGATCGGGTATATCATCATTGTCCTCTAATGGTTCAAGGACATGTGTTTCGGGTTGATCTATTCGAGTTGCCCTTTTGGGGTTTTGATGTCATTCTTGGCATGGATTGGTTGTCCAAGCATTAGCGAATGTGGATTGTAAGGTGAAGTTGGTGACCTTGTGTGGTGCTGGTGGTTCCGAAGTGGTTGTTCTGAGAGAGAAGTTAAGTTGTTTTCCAATGTGATATATTAGCTCCGTGCCGAGAAGTTGGTCTAAAAAGGTGGCAAAACTTATCTAGCCTATGTCCTGAATGTCGATACTAAGGAGATAAGGTTGGATGAGATTCGGGCTATTTGTGATTTTTCGGATGTGTTTTCTAAGGAGTTGCCTAGTTTTTCGCCAGATAGAGAAGTCAAGTTTGGTATTGAGCTCTATCCCAATACTACTCTAGTGTCTATTGCGCCCTACCACATGGCGCCAAAAGAACTAAAAGAGTTGAAGCTGCAGTTGTAAGAACTTTTGGATCATGGGTTCATTCGTCCGAATGTGTCTTCATGAGGATCACCAATGTTGTTTGTTAAGAAGAAGGATGGGACTTTGAGGCTGTGTATCGACTACTGCCAGCTGAATAAGTTAACCATCAAGAATAAGTATTCGTTACAGAGAATGAATGATCTTTTTGATAATTTTTGAGGAGCTTCATTTTTCTCAAAGATTGATCTACGGTCTGACCAGTTAAAGGTTAACGATTCAGATGTAATGAAAACTCTTTTCAAGACTTGGTATGGTAACTATGAGTATCTTTTCGTGCCATTAAGATTGACAAATGTACCTGCTATGGACATGGTGAATTGAGCTTTCCACTCCTACTTGGATAGATTCGTGGTGGTCTTTGTAGACTATATATTGGTGTATTCTCGATAGAGGATGAGCACGATGAGCACTTAAGATTGGTTCTGTAAGTTTTGCGAGAGAAGCAATTGTATGCGAAGTTGAGCAAGTCTAAGTTTTGGCTTCATGAGGTGGTTTTTCTGGTTCATGTCCTTTCAGCTGAAGGTATTTAGGTTAATCTGAATAAAGTTGAATCGATTTTGGATTGGAAGCTATCGAGGTCTATTTCTGAGGTAATGAGAATTTTAGGGTTAGCTGGTTATTATCGTCACTTTGTCAAGGGGTTTTTGAGCTTTACTACTCCTTTACCAAAGTTGCTTCAGAAGAACACTACCTTTGAGTCGACTGTTGAGAGGCAGAAGTGTTTCGAGTAGCTGAAGTTGTTTTAACTAAAGCACTGTGTTGACATAGCCAGAATTGGTTAGGAGTATGTCATCTACATTTATGCTTCTTATGCGGGTTTAGATTGTGTGCTAATATAAGAGGGTAGGGTAGTTGCTTATGCCTCAAGTCAGTTGAGGCTACGTGAGTATAACTATCAAACACATGATTTAGAGTTGGTTTCGTAGTCTTCGTGCTCAAGATTTGGCGTCACTATCTATACGGTGAGAGGTGTGTGATTTACACCGATCACAAGAGTCTTAAGTATCTCCTGACCCAGAAGAAGTTGAACTTGAGACAGAGGCGTTGGATCGAATTGTTGAAGGACTATATTTGTATGATCGAGTACCAGTCAGGGAAGGCGAATGTAGTTGCAAATGCTCTGAGTCGCAAGTCTTCGGCTGATTTGAGGGCTATGTTTGCGAGGCTATCTATTTCGGAGCATAGTGGCCTATTGGCTGAACTTCAAGTGAGATCGGTTCTTTCGCAGCAGATTCGTGAGGTCAGCCTTTCGATGAGAGTTTGGCCCATCAGATTCATCAAGTTGAGTTGGGAGTTCATGAAGATTTTTATCTCAACTCTGATTGTGTTATGTGTTTTCGAGGTCGTTTATGCGTTTGGAGGACAAAGATCTTAAGCACTTGATTCTTACTGAGGTACATAGCAGTCCTTATATTATGCATCTCGGTGGGAACAAGATGTATCAAGACCTCCAGGTTCTGTATCGGTGCCCTAGGTTGAAGAAGAATGTTGCCAACTTTGTTGCGAGATGTTTGGTTTGTCAAAGAGTGAAAACCGATCATCTGCATCCGTCTGGTTTGCTTCAGCCTATTCAGATTCCAAAGTGGAAATGGGAGCGAATTACAATGGACTTCATTTTGGCTTTTCCTTTGACTCCGACTTGTAAGGATTCGATCTGGGTGATTATGGATTTTTTAAATCGGTCAAATGCGACATTCGCTTTAAACCAGTTAGCTAAGCTCTATATTTGAGACATTGTTCATCTTCATGGAGTTCCTATTTCAATTATATCAGACTGAGATCTACAGTTTACTTCAAGATTTTAGAAGATGCTGCACGAAGCTTTGGGTTTGAAGCTTCATTTCAGTTCAAATTATCATCCGTAGTCCGATGGACAATCTAATAGGGTGATTCAGTGTAACATCTCGAAATTGGGCCTAGTGGAATTAGGCCCATTGGGCCTTGGGCATGGAGTGTTTAAATTTTTTTGAGAACAAGAGAACGACATTATTTCAAGTTGGACTTATTAGGAAGGTGATTTTGGAAAGTTACGGGGTTTCTAAGAAGTTCCGGGTTCAAGTTAGGCTATAGGAAAATTTGTGTTTAAACATTTTAAGGAGAGATAGTAAGTGGCATTAATGCTTAAGGAAATAAGTGTGTATTTTGCTAGCATAATTGAGCATATGGCAAGGAGGTTGTGGCGTCAAGTGGAGAGCATGGAGGGAAAGGGTTCAAATCCCATCTTTTGCAAATTTTAGATTTATTTTTGTGTTTCTCTTCCAAGTGTCAGTCATGTCATAAATAAGGTAAGGAAGACTTTATATTTAAGGAAAGAAGAATAAGAAAATATGGTATGAAGGAAAACAAGGGAAAATGAAGAAAATAATCAAAAGAAAAAGGCAAGGGGGAAACATGTTGGCCTATTATGTGGAGGATGTTTGGGAAAGAATATTTTGGGTCAACACTCATCATTTTGGTGCTAGGAACACACGATTTTGGGAGGGGAAACTTGGTAGCGAATTTCCTTTAGGCATTTTTCAATTTCCGTGCTTGAAAGGCTAGTTTCTATTTAGCATTTTTGAGTTTTCTCTTTTCTAATCTCTTCTCTTTGCTTGCCAAAACTCTAAAGCCAAAATTGTACACCTTTCTCCTTTCTTTTGCCGAAACTTTCAAGCCATTCTTTGTTGCTACTTATCATTCTCTTAGCCTTTGTTTCGGAAGTTGATTGGTAAGTGGATGATTAGGCCGAATAATGGTGGTAAGATGTTACTTTTTGTTTCAATGTTTTGCGCCGCTCATGTGATTCTATTTTGTGGTGATGATATCAACTTCTTGCTCTTGTGGAAGGGCTGAATATTGGATGAAGGCTAACCCCTTTGGTACATCACTTATTTATTTTTAGGAACTCGTTGCAATAGCCAAAGTGCAAGGCTGGATTTTAAAACCTAGTAGGGAAGGATCACGATTGTGGGGGCAACCAAGAGTGGTTCTTTAGGAAATCGAAATCGGGTGTGTAATCTCACACCTCTCTAAATATTTGCATGAAATGTTTTGTGATTCATACGAAAGATTGAAAAACTGGAAACCGGCATCTGTGACCACACGGGCATGCGTATGTTCGTAGTGGAAACCATATTTTGCAATGAAATAGTTTTTGGTTAGCAGCAGTGACCTGATTTTGAAAAATCACGAAAAATAGGAGAAAGGGAATTAGAAAGTGAATAAGATATAAGATTAAAGCTTATTGTGTCTATTTTTATATGAAAGAAATAGAGTAGGAAGAGGAATTTTATATTCGTGATATTTTAATTTTAGTGAGGCGGTTACGAATGACTTCATAGTTCCTATTACATCTTGGAAAAATCATTAAAAATTGTACAAAGTGAATTATGAGTTATAATTTATATTTATAGATTCCTTAGTGAGTAAATTTTTAATAGAAACAAGTAGGAGCAACATATGAAAACTATACAATGAGATACTTGATTTTAGGGTAAGAGACGTCTGAACCATTGGTCAGTGAAATAGGGGAATCTTTAATGAATAATGTACTAAATGGCTAACCTAAAAATTCTAGAAAAATTATAGTAAGAAGATATATGAGTCTAGTTTCAAGGAAAATTATGGATCTAAATTTCGAGTTTCCTAACTCGAGTTATAGTCAATTTAGTCAATATGATGCAGATGGACAGTTTCAATTTTTATGCCCCAATTAGTAGTTAAGTTCGGGGTTGCGAAATTATGAAAATACCCTCAATGGGTAAAATTATCAAAATACCCCTGGGTTACGAAATTACAAAAATACCCTCGATGGGTAAAATTACCGAAGTACCCCTGGGTTACGAAATTACCAAAATACCCTCAATAGATAAAATTACTGAAATACTTCTAAATGGATGAAGATGACTGTTACACTCTTATTCGTGGTTGAATATTGTGTGTATGATTGTTATTACACTTTTTTATGTTGATACATTGCGTTTCATCATGTGCATGGGGCGGAAATCTGAATGAAGAGAAGTGTAGCCTAGTGGCATTGCCACAAATTATTCATTATAATATTTACTTATGATTTCGATGGCTTGGCCACAACAAAAATATTATAAATGGCAACTTGCCTGTGAATTATTATAAATGGCAACTTGCCTGCGAATTGGTGTGAGTGGGGTGGGTTGACTTGATCCCCACAGGTGCGATTGGCTGGTCGGGGGTGTGATGGATGGATAGGTTGGGTTGCATACATTGCACTTATATATATATATACTGTGATGTAAATGGGCTTCGGCCCAAGATTATGCTATAGGGGCTCAGGCCCAAGATGTTGCTTTACGAGTTCAGACCTAGTGGATGACGGTAAGGGGATTATGCATTGAGTTCTTGTAACTCACCCTCCTTTCTTTCTTATTCCTTGTAGGTAATGCTCAGTGACGAGGACTTAGGCCCATGGATGACTCGGTGGAGGCCATACTTTGGAAATAATGTTTTTGAATATTAGTAAACTTCTTTTCCATTTATTTCGTTACTTTTACTATTTTGGTTTTTAAGTTGTAATAAGGCCTCTGGGATAAGCTTATTTTTCTTTATGTTTAGTCGTACTTATTATCTTGCTTGAAATGTTTTAAATGGGGATTTTCTAAAATCATAAATAATGGTTTTTCGAAGTTGATTAACTAAAGGATTTTACAATATGTTTATAAATAATTTAACTCGGAGTTTCTTTCGAAATTATCAACGTCATTTTTAAAAAAGTCACAGTTTTAAAATATCACGAATTTGAATATCAAATCTTCAATTAACCTCTCGAGATTTAAAGTATTTTATGAAGGTTTTTGTTCAAACTTGATTTCTTAAATAACACCTATTTTAGTATGAATCACAAGTTCTTTATATGTTTTATTCATGTGACATGTCAGATCCGGTCATACCGCATGGGTCGGGTTTGGGGTGTTACATTCAGGTTCTTGAGGACATGCTCCATAGTTGTGTTAATGACTTTGGAGTTAGCTGGGATCGTCACTTGTCGTTAGTCGAGTTTGCTTATAGTAATAGCTTCCAGAAGAGTATTCAGATGGCACAATTCGAGGCTTTGTATGGTCAGAGGTGTAGGACTCCTCTGTGTTGGTCCGATCTGGAAGAGTAGAAGAGCTTGGGTCCGAAGTTGGATCGGGAAATTGTGGATAAGGTGAGACTTGTTTGTGATCTGTTAAAAGCTACTTCTGATCGGCAGAAGTATTACGTTGACTTGAGACGTCGAGACATCGTGTATCAGGTCAGGGTAGGTCTTCTTGAATGCTTCGCCGTGGAAGAAAGTTTTGAGGTACGGGTGAAAAGGTAAGCTCAATCCGAGATTCATTGGCCCTTATGAGGTTGCCAAGAGGATTGGACCGATTGCTTATCGTCTGTTACTGCCGCCTAAGCTGGATCAATTTCATGACGTCTTCCATGTTTCCATGCTACGAAAGTATCGACCTGATCCTTCTCACATAGTGTTGATTAAGGAGATCGAGATTAGGTTTGATCTTTCGTACGATGAGGAACCAGCTGCGATCCTAGATCGTGAGGTCAAGGTGTTACGCAATAAAACGGTTCCTTTGGTGAAAGTTATGTGGCGCAACCACAAAATAGAGGAAGCGCTTTGAAGCGATGAAACACCCCACACCCGACCCACGAGAATGGACCGGATCCGTATGTTCCTAAAAGTAAACCGGTTTCAAACATTTTCGTTACTTAGAAAATTTGTAAATTTTAGAAAAACTATTGTTTTGAGTTGGGCTTAGGTTGTAAACCCATTTATTTAATCTTGTAAATCCAATTTGAGGTAATGTGTCCAAAATAGATCTTAGCAAAATATTAAAAGTAATGTAAAAACAAAGAATAATCCACTGGGCCTTATGGCCTTATTACATCAAATAAACCCAAAATAAAATTAAAAAGGTATTAAAAACCAAATAATGTCCAAATTTCTGAATAAATTCTTCAAGTGATGCATGGCCTCCTCATGGTCTACCTACCGGTCAAATCATCGCTCATCGCTTTGAAAAAATAATTCCCACAATGGGGTGAGTCAGCAGACTCAATGTGCACACAATACTATCAATCAATAATTCGAGGGCATTCACGTTTAAATCATCAAGTCCATATAATAATAGAATTCATGATGCAACCCAACCCAAACCTATAAGCCATCCGCTACTCTCCACATTACCAACCTCGCACAGTAGGGACTACTAAGTCGACCCTCCATCCGCTTACTCTCCACGTTGTGTCATTAGACACTATTGTAAAGTTACCAAAATTTAGCAATGTGACCGTAGTCGACATATTTAGTTGGTGAGGCCAAGTCAACACCTAAATTTCGCAATGTGACCGTAGTCAACATATTTAGTTGGTGAGGCCAAGTCAACACTGTTCTCCCCTTTCACATAAATCCCGAATGGCCCAAGACATGTATATATATATATAGCATAATTTAATTTCATGTTTATATTCATATATTCGCATGTTATTAAGATAACATTTTTTTATCACAATCCTATCGTAAGTAGGAAGCGTGCCTTGGTACTTTTTGTCACATGTGTGGTACTTAGCCACATTCATAATATTATTCATATCATACATTGAAATATTTAACCAAAATATATCGAATAATAGTAAGGGTACACACCTTTTTCGCTAATAGTTTCCTTGATATCTTGAGAATCCCGATCTAATTTTTAGATCTATTAATCCTATATTCGGCCCATCCATTAACACACATTAATAAACCCTTTTTAGTCAAAACCAAATCCTAGTAGGATTTGTAAGGAAAAACTCACCTTTGCCGATTTGGTGATTACACAAATCCGGAAGTTTGGGTTTTCCTCTACTTGATATTGACCAACCCTTGTAGTTCAATATGGTTAGTTTTTGACTTTTCAAAAATTAAGGAATGGATTTATATACTCACACAACCCTTAGCGAAATATTTTAGAGGCTTACCTTAGAGATTCCAAATCCGAAAGTCCCTTTTTATCTTGAATACTGTCGAAATCCCTAAAGATCATAGGTTAGACTTGTTCTAACTTTAATAAGTGGTAGATGGCCTTTAGCCGAATGTGTCTTACCTTAATTTTCCTCGGATCGAAATCCGAAACTCCTCCTCTAACATTGACCATAGACAAAAGAGAGGTTATTTTCTTAAGCCTCTTTTAAATTGATTTAAAAGAACAACAATCAATTGTTCTTACCTTAGAGCCTTGATCTTTATGTTCAGCGATGGTGGAAACCCGAGATCCCTTGTATATTCGGCCATGATCAAAGAGAATAGGAATTAAGCCTTTTACTTTTCGGCAACTAGAAAGAAAGAAAATTGAATGGCTTAACTTACCTTGAAACCTTCAATCACTTGTTTCCTTATCTTGGAGTTCTTGAGATCCGCTATGGAGATCTAACAGAGATTGGGAGAGAAGAGTTTTGACTAGGCAATGGAAAAGGAAGGAAAAGAAAAGATGGAGTCCTTTCTTGGGGAAGTTTCGACAATGAGAGGGAGAAGGAAGAGCAAAATTTGACAGAAGTGGAGTGAATGAGAGAAAAGTCTCTCTTTTCCTCTTTTATCTGAATCGCTAGACCAAGAGTCCAAAACTTGGCCACTTCTCTCCCAAGTGATAATTTAATCTTCATTAATTATCACTTTATTAAATTAAAATAACCTTTAATCCTTCTTTTAATTCCTTATTTATCTTAGTAAAATAAATCCTCTATTTATCACTTTAATTTGACAAGTTTCAATAAAATAAAACTCTTCCCTTTCAAGCCAACATGTGTAGTCCATCCCTAGCCTTGGGAAACAAAATTAAACCTTCAATAATTGCTTTCCATGTGACTCGAACTCGGGCCATTAGCCATAAGCCTTAAGTGACACTTGAGCCACTTTTCCAAGCTCGATTGTATGACAAAATTCACCAACTTTTTCTTTTAAGGCCCTCCGCCCTTATCTCCTATTTTGGGCTTTAAAATTTGTCATTAGGCCTTATTTCTAAGTTTCCTAAAATTTTTAGCGGCTCAGTAACTTGCCATTTTCTTACATCCTCGGGTTTCCAAAATGTTCAAGTTTCCAAAATGTTTAGGTTTCCAAAATGTTTAGGTTTCCAAAATGTTTAAGTTTCCTAAATGTTCGGGTTTCCAAAATGTTCGTGTTTCCAAAATGTCTAAGTTTCCAAAATGTCTAAGTTTCCAAAAATGTCTAAGTTTCCAAAATGTCTAAGTTTCCAAAATGTCCATTTCCATTTCCATTTTCATTTTCATTTCCATTTCCATGCATTTCTAGGTTTCCAAAAGTTTCACAAATTTATTCATAGTACTTGAAACTTGTCATTTCATACAATTAAACTGAAATGCATAGGCCTATTCAGGATGTTCTGATTCTACCCCTTAAACAAAATTTAGTCCCAAATTTCCTAACTAAAATAATTGAGGTATTCTTTGTCTTATCGCCTCTTTCATCTCCCATGAAGCTTCTTCCGTTCCATGATTGCGCCATAGCACTTTGACTAGGAACTGTCTTCTTCGTAGTACTTTCATATCACGTTCCAAGATCCAAATCGGTTCTTCCTCATAGGATAAGTCGGCCTTAGTTCCACCTCTTCAACCGGTACCACATGGGATAGATCCGATCGATAGCGACGTAACATGGACACATGAAATACGTCATGCATTTGCTGCAATTCTGGTGGCAACTCTAATTGGTATGCCACTGGCCCAACTCGCTTCAGTACTTGATAAGGCCCTATAAATCTTGGGCTTAGCTTTCCTTTGCCAAACCTCATTACCTTCTTCCAAGGTGAGACTTTCAAGAACACTTGATCTCCCACTTCAAACTCTATTTCCTTTCGCTTAAGGTCTGCGTAACGACTTTTGCCTATCGAGGCTTCCTTCAACCGTGCTCGAATTAACTCAACCTTCTCTTCGTTTTCGCCACCAACTCTGGAACCCAAAACTCGGCGTTCTCCTAACTCGGTCCAACAAGTAGGTGTTCTACACTTCCTTTCATACAATGCCTCGTGATGGTGCCATCCGAATCTTTGGCTTGATAGCTATTGTTGTAGGCGAATTCAGCTAAAGGCAAGTAATCTTCCCAACTTCCTCGAAATTCCATTACACGACCTCTTAACATATCCTTCAACACTTGTATAACTCGCTCAGATCGCTGCCTGTCGATTGTGGATGAAAAGTAGAGTGAAGTCTAGCTTAGTGCCTAAAGCTTGATGAAGTGCTTTCCAAAATCGAGACGTAAACCTTGGGTCTCTATCGAGATGATCGACTTGATTACTCGTGTAATCTCACAATTTCCGCCACATACAACTTAGCCAACTTCAAGAGAATAATCCATTTCGATTTGGGATAAAGTGTGCGGACTTGGTCAAACGGTCCACAATCACCCATACCGAGTCCTTCTAGTAGTAGGCGTAAGGGAAGCCCACTAACGAAGTCCATGGTAATTCTTTCCCACTTCCATTGGGAATTTCGATTGGTTGGAGCAATCTGATGGAACTTGGTGTTCACCTTAACTTGTCGACCGTCAAACATTTCCCCCCTAATTGATCACTACTCGCTTGGTCGGACCACCAAAATTGTTCCCTTAGATCTCTATACGACTTGATGCCTCCGGGATGCATGGCATAGGGGCTACCATGCGCTTCAGAAGAATCTTTTGTCTCAACTCCTTATTCTTCTAAGATACAAACTTTACCCTTATAGCACAATACTCCTTCATTATTGACATCATAATCCTCTAATCCCCTTCTTGGTACTTGCAACTTAATACTTAAGTCATCATCACCAATATTTGTCCTCCTTCACTTCCTTTAGCCATGTAGGCCTGACTTGCAACTCTGCCAATAGGCTTCCATCATCATATAGACTTATATGAGCGAGCAAGGCCCGTAGATCCGTTACAACCTTCCGACTTAGGGCATCGGCTACTACGTTCGCCTTGCCTGGATGATACTCTATCGAACAGTCGTAGTCCTTTAGCAATTCCACCCACCTTCGTTGCCTCAAGTTCAACTCCTTTTGAGTTAATAAATACTTAAGGCTCTTGTGATCTGTGTAGATAACTGACCTTTCTCCATAAAGGTAGTGCCTCCAAACCTTAAATGCGAAAACCACATTGCTAGCTCTAAGTCATGAGTTGGGTAGTTAAGCTCATGAGGCCTTAGCCGAGATGCATAAGCGACTACTTTACCATCTTGCATTAACACACGACCTAACCCGTATCACGAAGCATCACAAGACACCACAAATTCCTTTCCCGCCTCCTACGAATTAACACTGGAGCCTCTGTCAAGACCTTCTTAAGCTTTTCAAAGCTCTCTTGCATTTAGTAGTCCATTGAAAGGTACTTCCTTCCTTAGCAACTTGGTTAAAAGCGCGGCTATTGACGAGAATCCTTCCACGAACCTTCGTAATAGCTCGCCAAGCCTAAGAAACTTTGATTTCACCACGGACCTAGGTGGCTTCCAATCCAACTCTTCTTCGATCTTCCTAGGGTCCACTCTTATTCACTGCGGATACCACATGCCCTAAGAATGCCACCTCCTAAGCCAAAATTCGCACTTCTTTGAATTTGGCATAGAGCTTTTTCTCCCTTAGTACTTCCAACACGACTCGGAGATGCTCATCATGCTCTTCCTCCGACTTGAATACACCAAAATATCATCGATGAACACGACGACGAATCTGGCCCAAGTAGGGTTGAAAATCTGATTCACCATGTCCATGAACGCTTGGTGGGCGTTTGTCAACCCAAACGCATCACCACAAACTCAAGTGACCATATCTTGTCCTAAAAGCGGTCTTATGGATATCGGCCTCCTTCACCTTTAATCGATGGTATCCTCGATCAGAATCGATCTTGAAAACACTGCGGCTCCCTTGGTGATCGAACAAGTCCTCGATCCTTGGCAAGGGTACTTGTTCTTAATGGTCACTTATTTAACCGACAGTGAGTCTATGCACATACGCATAGTTCCATCCTTCTTCTTCACAAAAGGACCGTGCTCCCCATGGAGACACACTGGGTCGGATGAACCCACGATCCAACAGTTCTTGGATCTCGAGCCTTTAGCTCCACTAACTCCTTTGGTGCCATTCGGTATGGAGCGATTGACATGAGAGTGTCCCTGTGAAGTTCAATTCCAAATTGACCTCCCCGTCTGGGGTATTCCGTAACTCTTCCGAAACACATCTACAAAGTCCCTTACCGTCCCTAACTCCATTAACACCTTCCTCCTTCCCACCTATCGCACTTACAAAAGCTAAGAATGCTTTGCAACCTTTCTTAACCATCTTTTCACCTTCAAGGTCAAACTACATTAGATAAATAGTTCCTCCTTTCTCCGATCATTGCCACCACTTCATCCTCCGAGGTTCTTAGTTCCATACGCTTAGTGCACAATCCAACACGGCTCGGTGTTTCACTAACCATCCATTCCAAGTATAAGCTCAAACTCTCCAAAGGTAACTCCATTAAGTCCGCTTCAAAGCTCACTCCACGAATCTCTAGGGTACATTCGAAAGATCTTGTCTACCACTATAGTTTGGCCTAGTGGGCTTACTACGATCATCCGCCTATCGAGAGTTCGAGTCTAGGCCTAATGTTTCACTACACTACTTGCAACATAAGAATGGGTCGAGCCCACATCGATCAAAGCAAAGTAGGGTTTGTCAAAATAAAGAACGTCTGGGTTATTACGTCCGGCGTCTCCATCTTCCACCGGCGAACCGCATAAACCAAACCCGGTTGTCTTGCATCAGCATTAGTATTACCTCGGCCTGTGTTCCACGGCCTCGCACTGTACCACTACCACGGTTATTCAACCACGGCCCGCTGAAATTGCTGTCGCCTCTACCGGTCAAGCTAGCATTCACGAACTCTCAAATTGGCTCTCGCCTGCAGTTGTTTGGGGCAATCCTTAAACACATGGTCCTTGGACCCACACCTAAAACATGCTCCTATCTTTTTCCAACACTCCCCTGGATGCCTCTTTCCACAATATTCACAAGGACGAATCTGCCCGCCTGTACCAGCTTGTTGATTCTGTGGCCCATCAACCCTAGGCCTCTTGTAACCCTTTCCGGATGACCCAAACCCTCTTTTGGTCTTATTCTTGTCCACGGTCTGCTTAGTAGCATCCTTAATCCCCTCGGCCACCTTGGCCTTTTCTACCAAAACAGAGAATTCCCGCTCCTGATGCGGTGCTATTAACAGTCTTAAATCATTTCTCAACCCATCCTCAAAACGAACACAGTGTTCATGCTCAGCCGCCACTACCCCTCGAGCATAGCGGCTCAATCTCGAAATTAGCCTCATATTCTGCGGACTTACTCCCTTGGACTAACCCTAGAAAAGCCTTCCTCGCTTCATCAGATACCGGTTCCCACATACTTCTTCCGAAAGGCCTCTTTAACAAATTCCTGTGTCAAGTTTTCGGCTATGGTACCATCACGAATCAATAACCACCATTGATACGCTTCATCACGTAACAATGCTACCATCCCTTCGGTTTTTACTCGAGTCGATCAAGCTCATCCATGATGCGTTAGTTGCTTCTAACCAAGACTCGGTTGCATTAGGTGCCACATTGGATACTCCTCGAAACATTTACGCTCCATTAGCTCGAGTCGTTCGGTAATCGACTTCGATTTCCTCCATTTCCTCCCGCACCGCCACCAATTCCAAAACTCGCAGAATAGCTCATGACATGCCTCTTCCCCGTCTGAGCTCGCTTCAACGTTGACAAATGGGGGTGGTGGTGGCGGTGGCATCTCATTGTCGGACCCTTGTCCCGACCTAACGGAGTTCCGACACGGTCATCCTTCCTCTTCCTCGACCACGGCGACCACGCCCTCTAGAGCTCATTTTCTAGCGGTGAGATCCGATTAAGGAATTTTATGTATTAGTCATTGTTCCACTTATTTATCGAAGAAGTTTTATGAAAAAGAATTTAAGAGTGGTTCTTTCGTATCATACAACACAGCCTTTCCATTCCTCCATTCATCCATCAAACAAATATGAACTTCCGTTCATTCAGAGAAACGTTGTAGTTTTTGTTGTTTGTTGGTATTTTCCACTACCCGGGGGTATTTTCGTAATTTTGTCCTACAGGGGCATTTTCGTAATTTTGTCAAAATAAGGTTCCTTGATGTTTTTGTCAAGAATTATTTTGAAAACTTCCAAAGTCTAGGGGTAACTTGAAAAAAAAAAATTTTAAAATCGGGGGTATTTCGGTAATTTTTTTTTGACCTCAGGGGTATTTTGGTAATTTTACAAATCGGTAAATTTGAAAATTTTAATAAATTTGGGGTATTTCAAAAGTTGTAAAACTTTGAGGTTCTTTTCAAAAGTGTTCCTTCAAAATGGGGATGTTGCAAAAATTTTGGAAATTAGGGTCATTTTGGTAATTTTGTAAGTTAGGGGCAATTTTGTAATTTTTCCAAAATCACGGTATTTTGGTATTTTACAAATTAGGGTTTTGAATGTTTATGAAATGTTGAAATTTTGGGTAAAGTTGTTGAGTAGTTGAACATTTTACAAACCATGCGTTTTGGTAATTTCACCCCAAGGGCATTTTTGTAATTTTCAGAATCAAGAGTTTTTGTAAAAATGTTGTAAAAATAATTTTCTCAGATTTAAAAGAAAAGTTTTAAGGGTTTGAATAAAACTAGGGTTTGTTGTTTTGTTCTCTCTTTTTTCAAAACATGGCTAGTTCCCTTTGGGTTTTAGTCATTATGTTTAGCCTATGACCGAGCCCTATTGGTCGTGGTGAACCAAAGCTACGCACTGCAGGCAGGATTCGTGTGGAGAGGAGGTGAGTCACGCGGATCGCTTAAATACCAAGCTCCCACCAAACCATTCCTAGACATGCGCAGAGGTTACCACACCACCGAGCCTCCGAGTTATGGTGAACCAAGCTACGCACTGTAGGATTCTGCGAGAGGAGGTGAGTCACTAGGATTGCTTAAATACCAAGCTCTTGGGATCCAATCCTAGACATGCGTATAAGGGTTACCACACCACTAGCTCGGTGACTTAGCCATAGGTTGGTTTAGTACATTAAGTCTTATGTGTTTGTGTTTGAGTAGTCTAATCCTAAAGTTCAAGTTCCTATCATTCTATTCTACGCTCCATGCCCTTTCTACCCTTATATAAATCACAAAATCACACATATAGTTAGGGGTACTTACCGGTGGATCATGGTTTGAGACTTAGGGCCATGCCAAAAAGCTCGCTTATGTTCAAAGAAAATCATTTGGCTCACTTTGAAAACGTTTTGGGCTCGAGCCACAAAAGCCGAGAGTTTAAAACTGGCTCGATATCAAATCGAACACCCACACCCACCCACGAGAATGGACCGGATCTGGTATGTTCCTAAAGTAAACCGGTTTCAAACATTTTACATTTAGAAAATTTGTAAATTTTAGAAAAACTATTGTTTTGAGTTGGGCTTAGTTGTAAACCCATTTATTTAATCTTGTAAATCCAATTTGAGGTAATGTGTCCAAAATAGATCTTAGCAAAATATTAAAAGTAATGTAAAAACAAAGAATAATCCATTTGGGCCTTATGGCCTTATTACATCAAATAAACCCAAAATAAAATTAAAAGGTATTAAAACCAAATAATGTCCAAATTTCAATAAATTCTTCAAGTGATGCATGGCCTCCTCATGGTCTACCTACCGTCAAATCACCGCTCATCGCCTTGAAAAAAATAATTCCCACAATGGGGTGAGTCAACAGACTCAATGTGCACACAATACTATCAATCAATAATTCAGCATTCACGCTTAAATCATCAAGTCCATATAATAATAGAATTCATGATGCAACCCAACCCAAACCTATAAGCCATCCGCTACTCTCCACCTGTACCAACCTCGCGCACAGTGGGGACTACTAAGTCGACCTCCATCCGCTACTCTCCACGTTGTGTCATTAGACACTATTGTAACCAAGTTACCAAAATTTCGAATGTGACCGTAGTCGACATATTTAGTTGGTGAGACCAAGTCAACACCTAAATTTCGCAATGTGACCGTAGTCAACATATTTAGTTGGTGAGACCAAGTCAACACTGTTCTCCCCTTTCACATAAATCCCGAATGGCCCAAGACATGTATATATATATATAGCATAATTTAATTTCATGTTTATGTTCATATATTCGCATGTTATTAAGATAACATTTTTTTTATCACAATCCTATCAGAAGTAGGAAACGTACCTTGGTACTTTTTGTCACATGTGTGGTACTTAGCCACATTCATAATATTATTCATATCATACATTGAAATATTTAACCAAAATATATCGAAGAATAGTAAGGGTACACACCTTTTTCGCTTAATAGTTTCCTTGATATCTTGAGAATCCGATCTAATTTTTAGATCTATTAATCCTATATTCGCCCATCCATTAACACACATTAATAAACCCTTTTAGTCAAACCAAATCCTAGTAGGATTTGTAAGGAAAAACTCACCTTTGCCGATTTGGTGATTACACAAATCCCGGAAGTTTGGGTTTTCCTCTACTTGATATTCGGCCAACCCTTGTAGTTCAATATGGTTAGTTTTTCGGCTTTTCAAAAATTAAGGAATGGATTTAGATACTCACACAACCCTTAGCCGAATATTTTAGAGGCTTACCTTAGAGATTCCAAATCCCGAAAGTCCCCTTTTTATCTTGAATACCTATCGAAATCCCTAAAGATCATAGGTTAGACTTGTTCTAACTTTAATAAGTGGTAGATGGCCTTTAGCCGAATGTGTCTTACCTTAATTTTCCTCGGATCTGAAATCCCGAAACTCCTCCTCTAACATTCGGCCATAGACAAAAAGAGAGGTTATTTTCTTAAGCCTCTTTTAAATTGATTTAAAAGAACAACAATCAATTGTTCTTACCTTAGAGCCTTGATCTTTATGTTCAACGATGGTGGAAACCCGAGATCCCTTGTATATTCGGCCATGATCAAAGAGAATAGGAATTAAGCCTTTTACTTTCAAGAACTAGAAAGAAAGAAAATTGAATGGCTTAACTTACCTTGAAACCTTCAATCACTTGTTTCCTTATCTTGGAGTTCTTGAGATCCGCTATGGAGATCTAACCGAGATTGGGAGAGAAGAGTTTTGACTAGGCAATGGAAAAAGGAAGGAAAAGAAAAGATGGAGTCCTTTCTTGGGGAAGTTTCGCAATGAGAGGGAGAAGGAAGAGCAAAATTTCGCAAGTGGAGTGAATGAGAGAAAAGTCTCTCTTTCCTCTTTTATCTGAATCGCTAGACCAAGAGTCCAAAACTTGGCCATTACTCTCCCAAGTGATAATTTAATCTTCATTAATTATCACTTTATTAAATTAAAATAACCTTTAATCCTTCTTTTAATTCCTTATTTATCTTAGTAAAATAAATCCTCTATTTATCACTTTAATTTGACAAGTTTCAATAAAATAAAACTCTTCCCTTTCAAGCCAACATGTGTCAGTCCATCCCTAGCCTTGGGAAACAAAATTAAACCTTCAATAATTGCTTTCCATGTGACTCGAACTCAAGCCATTAGCCATAAGCCTTAAGTGACACTTGAGCCACTTTTCCAAGCTTCGATTGTATGACAAAATTCACCAACTTTTTCTTTTAAGGCCCTCCCGCCTTATCTCCTATTTTGGGCTTTAAAATTTGTCATTCTGCCTTATTTCTAAGTTTCCTAAAATTTCACATGGCTCAGAATCTTGCCATTTTTCATACATCCTCGGGTTTCCAAAATGTTCAAGTTTCCAAAATGTTTAGGTTTCCAAAATGTTTAGGTTTCCAAAATGTTTAAGTTTCCTAAATGTTCGGGTTTCCAAAATGTTCGGGTTTCCAAAATGTCTAAGTTTCCAAAATGTCTAAGTTTCCAAAATGTCTAAGTTTCCAAAAATGTCCATTTCCATTTCCATTTTCATTTTCATTTCCATTTCCATGCATTTCTAGGTTTCAAAAGTTTCACAAATTTATTCATAGTACTTGAAACTTGTCATTTCATACAATTAAACCTGAAATGCATAGGCCCTATTCGAGGATGTTACAAACGAAAGATGTGATGAAACGTCAGTATCCATACCTATTTGATTCAGGTAAAATTTTGATGACAAAATTTCTTTTTAGAGGGAGAGAATTGTAGTATCCCTAAACCGGGTCTAGTACTTTCGGGTATATTTTTCGAGTTCCTAGCGTGAATTTAGGAATTTATCGGGTTAATATTAATTTTTTATTTTAATTTAGGAGGTCAATTTCATCTTAAATTGATTAAACAATAATCAGAAAAAATAAAAATATTTTTGGAAAATTAATTTTAAAGTAATTAAATAATTATTAGTGAAAATAATTAATTTGGAATTCTAAAAGAATTTTAAAATAAATTTTATTGGGAGTTAATTTGAGTTAAATTTAAATATTAATTAAATAAGATTTAATTGTAAAATAAGGGAAATTTTGTAGTATTTATTTGGCAAATAAACCTTTATATTCGAAATTTTGGAGGGAAAGGATCAATTGGTAAAGTAAGGGAAATGTAGAAGTGGCCATTGGGCAAATTTTCCAATTTATAAATTTCTAGAGGGTTGTTTCAGTTTTAAACATTATGCATCTAGCCTACTTTTCACACCATTTCCATCAGATTAGAGAGCTATAAAATTAGTTTTCTTTACATGGTTTTAAAGATCTATTATTAGATAATAGATTTAAAAATTTTATTATCAAAATACTCTTTCTTTTCACCTGAAATTATTCACAAAAGTAGCCAAAGGTATTCTGAAATTTCTCAAGATTCTTGAATTAAGAATTTCGATCAAAGGATTTAAAATGAATCAAAGGTAATTATTATTTTTAAACTTACGTTTATGATGATTAGAAGCATATTTACATTATTTGAGTGATAATTACATGATTTTTTTATCAATGTCATCTTCTTCAAAAGCTTAAGGTGCTTTAATGGTGGACATTAAATTTTGAGAGGAAATCTACAAATCAATGGATATTCCAACTCAAAATAAATCTATTAGAAGGTTTTTGATCTTATTTATCAAGATTAAACATGTTTTGTAAGGTAATTTAAAGAAATCTGAATTTCATCATCTTCATAAACTAATTTTTTGGATTTTTTTGAAATTGATTTAAATGTGAAATTGATGCTTAGTATATATTTATTTGGTCTAGTTTTGATGTTTGAAAGTGATTAGGAGGGTTGGAGTGATCGATTTTGTGAGGAATCGAGTTTTTAATTTGATGATACAAATTCAGTAAGGTAATTCTTAGTGAGAGTTTCATGTAGCCTAGTTGATGAAAATTTGTGTTTGTTATATCCTTTGAAAGGTGGTGATATCTATCTTATCTCTATTGAAGCTCCGAATTTGAAGAGGATCGAGCTAATCTAAATTGAAACTTGGATTTTCTTGGTTAATCACTTGGTTGTGGTTGAGTTAGTTGTGTAGTAAGTGTTATTAAAGGGCAATTTGGTAAATTGACCCTCACTTGTGCTTGATTGGATGATTAATTATTGATTGCAAATTATTTAATTGAGTTTTGGTTGGTTAATTTTGCAAGATTATTGATATATGTTTTAAGTGACGAATTTTTTGTTAAGTGTTGGTAAGTGAGCATCTAGTGATTTTATGTGCTTGATTTGATTGATTAAAATGGTGAACTGTAACACCCCTAACCCGTATCCGTCGCCAGAGTAGGGTTATGAGGTATTACTGATCAATTCACAACATATAGCATACATTTATCAAACATAAAGCAATCATTCTCATAAATTTCAACCATATAGGGGTCACACACCCGTGTCTCAGGCTGTGTTGAAACAGGGCATACATATTGACTTGGGTCACACGGCCAACCACACGCCCGTGTGCCCTTTGAAGTGGCCACACACGCCCGTGTGCCAGTCTGTGCCAAACCTTTAGGGTATACTGTGTAACGCCCCAAACCCAGTCTATGCATTAAGACTAGATTTGGTTTGTTACATGAATCGAACTATCTTAAAATCTTCAATAAGTTGAAATCTACAATATTATTTTTAATTACAAGGTTTAATAAAAATCGGAAGAGTATTTTAATTTGATGTATATTAGAGAACATTAGTTGAGAAACATTATTAACATTGTATTATCAAAACCCTTAGGTAATTTATGTAAGAGTTAAAAATAATAAAGTATTTATAAAGGAATTTCATATATTTGAAAACCCAATTTATTTTGATAAAAACATCATATAATCATAAGCCCATATTTAAATGTCCAAAATATAGTTTAAAACCAAACACACATAAAATCCATAAATTATTAATAGAGGCCCTTATTACATTAACCCAAAATAGTAAAATACTTATTAAAAAGTTCGAGTTTAATAAACCCATGTTTTGCGCAAGATGGCCTCCACGAAGTCATCCTTGGCCCAAGTCCACGCCAATTTCCATTACCCGAGATGGAAAATTTGAGGGGTGAGTTACTTAGAACTCAAAGTATAACTCACTTACTTTGTCCATCGGGCGGATTTTCAAAATTATGGATTTGGGCCTTGAGCCCATAAGCGTAATTAACAACATAATTAATAACATAATTAATGGCATAACGAATAACATAATTAATAACATGCATGTAAAATGAATTTTTCCTCCAAAACCTAATTCCATCCGCTACACACCCTGCATTCAACCATCACACCGTGGGGATCAAGTCAACCCACCCCGCCATCACACCAATCGTAGGCATTAAGCTATTTTATATTTGTGGCGAGCCACCGAACTAGATTGTGACAAAGTCACCGAACTAGAGGCATTGAGCCAATTATTATTTTGTGGCGAGCCAATCAACTAGAGGCAAATAGCCATTTATAAATTTTGTGGCGAGCCAATGAACTAGAGGCAATAGCTATAATTTTGTGGCAAAGCCACCGAACTAGATTTTGGCAATAGGCCTTCTTCTCTTCATCATTTTCCCAACCCATTCAATATGTATGCAAAGTAAATCGTGATTATACAATGATTTAATCAAAAGGCCCATTAACAAGAGTCAATATTTCCAATTTTACTAAGGCCCAAAAATAACATTTGGCCCAATTAACAATTTAACAACTTATGCCCAAATTTATGATTTAGCGTGAATTTGGCCCATTTATCAATCTAGCGAGGATTTGTTGGCTTAACAATTTAATGTAGATTACGGCCCATTTATGATCTAATGTAGATTTCGCCCAATCATCGATCTAATGTAGATTTGTACCAATTTTCAATATAATGTACTTTTAGGCCCATTTAACGATCTAGCGTAGATTTCGCCCAATTATCGATCTAATGTAGATTTCGCCCAATTATCGATCTAATGAGATTTGACCCAATTTTCAATATAATGACTTTTCGCCCATTTAACGATCTAGCGAGATTTCGCCCAATTATCGATCTAATAGAGATTTCGCCCAATTATCGATCTAATGAGATTTCGCCCAATTATCGATCTAATGTAGATTTCGCCCAATTATTACGTAGATATACAATTTTACATATTTACAACTAATTTCGAGGGCGTTTTCGTAATTTCTACAATTTTGTCGTTTTCATGTATTTTCGTTAAAATACCAATTATTATGTTTTAAGCCGATCTAGTCATTTTACGATTTTCTTGAATACCGCAATAACATCCAAACCCAAGAAAAGTGTGAAGTTACACACCTTGATATCGAGAGTACTAATCCTTCTCGCCTCCTCGACACCTAAAACATATTTCGATCCGTTAGAACATTATTTTGTATAAAAATACATTATCGATATTAGATCCAAAACCTTACCCTCTTGATTTTGAATCACTTCAATTTTCGGTTTCTCCTCGCTTATTGGTTCGTTATTCACGAGAATCCACTAACGCACAAAGGCTCGGGAGTTCTTACTACTTCAAATAATTGACTTCCTTCTAAGATGGTCCGCAACCCTGGAAAATCCGAATCGCTTAAACCGCTCTTCGCTTATACTTAGGGGAATAGTGGATCCGCCCCTCTTACGATAACTAAACACCGCCCTTTTCTTCCCTATTTTGAAGATCTTCAATAACAACAGATAGTTAATCCTAATAATATATCAAAATAAGAATTCTAAAGATCTTAAAGGCGAGTTTTCCTTACCACAAATATTCTTGTTCCACAAGGAGAATCGATCCAAACGTTCTATGTCACTCACGACCACTTGATTTTTGATCTTCCGTTATCGCACTAAAATATAACATAAATAAACATTAATAGAATGAACGTTTATATCGATCTAAGAAAGCCTTCATACCACCATCAATATTCGGCCATGACTACTTCTAACTAAACAAAATTAAAAGAATTCTTACCTTTTGTCTACGGTTGAAAAGAAAGGATTGAAAATGATGTCTCTAAGTGATGGAGGATTGGCTATGATAACCAAAGAAAAGAAAAAAATTGATTGGCTATGGCTCACTAACATTCGCCATGGAGAAAACAATGGATAAAAGATGAGTGAAAAGAAATAAAATAAGAGAAGAGATGATAATAAAGATTCGATTTTCAAAGAGAAGAAAGAGAAAGGAAAAGATGTATTAGAGAGCAAGGTACATTCTAAGCAATGGAGAAAGAAAACAAAAGAGAGATATGGTCTTTTGGTACTAACAATTTCGGCACTAAGAAGAGGCACAAGAGAATATTCAAAAGATGAACAAAAATGACCAAATGGTCAAAAGAATTAGGCTTTACCAAATGCACAAATTCGCCAAGGGAGAAAAGTTGAGAAAGGATTGCAAAACTTTGCACATATGCTAAGAATGACCAAAAGAGACTTCAAATCCTAGCCAAACTAACACCAAAATTTGGCTCCTCCCTAGACCATATTGCCGCCCAAATGCATGGTCAAATGGCCATGATTTTGTTTCCAAAACATTCTACTTGATACTTGCCCCATGTCTCCATATCTTTCCTTAAGTTCTTGATTCCATACCATATGTTAACACTTACCTTATTCCTTTGATATACTAACCAAAAATAACAAGGTCAACATTTTCCATAAATAAGCTTAACGACACTTACCATAGAAGAGAAAAATAAAAGTTGTCTAAATGCTATTTAAGGATTCAACCTCTTCCCTCATGCACTAATTCATGCGCCAACACCACCATGCCATGTACTCATCTTGTGTCACTTATTAACACTTAAATTAACATAAGTATTAATGACACTTACTTCTCTTCAATAAATTCTCAAATAAAAATTTATTCCTTACCCAAATTATGCTATACTCTTCTTCGTGACTATAATAAACACAAAAATAAAAGTAAGAAAATTTTCCTTCATAATCTAAACACCAAATCATGCAATATATCAATACTCAATTTTTAGGGTGTTACAACTCTACCTCCTTAAAGAAAATTTCGTCCTCGAAAGTTACACCGTTAAAAGGGTGAGGTATTGTTGTTTAATAGTTTCCTCAGTTCCCACGTAGCTTCCTCCGCTCCGTGATTACGCCCATAAAACTTTGACCAACGGCACGGTTTTCTTTCTTAGCACTTTGACATCTCGGCCTAAGATTTCCACTAGTTCTTCTTCAAAAGACAAATCAATTCAACTCCAATTCTTCTACCTAGTATAATGTGCGAAGGATCCGATCTATAACGCCAAAGCATGGAAACATGAAAACATTATGAATTTGATCCAATTCGAGGTAACTCAACTGATAAGCCATCGACCAACACGCTTCAAAGACACGATAAGGTCCAATGTACCTAGGACTTAGCTTGCCCTTCTTTCCAAACTCAAGATCTTTTTCCAAGGTGAGACCTTCAAGAAAACCTGATCCCCCACATCATACTCGATATCCTTTCACTTCAGGTCTGCATACGACTTCTGTCTATCTGAGGTTTCTTTCAACCGTGCTCGAATAACTTTTACCTTTTCCTTTGTTTGAGATATCATCTCAGACCTAACATCTCGCCGCTCGCCCAACTCACCCAACAATAGGAGAACGACACCTACGACCATACAATGCCTCGTAAGGTGCCATCTCAATGCTTGATCGATAATCGTTGTTATATGCAAATTTCGCGATGGTAGATAATCCTCCAACTACCCTCAAGTCGATTACACATCCCCTTAACATATCTTCCAATATCTGAATTACCCTCTCCGATCGACCATCGATCGAGGATGAAAAGCCGATCGAAATTCAACTTTGTCCCCGAGGCTTCATGCGAGCTTTCCAAAATCGTGATGTAAATCGGGATCTCGTTCGATATAATAGATACTGGTACCCTATGCAACCTCACAATTTCAGATACGCATAGCCGCCAACTTCGCAATGAATAATCCGATTTAATCGGTAGGAAATGAGCGATCTTCGTCAAACGATCAACAATTACCCACACAGAATTTTTCTTAGTAGGTGTTAAAGGTAACCCACTAACAAAATCCATAGTTATCCGTTCCTATTTCCAAAGAGGAATCTTTATCGGTTGTAACAATCCAGACGGTAATTGATGTTCTGCCTTCACTTGCTGACAAGTCAAACATTTTCCCACAAACTCTAAAATTTCACGCTTCAACCCTGGCCACCAATACTGTTCACGGAGATCTCGATACATCTTATTTCCTCCGGGATGCATAGCATAAGGGCTACTATGCACCTCCCATAGAATCATTTGCCTCAGATCTGAGTCCTTAGGCATACAAACTCTTCCTTGAAAGCACAACACACCTTCTGTGTTTACTCTAAAATCCTCGATTTCACCATTTTCAGCTTGCTGAAGTAAAAGTCCCAACTTTTCATCTGATGTCTGTTTTTCCTTGATTTGTTCCAGCCACGAGGCTTCACCAAGTTCGCTAACAAACTACCATCCTCACACGCACTCAAATGGGCAAACAATGCTCTCAAATCGACATCGCTTACGACTTAACGCTACCTACCACGTTAGCCTTTCCGGATGATATTCGATTGAGAAATCATAATCCTTTAATAATTCTACCCATCTTCTTTGTCTCAAATTTAACTCCTTTTGGATAAGGAGGTATTTAAGACTCTTGTGATCCGTAGATTATTGACTTTCACCATAGAGATAGTGCCTCCAAATATTTAGAGCAAAGACAACAGCAACTAACTCCAAATCATGAGTAGGGTAGTTTACTTCAGACGGTCTCAATTGACGAGAAGCATAGTCCACCACCTTTCCATTTTGCATCAACACACAACCTGCACCTGTGAGACGATCACAATAAATAGTGAATTCTTTTCCACCTCCGCTGAATCAAACTGGAGCTTCGTCGATTTTCTTCAATTTCAAAACTCTCTTGCTGCTTTTCTACCCAATTATGCAGAACTCCCTTCCGCAATAGCTTTAGTTAGGTGCAAGAATCAACGAAAACCCTCTACAAAACGCCTATAGTATCCACCAAACCCAAGAAACTCCAATTTCACTACCAATGTTGGTGGTTTCCAATCCGTAATAGCCTCAATTTTCCGAGGATCCACCCTTATTCCTTCTACCGATACCACATGACCAAGGAAAGTCACTTCCTTTAGCCAAAATTCGCATTTACTAAATTTGGCATACTGATTGCTTATCACGAAGTAGTCAGAATACTATCCGCAAATGCTTGTCATGCTCCTCCTCATTTCTAATAAACCAATATGTCATCTATGAACACTACCACAAACCGGTCTAAATATGGTTGAAAGACTCGGTTCATCATGTCCATAAATGCGGCTGGTGCATTGGTTAATCCAAACAAAGATCACTACAAACTCATAATGTCCGTAACGAGTCCAAAATGCCGCCTTATAAATGTCCGCTTCTTTCACCTTGAGTTGGTGATAACCCGACCTCAAATCAATTTTGAGAAAGCTGAAGCTCCTTTTAATTGATCAAACAGTCATCAATTCTCGACAGAGGATACCGATTCTTGATCGTCAATTTATTCAATTGTCCGTAATCAATGCACATACGCATCGATCCATCCTTCTTCTTGATTTAACAAAACGGTGCTCCCCACGGAGACACACTTGGTCGAATAAATCCCGATCCAACAATTCTTGAATTTGAGCTTTAAGCTCACCTAACTCCTTCTGTGCCATTCTATAAAGAGCAATAGACACCGGAGTCTGTCCCAAAGAAAAGCTCAATGCCAAATTCTACTTCCCGATCCGGAGGTATACGGGAAGTTCTTCGAAATACATCAGAAATTCCTTCACCGTCCTCACATCATTCACAGATAACTCTTTGGCATCCAAAGCAGAGATAAAGGCTAGGAATGCTCCATATCCTTTCCGAACCAACTTCTCCGCCTTTTAATGCAGTACCACATTTGCCAAGTAGTTCCTTCGCCACCAATCATTATGATTTCCTTATCATCCGAGGTTCTTATCGACATTCGTTTTTCAAAGACAATCTAATTGCGCCCGATGTTTAACCAACCAATCCATGCCCGTAATGAGATCGAACTCACCAAAAGGTAGTTCCATCAAGTTTGCCAAGAATACCTCCTTTGAATTTCCAAGGCACGCCTTTAAACATTTTATTAACAATTACCGATCGTCTCTAAAGGACTAATTCATCGTCATCTCACTATCGGTAATTTCAGATTCTAAATTGTGTTTCCAGATATGGCACTAGCAACATATGAGTGGGTAGAGCCAATATCTATTAAAGCAATAACAGTACATCAAAATGAAGAACGTATCAGTTATCACATCTCGTGCATTGTCGCCCTCATGGCGCCTAATCGCATAGACCAGCCCAGTCGTCTTGCATCCGCGTTCCTCCGGGACCATTGCCTCGACCGGTGCACCTTGACCACGCCCAAATTTATTACCACCACGACCTGGTCCACGACCTCTCGGTGGTGTCGCCGATTACCTCCGCCCATTGTACATCATTATTACGAACTTCTTGAGTCGTATCCATACATCGAGGACAATTTTGTACCGATGATCCATTGAACCGCATTTGTAACATGCGCCCGTTTTCCTCCAACACTCTCCAAAATGTCTTTTCCCACACTCAGCGCAATCTTGACTTCGATTATTTGTTATCGATGTTCTACCTTGAACTGGTTCATCATTCCGAGGTCTCTTCTAAAATCTCTTTGAAGAACCAGACTGCTGTGTCTCTCTCTTGTTTCTGAATCTTTCTCGGTTCTACCGTTCTGAGTTCTTAGCCTCCTCGGCTATCTTGGCCTTCTCCACAAGAGTGGAAAAAGTTCTAACTTGCTATGGAGCAATCAGAACCCTCGTTCATCATTAAGTCCATCCTCAAACGCACACAACGCTCATGATCTCGTTGATACAATTGTCCGAAAGCATAGCGGCTCGACGTAAAAACTCACTTCATATGTCGCCATCGCTTTACTCCCTTGTACAAGATTCAAAAATTTCTTCCTTCGGACGTCTACATAACTTGTTCCAATGTATTTTCCTTAGAAGGCAGCTTTAAAGAATTCCCAATTAATCAGTGCAGCTTCGGTGCCTTCTCGAACAATGAGCCACCACCGACACGCCTCATCTCTTAACAAGGATACAACTCCTTTCGCTTTTTGCTCAATAAAGGCATTCCATATCATCCATAATCCGCTCCATGCCTTCTAGCCAAGATTCACCACATTCGAGCTACACCGAGACTCCTCTAAAACTTCGCATTATTGATTTAAGTCGTTCAAATTGACCCACGAGTTGTTGGCCCAATTCTAGTTCTAGCGACCCTTTCTAGGACTCGCAAAGATGGCTTGAGTCAAAGCATTGTCTTCTTCCATGTGATCGCGTGATCCTGCCTCACTCTCAATTGACGCAAAAGGCCCATTTTCGCATATGATTTGGTGCTTCAGTTGTAGCACCTCGGCCTCTACCACGGCCACGTCTACCGTGTCCGCGACCACTTCCTCTAGTGCTCATGATGGCTTATTCGTTTTTATCTGATTACAAGTTTTATGAATCAGAAAATTTGTTTCAGTGTTTATTAACGATGTTTTATGAGATTTGAGAGGTAAAGTTGTTTTTCGCAACATATCCTATAGTCTCAATCTCTACGATTTTTCACATCTAAAACTAGAAGTTCTAGAGTGTTCCTATGATTATCATAGTAATTATTAATCAATAAATACTTACTTGACTTGTTGCTTGGATGCTTGTGGTGCCATACTAATCTTTAAAATATAATTGAACGATTTCATACGTAAATTATTTGTGAACCCAAACCACAATGAAGTTTTTGAAATCTGGCTCGATATTATTAAATGTAACACCCCAAACCCTATCTATGCATTAAGACTAGATTTGGTTTGTTACATGAATCGAACTATCTTAAAATCTTCAATAAGTTGAAATCTACAATATTATTTTTAATTACAAGGTTTAATAAAATCAAGAGTATTTTAATTTGATGTATATTAGAAAACATTAGTTGAGAAACATTATTAACATTGTATTATCAAAACCCTTAGGTAATTTATGTAAGAGTTAAAATAATAAAGTATTTATAAAGGAATTTCATATATTTGAAAACCCAATTTATTTTGATAAAACACCATATAATCATAAGCCCATATTTAAATGTCCAAAATATAGTTTAAAACCAAACACACATAAAATCCATAAATTATTAATAGAGGCCCTTATTACATTAACCCAAAATAATAAAATACTTATTAAAAGTTTAGAGTTTAATAAACCCATGTTTTGTAGTATGGCCTCCACGAAGTCATCCTCGGCCCAAGTCCACGCCAATTTCCATTACCCGAGATGGAAAATTTGAGGGTGAGTTACTTAGAACTCAGTATAACTCACTTACTTTGTCCATGGGCCGATTTTCAAAATTATGGATTTGGGCCTTGAGCCCATAAGCGAATTAACAACATAATTAATAACATAATTAATGGCATAACGAATAACATAATTAATAACATGCATGTAAAATGAATTTTTCCCTCCCAAACCTAATTCCATCCGCTACACACCCCCGTACCAACCATCACACCTGTGGGGATCAAGTCAACCCACCCCGCCATCACACCAATCGTAGGCATTAAGCCATTTTATATTTGTGGCAGAGCCACCGAACTAGATTGTGACAAAGTCACCAAACTAGAGGCATTGAGCCAATTATTATTTTGTGGCAGAGCCACTGAACTAGAGGCAAATAGCCATTTATAAATTTTGTGGTAGAGCCACCGAACTAGAGGCAAATAGCCATAATTTTGTGGCAAAGCCACCGAACTAGATTTTGGCAACAGCCTTCTTTCTTCATCATTTTCCCAACCCATGCAATATGTATGCAAAGTAAACCGTGATTATACAATGATTTAATCAAAAGGCCCATTAACAAGAGTCAATATTTCCAATTTTATTAAGGCCCAAAATAACATTTGGCCCAATTAACAATTTAACAACTTATGCCCAAATTTATGATTTAGCGTGAATTTGGCCCATTTATCAATCTAGGTGATTTCAACCCGCTTAACAATTTAATGTAGATTACTACCATTTATGATCTAATGTAGATTTCGCCCAATTATCGATCTAATGTAGATTTCGCCCAATTTTCAATATAATGACTTTTAGGCCCATTTAACGATCTAGCAGTAGATTTCACCCAATTATCGATCTAATGTAGATTTCACCAATTATCGATCTAATGTAGATTTGCCCAATTTTCAATATAACGAGACTTTTCGCCCATTTATCGATCTAGCGTAGATTTCGCCCAATTATCGATCTAATAGATTTGACCTAATTATCGATCTAATGAGATTTCGCCCAATTATTACGAGATATACAATTTTACATATTTACAACTAATTTCTCGATATGCCAGTAATTTCTACAATTTTGTCATTTTCATGTATTTTTGTCGAAATACCAATTATTACGTTTTAAGCCGATCTAGTCATTTTTACGATTTTACTCAATACCGCAATAACATCCAAACCCAAGAAAAAGTGTGAAGTTACACACCTTGATATCGAGAGTACTAATCCTTCTTGCTCCTCGACACCTAAAACATATTTTGATCCGTTAGAACATTATTTTGTATAAAAATACATTATCGATATTAGATCCACAACCTTACCCTCTTGATTTTGAATCACTTCAATTTTCGGTTTCTCCTCGCTTATTGGTTCGTTATTCACGAGAATCCACTAACGCATAAAGGCTCGGGAGTTCTTACTACTTCAAATAATTGACTTCCTTCGTAAGATGGTCTCGCAACCCGGTGGAAAATCCTCGGATCGCCAAATCGCTTCTTCGCTTATACTTAGGGGAATAGTGGATCCGCCCTCTTACGATAACTAAACACGCCTCTTTTCTTCCTATTTTGAAGATCTTCAATAACAATGATAGTTAATCCTAATAATATATCAAAATAAGAATTCTAAAGATCTTAAAGGCGTAGTTTTCCTTACCACAAATATTCTTGTTCCACAAGGAGAATCGATCCAAACGTTCTATGTCACTCACGACCACTTGATTTCTGATCTTCCGTTATCGCACTAAAATATAACATAAATAAACGTTAATAGAATTAACATTTATATCGATCTAAGAAAGCCTTCATACCACCATCAATATTCGGCCATGACTACTTCTAACTAAACGAAATTAAAAAGAATTCTTACCCTTTTGTCCACGGTTGAAAAGAAAGGATTGAAAATGATGTCTCTAAGTGATGGAGGATTCGGCTATGATAACCAAAGAAAAGAAAAAAAATTGATTTGGCTATGGCTCACTAACATTCGGCCATGGAGAAAAATAATGGAGAAAAGATGAGTGAAAAGAAATAAAATAAGAGAAGAGATGATAATAAAGATTCGGTTGTCAAAGAGAAGAAAAGAGAAAGGAAAAGATGTATTAGAGAGCAAGGTACATTTAAGAATGGAGAAAGAAAACAAAAGAGAGATATGGTCTTTTGGTACTAACAATTTCGCACTAAGAAGAGGCACAAGAGAATATTCAAAAGATGAACAAAAATGACCAAATGGTCAAAAGAATTAGGCTTTACCAAATGCACAAATTGGCCAGGGAGAAAAGTTGAGAAAGGATTGCAAAACTTTGCACATATGCTAAGAATGACCAAAAAGAGATTTCAAATCCTAACCAAACTAACACCAAAAATTCGGCTCCCTCCCTAGACCATATTTCCGTCCAAATGCATGGTCAAATGGCCATGATTTTGTTTCCAAAACATTCTCCTTGATACTTGCCCCATGTCTCCATATCTTTCCTTAAGTTCTTGATTCCATACCATATGTTAAAACTTACCTTATTCCTTTGATATACTAACCAAAAATAACAAGGTCAACACTTTCCATAAATGAGCTTGGCCGACACTTACCATAGAAGAGCAAAATAAAAGTTGTCTAAATGCTATTTAAGGATTCAACCTCTTCCCTCATGCACTAATTCATGCGCCAACACCACCATGCCATGTACTCATCTTGTGTCACTTATTAACACTTAAATTAACTTAAGTATTAATGACACTTGCTTCTCTTCAATAAATTCTCAAATAAAAATTTATTCCTTACCCAAATTATGCTATACTCTTCTTCAGACTATAATAAACACAAAAATAAAAGTAAGAAAATTTTCCTTCATAATCTAAACACCAAATCATGCAATATATCAATACTCGAATTTTTAGGGTGTTACATAATTGACTTATGCAACACGACCAAGTCACACGCCCGTGTACTAGGCCTTGTGCCAATTAGGGGGTATACTGACTCGTATCACATGACCAGTCACACGCCCCATGTGTGAGACCGTGTGGAGCATACTGACTTCAATTCAATTTCAACACCAGGGGACATGGCCATGTAACATGACCGTGTGTCACACACGGCTGAGACACACGCCCGTGTGGACAAAAATAGTCCATTTGCAAGGCCAATTTTCCACCCTAACCTCTATATACCTACACAAGGAAAAATGGTACCATTTTATCATACAATTAGGCAACCAAAATCATCAACTAAATACACAATTCATACCATTATAATTTCATCTATTCCAATTCTCAAATCACTACCATGTACTTAGCCAAATACATGCCAAAACAATATCAACCAATATGGTTCATTTACGATAATTCACACATACATAACATACCCTATAAGTAACCAACACAACATCTAAAATCATACCTCATCAAGGCATTTATCAAGAATTTATACTCCACAAATCAATTTACCATTTGAGCAACTATAAAACCATAACCACATTCATACCAAACATTCCAAATAAGTCATCACTTATGGCTATATATACAAACCAAAACCTATACATTTACAAGCCATTTCTAATAGCCAAATTCATACCAAACATACCAAAATAAGCCATCACTTATGGCTATATATACAAACCAAAACATATACATTTACAAGCCATTTCTAATAGCCAAACACATATCAATATTAAAATCATTTACAATCCAAATCTCATGGCTATGATCTCAACCAAAATACCACATCTAGCCTATACATGCCATATACCATAAATGTATAATCCAAAAGTACCAACTTAGATGTTTGATAGTGCGATGATGTTCCCAACGAATCTCGGATTCGAGCTAGCCTTGATTCACTATAAAACATAGAAAAATAACACGAAGTAAGCTTCATAGCTTAGTAAGCTCATATGTGAATAACTTAATTCATCGAATAAATGAAAATAAACAAATAGCACATGACAAAACCATATATACATTAACTACAAACCTTTCTCATGTCTCAAAACATGACCACATACAAACTCATTGAACTTTCACTATTTAATACTTAATAGGTTTTGCAAGTACCTGTATCGCCTCGTACTAACCTCTTTCTCAACCACATCATTCATTTACCTGTTGAACCATTTGGAATAGAAATTGGATACTCAGGAGTCTCGTACAATAAGTACCTATACCATGGCCCATAGCCAAATCAAGGTAACTTATCTGAATAACTATCATGGCCCGAGGCCAAATCATCCGATATGTATGGCCCGAAGCCAAATCATCTTATATGCATGGCCCAAGCCAAATCTGTAAAATACGCACCTGAAATGCTAATATCATGGCTTAAAGCCAACTCAACGTATCACTTACTAACATATCAATAGTATCCAAAACCATTCTTAAGGTTCAACCGGGCTTTCACACTTTTCGTTTCTATCATCGAATGCACCCATAAAGTCATTTCCACAATTCATACATTATCCATAATCCTGTTTTAAGAATTTATGCAATATTAAATCATTTTAACATACATTTATAATGTAATCATCACATACGAACTTACCTCATATTCGAAATTGACGGATCGAGTCGACTACTCGATAACATTGCTTTTCCCCCGATCTAAATCTGAATTCTTTCTTTCTTAATCTATATGAATTTAAAATTAACTTATTTATTCATCTACTCATTCAATTAATCCAAAAATACACATTTGGGCATTTTTACACATTACCCCTAAATTTTTACATTTAATCAATTTAGTCCCTATTTCACAAATACACAAAATTCACATAATTCAACAAAACCCATGCTTGGTCGAATTATATATAGGTCCCTAGTAGTCTAAAACTTTCATTTATTTCACATTTCAACCACACAATTTGCACATTTCATAATTTAATCCGTATTATGCATTTTCATCAAAAATCACTTAACAAAACATGTAAAACTATCATCAAGCTTTCATATTTCAACATTAAACGTCAAAGAAAAATAGATTCAACAATGGAAACTCTCAAAATCTTTAACAGTTTTGCAAAATAGTCCTTAGGCTAGCTAGTACTAGATGTAACGATCACAAAAACATAGAAATCATTAAAAACCAAGCAAAAATGGACTTACAATCAAGGAATATACTAGCCGAACCGTAGCAAGCCTTCATGAACTTTTCTTTATTCTAAATTTGGTGGTGGAGAAGATGAATGAACCATATTTTTATTTTTATTTCATTTAATTTAACTTTAATAACTAAATTACAAAAATAACCTTAATGATAAACCATTTAAAACATCCATTTAATGTCCAAGATTGTCCACTTACACTAAGGATGGTCTAATTGCAACATAAGGACTTTCACTTTAATAAACCATAGCTATTAGACACCTTTAGCTATTAAAACTTAAGTTTTATGTTTTATGCGATTTAGTCCTTTTTATCAAATTAACCAACCAATCGATAAAATTAGCTCACGAAATTTTCACACATATTAAATAACATGCTTTAAATACTAAAAATAATATTAAAATTATTTTCTAACATCAGATTTGTGGTTCTGAAACCACTGTTCTGATTTAGCTAAAACCAGACTGTTACTTGAACTAAGCAACCATGATGGAGTTTTTGGTTCATGGTATGTTGATAATTCAATTGATAAATAAACATTGATAATTGGTAATTTGTAAGTTAGATTTAATTTGATGTTAAAATGGTTATGTTACATAATTCACATATGCATTTTGGCACTTTAAATTGAGCACGTTCTTAACTGAAATTATGTTATGATTTATTAGTTATATTGGCATTATAGCATGGTGGATCCATTGGATATAGTTGGCATGTTATAGGATTTGTGAGTACTCACCATATTGATATGTTATTTGTGAGCAATGAGGCTCGAGATGGATTGATTTGGAGTAGATAAGAGAGTGTAGAATGTAATAGGCCCAATTTTCCCAAGCCTACAAACCATACAAATAAATAAATACAAAAACCAAAAATAACAAACCAAATAAAATGTCCACAGTCCATTTACATAGCCCAAAATTACCTAAACTACAAAACAGGCCAATAAGCCCAAATACATTACAACCCAAATCTAAAACGCCAGCCCAATTTCCATAAAGCCTAACCCAAATTTCACAGCCCAAACAATTTTCAGCAAACCCTAACCCTAGGGCTAACTGTTGGATTGTTGGTACCCTCATGGCACAGTGAAAAAATAATTCGCAATCCAAACCATGGATCCATGTGTGAGGAACGAATCGGGGTGAAATAATGGTTTCGAAATTACCAAAACTTCAATCTGAGTAGACAGCGATGCCTCGGCAACGAGAATTTTGATCTACTATCGAACCAAGCCGCAACCTTTTGTGACTCCAGCCTCTACGTAATCCACCCTGTTTGACGATGAACGGGAGAAATATCCAAAACTATTTTTGGAGGTTTCTTTGCTTGACGGCTGCTAGACCCCACAAGCAATTTTAGGGTTTCTTAAAAATAAACTCTCTCACATTCTCACCTTTTATAATTGGTATTTATATATCAATCATAATTAAAAACGAATAAATATAATAATGTTTTAATAAAAAATTATAATTACATTAATTATAACAAGGATTTCGGTAAACTATATTTATTTAAATTTATACACGAACCAAATTCATATATTAATAGAATGCGTACAACATCCTTGTACATATAATATGTTCAATATTTGATTGCCCAATTAAATTAATTCTATAATTAAATTAATTCATGTGACAACCAAACACAATACCAACTATGTTATATTTCGTTCATTTAAACCATAGGGTGTGACCCTGTAGGTTCTTGTAACGTTAGCAGAAATACTAGAACGTTTCTAATGTTACAAACAATGAGTGGCATCTAACAATGCATCATTGCTACCTAAGTTACAAGAAGTTATGATTCGACATAACCTTTTGTGATTAACCTTTCATGCATTAATCCTTAAGTCTTTATCTCTGGAATGGACACAAGTCATGGAATAGTCACACTTGCATAGTCCATCCCATGTTTCTTGATATCTTGAGTAGAATATGATATACAAATTAGTATGACATCTCATATCAACTTATTTGAGCATGGCCATGCATTTCTAATCTCACTCAATCAAGTGGCCTAAGATATTACTCCCATTGTGTAGGAGGGACTTATCCTATATTGATAAACGATATCCCTCTACATAGATTGTGGTATATCCAACATCAGCCTTTATAGAACAAACCGCCATCTGATTACGCTTGATCAATCAAAATATACTACTCACGATGTTGGGATAATGATGATCTCAAGTCTGAGGATCATATACATATTAATCACTATGAGTAATGTTGTGACAGTTACATAATAATCCAAGAAACATACTCATAGCGGGTCAATCCAATATGTTGTTCTCTAACACACATATTCATGCATTGATTTTGACACTCCATATCAATGACAACTCTTTATCATCAATCAACTACATGTTAGTCTTAATGCATTATTGTTGTCCTAGTCAACAATAATACTTGACTAAGGATCTTTTAAGAATAATCATATTATTCCAAGGACATTATTATAAAATAGTTTATTTGTACACACAGGAAAAAAAACTGAAATAATAATGACAATGCTTTATATTAATAAACATGATAACTCAAGTATGTTATTACAACCATCTCATGATTGATCTTTGGGCATACTCTTACACTAACTACCGCCGCTGTTCCATGCACCAGCCCTCCTCGTCAGACATCACGCCGCCATTAGTGTGTGAATCATACCTATCTTTCCCGCTGACTCGCAAAAGGAAAGAAAACACAGCAGAAACAACAAGCATAGCAAGGAAGTATCTTTGTATTTATGATTTCGATTTATTTTGGAGCTATAAAAACCCTAATGTAATCTGTAAAAAGGAGATTTTTTTTGGAGATACAAGAGAAATATTCATTAAATTTATTTTTACAGATACAAAATTGAAAAATCAAGCAAAGGTTTTTTTTTCTTTCGTTATTTTTCTTATTTTCGAATCTGTGCTTTTTTTTTTTTTTAAGTTTCTTATTTCTTTTTATATCTATTAAAGTTTAGAACAAAGTAAAAAAAGAAAAAAAAAACTCACCTGTTTTTGGTCTCCGGTCGCTATGTACGGTCGCCGTCGGCGTCGGCGCCAGAATCTCGCCCGGGCTCCCATCGAAAATCGTCCCAAGGGGAGAGCTCTCCTTTTTTTTTTTTTGTGGAATGAATGAGGAAATGAATTTTTTTTAAAAAAATTTGGCTTTTATAGCCTATTAAAACGGCGTCGTTTTGGGTAGCCCCCTTAACGCCTAAAATGACGTTGTTTTGGGGGGGGCTGACCTGATTACCCGACCCAAATGCCAAGGATCCACGTGTTTTCGACTGAGGGTCTATTTGCGCCGGCAGTCCTTCCGCTTTTGAGACATTTTCAATTAGGTTCTTTTTTATTTTTAATTTGGCCTCAGATTTTCACTTACTTTTTCATTTTAATCCCACAACACACTGGCCAAGTAGAGGGGGGGTGAATATTTCCCATCCGTCCTCCCTTTTGTGCGGCGTGGCTATGGGGTCCTAATTCATTTATTTCTTTTAAAATCTGCCCTAAAGTTTTATTTTAAGTTTAATTTCGTCCTTTTCCTTATTTCCTTTTATTATTTTGATGTTATGGTCATTATTTTGGCTATTATTTTATCTTTAATAGTATTATTATTGTATTTATTATTAATATTTATTCCTTATTATTAATATTGTTATTATTTCTATTCCTATTATTATTATTATTTTATTGTTATTGTTATAATTACTATTATTTTTATTATCGTCACTACTAATTTTAATATTATTACTATTAATTTCAATATCATTACTATCATTTTATTATTACCAATACTATTTTTATTTTTACGATTATTTTTATTATTATTTTCATTACTATTAATATTATTGCTATTATTATTACTAATTTAGTATTATTATTTTACCGTTATGATTATTATTTTAATATTACTACTACTATTTTTTATTATTTTATTTATAATTAACTCTATTATTATTATTATTATTATTATTATTATTATTATCTTTATTGCTACCATTTTTTATATATATTATTATTACTATAACTATGTTTATTATTATTATATTTATTATTATTTCTATTATCAACATTATTATCATTGCTTTTCATTATTATTATTATTTTATTATTGCTAATATTATTTTTATTCTTTTTACTATTATTTGTTTATTAATATATTTTATTATTATTATCGCATTTTTTTGTTAATATTATTATCATTCTATGGTTTTTATTGTTGTATATAGCCTCCAATTTTGTTACAATTCTCTTTTATTTTCATTTGTTTATCTTGCTTTTGTAACATCCCGAAATTGGGACTAGTAGGATTGGGCCCAACGGGCCTTGGGCGTAAGAATGTTTAAAATTTTTGAGAATATGAGAATGGCGTTGTTGCAAATTGGACTTATTAGTTAAGTGAATTTGGAAGGTTACGGGGTTTCTATGAAGCCTCGGGTTTAATTGGGCCTTAGGAAAATTTTGGTATTTTAGCTCTTTAAGGAGAGATGGTAAGTCGTTTCAAGGCTTATAGAAATAAATGAGTAAATTGTTAGCATAAATGAGCAATTAGTAGAAAGGTTATGGCATCAAGTGAAGGACTTTAAGGGAAGAGGTTCAAATCCTATTGTGTGCAAATTTTGACTATTATTTTTGCATGCTCTCCTTAAGTGTCGGCCAAGAGGTATATATGGCAAGGTGGATTTCTTTATTTTTGGTAAGGTGGTTAAGGAAATAAGGAAAGGTTGAGGTTGGGGAAAGGAATCAAAAGAAAAAGGCAAGTATGGGGGACATGTTGGCACAAAAAGGGGAGAATGTTATGGAAAGTGTGGTTGGCCAAATGTTTGACCAATATTGTAATGCATGTGGACAGTTTGGGGGTAGATAGCAAATTGAAATTTTACTTTGGCATTTGGTAAGGTCGTGGCATTGTTTTGGCAAAAATCCTATTTGCAACTTTTGTGTCATCTTCATCCAATTTGCTATTCTCTTTGTCAAACCTCCTACCACAATTGTGCATCTTTCTTCTCTTTGTTTAGTCAAATATTCATCTTTTGTTCATCTTCTTTGATAGTCTAATTTCTATCATCTTCTATCTTCCCCATTTTGTGTGTTGGACATCCCCTTGGTTGAATCGGAGTTCTAGTGGGTGGCCTAATACCAAATCCTTGTCGATTCATTCGTAGTCATAAGATAATTGGTGGGAATCGAGATTATCATCGATTAAGGTAAGGATTCTTTTCATAGTCCATTCGATATCGCTATTCAGTTATAGGGTTAATCGGATTGAAAGTTTGGCTAATCGATTATGTTGTTAGGCACGAAATCACGCGATACTCTCTACTTGTGGATTTTTCAGAAATAGTGGTAAAGTTGAACACCTATCTTTCGTAATAAGAGACTCGGATTATTGGTGTCGCGGAGAATATCGTGTTACAGATTCCGAAAAAGGTGTGTAATCTTATACTTTCTGAATATATATTTGAAATGGTGTGTAATCTTGTACCTTCCGAAAACATGCTTGAAATGGTGTGTAATCTCACATCTCTCTGAAAGTTTGTATGATGTGTTTTGTGATTCTGTCGAAATACCGAAGAAAACTGGAAACCGGCATCCATGATCACTCGGGAGTGCGTATATTCGTAGTGGTAATCATATTTGTAATAAAATAGCTTCGATTAGAAACAGTGACATGTTTTTAAAAAATCACGAAAAATAGAAGAAAGGGAATTATAAAGTGAATAAGATATTTAATTAAATCTTACTGTGTCTATTTTGATATAGAAGAAACGAAGAAGGAAAAGGAATTTTATAATCTGAGATATCTTAATTTTAGTGAGACCGGTTCGATTAACTTTGTAGTTCCTTGATCTATTTTAGAAAAATTGTATAAAATTTTACAAAGTGAATTATAGGTTATAATTTATATGTATGGATTTCTTAGTGAGTATATTTTCAATAGAAACAAGTGGGAGCAAGATATGAAAACTGACAAAGTGAGATATTTGAAATTAAGGAAAGAGAGGTTTAATCGTTGGACGTTGAAACAAGGGAAATTTTAAGGAATAAATCTGTACTAAATGGTTAAGACAAAAATCTGGAAAAATTTTAGTAAGAATATATATGAGTTTAATTTCAAGGAAAATTTATGGATTTATATTTCGAGTTTCCTAACTCGAGTTATAGTTAATTTAGTCAGTATGACGCAGATGGACAGTTTCAAGTTTTATGTCCCAAATTAGTAATTAAGTCCGGGGTTGCGAAATTACGAAAATATCTTTGGAGGGTAAATTACTGAAATACCCCTGGGTTGCGAGATTACTGAATTACCCTTAGTGGGCTGAATTACGAAATTGCCCTTATGTGTCGAATTACGAAAATACCCTTATGGGTCAAATTATGAAAATACCCCTAATGGGCTGATTTGATAGATTGCCTTAATGGGCCGATTTGATAGATTGCCTTAATGGGTCAATTTTGATAGATTGCCTTAATGGGCCGATTTTGATATATTACTTAATGGGCCAATTTGATATATGGCTAAATGGGCCGAATTTGATATATGGCATTATGGGCCTGTAATATCCCGGGTTAAGGCCTATTTTATTTTGGCTTTGCTGCATGTGCTTGATGTGCTATGTTGTTATTTCGATGTTGTTGGGGCTCAGTTATAAGCTAGGTGTAAGCTCGAGTGGTAGGAAAAATTTTTATTTTTGGGCTTTATGTGATAGGGGCTGAGGGAGCTGGGTCTTATGTATTTTATTTAGTGAGTTGTTGCACAAGTGAAGAGCTAGCAAAGTGGCAAAGCATGCGTCACTTAGAGCTTGTGTGTGTGGCGTCAAGTGCAAGGGAGGATGTCCTGGGTTCAAGCTACGAAAATCCCACATTTTTGTTCCATTTTGACGACATAGAGGGGAGGAGTTGTAGGCAGTTCAAACTCTGCCTTGGACTAAGTCTTCCTATTTGAATGGTGGGTGGAGAGCAAATTGTGGAGGAGGACTTGGTCAAGGTAATTTGAATTAGTGGCTTGGGAGTGTTTGGGGAGTTTGGCCGATTGGAGAGATTTTGGGAGGGAAAATGAGTGGCTTGTTTTGGTGTAGTAGGGTGTGCTTAATTTGCCTTTGGCAAATGTGCATTTTCTATCACAAGCTCTTTAGGAAGCCAATTTTCTTTTAGTCAAAAGCTAGCAAAACTTCAAGAAATTTCTTCTTTTTCTCCTTTAATGTATGTTCAAGTAGCTTATTGCCAAAATCAAACCAAAGATTTTGTTTTCTCTTCAACTTGAGCCAAACTAGCTTCTTTGACTCTCCTTTTCGCTTCATATTTTCTTTTCTTGAACCGAAACCCAAAACACTTGTGTTGCCGATTTTGCCTTGTTTCTTCTTCTCTTTCTTCACTTGAACAAAGCCAACCTAGCATCCCACTTTCATCTTTTTTTTCTTTTGAAACCTTGATAGCCGAAAGTCTCCCCAAAACTTTCTTCTCCATTTCGCTTTTTTTCCAAGAAAGAACCGAAGGTGCTTCTATTTCTTCTCTTTCCATTTTGATTCTCGCCAATATCAACCCATTTCTTCTCATCTATACTCTCTTTTCTGTTCACACAAAGCCGAAAGTAGGAGTGTTAATATCTAGTCCGAATCTTTCTTCTCTCCTAGTGGTGTTTTTGTTGGCCGAATATTGGTTGTTGTTGGGTGCTTGATTTCAATCGGCTGGTAGTGGGTAAGAGCTTGGCCGAATGGCCATTTTTCCTCTCTCTCGTTCTTATATTTTGTGGTTTAGATAAAGGCCGATTTTGTTATTGGTTGAAGGATATTGATCTAATGTGTAAACCAATTTCTTTATAGGACATCCGAATTTTGGGAACAAGTGGGAGGAGCCTTATTTATCTGATAAGCAAACGGTAAGTGGTGGTAAGAGTAGTTTCTTTTAGACTATTCATTTAGTCTTTGTTAAGTCAAGCTGTTAAGGGATTAACCATTTTCTTTCTAGGGTGAGGCCGATTGTCAAGAACCATTGTTGGTTCCAATTTGGTAGAAAACCAATGCAAGTCTAAGGTAAGGGTTAATCGATATACCTTTTGGTTTAAATGGTTTTGGCCGAATGGTTTAAGTGTTAATCCCTTGTTGGCCGATTGTAGGATCGTGGTTGTCGTGGTGATCAAGGGACGAGACCGATTCTTAGGATTAAAATCTTCGCTATTTCGTGTGTTTAAGCTAACACACCAATTCTTAATAATAAGTTAATAACCTGTGTTGTAACAAGTGAAACAAAGGATGATTGTCTTGATACCCGATAGGTATGATCACGGATTCTGTAAGTCCGTAGCTTTGTGAGTTCTATTGTTAATACATCTAATATTATGATCCATGGTATATGTGCTATAAGATGCAATATTGGACATGTTGGCATGAATTACATGATTTGCATATTGTACATGAGTCAAGATGACATGTATGGGTAATATGAGAGGAGGGGAGTATGATATCCATGTCTTTGGGACACTGTGTCTTTGGGACACGAGAGGTTTGGCACCTCCAAAGGGTTTGGTACCACAAATGATATTTTGTGACTTTGGGTCACCAGAGGTTTGGCACCTCAGCGCCTCGTCCCAAAGTGGCTTAGTACCACGGTGGGTTGGCCCCACAGTTGAGTGATTTGGTATCACACGATGGGTTGGCCCCATCATTAGATTTGTGACTGCGGTCACCAGTGATTTGGTATCACACTGTGTCTTTGGGACACCAGAGGTTTGGCACCTCATTGCGACTCGTCCCTGTGGTTTGACACCACCGTGGGTTGGCCCCACTTATGAGATACGGGATTGTCGCTAGTGATTTGGTATCACGCGATGGGTTGGCCCCATCATTGGATTATTTGTGACTTGGTCACCGGTGGTTTGGCACCACGTTATGGATATCATGACTTTGGGTCACCTGGTTTGGCACCACCAAAGGGTTTGGTACCACACGGGTAGAAAAGGTGTATTGATGGTTAGGAACGGTGCATTAATTGTATTGCTTTGCTATGATGTGTGTTAGCATGTTGTATTATCGGAGGGAATTTATACACCGAGTCTTGCAACTCACTCTCTCCTTTGACATTTCAGTGACACTTAGACGCGACATAGAGCCGGATGGACTCGAGGTGCACATGCCATGCTTAAATAAGGATTTGCTCGGATTTTATAAGATTTGGTACATTAGTTTATTTATTACTATTTGGTTTTATTTTGGTTTGTAAAAGGCCTGTTAAAATTATGTTTTGCTATGTTTATGCTTAAAGTAGATTTTTAATATGCCTTAACAAATTAATTGGGTTAAAATGTGCTAAAACTTGAAAAGACAACGATTTCAAAACTACAAAACGATATTTTAAACTATACCATCTGTATCACACTAAGATTTGGAATAAAGAGGACTCAGATGTTTTTCTAACTTAAACTCGATTTTTCTACTAAGTCAAAATGTTTTAGTAATAATAATAAACAACTTAAACTTCTAAATAAGATAAACTTGTTTTACCTACACATTTGATTAAGTTTTTTAAATTTACGGGTTTTCAAATACATCATGATTTTAATCGTTTACTCAAGTTTTTTTCAAATACACAATTTAGCTTAAGTGTTTGTCACCAAACATTTAAATGTAAACCTAACTTCTAAAAATTCAGATTTTCCCGTGACATACCATATTCGGTCGTGGTGGGTTGACCGAGTTTGGGGTGTTACAATTGGAGGTTTGGCACCTCATTGCGACTCGTCCCTGTGGTTTGACACCACCATGGGTTGGCCCCACTTATGAGATACGAGATTGTCGCTAGTGATTTGGTATCACGCGATGGGTTGGCCCCATCATTGATTATTTGTAACTTGGTCACCAGTGGTTTGGCACCACATTATGGATATCGTGACTTTGGGTCACGGTGGTTTGGCACCACCAAGGGTTTGGTACCACACGGGTAGAAAAGGTGTATTGATGGTTAGGAACGTGCATTAATTGTATTGCTTTGCTATGATGTGTGTTAGCATGTTGTATTATCGGGAGGGGATTTATACATCGAGTCTTGCGACTCACTCTCTCCTTTGACATTTCAGGTGACACTTAGACGCAGACATGGAGCCGGGATGGACCCGAGGTGCACATGCCATGCTTAAATAAGGATTTGCTCAGACTTTATAAGATTTGGTACATTAGTTTATTTATTACTATTTGGTTTTATTTTGGTTTGTAAAAGGAGCTCGATACTACAATTGTAACACCTCAAACTCGGTCAACACACCACTAATCGAACTGTATGTCATGGGGAAAATCAATTTTTGAAGTTAGGTTTCTGTTTAAATGTTTGGTGACAAACACTTCGCTAAATTGTGTATTTGAAGAAAACTTGAGTAGGCTTGATTAAAATCTGATGATGTATTTGAAAACCCGTAAATTTAAAAAAACTTAATCAAATGTGTAGGTAAAACAAGTTTATCTTATTTAGAAGTTTAAGTTGTTTATTATTATTACTAAAACATTTTGACTTAGTAGAAAAAATCGAGTTTAAGTTAGAAAAACATCTGAGTCCCCTCTATTCCAAATCTTAGTGTGATTCTCGATGGTATAGTTTAAAATATCGCTTTTGTAGTTTTGAAAGCATTGTCTTTCAAGTTTTAGCACATTTTAACCCAATTAATTTGTTAAGGCATATTAAAATCTACTTTAAGCATAAACATAGCAAAACATAATTTTAATGTGCCTTTACAAACCAAAATAAAACCAAATAGTAATAAATAAACTAATGTACCAAATCTTATAAAGTCCGAGCAAATCCTTATTTAAGCATGGCATGTGCACCTCGAGTCCATCCCGCCCATGTCCGCGCCTAATGTCACCTGAAATGTCAAAGGAGAGAGTGAGTCGCAAGACTCAAAGTATAAATCCCTCCCGATAATACAACATGCTAACACACATCATAGCAAAGCAAACAATTAATGCACCTGCTCCTAACCATCCAATACACCTTTTCTACCCCTGTGGTACCAAAACCACCGGTGGTGCTAAACCACCGTGACCCAAAGTCACGATATCCATAACGTGGTGCTAAACCACCGTGACCAAGTCACAAATAATCCAATGATGGGGCCAACCCATCGCGGATACCAAATCACCAGCGACAATCCCGTGATCTCATAAGTGGGGCCAACCCATGGTGGTGTCAAACCACGTGGACGAGTCGCAATGAGGTGCCAAACCTCCGTGTCCCAAAGACACAGCAGGATACTAAATCATCGGTGACCGCAATACAAATTCGATGATGGGGCCAACCCATCGTGGGATACCAAATCATCAAGGCCAATCCCAGATAATCAATCGGGGCCAACCCACCGTGGTACTAAGCCACCGACGAGACGCCGAGGTGCCAAACCTCCGTGACCCAAAGTCACAAAATATCATTTGTGGTACCAAACCACCTGAGGTGCTAAACCTCCGTGTCCCAAAGACACAAAGGTCCCAAAGACACGGATATCATACTCCCTCCTCTCATATTACCCATACATGTCATAATCGACTCATGTACAATATGCAAATCATGTAATTCATGCCAACATGTCCAATATTGCATCTTATAGCACATATACCATGGATCATAATATTAGATGTATCAACAATAGAACTCACAAAGCTACTTGACTTACCCTAATCAGGATCATACCCTATCGGGTATCAAGACAATCATTATCTTTCACTTGTTACAACACGTGTTATTAACTTATTACTAAGAAATCAGTGTTAGCTTACACACCAAATAGCTAAGATTTTAATCCTAAGAATCGGTTCACGCCCCTTGATCACCTCGACAACCCCGATCCTACAATCGCCAAAAGGGATTAACACTTAAACCATTCAATAAAACCATTTAAACCAAAGGGTATATCGATTAACCTTACCTTAGACTTGCTTTGGTTTTCTACCAAATTCGAACCAACAATGGTTCTTCCGATAATCGGCCTCACCCTAGAAAGAAAATGGTTAATCCCTTAACAAATTGACTTAACAAAGACTAAATGAATAGTCTAAAAGAAACTACTCTTACCACCACTTCACCGCTTGCTTATCGATAAATAAGGCTCCTCCCACTTGTTCCCAAAACTGGATGTCCTATAAAGAAATTGTTTACACATTAGATTAATATCCTTCAACCAATAACAAAATCGGCCTTTATCTAAACCACAAAATATAAGAACGAGAGAGAGGAAAATGGCCATTCGCCAAGCTTTTACCCACTACCACCGATTGAAAACAAGCACCCAACAACAACCAATATTCTACCAACAAAAACACCACTAGAGAGAAGAAAGATTCGCCTAGATATTAACATTCCTACTTTCTTGCTTTGTGTGAACAGAAAAGAGAGTATAGATGAGAAGAAATGGGTTGATATTCGCCAGAATCAAAATGAAAAGAGAAGAATAGAGAAGCACCTTCTGCTCTTTCTTGGAAAAGAAAAGGAAATGGAGAAGAAAGTTTGGGGAGACTTTCTGCTATCAAGGTCTCCAAAAGAGAAAAAGATGAAAGTGGGATGCTAGGTTCAGCTTTGTTCAAGTGAAGAAAGAGAACAAGAAACAAGGCAAAATCGGCAACACAAGTGTTTTGGGTTTTGCCCAAGAAAAGAAAAATATGAGCGTAAAAGGAGAGTCAAAGAAGCTAGTTTCTACTGTTGAAGAGAAAACAAAATGCTGGTTTCGATTTTGGCAATAAGCTACTTGAACATTCGGTTAAAGGAGAAAAAGAGAAGAAATTTCTTGAAGTTTTTACTAGCTTTTGACTAAAAAAAAATTGGCTTCCCTAAAGAGCTTGTGACCAAAATGCACATTTGCCAAAGGTAAATTCAGACACCCTCACTACACCAAAATCGCCACTCATTTCCTCCCAAAATCTCTCCAACCGCCAAACTCCCCCAAACACTCCCAAGCCACTAATTCAAATTACCTTGACCAAGTCCTCCTCCACAATTTGCTCTCCACCCACCATTCAAATAGGAAGACTTAGTCCAAGGCAGTAGTTTGAACCGCCTACAACTCCTCCCTCCATGCCACAAATGGAACAAAATGTGGGATTTTCGCAGCCTTGAACCTGTGACATCCTCCCTTGCACTTGACGCCACACACACAAGCTCTAAGTGGCGCATGCTTTGCCACTTTGCTAGCTATTCACTTGTGCAACAACTCACCAAATAAAATACATAAGACCCACTCCCTCAAATTTCTATCACATAAAGCCCAAAACAAAAATTTTTCCTACCACTCGAGCTTACACCTAGCTTATAACCCGAGCCCCAACAACATCGAAATAACAACATAGCACATCAAGCACATGCAAAGAAAGCCAAAATAAAATAGCCCTTAACCCGGATATTACGCTTCTATTTCTTAAAAATAATTTCGACCTCAAATTACCCGATCGTAAGAGTTGTGGGTATTGGTCGTCTCATCATATCCTCGGGTTCCCACGTAGCTTCTTCCACGCCATGATTCCGCCAAAGAATCTTAACCAAAGGCACAGATTTCCTACGCAGTAACCTTCACATCCCGATCTAAAATCAGCATGTGCTCTTCCTCCATGGTCAAACTGGTTTACCTCAATCTCTCCCATCGCTACCACATGCGCGGATCCGAACGATATCGCTTAAGCATCGACACGTGGAACACGCCGTGAATCGACTTAGCTCACCGGCAACTCGAAATGATATGCAACTAGTCCCACTCGCCTCAAGACCTTTATACGCCCAATAAACCTCGGACTTAGCTTGCCTTTTCTCCCTAACCTTAATACTTTCTTCCACGGTGAGACCTTCGTAAAAAACTTGATCCCCACAAGAAACTCTATATCTCTTCACTTAAGATCTAAGATAAGACTTCGCCGTCTAAAGCTTCTTTCAATCGGGCTGAATCAACTTAACCTTGTCTTCGATTTCAGAACCAACTCGTCCCAACAAATTGACGCTCACTTAACTCCGCCCAACAAGTAGGTGATACACTTTCACCGCATAACGCCTCATAAGGTGCCATCTTGATGCTTGCTTGGTAACCGTTGTTGTAGGCTAACTCAGCTAACGGTAGATACTCCTCCCAACTACCCCTAAAGTCCAATACACAACCTCGTAATATGTCCTCCAAGATCAGATAACCTTTCTCGATCGCTCATTAATCATGGATGAAATGTCAGATCAAATCCAATCGCTGCACTCCAGAGCCTCGATGTAACGCTGTAACTCTTGACGAATCGATCCCTATCCGAGATGATCGACATCGGCACCCCGCAGCCTCACTATCTCTCGACACATACACGCTTCGCCAACCTCTCAAGTGAGTAATCCACCTCACCGAATAAATGAGCCGATTAGTCAACGATCCACAATTACCCAAATCGAATCTTCTTGCTCGGTAAGCGTAATCCACCGATTAAATCCATAGTTATCCTTTCCCACTTCCATCGAGGAATTTTCATCGGTCAAGCAACCTCGACGGAATCGATGCTCAATTTTGACCACCGACATGTCGACACTTCCCTACAAACTCGTTACTTCTTTTTCGCACTCCAAACCACTAGAACTGCTTCTCGAGATCCCTATACATTTTGCTACCTCCAGATGTATATCGTAGGGTCTGCTATGTGCATCCTCAAGAATCTTTTGCCTTAACTCGTGTCTCTCAGATACAAGCCTTCCCCGAAAATACAAAGACCCCATCACTAGACAAATCAGAATCTCCAAACCATCATTCTACACTTGCGCCCTCTCGCAAGACTCAAAACCTCATCCAACAACTGCTTTTTCTCGATCCGCTTCAACCCAAGTAGGCTTAACTCAGCTCATGTAATACTCCTCTGTCCATACAAACTCAAGTGGCAAACAACACTCTTAAACTGAAACAACCCACGGCTCAACGCATATCCGCCACAACGTTAGCCTTGCCCGGATGATACTCAATTGAGCAACAGAGTCTTTCAAAGAACTCAATCCATCTCGCATTGCCTCAGATTCAGTCTTTCCGAGTCGGAAGGTACTTCGACTCTTGTGATCCGTAGACTATTGATTTCTCTCCGCATAAGTAATGCCTCCATATCTTCAAGGCAAAGACTACGATACCGCTAACTCCAGATCGTGCGTTGATAATTTACCTCATGTGGCCTCACCGCCGAGATGCGTAAGTTACAACCTTTCCTTCTTGCATCAAGACACAACCCAAACTCAGATGTGATGCATCGCAAAGACATCGTGAATTCCTTACCAAATTTCAAAGTTGAATTAGGACCTAACTTCACCAAAATCTTCTTCAACTTATCAAGCTCTCCCGCCGCTTCTCACCAAATGAACGGAACCCTTTTCTTAATAATTTAGTCATCTCCAGATCGCGATCAACGAAAACCCTCTACAAATCTTCTAGAGTATCCCCGCCAAACCCGTAAAACTCAATCTCACCATCGACCTAGGCGGCTTTCAATCCAAAACCGCTTCAATCTTTCGAGGATCCACTCTAATCCCTCACCGATACTACATGACCCAACCTCCTAAGCCGTAATTCGTGATTTACTAAACTTGGCATAAAGATGTTTCTCCTCGAATCTCGCAATACCACCCACAAATGCGCATCATGTTCCTCCTCGCCTTGAATATACCAAGATGTCGCCGATAAAAACCACTACGAACCGATCCAACATCGTTGGAACACCCTATTCATCATATCCATGAAGGTCACGTAGTGTTAGTCAACCCAAACGGCATAACTAAGAACTCAAAGTGCCCATACCGAGTAATTAAATGCCGCCTTTGCGATATCCTCCTTCACCTTTAATCGTGATACCCGACCTTAAATCAATCTTCGAGAAAATCGACGACTCTTCAAACCGATCAAACAAGTCGTCTATCCGAGGCAATGGATACTTGTTTTGATCGTCACTTATTATTCAACATGTAGTCTATACACATTCGCATAGTACCGCCTTTTCTTCTTGACAAAGAGTACCGGCGCCCCAAGGCGTAAACACTTGGCCCGATAAAGCCTCGGTCCAACAATTCTCGAATCGAGCCTTAAGCTCCACTAACTCTTTAGGCGCCATCCTCAGACGGAGCTATAGATACGCTAGCCTCGCAATGTATCTATCCCGAACTCTACCTCACGATCCGTGGCAAACCCGTAAGCTCTTTTAGAAACACATCAACAAATTCCCTAATCGTCTCAACCTGCTCCACAAGAGACTCTTTAGCCTCCAAGGTATACACATGAACCACATATGCTTCACCTTTTTCGACCATCTTCTTGGCTTTCAGAGAGCAGATACCACATTGGATGATAATTTCTCCTATTACCGATCGTAACTACCTCATCACCCTTAGTGTTGTAACCATGCGCTTAGTCACAGAATCCAACTTCGCTTCTGTACTTAACCACCATTTATCCCGAGAATCGATCGAACTCCCCAAACCAGCTCCATCAGATCACCCACTAATACTACCCCTTAGAGTTCTAGAGGTACATCTCTATACAATTTTATCTACAACTACAGAGTGTCCTAGAGGGCTTATTACTACCATCCGCCTAAGATATCTCGTAGTCTAAATCCATGGTCTTCACTATGCTACTTGCAACATATGAATGTGTTGAACCCACATCAATCAAAGCAAAGAATGGAGAACCAAAGATTAAAACATACCGTTATGACATCCGAAGGCCACCCTCCTCTTGGCGCCTCGTCGCATACACTAGCCCCGACTGCTTGGCCTCAAGATTACTCCGCACCTCCCCAAAGGCTCCACTACCACTGTAACCATTACCTCCTCGCCATTACTTTGGCCCCTCTACTTGGTGGTTCGTTATTCTCAGATCGAGTACGGCCCGACTCTGACCGAATCCTAGCCAACTTGCGCAGACAATCCCTCACACTATGGTCCAAATGAGCCACACTCAAAACAACCTTTTCCACCGGCCTAACATCCTCCCCAATGAGCTTTCCCACAACGGTTACATCATGGCGTATCCCCGCCTAGCAAAGAATAAACCTACCAGACCGATTCGCCCACTCGGTCTATCCTTTTTCTCATGGATTACCGACGACCCGTAAGATCCAAAACCTCTTGTGTAGGTTCCTATCATGCCTTGCCTCACGCACTTTTAATACCCTCGGCTACCTTCGCTTTTCAACCGTAATAAAGAATTCACGCCCCGCCGAGGCGCAATCAACAATCTTAATTCGCCTCATGTGCCATCCTCAAACGAACACACCTCTCTTGCTTAGTAGCCACCATACCCCGCATACCGACTCAATTCGTAAACTCTACCTCAGACTGACACACGATTTACTCCCTCGAACTAATCTCGTAAATGCTTCCGCTGCTCATTAATGTAGTTACCTCCAACGACTTTTTTCGATAAGCGTACTCAAATAGTCCCAAGTTAGATCTTCCACGCAGTCATTGTCTCCAACCGTGAGCCACCACCGGTATGACTCATCTCTTGAGAAGTGATACTATCCCTTTAACTTTTCTTCAAGAACAGTCAGATCGCCCATGATCCGCCTCGTCGCTTCTAGCTAATATTCAGAAGGTTAGGAGCAACACCCGAGACACCCCGAAGAATTCGCCCCATTTGCCCAAGTCGCCAGCACGATTCCTAACTCCCGCCTCCGCCTTACTCCAGCTACCCTTTCTAAAACTTGCAAAGATCGCTTGTGACATCGTCATCCCCGCCTGTTCTCGAACTCACCACCTCCACTGGTGGTGAATCAGATCTCATTTTTCACCTTGACCAGATCCTACGGGTCTGAACTGTCATCCTACCGCTGCCTCGCCCACCACCACGCCCACCTCTGCACTCATGACTAAATCTCATCCGACGAAAGAATTTTATGTATCAAGAATTATTCCAATCGCTTAAAAGCAAAGTCTTATGAATATTAAAGGAGCTTTTGTTTTCATGAGTCCACTCAAACTTTAAACTCTACCAACACACCACGAATTTACCAACCAAGGGTATTTTCAGAATTTACCCACCAAGGGTATTTTCGTAATTTACCCACCAAGGGTATTTTGTAATCTACCCATCAAGGGTATTTTGTAATTTACCCACCAAGGGTATTTTGTAATCTACCCACCAAGGGTATTTTTGTAATTTACCCACCAAGGTATTTTCAATTTACCCACTAGGGTATTTTCAGAATTTACCAACCAAGGTATTTTCGTAATTTACCCACCAAGGGTATTTTCATAATTTACCCACCAAGGGTATTTTCGTAATCTACCCACCAAGGGTATTTTTGTAATTTACCCACCAAGGGTATTTTCGTAATTTACCCACTAAGGGTATTTTCGTAATTTACCCACTAAGGGTATTTTCGTAATTTACCCACCAAGGGTATTTTCGTAATTTTGTACCTTGAATGGCCTTTCTAAAGGTGCAGTGTCGGCTTGAGCGACTCAACTACCATTTTCTGCCTTTACGGACCGTGGGCCTAAAACCCGATTTTGTTTATTCTGCCCACACGCCGTGTGGCCCACCTAACACAAATCTATCCACGATATAAGTTCCACCTAGTCTAGTTCACTATATACTATATCATTATACAATTTATTCCAATTGGGCCTACAGCCCATTGGGCCCACTTCTACCATCGCAATTTCAAGCAAATTTCAACCTACAAGAATACTATCGATGGCCTCAACTATTAGGTTGAAGCCCCACACGCGCGCCAAGACGCTGTGGCTACTATTGTCGTGGACTGCATTTCAAAGATTTGCCGCTTCTACAACTAGAGAGAGAGAGTTACACACCGACAGACTCGTGATAAACCGCATTACGACCACTCCCTCGTGCCAACGCCCACCAAGGTATGTTAACCCTTCTCCGGCATGCTCTTTATATAGCTAGCTCTTCACCTTCATTCCTTGTATCTTCCGATGTGGGATCCTTCACAAGAGAGTTTAAATTCAACCAAACTCTTACCGTCCACTCCGCAAAATAAATACTCCCTCGCTTATCATGAGATTCAACCCAGCTCCCTTATAACATAATCCACGCTACTAGCCACTTTACCAACTAGCTCCTTGTGCCTCAAACCATGCGCAATTAAAATAATCCTATGGCCAAGGTCTAAATTCATTTAATAAAATAATCAAAAGGAATCCAAACGCTACAACTAGAACCTCGACCTCCTTCCTTCCTTGTGGTGCCACTTTGCCACTACACCACACACACCACTTGTGTCATTTTCCTCCACATTTTATTCTTAAGGCCTACCCGCCAACCTCCAACGTTTTTTCACCTAAAACCAAAATTTTCCCAAAGCTAATATTTGATCCCGGACTTCATAGAAGCCACCTAACCTTCCAAAATCACTTATCTAAAAGGTCCAACTTGCACTTAACCCGATCTCCTATTCTCCAAAAAATTTTAAACGCTACTACGCCTAAGGCCCATTGGGCTCAATCCTACTTAAGCTACGTGGAAAACCAAGGATATGATGAGACAGCAATACCCGCAACTCTTCTGATCAGGTAATTTCGAGCTCGAAATTATTTTTAAGGGGGTAGAACCTGAATATCCCTGTTAAGGGCTATTTTATTTTGGCTTTGCTGCATGTGCTTGATGTGCTATGTTGTTATTTCGATGTTGTTGGGGCTCAGCTTATAAGCTAGGTGTAAGCTCGAGTGGTAGGAAAATTTTTGTTTTTGGGCTTTATGTGATAGAAAAATGAGGAGCTGGTCTTATGTATTTTATTTGGTGAGTTGTTGCACAAGTGAAGAGCTAGCAAAGTGGCAAAGCATGCGCCACTTAGAGCTTGTGTGTGGCGTCAAGTGCAAGGGAGGATGTCCTGGGTTCAAGCTGCGAAAATCCCACATTTTTGTTCCATTTTGACGGCATGGAGGGGAGGAGTTGTAGACCGCAGTTCAAACTCTGCCTTGGACTAAGTCTTCCTATTTGAATGGTGGGTGGAGAGCAAATTGTGGAGGAGGACTTGGTCAAGGTAATTTGAATTAGTGGCTTGGGAGTGTTTGGGGAGTTTGGCGGATTTGGAGAGATTTTGGGAGGGAGAAATGAGTGGCTTGCTTTGGTGTAGTAGGGCGCGTCAATTTGTCTTTGGCAAATGTGCATTTTCGGTCACAAGCTCTTTAGGGAAGCCAATTTTCTTTTAGTCAAAAGCTAGCAAAAACTTCAAGAAATTTCTTCTCTTTTTCTCCTTTAACCGAATGTTCAAGTAGCTTATTGCCAAAACTGAAACCAACATTTTGTTTTCTCTTCAACTTGAGCCGAAACTAGCTTCTTTGACTCTCCTTTTCTGCTCATATTTTTCTTTTCTTGGAACCGAAAACCCAAAACACTTGTGTTGTCGATTTTGCCTTGTTTCTTCTTCTCTTTCTTCACTTGAACAAAGCCGAACCTAGCATCCCACTTTCATCTTTTTTCTCTTTTGGAAACCTTGATAGCCGAAAGTCTCCCCAAAACTTTCTTCTCTATTTCCTTTTCTTTTCCAAGAAAGAACCGAAGGTGCTTCTCTATTTCTTCTCTTTCCATTTTGATTCTCGGCCAATATCAACCCATTTCTTCTCATCTATACTCTCTTTTCTATTCACACAAAGTCGAAAGTAGGAGTGTTAATATCTAGGTCAATCTTTCTTCTCTCCTAGTGGTGTTTTTGTTGGTCTAATATTGGTTGTTGTTGGGTGCTTGTTTTCAATCTGGTGGTAAGGGTAAGAGCTTCGAATGGCCATTTTTCCTCTCTCGTTCTTATATTTTATGGTTTAGATAAAGGCCGATTTTGTTATTGGTTGAAGGATATTGATCTAATGTGTAAACCAATTTCTTTATAGGACATCCGGATTTTGGGAACAAGTGGAGGAGCCTTATTTATCCGATAAGCAAACGGTAAGTGGTGGTAAGAGTAGTTTTTTTAGACTATTCATTTAGTCTTTGTTAAGTCAAGTCGTTAAGGATTAACCATTTTCTTTCTAGGGTGAGGCCGAATCGTCGGAAGAACCATTGTTCGTTCAATTTGGTAGAAAACCAAAGCAAGTCTAAGGTAAGGGTTAATCGATATACCCTTTGGTTTAAATGGTTTTGGCCGAATGGTTTAAGTGTTAATCCCTTGTTGGCCAATTCTAGGATCAGGTTGTCGAGGTGATCAAGGGACGAGACCGATTCTTAGGATTAAAATCTTCGCTATTTCGTGTGTGTAAGCTAACACACCGATTTCTTAGTAATAAGTTAATAACCTTTTTGTAACAAGTGAAATGTTGATGATTGTCTTGATACCGATAGGTATGATCACTGATTCGTAAGTCCGTAGCTTTGTGAGTTCTATTGTTGATACATCTAATATTATGATCCATGGTGTATGTGCTATAAGATGCAACATCGACATGTTGGCATGAATTACATGATTTGCATATTGTACATGAGTCAGTATGACATGTATGGGTAATATGAGAGGAGGGGGAGTATGATATCCGTGTCTTTGGGACACTGTGTCTTTGGGACACCAGAGGTTTGGCACCTCCAGTGGTTTGGTACCACAAATGATATTTTGTGACTTTGGGTCACCAGAGGTTTGGCACCTCGGCGCCTCGCCCCAGTTGGCTTAGTACCACAATTGGGTTGGCCCCACAGTTGATTATACGGATTGACGCCTAGTGATTTGGTATCACACGATGGGTTGGCCCCATCATCGGATTTGTGACTGTGGTCACCAGTGATTTGGTATCACACTGTGTCTTTGGGACACCAGAGGTTTGGCACCTCATTGCGACTCGTCCCTGTGGTTTGACACCACCGTGGGTTGGCCCCACTTATGAGATACGGGATTGTCGCTAGTGATTTGGTATCACGCGATGGGTTGGCCCCATCATTGGATTATTTGTGACTTCGGGTCACCAGTGGTTTGGCACCACGTTATGGATATCGTGACTTTGGGTCACCAGTGGTTTGGCACCACCAGTGGTTTGGTACCACACGGGGTAGAAAAGGTGTATTGGATGGTTAGGAACGGGTGCATTAATTGTATTGCTTTGCTATGATGTGTGTTAGCATGTTGTATTATCGGAAGGGGGATTTATACACTGAGTCTTGCGACTCACTCTCTCCTTTGACATTTCAGGTGACACTTAGACGCGGACATGGAGCCGGGATGGACTCGAGGTGCACATGCCATGCTTAAATAAGGATTTGCTCAGACTTTATAAGATTTGGTACATTAGTTTATTTATTACTATTTGGTTTTATTTTGGTTTGTAAAAGGCCTGTTAAAATTATGTTTTGCTATGTTTATGCTTAAATTAGATTTTTAATATGCCTTAACAAATTAATTGGGTTAAAATGTGCTAAAACTTGAAAAGACAACGCTTTCAAAACTACAAAAACGATATTTTAAACTATACCATCGGGTATCACACTAAGATTTGGAATAAAGAGGACTCAGATGTTTTTCTAACTTAAACTCGATTTTTTCTACTAAGTCAAAATGTTTTAGTAATAATAATAAACAACTTAAACTTCTAAATAAGATAAACTTGTTTTACCTACACATTTGATTAAGTTTTTTTAAATTTACGGGTTTTCAAATACATCATCAGATTTTAATCAAGCCTACTCAAGTTTTCTTCAAATACACAATTTAGCGAAGTGTTCGTCACCAAACATTTAAACAGAAACCTAACTTCTAAAAATTCAGATTTTCCCCGTGACATACCAGATTCGGTCGTGGTGTGTTGACCGAGTTTGGGGTGTTACAATTGTGGTATCAGAGCTAAGTTCAAAGGCTCGGTTGTGGGCCTGAGGCCCAAAATGTTTTCAAAAGTCTGTTTTAAGTGTTATGTTTTAAAAAGTGTGGTGTGAAAGGCATGGCACTGAGTCTCAAGACTAATCCGCCTGTAAGTACCCCTTACCATTGGTTGTGATAATGATATTGATGAGATGTGATTGGATGGCTAGTGATAGTAAGACCACTTAGAAACTAAAACCGATAGATCGAGTGGACTCATGAAAACAAAAGCTCCTTTAATATTCATAAGACTTTGGTTTTAAATAAAGGAATAATTATCGATACATAAAATTTTTTAAATCGACGAGATTTAGTCATGAGTACCGAGGTGGACGTGGTCGTGGACGAGGCCGCGTAGGATGACAGTTTCTGAACCCGTAGGATCTGGTCAAGGGTCAAAAAATGAGATACTGCCCGCCACCACCGAGGTGGTGAGTTTCAGAACAGATCGGGACGACGCAGAAGGTGACGGTGATGTCGCGAAAGGGTAGCTAGAGTAGGCGAGGCGCAGGAGTTAGGAAATCAGTGCTCGAGCGACTTCGGCAAACGGGCCGAATTCTTCGGCGTGTCTCGGTGTTGCTCTAAAGATCGCTAAATATTGGCTGGAAGCGACAGAGCGGATCATGGACGATCTAGACCGACCGTCAAGAAAAGTTAAAGGGATAGTATCACTTCTCCGAGATGAGTCATACCGGTGGTGGCTCACGGTCGGACAGTACCGCAATCAAAGATCCGACTTGGGACTATTTCTGTGGTCGCTTATCGTAAAGCAAGATGTTGGAGCTAACTACATTAATGAGCAACGGAAAGCATTTCAGATTAGTTCGGGAGTAACTGCGTCGTAGTACGAGGCGTAGTTTCGAGGCGTTGTACGGTAGGGAAGTGTCGCCACCTACTTGTTGGATGAGTTAAGTGAACGCCGCTTGTTGGGACCAGAGTTGGTTGTCAAACCAAGACAAGGTTGTTGATTCAGTTCGATTGAAGGAAGCTTGGATAGGCGTAAGTCTTATGCCGATCTTAAGCGAAGAGATATAGAGTTTGCTGTGGGGGATCAAGTTTTTCTGAAGGTCTCACCGTAGAAGAAAGTATTAAGGTTCAGGAGAAAAGGCAAGCTAAGTCCGAGGTTTATTAGACCGTATAAGGTATTGAGACGAGTGGGACCAGTTGCATATCAGCTCGAGTTGCCAGCAGAGCTAAGTCAGATTCACGACGTGTTCCACGTGTCGATGCTTAGCGATATCGTTGGATCCATCGCATGTGGTAGCAAATGGGAGAGATTGAGGTAAACCCAGATTTGACCATGGAGGAGGAGCCTGTACAGATTTTAAATCGGGATGTGAAGGTTCTGCGTAGGAAGTCTGTGCCTTTGGTTAAGGTTCTTGGCGGAATCATGGCGTGGAAGAAGCTACGTGGGAACCCGAGGATATGATGAGACAAAGAATACCCGCAACTCTTCTCGATCGTGTAATTTCAAGGTCAAATTATTTTTAAGGGGTAGAACCGTAATATCCCGGGTTAAGGGCTATTTTATTTTGGCTTTATCTGCATGTGCTTGATGTGCTATGTTGTTATTTCGATGTTGTTGGGGCTCGATTATAAGCTAGGTGTAAGCTCGAGTGGTAGGAAAAATTTTTGTTTTTGGGCTTTATGTGATAAAATTGAGGAGCGGGTCTTATGTATTTTATTTGGTGAGATGTTGCACAAGTGAAGAGCTAGCAAAGTGGCAAAGCATGCGCCACTTAGAGCTTTGTGTGTGGCGCCAAGTGCAAGGAGGATGTCTGGGTTCAAGTGCGAAAATCCCACATTTTTGTTCCATTTGACGGCATGGAGGGAGGCGTTGTAGGCGGTTCAAACTCGCCTTGGACTAAGTCTTCCTATTTGAATGGTGGGTGGAGAGCAAATTGTGGAGGAGGACTTGGTCAAGGTAATTTGAATTAGTGGCTTGGGAGTGTTTGGGGGGAGTTTGGCCGGATTTGGAGAGATTTTGGGAGGGAGAAATGAGTGGCCGGTTTTGGTGTAGTAGGGGTGTGCCGAATTTGCCTTTGGCAAATGTGCATTTTCAGTCACAAGCTCTTTAGGGAAGCCAATTTTCTTTTAGTCAAAAGCTAGCAAAAACTTCAAGAAATTTCTTCTCTTTTTCTCCTTTAACCGAATGTTCAAGTAGCTTATTGCCAAAACTAAAACCAGCATTTTGTTTTCTCTTCAACTTGAGTCGAAACTAGCTTCTTTGACTCTCCTTTTCTGCTCATATTTTTCTTTTCTTGGAACCGAAAACCCAAAACACTTGTGTTGCCTATTTTGCCTTGTTTCTTCTTCTCTTTCTTCACTTGAACAAAGCCAACCTAGCATCCCACTTTCATCTTTTTCTCTTTTGAAACCTTGATAACCGAAAGTCTCCCCAAAACTTTCTTCTCCATTTCCTTTTCTTTTCCAAGAAAGAACCAAGGTGCTTTCTATTTCTTCTCTTTCCATTTTGATTCTCGCCAATATCAACCCATTTCTTCTCATCTATACTCTCTTTTCTTCACACAAAGCCGAAAGTAGGAGTGTTAATATCTAGGCCGAATCTTTCTTCTCTCCTAGTGGTGTTTTGTTGGCCGAATATTGGTTGTTGTTGGGTGCTTGTTTTCAATCGGCTGGTAGTGGGTAAGAGCTTGGCCGAATGGCCATTTTTCCTCTCTCTCGTTCTTATATTTTGTGGTTTAGATAAAGGCTGATTTTGTTATTGGTTGAAGGATATTGATCTAATGTGTAAACCAATTTCTTTATAGGACATCCGGATTTTGGGAACAAGTGGGAGGAGCCTTATTTATCTGATAAGCAAACGGTAAGTGGTGGTAAGAGTAGTTTCTTTTAGACTATTCATTTAGTCTTTGTTAAGTCAAGCTGTTAAGAGATTAACCATTTTCTTTCTAGGGTGAGGCCGATTGTCGGAAGAACCATTGTTGGTTCCGAATTTGGTAGAAAACCAAAGCAAGTCTAAGGTAAGGGTTAATCGATATACCCTTTGGTTTAAATGGTTTTGGCCGAATGGTTTAAGTGTTAATCCCTTGTTGGCCGATTGTAGAATCAGGGTTGTCGAGGTGATCAAGGGATGTAGACCGATTCTTAGGATTAAAATCTTCGCTATTTCAGGTGTGTAAGCTAACACACTGATTTCTTAGTAATAAGTTAATAACCTGTGTTGTAACAAGTGAAACAGTGATGATTGTCTTGATACCGATAGGTATGATCACGGATTCGTAAGTCCGTAGCTTTGTGAGTTCTATTGTTGATACATCTAATATTATGATCCATGGTATATGTGCTATAAGATGCAATATTAGACATGTTGGCATGAATTACATGATTTGCATATTGTACATGAGTCAATATGACATGTATGGGTAATATGAGAGGAGGAGGAGTATGATATCCGTGTCTTTGGGACATCTGTGTCTTTGGGACACTAGAGGTTTGGCACCTCCAAAGTGGTTTGGTACCACAAATGATATTTTGTGACTTTGGGTCACCGAGGTTTGGCACCTCATTGCCTCGCCCCAGTTGGCTTAGTACCACGGTGGGTTGGCCCCACGCTTGATTATCTGGGATTGACGCCAGTGATTTGGTATCACACGATGGGTTGGCCCCATCATCGGATTTGTGATCATGGTCACCAGTGATTTGGTATCACACCGTGTCTTTGGGACACCGAGGTTTGGCACCTCATTGCGACTCGTCCTCGTGGTTTGACACCTCCGTGGGTTGGCCCCACTTATGAGATACTGGGATTGTCGCTAGTGATTTGGTATCACGCGATGGGTTGGCCCCATCATTGGATTATTTGTGACTTGGTCACGGTGGTTTGGCACCACATTATGGATATCGTGACTTTGGGTCACGGTGGTTTGGTACCACCAATGGTTTGGTACCACACGGGGTAGAAAAGGTGTATTGGATGGTTAGGAAGGTGCATTAATTGTATTGCTTTGCTATGATGTGTGTTAGCATGTTGTATTATCGGGAGGATTTATACACCCAGTCTTGACTCACTCTCTCCTTTGACATTTCGGGTGACACTTAGACGCGGACATGGAGCCGGATGGACTCATTTGCACATGCCATGCTTAAATAAGGATTTGCTCGGACTTTATAAGATTTGGTACATTAGTTTATTTATTACTATTTGGTTTTATTTTGGTTTGTAAAAGGCCTGTTAAAATTATGTTTTGCTATGTTTATGCTTAAAGTAGATTTTTAATATGCCTTAACAAATTAATTGGGTTAAAATGTGCTAAAACTTGAAAAGACAACGCTTTCAAAACTACAAAAACGATATTTTAAACTATACCATCGGGTATCACACTAAGATTTGGAATAAAGGGGACTCAGATGTTTTTCTAACTTAAACTCGATTTTTTCTACTAAGTCAAAATGTTTTAGTAATAATAATAAACAACTTAAACTTCTAAATAAGATAAACTTGTTTTACCTACACATTTGATTAAGTTTTTTAAATTTACTGGGTTTTCAAATACATCATCGATTTTAATCAAGCCTACTCAAGTTTTCTTCAAATACACAATTTAGCTAAGTGTTTGTCACCAAACATTTAAATGTAAACCTAACTTCTAAAAATTGATTTTCCCGTGACATACCGATTCTATCGTGGTGTGTTGACCGAGTTTGGGGTGTTACAATTGTCCCGTTAAGGGCTATTTTATTTTGGCTTTGCTGTATGTGCTTGATGTGCTATGTTGTTATTTCGATGTTGTTGGGGCTCAGTTATAAGCTAGGTGTAAGCTCGAGTGGTAGGTAAAATTTTTGTTTTTGAGCTTTATGTGATAGAAATTTGAGGAGCTGGGTCTTATGTATTTTATTTGGCGAGTTGTTGCACAAGTGAAGAGCTAGCAAAGTGGCAAAGCATGTGCCACTTAGAGCTTGTGCGTGTGGCGTCAAGTGCAAGGGAGGATGTCCCGGTTCAAGCTGCGAAAATCCCACATTTTTGTTCCATTTTGACAAGCATGGAGGGAGGAGTTGTAGGCGCTCAAACTCGCTTTGACTAAGTCTTCCTATTTGAATGGTGGGTGGAGAGCAAATTGTGGAGGAGGACTTGGTCAAGGTAATTTGAATTAGTGGCTTGGGAGTGTTTGGGGAGTTTGGCGGATTTGGAGAGATTTTGGGAGGGGGAAATGAGTGGCCGATTTTGGTGTAGTAGGGGTGTGCCGAATTTGCCTTTGGAAAATGTGCATTTTCGGTCACAAGCTCTTTAGGGAAGCCAATTTTCTTTTAGTCAAAAGCTAGCAAAACTTCAAGAAATTTCTTCTTTTTCCCTTTAACCAAATGTTCAAGTAGCTTATCGCCAAAACCGAAACCAAAGATTTTGTTTTTCTTCAACTTGAGTCAAACTAGCTTCTTTGACTCTCCTTTTCTCGCTCATATTTTTCTTTTCTTGGAACCAAAACCCAAAACACTTGTGTTGCCGATTTTGCCTTGTTTCTTCTTCTCTTTCTTCACTTGAACAAAGCCAACCTAGCATCCCACTTTCATCTTTTTCTCTTTTGAAACCTTGATAGCCGAAAGTCTCCCCAAAACTTTCTTCTCCATTTCCTTTTCTTTTCCAAGAAAGAACCAAGGTGCTTTCTATTTCTTCTCTTTCCATTTTGATTCTCGTCGAATATCAACCCATTTCTTCTCATCTATACTCTCTTTTCTGCTCACACAAAGTCGAAAGTAGGAGTGTTAATATCTAGGCCGAATCTTTCTTCTCTCCTAGTGGTGTTTTTGTTGGCCGAATATTGGTTGTTGTTGGGTGCTTGTTTTCAATCGGCTGGTAGTGGGTAAGAGCTTGGCTGAATGGCCATTTTTCCTCTCTCTCGTTCTTATATTTTTTGGTTAAGATAAAGGCCGATTTTGTTATTGGTTGAAGGATATTGATCTAATGTGTAAACCAATTTCTTTATAGGACATCCGGATTTTGAGAACAAGTGGGAGGAGCCTTATTTATCTGATAAGCAAACGGTAAGTGGTGGTAAGAGTAGTTTCTTTTAGACTATTCATTTAGTCTTTGTTAAGTCAAGCTGTTAAGGGATTAACCATTTTCTTTCTAAGGTGAGGCCGATTGTCGGAAGAACCATTGTTGGTTCCGAATTTGGTAGAAAACCAAAGCAAGTCTAAGGTAAGGGTTAATCGATATACCCTTTGGTTTAAATGGTTTTGGCCGAATGGTTTAAGTGTTAATCCCTTGTTGGCCGATTGTAGGATCGTGGTTGTCGAGGTGATCAAGGGACGAGACCGATTCTTAGGATTAAAATTCGCTATTTCGTGTGTAAGCTAACACTTCAATTCTTAGTAATAAGTTAATAACCCGTGTTGTAACAAGTGAAATGTTGATGATTGTCTTGATACCGATAGGGTATGATCACGGATTCGGGTAAGTCCGTAGCTTTGTGAGTTCTATTGTTGATACATCTAATATTATGATCCATGGTATATGTGCTATAAGATGCAATATTGGACATGTTGGCATGAATTACATGATTTGCATATTGTACATGAGTCAAGATGACATGTATGGGTAATATGAGAGGAGGGGAGTATGATATCTGTCTTTGGGACACCGAGGTTTGGCACCTCCGGTGGTTTGGTACCACAAATGATATTTTGTGACTTTGGGTCACCGAGGTTTGGCACCTCGAGTCTCGTCCCAGTTGGCTTAGTACCACGGTGGGTTGGCCCCACAGCTTGATTATACGGATTGACGCCATGATTTGGTATCACATGATGGGTTGGCCCCATCATCGGATTTGTGATCGCGGTCACCAAAGGATTTGGTATCACACCGTGTCTTTGGGACACCAGAGGTTTGGCACCTCATTGTGACTCGCCCTCGTGGTTTGACACCACCATGGGTTGGCCCCACTTATGAGATACGGATTGTCGCTAGTGATTTGGTATCACGCCATGGGTTGGCCCCATCATTGGATTATTTGTGACTTCGGTCACCGGTGGTTTGGCACCACGTTATGGATATCGTGACTTTGGGTCACGGTGGTTTGGCACCACCAAAGGGTTTGGTACCACCGGGTAGAAAAGGTGTATTGGATGGTTAGAACGGTGCATTAATTGTATTGCTTTGCTATGATGTGTGTTAGCATGTTGTATTATCGGAGGGGATTTATACACTGAGTCTTATGACTCACTCTCTCCTTTGACATTTCAGGTGACACTTAGACGCGGACATGGAGCCGGGATGGACTCGAGGTGCATGCCATGCTTAAATAAGGATTTGCTCAGACTTTATAAGATTTGGTGCATTAGTTTATTTATTACTATTTGGTTTTATTTTGGTTTGTAAAAGGCCTGTTAAAATTATGTTTTGCTATGTTTATGCTTAAATTAGATTTTTAATATGCCTTAACAAATTAATTGGGTTAAAATGTGCTAAAACTTGAAAAGACAACGCTTTCAAAACTACAAAACGATATTTTAAACTATACCATCGGGTATCACACTAAGATTTGGAATAAAGGGACTCGATGTTTTTCTAACTTAAACTCGATTTTTTCTACTAAGTCAAAATGTTTTAGTAATAATAATAAACAACTTAAACTTCTAAATAAGATAAACTTGTTTTACCTACACATTTGATTAAGTTTTTTTAAATTTACGGGTTTTCAAATACATCATCAGATTTTAATCAAGCTTACTCAAGTTTTCTTCAAATACACAATTTAGCGAAGTGTTTGTCACCAAACATTTAAACAGAAACCTAACTTCTAAAAATTCAGATTTTCCCCGTGACATACTAGATTCGGTCGTGGTGTGTTGACCGAGTTTGGGGTGTTACAATTATCCCGGGTTAAGGGCTATTTTATTTTGGCTTTGCTGTATGTGCTTAATGTGCTATGTTGTTATTTCGATGTTGTTGGGGCTCAGTTATAAGCTAGGTGTAAGCTCGAGTGGTAGGTAAAATTTTTGTTTTTGAGCTTTATGTGATAGGGGCTGAGGGAGCTGGGTCTTATGTATTTTATTTGGTGAGTTGTTGCACAAGTGAAGAGCTAGCAAAGTGGCAAAGCATGCGCCACTTAGAGCTTGTGCGTGTGGCGTCAAGTGCAAGGGAGGATGTCCCGGTTCAAGTGCGAAAATCCCACATTTTTGTTCCATTTTGACTGCATGGAGGGAGGAGTTGTAGGCGCTCAAACTCGCCTTTGACTAAGTCTTCCTATTTGAATGGTGGGTGGAGAGCAAATTGTGGAGGAGGACTTGGTCAAGGTAATTTGAATTAGTGGCTTGGGAGTGTTTGGGGAGTTTGGCGGATTTGGAGAGATTTTGGGAGGGAAATGAGTGGCTTGGTTTTGGTGTAGTAGGGTGTGCGAATTTGCCTTTGGAAAATGTGCATTTTCGGTCACAAGCTCTTTAGGGAAGCCAATTTTCTTTTAGTCAAAAGCTAGCAAAAACTTCAAGAAATTTCTTCTCTTTTTCTCCTTTAACCGAATGTTCAAGTAGCTTATTGCCAAAACCGAAACCAGCATTTTGTTTTCTCTTCAACTTGAGCCGAAACTAGCTTCTTTGACTCTCCTTTTCTGCTCATATTTTTCTTTTCTTGGAACCGAAAACCCAAAACACTTGTGTTGTCGATTTTGCCTTGTTTCTTCTTCTCTTTCTTCACTTGAACAAAGCCGAACCTAGCATCCCACTTTCATCTCTTTTCTCTTTGAAACCTTGATAGCCGAAAGTCTCCCCAAAACTTTCTTCTCCATTTCCTTTTCTTTTCCAAGAAAGAACCAAGGTGCTTTCTATTTCTTCTCTTTCCATTTTGATTCTGGTCAATATCAACCCATTTCTTCTCATCTATACTCTCTTTTCGTTCACACAAAGTCGAAAGTAGGAGTGTTAATATCTAGGCGAATCTTTCTTCTCTCCTAGTGGTGTTTTTGTTGGTCAATATTGGTTGTTGTTGGGTGCTTGTTTTCAATCGGTGGTAGTGGGTAAGAGCTATTGAATGGCCATTTTTCTCTCTCGTTCTTATTTTTTGGTTAAGATAAAGGCCGATTTTGTTATTGGTTGAAGGATATTGATCTAATGTAAACCAATTTCTTTATAGGACATCCGGATTTTGAGAACAAGTGGGAGGAGCCTTATTTATCTGATAAGCAAACGGTAAGTGGTGGTAAGAGTAGTTTCTTTTAGACTATTCATTTAGTCTTTGTTAAGTCAAGCTGTTAAGGGATTAACCATTTTCTTTCTAAGGTGAGGCCGATTGCTCAAGAACCATTGTTGGTTCCAATTTGGTAGAAAACCAAAGCAAGTCTAAGGTAAGGGTTAATCGATATACCCTTTGGTTTAAATGGTTTTGGCCGAATGGTTTAAATGTTAATCCCTTGTTGGCCGATTGTAGGATCAGGGTTGTCGAGGTGATCAAGGGACGTAGACCGATTCTTAGGATTAAAATCTTCGCTATTTCAGGTGTGTAAGCTAACACACTGAATTCTTAGTAATAAGTTAATAACCTGTGTTGTAACAAGTGAAACAGTGATGATTGTCTTGATACCCGATAGGGTATGATCACGGATTCGGGTAAGTCCGTAGCTTTGTGAGTTCTATTGTTGATACATCTAATATTATGATCCATGGTATATGTGCTATAAGATGCAATATTGGACTTGTTGGCATGAATTACATGATTTGCATATTGTACATGAGTCAGTATGACATGTATGGGTAATATGAGAGGAGGGGAGTATGATATCCGTGTCTTTGGGACACCGTGAGGTTTGGCACCTCCAAAGTGGTTTGGTACCACAAATGATATTTTGTGACTTTGGGTCACCGAGGTTTGGCACCTCGGCGTCTCGCCCCGGTGGCTTAGTACCACGGTGGGTTGGCCCCACAGCTTGATTATACGGATTGACGCCGGTGATTTGGTATCACACGATGGGTTGGCCCCATCATCGAATTTTGATCATGCGGTCACCAAGTGATTTGGTATCACATCGTGTCTTTGGGACACCGAGGTTTGGCACCTCATTGCGACTCGCCCCTCGTGGTTTGACACCACCGTGGGTTGGCCCCACTTATGAGATACGGATTGTCGCTAGTGATTTGGTATCACACGCGATGGGTTGGCCCCATCATTGGATTATTTGTGACTTCGGTCACCAGAGTTTGGCACCACGTTATGGATATCGTGACTTTGGGTCACCAAAGTGGTTTGGCACCACCAATGGTTTGGTACCACACGGGGTAGAAAAGGTGTATTGGATGGTTAGGAACGGGTGCATTAATTGTATTGCTTTGCTATGATGTGTGTTAGCATGTTGTATTATCGAGAGGGGGATTTATACACTGAGTCTTGCGACTCACTCTCTCCTTTGACATTTCAGGTGACACTTAGACGCGGACATGGAGCCGGGATGGACTCGAGCTGCACATGCCATGCTTAAATAAGGATTTGCTCAGACTTTATAAGATTTGGTACATTAGTTTATTTATTACTATTTGGTTTTATTTTGGTTTGTAAAAGGCCTGTTAAAATTATGTTTTGCTATGTTTATGCTTAAAGTAGATTTTTAATATGCCTTAACAAATTAATTGGGTTAAAATGTGCTAAAACTTGAAAAGACAACGCTTTCAAAACTACAAAAACGATATTTTAAACTATACCACCTGTATCACACTAAGATTTGGAATAAAGGGACTCGATGTTTTTCTAACTTAAACTCGATTTTTTATACTAAGTCAAAATGTTTTAGTAGTAATAATAAACAACTTAAACTTCTAAATAAGATAAACTTGTTTTACCTACACATTTGATTAAGTTTTTTAAATTTACGGGTTTTCAAATACATCATGATTTTAATCAAGCCTACTCAAGTTTTCTTCAAATACACAATTTAGCTTAAGTGTTTGTCACCAAACATTTAAATGTAAACCTAACTTCTAAAATTCAGATTTTCCCGTGACATACCGTATTCTACGTGGTGTGTTGACCGAGTTTGGGGTGTTACAGGGCCGATTTTGCAAAGTGTTAATGGGACAAATTGTTTGTAATAAATCTCTGATGTTATTAATTATCGTTGTTATATTGTAAATATCATAATTTGCTATGAATGTTTCATTCATAATTCTGCATGGGTTTGGGATATTGATGATTGGAGGAAGCTATTTGGTGACTCTGCCACATATTTTGGTGACTCTGTCACAATCTGTCTGGTGGCTATGCCACGTATATTCTGTTATTCTGGTGGCTTTGCCACAAATTCTGATATTATAAATGGCTAAATGCCTACGATTATAAATGGGCAATGGCCTGTGAATTATTATTATAAATGGCAATTTGTCTGCGTTTTGGTGTGTTGGCGGGGTGGGTTGACTAAAGATCCCCATAGGTATGTTGGTTGGTACGGGTGGTGTGTACCGGATGGATTATTAGGCTTGGTTTGGGAATTGCATTTCACTTACATGTTACATTTTGTTATATTATTGATATTGTAAATGGGCTTAGGCCCAAATAATTGTTTAATGCATTTTGGCCAATGGACAGTGGTAAGTGGGTTACGCACTGAGTTCTTGTAACTCACCCCCTTTCTTTCTTAATCCCTATAGATATTGCTCAGTGATGAGGACTTGGGGCCATGGATGACTCGGTGGAGGCTATACTTCATAAATGATGATTGCAACCATTAGTAAACTACTTTTTGTATTATTTCGTTACCTTTACTATTTCGGGTTTTAAAGTTGTAATAAGGCCTCTAGTTTATTTTATATTACTTTATGTTTGACGTATTTATATTTTGCTCAAATTACTTAAAAAAGGGATTTTTCTTAAATCATAAACAAAGGTTTTTCAAAATAGATTAACAAATGGATTTTGTAACAAACCTTGGCAAATATTTTAACTTAGAGATGTTCTCTTAAATTATCAATGACATTTTCAAAAGTTACAGTTTTAAAAGATCACTAGTCCAAATATCAATTCTTCAATCGGTCTTTCAAGAGATTAGTAGTATTTTACCAAGTATTTCTAAAAATGATTTGTTTTTCTTAACTATAACAAAATATCATCATCTTTAGTCATAAGGTCTTTATACGTTTTCGAAAATAAAACTTGCATGTGACACGCCAGATTCGGGCCTAACTTCTGGGCTGGGTTTAGAGTGTTACACTTTTACTTTATTGGATTTTATTTCTACCTTTATTATTGTTATTATATTTTATCATCATCATGTCGTTATACAAGCTAGCATTGTAAATCATTTTACATTTTATTTTAAATTCATTTTCCATTTCATTACGATCGTATTACATTTTATCCGATTTTCAAAATAAGCAAACACTCTGCGTTCTAAGGTTCGAAAGAAATCGTATCCTAAATTATTGAGTTTCTATTTTTCTCTTCGAGTCTAAAGAACCTATTACTTTCTTTTTAAAAGGTTAAATGAAAACTTATTCTCGAGAATTCGAAATGTTGTGTCCTAACTTATTGGATATGACATTTTGTTGTCTCGAGGTAAGAATTTTCTACAAATAAAGGCAAGCTTAGTTTCGAAGTCTTGAAATGTTGCATCCTAACTCATTAGGTGTGACATTTTATTTCTTTGAGATAAATGAGTCTTGGCGTACAATTTAATTTATTCAAGTTTTCTTTCAAAGGATCATATTTTAAATTTTTCAAATTTTTGACATTAGGACATTAGTTAATCAATTAGGTACCAATTTTGGGCATTACGAGGGTACTAATCCTTCCTCGTGTGTAACCGACTCTCGAACCCATTTTCTTGAACTTCGTAGACCAAAATCATTGTTTTAATAAATCAAAATATTTTTTTTAAATGATCAATTTCAAGGTGGCCCAATCACACCTCTAAAAAATATTGGTGGTGACTCCATTTTCATTTTTAAAGTCGATCCTTATTTTAAAAAAAATAAAAATGGTTTCGGCAGCTTGACGACTCCACTAGGGACACCATAAAAGAGTCAAGCCATAAAATTGATTATTTTTTGTCCTTTTTGGAAATTTGAAAATTCAATTTGAAAATTTGATTTGAAAATTACGATCCTTTTGTTGCATTTGTTTGTGTCATTCCATATGATTGTTATTTTCTTGCGCACATTACATTGCATGACCGTTGTGGTCGCACCTTTAAGTGGGAGTGAGAAACTATGCCTTCGTGAGGTTTTCACCTCCGTATGGGCTAGTGGGTTGCTTCCGGGATACATCTGTACTTATGTCTTCGTGAGGTTTTCACTTCCGCATGGCCATAGGAAAATGTATTCCCCTGAACTGAACTCAGTCCGTATGAGCCTATAATGGGTGAGGATCGAGGAATCTGCTGGTTCAGGTACCTCAATTTCAGAGCTAAACCACATGTAGAAAACATAAGGACTCACCCTAAGAAGAACTATGCCAAATCTTAATGGTCACCCAGATAGGTATTTGTTTATTTTATTTGCTTTATGTTTTATTTCATGGTACTAACTTGTTGTGCTTTATTTTGGTGCATATCATTTCATATTTTAAGAGGTATCGACTCACGGTCAGTTTCTAAGTTAGAAAGCTGGTTATGGAGAATAACTTTCTTGATAAAGTGGAAGACAATGCAACCGTCCGAATGTGGTCAGAGCAAACGCAATTAGAGAAAGGGAATAGCTTAGCTGAGGGGTATGTGTCGGAACTATGGGATTTCACTCCTATTAGTATGATGCAAAATAAGTTCCTAGAGTTGAAGGAAATATAGACCCAGTGGGTTTATGAGGCTAAGCAGCTGCTCTATTGTACTTATGGCGATCTACCCTACTTGCTCGACATCAAGGTAGATAGACATCTGTTCCGGGCTACGACTCAATTTTGGAACCCTGCCTATAGTTGTTTCACTTTCGGGAAAGTAGATTTAGTGCCCACGGTGGAGGAATATACAACCTTGCTTCACTGTCCAAGGATCCAAGTCGACAAAGCTTATTCTAGGGCTGCTAATGTCCCAACTTTTGTGAAGAAGTTGATGAATATCACGAGGATGAGTGAATAGTGGGTTGCAGCTAGAATTTAGAAGAAAGGTGAGGGAAAATGCATTCCTTGGGTGAGTTTGAGGGACTTGATCTTAGCACATCTAGATGTAAAGAAGAAGATTGACGTCTTTGCCTTGTGTATTTATGGTTTGGTAATTTTCCCTAAAGCTCTAAGGCATATAGATGAAGTAGTCACTGATTTATTCGATCGACTTGATAGAAGGGTCACACCTGTACCTGTAATCTTAGCTGAGACGTTCAGATCTTTGAATGCATGTCAGAGAGTAGGCGAGGGTAGTTCATTGGATGCATGCAGTTGTTATTAGCTTGGTTCCACAATCATTTCTGGAAGGTGGAGAAAGTTTCTTATCGGGTTTTCTCTGAGAATTACTCTCCATTAAAAGATATAGTGGCTACACCAAGGAGAGAAGACGTGTCTGAGGAAAACTGGATGGCACTCTTTCAAAACCTTCAAGAAGAAGACATCGACTGGAGGGCTCCTCGGGTGATTCCTGACTAAATTCTTTATCGGTGTGGGAGTTTTGATTGGGTTCCTTTACTTGGAATTTGAGGAACCATGAGGTATTCTCCTTTGCTTGTACTAAGGCAATATGGATCAAGACAGTTCGTACCAAAAACACATGGGCTAGCTCAATGTGAGTTTTCGTACATAGGGGATAATTATAAAAAAGGTTAAGGATATTTCTAGTTCTTGGAATCAGACTCGTAGGATGAAGAGATTATCCATAGGCCCAATGACGACCCCAAAATACAGCAGATAGAGGATTAGAAAGATTAATGATAACATCCCTAAGCTAAATTTAGAAGACGCCCGATCAAAAGAGGAATACTTGCAAGTGGTCCCATTAGAGCTAGAGATCATAAGGCATGATTTCGAAAGGAGGAATTTAGAGCTTGAGAATAAGATAGAACAGTTAGAGGAAGAGAAAATGTATTTGAGGTTAGATGCTGATGTTCAAAAGCTGGAAGCCGAGAAATTAAAGAAAAGAATAATGAAGTCGAAGAAGACCTGGGTCGTTTGAAAGTGGATTACATGAAATTGCATCTATCAGAGAGAAACGCCGGATTGGGAAAAATATCAGAGCAATGGAAAAGAGTGATTCAAGAACAAAAGGCCAAAGATGATCGATGGGAGAGGAAGTTTCAAGAAATACAAGCGCGAAACGAGGCCTTAGAGAAGAGTTTGGCAGAAAGTCGAAATGAAAAAGGAGAATTAAAAGCTAGAGTGGCTAAACTTGGACGGTCTCTTCATCACCATCGAAGTCATAATTCTGCGATCGAGCTAAAGTCAAGTCTGAACAAGATTGAGGAAATGAAGGGTAAGATCGAAGAGTTAGAATCAACATTACAAAACTATGAACTCCGGATCGAGCTTCTTGAAGCAAGAGAAGGGCGTTGGGAGAAAGAGCTTCACCATTTTCATAATCAAGTAGAAATAGGGATTATCTTATTAGTCAATCCATAGCTCAGATTTGAGAGGTAGCTGATCATTTACAGACCCTGGCAATACAAGCTGATACGTTGAGCATGAAATATGAGTTACAGTCAGATCGTGGTCAAAAGTTAGGCTTGTTGTTTAGGAAAGTTAAGACTTTGGGCATTAAAGCGAAAGCATATTTGTAGTCTATTTTATGTAAAGGAATTTATTTTCTAATAAAGTTTTCTAAATGAAATTGAATCAGAATCGATGCCTTTTTGCATTCATGCATTTGCATTACATCATATGCATTTAAATCCATAGAAATACCATAATTAGTTGAAGTTATTATAGAGAGAGAGAGATAGAGAGAGAAGGAGAAGTTAACCTGGAAAACATGGAACAAAGGTTGGAGAGATTAGAGCAAAGGAAAATAAAGATGCAAGAGCAATTGACTAGAATTCAACAAGATATGCGGGATCAAATGCTAGAATTCCAGAAGAATGTGATTGGCCAGTTAAGTCAGTTACTAGCCAAAGGGCTTGAAGAGAGGAAAGGCCCGGTAGTCAACAGTGGGGATGATAATGAAGACCTCGTCTGTCCCCCTAGGTTTTACTCTAATAAGCTTCCAGACTCAACTAGATGCACATCCGAAAGGGGTACCCATTACCATCAGACCCCAACAGTATCAGGTCGATATGTCGGCACCAATAAACTACTCGATAGGCTTAGGTCCCAATCCGAGGGGCAATCCAACCAACCCCATTGTCATTGATCTGGCTAGTATAGAAGGAACAAGGAAGACTAGTGTGGAGATACCGAAACAGTATGAAGATCGTTACAAAAGGAAAAAGCGAGACTGGAGCTCCCAAGCTAATACTTTAAGGGCCCCGAAGAAAAAAGAAAATAAGGCAAATAACACGAGTATGTATAGCAAGGGTTATTCAAAACTGAATACCATAGGCCAGTCAACTACTAGCCATTAGGTCTCCTCAAGGCAAGAACCCAATCCAAGGATGAACTCAGAAAAATCCCAATTCACGCCCATCCCAATCACGTATAGGGAGCTATACCAAATTTTGTTTGATGCATATGTAGTATCCCCTTTCTATCTAAAACATGTACGACCTCCATACCCTAAATGGTACGACAAGAACGCCTAATGCGAATACCATGCGGGAGTCACAGGACACTCGATCGAGAATTGCACAGCTTTCAAAAATATGATCGAAAGACTTGTCAAAATGGGTATTGTCAAATTCAATGATCCCTTTGGGGCAGAAAATCTATCACCCAACCATCTAGATAAAGGGGTGAGATCTATGAGATCCAAGAATGCATCGAGATTAGGGCTTTAGTGCAAGACCTGATATTGGGAAATTTGAATATTAACGACGTATCTGAAGAAAGAAATGGATTTTTTCCAAGCATCTGCCCTTACATACTTGGGATTATTTTGAACAATGGGACTATAGAAGAGATCCTTATATTTTTTAGAGCTAATCTAGAGTAATATTCAAAATATGCTTGTTGCCTTAAGCATAGCGGCAATAAGAATCCTTTTGTGAAATAAGCTCGTGTCTGAAATTTTTATTTCAATAAAATGCATCTTTTTGAGCAAATATTCTTTTTCATACTATACAAACAATTGTTTTTAGTTTTTTTTTCTTTTGTTTGTTCTTTGGACTTTCTTTCAATTATTTTTTCATTCTTCATTAATGGCCATATAAATAATCATTCTTTGAATAATTTATTCTTTGGAATCTTCCTTCAAACCTACAATAGGTCTCCAGATACCAACAATGTGAGCAACGCTGTTACTAACTCAGAGTGTCCTTTCGAGTAAGATATGTATCTAGAGGTATCTCAGGACTTTGAAGATGACAGAGATTGTAACCTATCTTCTGATTTGTTAAGAATTGTAGAACAAGATGAAAAATAGACCCCACTCTACAAAGGGTCATGGATATCATGAGCCTAGAAAAGAGGTGAAGATTGTAGCCTAGCTCACCACAAAAATAAGGTGAGACATCGTCAAGTTATTTTTAGGAATTTCAAAGATGCTTTTGCACGATCATATCAGGACATGCTTGGGCTACGAAGACACAGGCTAAACATAAGGATCGGGCACTATTGGTCTACCATGGAAGGGGATTGCATCAGTTATACCGCAAATACTAAATTGAAAAAGACGAGATTTATGTGACTCTTCTATTTTCTTCACAGACTTTTCTATATGTAGGGCATGGATGTTATGGGGCCGATCTCATCAAAAGCTTCTAGTTGACATTGAATTATCATTGTGGTCATCGATTACTTCACTAAGAGGGTGAATGTTGCTTCCTATGCCAATATTTCAAAGTCGTCAGCCATTAAATTTTAAAAAGAAAAAAGAAAAAAGAAAAAAAAAGGAAAGGATCAAGTGCTGGCAAAGAATGCCAGAGAGGATCATGTTTAATAATGCATAACTGTACAATGTCAAAGTTTATAGTTAGTTCAAAGATCAGGCAGCATATTACAGTGCAGCAAAGGTTGCCAAAAGAAAAGGTACAAAAAGAAAAAAAAACAAAAAATATGAAAGGTGACCAAGACTTGTAAAGATTGGCATAAGAAGCTACCATTTACTTTCTATGCTTATCAAATGTCGACCAGGACTTTCACTGGGGCAACACTTTTCCCATTGGTTTATGGAATATAAGTGGTTTTGCCCATGAAAATCGAGATTCCTTTGCTCCAAGCTTTGATTGATTCAAGAAATGGATGAAGTAGAATGTCTCCAGTGAACTTGGCTGAAGAAAAGGGTTTGAAAGTATTTCTAGAGGAGCATTGACATTGATCGAGATCGATGGCGAAGACTTGCTCAATCCGACAAATTCAGGTTCATCAAGAAGTATTTTACCTAAAAGGGGAAAGGCCAAGGTGAAAACCCGCAAAGGGCGTCTTGAGATCAAATTTAAAAAAAAAAAAGAGGAGAGGCCGAAAACCCGCAAAGGGCACTTTGAGACCAAAAGGGTTTTGAGCCAAAACCCTAATAGGGTAGCTCAAATTTTGATCAAAGATAGGGCATGTGGTAGTCTTGCTATGCCTGAATTAACAATGAGGAAGTATGATATGTCTCGGGGCATTGACAAAGTACGCTTGATCCTCTAAACACGTATTGAGCTCAAAATGGTCCTCAAGAAGTTTGTATAGAGAAGCTCAGGCTGCGATATCTAGGGCACCTAGCCTCTATCTTACCCATTTTGAATTTGCTATCTTTGATTACTTTATTCTTTTCAAGATACACCCCAATCAATTTTCTTTTATTACCTTGGTTAGCTTTGATTAACTTATTTGTTTCGAGCTATGTTCCTGATTAATTTCTTTCTCGTCCATTATTGTGATATTTTTCAAGCATTTTATATTGAAATAACGATTAATGGACTAATAATACTTTCATAAAAGGAGTTTCACATATTACTTTGTAAGTTTTTAAATAGTATAAGAACCTAAAACATAACTATTGTTTAGAACTCACCAAGCTTAAGGGTTGGAAATATTTGTGCCCAAAGCGAGTTTATCTCTTCAGGTTTTCTATCAAGGATATTGGTTGATCAAGAGATTAGATATTGTATCGGTGATACAAATCTGACAGAAAATAAGCAATGACAACCCAAGCGTAGAAGGAATCATTCTCGAAAAGAAAAAATGACATTCTGCATCCATGCGAGTATCATGCATACACATCAGTTCGGGTCACTAGGGAGTGATCATTACAAGTTATAGATCCTATACCCCAAAGTTGCAGTGGGATGAATTGAAAAAGATACAAGTCCTATACCCTTGAATTGCGGTGGGAACGGATTGAAAAAAGTTTCAAATCCTATAATCCTGAATCGCAGTGAGATGGTTTGAAAATGGTACAAGCCTTATGACCCTGAGGTACAGTGAAAAGGACCCTGAAGTTAGTGAGGCAAATTAATTGAGCAAAAATGTTTTCGGGTTTTCTGTCAAATGACAGCCAAGTAGGAAGATAGTGTACTACGTTAATATAGAGCTCTGATGAGCAACGAGTAGTGACATCCTAATTATTAAAAAGGATCTTCCTCATGACATTTTGCATTCGTACATATGTCATTCGGTTAGGAGCAGTTGATTCATTCAGATCATAGCATCCTAACCATTTTACATAAAGCATAAACTCATCAAACTTATTTTACAGGATAGGTCCCCCAGAAGATGGTGTCGCAACATCGGTGAATTCGCAGATCTTGTCTTCTTAAGTTTGCAGTGAAGCGGATCGAAAACATCAGCCTGGCATCCCTGTGTTTGCAATAGTGTAGATTGAAGATAGTAGATCTTGTCTTCCTGAGTTTACAGTGAAGCAGATCGAAAACATCAGACTATCATCCCTAAGTTTGTAGTGGAGCAAATTGAAGATAGCATATCTTATCTTTCTGATATTACAGTGAAGCGGATCAAATATACTAGTCTGGCATCCTTGAGTTTGTAGTGGAGTAGATCGAATATAGTAGATCTTATCTTCCTGAGTTTGCAGCGAAGTGGATCAAAGATACCAATCTGGCATCCCTAAGTTTACAACGGAGAAGATTGAAGATAGCAGATCTTGTCTTCCTAAGTTTGCAGTGAAGCAGATCAAAAACATCAGTCTGACATCCCTAAGTTTGCAGTGGAGCAGACTAAAGATAGTAGATCTGGCCTTCCTGAGGTTGCGGTGAAGTAGATCGAAGACACCAGCCTTGTCTCCTTGAGTTTGCAATGGAGCAGACTAAAAATTACAGACTTGTCTTCCTAAAGTTGTAGTGAAGCAGATCGAAGACATCAGCCTGACCTCCCTGATTTTTTAGTGGAGCAGATTAAAGATTGCAGATCTTGTCTTCCTGAAATTGTAGCGAAGCAGATCGAAGACACTAGCCTTGCCTCCTTGAAGTGGTAGTAGAGCAGATCGAAGAAAGAAAATCTTATGGAAAATCTTATTTTCCTGAAGTTACAGTGAAGCAGATTGAAGTCGTTAGACTTATTTCCCTGAAAGAGCATGTAATATCCAGGATTTAAGGGTTATGCATTTTCACTTAAATGAATGTGATTGCATGCTTGAGTATGACTTGAATGTGTTTTGGGGGCTTCAAAAACCTTGGGATGTAGGTAGAAGCCTTAGAAAAATATTTTATTTTAAGCCTAAAAAGGGAACTAAGGGAGCTAGGCCTTAAGGAGTTTATTGTGTGGCTTAGGAAAGAAGAATTGTGGTAAGGTGGCAAGGAGGCACCACTTAGGGCCTTGTAAGGTGACGCCATAGGGAGTGAGAAGGGGCCTAGGTTCGAGCAAAGAAGGGAAACATTTTGGAGCTTTTATTTTCAGCAAGGAGAGGCAAGTGATGGATTCAAGACAGGACACTTCATGGATGAAGTATAGCTTGGGTAAAAGCTTAAAGATTTGGCTAAGTAGGAGTGAAAAGGGGATTAAGTGGGAGAAGGAGAGTTGGTAGGCCAAGGGACTTTCATGATGACAAATTCGGTCACCTAGTAACCAAAACTCCCTAAGTCAATTGTAGCCTCACTATCACTTTCTTTTTCTTTTCTACTCACCATTCTTTCTTCCTCTTTCTCACCTTAGCCAAACCATAAACTGAGTTTCAACATCATTCTTTCTCTTCTGTCATCAAAAGTCAAAATCTTCTTTTTCTTGCCGAAACTCCCTTAATCTTTTCTCTTTAAACCAAAGCCGAATCTTTGTGTTTCCAAACAAAGGTGCAATCGATTTCAACATTGTGGTAAGGGATCCTGTCATTCGATTTCTTTCTTTTCCTTTTTCCTTTGATTGCTGAAATCTAGGAATCTAATTCCTCTCATTTTCTTTGGTCGAAACCATAAAGGGAGAATTCGGGATCCACTTGTAGCCGACGGTTTAAGGGAGATCTTCTGGGATTTCAGATATCTAAGGTAAGTAAGACATACTGTTCGACCAAAGGCCATACTACCTATTGAAGGTTGTCGATTCTAACTATGGTGTCTTAGGGAGTTTTCGACAGATCTTCGGGATTTGGCTAAGCAATCTAGGTAAGGGTTCTAGTGTTTCAGATCTGTTCCTTATTCATTCAAAAGCCGAAAACTAACCGTTTGAGTGTACTAGTGCTTAGCCGATTGCAAGGGGGATCATCACGAAGTTTTAGGATTTGGTTGGTAACCAAATCAGTAGCAAGGTAAGGATTTTGGTTGTGTTAACCCTTCGAGATTTGCTGTATAGCCGAATGGCCTCTTTGCTAATGTTCTTAGTGTTGGCCGAATGTAGGAAAGGGGATCTAGTGCGTTAGATCAGGATTTTTGGGATTTCGATTAGATTTATGAATAGTCAGGTGTGTAACCCACCCTAAATTCCCAATTAATAATAATAATGCTATGAATATGTTAATAAGGCTATGAATGAATATGGCTAAGGGTACCTTTTAATGATACATAGAATTCAGGTACGTTACCCCTTAATACTCGTTAATAATGTTTAATAATATTGATGTGAAAATATGTGGAATTCCGTTATGATTTTGGGGTCAGGTAAAATTGCATGATAATTGTATGTCTTGTATGTTGCATGGGCATATGGGTGAATATGTTAAAGGGGAAGTGTTCTGGTGGTTTTTACCATATTATCTAGTGACCTATGTCATATATTATGAATCTGGTGACTCTGTCACATTATCTGGTGGCTATGCCACAATTATAAGGGCAATGAGAAGTTGACTGCAGTGACTGCCTTCGATGGTGTGTAGCGGATAGAGGGTCAATTTAGTAATCCCCACGGTGTGATTGGTAGGTACGGGTGATGTGTAGAGGTTGGATACCTAGGTAGGTTTGGGTTGTATCATTGTCCATATTTGTTTTATGTGAATTAATATGCCATGATTATTTGGGAGTCTGTGATGGTTGTTACACACTGAGTCTGTTGACTCACCCTTCGTGGGTTAACATTTTGCAGATGGCACTCAGTAAATGGACCGGGTCGGCAGGAACTTAGCGGTGGCCATGCATAGCTCAGGTTTTTTTTTGGTTTTTCTTATTAAGTTATTTTGATTTATTTTGGGTCATGTTTTGATGTAATAAGGCCATTATCACTTAACTATTTTATTCATGCGTTTTAAATTTTTATTATGATACAAACAACATCGAACATGACGATTAAACATTTTTCGTAAAACAACATCAATTGTTTTGAAACCCAAACACCTACGATTTTCAAGTTAATAATAAACTCTAAAATTCGGCATTTCTTTTAACTTGTAACTTTTGAAATATGAAAATATCGTTTTAGCACAAATTTAAATTACAACACGGTTTTTAACTTGAGAACAATCCGAAGTTATTTTCTTCAAAACCACCAAGATTTCCAAAATGTTATTTCGAGACTTAGCTACGTTTTACTCAATGAGCATGCCAGATTCGGTCAGGGCTTGTGGGTCGGGTTTAGGGTGTTTCAATTTGGTATCAGAGCCCGGTTCAAAACTCAGCCTTGAGGGCTTTTGGGCCAAAACGTTTTTCCTTATTTTGAAGTTAGGTTTTACTAAAGATTGAACAGGTTTTCTGGCATGGCACCTAAGTCTCCGGCCCGAAGTCCACCAGGTAAGTACCCCTAACCATTGTGTGATTTGTATGTAGGTATTATGGGGACGTAGACTAGTAGACTAGGAGCTAATGAACCCTAGGATTAGCTTACTCCAACATAGAATTGCATAAACTTTAAAGTCTAACCAAACAAACCTGTGAGTGAGTCGCTGAGTTAAGGGTGTGGCAATCATTGTGCGCATGTCTAGGATTGGATCCAGGGGGAGCTTGGTATTTAAGCAGTCCTAGTGACTCACCTCTTCTCCGCTCGAATCCTACCTGGTGCGTAGTGACGGCTCACTCTAACTAAGAGGACTTAATCACAGGCTAAATTCAATAATTAAAACCCGAAAGGGACCAGTCACCTTGTTTTGTACAACCTTAAAATTAAACCTTGGTTTCAAAATTACCAAAGAACCCTTGATTCGAAAAATGACCAAAATACCCCTGATTTGCAAGTTGACCAAATTACCCTTAACTTGAAAATTTGCCAAAATACCCACGGTATGGAAAGTTACCGAAGTGCCCCCGAATTGAAAATTTCCAAAATACCCTTATTTCGTAAAACCACCTGGAACCATATTTTGCAAAATTACTAAAATACCCTCGGTTTGTAAAATTACAAAATACTCTCGGTTTATAAAATTACCATATTACCCTTGAATTTTCCTATCAAAATATTCCTATGTTGCAAACATACCCAGAAACCTCTATTTTACGAAATTTCAAAATACCCTGACTTGGAAAATTATGAAAATACCCCTGTAGGATAAAATTACGAAAATACCCTTGGGTAGTGGAAAACAACAATAGTGACAACCACAACACTTTTCTATAATGAACGCAAGTTCATCAATAGTGATGATTGAATGAATGAACTTGAGACTGTAGTGTGTGTTTGAATTCAAAAGAACTACTTTTTAGAACCATTAATCATAAGACTGTACGCGATAAATCAGTGGAAAGAAATAATGGTTCAGAAAATTCTTAATCAAATAAACACAACTCGGAAGAATGAGTTCTAGAGGACGTGGTCGTAATATGCGTGGCCATGGTAGAGGTCGAATGACCGTATCGGAACCTGTTAGGTCTGGTCAAGGGTCCGAAAATGAAATGCCACCACCACCAGCTGCTAGTGTTGAATATCAGGATCAGACGGGGGATGATGCAGTATCGCAGGCGATGCTACGAGTTCTTGAGAGGGTGGCTAGAGCAGGTGGAGGTGGATGTATGGGAGCTCGAAAGTCTGTACCTGAGCGACTCCGAGCCAATGGAGCTAAGGTATTTCGAGGTATATCTGGTGTGGCGCCCAATACGGCTGAGTATTAGTGGAGGCGACGGAGCGAATTATGGACGATTTGGACTTGACTGCTGAGGAGAAACTGAAAGGGGTGGTGTCGCTTCTCCGTAATGAGTCATACCAGTGGTGGCTCACGGTTCGAGATGGTGCTGCAGTAGATGATCTCATTTGGGAGTATTTTAAGGTGGCGTATCAGAAGAAGTATATTGGGACTAGCTATATTGATGCGCAGAGGAAGGCGTTTCTGAGGCTGGTTTAGGGGAATAAGTCCGTAGCGGAGTATGAGGTGAAATTCTTAAGGTTGAGTAGATATGCTCGAGATATTGTGGCTACAAAGCATGAACGATGTGTCCAGTTTGAGGACGGACTGAGGGATGACCTGAGATTGTTGGTTGCTCTACAACAGGAGCGAGGAGTTTGCCGTGTTGGTAGAGAAGGCTAAGGTAGCCGAAGGGGTTAAGGAATCTGTGAGGTAAAATGAGGACAAAAATAGACAAAAGAGAGGTTTTGGATCATCAGGGTCATCTGGGAATGTTCAAAAGAGACCTAGAGTTGATGGGTCGCGAGGTCAACAGGTTGTTACAGGAGGACAATACCGTACGTGTGCTCAGTGTGGAAAGATGCACCTAGGGGAGTGTTGGAAGAAGATGGGAGGATGTTTTAAGTGTGGGTCTAAGGATCACATGATTAGGGACTATCTTATGAAAACAGACGGGAGCCGACTAGCAAGTCAGAGTCTTAATCAGGCTGAAAGAGGTAGACAGCAGCCACCGCAGGGTCGTGGTCTGGCTGGCAGAGGTAATGGTTCTAGAAGAGGTCGGGGAACACTGGGCAGAGGTGTTGGTAACACGGAGGCAAGACAGTCGGGTCTAGCGTATGTAGTTCGTCGGAAGGAGGATGGTGATGCACCTGATGTCATAACGGGTATGTTCCTTATCTCTGGATTACCCTTTATTGCGTTGATAGAAATAGGGTCAACTCATTCGTACATTACTAGTAAGGTGTCTGGAACTCTACATGTGAACTCTGAGACTGTGCTTAGGAAGATGACTGCACTTAGTCCTTTAGGGCAATCAGTAGTATTAGATAAACTCTTTAGGGCGGTACCTTTGGAAGTTTAGGGGGCATAGTTTCCAACTAACTTAATGGAGTTGCCATTTGAGGAATTTGATCTAATCTTAGGCATGGATTGGTTAGTGAAGTACCATGCGAATGTGGATTGTACTGCTAAGCGCATGTCGTTAAGAACTTCTGACGACAAAGAGGTTGTGGTAATGAGCGAGAGACGGAATTGCTTGTCAAATGTAGTATCTGCCCTTAAGGTAGAGAAGATGGTGAGAAAAGGGTGTGTAGCTTTTCTAATGTTGATCAGTGCCTTATAGGCTAAGGAAATAGCTATAGGAGGAGTTAGAACAGTAAGGGAATTTGTGGATGTCTTTTCGGAGGAGCTGCCTGGGTTACCCCCAGACAGGGAAGTGGAGTTCAGAATTGATTTACTACTGGGTACAGCTCCTGTGTCAATTTCTCCGTACGGAATGGCACCAAAGGAGTTAGTAGAGCTTAAAGCCCAGATCCAAGAGTTACTCGATCATGGGTTTATTTGACCTAATATGTCTTCATGGGGAGCACCGATCCTATTCGTGAAGAAGAAGGACGGGACTGTGCGCATGTGCATAGATTACCGACAGTTGAATAAGCTGACCATCAAGAACAAGTATCCATTGCCAAGAATAGATGACTTGTTCGATCAGCTTAAGGGGGCCGCAGTATTTTCGAAGGTAGATCTAAGGTCAGGATATCATCAGCTTAAGGTGAAGGAGGCAGATATCCATAAGACAGCTTTTCAGACTAGATATGGGCATTATGAGTTCTTGGTAATGCCGTTCGGATTGACAAACGCCCCTGCAGCATTCAAGGATATGATGAACCGGGTTTTCCAACCCTACCTGGATTGGTTCGTCGTTGTGTTCATAGACGATATCTTAGTGTATTCCAAGTCTGAGGAAGAACACGATGAGCATCTTCGGGTTGTGTTACAAGTGTTAAGGGAAAAGAAGCTATATGCCAAGTTCAGCAAGTGCGAATTTTGGCTGAAGGAAGTTACGTTCTTAGGGCATGTGGTGTCTGCCAAGGGAATAAGGGTGGATCCTCAAAAGATTGAGGCAGTATTAGATTGGAAACCACCTAAGTCTATGGCTGAGGTCCGTAGTTTCTTGGGGTTAGCAGGCTATTACAGGAGATTTGTCGAAGGGTTCTCGACAATAGCAGCACCTTTGATGAAGTTGTTAAGAAAGGAGGTATCTTTCGTATGGGCGGATAAGCAGTAGGAGAGTTTTGAGAAGCTTAAGAAAGTATTGACAGAGGCTCCAATTTTGTTTCAGCAGGAAGCAGGGAAAGACATTGTGGTGTATTGTGATGCTTCCCATACAGGATTGGGATGTGTCCTTATACAAGACGGGAAAGTGGTCGCTTATGCGTCTCGGCAGTTGAGGCCACATGAGGTTAACTATTCGATGCATGATCTAAAATTGGCGGCAGTTGTATTTGCTCTTAAAGTGTAGAGGCACTACTTGTATGGAGAAAGGTCGGTGATCTACACGGACCACAAGAGTCTGAAGTATTTGCTGACCTAGAAGGAGCTGAATTTGAGACAGCGAAGGTGGGTGGAGTTGTTGAAAGATTACGATTGCTCAATAGAGTATCATCCGGGCAAGGTGAATATTGTGGCGGATGTCGCAAGTCAGAAAGTAGTGTCGGAGTTAAGGGCGATGTTTGTACATTTGAGCCTTTATGCTGATGGAAGTCTACTAGCGGAGTTGCAAGTGAAGCCGACGTGGTTAGGGCAGGTAAATGAGAAACAATTGGTAGATGGTGAGCTAAGTGCTAAGCTACTACAAGTACAAAATGGGGAGTTGGAAGACTATGGTGTAAACGGTGATAGAGTATTGTGTTTTCGGGGCAAGGTCTGTATGCTGAAGGATGAGGAGTTAAGGCAGAGAATTCTTCAGGAATCGCATAGTAGCCCTTATGCTATGCATCCTGGAGGAAGTAAATTATATAGGGATCTACGGGATCAGTTTTGGTGGCCTGGTCTTAAGCGAGAAGTTACAGAGTTTGTAGGGAAGTGCCTAACGTGTCAGCAAGTCAAGGCTGAACACCAAGCACCGTCAGGATTGCTTCAGCCGATAAAGATTTCGCAATAGAAGTGGGAGAGAATTACCATGGACTTCGTTAGTGGGCTTCCTCTTACGCCTACTAAGAAGGACACGGTATGGGTGATAATAGATCGGTTGTGAAGTCTGCACATTTCATACCGTGTGGGTTGACTATTCTCTACAAAAATTGGCAAAGTTGTATGTAGCAGAAATCGTGAGGCTCCACAGAGTACCGGTGTCGATTACCTCGGATAGGGATCCGAGGTTTATGTCTCTATTTTGGAAAGCACTACATCAAGCTTTGGGCACCAGATTGGACTTCAGTATTGCATTCCATCCGCAGTCGGACGGCCAATCTGAGCGGGTAATTCAAGTGCTGGAGGATATGTTGAGAGGTTGCGTGATAGACTTCAGAGGGAGTTGGGAGGAGTTCTTGCCTTTAGCGTAATTTACGTACAATAACAGCTATCAAGCAAGTATTCGGATCGCACCGTACGAAGCGCTATATGGATGGAGGTGTCACACTCCTACGTGTTGGACGGAATTGGGTGAACGTCAAGTTTTAGGTCCAGAGATTGCGGCAGAATCAGAAGAAAAGGTTAAGGTAAGGTAATTCAGACACGGTTGAAGGAGGCATCTGACAGGCAAAAGTCATATGCAGTTCTTAAGCAGAAGGAGATTAAGTTTGCTGTGGGAGATCAGGTGTTTCTCAAAGTTTCACCGTGAAAGAAGGTGATGAGATTTGGTCGCAAGGGAAAGTTAAGTCCTAGGTTTATAGGACCTTATCGGATTCTAAAGCGAGTTGGACCAGTAGCGTATCAGTTAGAATTGCCTTCGGAGTTGGGGCAGATGCACGATGTGTTTCACGTTTCGATGCTACATCGTTATCAATCAGATCCATCTCATATAATACCGGTTGAGAAGGTAGAGTTGAGACCAGATCTGTCCTATGAGGAAGAGCCAATTCAGATTCTGGAACGGGATGTGAAGGTGCTTCAGAGGAAATTAGTTCCTTTAGTCAAAGTGTTATGGCGTAACCATGGATCGGAAGAAGCTTCGTGGGAGTCGAGGAAACAATGCAACAAGAATAACCTCACTTATTTTTGCTGTAATTTTGAGGTCAAAATTATTTTAAGAAGCGAATCAGAATATCCGGATTTAAGGGTTATGCATTTTCACTTAAATGAATGTGATTGCATGCTTGAGTATGACTTGAATGTGTTTTGGGGCTTCAAGAACCTTGGGATGTAGGTAGAAGCCTTAGAAAATATTTTATTTTAAGCCTAAAAGGGAACTAAGGGAGTTAGGCCTTAAGGAGTTTATTGTGTGGCTTAGGACACAAGAATTAAGCTGGTAAGGTGGAAAGGAGGCGCCACTTTGGGCCTTGTAAGGTGACGCCACAGGGAGTGAAAAGATGGCCTAGGTTCGAGCAGCAAGGGAAACATTTTGGAGCTTTTATTTTTCAGCAAGGAGAGGCAGTGATGGACGACACAGGGACACTTCATGGATGAAGAATAGATTGGGTCAAAAGCTTAAAGATTCGGCTAAGTAGGAGTGAAAAGGGGGATTTAGTGGAGAGAAGGAGAGTTGGCCGACCAAGGGACTATCATGACGACAAATTCAGTCACCTAGTAGCCAAAACTCCCTAAGCCGAATTGTAGCCCCACTATCACTTTCTTTTTCTTTTCTACTCACCATTCTTTCTTCCTCTTTCTCACCTTAGCCGAACCATAAACTGAGTTTCAACATCATTATTTCTCTTTTGTCATCAAAAGCTGAAATCTTCTTTTTCTTGCCGAAACTCCCTTAATCTTTTCTCTTTAAACCAAAGCCGAATCTCTGTGTTTCCAAACAAAGGTGCAATCGATTTCAACATTGTGATAAGGGATCCTGTCATTCGATTTCTTTCTTTTTCTTTTTCCTTTGATTGACGAAATCTAGGAATCTAATTCCTCTCATTTTCTTTGGCCGAAACCATGAAGGGAGAATTCGGGATCCACTTGCAGCTGATGGTTTAAGGGAGATCTTCCAGGATTTTGGATATCTAAGGTAAGTAAGGCATACTATTCGGCTAAAGGCCATACTACCTATTGAAGGTTGCCGATTCTAACTATGGTGTCTTAGGGAGTTTTCGACAGATCTTCGGGATTTGGCTAAGCAATCTAGGTAAGGGTTCTAGTGTTTCAGATCTGTTCCTTATTCGTTCAAAAGCCAAAAACTAACCGTTTGAGAGTACTAGTGCTTAGCCGATTGCAAGGGGGGATCATCACGAAGTTTTGGGATTTGGTTGGTAACCAAATCGGTAGCAAGGTAAGGATTTTGGTTGCGTTAACCCTTTGAGATTTGTTGTATAGCTGAATGGCCTCTTTACTAATGTTCTTAGTGTTGGTCGAATGTAGGAAAGGGGATCTAGTGCGTTAGATCAAGATTTTCGGGATTTCGATTAGATCTACGAATAGTCAGGTGTGTAACCCACCCTAAATTCCTGATTAATAATAATAATGCTATGAATATGTTAATAAGGCTATGAATGAATATGGCTAAGGGTACCATTTAATGGTACAAAGAATACAGGTATGTTACCCCTTAATACTCGTTAATAATGTTTAATAACATTGATGTGAAAATATGTGGAATCCCGTTATGATTTTGGGGTAAGGTAAAATTGCATGATAATTGTATGTCTTGTATGTTGCATGGGCATATGGGTGAATATGTTAAAGGGAAGTGTTTCGTGGTTTTACCACATTATCCGTGACCTATGTCACATATTATGAATCTGGTGACTTTGTCACATTATCCGTGGCTATGCCACAATTATAAGGGCGATGAGCAGTTGACTGTAGCGACTGCCTTTGATGGTGTGTAGCGGATGGAGGGTCAATTTAGTAATCCCCACGGTGTGATTGGTAGGTACGGGTGATGTGTAGAGGTTGGATATCTAGGTGCGTTTGGGTTGCATCATGTCCATATTTGTTTTATGTGAATTAATATGCCATGATTATTTGGGAGTCTGTGATGGTTGTTACACACTGAGTCTGTTGACTCACCCTTCATGGGCTAACATTTTGTAGATGGCACTCAGTAAATGGACTGGGTCGGCAGGAACTTAGTGGTGGCCATGCACAGCTCAGTTTTTTTTTTTTTTTTTGGTTTTTCTTATTAAGTTATTTTGATTTATTTTGGGTCATGTTTTGATGTAATAAGGCCATTATCACTTAACTGTTTTATTCATGCTTTTAAATTTTTATTATGATACAAACAACATCGAACAAGACGATTAAACATTTTTCAGAAACAAACATCAATTGTTTTGAAACCCAAACACCTACGATTTTCAAGTTAATAATAATAAACTCTAAAATCTAGCATTTCTTTTAACTTGTAACTTTTGAAATATGAAATATCGTTTTAGCACAAATTTAAATTACAATACGGTTTTTAACTTGAGAACAATCCGAAGCTATTTTCTTCAAAACCACCAAGATTTCTAAAATGTCATTTCGAGACTTAACTATGTTTTACTCAAGGAGCATGCCAGATCCGGTCAGGGCTTGTGGGCCGGGTTTGGGGTGTTTCAGAGCAGTAGAGCAGATAGTCTAATACTTTTGAAGTTGCAGAGAAGTAAAGTTAAGTTGAAATTCCAATACCCCAGAAGTTGCAGTTAGGTTGGAAGCCATTTGGAGAAGACGAGGACCAAGAAGTCAAGACTTCGCAAGACCGGGCAAAATTGGTCCTTTTATAATCTTTGCTCTATTCCCGTTACACGATAATAAGCAAAGCGGGGCAACTGTAATAGGCCTAATTCACCCGGGCCCACAAACCATACAAATAAATAAATAAATAAATAAACCAAAAAAAAACAAACCAAATAAAATGTCCATAGTCCATTTACATAGCCCAAAATTACCTAAACTACAAAACAGACCCAAAACCTAAATAAGCCCAAATACATTACAACCCAAATGTAATATCCCGGGTTAAGGGTTATTTTATTTTGGCATTGTTGCATGTTTATGGCTTGCTATGTTGTTGTTTGTGTGGTTTCGGGGCCTAGTTGTAGGCTAGGAGTGTGCCCGAGTAGGTGGAAAATTTTAGTTTTAAGCCTTTGGGTGAGAGGAGTTGAAGGAGTTGGGGTTATATATATTATTTGATGAGTTGTTGCACAAGAAATAAGCTAGCAAAGTGGCAAAGCATCGCCACTTGGAGCATGTGTATGGCGCCAATTGCAAGGGGTGAGGTCCCGAGTTCAAGTGCGAAAATCCCCATTTTGGCTCCCATTTTGACGCAGGAGGAGAGGAGTTGTAGGGCTCAAACTCGCCTTGGACCAAGTCAATAGGTGGAATGGATGGCAAGGAGTGAATTGTGGATTTGACTAGTTCAAACTAGTTTGAACTAATGGCTTGGAGAGCTTCTAGGAGGTGGCCGATTGTGGGAATTTCAAATAGGAGAGTGGCCAGATTTTAGGGAGTGTTTGGGGGAGTTTGGCCGGTTGGTAAGTGTTGGAGAGTGCCGAAATTCCCTTGGACTTTTGGGTGCATTTTCGGTCATAGGGGGGAATAGCAATTAAGCTCTTTCATTTTTGTCAAAAACAAGCTGATTTCTCGTTTAGTCAAAAGCTAGCACAAACCTCAAACTTCTTCTTCTCTTCTCTCCTTTAACCGAATGCTCAAGTAGCTTGTTGCCAAATGAACCTAGCACTTTGCTTTCTCACCTAGAACATTTTTCTTCTCTTGGAACCTAAACCCAAACACTTGTGTGTCAAACTTTGCCTTGTTTCTTTCTTCTTCTTTTCATTGTGCAAAGCCAACCTAGCATCCCATTTTAACTCTTTTTCTTTTGAAACCTTGTTAGCAAGAAAGTCTCCCTCTCCATTTCCTTTTCTTTTCCAAGAAAGAACCAAGGTGCTTTCTACTTTCTTTCTTTCCATTTCGATTCTTAGCCGAATTCATCTATACTCTCTTTTCTCTTCACACAAAACCGAAAGTGACCCCCTTCATTCATCTTTCTTTATTTTCTTTCTTTTCCAAAACCTGTTAGCCGAACCTTACTACAACCCTTGCCGATTTCTTCTTTGTTTTTTTTTTAAAAAACAACTTTTCTTTTCTTGATCAAGGGTGTTAGCCGAACCTATTCCTCTTGTTGGAATCTTGTACAATCGGTCTACTAAGAAGGTAAGTGTTGGCGAATGGCCATTTCTCCTTTCTCCGTACTTTGTCAATTTTAGTATGTTAAAGGGCCGATTTGAGATCTGCTGAAAAGGAGTAACGCTCAATTTTGGTAATCGATTTCATATAGGGCCTTTGGATTTCGAAGCAGCCGATTGGAGAAGCCAAGTGGTAAGTTGGGGTAAGAGATTATCTTGATAGTTTATTCTTTTAGAATTCTATAAGCCAAGTTTCAATGGATTAACGGTTCTTTTTAGGGTGTGCCGATTGCTCAAGAAGGAACCGGTGTTGGTTTGGGTTTGGTTGGAAACCAACCATTTGCAAAGGTAAGGCTTAACGCAACCCCTTGGGTTACCTATTTTGGCCGAATGGTATAGTGACTAATCCATTGTTGGCCGATTGTAGGATCGGGGTTGTCGAGGTGATCAAGGGACTTAGATCGGTTCTTAGGATTTAACCTTCGCTATTTCAGGTGTGTAAACCAACACACTTTCTTAACTGAGTAATGTGATAACCTGTCTGTGTAAATGAAACAGTGTGGTTGACTATTTTGATACCCATTGAGGTATGGATACGGATTCGGGTAAGTCCGTTTCATTATGAAATATGTGATGATATATGATATCATGATTGTGGGTGTATATTCGTTGAGATGCCATATTAAGCATGTGAGCATGATAGCATGATTGCACAATTTTGCATTTAGTATGATGTGCTATTGGGTGATATGAGAGGAGGGGGAGTATGATATCCGTGTCTTTGGGACACTATGTCTTTGGGACACCAGAGGTTTGGCACCTCCAGTGGTTTGGTACCACAATGATATTTTGTGACTTTGGGTCACCAGAGGTTTGGCACCTCAGCGTCTCGTCCCAGTGGCTTAGTACCACGGTGGGTTGGCCCCACAGTTGATTATACGGGATTGACGCCAGTGATTTGGTATCACACGATGGGTTGGCCCCATCATCGGATTTGTGACTACGGTCACTAGTGATTTGGTATCACTTGTGTCTTTGGGACACCAGAGGTTTGGCACCTCATTGCGACTCGTCCCTGTGGTTGACACCACCGTGGGTTGGCCCCACTTATGAGATACGGGATTGTCGCTAGTGATTTGGTATCACACGATGGGTTGGCCCCATCATTGGATTATTTGTGACTTCGGGTCACCAGTGGTTTGGCACCACATTATGGATATCGTGACTTTGGGTCACCAATGGTTTGGCACCACCAGTGGTTTGGTACCGCACGGGGTAGAAAAGGTGATATGGTTGGTTAGGATCGGGTGCATTACTTGCATTATTTTGTTATGATGTGTGTTGGCATGTTATACCGGGAGAGGGATTTATACACTGAGTCTTGCGACTCACTCTCTCCTTTGACTTCTCAGGTGACACTTAGACGCGGACATGGAGCCGGGATGGACTCGAGGTGCTCATGCCATGCTTAAATAAGGAATTGCGTGACTCTTATAAAGTTTGGTACATTAGCTTATTTATTTTTATTTGGTTATTTTGGTTTGTAAAAGGCCTTTTAAAATTATATTTTGTTATGTTTATGCTTAAAGTAGATTTTAATATGCCTAACAAATTAATTGGGTTAAAATGTGCTAAAACTTGGAAGATAACGATTTCAAAACTGCAAAAGCGATATTTTTAAACTAAACCATCGGGTAACACACTATAATTTGGTATAAAGTGAACTCAAAATGTTTTCTAACTTAAACACGATTTTCTACTAAGTCAAAATGTTTTAGTAATAGTAAGAAACAACTTAAACTTCTAAAGGAGATAAACTTGTTTCACCTACACATCGGAGTAAGTTTCAAAATTTTCGGGTTTTCAAATACATCATCAGATTTTAATCAAGCCTACTCGAGTTTTTTTTAATACACAAACTTCGCGAAGTATTTTCATCAAACATCTAAACTTAAACCTAAACCTCTCAAAATTCTTTTTCCCTGTAACATACCAGATTCGGTCGTGGTGTGATGACCGGGTTTGGGGTGTTACAATTGTGGGATCAGAGCTAAGTTCAAAGGCTCGGCTGTGGGCCCGATGCCCAAAATGTTTTAAAACTATAGTTTTTGAAGTGTTTTGTTTTAAAAAGTATGGTTTGAAAGGCATGACACCGAGTCACCGGCACCAATCCGCCCAGGTAAGTACCCCGTACTATTGTTTGTGATATTGATATTGATATTGATGAGATTGAATGGCTAGTGATAGTAAGACTACCTTAGAGATTGAAACTGATAGGACTCTGTGGACTCGCGAAAACAAAAGCCTCTTTAATATTCATAAGACTTTTCTTTAAAACAATGGAATAAATCTTGATACATAAAATTCTTTAAATCGACGAGATTTAGTCATGAGTACCCGGTGGACGTGGTCGTGGGACGTGGTCGCGAGTAGGATGACGCTTCGAGCCCGTAGGTTCGGGTCGTGGTTCGAGAATGAGATACCTGCATCGCCACCACCGGAGGTGGTGAGTTTCGTGAATGATCGGGATGACGCAGTTGTCGCAGCGATATCTGCGGGTTCGGAAAGGGTAGCTAGAGTAGGTGGAGGCGAGGAGCTAGAAAATCGTGCTCGGCGACTTCGGCAAACGGGTGAATTCTTTTCGGTGTCTCGGTGTATCTCCTAGCACCGCAGAATATTGGCTAGAAGCGACAGAGCGGATAATGGACGATCTAGACTCGATCTTTCAAGAAAAGTTAAAGGATCATATCACTTCTCGAGATGAGTCATACGGTGGTGGCTCCTTTCGGGACAAATACCGCAATGAAGATCGACTTGGGACTATTTCCTGCCGCTACGGTAAAAAGTACGGGAGCTAACTACATTAATGAGCAAATGAAAGCATTTTTGAGGTTAGTTCGAGGAGCAACTCGTCGAGCACGAGGCGAACTTCTCAGTCGAGAGTCGGTATGCCAGGGGTATGGTGGCTACTGAACATGAGAGGTGCGTTCGTTTCGAGGATGGCCTGCAAGGCGAATTAAGATTGTTGATTGTGCCCCAACAGGAGCGTGAATTTACGGTTCTGGTTGAAAAGGCAAAGGTGGCTGAGGGTATTAAAGAGTCTGTGAGGCAAGGCATGGATAGGAACCAACACAAGAGGAGTTTTGGGTCTTCTAGGTCGTCAGGGAATCAGCAGAAAAGGCTAGACCGAAAATAATCGGTCGAGCAGTAGGTTTGTTGTTGCTAGGCGGGACCGTCGCAGCATGTAACCGTTGCTGGAAAGGCTCATTGGGAGGATGTTGGGTGATGGTAGAGGTCTTTTGAGTGTGGCTCATTGGACCACTGTAAGGGAGGGGCCCACGCAAGTTGGCTAGGATTCGGTCAGAGAGTCGTGGCTGTACTCAAGACAGAATAACGGACCACCACAGCAGAGGGCCGAGGTAATGGCAGAGGAGGTAATGCTTCGGTCGGGTCGTGGAGCACCGCAGAGGTGCGTAGTTCCGAGGCCGACAATCGGGTTGGTGTAGGGTGGCGAGGCGCCGAGAGGAGGGCTACACACCGGACGCCATTACGGTGACGCTTTTTAATCTTTGGTTCTCCATTTCTCGCTTTGATTGATGTGGGTTCAACACATTCATATGTTGTAAGTAGCATAGTGAAGACCATGGATTTAGACTCTGAGATATCTTCTAGGCAGATGACCGTAATAAGCCCTCTAGGTCACTCTGTAGTGGTAGATAAGTTGTATAGAGACGTACCTCTAGAACTCCAAGGGGTAGTGTTCGTGGCTGATTTGATGGAACCGCTTTGGGAGTTCGATCGATTCTCGAATGGATTGGTGGTTAAGTACCGGTGAAGTTGGATTCTTGCGCTAAGCTTATGATTAAAAAACTTTGGGTGATGAAGTAGTTCTCGATCGGTAATAGGAGGAATTATCGTCTAATGTGGTATCTCGCCTCAAAGCCGAGAAGATGGTCGAAAGGTTGTGAAGCATATGTGGTTTATGTGTATGCCTTGGAGGCTAAGGAGTCATTTGTGGAGACAGTTAGGACAATTAGGGAATTTGTTGATGTGTTTCTGAGGAGCTTAGGGTTTGCCACCAGATCGAGAGGTAGAGTTCGGATAGATCATTTCAAATCGCGCCAAGATCCATTACTCCGCATGGATGGCACCTAAAGAGTTAGTGGAGCTTAAGGCTCGAGATCCGAGAATTGTTGGACCGAGGCTTTATCAAAGCCAAGTGTCTCGCCATGGGAGCGCCGCAGATCTTTGTCAAGAAGAAAGACGGTACTATATGGATGTGTATAGACTACCGCCAATTGAATAAGTCGACAATCAAAACAAGTATCACGCCTCGGATAGATGACTTGTTTGATCATTGAAGCATGATCGGTTTTCTTGAAGATCGACTTAAGGTCTGGGTATCACCAGTTAAGGGTAAAGGAGGCGGATATCTGCAAGACGGCATTTCGTACTCGGTATGGGCACTTTGAGTTTTTAGTTATGCCGTTTGGGTTGACTAATGCGTCGGCGGCCTTCATGGATTTGATGAATAGGGTGTTTCAACGGTATTTGGATCGATCAGTAGTGGTTTTATCGGCGACATCTTGGTATATTCAAGGACTGAGGAGGAACATGATGCTCATTTGCGGGTGGTATTGCAGATTCTAAGGAGAAAGCGACTTTATGCTAAGTTCAAGAAATGCGAGTTCGGCTTAGGGAGGTGACGTTCTTGGGTCATGTAGTATCTACCGAGGGATTAGAGTGGACCTCGTAAGATAGAGGTAGTTTTGATTGGAGCGCCTAAGTCGGCGTGGAGATTCGAGTTTTCGGGTTTGTCGGGATACTACCAAGATTTGTAGAGGATTCTCGTTGATCGCAAAGACCGATGACCAAATTATTAAGAAAAGGGTACCGTTCATTTGACCGAGAAGCAACAGAGAGCTTCGATAAGTTGAAGAAGATTTTGTGAAGCTCCGGCTCGATTCAACCCGAGGTCGGTAAGGAATTCACAGTGTCTCGCGATGCATCACATACGAGTTTGGGTTGTGTCTTTGATGCAAGAAGGAAGGTTGTGGCTTACGATCTCTAGCGATTGAGGCCACATGAGGTAAATTATCCAACGCATGATCCGGAGTTAGCGGGTGTAGTTTTGCCTTAAAGATATGGAGGCATTACTTATACGGAGAAAGATCGATAGTCTACACGGATCATAAGAGTCGAAGTACCTTCGACTCGAAAGACCTAAACCGAGGCAATGCAGATGGATTGAGTCATTGAAAGACTACGATTGCTCAATTGAGTATCATCCGCAAGGCTAACGTTGTAGCGAGACGCGTTAAGCCGTAAGGTTGTTTCGGATCTAAGAGCGATGTTTGCTCACTTGAGTTTGTATGACGACGGAGTATTCGGTAGAGCTGCGGTGTTGCCTACTTGGGTTGAGCGGATCGAGAAAAGCAGTTGATGGATGAGGTTCGAGAAAGCAGAGAACACAAGTGCGTAATGATGGTTTGAAGGGTTATAGCTTGTCTAGTGATGGGGTTCGTGTTTTCGGGAAAGCTTGTATGTCGGGAGATACCGAGCTAAGGCAAGATTCTTCAGATGCACATAGCAGCCCTACGCTATGCATCCCGGAGGTAGCAAAATGTATAGAGATCTCGAGAAGCGATTACGGTGGCCGAGTCCGAAAAAAGAAGTGACAGAGTTTGTAGGGAAGTGTCGACATGTCAAGAAGTCAAGGTGAGCATCGACCACCGTCGTGGTTGCTTGACCAATGAAGATTCCACAAATGGAAGTGGGAAAGGATAACTATGGATTTCGTCGGTGGATTACCGCTACACCGAGCAAGAAGGATTGCTTTGGGTAATTGTCGATCGATCGACTAAATCACTCACTTTATTAGGTGAGGTGGATTACTCACTTGAGAGGTTGGCGAAGTCAGTATGTGTCGAATAGTGAGACCGCACAGGTGCCAAGATCGATCATCTCGGATAGGGATCCGAGGTTCACGTCAAGGTTACGGAAAGCGTTGCATCGTGCTCTGGGTACGGTTAGATTTCAAGAGACGGATTTCATCCATGATGCATCGGGCAATCGGAAAGGGTTATACAAATCTTGGAGGACATGTTACGAGGTTGTGTATTGGAATTTAGGGTAGTTGGGAGGAGTATCTACCGTTAATGAGTTCGCCTACAACAATAGTTACCAAGCAAGTATCAAAATGGCACCATATGAGGCGTTATACGGTAGGAAGTGTCGCCACCTACTTGTTGGAGCGAGTTAAGTGAACGTCGCTTGTTGGGACCAGAGTTGGTTCTTTGAGACCAAGACAAGGTTAAGTTGATCCGAGCTCGATTAAAGAAGCTCGGACGGCGAAGTCCTATGCCGATCTTAAGCGGAGAGATATTGAATTTGTGGGAGATCGAGTTTTTCCAAGGTCTCACCGTGGAAGAAAGTATTAAGGTTCGGAGGAAAGGCAAGCTAAGTCCGAGGTTTATTGGACCGTATAAGGTCTCGAGGCGAGTGGGACGATTGCATATCACTCGAGTTGTCGCAGAGCTAAGTCAGATTCACGACGTATTCCACGTTTCGATGCTTTGGCGTTATCGCTCAGATCCATCGCACGTCGTAACAGTAGAAGAGATCGAGGTAAACCCAGATTTGACCATGGAGGAAGAGCCTGTACAGATTTTAGATCGGGATGTGAAGGTTCTGCATAAGAAGTCTGTGCCTTTGGTTAAGGTTCTTTGGCGGAATCATGGCGTGGAAGAAGCTACGTGGGAACCCGAGGATACGATGAGACAGCAATACCCGCAACTCTTCTGCCCAGGTAATTTCGAGGTCGAAATTATTTTTAAGGGGGGTAGAACTGTAATATCCCGGGTTAAGGGCTATTTTATTTTGGCATTGTTGCATGTTTATGGCTTGCTATGTTGTTGTTTGTGTGGTTTCGGGGCTTAGTTGTAGGCTAGGAGTGTGCACGAGTAGGTGGAAAATTTTAGTTTTAAGCCTTTGGGTGAGAGGAGTTGAAGGAGTTGGGGTTATATATATTATTTGATGAGTTGTTGCACAAGAAATGAGCTAGCAAAGTGGCAAAGCATGCGCCACTTGGAGCATGTGTATGGCGTCAATTGCAAGGGTGAGGTCTTAAGTTCAAGTGCGAAAATCCCCATTTTGGCTCCCATTTTGACGGGGGAGGGAGGAGTTGTGGCGGTTCAAACTCGCCTTGGACCAAGTCAATAGGTGGAATGGATGGCAAGGAGTGAATTATGGATTTGACTAGTTCAAACTAGTTTGAACTAATGGCTTGAGAGCTTCTAGGAGGTGGCCGATTGTGGGAATTTCAAATAGGAGAGTGGCGGATTTTGGGGAGTGTTTGGGGAGTTTGGCGGTTGGTAAGTGTTGGAGAGTGCGAAATTCCCTTGGACTTTTGGGTGCATTTTCGGTCATAGGGGGAATAGCAATTAAGTCTTTCATTTTTGTCAAAAACAAGCTGATTTCTCTTTTAGTCAAAAGCTAGCACAAACCTCAAACTTCTTCTTCTCTTCTCTCCTTTAACCGAATGCTCAAGTAGCTTGTTGCCAAAACCGAACCTAGCACTTTGCTTTTTCAGCTAGAACATTTTTCTTCTCTTGGAATCGAAAACCCAAACACTTGTGTGCCGAAACTTTGCCTTGTTTCTTTCTTCTTCTTTTCATTGTGCAAAGCCAAACCTAGCATCCCATTTTTAACTCTTTTCTCTTTTGAAACCTTGTTAGCCGAAAGTCTCCCCTCTCCATTTCCTTTTCTTTTCCAAGAAAGAACCGAAGGTGCTTCTCTACTTTCTTTCTTTCCATTTTGATTCTTGGCCGAATTCATCTATACTCTCTTTTCTTTTCACACAAAAACGAAAGTGACCCCCTCCATTCATCTTTCTTTATTTTCTTTCTTTTCCAAAACCTGTTAGCCGAACCTTACTACAACCCTTGCCGATTTCTTCTTTGTTTTTTTTTTTTAAAAAACAACTTTTCTTTTCTTGATCAAGGGTGTTAGCCGAACCTATTCCTCTTATTGGAATCTTGTACAATCGGTCTACTAAGAAGGTAAGTGTTGGCCGAATGGCCATTTCTCCTTTCTCTGGTACTTTGCCGATTTTTAGTATGTTAAAGGGCCGATTTCGGCATCTGTTAAAAAGGAGTAACGTTCAATTTTGGTAATCGATTTCATATAGGGCCTTTGGATTTCGAAGCAGCCGATTGGAGAAGCCAAGTGGTAAGTTGGGGTAAGAGATTATCTTGATAGTTTATTCTTTTAGAATTCTATAAGCCAAGTTTCAATGGATTAACGGTTCTTTTTAGGGTGTGCCGATTGCTCAAGAAGGAACCAGTGTTGGTTTGGGTTTGGTTGGAAACCGAACCATTTGCAAAGGTAAGGCTTAACGCAACCCCTTGGGTTACCTATTTTTGGCCGAATGGTATAGTGACTAATCCATTGTTGGCCGATTGTAGGATCGGGGTTGTCGAGGTGATCAGGGGACTTAGATCGGTTCTTAGGATTTAACCTTCGCTATTTTAGGTGTGTAAACCAACACACTTTCTTAACTGAGTAATGTGATAACTTCGTCGTGTAAATGAAACAAAGTGTGGTTGACTATTTTGATACCCATTGAGGTATGGATACGGATTCGGGTAAGTCCGTTTCATTATGAAATATGTGATGATATATGATATCATGATTGTGGGTGTATATTCGCTGAGATGCCATATTAAGCATGTGAGCATGATAGCATGATTGCACGATTTTGCATTTAGTATGATGTGCTATTGGGTGATATGAGAGGAGGGGAGTATGATATCCGTGTCTTTGGGACATCAGATCTTTGGGACACCGAGGTTTGGCACCTCCAAGTGGTTTGGTACCACAATGATATTTTGTGACTTTGGGTCACGGAGGTTTGGCACCTCAGCGCCTCGTCAGTGGCTTAGTACCACGGTGGGTTGGCCCCACGCTTGATTATACTGGGATTGACGCGGTGATTTGGTATCACACGATGGGTTGGCCCCATCATCGGATTTGTGACTACGGTCACCGGTGATTTGGTATCACTTGTGTCTTTGGGACACCGAGGTTTGGCACCTCATTGTGACTCGTCCCGTGGTTGACACCACCGTGGGTTGGCCCCACTTATGAGATCTGGGATTGTCGCTAGTGATTTGGTATCACACGATGGGTTGGCCCCATCATTGGATTATTGTGACTTGGTCACCAGTGGTTTGGCACCACATTATGGATATCGTGACTTTGGGTCACCAGTGGTTTGGCACCACCAGTGGTTTGGTACCACACGGGGTAGAAAAGGTGATATGGTTGGTTAGGATCGGGTGCATTACTTGCATTATTTTGTTATGATGTGTGTTGGCATGTTATACTGGGAGAGGGATTTATACACTGAGTCTTGCGACTCACTCTCTCCTTTGACTTCTCAGGTGACACTTAGACGCGGACATGGAGCCGGGATGGACTCGAGGTGCTCATGCCATGCTTAAATAAGGAATTGCGTGACTCTTATAAAGTTTGGTACATTAGCTTATTTATTTTATTTGGTTATTTTGGTTTGTAAAGGCCTTTTAAAATTATATTTTGTTATGTTTATGCTTAAAGTAGATTTTAATATGCCTAACAAATTAATTGGGTTAAAATGTGCTAAAACTTGGAAGATAACAATTTCAAAACTGCAAAAGCGATATTTTTAAACTAAACCATTGGGTAACACACTATAATTTGGGATAAAGTGAACTCAAAATGTTTTCTAACTTAAACACGATTTTCTACTAAGTCAAAATGTTTTAGTAATAGTAAGAAACAACTTAAACTTCTAAAGGAGATAAACTTGTTTCACCTACACATCGGAGTAAGTTTCAAAATTTTCAGGTTTTCAAATACATCATCAGATTTTAATCAAGCCTACTCGAGTTTTTTTAATACACAAACTTCGCGAAGTATTTTCATCAAACATCTAAACTTAAACCTAAACCTCTCAAAATTCTTTTTCCCTGTAACATACCAGATTCGATCGTGGTGTGATGACCGGGTTTGGGGTGTTACACCAAATCTAAAACCCCAACCCAATTTACATAAAGCCTAACCCAAATTTCACAGCCCAAACAATTTTCAGCAAACCCTAACCCTAGGGCTAACTACCGCCGCCGTTCCATGCACCAGTCCTCCTCGTCGGACATCACGCCACCATTAGCGCGTGAATCGCGGCCCCATCTTTCCAGTTCACCTGCAAAAGGAAAGGCAACACAGCAAACAAAGAAGCATAGTAAGACAATATCTTTGTATTTATGATTTCAATTTATTTTGGGGCTATAAAAACCTTGATGTAATCTGTAAACAGGAGATTTTTTTTAGAGGTACTAGAGCAATATACATTTTTTTTATAGATACAGAATCAAAAATCAAGCAAAGGTTTTTTTTTCTTTCATTATTTTTCTTATTTTGAATCTGTGCTTCTTCTTTTGATTTAAGTTTCTTATTTCTTTTTATATCTATTAAAGTTTAAAACATAGTAAAAAGAAAAGGAAAACAAAAACTCACCTATTTTTGGTCTCCAGCTGCCGTGTACGGCGGCACTGATGGCAGTGGACGGTGATGCTAACTCCAGAATCTCATCGGGGCTCCCACCGAAAATCACCCCAAGGGGAGAGAGGGGAGAGCTCCTCTCCTTTTTTTTTCTTGAATGAATGAGGAAATGAAATTTTTTAAAAAAATTTGGCTTTTATAGCCTATTAAAACGGCGACATTTTGGGCAGCCTCCTTAATGCTTAAAACGGCGTCGTTTTGGGGGGTTGACCCGATTACCCAACCCAAATGCCAAGGATTCGTGTGTTTTCGACTGAGGGTCTATTTGCACCCTCAGTCCTTCCTCTTTTGAGCAATTTTTCAATTAGGTTCTTTTTTTATTTTTAATTTGGCCCTGTATTTTCACTTACTTTTTCATTTTAATCCTACAACACAGTGCGCCGTTTAGCAGGACAGGAATATTTCCCATCTAGTCCTCCCTTTTTTGTGCGCGTGGCTACGGGGTCCTAATTCATTTATTTCTTTTAAAATCCGCCCTAAAGTTTTATTTTAAGTTTAATTTCGTCCTTTTCCTTATTTCCTTTTTTTATTTGCTATTATGGTCATTATTTTGGCTATTATTTTATCTTTAATACTATTATTATTGTATTTATTATTAAAATTACATTCCTTATTATTAATATTGTTATTATTACTATTCCTATTATTATTATTGTTATAATTACTATTATTTTTATTATCATCACTACTAATTTTAATATTATTACTATTAATTTTAATGTCATTATTATCATTTTATTATTACCAATACTATTTTTATTTTTATGATTATTTTTATTATTATTTTCATTACTATTAATATTATTGCTATTATTATTACTAATTTAGTACTATTATTTTCTCGTTATGATTATTATTTTAATATTACTACTACTATTTTTATTATTTTATTTATAATTAACTCTATTATTATTATTATACTCGTTTATTATTATTACTATCTTTGTTGCTACCATTATATATATATATATATATATTATTACTATAACTATGTTTATTATTATTTCTATTATCAACATTATTCTTGTTGTTTTCATTATTATTATTATTATTATTTTACTATTACTAATATTATATCATTCTTTTTACTATTATTTGTTTATTAATATATTTTTTATTATTATCGCATTTTTTTGTTAATATTATTATCATTTTATGGTTTTATTATTGTATATAGCCTCCATTTTTGTTACAATTCTCTTTTATTTCATTTCATTTGTTTATCTTGGTTTTATTTTATTGTATTTTATTTCTACCTTTATTATTGTTATTATATTTTATCATCATCATGTTGTTATACAAGCTAGCTTTGTAAATCGTTTTGCATTTTATTTTAAATTCATTTTCCATTTCATTGAGATCGTATTACATTTTATCCGATTTTCAAAATATGCAAACACTCCGCATTCTAAGGTTCGAAAGAAATCATATCCTAACTTACTGGGTTTCTATTTTTCTCTCTGAGTCTAAAGAGCCTATTGTTTTCTTTCTAAAAAGTTAAATAAAAACTTATTCTTGGGAATTCGAAATGTTGTGTCCTAACTTATTGGATATGACGTTTTGTTGTCTCAAGGTAAGGATTTTCTACAAATAAAGGCAAGCTTAGTTTTGAATTCTTGAAATGTTGCATCCTAACGCATTGGGTGTGACATTTTATTTCTTTGAGATAAATGGGTCTTGGCGTACAATTTGATTTATTCAAGTTTTCTTTCAAAGGATCGTATTTTAAATTTTTCAAATTTTTGACATTAGGACATTAGTTAATCAATTAGGTACCAATTTTGGGCGTTACGAGGGTGCTAATCCTTCCTCGTGCGTAACCAACTCCCGAATCGTTTTCTCGAACTTCGTAGACCAAAATTATTGTTTTAATAAATTAAATTTTTTTTTTAAAATGATCAATTTCAAACTGACCCGACCACACCTCTAAAAAAGATTGGTGGCGACTCCATTTTTGTTTTTAAAGTCGATCCCCATTTTTTAAAATTAAAAATGGTTTCGACATAGAACATGTGTCTCCACTCAACAGACTAATTTGAGGCGATATAAGATAGCACGTCGCCTCGGCCCGCTCAATCTAGGATTGATTCTGATTCTGGTTGGTAGTTAGGACATCCGTTTATCCGATGTATGATCACCCGATTAAGCCATGATTGTATATGCCAATATAAATGTATGAAATGTTATATGCTAAATTGATGATTATATACTATGATTAATTATGATTTTTGATACATGGTTGAGAATATGACATTGAATTATTATGGATTGATATTGTGATTGAAAATTTGCAATTGATTGGTTTCAATTGAAGCATGATTTGGGTGCTAATTTACTCATCTTTTTATTAGCATTCACTGAGCTTTTTAAGCTCACACCCTCACGTTTGTGCAATAAACCGACGGGATTGAGGAGCTCAGGAGTTGAGCATGAAAGTTCCAAGGGATTAAGGTTCGGTAGAGATTTAGTTACACATTTTAGAGACGTTAATCAGGCATTGTGGAACTTCCAAGACCTAGTTTAATTTTGGTTGTAGTTGGACTTGGACATTGGACATTTTTAATTATGGATGGTTTTATAATATCATATATGCATGTTTGAGTTTGATTATTGAAAAATTTATTGTAACACCCCAAACCCGGCCTAAACGTTACGACCGGATCTGGCATGTCACATGAAAGGAATGTCTAAAAACTGTGCTTTCGTTAAAAAGCTCGTATTCTTTATAGTTGTTGTGAGAAATCGAGTTTAAGTAATTTTGAATAAGAAACGGTTTATTATCATTTTAGGAAAATCCCATATTGATCATTTAATAATAAGCAGTAACCAAATTGAAAGCTGAAACCAAATAAAATACCCAATGCCTTATTACATAACAAAACCAAATTTAAAAGTAAATTAACCCAAAATAGTAATTGAAACAAAACCCGAAAACATAGTGTATGGCCACCTCGAGTCCACCCCGACTCCACATTCGCGATCTATGCCTCATCTGTAAATGTAAGGGAAAGGGGTGAGTCACCGAGACTCAGTGTGTAAATCCCCATCCCTATAATAACAAGGCACTTACACATTTGATATGTCAATATGCAAATCATGCAAATCCAACCTAACCAACCGAACTCCTGTGTCTACCCCGTGTGGTCAAAACCACTGGTGGTCAAAACCATCGTGACCGTTGTCACAAATCATATAAGTGTGGTCAAAACCACTTTGGTGACCGTAGTCACAAATCATATGGTGGGGCCAACCCACCGTGTGGTCAAAACCACGATGACAATCCGTAATCAACATGTGGGGCCAACCCATCGTGGTACCAAACCACTAGGACGAGTCACAATAATCCATGTGTGGTCAAAACCACTGATGACCATAGTCACAAATAATATCTATGTGGTAAAAACCACTGGTGGTCAAAACCACTAAGACTAGTCACAAATAATAAAGAAAGTGGGGCCAACCCACTGTGTGGTCAAAACCACTGGTGACACTCTAAATCATCCTTCCCCCTCCTCTCATCATACCCATTTTCATGTCATGTTCATCAGTCATAATAATTCGTGTATGCAGTATGACATGTATGCAAATTATATATCAAAGATAACGTATGAAACGAATTACCATCATAATCAAAATAACAAATATGACATAATCAAACTAATCAACCTCTAAGGGTATAACCGTAATTTTACCTACCAAAGGCATTTTTGTAATTTCACCCTACAAGGGTAGTTCGGTAATTCTACTCGTTACCAATCCATGTAAGCAACGCATCTCAACCATAATCAATCATACGATTAACACATACAACGCTAGTACTACCACGAGAGTACAACGATTATTTTATTGCTTAGAGGTATTTCGATAATTTTACAAACTAGGGGTATTTCGGTAATTTTACAAGTTGAAGGCATTTCAGCAATTTTGCAACCCAAGGGTATTTCGATAAATTTACAAATTGGGGGTATTTCGGTAATTTAACAAATCGGGGGTATTTCAATAATTTTGCAAATCAAGGGTATTTTGGTAATTTTGTAAATTGAGGGTATTTGGTAATTTCGTAAACCAGGGCTATTTTGGTAATTTCATAAACTAGGGGTATTTTGGTAATTTTGTAAACTAGGGCTATTTTGGTAATTTCATAAACTAGGGGTATTTTGGTAATTTTGCACATGCAATGGCCTTTCCGAAGGCCTAATGTCGCCTGAGGCGACTCATTACCATTACGTCGTCTTGGGACTATTGGGCCTAAAACCAGATTCTGGCCCATTCAGCCCACACGCTCGTGTGGCCCACCTAACATACATCTAGCCACGTATATAAGTTCCACCTAATCTAGTTCACTATATACTATATCATCATGCAATTTATTCAATTGGGCCCACGAGCCCATTGGGCCCACTTCAGCCCATCGCGACCCAAGTAGCCCCAACCCACAAGAATACTACTGATGGCCTCAACTATCGCGTCGAAGCCCCACACGTGCGCTTGCACGCTTGTGTGGCTACTATTACCGTGATCGGCACTTTGGCATTCTTCGCTTCTGACTAGAGTAAGAGAGAGTTACACACCGATAGAGTGCGGTGTTAAACCACGTCTGCGACCACTCCTGCGCCCAAACGCCCACCAAGGTATGTTAACTCTCCTCCTGAAATGCTCTTTATATAGTTAGCTCTTCACCTTCCTTCTTTGTATCTTTCCGATGTGGGATCCCTCCGTCAGTAGAGTTTAAATTCAACTGAAACTCTTGCTGTCCAATTCGCAAAATAAATACTCTATTGCTTGTCATGAGATTCGAACCCAGGCTCCCTTACAACATAATCCACACCGCTAACCACTTGGCCACAAGCTCCTCTTGTGTCTTAACCATGCGCAACTAAATATAAATCTATAGCCAAATTCTAAGGTCCAAGTAAAAAGAAAACCAAAATGCAAAAGCCAAGACTTGAACCTTGGACCTCCTTCCTTCCTTGTGGCGTCACCCCCTTGTCTCTTATGTGGCATCACTTTGCCACTACACCACACACTCCACTTGTGTCATTTTCCTCCACATTCTATTCTTAAGGCCTACACCCGCCAACTTCTTCGTGGATTTTTTCACCTAAAACCAAAATTTCCCCAAAGCCAAAGTTCGATCTCGAGACTTCATAGAAGCCTCTAACCTTCCGTAATCACTTACCTAATAAGTCTAACTTGCATTAATGTCGTTCTCAAAAATTTTGAACGCTACTACGCCTAAGGCCCATTGCGCCCAATCCTACTAGGCCCAATTTCGGGATGTTACAAATTTACCCTCCTTAAAGAAATTTCGTCCTCGAAATTTCCAACTAACTAACAGTCACACATCCTAACCTACCACACTACGCTCTTGCTATGCACTCTGATCTTAATAAAACTAATATACTTAACTAGAATTTAAAACTCCTACACAGACTCAAAAACACCTAGCCATTAAAACAGACGAATATTTCATAAGCATCAAACTCTATGTCTGACCATCACATCCAAACCAAACATATAGAATAGATACCTGAAATACAGCATATATCAAAGAGAAGTACCACGAAACTTACAGTTCGGATTGGTGCTGGAGACTCGGGTGTGATACTTCCAGGAAAGTGATATATATATATATATTTTTCTAAACCATATTTTAACCAAAATTTGAAAAACATTTTTGAACTCATTCCATAGCCGAGTTTTTGAACCTAGGCTCTGATACCAGAATTGTAACACCCCAAACCCGGCCTAAACGTTGCGACTGGATCTGGCATGTCACATGAAAGGAATGTCTAAAAACTATGCGTTCGTTAAAAGCTCGTATTCTTTATAGTTGTTGTGAGAAATCGAGTTTAAGTAATTTTGAATAAGAAGCAGCTTTATTATCATTTTAGGAAAACCCCATATTGATCATTTAATAATAGCAAGAACCAAATTGAAAGTGAAACCAAATAAAATACCCAATGCCTTATTACATAACAAAACCAAATTTAAAAGTAAATTAACCCAAAATAGTAATTGAAACAAAACCCGAAAACATAGTGTATGGCCACCTCGAGTCCACCCCGGCTCCACATCCACGATCTATGCCTCATCTGTAAATGTAAGTGAAAGGGGTGAGTCATTGAGACTCAGTGTGTAAATCCCCATCCCTATAATAACAAGGCACTTACACATTTGATATGTCAATATACAAATCATGCAAACCCAACCTAACCAACCGAACTCCTGTGTCTACTCCGTGTGGTCAAAACCACTGGTGACTGTAGTCACAAATCATATAAGTGTGGTCAAAACCACTTTGGTGACCGTAGTCACAAATCATATGGTGGGGCCAACCCACCGTGTGGTTAAAACCATCGATGACAATCCCGTAATCAACATGTGGGGCCAACCCACCGTGGTACCAAACCACCGGACGAGTCACAATAATCCATGTGGTCAAAACCACCGATGACCGTAGTCACAAATAATATCCGTGGTAAAACCACGGTGGTTAAAACCACTAAGACTAGTCACAAATAATAAGGAAAGCGGGGCCAACCCAATGTGTGGTCAAAACCATCGGTGACGATCTAAATCATCCTTCACCTCCTCTCATCATACCCATTTTCATGTCATGTTCATCGGTCATAATAATTCGTGTATGCAGTATGACATGTATGCAAATTATATATCAAAGATAACGTATGAAATGAATTACCATCATAATCAGAATAACAAATACGACACAATCAAACTAATCAACCTCTAAGGGTATAACCATAATTTTACCTACCAAAGGCATTTTTGTAATTCCACCCTACAGGGGTAGTTCGGTAATTCTACTCGTTACCAATCCATGTAAGCAACGCATCTCAACCATAATTAATCATACGATTAACACATACAACGCTAGTACTACCACGAGAGTACAACGATTATTTTATCGCTTAGGGGTATTTCGGTAATTTTACAAACTAGGGGTATTTCGGTAATTTTACAACTCAAAGGTATTTCAACAATTTTGCAACCCAAGGGTATTTCGATAAATTTACAAATTGGGGGTATTTCGATAATTTAACAAATCGGGGGTATTTCAGTAATTTTGCAAATCAAGGGTATTTTGGTAATTTTGTAAATCGAGGGTATTTTGGTAATTTTGTAAACCAGGGCTATTTTGGTAATTTCATAAACCAGGGGTATTTTGGTAATTTTATAAACTAGGGCTATTTTGGTAATTTCATAAACTAGGGGTATTTTGGTAATTTTGCACATGCAATGGCCTTTCCGAAGGCCTAATGTCGCCCAGAGCGACTCAGCTACCATTTTTGGTCGTACCGGACTATTGGACCTAAAACCAAATTCGGCATTATTCGCCCACACGCTCGTGTGGCCCACCTAACATACATCTAGCCACGTATATAAGTTCCACCTAATCTAGTTCACTATATACTATATCATCATGGAATTTATTCAATTGGGCCCACGGGCCCATTGGGCCCACTTCACCCATCGCACCCAAGCATTTCCAACCCACAAGAATACTCTTGATGGCCTCAACTATCGCGATCGAAGCCCACACGCGCGCTTGCACGCCAGGTGGCTACTATTGCCGTGATCGGTACTTTGGCATTTGCCGCTCTCTGACTAGAGTAAAGAGAGAGTTACACACCGATAGAGTGCGGTGTTAAATCTGTATTTGCGACCACTCCTGCGCCCAAACGCCCACCAAGGTATGTTAACTCTCCTCCGAAATGCTCTTTATATAGTTAGCTCTTCACCTTCCTTCTTTGTATCTTTCCGATGTGGGATCCTCCGTCAAGAGAGTTTAAATTCAAGCTGAAACTCTTGCTGTCAATTCACAAAATAAATACTCTATTGCTTGTCATGAGATTGAACCAGTGCTCCCTTACAACATAATCCACACCGCTAACCACTTGGCCACAAGCTCCTCTTGTGTCTTAACCATGCGCAACTAAATATAAATCTATAGCCAAATTCTAAGGTCCAAGCAAAAAGAAAACCAAAATGCAAAAGCCAAGACTTGAACCTTGGACCTCCTTCCTTCCTTGTGGCATCACCCCCTTGTCTCTTATGTGGCGTCACTTTGCCACTACACCACACACTCCACTTGTGTCATTTTCCTCCACATTCTATTCTTAAGGCCTACCTGCCAACTTCCAGGGTTTTTTTCACCTAAAACCAAAATTTCCCCAAAGCCAAAGTTCGATCTCGAGACTTCATAGAAGCCCTCTAACCTTCCAGAATCACTTACCTAATAAGTCTAACTTGCATTAATGTCGTTCTCAAAAATTTTGAATGCTACTATGCCTAAGTGTAACACCCCTAACCCGTATTCATCGTTGAACTAGGGTTACGAGGCATTACCAATTCGGATATAACCTAGAACAAACATTAATATCTTTACAAATATTTCGTAAGCTAGTTATAGAACGTATTACTTCAATACTTGTGTACATTAAACCAAATAATCCATATCACACGGCTTATTGTCCTTTAGTGTATCTAACATAAACAATTACACAACATGGTCAAGTAAAGATTTTAAATGTCATAGTGATATGCGTATTTAACGTTATCATATATGAATCATTTTCAAACTCCAATGACAAATTAAAACATACCCAAGTTTCATATCAAAAATCATATTTAGACATCATTAGTTCAACCATACAAAGAGCTTTCAATTCGGTCATCAAATAGCCTTAACATTTGTACTAAGTTTCTCCATTCAATAATAAGCAAATCATACTATTTCATTTTTGAATATCAAGCATATCATGTCTAAACATCATTCAATCTAACATTCAAGAAACTAAATAAAATTCGAACCTAATAACCAACTATCCAAGAATAATATATGTATATACTCACTTACACAAACTGAATCAAAATAGTCAAATATAATCATCCATTATTGAACTTAATTCTTATCTAGTAAGTGACCAAATCAAATATACACACACATGTCATAAACATTATTTAACAAATATATATCACATACTATAACTTAAACATGCATCCATCATTTACTTCATTGCCTAAACCGAATATTACACCATGCTTACCAATATTCATTGTCAATCATATATCCAAACATTATAAATGTATATACCATATATTAAGCTCATCAACATGAACTAATTTATAAGTCATTCATGTCATAACCTAACATGCATGAGATAATAGTACCACTCTCACGCATGATTAAACCATATTCAAGCATAAATGATAATTCATGGCATGAGCAAACTATATCATCAAAACACGAAGCAGGTTATCCAAAATAGACAGCCATTTTCGCATGGCTAGCATATTTACACGATTACAAAACATTGGTTATATTGTTTTGTCTAACCTATACATGCCCTTTTAAATACCAAACTAAGTTATTCAATACCAAAAGAAAGTCGATAGTGCAGTTGACTTCTTCCCAGATCCTTCGAGTCTGTAGCTTGTACCTAAATCTATAAAACAAGGGTAAACAAGAATACACACAATAAGCATGCTAGCTTAGTAAGTCTCAAGCAGTATTTATGACATATACCCACATATGTACCATCATAGCCGAATATCAATGTTCATATATAGCAAAACCTTGTTCATCGATACTTAACTTGTAAGACTTATCGAAAGTATCTTGATCGATAAATAAAGTCATATGCAATTCCACATACAATAGAATAACATCTTCAATGTACATCTAAAATGATCTCACATAATTGAATGTATACAAATATATATGTATATAAAGCATGGCGAAACCATATATATATATAATATAATTTCTCCTATATGCAAATAATCCATATCAACTCAATGTAATTTTATTCGCATACCTTACATACCAAATGCACCAACACATTTCTATCAACTTACGTATTTGATCAACATCACATAGAAATATATAATTTGACTTTTATCATTACAAATACATAAATAGGCCAAATCATGTATTTGTTCAAATAGATTAGCACATATTTCATATTTACATAACCATTTATCATTTCAAATAATCAACTTACCTCATCACGTACCAATATAATAAGTTAATTTCCTTTTCTTTTTTTTTTTTAGAGCTTATAGCTCAATCTACTATGTATATACATCTCCGATTCTCTGTTTTAACTTATCATAGGTAAAAGCACGCTAGGCATTAAAGCCCGAATTAAGTCACTGGAACGAGGCCTACTAGGCATTAAAGCCTGAAATGAATCATCGACACAGGGCCTGCTAGGCACAAAGCCTGACATATAACACCGACACAAAGCCTGCTAGGCATTAAAGCCTGAAATGAATCACCGGCACAGGGCCTGCTAGGCTTAAAGCCTGAAATAAGTCATCGACACTAGGCCTGCTAGGCTTACAGCCCGAGATATCATCATTTCCAACATTTCAATGAACATTTAAATAGTATCATAACCACTTATCACTTAGATTTCATAACTCTATCACATTTCCAATTCAACTAAGCTCATTCATTTTTCACGAATAAAACTATTATAACATTGTACAATAAAACACTACATTCGGTTATCACATGAAAATATACCCAAATTTATCAAAATTGTCATTTAATACTTTCATAAAGCATTCTTTAATATAATCCAACTTTAGGACTTACCTCTACTGTCGATAGACCGTATTGAATCGGCTATTCGATAACATTTATTTTCCCGATCCAAATCTGTTTTTCTTTGTTCTTGATCTAAACACATAAAAATTTAACTCATTCAAGTACATTTCAATTCAATTTAGTCCCAAATCACATTAATGGGTAAATTACCCTTTTACCCCTAGTGTTTCACATTTTACACTTTAGTCCTAATTGCACAAAATACAAAATACACATTATTTCAACACAACACTCAAGGGCGAATATGTATAAGGACTATATAAGTCCATTTCTTTCATTTATTTTGCATTTAAGCCCTCTCAAATTTTCATTTTACAAATTAGTCCTATTTACTAAATTTTCACTAAAACTTCAATACAAAACTTATCAATCTTAATCCTATCTTTAAATTAAATTCATCAAACATCAATTATCATATAACAATGTTAATGGCGAACCTTAAACATGCTCGATTTAAAAATTACAACATGGGTGAAGCTACGGTTCAAGCAACGATCTCAAAATGTAAAAATTATTAAAACCAGAACAAATTTACATACCTAAATCAAGCAAAACTCAAAGCCAAATGTGCCAAGCTTTCTCCTTGTTTTTCTTTTGTGTTTTCGCCAAAGAGATGAATAATGCATGGCTTTCTTATTTTGTTTTATTAACATATATTAACTAGTTTATTTTAACATAAAATGTAATAAAATATAATATAAAATACCAACACTATTACATGCATTATGATGGCGGCCACTAACTTAAAATGGGCTATTTGCCCTTTTAATACCTCATATTAAAAAGCCATCATCATTCTAGTACTTTACACTATGGTATGCAACTTTTACACTTTATGCGATTTAATCCTTTTTGTTAAATTGAACACACAAACGATCAAATTTTTCTACAAAACTTTCACACACATTAATTCACATATAATAAACACAAAATATAATATTTAAATATATTTTAGACTCGGATTCGTGGTCTCGAAACCACCGTTCCGATTAGGGTCAAATTCGGACTGTTACACTAAGGCCCATTGCGCCCAATCCTACTAGGCCCAATTTCGGGATGTTACATTTATGGTATATTGTTGCTTGATAATACGGTGATTGATAACACGGTGTGTGAGGCATGAAGTTTACACTAACCATTGTTTAAATGAAGCTTCCATGGAGTGGTTTACTAGCGACTAAGGTACGCCACTTGTTTGAATTAACCGGTGGGTGATATGCATGAAATTGAATGTTTAATTCTATTTAATTAAGGCTTAATTGGTGTTAATAAATTCAATTGAAGGCGTATGAATATGTATGATATTTAATTGTAGCTAAATCAAGTTTAATTGGCCATTAAAATACTTGAAATCGGGTTTGAAATCAAAATTTTCGCACAAAAAAGCTGCAGTGGCCTTGTTGGGGGTTTGAATTCTGATCTTTTTAAATTGGTTCTCCAGTCCATTTAAATTACAAATTAGTCTTGTAAGTAGATAAGTCTAATTATAGCTTTAAATCATAAGGAAACTTGTTAAAAGTTTAGGATTTGACTTGTAATTGATAAAATTTGTTAGAAACGCACTCAATTTAATATTCTGTATAGTACTTATAGTTTGAAATTGTTACATTTAGTCCTTAATGATAAAACTTGAATTAGACATAGAAAATAAACTCGGATTAAGCTGAAATTTTAAGGGCTTACATAAATTGGCTAAAAGAGGGTTGGTAAATGTATAGATCTAAATTAGGGTTAGTTTAACCGTAGGTGGTAAAATGACAAAAATGCCTTTAGGTTAAATTAGTTATCAAAAATTTAAAATTTGTTCACAAATTGCTTCCGTATTAAGAAATAACTAATAAATGGATAAGATTGAGGTGTTATCAGGTCGAGTGTGTAACACCCCAAACCCGATCTATGCGTTAAGATCAAATTTGACATGTCACACTAAATGAACATACACCTAATGTTTTAAAGATTTAAAGAAAACGGATTTAAAAAAAAAATTTAACGTGGAGTTCTTGAAAACTAAGTTTGATTACTAAATCTAATAAGGTGGGTCATAAAATTTATAAATTGAAACTTAGGAAAAATTGATTTAATATTTTGAGAAAATTTAAAGAGTTCGAAAATAATTTGAAAACAAAAATTTAAAAATATTGTTACGAAAAATTTATCGAGTTAAAACTATTTAAGAATGAAACCCTTTTAGACGTTTATTTAAGAAAACGTTTATTTCTATTTTAGAAAAATAATCCCACTTAAGTATTTAAAGCATATTATAAAATCTATCCACAAGTAAAACATCTATAAAAATTTAACCAGAGGCCTTATTACAAAATAGCAACAATAATAAAAAGTACTTAAAAAGAAATTCGAAATTTAAATAACCCATTATTCGTAGTACGGCCTCCACTGAGTCACCCCGCCCAAGCCTCCATCACTGATCATTACCTGAGGAGGGTAAAGAAAATGGGGTGAGTTACTTAGAACTCAATGTGTAACTCACTTACCATTGTCACTAGGCCAAAATTCAATTAAGCATTTATTTGACCAAAGCCCATTTACAATCATAACATAATATCATATATATAACATGCATGTGTTATGCAATTTCCCAACCAAACCTAGTTTTCCATCTGCTACACACCACGCGTACCAACCAACACACCTGTGGGGAGCTTTAGTCACCCAACCCGCCAACACACCAAATAGGGCATTAAGGCATATATCAATCTGTGGCAGAGCCACCGGTAATTTATTATGGCAGAGCCACCAGTAATTTATTGTGGCAGAGCCACCGGTAATTTGTAGCAAAGCTACCAAAACTTCTCTTCATCAAAATCCAAACCCATGCAAATCATGTATATAATATGCATATCCAATTACAGTATTCCATTCATATAATTATTACGAACTGTAACACCCCATACCCGGCCCATGAGCCTTGATCTAATTTGGTATGTCACAGAGTAAAAACGTTTTGAAAGATTTTGATTAACTGGTAGAAATCTAAAATTTTGCTGAGGTTATAAAACGGTGTCTATTAAAACTCAGGTGGAATGGGTTTTAAAAACTTGGTTGAGTTGAAAGCCTTGGAAGACATTTGATCATTTAAGTTTTTAGAACTATCTGAGTGATTGTTAACTTGGTGAATTTTGCTATTCGATGGTAACATCTTTGAAAACTCGTAAAAATTTCCCATTTTGAAAACGTCATTTTTAACCGATTCATTTAAACAATTTAAAAGTTCATTAGTAATATAGTAGAAATGAAGTAAAACAACTACTTAAACATCCAAAATAATAACTAGCGGCCTTATTACAACCCAAACCTAAATTTAATAAATAATAAACTTAAACTGTGCTAAATAAAATTTTAAATCCAAGGAATCAAGCATGGCCACATCGAGTCCTCTCCGGCTCCATCTCCGCGATCTATTCATCTGCAAAATGATATGGGATGGGGTGAGTCACCAAGACTCAGTGTATAAATCCCCAACCCGAAAGTGCAAACTCATACACAAAATATTATTAAAACATGCAAACATGCAACCCAAACTAACCATCCATACTCCTTTAACTACCCCGTGTGGTCAAAACCACTGGTGGTCAAAACCACTGGTGACCGGAGTCACAAATCAAGTGATGTGTAGCATCCAAAAAAATTGGGTATCATTATGTTGCTTAATGTTGGTTCGGGTTACTTGGAGATAGAATAAATATTATTATTTAAGTGTACATTTGAGTAAAGAAATTAAATGACCTTAAGACTTAAATTAATTATGTGCTAAAAGTTGGCATAAGATGAATTAGTAGTAAAGAGGAGATGGCGCCATAAGTGTTCCTAGATGGAAGGAGTTCGAAACACCTGGCAAGCAACAAGAAAATTTTATTTTTTGCTTTAACCTATGCATGTGTCGGCAAGGGATAAGGATGGATGAGTTGTATTGTTTTATTTTTGGTAAGTAGACTAAAGGAAAAAGGTAATTGTTAACTTATGGTAGGGAATCAAGAAAGTTTGGAAAGATATGGGGACATAAGGCAAATATCAAGGAAAAGTTTGAAACAAATTCATGGTCATTTGACCATGAATTTGACAAGATTGTGGCTAAAGGGAGGTGGCGAATATGTTAGTAGTTTGGCTAGGATTAGGAGTTAGTTTTTGGTCATTCCTATCATCTTGTGCAAGTTTTGCATTTTCTCTCAACCTTTATCCTTTGGCGAATTTGAGCTTTTGGTAAGCCTTAATTCTTTTGACCATTTGGTCATTTTGCTTATCACTTTAGTATTCTTTTGTGTGCCTTTTCTTAGTGCCAAAATTACCAACACCAAAGATCATTCTTTTCTTCCTTTCTCCATTGCGAATGTACTTTGCCCCTAAACACATCTCTTACTTTCTCTTTTCTTCTCTTTGAAAATCGAATCACCATCATCATCATCTTTTCTCTCACCTTTTATTTTCTTTTCAATCATACCTTCTCCATTATTTTCTCTCATAGCCGAATCTCTTTCTTTTCCTAAACATCATTCTCAATCATTTCTTTTCAACCGTGGTGAATAGGTAAGAGTTATTTTTAGTTCATGTTAGTTAATAGTGGTTTTGGCCGAATATTGATGGTGGTAAGAAGGATTTCTTGGATCGAAATAATCGTTCATTTTATTAACGTTTTTCTTTATTATACTTTAGTGCGATAGAGGAAGATCAGAACTCGAGTGTTCGTGAGTATCATAGAATGTTGGAATCGATTTAAGGTGTTAAGGGAACGTTTTGGTCGATTCTCTTATTGCGGAAATAAGGATATTTGTGGTAAGGAAATCTTACTCTTAAAACCTTTAGTTATATTTTTGATATATTCTTAAGTTGGATTAATGATCTTTTGTCATTGAAGACATTCAAAATAGGGCAAAAAAGGTAGTCCATAGTCTTCGTAAGAGGGGTGGATCCACTATTCCCCCTAAATATAAAAGAAGGGCTATTTCAGGAATCGAGATTTTCCACCGGGTTGCGGACCATCAACCGAGGGAAGTCAATTATTTGAAGTAGTTCGTACTCCGAGCCTTTGTATGTTAGTGGATTTTCAATGAACGAATCGATAAACGAGGATAAACCGAAAATAGAAGTGATTCAAAATCAAAGGGGTAAGGATTTGGATCAAATCCCAATAGAATATTTTTGATAAATGATAGTGTTCTAATAGATCGTATTATGTTTAGGTGTTGACGAGCGAGAAGGATTAGTACTCACGATATCAAGGTGTGTAACTTCACGCTTTTCTCGGGTTGGATGCCATTCGTGGTATTGAGTAAAATCGTAAAGACGACTAAATCGGTATAATACGTATTAATTGGTATCTCGGTGAAAATACATGAAAACGATTAAAATTGTGAAAATTTATGAAAATGCCCTCATGAAGTTAGTTGTTAAAAACGCCCTCGTGAATTTAGTTGTTAATATGTAAATTTTATGTCTCGTAAAAATGGGCCGAAAAATATGCTAGTTAGTAAAATGGGCCGAAATCTCTGCTAGATCCATAAATGGGCCGAAATCTCTGCTAGATCGATAAATGGGCCGAAAAGCCTGATAAAATGGTTTAATGGGCCGAAAAGCCTGATAAATTGTTAAATGGGCCGAAAAGCCTGATAAATTGTTAAATGGGCCGAAAAGCCTGATAAATTGTTAAATGGGTCAAACTCTTAGCTAGATCATAAATTGGGTTTAAGATGCTAGATTGCTAAATGGGCTAAATGCTATTTCAAAATTTTGGGCCTTAACAAAAACTAGAAATATTGACTCTTATGTTATTCAAATCTTTTGATAAAATCATCATATAAACTTAGACAAATTTTTGCATACATGTTGCATGGGTTGGGATTAATAATGAAGCGAAGAAAGGCCTGTTGCCAAAATCTAGTTCGGTGGCTCTGCCACAAAATAATTAAATGGCTAATTGCCTCTAGTTCGGTGGCTCTGCCACAAATATTAATGGCTCAATGCCTCTAGTTCGGTGACTTTGTCATAATCTAGTTCGGTGGCTCTGCCACAAATATAAAATGGCTTAATGCCTACGATTGGTGTGATGGCGGGGTGGGTTGACTTGATCCCCACAGGTGTGATGGTTGGTACGGGGGTGTGTAGCGGATGGAAATTAGGTTGGGTGGGAAAATTCATTTTGCATACATATTATTATTTATATTGTTAATCCTGCTAATGGGCTCAAGCCCAAAACTATGATTTGATGATTTGGCCCAATGAATAAGTGAGTTATACACTGAGTTCTAAGTAACTCACTCCCTCAAATTTTTCATCTCAGGTAATGGAAATTGACGTGGACTTGGGCCGAGGATGACTTCGTGGAGGCCATACTTCGAATGAGGGTTAATTAAACTTTGAACTTTTATTAAAGACTTTCTATAATTTACTATTATGGGTTTGATGTAATAAGGCCTCTATAAATGTTTTATGGATTTTATGTGTGGATGGATTTAAATTATGTTTTGGACTATTGATATAGGCTTATAATTATTTTGTTTTCTTAAAATAATTTGGGTTTTCAAATATATGAAATTCCTTTATCATTTTCTTAAATATTTTGAACTCTTATAAAATTTACTCTAAGGATTTTATCAATACAATATTAATGATATTTTCAATAAATGTTTTCTCATATACATCAAATTTAAAATACTCTTTTGGTTTTTATTAAACCTTGTAATTATAAATGATTTCTATTTTAAATTCCTATCCTTCGTAATTATTAAGATAGTTCGATTTATGTAACAAACCAGATCTAGTCTTAATGCATAGACCGGGTTTGGGGTGTTACATTTAATGGTATCGAGCCGATTTCAAAAACTTCTATTTGTGGTTGGGTTCAACAAATAATTTTCGTAGGAAAAATATTTTAATTATGTTTTAAAGATCAGTATGGCACCACAAGCATCCGGCACCAAGTCAAGTAAGTATTCATTGATAAATGGTTATTATTATGATGATGATATGACCATAGGAACACTCTAGAACTTCTAGTTTTAGATGTTAAAATTAGTGAGATTGAGACTATAGGATGTGTTGCGAAAAACAACTTTATCTCTCAAATCTCATAAAACACCGTTAATAAACACTGAAATAATTTTTTGATTCATAAAACTTGTAATCAGATTAAATCGAATTAGTCACCATGAGCTCTAGAAGACGTGGTCGTGGACGCGGTAGACGTGGCCGTGGTAGAGGACGAGCTACTACAACTGAAGCACCAAATCATATGCCAGAAATGGATGCACCTGCATCATTTGAGAGTGAGACAGGATCACGCGATCACATAGAAGAAGATAATGCCTTGATGCAACTGGTGCTGTGAGTCCTAGAAAGGGTCGCTGGAACTAGAATTGGGCCAACAACTCGTGGGTCAATTTCGGAACGACTCAAGTCAAATAATGCAAAAGTTTTTAGAGGAGTTTTCGGTGTAACCCCGAATGTGGCTAAATATTGGCTCGAAGCTGTGGAGCGGATTATGGATGATATGGAATGCATTGTTGAGCGGCGAAAGGAGCTCTGTCCTTGTTAAGAGACGAGGCGTACCGGTGGTGGCTTATCGTTCGAGAAGGCATCAAGTCGCACTAATTACTTGGGAATTCTTTAAACCGCTTCCAAGGGAAATATGTTGGAACGAGTTATGTTGATGCGAAGGAAAGAATTTCGAATCTTGTCCAAGGGAGTAAGACGGTGGCGGTGTATGAAGTCGAGTTTTACGCTTGAGTCGCTATGCTCGGACAATAATATCAGCAGATCATGAACGCGTTGTGTGCGTTTGAGGATGGGCTTAATGATGAGTTGAGGGTTCGATTGCCCCACAACAAGTTAGAACTTTGCCACGCTTGTGGAGAAGGCCAAGATAGCCAAGAGGCTAAGAACTCGTAATGTCGAATTGGGAAAGATTCGGGAATAAGAGAGAGATACAGATCGGGTTCTTCAAAGAGATTTGAAGAGGCCTCGGAATGATGAACCAGCTCAAGGTAGAGCACCAGAACTAATAATCAAGTTCGGATTGTCTTTGAATGTGGAAAAAGGCATTTTGGTGAATCTTTGGAGGAAAACGGCGCTTGTTACAAATGCGGTTCAATGGATCACCAAGATAGAAATTGTCCTCGACGTATGGATACGACTCATAAAGTTTGTAATAATGATGCAAAACCCGCGGAGGTACTCAGCAGACCATCGAGAGGTCGTGGACCGGTCATGGTGGTAATGAAATTTGGACGTGGTCGGGTGCACCGGTCGAGGCAATGGTCCTAGAGGTAACACGGATGCAAGATAGCCTGGACTGGTCTATGCAGTTAGACGCCGCGAGGATGGCAATGCACCTGATGTAATAACTGGTACGTTCTTCATATTCGATGTACCTGTTACTGCCTTAATAGATATTGGTTCTACCCACTCGTATGTTGCTAGCGCCATATCTGGAAACCTAAATCTAAAATCTAAAATTACCGATAGTGAGATGACAGTAATTAGTCCTTTAGGACAGTCGGTAATTGTAAATAAATTATTTAGAGACGTACCCTTAGAAATTCAAGAGGAGGTATTCTTGGCAAATTTGATGGAATTGCCTTTCGACGAGTTCGACCTCATTCTGGGCATGGATTGGTTGGTTAAACATCGGGCACATTTGGATTGTGCTGAGAAATAGATGTCAATAAGAGCCTCGGATGATAAGGAAGTCATAATGATTGGTGAACGAAGGAACTACTTGGCGAACGTGGTATCAGCGTTGAAGGCAGAAAAGTTGGTGCGAAAAGGGTATGGAGCATTCCTAGCCTTTATTTGTGCTTTGGATGCCAAAGAGATATCTGTGGATGATGTGAGAACGGTGAAGGAATTTCCGGATGTTTTTCCCGAAGAACTTCCTGGTATACCTCCAGATCGGGAAGTAGAATTTGGCATTGAGCTTTTGCTCGAACGACTCCAAAGTGTCCATTGCTCCTTATAGAATGGCACCAAAGGAGTTGATGAGCTTAAAGCTCAAATTCAAGAATTCTTTGGATCGGGATTTATTCGACCGAGTGTGTCTCCGTGGGAGCACCCGTTTTGTTCGTCAAGAAGAAGGATGGATAAATGCGTATGTGCATTGATTACGCATAATTGAATAAATTGACGATCAAGAATAGGTATCCTTTTCGAGAATTGATGACTGTTTGATCAATTGAAGGAGCTTGATTTTCCAAAATTGATTTGAGATCGGGTTATCATCGCCTTAAGGTGAAAGAAGCGATATTTATAAGACGGCATTTTGAACTCGTTACGGACATTATGAGTTTGTAGTGATGCCATTTGGATTAACCAATGCACCAGCCGCATTTATGGACATGATGAACCGAGTCTTTCAACCATATTTAGACCGGTTTGTGGTAGTGTTCATAGATGACATTTTGGTCTATTCAAGAAATGATGAGGAGCATGACACGCATTTGCGTATAGTATTGCAGCTACTTTGTGATAAGTAACTTTATGCCAAATTCAGTAAATGCGAATTTTGGCTAAAGGAAGTGACTTTCTTGGGTCATGTGGTATCAGCTGAAGGAATAAGGGTAGATCCTCGAAAGATTGAGGCCATTCTGGATTGGAAACCACCAACGTCGGTAGCTGAAATTTAGAGTTTCTTGGGTTTGGCTGGTTACTATAGACGTTTTGTAGAGGGGTTTTCGTTGATTGCTGCACCCCTAACTAAACTATTACGGAAGGGAGTTCCATATAATTGGACTGAAAAACAATAAGAGAGTTTCGAGAAATTGAAGAAGATCCTGACGGAAGCTCCAGTTTTAATTCAGTCGGAGGCTGGAAAAGAATTCACTGTTTATTGTGATGCGTCTCACACGGGTCTGGGTTGTGTACTGATGCAAAATGGAAAGGTGGTGGCCTATGCTTCTCGTCAATTGAGATCGCACGAAGTAAACTACCCTACTCATGATTTGGAGTTAGCTGCGGTGGTCATTGCTTTAAAGATTTAGAGGCACTATCTCTACGGTGAGAAATCTATCATCTACACGGATCACAAGAGTCTTAAATACCTCCTTACCCAAAAGGAGTTGAATTTGAGATAAAGAAGATGGATAGAATTATTAAAGGATTATGATTTCTCAATCCAATATCATCTTGGAAAGGCTAATGTGGTTGCTGACGCGTTAAGTCGTAAGACAGTATCTGATTTGAAAGCATTGTTTGCTCATCTGAGTTTGTATGAGGATGGTAGCTTGATAGCAGAACTTCAGGTGAAACCTCTGTGGTTAGAACAAATCAAGGAAAAGCAAATATTGGACGAAAAGTTGGGACCCTTACTTCAGCAAGTCGAAAATGGTGAAATAAGAGATTTTGGAATAAACACGGAAGGTGTGTTGTGCTTTCGTGGAAGAATTTGTATGCCTAAGGATTCAGATCTGAGACAAATGATTCTACGGGAGGCACATAGTAGTCCTTATGCCATGTACCCTGGAGGAAATAAGATGTATCGAGATCTCCGTGAACAGTATTGGTAGCCAGGGTTGAAGCGGCAGATTTCTGAGTTTGTAAGAAAATGTTTGACTTGTCAGCAAGTGAAGGCGGAGCATCAATTACCGTCAGGTTTGTTACAATCGGTAAAGATTCCTCTTTGGAAATGGGAGCGGATAACTATGGATTTTGTTAGTGGGTTACCTTTAATGCCTACTAAGAAAAATTCCGTATGGGTAATAGCCGATCGTTTAACGAAGACTATTCATTTTCTTCCAGTTCGTATGGATTATTCGTTGCAGAAATTGGCTAAGCTATATGTATCTGAAATTGTAAGGTTGCATGGGGTACCCGTATCCATTATATCAGATAGGGATCCTAGGTTTACATCACGGTTTTGGAAAGCTCTGGATGAAGCCTTGGGGACAAAGTTGAATTTCAGTACGGCTTTTCATCCTCAGCCTGATGGTAAGTCGGAAAGAGTAATTCAGATATTGGAAGACATGTTAAGGGGATGTGTAATCGACTTCAGGGGTAGTTGGAAGGATTTTCTACCACCGCGTAATTCACAGATAACAATAGCTATCGCCTAGCATTCAGATGGCACCCTATGAGGCATTGTATGATCGTAGGTGCCGTACTCCTACCTGTTGGACTGAATTGGGCGAACGACTGATGTTGGGTCCTGAGATGATATCTGAAACAGAGGAAAAGGTAAAAGTTATTCGAGCACGGTTGAAGGAAGGCTCAGATAGATAGAAGTCGTATGCAGACCTGAAGTGTAAGGATATCGAGTTTGCTGTGGGAGACCAAGTCTTTCTGAAGGTCTCACCTTGGAAGAAAATTTTTAGATTCGGAAAGAAAGGTAAGTTGAGCCCTAGGTTCATCGGGCCATATCGTGTGATGAAGCGTGTTGGCCCGATGGCTTATCGATTGAATTACCACCGAGTGAGTCAAATTCATAATATTTTCATGTTTCCATCTTTGAGACGTTATAGATCGGATCCATCTTATATAGTACCGGTTGAAGAAGTGGAATTAAATTCAGACTTGTCTTTTGAAGAAGAACCAGTGGAAATTTTAAACCGGGATGTTAAAGTGTTAAGAAAGAAGACTGTGCCGTTGGTCAAAGTTTTGTGGCGCAATCACGGAACGGAGGATTGGAGCCGTTGGTCAAACTATTCGGCAACAATATCCTCACCTCTTTTAATCAGGTAAATTTCGAGGACGAAATTTTCTTTAAGAGGGGTAGAATTGTAGCATCCTAAAAATTGGGTATCATTATGTTGCTTAATGTTGGTTCGGGTTACTTGGAGATAGAATAAATATTATTATTTAAGTGTACATTTGAGTAAAGAAATTAAATGACCTTAAGACTTAAATTAATTAAGTGCTAAAAGTTGGCATAAGATGAATTAGTAGTAAAGAGGAGATGGCGCCATAAGTGTTCCTAGAGGAAGGAGTTCAAACACCGGCAAGCAACAAGAAAATTTTATTTTTGCTTTAACCTATGCATGTGTCGGCAAGGGATAAGGATGGATGAGTTGTATTGTTTTATTTTTGGTAAGTAGACTAAAGGAAAAAGGTAATTGTTAACTTATGGTAGGGAATCAAGAAAGTTTGGAAAGATATGGGGACATAAGGCAAGTATCAAGGAAAAGGTTTTGGAAACAAATTCATGGTCTTTTGACCATGAATTTGGACGGCATTGTGGCTAAAGTGGAGGTGGCCAAATATGTTAGTAGTTTGGCTAGGATTAGGAGTTAGTTTTTGGTCATTCCTATCATCTTGTGCAAGTTTTGCATTTTCTCTCAACCTTTCTCCTTTGGCCGAATTTGAGCTTTTGGTAAGCCTTAATTCTTTTGACCATTTGGTCATTTTTGCTTATCACTTTAGTATTCTTTTGTGTGCCTTTTCTTAGTGCCGAAATTACTAACACCAAAGATCATTCTTTTTCTTCCTTTCTCCATTGCCGAATGTACTTTGCCCCTAAACACATCTCTTACTTTCTCTTTTCTTCTCTTTGAAAATCGAATCACCATCATCATCATCATTTTCTCTCACCTTTTATTTTCTTTTCAATCATACCTTCTCCATTATTTTCTCTCATAGCCGAATCTCTTTCTTTTCCTAAACATCATTCTCAATCATTTCTTTTCAACCGTGCGAATAGGTAAGAGTTCTTTTTAGTTCATGTTAGTTAATAGTGGTTTTGGCCGAATATTGATGGTGGTAAGAAGGATTTCTTGGATCGAAATAATCGTTCATTTTATTAACGTTTTTCTTTATTATACTTTAGTGCAATAGAGGAAGATCAGAACTCAAGTGTTCGTGAGTATCATAGAACGTTGGAATCGATTTAAGGTGTTAAGGGAACGTTTTGGTCGATTCTCTTATTGCGGAAATAAGGATATTTGTGGTAAGGAAATCTTACTCTTAAAACCTTTAGTTATATTTTCGATATATTCTTAAGTTGGATTAATGATCTTTTGTCATTGAAGACATTCAAAATAGGGCAAAAAAGGCAGTCCATAGTCTTCGTAAGAGCGGTGGATCTGCTATTCCCCCTAAATATAAAAGAAGGGCTGTTTCGAGAATCTGGGATTTTCCACCGGGTTGCGAACCATCAATCGAGGGAAGTCAATTATTTGAAGTAGTTCGTACTCCCGAGCCTTTGTATGTTAGTAGATTTTCAGCGAGCAACGAATCAATAAACGAGGATAAACCGAAAATAGAAGTGATTCAAAATCAAAGGGGTAAGGATTTGGATCAAATCCCAATAGAATATTTTTGATAAATGATAGTGTTCTAATAGATCGTATTATGTTTAGGTGTTGACGAGCGAGAAGGATTAGTACTCACGATATCAAGGTGTGTAACTTCACGCTTTTCTCGGGTTGGATGTCATTCGTGGGATTGAGTAAAATCATAAAGACGACTAAATCGGTATAATACATATTAATTGGTATCTCGGTGAAAATACATGAAAACGATTAAAATTGTGAAAATTTACGAAAACGCCCCCGTGAAGTTAGTTGTTAATATGTAAATTTTGTGTCTCGTAAAAATGGGCCGAAAAATATGCTAGCTAGTAAAATGGGCCGAAATCTCTGCTAGATCGATAAATGGGCCGAAATCTCTGCTAGATCGATAAATGCCGAAATCTCTGCTAGATCGATAAATGGGCCAAAAAGCCTGATAAAATGGTTTAATGGGCCGAAAAGCCTGATAAATTGTTAAATGGGTCAAACTCTTAGCTAGATCATAAATTGGGTTTAAGATGCTAGATTGCTAAATGGGCTAAATGCTATTTCGAAATTTTGGGCCTTAATAAAAACTAGAAATATTGACTCTTATGTTATTTAAATCTTTTGATAAAATCATCATATAAACTTAGAGAAATTTTTGCATACATGTTGCATGGGTTGGGATTAATAATGAATCGAAGAAAGGCCTGTTGCCAAAATCTAGTTCGGTTGCTCTGCCACAAAATAATTAAATGGCTAATTGCCTCTAGTTCGGTGGCTCTGCCACAAATATTAATGGCTCAATGCCTCTAGTTCGGTGACTTTGTCACAATCTAGTTCGGTGGCTCTGCCACAAATATAAAATGGCTTAATGCCTACGATTTGGTGTGATGGCGGGGTGGGTTGACTTGATCCCCACAGGTGTGATGGTTGGTACGGGGGTGTTTAGCGGATGGAAATTAGGTTGGGTGGGAAAATTCATTTTGCATACATATTATTATTTATATTGTTAATCCTGCTAATGGGCTCAAGCCCAAAACTATGATTTGATGATTTGGCCCAATGAATAAGTAAGTGAGTTATACACCGAGTTCTAAGTAACTCACTCCCTCAAATTTTTCATCTCGTAATGGAAATTGACGTGGACTTGGGCGAGGATGACTTCGTGGAGGCCATACTTGAATGAGGGTTAATTAAACTTTGAACTTTTATTAAAGACTTTCTATAATTTACTATTATGGGTTTGATTTAATAAGGCCTCTATAAATGTTTTATGGATTTTATGTGGATGGATTTAAATTATGTTTTGGACTATTAATATGGGCTTATAATTATTTTGTTTTCTTAAAATAATTTGGGTTTTCTAATATATGAAATTCCTTTATCATTTTCTTAAATATTTTGAACTCTTATAAAATTTACTCTAAGGATTTTATCAATACAATATTAATGATATTTTCAATAAATGTTTTTCTCATATACATCAAATTTAAAATACTCTTTTGTTTTTATTAAACCTTGTAATTATAAATGATTTCTATTTTAAATTCCTATTCTTCGTAATTATTAAGATAGTTAGATTTATGTAACAAACCAGATCTAGTCTTAATGCATAGATCGGGTTTGGGGTGTTACATGATGGATCCAACCCATCGTGTGGTCAAAACCACTGATGACCATAGGTCACAATTATCAATATGTGGTCAAAACCATCGGTGGTACCAAACCACCGGGCTTAGTCACAATTTATATCAACGTGTGGTCAAAACCATGGTGACCAAGTCACAATTAAACCGATGGGGCCAACCCATCTTGTAGTCAAAACCACGGTGACAGTCTATAGAGAATATTCCCCTCCTCTCTTCAATCCTGCTACCAACATGCTCAAAACATGCTTAACATAATATCATAATACATGCATATAAGTCATGGCATAGCATCTTACCCACCATATCATTCATGTAACATATTTAAAATCATGGCGACTTACCCGGATCCATGCACAAGCCCACAAGGCAAATCACTATCAAAATAGTTAAGTGTAACATAATAAGCAATGCCAACTAATAAGTGTGTAGGAGTTTTACACACCTGTTTAACCGAAGATCTAAAGAGAAATCCCGAATCTATGCGTTATCACAAAATCCCGAAACGTATTCCCGTATTGCTCCTACAATCGGCAAACATCCAGACCCTTTAGATCTAATAGCCATTCGGCTATACTAATAATCCCGAAGGACGAATCGCACAAATTTGATCTCTTACCTTAGTGCCGATTTGGTCTCCTACCAAATCCCGAAAACACACACCACTTGTAATCAGCTACACCTTGAGATCACATAATAGTTAGCCTTCGGTTTTTCCAAAATATCTAATGAATAGGCTTAAGGAGAATTCTTCACCATAGACTTACCAAATAGATTAGCAGAGAACGGAGGCTTAGTTCGGCGGTTTCAAAATCCCGTAGCACCTTATGAGAAATTGGTTTCAAAAGCAGTTAGCCAAAACCATCAACAAATGCCGGATTTCAGCTTTCCCTTCATATAAGTCGACAGAGAAAAAGATAATATGGAAGGAAGGTTTCGGCAATCACTTACCCTTACAAACTGATTTGAAGAAGAATCCCGAAGAGAATCTATGCCCCCTGATATTCGGCCAAAGTAGATCTAATAGGAGAAGGGAGATTTAGGCAAAAGAATGGAGTAGATTCGGCTAGAACAAAAAGGAGAGAAAAAGAAATATTTGTATGGTATTCGGTTTTGATGTTTCTTTTGGGGTGCCAAGCAAAGAAAAGAGAAAGAAGCTTATGGGATTCGACTAAAATAGAGGAGAAGAAGAAACATGAATAGCCTTTTGCTTCTAGGAATTTTGGCACAATGAAATGTAAATTAAAAAGAAAAGGAACTAACTAAAGATGGCCACTCTAATTATACTACACAATTCGCATACACCTCCACCCCCTTCACTTGGCCGAATATACCATCACAAAGAGCCCTTCATTCGGCCACCTCCATGCCCCTTATCAATTCCCAAAATAATCTCCCACTTTATCTCCTAACACCCATTCAAAAATAAATATAATACAATAGCCATTATCCCTTATCTTACTAATTTAAACTAAATAAAACAACCCAAACCTTTATCCCTTTCATGGCGAAATTTTCAAAATAAAAAACCAACCTTAGCTTATCTTATTGAGTCGACATGTCGTCCACCTTCTCTCCACCTCTTGATGCCAAGAGAAAAATAAAACACTAAATCGCTGCCCCATGGTTCAACATGGGACCTAATGAAGCAAATCGCACTAACACCCCTAACCATTCTGCCATATGCTTTTGTGACATAAACTCGTCACAATTTCTTTTAAGAGCTCCCTCGTTACCTCTCCCTTGACTTATCGCCAAAAGCCAAAAATAAAACACCCTTTCCTACTGCCCACGTTGCTCGAACCCAAGAACTACGCCAGGCGTCACTTCCAGGCCCTTAAGTGGTGCCCAACGCCACTTGCCACTTTTCCAACCAGCTTCTTGTGTCATGCTTCTCCCGAAATTTCTCTTAACCCCTATCTCACCTAGCTCCCTCCTCTTAAGCACTAAAAAGAAATTTCAACCCTAAGTCAGACCTAGCCCGGGGTTATGACTAGACCCTAGAATATGTCAAGCTATCAAGCATACACATTTCTTCAAGCACACTCATGGGAAAAATAATTAAATTACAAACAACCCCTAATTCAGATGTTACGCTTCTACCCCCTTAAAAATAATTTCGGCCTCGAAATTACCTCGGATCAAGAGTTGGGGTATTGTCGCAGATCACATCCTCGGGTTCCCACGTGGCCTCCTTCGTACCATGGTTTCGCCATAGCACCTTTACCAAAGGTACTGACTTCCTCCTCAAAACTTTAACATCTCGATCTAAAATCTGTACCGGCTCTTCCTCGAAAGATAAGTCTGAGTTCACTTCAATTTTTGCAACCGGCACTACGTGTGATGGATTTGATCGATAGCGCCAAAGATCGAAACATGGAAGACGCCATGGATCCGCTTAACTCGCAAGCAACTCAAGTCGGTAAGCTACCGGTCCCACACATTTCAACACTGTGTATGACCCGATGAATCTAGGGCTTAGTTTGCCCCTCCGGCCAAACCTCAGCACCTTTTTCCAAGGTGATACCTTCAAGAAGACCTTATCACCCACTGCAGACTCTACATCCCTGCGCTTAAGATCGGCGTAGGATTTCTGCCTGTCCGATGTCTCTTTAAGACGAGCCCGAATTACTCTAACCTTATCTTCTATCTCTACCACTAACTCTGGACCCAACATCTGACGCTCTCCCAGCTCTGTCCAACACGTAGGAGTACGGCATTTTCGACTATGAAGGCCTCATACGGTGCCATCGAATACTCGCTTGGTAACTATTGTTATAAGTGAATTACGCCAGAGGTAGGTACTCCTCCCAACTACCACTAAGTCCAAAACACAGCCCCTTAACATATCTTCCAACACTTGGATTACCTCTCGATTGTCCATCGATCATGGATGAAAAGCCGTGCTAAAATTCAACTTCATGCCTAACTCCTGATGTAAAGCCTTTCAAAATCTTGATGTGAACCGAGGATCCCAATCTGAGATAATGGACACCAAAGCACTCTATGTAGCCGCACTATCTCTCGCTATATACAAACTGGCTAACCTTTAATGCGAGTAGTCAATCCTCACCGGTATGAAATGGGTGACTTAGTTAACCGATCTACTATCACCCATATCATGTCTTTTTCATTGGGTGTAAGGGAAGCCCACTTACTTAAATCCATAGTAATCTCCTCCCACTTCCTTGTGGGATCTTTTACCGACCGATCCCGATGGCAATTGATGCTCACCTTAACTTGTTGGCATGTCGACACTTGCCCACTAACTCGACATTTCCCGCTTAAGACCCAGCCACCAAAACTGCTCCATTAAATCCCGATACATCTTGCTGCCTCTAGGATGCATAGCGTACGGGCTACTATGGGCTTCTTTAAGGATCCGTTGCCTCAAATCATCATCCTTAGGCATACATACTCTCCCCTGAAAACACAACACTCCATCACTACCCAAGCTGAACCCTTCGGCCTCACCATTTTGTACTTGCAACCTCCGAGTACGCAGAACTTCGTCGGTCATCTGTCTTTCTTTAACCTCATCAATCCAAGACGGCTTCACTTGCAACTCTGCCAGAAGGCTCCCATCCTCATAGAGACTTAGGTGAGCAAACATTGCTCGCAAATTCGCTACCACCTTACGGCTAAATGCATCAACTACCACGTTAGCCTTACCCGGATGGTATTTGATTGAGCAGTCGTAGTCCTTCAGCAACTCAATCCACCTCCACTGTCTCAGATTTAAATCTTTTTGAGTCAAGAGGTACTTCAGGCTCTTGTGATCCATGTACACCACCGACTTCTCCCCATACAGATAGTGCCTCCAAATCCTCAAGGCAAAAACCATAGCAGCCAATTCCAAATCATGTGCCGGATAGTTACCTTCGTGAGGCCTCAACTGCCGTGATGCATAAGCAACCACCTTTCCTTCTTGCATCAACATACACCCTAAACCAGTATGCGATGCATCACAATACACAGTGAATTCCTTTCCTACCTCAGGTGAATCAAGGTGGTGTTTCATCAAAATCCTCTTCACTTATCGAAACTCTCACGCTTCTCGGACCACACAAACGAACTCCTTTCCTCGGCAGACTTAGTCAATCGGTCATGCGATTAAGGAGAAATTTTCCACTAATCTCCTATAATATCCCGCCAACCCCAAAAACTCTAAATTTTGTAATCGACTTTGGTGGTTTCCACTCTATATCGCCTCAATCTTACGGGATCCACCCCGATTCCTCAATTTGAAACAACATGCCCAAGGAAAGTAACCTCCTTAAGCCAAAACTCACATTTCATCGAATTTGGCGTACAACCGCTTTCTCCCTTAGAACTTGCGTAACCACATGAAGATGTGTGTCATGCTCCTCTTCTGACTTTGAGTACACCAAAATGTCGTCTATGAACACCACGAAGAACCGATCCAGATAGGGTTGGAAAACTCGGTTCATCATGTTCATAAACGCGACTGGTGCATTCGTCAAACCAAAAGGCATTACCAGAAACTCGTAGTGCCCATACTGAGTACGAAATGCTGTCTTATGGATATCAGCCTCCTTCATTTTAAGCTGATGGTACCCTGACCTAAGGTCGACCTTAGAGAACACCGATGCTCCCTTGAGTTGGTCAAACAAATCATCAATCCTGGGCAAAGGATACCTGTTCTTTATTGTCAGCTTGTTCAGCTGTCGATAGTCTATGCACATTCTCATTGTCCCATCCTTCTTCTTGACAAAAAGCACCGGAGCTCCCCAAGGTGATACACTTGGTCGAATGAACCCTCTATCCAACAATTCCTGGATTTGAATCTTTAACTCTACTAATTCTTTCGGTGCCATCCGATACGGAGCTATAGATACTAGCGCGGTTCCGGGTAACAAATCTATACCAAATTTAACCTCATGATCCGGAGGTAGACCCGGGAGTTCCTCTGGAAACACATTAACATAATCCCTTACGGTCCGAACATCCCTCACAGCTGCACCCTTAGCTTCCAAAGCACAGACATGCACTACATATGCTTCATAACCTTTCCTAACCATCTTTTTCACCTTTAATGCAGACACCAGATTAGATAGGTAATCTCTCCTTTTACCTATCATCACTACCTCATCACCTTCCATGGACCTTAATACCATGCGCTTAGCTCCGCAATCCAGGCTAGCCTAATACTTTACTAGCCAATCCATCCCGAGGATTAGATCGAACTCCCGAAATGGTAGTTCCATCAAGTCAGCCAAGAACACGACCCCTTGGAGTTCTAGGGGTACATTCCTATAGAGTTTACTTACTTCTACAGAGTGACCTAGAGGGTTTAATACAGTCATCTTCCTAGAAGTAAGCTCAGAGTCTAAGTACAGAGTTTTCACTACGCTACTAGCAATGTATGAGTGGGTTGAGCCAATATCAATTAAGGTGCTATAGGGTACCCCAAAGATCAAAAACATACCGGTTATGACGTCTGGTGTGTTGCCCTCCTCTTGACGCCTCGCAGCATAGACCGAACCAGATTGCCTAGCCTTAGTACCACCGGTACCTCCCCTCGGTGCCCCACAACCTCTGCCAGCACCATTACCTCTTCTTCCTGCACCACGACCTCTCGGTGGCTATTGGTTATCCCTACTATTCTGTAACGATCCCGACCTCCGACCTTAGTCTAGCGCTTTTTGGACAATCCCTAAATCAATGTTCCATGGATCCACACTCAAAGCATCCCCGATTACCACTCCCTCCCGTGTGAGACTTCCCACACCGAGCACACCGTGGCGACCATTGAGGATTAGCGGCAAAGAAGCAGCCTAATGACTTGATCGACCCACTATACCTCGTCCTCTTGCGATTACGAAAACCTCAAGATCCGAGCTCCTCTTATTCTAACTCCTATCCCGATTCCACCTAATGATCTCTTACCCTTCAAAGAACCTTAGTCTTCTCCACTAGGACGGCGAACTCCGTTCTGTTGTGGAGCTATCATCATCCTCACCATCATCAAATTTCATCCTCGAATTTGACACAAGCTCATGCTCAAGTACCCACAATACCACGAGCATACCCGCCAACAGAGAAATTCAAATTTCATACTCGCTAATCGTCTTATTACCTCGAACGTGTTTAAGAAAGCCTTCGTCATGCGGATCCACGTAGCTAATTCCTATATATTTCTTTTGGTAGGTCGCCTTAAAGAATTCCCATGTGAGATCCTCTGCCATTGCTCCATCCCTTACGGTGAGCCACCACCGGTATGACTCATCCCAAGTAGAGAGATTATACCCTTCACTTTTCCTCATTTGAAAAATCCGTGTCATCCATGATCCTCTCAGAGATTCCAACCAATACTCTGCGTCTTGGGTGCCACTCGATACACCTCGAAACACCTCCGCTCCATTGGCTCGAGTCGCCGGCATGATTTTGAGCTCTCATACCTCCACCTGCTTCAGCCACCATCTCAAGAACTCGTAGCTTGACATGATATCGCCTCACCCCGTCTGATCCTACTGCTCAACACTAAAAGTTAGGGGTGGTGGTGGCGGTGGTATCTCATTATCAGACCCTTGACCGACCTAACGGGTTCTGACACGGTTATCCTTCCTCTACCGCGTCCCGACGACCACGTCCTCTAGAACTCATTTCCAACGATTGCGCTTAAATCTGATTAAGAACTTTTATGGATTAGTACTTGTTTCACTGGTTATCTGCGAAGAAATTTTATGAAGAGGGCTTAATAGGGATTCTTTCGATCATTCAAAGTTTCAAGTTTTCTATCCTAATTCACAGAAAAACACATCCATTCCTTAGTATCTCCCATACACATTCACTCTTCGGACATTTCTGTCCGTTCCTATCCCAGGGGTATTTTCGTAATTTGTCAAAATAAAATTCCTTGGTATTTTTGTTAATAAGGGTATTTTGGAAATTTTGAAATTTCGGGGTATTTCGGGGATTTTGAAATTTTGGGCATTTCGATAATTTACCCGGGTAAATTTATAAATCCTAATAAATCCAAGGTATTTTAGGATTTGTAAAACTTGAGGGTTCTTTTTGGAGAATTTGTTTTCCAATTTGATAGTATAGCAAAAATTTTAAAAATCAGGGTCATTTTAGTAATTTTGTAAGTTAAGGGTAATTTCGTAATTTTTCAAAATCATGACATTTTCGATATTTCGCAAATTAAGGTTTTTGGGCATTTTATATGTAATGAAAATTTTGATTAAAAATGTGGGTATTTTGGGAATTTCATAAACCAAGGGCGTTTTTGTAATTTTACCACTAGGGGTATTTTTGTAATTTTCATCAATCGAACATTTTTCAGAAAATTTTGTAAAGTAGCTCTCTCAAGTTAAAAGGGTAACTTTAAGAGTTTTAAAACTAGGGTTTCTACAACAATACGGCTAGTTCCCTTTCGGGTTTTAGTTATTGGGTTCAGCCTATGAATAAGTCCTCCTGGTTAGGGTAAACCGAAGCTACGCACCAGGTAGTATTCCTACAAAGAGGAGGTGAGTCACTAGGACTGCTTAAATACCAGGCTCTTCCGGATCCAATCCTAGACATGCGCACAAGGGTTACCACACTCTAACCCGGCGACTTAGTCATAGGTTTATTTAATTAAGCATTTAAAGTCTTATGTGATTGTTGGGGTAAGCCAGTCCTAGGGTTCATATACTTATCATACTATCTATGTTCCATTTCTACCCCTCTACATATAATAGTCATACAGTAGTTAGAAGTACTTACCTGGGCAGATAGGTGCCGGAGACTCGATGCCATGCTATTCAAGCTAAAAACCATTTCATAATATTTCACAAAGGCCTACCCAAAACATTTTGGGCCCTGGGCCCCCACAGCTGAGTTTTGAACCAGGCTCTGATACAAAAAATGTAACACCCCATACCCAGCCCATGAGCCTTGATCGGATTTGGTATGTCACAGAGTAAAAACATTTTGAAAGATTTTGATTAACTAGTAGAAATCTGAAATTTTCCTGAGGTTATAAAACGGTGTATATTAAAACTCAGGTGGAATGGGTTTTAAAAACTTGGTTGAGTTGAAAGCCTTGGAAGACATTTGATCATTTAAGTTTTTAGAACTATCTGAGTGATTGTTAACTTGGTGAATTTTGCTACCCGATGTTACATCTTTGAAAACTTGTAAAATTTCCCATTTTAAAACGTCATTTTTAACCCATTCATTTAAACAATTTATAAGTTCATTAGTAATATAGTAGAAATGAAGTAAAACAACTACTTAAACATCCAAAATAATAACTAGCGGCCTTATTACAACCCAAACCTAAATTTAATGAATAATAAACTTAAACTGCTAAATAAAATTTTAAATCCAAGGAATCAAGCATGGTCACTCGAGTCCTCTCGGCTCCATCTCCGCGATCTACTCATCTGCAAAATGATATGGGATGGGGTGAGTCACCAAGACTCAGTGTATAAATCCCCAACCCTAAGTGCAAACTCATACACAAAATATTAGTAAAACATGCAAACATGCAACCCAAACTAACCATCCATACTCCTTTAACTACCCCATGTGGTCAAAACCACTGGTGGTCAAAACCACTGGTGACCGGAGTCACAAATCAAGTGATAGGGCCAACCCATCATGTGGTCAAAACCACTGATGACCATAGGTCACAATTATCAATATGTGGTCAAAACCACTGGTGGTACCAAACCACTGGGACTTAGTCACAATTTATATCAACGGTGTGGTCAAAACCACTGGTGACCGAAGTCACAATTAAACTGATGGGGCCAACCCATCTTGTGGTCAAAACCACTGGTGACAATCCATAGAGAATATTCCCCCTCCTCTCTTCAATCCCGTTACCAACATGCTCAAAACATGCTTAACATAATATCATAAATCATGCATATAAGTCATGGCATAGCATCTTGCCCACCATATCATTCATGTAACATATTTAAAATCACAAACGACTTACCAGGGATCCATGCACAAGCCCACAAGGCAAATCACTATCAAAATAGTTAAGTGTAACATAATAAGCAATGCCAACTAATAAGTGTGTAAGAGTTTTACACACCTATTTAACCAAAGATCTAAAGAGAAATCCCGAATCTATGCATTATCATAAAATCCCAAAACGTATTCCCGTATTGCTCCTACAATCGGCAAACACCCACACCCTTTAGATCTAATAGCCATTCGGCTATACTAATAATCCCGAAGGATGAATCGCACAAGTTTGATCTCTTACCTTAGTATCGATTTGGTCTCCTACCAAATCCCGAAAATACACACCACTTGTAATCGGCTACACCTTGATATCACATAATAGTTAGCCTTCGGTTTTTCCAAAATATCTAATGAATAGGCTTAAAGAGAATTCTTTACCATAGACTTACCAAATCGATTAGCAGAGAACAGAGGCTTAGTTCGGCAGTTTCAAAATCCCGTAGCACCTTATGAGAAATTGGTTTCAAAAGCAATTAGCCAAAACCATCAACAAATGTCGAATTTTGGCTTTCCCTTCATATAAGTCGACAGATAAAAAGATAATATGGAAGGAAGGTTTCAGCAATCACTTACCCTTACAAACCGATTTGAAGAAGAATCTCGAAGAGAATCTATGCCCCCTGATATTCGCCAAAGTAGATCTAATAGGAGAAGGGAGATTTAGGCAAAAGAATGGAGTAGATTCACTAGAACAAAAGGAGAGAAAAGAAATATTTGTATGGTATTCGGCTTTGATGTTTCTTTTGGGGTGCAAGCAAAGAAAAGAGAAAGAAGCTTATGGGATTAGGCTAAAATAGAGGAGAAGAAGAAACATGAATAGCCTTTTTGCTTCTAGGAATTTTGGCACAATGAAACGAAATTAAAAAGAAAAGGAACTAACTAAAGATGGCCACTCTTTAATTATACTACACAATTAAGCACACACCTCTACCCCCTTCACTTGGCGAATATACCATCACAAAGAGCCCTTCATTCGCCACCTCCATGCCCCTTATCAATTCCCAAAATAATCTCCCACTTTATCTCCTAACACCCATTCAAAAATAAATATAATACAATAGCCTTATCCCTAATCTGACTAATTTAAACTAAATAAAACAACCCAGCCTTTATCCCTTCTATAGCCGAAATTTTCAAAATAAAAAAAAAACCAGCCTTAGCTTATCTTATTGGAGTCCACATGCTGTCCACCTTCTCTCCACCTCTTGACGCCAGCAGCAAAAATAAAACACCAAACTGCTGCCCCCATGGTTCAAACATGGGACCTGATGAAGCAAAGCGCACTAACACCCTAACTATTCGCCATATGCGTTTCTTTGTGACATAAACTCGTCACAATTTCTTTTAAGAGCTCCCTCGTTACCTCCCCCTTGACTTAACGCCAAAAACCAAAAATAAAACACCCTTCCCTGCTGCCCACGTTGCTCGAACCCAAGACCTACGCCAGGCGTCACTTCCAGGCCCTTAAGTGGTGCCCAACGCCACTTGCCACTTTTCCAACCAGCTTCTTGTGTCATGCTTCTCCCGAAATTTCTCTTAGCCCCTATCTCACCTAGCTCCCTCCTTTTAAGCACTAAAAAGAAATTTCAACCCTAAGTCAGACCTAGCCCGGGGTTATGACTAGACCCTAGAATATGTCAAGCAATCAAGCATACACATTTCTTCAAGCACACTCATGGGAAAAATAATTAAATTGCAAACAACCCCTAATTCAGGATGTTACACGAACAATATGGCCCATTATATCACATATCACATTTGGCCCATTTACCACATATCACATTTGGCCCATTTATCACATATCACGTTTGGGCCATTTAGCACATATCACATTTGGCCCATTTATCACATATCACATTTGGCCTATTTATCACATATCACATTTGGCTCATTTATCACATATCACATTTGGCCCATTTATCACATATCACATTTGGCCCATTTATCACAGTCTTAATACCGATTTTTATATTTTCTACCAAAATAATGATAATTTCGCCATCTTACCCGATTTCACTAACAAGTAACTAAATCAAATGATTTACCATTAGTCACAATATAAATATCTATCCCATGAAATATGGTGTGAGATTACACACCTGATTACGGTAAGCACTACACTTTCCTGATCGTCAACACCTAAAAATATTTTAACGCTCGATTAGATCATTAACACTTATAATAAATCCATTCTAAGATGAGCGGTCTAGATTTTTACCCTCGAAATCTTGAATAACTATTATTTCTCGGTTCTCTCTGGATGACGGTTGACAACCCATTGGAAAACCCCGAACAGCTAATGGCTCAGAACTACGAATAACCTCGAATAATTGATTTTCACCGGATGATGGTCCACAACCCGGTGGAAAATCCCAGGTCACCGAGACGGCCCTTCGTTTGAATCTAGAGGGGATCGCGAATCTGCTCCTTTTCCTATCACCAAACACCACTCCTTTTGAGTCGATCTTGTTTGCCTCCATTGACAAAAGAATATTAGTCCAAACTAATATTTTGTAATTAAAAATGATTGGCTTATGAGCAAAGTCGGCTTACCACAAAATCCTTACGATCATAGGATGAAAATCGAGTAATAGAGTCCCTATGATAAAAACCGGTTAATAAACCCTATCTTTAACGAAATAAAAAGTAATATGGAATCCTTACCTTAAAGTTTTTAGACCGATTCCTAGCGATAACACGATGATTTCAGACACTCCAAGTTTTGGCCTTCCACTACGTTTCTATGATAGAAAAAAGAGATTTCGAACAAGATACAGTATGATGACAATTTCAATCCAAAAAGGCCATCCCACAACAAAGTATAGATTCGGCACAATGAATAGGGTGAAATAAAAATACCAAAATGTTGTAACTAGACACTTACCGATTGATCAAAGTGAGAGTAGAAAAATGATTGAGAAGGAGATGTGTATGGTAGAAGATTCGGCTATAGAGGAAAAATTGAAGGGGATGGTGCTCAATGACATTCGGCCATGGTGAATATTAAAGAGAGAATAATGTTTGAGAGATTTTTGCAAGAAGAAAAAGAAGAAGAAAAATATAAGAAAATAAGGTGTTTAGGTTTCGGTTTCAAGATTGAAAGATGAACAAAGAAAAGGGTTTGAGGCTAGTGTAACACCCAAACCCAGTCAATATGCCACGACATCTGGTATGTCACTAAGGAAAATAATTTTTGAAAGAATCAAATTAACAATTAAATTTTTGTGAAAAACTCTTTGTAATTCTTTATTTGTCGAAAATAAGTTAAAATTGAAATTTACTTCAAATTACATAAAACTTTAAAACTTAGTTGATAAATCATAGGATAGAAAACATTTATATCTTTTTAAGAAAATTTGAAATATCATTTTGGAAAATCCGTTTGCAATTGAGTATAGAAACTTGAATTTTGGAAATCACTTAATCTGTTGAAAACATTTAACTTGTAATTTTACTATTGAACTATTCATGTTACCCGATGGTAAGATTTTTAAAACCATTGCGAGTTTTTAGTTTAGAAAACTTTGGGCTCAATTATTAAATTAACTAAGTAATTTAAAAGCCATATTTTAAACATATTCAAAACATAAAATAATCCAAAACATAATTAAACAGGCCTTATTACAAATCCATAAAAATATGAAAACCAAATTAAAATAAAGTACCCAATTGGAAATTCATGTAAAACCAAATTTTATTGCATGGCCTCCTCGAGTTCATCCGGCTCCTCATCCGCAAACTCACGAATCACACGAAAAGATAAGGAGAAGGTGAGTCACCAAGACTCAAGTGCATATTCCTTCTCTAGGGTAAATACCACATACTTACACAAATTATAACAAAGCAACATATATGTATAATGCACCCAACCTAGCCATCCATAACTCCTTTTCTACCCCGTGTGGTACCAAACCATGGCGACGGATCCCATATCTCAAAAGTGGGGCCAACCCACGGTGGTGTTAACCACAGGGACGAGTCGCTATGAGATGCCAAACCTCTGGTGTCCGAAGACACGAATGTGATACCAAATCACTGGTGGTGCCAAACCACTGGTGGTGCCAAACCACTGGTGACTAAAGTCACGAATCATCAAGTTGTGGGGCCAACCCACGTGTGATACCAAATCACTGGCGGCGATCCCATATCTCAAAAGTGGGGCCAACCCACGGTGGTATTAACCACGAGGACGAGTCGCTATGAGGTGCCAAACCTCCGGTGTCCGAAGACACGAATGTGATACCAAATCATGGTGGTGAAGTCACGAATCATCAAGTTGTGGGCTAACCCGTGTGATACCAAATCATGGCGGCGATCCCATATCTCAAAAGTGGGGCCAACCCACGGTGGTATTAACCACAAGGACGAGTCGCTATGAGGTGCCAAACCTCGGTGTCCGAAGACACGAATGTGATACCAAATCACTGGTCACCAAGTCACGATATCAATCTTCCCCTCCTCTCATCATACCAGGTGCAATATGACATAATAATTGGTGTATGCGTTATGTCATGTATGCTTGACATATATCAAATATAAGTATAACATGAATTACCATCATAATCGATAGACATAAAACAACATAATCATGCTAATCAACCTCTAAGGTATAACAGTAATTTTACCTACCAAGGGTATTTTTAAGTAATTTATCCACCAAGGGTATTTTCAGTAATTTACCCACCAAGGGTATTTTCGTAATTAACCCACCAAGGGTATTTTCGTAATTTACCCACTAAGGGTATTTAAGTAATTAACCCACCAAGGGTATTTTGTAATTTACCAACCAAGGGTATTTTGTAATTTACCCACCAAGGGTATTTTAGTAATTTACCCACCAAGGGTATTTTAGTAATTTACCCACCAAGGGTATTTTCAGTAACTTACCCACCAAGGGTATTTTAGAATTTACCTACCAAGGGTATTTTAGTAATCTACCACCAAGGGTATTTTCAGTAATCTACCCACCAAGGGTATTTTAAGTAATTTACCCACCAAGGTATTTTGTAATTTACCCACCAAGGGTATTTTCATAATTTACCCACCAAGGGTATTTTCAGTAATCTACCCACCAATGGTATTTTGTAATTTACCCACCAAGGGTATTTTAAGTAATTTACCCACCAAGGGTATTTTCATAATTTACCCACCAAGTGGTATTTTCGTAATTTACCCACCAAGGGTATTTTCGTAATTTTGTCCCTGGAATGGCCTTTCTAAAGGTGCAGTGTCACCTTGAGCGACTCAACTACCATTTTCGGTCTTTACCAGACTGTTGGGCCTAAAACCCGATTTCAGCCCATTCGGGCCCACACGCTCGTGTGGCCCACCTAACACAAATCTATCCACGTATATAAGTTCCACCTAGTCTAGTTCACTATATACTATATCATCATACAATTTATTCCAATTGGGCCTACGGGCTCATTGGGCCCACTTTGGCCCATCGTAACCCAAGCAGCCCCAACCCACAAGAATACTACTGATGGCCTCAACTATCGCGTTGAAGCCCCCACGTCTTTCCGACGCTCGTGTGGCTACTATTACCGTGATGCAGACTTCCCGGCATTTGCCGCTCTACAACTAGAGTAGAGAGTTACACACCGATAGGACTCGGTGCTAAACTGCAGCTGCGACCACTCCTGTGCCCAACGCCCACCAAGGTATGTTAACCCTTCTCCTGGCATGCTCTTTATATAGCTAGCTCTTCACCTTCATTCCTTGTATCTTTCCGATGTGGGATCCTTCACAAGAGAGTTTAAATTCAATTGAAACTCTTACCGTCCACTCCCCAAAATAAATACTCCCTTGCTTCTCATGAGATTCGAACCCACGCTCCCTTATAACATAATCCACGCTGCTAGCCACTTTACCAACTAGCTCCTTGTGCCTCAAACCATGCATAATTAAATATAACCCTATGGCCAAGGTCTAAATTCATTTAATAAAAATAATCAAAAAGGAATGCAAACGCTACAACTAGAACCTTGGACCTCCTTCCTTCCTTGTGGCGTCACTTTGCCACTACACCACACACACCACTTGTGTCATTTTCCTCCACATTTTATTCTTAAGGCCTCACCGCCAACCTCCAAGGTTTTTTCACCTAAAACCAAAATTTTCCAAAAGCTAATATTTGATCCCGAGACTTCATGAAGCCCCTAACCTTCCAAAATCACTTATCTAAAGGTCCAACTTGCACTTAAGTCGATCTCCTATTCTCCAAAAATTTTAAATGCTACTACGCCTAAGGCCCATTGGGCTCAATCCTACTAGGCCTAATTTCAGGATGTTACAGCTAGTGTGCATTCGGCAAGTAAGAAAAGAAAAGAAAAGGAAAAATGGTCCTTTAAGGTTTTATGGTTTCGGCACAAAGAGGAAATGGTTTGGGAGAATAAGAAAATAGGACGGGAATGGTCAAAAATGAAATGGCCAAAAAGAAAGCAAAAGTTTACCTGTTGTTCATGATGCATTCGGCTAGGGAGAGAAAATTAGAGAGAAAAACTTTGAAGATAAGCACAAAAATGCCAAAATGCCAAAGTGACCAACTAGCACATAAACCTTACCAAATGCCACCAAAACTTCGGCCACCCCCTAGCCCCTAAAACCATCCCAGTGCATGGCCAAAAGGTCTAAGTTTGGCCACTCCAAACTTTCCAAAACATCTTCCTTGCTATAAGCCTTGTGTTCCCCCTACATACCTTATTCATATGATTTCCTTCCTTAAGTTTAAAACTTGCCTTTTCTCTTAGCCACCATACCATAAAAATAGAAGCCCAACTTACCATATGTACTAGGCTTGGCCGACACTATGAGGAAGGAAAGAAAAAATAAAAAATAAAATTATCATATGCATATCAAGGGATTCGAACTCCTTCCCTCTAGGAACACTTATGGCGCCATCTCCTCTTTACTACTAGCTCACTTATGCTAACTTTCAGCACTTAATTACCTTAAGATTTAAGGTCACTTGTTCCACTTCATTAAAGTACTGATTACCAAAAAAATTATTCCAAAACCAAATAATTCTCGAGCCTTCTCAAGACTATAAAAATACACACATTGGATTATTTAACTGGCTAAGCACCAGAATAATGCAACATATAAAAACTCAAATTTTAGGATGTTACAATTCTACCCCCTTAAAGAAAATTTCATCCTCGAAATTTACCTGGTTAAAAGAGGTGAGGATATTGCTGTCGAACCATGTCCTCAGGCTCCCATGTGGCTTCCTTCGCTCTTCGATTACGCCATAGAACTTTAACCAATGGTACTGACTTCTTTCTTAGCACTTTAACATCTTGATCTAAAATTTTCACTGGTTCTTTCTCGAACGACAAGTCAGGCCTTAACTCAACTTCCTCTACTGGGACTATGTGAGACGGATCCGATCGATAATGCCTCAACATAGAGACATGGAAAACACTATGAATCTAACTCAACTCTTGAGGTAACTCAATCTGGTAAGCTACTGGCCCAACAGGTTTCAACACACGATATGGTCCAATAAACCGGGGGCTCAACTTGCCCTTCCTTCCAAATCTGAAGATCTTCTTCCAAGGTGAGACCTTTAAAAAGACTTGATCTCCCACTACAAACTCAATGTCCTTACGCCTCAGATCCGCATACGACTTTTGTCTATCCGAAGCTTCCTTTAACCGCGTCTGAATCACCTTTACTTTTTCTTCTATCTCTGATATCAATTCAGGACCCAATAACTGTCGTTCCCCCAATTCAGTCCAACAAGTAGGAGTATGACACCTACGGCCATACAATGCTTCAAAGGGTTCCATTTGGATACTAGATTGATAACTATTGTTATACACAAACTCTGCTAACGGTAGAAAATCCTCCCAGCTACCTCTGAAGTCAATCACACAACCCCTTAACATGTCTTCTAAAATCTGGATTACTCTTTCCGACTGACCATCTGACTGAGGATGAAAAGCTGTGCTGAAGTTTAACCTTGTTCCCAAAGCCTCATGTAAAGCTTTACAAAACCGTGATGTAAATCTAGGGTCCCTGTCGGATATAATAGACACTGGTACCCCATACAACCTCACGATCTCCGTTACATACAGCTTAGCCAACTTCTGCAGTGAGTAATCCGTACGAACGGTAGAAAATGAGCAGTCTTCGTCAACCGATCCACTATTACCCAGACGGAATCTTTCTTAGTAGATGATAAGGGTAACCCACTAACAAAGTCCATCGTTATCCGTTCCCATTTCCATAATGGAATCTTCACCGGTTGTAGCAATCCCGATGGCAATTAGTGTTCTGTCGTAACTTGCTGACACGTTAAGCACTTACTCACCAAATCTGTAACTTCCCGTTTCAACCCTGGCCACCAATACTGATCACGAAGGTCTCGATACATTTTATTTTCCCCGGGCTGCATAGCATAAGGGCTACTATGCACCTCTCGCAGAATCATTTGTCTTAATTTTGAATCTTTGAGCGTACAGATTCTTCCACGAAACACAAGATCTCGTCATTATTCAATCCAAAATCCTCTATCACACCACATTCCACTTGCTGAAGTAAGGAACCTAGTTTTTCATCTAAAGACTGCTTTCCCTTGATCTGATCTAACCACTCCGGTTTCACCTGAAGTTCAGCTAACAGACTTCCATCTTCATACAAACTGAGATGAGTGAACATTGCTCTTAACTCCAATATTACTTTACAACTCAATGTATCTGCCACCACATTAGCCTTTCTAGGGTGATACTCGATTGAGAAGTCGTAATCCTTCAACAGCTCTATCCACCTCTGCTGTCTTAAGTTCAACACCTTTTGAGTAAGGAGGTACTTTAGACTTTTATGGTCTGTATAAATGATCGACTTCTCCCCATAGAGATAGTGCCTTCAAATCTTTAGAGCAAAAACCACCGCAGCCAACTCCAAATCATGAGTGGGATAATTTACCTCGTGTGTCATTAATTTACCAGATGCATAAGCCACCACCTTTCCACCTTGCATCAACATACATCCCAAGCCTGTGTGTGACGCATCGCAGTAAATAATAAACTCTTTTCCAGCCTCAGGTTGAATCAGTACCGGCGCTTCCGTCAAAATCTTCTTCAATTTCTCAAAACTTTCTTATTGTTTCCCTGTCCACACAAACGATACTCCTTTTTGCAACAGTTTAGTTAGAGGTGCAGCAATCAACGAAAACCCTTCAACAAAACGTCTATAATAACCAGCCAATCCTAGGAAACTCCGAATTCAGCCACTGACTTCAGTGGTTTCCAATCCAACACAGCCTCTACCTTTCGAGGATCAACTCTTATTCCTTCGACCGACACAACATTCCCCAAAAAGGTCACTTCCTTCAGCCAAAATTCACACTTACTGAATTTGGAAAAAAGTTACTTTTCCCGCAATAATTGCAATACTATCCGCAGATGTGAATCATGCTCTTCTTCATTCCTCGGGTATACTAAGATATCATCTATGAACACCACCACGAACAGGCCTAGGTAGGGTTGGAAGACCTGGTTCATCATATCCATAAATGCAGCTGGTGCATTGGTCAACCCAAATGGCGTCACCAAAAACTCATAGTGTCCATAATGAGTTCGAAACGCCGTCTTATGAATATCTGCCTCTTTAACCTTAAGTTGGTGATAACCCGATCTCAAATCTATCTTCAAGAAAACTGAAGCTCCTCGCAATTGGTCGAACAGATCATCGATTCTCGGCAACGGGTACCTATTCTTGATTGTCAGCTTATTCAACTGCCTATAATTAATACACATACGCATAGATCCATCCATCTTTTTGACGAACAAGACCGGTGCTCCCCACGGTGACCCACTCGGTCGTATGAATCCCTAATCCAACAACTCCTGAATTTGAGCCTTAAGCTCCACTAACTCCTTGACGCCATCCTATAAGGAGCAATGGATGCCAGAGGCAAAAGCTCAATGCCAAACTCTACTTTTCGGTCTGGAGGTAAACCCGAAAGTTCCTCGGAAAAGACATTTGAATATTCTTTCACCGTTCTAACATCTTCCACCGATAATTCCTTGGCATCCACAGCACTATGAAGGCTAGGAATGCTCCATACCCTTTCCGTACCAACTTTTCTTGCCTATCATCACCTATCATCACCACTTCCATATCTTCCGGAGTTCTTATCATCATCCACTTTGCAGCACAATCCAAGTGCGCACGATGCTTTACCAATCAATCTATGCCCAGAATAAGATCAAACTCGAAAGGCAGTTCCATCAGATTCGCCAAAAATATTTCTCTTTGAATTTCTAAAGGCACGTCTCTATACAATTTATTCACCACCACAGACTGTCCTAAAGGACTAATTACCGTCATCTCTCTATCGGTAATCTCAGATCTAATATTTAGATTTCTAGATATATCACTAGCAACATACGAATGGGTAGATCCAATATCAATCAAAGCAGTAACAGGTACATCAGAGATAAAGAACGTACCGGTTATCACATCAGGTGCATCACCATCTTTTCGGTGTCTAACCGCATAAACTAACCCTGGCTGCCTCGCCTCTGCGTTACCCCTGAAACCATTACCTCTGCCCAGTGCACCTTGACCTCGTCCTACGCCATTACCACCTCGACCTGGTCCACCACCCCTCAGTTGGTGTTGAGCGCCTTTAGCTAGCTGTGCATCAGGGTTATGAGCTTCTTGATTCGGAGTAGTCCATCGAGGACAATTCTTAAGCTGATGATCCTTAGAACCACATTTGAAACAACCACTGGTTCTTTTCCAGCATTCACCAAAGTGTCGTCTTCCACAGTAAGCATATAATTGAATCTGATTGGTAGTAGCAGGTGCTCTAGTTTGAGCTAATTCATCATTCCTGGGCCTCTTTTGGAACCTTTTAGCAGAACCCGAGTACTTAAAGTCCCTCTTATTCCTGCCTCTATCTCTTTCTCGATTTTGTCACTCCGAGCTATTAGCCTCCTCAGCTATTTTGGCTTTCTCCACAAGCGTGGCAAAAGTCCTTTCTTGTTGTGGGCCAATCAGTACCTACAACTCATCATTCAATCCGTCTTCAAAATGCACATAGCGTTCATGGTCAGTTGGTACTATAGTCCGAGCATAACGACTCAAACGTAGAAATTCTGCTTCATATGCTGCCACAGTCTTACTTTCTTGAACCAGATTAAGGAATTCCTTCCTCCAGGCATCCACATAGCTTGCCCCGACATACTTTCCTTGGAATGCAATTTTGAAGAAAACCCAAGTAACACGTTTAGCCTGAGTGCCTTCTCGAATAGTAAGTCACTATTGATATGCCTCGTCCTTCAACAAGGACACAGCTCCTCTTACTTTCTGCTCGGCAGTACACTCTAGGTCGTCCATAATCCGTTCCACGGCCTCAGGCCAATATTCTGCAACATGTGGGGCTACTCCCGAGATACCCTTAAAAGTCTCAGCACCATTTGATCTGAGTCACTCCGATATTGATCCACGAGCTACTGGTCCCGATCTAACGCCAGCAACCCTTTCAAAAACTCGTAACATTACTTGAGACAGAGCAATGTCTTCTCATATACGGTCATGTGATCCATTTTTGACACAGGTGATGCCGGCGCATCCATTTTCGGTATATGCCCCGATGCCTCAGACACAACTCTAGCACCTCAGCCTCTACAACGGCCACGTCTACTACGTCCACGTCCTCTAGCGCTCATATTGACTATTTCGTTTCAATTTGATTACAAGTTTTATGAATTAGTATTCTATTTTAGTGTTTTAATAGCGATATTTTATGAGATATAAGAGGTAGAGTTGTTTTCGTAAACGCATCCTATAGTCTCAATCTCTATAGTTTCAACATCTAAAACTAAAAGTTCTATAGTGTTCCTATAGTCATATCACAATAATAATAATCATTAAATTTCAATACACTTACTTGACTTGGTGCCGGATACTCGTGGTGCCATACTACATTAAAGAAAAATAATTCAAACAGTTTTGAATAATAAATGTTGTTGAACCCACTCCACAGCTGAGTTTTGAACCAAAAGCTCTGATACCATAAAATGTAACACCCCAAACCCGATCTATGCGTTAAGACCAAATTTGACATGTCACACTAAATGAACATACACCTAATCTTTTAAAGACTTAAAGCAAACGGAATTTAAAAAACATTTTAACGTGGAGTTATTGAAAACTAAGTTTGTTTACTAAATCTAATAATTTGGATCGTAAAAATTATAACTTGAAACTTAGGAAAAATTGATTTAATATTTTGAGAAAATTTAAAGAGTTCAAAGTAATTTGAAAATAAAAATTTAAAAATATTATTCTGAGAAAAATTTCTTGAGTTAAAACTATTTAAGAATGAAACACTTTTCGTACATTTGTTTAAGAAAATGTTTATTTCTATTTTAGAAAAATAATCCCACTTAAGTATTTAAAGCAAATTATAAAATCCATCGACAACTAAAACATCCATAAAAATTTAACCAGAGGCCTTATTACAAAATAGCAAAAATAATAAAAAGTACTTAAAAAGAAATCCGAAATTTAAATAACCCATTATTTGTAGTATGGCCTCCACTGAGTCGACCCCGCCCCAAGCCTCCATCAGTGATCATTACCTGAGAAGGGTAAAGAAAACGGGGTGAGTTACTTAGAACTCAATGTGTAACTCACTTACCATTATCATTGGGCCAAAATTCAATTAAGCATTTATTGGACCAAAGCCCATTTACAATCATAACATAATATCATATATATAACATGCATGTGTTATGCAATTTCCCAACCAAACCTAGTTTTCCATCCGTTACACACCACCCTTACCAACCAACACACCTGTGGGGAGCTTTAGTCACCCACCCCGCCAACACACCAAACTGGGCATTAAGCCATATATCAAACTGTGGCAGAGCCACCGGTAATTTATTGTGGCAGAGCCACCGGTAATTTGTAGCAAAGCTACCAGAACTTCTCTTCATCAAAATCCCAACCCATGCAAATCATGTATATAATATGCATATCCAATTACAATATTCCATTCATATAATTATTAGGAACAATATGGCTCATTCTATCACATATCACATTTGGCCCATTTATCACATATCACATTTGGCCCATTTATCACATATCACGTTTGGCCCATTTAGCACATATCATGTTTGGCCCATTTATCACATATCACATTTGGCCCATTTATCACATATCACATTTGGTCCATTCATCACATATCACATTTGGCCCATTTATCACAGTCTTAAAACCAATTTTTATAGTTTCTACCAAAATTATGATAATTTCACCATCTTACTCGATTTCACTAACAAGTGACTAAATCAAAAAATTTACCATTAGTCACAATATAAATATCTATCCCATGAAATATGGTGTGAGATTACATACCTGATGAAACACCCCAAACCCGGCCCAAAAAGCCTAACCGGATTCGGTATGTTCCTCGAGTAAAACTTTAGCGAAATCTCGTTTTGTTCAAGAAAACTTGGTGATTTTTGTAGAAAACAGATTAGCTTAACATTTTAGGTTGAAAACAAATTTGTAAAGTAAAATTTATATCTTTTAAAAAAATATTTCTTGTAGGAGGAATTGATAGATTAAAAGAAAACCAAATTTAAGGAAATTCCTTTAAAACATATATATATATGTTAATGACAAAAACATTTTGAATTATTATTTATCGAAAACCATTTAGTTATTTAATAGTATTTGTTCATGGCAAAATAAAAGTAAATCCAAACACAAAATTAAAGATAGTTTATAGTGGCCTTATTACATAAAATTGGCAAACCTATAATAAAGTCTAAAATTAACTTAATAAGTTTAAGTAGGAAAATTTCCAAACTTCTTTATTTGAGCATTGGCCACCTCAAATCCTAAATGACCGATCCGTCAGACTACTGAATCATCTGAAAAGTTTATCCCACAAAAGGGTGAGTCATAAACTCAATGTATAACACATACATTAAAAAGCCCATTTGATTAAGCCTTTAAGCCCATTAATTACACATATGGCCATAGGCCCATTTAAGTCATATTTGGCCAAAAGCCCATTTTCATAACAAATCAAATAATAATCATTTATGATCACATGATTAGATACAAATAATGAAATGCAAACCCGCCCACCTAAATATCCATCCGCTACACACCACCCGTATTCAACCAAAGACACCGTGGGATTACTAAATCGACCCTCCATCCGCTACACACCATCGAAGGTAGTTCTGCGATCAACATGCACATCGCCCTTATAATATTGTGGCAAAGCCACAAAACAAATGTATTTGAAATCACGGATTTCAAATATGTGACCAAGTCACCAATTTCAAATCGTGACCAAGTCACCAGATTCACATATGTGACCAAGTCACCGGATTTCAAATATGTGACCAAGTCACGGATTCAAATATGTGACCGAAGTCACCTGGAAATGTGGTAAAACCACCGAATACTTCCCTTCATCAATAATACCCATATGCCCATGCACATACATATCAATAAATTTTCATGCTATTTACCCCACAAGTCATAATATAGTCATACTTATCTCACATTTATGCATATAGCAAAATGAACAAAATATTGGGGTAAACATACCTGAATATCGTATACCACTGAATGGTATCCAAAATCACAATCATACACATGGTCATATAATCACGTTTAAATATATGTAAATCTATGAGATTTTTAATGTAAGGTTACACACCTTGTGACAGTGAGAACGATACCCTCTCGCTCGTCAACACCTAGTTAATTAACACACTTGGTTAGTATACACTATTACTAACAAAACTACACTTATTGATGATGGATATAAATCCTTACCCTCGGATTCTCGAGCAGCAGGTTATTTGTGGTTTTCTCCGCTAGATGGATCAAAACCACCGATATTCCACCAACGTAAAGTGGTTCGGTTGTACGACTACTTCAAATAATCGCTCCTTGTTAGCAGAGGGTCCACAACCCGTGGAAAGTCTCTAATCGCCAATACTGATTTCTTCGTTTGAAGTTCGATGGTAAAGCAAGTACCTCCTCTCTTCCAAACACTCAGATCGCCCTTTTCTTACCTATCTTGTTAGTCTTAAATCGCCCTAAAATAACGTTGATCGTTGATCCATTCTAAAAGAATTGATATGATCGAAATTAAAATCCTTACCTTGATGATCTCGAAGATCACTTCTTAAAAGTTGGCTTCAACAAAGATTCTTGAAAATCTTTTCAAAGGATTGACCTAGAGAGAAAAAATAAAGAATTTATGTTTTCTAAATCAACTATAGTAAAAAGATTAAAGAAAACAATTGACAAAACCTTACTTGATCACTTTAAATATTCGTCCTTGAACAAAAGATTAGAGAAAAGAAAATGATGATTTGGTTTGAACAAAAAGAGAGAATTATTGTGCTTTGGCTATGGTGGTTTCGATTGAGAATGAAGAAGAAAGAAGTATGAAAAGAGAAGGAAAGAGAGAAGGAAGAAAAGAGAAAGAGAAAGAGAGAGATTAAAAGAAGAAAATGATGATGGTGATGTTGTTTCTCAAAAAGAAAAGAGATTGGTTTTAGAACCTATCCACATTCGGCCAAGAGGAAGAAATTGAAGAAGAAAATAGTTCTTTGCAATTTGGTAGTTTCGGCTATGAGAGGGAAAAGAAAAGAAGAAGAATGTTTTCTAATCTTTGATGCTTATGACTAATGAAGACCACAATTTGAGAGAAAGGAATTTTAACCAAAATGGTCAAAATGAGAACCAAAACAAAGTAAAACTTTACCTAATGACAATAGCAAAATTCGGCTAGGAGGAGAGCTCTTGGAGAAAAATGGGTCAAAATGAGAGCCAAAACAAAGAGAAATTTTTACCTTAACTCAATGACAAATTCGGCTAGAAGAGAAAATTTTGGAGAAATGTGAGAAGATGTACAAAAATGCAATAACTTTTGGCCAACAATCACCTCCTAACTCAAGTCAAAATCGGCCAACTTGAAAGCCAACACAATCCCCCTTTTTCCTCCACAATTCTTCCCCATCAACTCCATAATTTCCAACACAATTAAACCACTCCCTTAGCCCCTTATGCCGTCTAGGTTCATGGTCAATGACCATGAACAAACTCCCAAAACATTGCCCAATATCATGCCTTTTGCCCCCCTTCTTACCATCTTCTTATGATTCCATACCATACCTAGCTTGCCTTTTTCATATGGTCAAATGGCCAAAAATAAAAGAATACTCATCCACTCTAGAACATTCTTGGCCGACGCTATAGGGAAGGAAACATAAAACTAAAATTTTTCCCATTTGCTAGCTAGGGATTCAACCTCTCCCTCAAGCACTAATCCATGCATCCAAACCACTTTGCCAATTACTCATCTTATGCTTAAAACCTCTTGTCATTAATTCTTAAGGCCTAACTTGATTAGCTCTCTTAATTATTAGAAATTAAAAGTTTCACTAAGCATTCACTTAATTAATGAAGCTCAAATAACTTCCAAAATACACTCAATAATAATTAAGCATGCAACATTAATCAATTAAGTAAGATGCATAACCCCTAATTATCAGGATGTTACAGTTCTACCCCCTTAAAATAATTTCATCCTCAAAATTACCTGGCTGGAATAAGTGAGGGTATTGCTGTCGCATCGCTTCCTCCGGTTCCCACGAAGCTTCTTCTGATCCATGATTACGCCATAATACCTTAACGAGAGGAACCGATTTTCTCCGTAAAACCTTTACATCTCGCTCCAGAATTTGAATTGGATCCTCTTCATATGACAAATCTGGTCTTAATTCCACCTCCTCGACTGGCACTACATGAGATGGATCCGACCGGTAACGGCGTAGCATTGAAACATGGAACACATCATGCATTTGCTTCAACTCCGAAGGTAAATCTAATTGATATGCCACAGGTCCGACCCGCTTCAAAACCCGATAAGGTCCAATGAACCTAGGACTTAACTTCCCTTTGCGACCAAATCTCATCACCTTTTTCCAAGGTGAAACCTTTAGGAAAACTTGGTCCCCCACAGCAAACTCTATTTCTTTTTTCTTTAGATCTGCGTAAGACTTTTGCCTATCAGATGCTTCCTTTAACCGAGCCTGGATTACCTTAACCTTTTCTTCGGATTCAGCCACTATCTTTGGACCCAAAATCTGACGTTCTCCTAATTCTGTCCAACACGTAGGAGTGCGACACTTCCGTCCATATAGTGCTTCATATGGTGCCATCCGTATACTGGCTTGGTAACTGTTGTTGTACGCAAATTCAGCTAACGGTAAGAACTCTTCCCAACTACCCTTGAAATCTATCACACATCCCCTTAACATATCTTCTAAGATTTGGATTACTCTTTTAGACTGACCGTCCGACTGAGGATGAAATGCCATACTGAAGTCCAATCTGGTGCCCAAAGCCTGATGCAATGCTTTCCAAAATCGCGACGTAAACCTCGGATCTCTATCCGAAATAATCGACAATGGCACTCCATGCAATCTCACAATCTCAGCCACATATAACTTCGCCAATTTCTGCAAAGAGTAATCAACCCAAACTGGGATAAAATGTGTAGATTTTGTCAATCGGTCCACTATCACCCATCTGAGTCTTTCTTAGTAGGCGTAAGAGAAGCCCACTAACAAAGTCCATGGTGATTCTCTCCATTTCCATTGCGAAATCTTTATCGGTTGAAGCAATCCCGAAGGTACTTGATGTTCAGCCTTGACTTGCTGACACGTCAAGCACTTTCCTACAAACTCCGTAACTTCCCGCTTAAGTCTAGGCCACCAAAACTGATCTCGCAAATCTCGGTATAACTTACTTCCTCCAGGATGCATAGCATAGGGGCTACCATGCGATTCCTGAAGAATCTTTTGCCTCAACTCCTGATCCCTCGGCATACAGACTTTACCTTTGAAGCACAATACTCCATCACTGTTAATACCAAAATCTTCCAATTTCCCACTCTGCGCCTGTCGAAGCTTTTCACTCAGATCTTCATCTACTAACTGCCTCTCTTTCACTTGACTTAACCATGTCGGCTTAACTTGAAGTTCTGCCAACAAGCTTCCGTCATCGTAAAGACTAAGATGTGCAAACATTGCCCTTAAATCTGACACCACCTTCCGACTTAGAGCGTCTGCCACCATATTCGCCTTGCCCGGGTGGTACTTGATAGAACAGTCGTAGTCTTTCAACAACTTTATCCACTTTCGCTGCCTCAAATTCAGTTCTTTCTGAGTCAGTAGATATTTCAGACTCTTGTGGTCCGTGTATATCACTGACTTCTCCCCGTATAAGTAATTTCTCCAGACTTTAAGAGCAAAGACTACAGCTGCCAACTCCAAATCATGCGTCGGGTAATTAACCTCATGTGGTCTCAACTGCCGAGACGCATACGCAACTACCTTCCCATCTTGCATCAGAACACATCCTAATCCCGTGTGAGAAGCGTCACAATACACGACGAAATCCTTTCCTGCCTCAGGCTGGATCAAAACCGGAGCTTCAGTCAAAACTTTCTTAAGCTTCTCAAAACTCTCTTGTTGCTTATCAGCCCACACGAAAGGTACTTCCTTTCTCAATAATTTCGTTAAGCGCAAACTATCGATGAAAATCCTTGACGAATCTTACGTAGTAGCTCGCTAAACCCAAGAAGCTGCGAACCTCGATTTGAACTTAGGTGGTTTCAATCTAGCACCGCCTCAATCTTCCGAGGATCCACCTTATCCCTTCTGCGGACACCACATGGCCTAAAATGCAACTTCTTTTAGCCAAAATTCACACTTCTGAATTTGGCATAAAGTTTCTTCTCCTTAATACTCGCAACACAATCGGAGATGCTCATCATGTTCCATTTCGGACTTAGAATACACCGGATGTCGATCTATGAATACCACAACGAATTGATCCAAGTAGAATGGAAAATTCGATTCATCATATCCATGAACGCATGGTGGGCGTTCTTCAATCTGAATGGCATTACCGTAAATTCATAATGCCCATATCTAGTTGAAAGCCGTCTTATGGATATCCACTTCCTTCACTTTAAGTCGATGATACCCCGACCTTAGATCAATCTTTGAGAATACATGACTCCTTTGAGTGATCGAACAAGTCGTCGATCCTTGGCAAAGGATACTTGTTCTTGATGGTCGACTTATTTAACCGCCGGTAATCTATACACATCCTCATCGATCCATCTTTCTTCTTCACGAATAGGACCGGTGCTCCCCATGGAGACACACTAGGTCGGATAAATCCACGATCAAGCAACTCCACGAATCGAGCCTTAAGCTCAACTAACTCCTTGGTGCCATTCTATATGGAGCAATAGAAACTGGCGCCGTTCGTGCAATAAATCAATCCCGAATTCTACCTCACGACCCGGAGGCAAACACGAAGTTCTTCGGAAAACATCTATAAATTCATTCACACCCCGACTTCTTCAACATCTCCTCCTTAGCCTCCAAGGCACTCACCAACATCGGAAAGGCTACACATCCTTTTCTAACCATCTTTTACGCCTTAAGAGCGGTTACTACATTAGATAAGTAGTCCGTCTCTCGCCCATCACTACAACTTCCTTGTCATCAATAGTTCTTAAGGACATCCGCTTAGCAAAGACAATCTACATTTGCACGATACTTCACAAGCCGGTCCATGCCTAAGATTAGGTCGAATTCTCCGAATGGCAACTCTATTAAATCACCTAGAAGCCGTATCCCTTGAACTTCTAAAGGCACTTCCTTAAAAGTTTGTCTACAACTCATCGCTCATCCTAAAGGACTAAATGCATCATCTTCCTAAGTCTGATCTCGAAGTCACATGCAAAGTCCGGATACTTCACTAGCGATATAAGAGTGAGTTGACCTATATTTATCAAAGCAATAAAGGGTAACCCAAAAATCAGAAACGTACCTGTGATAACATCAGGTGCGTCACTGTCTTCTCTGCGACGAACTGCATACACCAAACCTGGCTGTCTCGCCTCAAAGCTACCACTGCCTCTGCCTGAAGTTTCGCGACCTCTGCTAGAACCATTACCCCTTCCACTTGGACCACGGCCCCTTATCGGTTGTTGTCCACCTCGGCTAGCCTGATTAGCACCCTGACTTGCTGGGCGGTTCTTCTCTGAGTTCATCGGGCAATCCTTGATCATATGGTCTTTAGATCCGCACTTGAAACATCTGCCGGTCTTTTTCCAACATTCTCTCGAGTGCATTTTTCCATATTGAGTACAAGTACGATTTTGTCCACACGTAGTAGTCTATTGACCTCGCGGTCCATCATTTCTTGGTTTCTTTTGGAAATTCTCGGATGACCCTGAAGACCCAAAGCTTCTCTTATTCTTACTCGAGCCTCTGTCCCAGTTCTGTCTCTCAGTCCATTTAGCCTTTTCAGCAATTCTTGCCATTTCCACTAAGATTGCAAAATCTCTTTCACAGTGCGGAGCAATCATCACTCGTAGCTCATCTCTAAGTCCATCTTCAAATCTGATGCACCGTTCATGATTCGTAGCCACTATCCCTCTAGCATATCGGCTAAGTCACAAAAATTCTGCTTCATATTCAGCTATCGACTTGTTTCCTTGGACCAAATTCATAAATGTCTTCCTCTGGGAGTCGATGTAGCTAGCTCCAACATATTTTCCTTGAATTTAATCTTAAAATACCCCAATCTAGTCGATCCACGTGGGTACTCTCTTTGATAGTGAGCCACCTTGGTAGGCTTCATCACGAGTAGTGAAATAGCACCTTTCAATTTCTCTTCATCGGTCAGATCTATATCGTCCATGATCCTCTCGACCGCCTCCAATCAATATTCAGCTACATTTGGAGCTACTCCGGATACTCCTCTGAAAACCTCGGCTCCATTCGATCTAAGTCTCTCACCATCGACTTTCGAGACCCATTTCGAACTAGCTTCTACTACATCGTTCCAAAACTTCATGAGACTTTGTGATCTGCGTCACCTCCTTCATTTTGTTCTTGAAATTCCACCCCAAACCGGTGGATGAGCTTCATTCTCGGAACCTTGACCAGATCGAATCTGGTTCCAAAGCGATCATTCTTCCTCTTCCATGTCATGACGATCACGCGTCCCTAGAACTCATGTCTACTACGCGTATTATCTATTTTTTTTAAAAAGTCTTATGTATTAGAGTCTTTTCACTTCTTATTAAAGGAAAGTTTTATAAACGGATATTCAAGAGTTTTTTCAGTAGTAGTACACAAACACCTAGGGTCCATGTCTCTAAAGTATAGTTTAAGCTTATCACCTTAAACTATCATACATATCACTTATCGATAAAGTACTTACCTGATGGATCTGGGCCGAGAACTCCGAGTGCCATGCTCTTATAAAGCCATTTAACTTAAGAAAACTTTTAAAAAAAAGTCATTTGGGCCAACTTTTGAAAACGTTGTGGGCTTCAAAACCCAAGGCAGAGAGTTTAAACTGAGCTCTGATACCAAGTTGAAACACCCCAAACCCGGCCCAAAAAGCCTAACCGGATTTGGTATGTTCCTCGAGTAAAACTTTAGCGAAATCTCGTTTTGTTCAAGAAAACTTGATGATTTTTTGTAAAAAAGCAGATTAGCTTAACATTTTAGGTTGAAAACAAATTTGTAAAGTAAAATTTATATCTTTTAAAAAAATATTTCTTGTAGGAGGAATTAATAGATTAAAAGAAAACCAAATTTAAGGAAATTCCTTTAAAACATATATATATATATATATGTTAATGAAAAAACATTTTGAATTATTATTTATCGAAAACCATTTAGTTATTTAATAGTATTTGTTCATGGCAAAATAAAAGTAAATCCAAACACAAAATTAAAGATAGTTTATAGTGGCCTTATTACATAAAATTGGCAAACCCATAATAAAGTCTAAAAATTAACTTAATAAGTTTAAGTAGGAAAATTTCTAAACTTCTTTATTTGAGCATTGGCCACCTCAAATCCTTGTGACCGATCCATCGCACTACTGAATCATCTGAAAAGTTTATCCCACAAAAGGGGTGAGTCATAAACTCAATGTATAACACATACATTAAAAAGCCCATTTGATTAAGCCTTTAAGCCTATTAATTACACATATGGCCATAGGCCCATTTAAGTCATATTTGGCCAAAAGCCCATTTTCATAACAAATCAAATAATAATCATTTATGATCACATGATTAGATACAAATAATGAAATGCAAACCCGGCCCACCTAAATATCCATCCGCTACACACCACCCGTACCAACCAACACACCGTGGGGATTACTAAATCGACCTTCCATCCGCTACACACCATTGAAGGCAGTTGCTGCAGTCAACATGCACATCGCCCTTATAATATTGTGGAAAAGCCACCAAACAAATGTGACCAAAGTCACTGGATTTCAAATATGTGACCGAAGTCACCAAATTTCAAATACGTGACCGAAGTCACCAGATTCACATATGTGACCGAAGTCACCGGATTTCAAATATGTGACCGAAGTCACCGGATTCAAATATGTGACCGAAGTCACCGGAAATGTGGTAAAACCACCAGAATACTTCCCCTTCATCAATAATACCCATATGCCCATGCACATACATATCAATAAATTTTCATGCTATTTACCCCACAAATCATAATATAGTCATACTTATCTCACATTTATGCATATAGCAAAATGAACAAAATATTGGGGTAAACATACCTGAATATCGTATACCACTGAATGGTATCCAAAATCACAATCATACACATGGTCATATAATCACGTTTAAATATATGTAAATCTATGAGATTTTTAATGTAAGGTTACACACCTTGTGACAGTGAGAACGATACCCCCTCGCTCGTCAACACCTAGTTAATTAACACACTTGGTTAGTATACACTATTACTAACAAAACTACACTTATGGATGATGGATCTAAATCCTTACCCTCGGATTCTCGAACAACAGTTATTTGTGGTTTTTCTCCGCTAGATGGATCAAAACCCGTTGATATTCCACCAACGTAAAGTGGTTCAGTTGTACGCACTACTTCAAATAATCGCTCCTCGTTAGCAGAGGGTCCACAACCCAGTGAAAAGTCTCTAATCGCTAATCTGACCTTCGTTTGAAGTTCGATGGTAAAGCAAGTACCTCCTCTCTTCCAAACACTCCGTCTTTGCCTTTTCTTACCTATCTTGTTAGTCTTAAATCGCCCTAAAATAACGTTGATTAGTGATCCATTCTAAAAGAATTGATATGATCGAAATTAAAAATCCTTACCTTGATGATCTCGAAAGATCACTTCTTAAAAGTTGGCTTCAACAAAGATTCTTGAAAATCTTTTCAAAGGATTCGGCCTAGGAGAGAAAAATAAAAGAATTTATGTTTTCTAAATCAACTATAGTAAAAAGATTAAAGAAAATAATTGACAAAACCTTACTTGATCACTTTAAATATTCGGCCTTGAATAAAAGAGTAGAGAAAAGAAAATGATGATTCGGTTTGAACAAAAAGAGAGAATTATTGTGCTTTGCTTATGGTGGTTTCGGTTGAGAATGAAGAAGAAAGAAGTATGAAAAGAGAAGGAAAGAGAGAAGGAAGAAAAGAGAAAGAGAAAGAGAGAGATTAAAAGAAGAAAATGATGATGGTGATGTTGTTTCTCAAAAAGAAAAGAGATTGGTTTTGGAACCTATCCACATTCGGCCAAGAGGAAGAAATTGAAGAAGAAAATAGTTCTTTGCAATTTGGTAGTTTCGGCTATGAGAGGGAAAAGAAAAGAAGAAAAATGTTTTCTAATCTTTGATGCTTATGACTAATGAAGACCACAATTTGAGAGAAAGGAATTTTAACCAAAATGGTCAAAATGAGAACCAAAACAAAGTAAAACTTTACCTAATGACAATAGCAAAATTCGGCTAGGAGGAGAGCTCTTGGAGAAAAATGGGTCAAAATGAGAGCCAAAACAAAGAGAAATTTTTACCTTAACTCAATGACAAATTCGACTAGAAGAGAAACTTTTGGAGAAATGTGAGAAGATGTACAAAAATGCAATAACTTTTGGCCAACAATCACTTCCTAACTCAAGTCAAAATCGGCCAACTTGAAAGCCAACACAATCCCCCTTTTTCCTCCACAATTCTTCCCCATCAACTCCATAATTTCCAACACAATTAAACCACTCCCTTAGCCCCTTATGCCGTCTAGGTTCATGGTCAATGACCATGAACAAACTCCCAAAACATTGCCCAATATCATGCCTTTTGCCCCCCTTTCTTACCATCTTCTTATGATTCCATACCATAAGTTCCTAGCTTGCCTTTTTCATATGGTCAAATGGCCAAAAATAAAAGAATACTCATCCACTCTAGAACATTCTTGGCCGACACTATAGGGAAGGAAACATAAAAACTAAAATTTTTCCCATTTGCTAGCTAGGGGATTCGAACCTCTCCCCTCAAGCACTAATCCATGCATCCAAACCACTTTGCCAATTACTCATCTTATGCTTAAAACCTCTTGTCATTAATTCTTAAGGCCTAACTTGATTAGCTCTCTCTTAATTATTAGAAATTAAAAGTTTCACTAAGCATTCACTTAATTAATGAAGCTCAAATAACTTCCAAAATACACTCAATAATAATTAAGCATGCAACATTAATCAATTAAGTAAGATGCATAACCCCTAATTATTAGGATGTTACACCTGATTACAGTAAGCACTATACTTTCCTGATCGTCAACACCTAAAAATATTTTAACGCTGGATTAGATCATTAACACTTATAATAAATCCATTCTAAGATGAGCGGTCTAGATTTTTACCCTCGAAATCTTGAATAACTACTATTTACTGGTTCTCTCCGGATGACGGTTCCCAACTCGTTGGAAAACCCCGAACAGCTAATGGCTCAGAACTGCGAATAACCTGGAATAATTGATTTTCACCGGATGAAGGTCCCCAACCCGGTGGAAAATCCGGATCGTCGACACGGCCCTTCGTTTGAATCTAGAGGGGATCACGAATCCGCTCCTTTTCCTATCACTAAACACCACTCCTTTTGAGTCGAACTTGTTTGCCTCCATTGACAAAAGAATATTAGTGCAAACTAATATTTCGTAATTAAAAACGATTGGTCTTATGAGCAAAGTCAGCTTACCACAAAATCCTTACGATCACAAAATGAAAATCAAGTAATAGAGTCCCTATGATAAAAATCGATTAATAAACCCTATCTTTAACAAAATAAAAAGTAATATGGTATCCTTACATTAAAATTTTTGGACCGATTCCTAGCGGTAACACGATGATTTTGGACACTCCAAGCTTCGACCTTCCACTACGTTTCTATGATAGAGAAAAAGAGATTTGAGTAAGATATGGTATGATGACAATTTCGATCCAAAAAGGCCATCCCACAACAAAGTATAGATTCCACACAATGGATAGGGTGAAATAAAAATACCAAAATGTTGTAACGAGACACTTACCAATTGATCAAAGTGAGAGTAGAAAAATGATTGAGAAGGGTATCATTGTGATCAATTGAGTTTTCTTCGAGTTATTTCCCTATTCATTCTTTTTGTATTTGTCTTTAGCTTAGAAATTGTTAAACTAGATTAAATCAACCAATCACTCCATATTTTAGGCTAAATAATAAAAAGAAAGTAAGTATTAGTACTTTTAGTTCCTTTGGGTTCGATAATCCGGTCTTGCCTAAGCTAAACTAGATTAAATCAACCAATCACTCTATTTTTATTACGTTAACCACTATTTTTATTATTTTAGTTCTTTTGCTAATTTTATTTCCTCCTTTTTCCTAGAAGGTACCTCTAGTTTATGACTAGAAGGAACCCGACAGGACCTTTAGAATATGATAGTGAAATTGAAGCTACGGCTCAAAGGAATCGTAGAGAAATTAGGCGAGCCCTAAATTACACAGAAGAAGAGCGAGAAGATAGATCCAATCCTACTGAAGGGATGGACGAGAATAATCCACCATGGGATATGGAAGAAAATAATGCTCCGCGTACTATGTATGATTATGCTAAACCTCATTTAACAGGAGCTGAATCTAGTATTGTTAGGCCTGCTATAGCCGCTAATAATTTTGAATTAAAGCCTAACACAATATAAATGATTCAACAATTTGTTCAATTTGATGGTTTGCAGGACGAAGACCCAAACACTCATATAGCTAATTTTTTAGAATTCTATGATACTTTCAAAATAAATGGCGTTTCTGATGATGCCATTCGTCTTCGGTTATTCCCCTTTCATTAAGGAATAAATCCAAATAGTGGTTGAACTTGTTACCACGAGGGTCAATCACTACAGACAAATGACCGAAAATTTTTTATTAAAATATTTTCCACCGGCCAAGACGGCCAAATTATGGAATGATATTTCTTCTTTTGTGTAGATGGATTTAGAGATATTATACGATGCATGGGATAGATACAAGGATCTCTTAAGGAGATGTCCACACCACGGATGTAACATCCCAAACCCGGTCAATACGCCATGACCGAATCTGGCATGCCATAGAGGAAAACATTTTGAAGAAAATCGGGATAACGATTAATTTTAGAAACATAAGTGCATGATTAGTTAAAAATCGATAATTTACTTTGAAATTCCGTAAATAAATCTTTAAAACTTAGTTGCAGATCCATAGATTAGAAAATCCTTTATAAATTTTATAAAAGAAACTCAAGCGATTAGTTGAAAACCGTTGCTAATTGAAATTTGCAAACTTAAGTTTTGGAAAAGCGTATGAGTTATCAAAACACTTAAGTTGTTAATTATTATCAAATGATCTATATTACCCGATGGTAACGTTTTGAAAACCATTGCATTTGTAGTTTAGAAAACTTTATGCTCAAATTATTATATCAATCATGTAATTTATAAGCCATATTTAAAACAAGTCCAAAGCATATAAATAATCCAAAAACATAATTAAAGAGGCCTTATTACAAATCCAAATAAAGATGTTAACCAAATTTAAAATAAAATAAAGTACCCAAAATGAAGTTCATGTAAAACCAAATTTTATTGCATGGCCTCCTTGAGTTCATCCGGCTCCTCCTCCGCGATCTAAGAATCACTTGAAAAGATAAAGGAGAAGGTGAGTCACCAAGACTCAGTGCATAAATCCTTCCCCCGATTAATGCAACATTCTTACACAATTCATAACCAAGCAATATATATATATAATGCACCCAACCTAGCCATCCATAACTCCTTTTCTACCACTGGTGGTGCCAAACCACTGGTGACCCAAAGTCACGATATCCAATAATGTGATGCCAAATCACTGCTGACCCAAAGTCACAAATAATCAAGTTGTGGGGCCAACCCACGTGTGATACCAAATCACTGGCGACAATCCCAATACATCAAATGTGGGGCCAACCCACGGTGGTACTAAGCCACTGGGACGAGTCGCTATGAGGTGCCAAACCTCTGGTGTCCCAAAGACACGAAATAACTGTGGTACCAAACCACTGGAGGTGCCAAACCTCTAGTGTCCCAAAGACACGGATATCAAATCCTTCCCCCTCCTCTCAAATCACCCAAACCAATGTTTTACAAGAGTAAATCATGCCATCATGCTTTGATATGATCATATAACCATTATATATATATATATATCTTAAATCATGATATTAATCAACATATAACAACATTATATCGAAACGAACTTACCCGAGTCCTTGTTCATACCCATCAAGGTATCTTATCAAAATCTCACAGTTTTCGTCTTTAATAACATGATTAGTATATTTATAAATATATATATATTACTGAGTTATAAAGTGTGTAAGGTACACACTTGATAATAGTGAAATAACTAAATTTCGAAGACCCGATCTACCACACTAGATTTCCTTGCCCTACATTCGGTCAATACTTAGATCATTACCATAGACCATTCGGCCAACAACAAGCCTTATTCACCATAGCCTTCGGCTTTACATCCATTTAAGGAATAAAGAACCAACATAAACCTTACCACTTAACTTACCAAAATCGATTGCTTCCAAAATCCGAAGAGCCTAAAAGAAATAAGTTCCTATGGTTAGAATCTTACTATCACATACCCAAAATTTGGCTTTTACCCTCATGAGAATCAATAGAGAAAATAGAAAAGAAATTCGGCCAAGACACTTACCTATCTTCCAAAACCGATTGAAGAAAACCAAAATGAAGACCTACCCTTGATGATATTCGGCCAAGACAATTCAAGAAGGAAATAGGGAGTTTCGGCTATGGTTTTGAAAGAAGAAAGCAAATTGATATGTGGATAAAAGAAATGAAGTATGTGAGTGGCAAAGAAAATCAAAATGAGAGAGAGAGAGGATTCGGCTTTAGCAAACAATGGAAGAAAAGAAAAGAGAATTGGGGAAGAAAAAGGTTCGGCCAAAAAGAAAGGAAAAGAAAGATATTGTTTTGAACAAATAAGAGGAGAAAGAAAAAGAGAGATGTGAGAAAGAGATTAGGCCAAACACCTTGTTTGCCGAAAAAGAGAAGAGCATAAAGTGCTAAATGTGGTTTCAGTTTCAAAAGAGAAATGAGAGAAAGAGCTTAGAATTTGGTTCAAACAGAAATGAGAGCTAAAACAAAAACAAAATTGCACCTAATGTCCAAGGTACATTCGGCTAAGGAGGAAAATTTTGGAGAGGAAAAGAAAATGCAAAAGATGCACCAAATGCTAAAATTGGCCAACTAATCCCCCCCAACTTCCTATCAACAATCGGCCAACCCCCCTAGACACCCATACCGTTCACATTCATGGACTAATGGCCATGGAAGAGTTTCTAAAACAACTCTCCATCATTCAAGCCCCTTGTCCCTCCATCCATCCTTAAAACTTAAGATTCTTATCCCAAAATTCAAGCTTTCCTAATTTACTATTCAACTTTCCATAAAAATTGAAAGTCCAACCTACCATACTTAGAGCTTGGCCGACACTTAATGCAAAGGTGCATAAAAATAAAGTCTTCCAAATGCAACCCATGCTACTCAAACCTCTTCCCTCAAGCAACCCTTCATGCATCATACCACCTTGCCACTAACTCCTCATGTGCTAGAATTTAACACTTAAATTAACTTAAGTGTCAGGTTCACCTAATCCACTTCACTAAATTTTCAATACTAAGAATTATTCTAGCTTAGCTAATAATTCCAAGCCTTCACAAAACTACACTAAGCACACAATAAAAATCATACTTGAACTAACACAATTAACAAGATGATACTCAAATTTTTGGATGTTACAATTCTACCCCCTTAAAAAAATTTCGTCCTCGAAATTACCTGATCAAAAGAGTTGAGTGTACTGTTGTCTCATCACATCCTTCGATTCCCACGTAGCTTCTTCCATGCCATGATTTTGCCATAGTACCTTCACTAATGGAACTGACTTCCTGTGTAACACTTTCACATCTCGATCTAGAATCTGCACTGGTTCTTCTCCTATCGTCAGATCTGGACTCTACTCTATTTCCTCTACTGCCACAACATACGATGGATCAGAACGATAGCGTCTAAGCATGGAGACATGGAACACATCGTGTATCTGACTTAGTTCTGCTGGCAACTCGAGCTGATAGGCTGCTGGTCCCACTCATTTCAACACCTTATACGGCCCAATAAACCTTGGACTTAACTTACCTTTTCTCCCAAATCTTAACACTTTCTTCCATGGCGAGACCTTCAGAAAGACTTTGTCGCCCACGGCAAACTCTATATCCCTCCGCTTGAGATCAGCATAAGACTTCTGCCTGTCCGAAGCTTCCTTCAAATGAGCCTGAATCATCTTAACCTTATCCTCAGTCTCTGCAACCAACTCGGGTCCTAACATCTGACGCTCACCCAACTCTGTCCAGCATGTAGGTGTGCGACACCTCCTACCATACAACGCCTCATATGGTGCCATCTTAATGCTTGCCTGATAACTATTGTTGTACGCGAACTCAGCTAATGGTAAAAACTCTTCCCAGCTGCCTCTGAAGTCCAAAACACAACCTCTCAACATATCCTCTAAAATTTGTATAACTCTTTCCGACTGCCCGTCAGACTGTGGATGAAATGCGGTACTGAAATCCAATCGCGTACCCAAAGCTTGATGTAACGCTCTCCAAAACCTCGACGTAAATGTAGGATCTCTGTCCGAGATGATCGACACTGGTACACCGTGCAACCTCACTATCTCCGCCACATACAACTTAACTAACTTATGAAGCGAGTAATCCACCCTTACGAGAATGAAATGAGCTGTCTTAGTCAAACGATCCACAATCACCCAAACTGAATCATTCTTACTAGGCGTAAGAGGTAATCCACTGACAAAGTCCATAGTGATCCTTTCCTACTTCCACTGTGGAATCTTTACCGGCTGAAGTAACCCAGACGATAACTGATGCTCAGCTTTGACCTGCTGACACGTCAGACATTTACTCACAAACTCAGTTACCTCCCGCTTCAGACTTGGCCACCAAAATTGCTCTCTTAAATCCCGATACATCTTACTACCTCTAGGATGCATAGCGTATGGGCTGCTATGTGCGTCCCGAAGAATCCTTTGCCTCAACTCAACATCCTTTGGCATACAAGCTCTCCCTTGAAAACACAACACTCCATCACTGGACAAACTATAATCCTCTAAACCACCATTCTGAACCTGCAACCTCCGATCATTCAAACCATCATCTTCTAACTGTTTCTTCTTGATCTGCTCTAACCAAGTCGGCTTGACTTGTAATTCTGCCAAAAGACTCCCATCGTCGTATAAACTAAGACGAGCAAACATCGATCTTAAGTCTGATACAACCTTACGGCTCAACACGTCTGCCACCACATTAGCCTTGCCCGGATGATACTCAATCGAACAGTCATAGTTCTTCAATAACTCAACCCATCTGTGCTGCCTCAAATTCAAATCATTCTGAGTCAAAGATACTTTAGACTCTTGTGATCAGTGTAGACTATCGACTTCTCTCTGTACAAATAGTGTCTCCATATCTTTAAAGCGAAAACCACTGAAGCTAATTCCAAGTCATGCATCGGATAATTAACTTTATGTGGTCTCAACTGTCGAGATGTATAAGCCACTACCTTCCCTTCCTGCATCAGTACACATCCCAAACCAGTATGTGATGCATCACAGTAAATCGTGAATTCCTTACCGCTTCAGTAAATCAAAACCGAGCTTGATGAATCTTCTTCAACTTGTCGAAACTTTCTTGTTGCTTCTCAGTCCACACAAATGGAACTCCTTTCCTCAATAACTTGGTCATAGGTGCTGCGATCAAAGAAAATCCCTCTACAAATCTTCGGTAATACCCCGCCAGACCTAGAAAACTCTGAATCTCAGCCACTGACTTAGGAGGCTTCCAATCCAACACTATTTTGATCTTTCGAGGATCCACTCTAATCCCCTCAGCTAATACTACGTGACCCAAGAAAGTCACCTCCCTAAGCCAGAACTCGCACTTACTAAATTTAGCATAAAGCTGCTTTTCCCTCAGAATCTGCAGTACTACTCGCAAATATGCATCATGCTCCTCCTCTGACTTTGAGTATACCAAAATATCGTCTATAAATACTACAACAAACTGATCCAAAAACTGCTGAAATACTCAATTCATCATGTCCATGAATGTTGCTGTCAGCGCGTTAGTCAAGCCAAACGGCATTACCAGAAACTCGTAGTGCCCATACTAGTGCGAAATGGCGTCTTATGGATATCAGCCTCTTTCACCTTTAGCTAATGATATCCAGACGTTAAATCAATCTTGGAGAAAATCGCTGCCCCTTTAAGCTGATCAAACAAGTCATCTATCCTCGGCAATGGATACTTGTTTTTGATCGTCAGCTTATTCAATTGGCGGTAGTCTATACACATCCGCATCGTACCATCCTTCTTCTTGACAAAAAATACCGGCGCTCCCCAAGGTGAAACACTTGGTCGGATAAAACCTCGATCCAACAACTCCTGAATCTGAGCCTTTAATTCCACTAATTCCTTCGGTGCCATCCTATATGGAGCGATAGACATTGGCACAATTTTGGGTAACAGATCTATACCAAATTCAACTTCACGATCCGGTGGCAGTCCCGAAAGTTCTTCTGGAAATACGTCAGCATATTCCTTAACTGTTCGAACATTCCCTATAGTAGACTCCTTAGCCTCCAATGCACACACATGAACCACAAATGCCTCACAGCCCTTCCTGACCATCTTCTCAGCTTTCAACATAGATACCATGTTGGATAGATAATCTCTTCTATTACCTATCATAACCACCTCTTCACCCTCAGCTGTCTTCAAAACCATGCGCTTAGCAGCGTAATCCAAACTTGCCTGGTACTTAACCAACCAGTCCATCCCAAGAATCAGATCGAACTCCCCAAATGGTAGTTCCATCGGATCGACTACAAACACTACCCCTTGGAGTTCTAGGGTACTTCCCTATCTGACTTATTTACTTCAACAGAGTGACCTAGAGGGCTAAATCTTGTCATCCTCCTAAGTAGTCTCGAGTCTAAGTTCATGGTCTCTACTATGTTACTAGCAACATACTGAATCGTCGAACCCACATCTATCAAAGTAATATGGTGCACCAAAGATTAAGAACGTCGGTTATGACGTCGGTGCATCGCCTCTTCACGACATTTCATTTGCATACACCAAACCAGGTTGTTTTGCCTCGGTGTTGTCTGCACCTCGCCCGATGCTCCATGACCTCGACTAGAACCATTACCTCCTCTACCATTACCACGACCTCTCTGCGGTGGCGGTCCCTCTTTCTAAGCCGAACACGACCTTGACCTCGACCGATTCTGGCTAGCTTACATGGGCGGTCCCTCACACGATGATCCAGCGAGCCACGCTCAAAACATCCTTTCCCTCCGGTCAAACATTCGCCCCAATGATATTTCCCACATCGATTACATTGTGCTGGTCCCTGATTAGCAATAACAGGCCTCCCAGACTGATTCGGCCCATTCTGCCTAGCCCTCTTACGAGAATTACCGGTGACCGGATGATCCAAAACCTCTCTTATGTTTATTCACATCGTGACTCGCCTTACTGATTCCTTTATCCTTGACTATCTTAGTCTTTTCGACTAGCGCGACAAACTCTCACTCGATGTGGAGCAATCAGTGATCTCGGCTCATCCCTCAATTCATCTTCGAACCGAACACATCGCTCGCGCTCCAAAGCCACAATACCTCCAGCATACCGGCTCAATCTTAAAAATTTTGCCTCATACTCTGATATGGACTTACTCCCCTGAACCAAACTCAGAAATGCCTTACATTGTGTATCAATGTAACTAGACCCAATATATTTCTTCTGATACTCTACCTTAAAATAATCCCAAGTGAGATCCTCCGCCGTAGCACTATTCCTCACCGTGAGCCACCATTGATATGACTCATCCCGAAGAAGCGACACTATCCCTTTCAGCTTTTCTTCAGCATTCAGATCCAAGTCATCCATGATTCGCTCCGTCGCCTCTAACCAATATTCGACCGTACAGGGAGCTACACCCGAAACACCTCGAAATACCTCAGCTCTATTAGCTCGGAGTCGCTCAGGTACAGATTTTTGAGCTCCCGCGCCTCCACCTATTCCAGCTACTCTCTCAAGAACTCATGACATTGCTTGAGACAACTGCGTCGTCCCCGTTTGATCTTGAAACTCACCACCTACACGGTAGGTGGAGGTCTGGTATCTCATTTTTTGACCCCTGACCAGACCTCACTAGCTCAGACACAGCTATCCTACCTCGACCGCGTCCACGTATAACACGACCCGACCTCGAGTACTCATGTCTAAAGTCTCGACTTATCTGATTTAAAAGTTTTATGCATTAGTCATAATTCCACTATCTTTAAAACACAATTTTATGAATAATTTTCATAAGAGGTTGTTTCGCGAGTACATTCAACCTATAGTTTTGAGTCTCTAGAGTAGTTCCTACTACTATATAATCATACCATCATCATTATATCATCAAAATCATCAGTTTGAAGTACTTACCCGAGCGGATCGGTGCTGAAAACTCGGTGCCATGCCTTTCAAATCATATAATTTTAAACAAAAACATTTTAAAACCATACTTTAAATCATTTTGGGCCTCGGGCCCACAATCGAACCTTTGAACTTGGCTCGATACCAATTTGTAACACCCTAAACCGGTTAATACGCCATGACCGAATCTGGCATGCCACAGAGGAAAACATTTTGAAGAAAATCGAGATAACGATTAATTTTAGAAACATAAGTGCATGATTAGTTAAAAATCGATAATTTACTTTGAAATTTCGTAAATAAATCTTTAAAACTTAGTTACAGATCCATAAATTAGAAAATCTTTTATAAATTTTATAAAAGAAACTCAAGCGATTAGTTGAAAACCGTTGCTAATTGAAATTTGCAAACTTAAGTTTTGGAAAAACGTATGAGTTATCAAAAACACTTAAGTTGTTAATTATTATCAAATGATCTATATTACCCGATGGTAACATTTTGAAAACCATTGCGTATGTAGTTTAGAAAACCTTATGCTCAAACTATTATATCAATCATGTAATTTATAAGCCATATTTAAAACAAGTCCAAAGCATATAAATAATCCAAAAACATAATTAAAGAGGCCTTATTACAAATCCAAATAAAGATGTTAACCAAATTTAAAATAAAATAAAGTACCCAAAACGAAGTTCATGTAAAACCGAATTTTATTGCATGGCCTCCTTGAGTTCATCCGGTTCCTCCTCCGCGATCTAAGAATCACCTGAAAAGATAAATGAGAAGGTGAGTCACCAAGACTCAGTGCATAAATCCTTCCCCCGATTAATGCAACATACTTACACAATTCATAACCAAGCAATATATATATATAATGCACCCAACCTAGCCATCCATAACTCCTTTTCTACCCGTGTGGTGCCAAACCTTTGGTGACCCAAAGTCACGATATCCAATAATGTGATACCAAATCACACCCAAAGTCACAATAATCAAGTTGTGGGGCCAACCCACGTGTGATACCAAAAGCCTACAATCCCAATACATCAAATGTGGGGCCAACCCATGGTGGTACTAACCCTTTGGGACGAGTCGCTATGAGGGCGACGGTGTCCCAACGACACGACATAATGTGGTACCAAACCACTAGAGGTGCCAAACCTCTGGTGTCCCAAAGACACGGATATCAAATCCTTCCCCCTCCTCTCAAATCACCCAAACCAATGTTTTACAAGAGTAAATCATGCCATCATACTTTGATATGATCATATAACCATTATATATATATATATATCTTAAATCATGATATTAATCAACATATAACAACATCATATCGAAACGGACTTACCCGAGTCCTTGTTCATACCCATCAAGGTATCTTATCAAAATCTCACAGTTTTCGTCTTTAATAACATGATTAGTATATTTATAAATATATATTACTGAGTTATAAAGTGTGTAAGGTACACACCTGATAATAGCGAAATCACTAAATTCTGAAGACCCGATCTACCACACTAGATTTCCTTGCCCTACATTCGATTAATACTTAGATCATTACCATAGACCATTCGACCAACAACAAGCCTTATTCACCATAGCCTTTGTCTTTACATCCATTTAAAGAATAAAGAACCAACATAAACCTTACCACTTGACTTACCAAAATAGATTGCTTCCAAAATCTGAAGAGCCTTAAAGAAATAAGTTCCTATGGTTAGAATCTTACTATCACATACCCAAAATTTGGCTTTTGCCCTCATGAGAATCAATAGAGAAAATAGAAAAGAAATTCGGCCAATACACTTACCTATCTTCCAAAATTGATTGAAGAAAACCAATATGAAGACCTACCCTTGATGATATTCGGCCAAGACAATTCAAGAAGGAAATGGGGAGTTTTGGCTATGGTTTTGAAAGAAGAAAGCAAATTGATATGTGGATAAAAGAAATAAAGTATGTGAGTGGCAAAGAAAATCAAAATGAGAGAGAAAGGATTCGGCTTTAGGAAACAATGGAAGAAAAGAAAAGAGAATTGGGGAAGAAAAAGGTTCGGCCAAAAAGAAAGGAAAAGAAAGATATTGTTTTGAACAAATAAGAGGAGAAAAAAAAAGAGATGTGAGAAAGAGATTCGGCCAAACACCTTGTTTTAGAAAAAGAGAAAAACATAAAGTGCTAAATGTGGTTTCGGTTTCAAAAGAGAAATGAGAGAAAGAGCTTAGAATTTGGTTCAAACAAAATGAGAGCTAAATCAAAACAAAATTGCACCTAATGTCCAAGGTACATTAAACTAAGGAGGAAAATTTTGGAGAGGAAAAGAAAATGCAAAAGATGCACCAAATGCTAAAATTGGCCAACTAATCCCCCCCAACTTCCTATCAACAATCGGCCAACCCCCCTAGACACCCATACCGTCCACATTCATGGACTAATGGCCATGGAAGAGTTTCTAAAACAACTCTCCATCATTCAAGCCCCTTGTCCCTCCATCATTCCTTAAAACTTAAGATTCTTATCCCAAAATTCAAGCTTTCCTAATTACTATTCAACTTGCCATAAAAATTGAAAGTCCAACCTACCATACTTAGAGCTTGGCCGACACTTAATGCAAAGGTGCATAAAAATAAAGTCTTCCAAATGCAACCCATGCTACTCGAACCTCTTCCCTCAAGCAACCCTTCATGCATCATAACCACCTTGCCACTAACTCCTCATGTTGTAGAATTTAACACTTAAATTAACTTGAGTGTCAGGTTCACCTAATCCACTTCACTAAATTTTCAATACTAAGAATTATTCTAGCTTAGCTAATAATTCCAAGCCTTCACAAAACTACACTAAGCACACAATAAAAATCATACTTGAACTAACACAATTAACAAGATGGTACTCAAATTTTTGGATGTTACAACGGATTACCTTTGTGGCTTCAATCCAAACTTTTTACAACAGTGTAAATCCCTCAACAAGGTAATTAATTGATTCAATGCGGTGGAACTTTAAATAATAAAACTTCTGAAGCTACCTACGAGTTCATTGAAGAGATGTCTCTGAATAACTATCAGTGGCAAGTTACAAGGACAAAACCGACAAAATTAGCCTGAGTTTACAACCTTGATGTAGTGACCATGTTGTCAAATCAGGTAGAGTTGATGAATAAAAAGCTTGACAGTTTATGTTCCTCGCAGATACACCCAGTCATGCAGTGCAACGCAAGTGGAATTGTAGTGAATCCTGAGTACCCACCCTACCAACTGGATGCAGAAATCAAACAGACAAACTATATAGGTAATAATTTCAGATCCAATAACAATCCTTATATTAACACTTACAATCCAGGTTGGAGGAACCACCCAAATTTTTCATGGGGAGGCTAAGGAAATCAAAGACAACAACCTCCTCAAAACTTCCAAAATCAGCCATATCCACAAGATAAAAAGCCAAGCCTCAAAGAGATGCTTACAAAATTTATGGCAAACACAGAAACTCGGTTCCAAGAAACTGAGAAAACAATTAAAAGTAACAAGAATCGAATGGGGGAACTTACAAAGTTGGTAAAGGAAGCAACTAATGTAGTCGAACAACTTGCAAAGCTACTGTCAGAAAAACTACAAGGACGTCTACCAAGTAACACGTAGATCAACCCAAAGGAGCAAATTCAAGCCATCTCAGCTAATGACAGTAAAGGGTTAGAGGAACCTATTTCAATATAAGAAAATAAGGTAGACAAAGGTAAGGTAGAGGTAACACAAGAAAATCCAAAACCAGTAATCAAGGAGTACCAACCTCGCATACCTGATCCCAAGCGATAAAAAGAGATGATTAAGAAGAATAGTTTGGTAAGTTTCTTAAACTCTTAAAGAAATTACATATTAACTTACCCCTTCTTGAAGCTCTTCTTCAGATGCTAGACTCGAGGAAATTCTTAAAATAGCTCTTGACTAACAAACGCAAATTAGACAAAGAGCACTACGTGGAATTAACGTAACATGCTCAATAATGTTACAGAATAGACTACCACGAAAGCTAAAAGATCCAAGGAGTTTTACAATTCCATGTTTAATTGGTAGTTTAGCTATTGATAACGTGTTAGCTGATTTAGGGGAAAGCATAAATGTCATGCCTTATACATTATTTAAACGACTAGGTCTAGGGAAGCCCAAACAAACTGGGATGAGTATACAATTAGCTAATAAAACTATTAGAATTCCTAAGGGCATTATCGAAGATGTTCTTGTCAAAATCGATAAATTTGTTTTCCTAGTAGATTTTGTTGTTTTAAATATGGATGAGGATAATACAATCCCCTTAATTTTAGGAAGACCTTTTCTAGCAACTGCCAAGACTAAAATTGATGTTGCCATAGGAGAACTCATACTTTGTGTAGGTGATGAAACAATCCCCTTAATTTTAGGAAGACCTTAATTTTAAGCTCGTTTCTTGTTCTTTTCGTCCTCAGGTGCTTTCCTGAGTAAAAACATGAAAAGAAAGGATTATGAGCACCTTTTACATAAAACAAGGGCTAAATCATCCAAAAGCATACTAAATGTGGGTCTAAAATATGATGCTTTTACGGTTTATCAAATACCCCTACACTTAAGCTTTTGCTTGTCCTCAAGCAAAATTCTCAACTTACAATTAAAACGAACTTTCCATAATTCACAATTTCTATCAACAATGCCTCATCATAATTCACAGATAATTCATACATGGATAATTTAACTCAAAGACTCTTAAAGATTTAAACAATTCTAAGTCATATATTTTGTAGCACGGAAACATAGGTGTCTATCCTTATCAAAATAATTACCTTTAATTCAAAATCGACAATGATTGAAGGTTTCATTAAAGATTCACTCAAATCACTTGAAGTGTTTAAGTTTCAAGAAAAGCACTCATAAGTCGAACCTGAAAAGTTAATCCCATAGGCTTGCCTGAAAATCAAATCTCCATCACTATAATATGAAATGATACACAAATCAAAAGGTCTTGTAACAGGGTTGTAACGGTGCTTAGGTTAAAGGTGTGGATAAAGGCTGAATTAGAAGGTTTGAAATCGAGATTGCCCTGACCAATTACCTCACAAGAATAATGAACTAGAAGATAAATGATTGCTTTGAAACTAGTAATACTACTATTGATAATACTTTTAATACGAGCTCTTCTTCAACAATTGGAATTTAAACACATAAGTTCCTTTAATCATATACTAAAGCTTGAATATACATTGGTTTTTTTTTTTAAGAACAAACTAAAGTAAATATATAATAAAGAAAGAACTTTATCAACTGAAATAAACTAATTTGGTAAATGATCAAATCAATTCTCGATAGAAGGGTAGTAAAAAAGAATGGTGATAACAAATACAAAGGGTTTTGGGTTAATATTAAGTGGGTAATTCAATAAAACAAGGTTGTTAGGATCAAATAAGTTCACTAAGGGTTAATTTGTGAAGGTAGGCTTTTTAGTGGAGTGAATGGGTTAAAACCTAGGTGTCTTTATCATCTCAGTATATCAAATCATTAATGTGGTCTCGATATGAATAATCTAGGCAAGTTCTAGAATAACAATTCAGTGTTGACACACTCATAATCAATAAAGTGAGCACGAAAAAGAATATATGCTCTATAAGGCTCAAATCTCACAAAAGTTATGGGTATTTGACATCAATCCTGTAAATTTCAAACTTCAAGGTAATATTCAAATTCAGTTCAACAACCTAAATTTTTTTTTTTTTTGATTCTTGAAAAATAGACTTATCATGCTTGATTGTCTAGTATTTTTCATATATAAATCATCAATGCACAATTATCAATGACTTATTTAAGAGCTTATCAATAAAAATCATAAATCATTAAAAGTTTCACCTTAATTGATAATATGAAAAACTTACTTAAGAACAAGACTAAAATTTAGGATTTGAGAAAAATGCAAAAAGTCGGGTAATTTTACCCCCACACTTAAGATGTACATTGCCCTCAATGTACAAAGATAGATAACCAATAATGTAATCAAAAGAGAAGGGGAGAGTTAACACTTCCTGAATTTTGGATGACTTTGGGAGTTGGCCGAGGTTGTGGTGAACGGTGGGTGGAGGAGGCGGTGGTGGCATTTTCTATGGGCCTGGTGGGGTGTCTAGCAATGAGCTTTGTACTAGATAAAGAAATTGGGTAGCTTGCAAAGATATAGCTAAGAAATCTAAAGAAACATTAATAATATACTAATTCTATAATTAAAGATAGAGGAAATAAAGAGAAGGAGACTAAGAAGAAAACTACAATTCAAAGAAAAGACTAATGGACTAATGAATCCTTATTGTTGGATGGTTCGCGAGGTGGGTGTGACTTCTAAGGCGGTGGTGCGTGATTCCCAAGTAGCCTTTAAAACCTAAAACCAAGAATCTAAAAGAATTTAAAATATATTAAGCAGAAGAGATTTATAGATAAGTAGGATAAAGGGGAAAATAAACATAAAGAATAATTTAAATGGTCGAAAAGACCCTTGGCTTGGTGTTTGAATGAAGCGGCCGGCATGAACTTATGTGTTGGGGTCTCCTTTAAGGAGACAATGCTTGCCTTCTTACGCTTCTTCGACATGATTCTAGTGTAGCTCAAGAGTTTGGACACTTTTTTTAAAGAAAAAAAGAAAAAAGAAGGAAGAAGAATGAGGGGGTAAGGAGAAGGGTTGTGGGGTTTAAATAAGGTCTCAAATCTGGCACGTTCCTATGCCCATGGACTGAGGGTGTGTTGAATTACACGATCGCATCGCACGGCCATGTGTTTAGGCGTGTTTGCTCACCCACGCCTATTTTTTAGGTGCGATGCTTGTTCTTGAAAAGGTAGTGTGTTGGCACAGTTGGGTAGCATAGGCGTGTTTGTCCCGTGTCTGATAAGTCAATGGCTTTACATGGTTGTGGAGCATGGCCGGGCCAATTTACTAGTGCCCGTTGGGGGAGTGGTTGGATCCGTGACATCGTGGGGTGGTTGGGATTGATTCACACGGCTTCTGTTTTGTTGGTATAGTGGTTCTAGTGGTCCACACGGTCATGGACACGGCCGTGTATAAGGCCGTGTGGCCTTGAAGTTCTGCACTTCCAATTAGTTTAAAAGGAAAGAAAGAAGGAAGGGAAAGAAACTGAAAATAAATTTGAAAGTAAATAGTGTTAGTACTCGGGTTGCCTCCCGAGAAGCGCTCATTAATATTCTTAAGCTGGACTTTCCTCGAATTAGAAAAATTAGAGAGGTTTAAAGGTTTGAATATCTTCCCTCTTGCTTAAAATTTTATTTTCTTGATAAGGTTCAAGTTGAGAAGCGTTTACCTTAAAAGTGTCGAATGTTTGATTTCTTACCTCTACTGTTCCATGAGGGAAGATATCGTGTACCTTAAGAGGAATTTCCTTGTTTACGTTCAGGTTTGTTGTGATGATGTGAGGATCGGCTTTGTCGAGTAGCATCTAATCTCCTATTTTAAAGTGATTTGGTGTTCCTACGAGTTCTTCTGGTTGTTCTTCTGGTGTCACTTTGTGTGGGTCCAGTTGTTCTTTGACTTGTGTCCTCTGCTCTTCTAAATTGTCGATCCTAAGGTCTTGTTCCTTGTGTGATTCCTCTTGTCGCTTTGGGAACTATGAGTTGACTCAGGGTTGTGCCTTTGTGCTGTTTCCTGCTATAGAATTGATGATGTTTATGAGATGTGCCATTGATAAAATGGTGAGCTTTGTGATGAGTTTAGGTGTTAAATGAAAGATATGTGTTAAATGAACATGTTTTGTTCTTGAGTTTTTGATGAATTTAGCTAATTAGGGATAAATTGTGAAAATAGTATATTGAGGGATTAAATTGTGAATTTGATGAAATGTTTGGACTTATATGAGATACATGAGCATTCGACTAAGCATGGATATATGGTGATCTTGTATATTTGATGTTTTGTGAAAAATGGACTAAATTGATACAATGTGCAAATGTGAGGGTTAAGTTGCATATAGCCCTAAATGTATGTTTTTGCATTGAATCGATTAATTTGATAAATGTAAGGGTTATATTTGAATATGTATAAATCAAGAACCGAAGAAAACGGACTTAGATCGTGAGAAAGCGAAAGTAGTCGAATAACCGAGTCCGAACAAATATTCGAATCTAAGATAAGTCGATATACAAATAAATGTATTTGGATTGAATTATGTATGTTCATATGACTATTGATAATGATGAATGCATATGAGATGTTGTATATGTATGATTTCTGAGATAAGATCGACATGGTGTTAACTTCTGAGAAGTCCCATTCTAACGTATGAATAGATAGGATTAACTAAGTCATGACATAGGTGTCTATCATGTGATATCATGTAAGACCACGTCTGGAACGTTGGCATTGATTCGAGATTTCGTGTAAGACCACATTTGGGACATTGGCATTGGTATGAGATTTATGTGTAAGACCATGTCTAGGACATTAGTATCATATTTGATTCATGTAAGACACTGTCTGGGACAGTGGCATCGATATTGGTTACATGTAAGACCATGTCTGGTACGTTGGCATTGTACGATTATTTTGAGCACTCTCAGTATCCAATTAGTTCCAAACGGTTCAACGGGCAAATCTGAGAATTGAACGACTATGTAAGTTGTATATCTATTTAGGTACGTTTGAAAGTGCACTATGTGTGTATGAAAGGTAAGTATCTATATGAACTTGATAAGATGAATATGTGTATTGAAATGAGGAGATAATATGTGAAGATATGCTTGAATGAACCATGTGAATATGTGATATTTGAGTTGAAGAATGTGGTAAGATATGGCTAAGCATATGAGCCAAAGAATATGTGACGAATTTACTATGAGAACTATAAATGCCATTGTATTAATTTGATTATGTGCATTTTATACTAAGTTTATTTGTATATGACTTACTAAGCTATTGAAAGCTTACTCTCTATGTGTGTTTGCTCTGTTTTATAGATCGTCAAAGCTACTGAAGGCTCGAGGACCATCGAGGATCGTCATCACACTACTTAAATTCATTTTGGTACTTTTGAAATGTATATATAGCTAAATATGGCATATATAGGCTAGTTGTTTTGGATTATGGATGAAATGTGTATAAATGGCCTTGAGATGTGGCTAGATAAATATTGATGATATGCATGAGTGATTATGATATATGATGCTTGATTTGGTATGACTTGTTAGTTAATGAAATGGCTAAGACTTTTGTAAGCATACGAAAGCATTATAAGTGTGTATGTTTGAGCAAGGGAATGATTATATGAAAGGTAAATGTAGATGAATCATGCTTGAATGTATATGTGTTTTTAGTTGTACAATTTTGTATGTTTGGAATTTATATAGGATACATAGCTTTGTTGATTAACTTGATATGTTTTTGGATGTTATTTGTGCATGAAATAAATTGGTGTGTAGCTAGGAGAGATGACCCTAGTGTGGGTGGCATTTTGACCTTATAAGTGGTCTGTTTTGCCTACACAGCCATGGCACACGGGCGCGCCTAGTGGCCGTGGGTATAAGTCAATAGCTAGCCTAAGTGTACACGGCCATGGCGTACGGGCGTGCCTAGTAGGCATGTGAGTAAGTCAGTAGCTAGCCTAAATGTACACGGCCATGGTACACGGGGGTGTCTAGTGGCCGTATGGATAAGTTACATGCTCTGTTTTGGCACGGCCAAGACACATGGGTGTGTCTGGTGGCCGTGGGAGGCACACGGCCTGCCTACACGGGCGTGTGACCTCTACAGCTTTGTAAAAGTTTTAAATTTTTGAGAATTTTCATGTGTATTCGGTTTAGTCCCGACCCTATTCTAAAGTGTGGTTAAGGTCTCGTCGACCTATAAAAGGGATGTTTTGATCTAATTGGTTGAGTTGTATTATAAAATGTCTATAAAAGTTTTTGATCCATCCGGTAGTGCCTTTAACCCTTGTCTATGACGGATATGGGTTAGGGGTGTTACATTTGGTTGGTTTCAGAGCTACAATTTAGCCAATTCTCGGACTAACATAGCGGGTGAGAGTCTAGCTATACATGCCATATATCTTATCTGTGATAGTGTGATGAATCCTGCCATGTATAATGTGATTTTGGTATAGCACTGATCCCAAAAAGCAGCTGATGATGTAGAAAGTAATGCGCCTACTCCGGCACAAGGGACAACGCCATCTGATTCGAGACTGACAACAAGTGGTCATGAGGGAAAAGCTACAGATGATGAGTGAGTGGTTCACTCAGTTTGTGAGAAATAATCCGGCTGTTTCACAACCTCCGCCCTCCTAATCCACCTCAGACTTTAGTTGTGCCTCCGGTTATGGATCTGAATCTATGGAACAAGCCTCTGGTCGAAAAATTCCATAAGTATAAGGCTGAAAAATTCAGGGCTACCAGTGATGACGATGTCAAAAAATCTGAGTTCTGGTTAGAAAACACTATCTGGGTATTTGATGAGATGTCTTTGATTTCGGAAGAAAGTATTTAATTTATTCGTTTCACTGCTACTAGATGCGGCCTATCAGTGGTGGCAAATTTTAATTTCTATTGTTCGAAAGAGCGGGTCACATGGGACTTCTTTCAGATTGAATTTGAAAGAAATACATCAATGAGAGATTTATTGATCAAAAAAAGAAAGAATTTCTAGAATTGAAACAAGGTTGTATGTCTATCACTGAATACGAACGAGAATTCGTGAGGTAAGTCAGTATGCCCGAGAATGTGTATCATCGAAAGCAATAATGTGTAAGAGATTTGAGAATGGCCTCAATGAAGACATTCGTTTATTAGTCAGAATTCTGGAAATAAAAGAGTTTGTTTTGCTTGTTGATCGAGTGTGCAAAGTTAAGGCGCTCGGGAGAGATAAAAGAAAAGCTGAGTTTGAAGTTAAAGATGTGAGAAAAATATTTTCGAGAAAATCATTTCAGTCTGCTTCAAAGAAATTCAGAGATGAACATAGCCGTTCAAAGGCTAATGTGGGACATTCGAGTAGAGATCGAGTTAGATCTCAATTGAGTTCCAAAGCTCTAGCAACATCGATGGCGAGTGTTGGAAATGTTCGATCCGAATGACACGAGTGTAAGCATTGTGGTAAAAGACATCCGGAAGTTGTAGATTAAATGATCGAGCTTGCTTTAGATTGTATCATTAGATCATTTTATTTGTGATTGCCCAGAGTATGTTGAGCAAGAGACTGCCCAGAATCTGAGATCCGATAATGCTCCAATGAGAGGTAGACCTTCCCGAAATATAAGGAACGTCACTAGTAGTCAGAGAACTACGAGAGATACTGTTGCAAGATCTGAAGCTAGAGCACCTGCCAGAGCATATGCTATCCGAGCTCGGGAGGAAACTTCATCTCTAGATGTTATTACGGGTACATTTACTCTTTATGACACTTCTGTGATTGCGTTGATAGACCCTGGTTCTAATCACTTGTATGTATGCATGAACTTAGTATCCAGTAAGACTTTTCCTGTAGAGTCTACTGAGTTTGTTATAAAAGTATCGAACCCCTTAGGTAAAAGTGTTCTAGTTGATAAAGTATGCAAGAACTATTCGTTAATGTTTTGAGATATCTATTTTCCTACTGATTTGATGTTGTTACCTTTTGATGAGTTTGATATAATTCTGGGTATGGACTAGTTGACATTGCATGATGTTGTTGTGAATTGTAAAAGAAAGACTATTGATTTTAGATGTCCGAATGATGAAATATTCAGGGTTGAGTCTAATGATTTGAATGGTTTGTCTGCTGTGATATCTATATTAAAAGCTCAAAATTTTGTGAAAAAGGGATATGAGACTTATTTTGCTTATGTAATTGATTCGAAAGTGTTTGAAATGAAAATTGAATTAATGCCTGTTGTTTGTGAGTTTCTTGATGTATTCCCTGAAGATTTATCGGGATTACCTCTAATTCGCAAAGTTGAATTTGGTATTGATCTATTGCCTGGTACAACTCCTATTTTGATAGTTCCGTATAGAATGGCACCAACGAAATTGAAAGAGTTAAAGTTACAGTTGCAAGAGTTGACTGATAGAGGGTTTGCAAGACCGAGTTTCTCACTTTGGGGTGCTCCCGTTCTGTTTATGAAAAAGAAAGATGGCACGATGAGAATATGCATTGACTATCGTCAGTTGAATAAAGTGACTATAATGAACAAATATCCGTTGCCCAGGATTGACGATTTGTTCGATCAGCTAAAAGGAGCTATTGTATTTTCAAAGATAGATCTGAGGTCGGGTTACTACCAGTTAAGAATGAAAGACTCAGACATTCTAAAAACTACTTTTAGAACGAGGTACGGGCATTATGAGTTTTTAGTTATGCCTTTTGGACTAACGAATGCTTCTGCTATTTTTATGGACCTGATGAACAGAATTTTTAGACTGTACCTAGATCAATTTGTTATTGTATTCATTGTTGACATTTTGATTTATTCACGTGATGAAACTAAACATGTTGAGCATCTAAAAATTGTGTTGCAAACTTTGCTCGAAAAGAAATTGTATGCAAAATTCAGTAAATGTGAACTCTAGTTGCGTGAAGTTAGTTTTCTGGGACATATTGTATTGGCCTCTGGAATACAAGTTGATCCAATCAAGATTTCTGCTATTTTGGATTGGAAACCTCTAAAGAATGTGTCTGAAGTATGCAGTTTTTTGGGACTTGCTGGTTGTTATCGAAGGTTTGTAAAAGGCTTCTCGATGATAACTACTCTGTTGACTAGATTGCTTCAGAAAGATGTGAAATTTGAATGGTACTATAAATGTTAGAAAAGCTTTGATTAGTTGAAAACTCTGTTGATTGAAGCTTCGATTTTAGTACAGCCAGAATCGGGTAAAGAGTTTATGATTTACAGTGATGCTTCGTTGAATGGCTTGAGATGTGTTTTGATGCAAGAAGGGAAAGTTATAGCTTATGCATCGAGACAACTAAAGCCTCATGAAAAGAATTATCCGACACATGACCTTGAGCTAGCTGTGATTGTATTCGCATTAAAAATTTGGCAAAATTATCTGTTTGGTAAGAAATGTCATGTGTTTTTAGATCACAAAAGCCTGAAGTATTTGATGACTTAGAAAGATTTGAATTTGAGACAATGCCAATGGTTAGAGCTATTGAAAGATTACAAGCTAGTGATTGACTACCATCCAGGAAAGGCTAATGTTGTTGCTGATGCTTTAAGTCGAAAGTCATTATTTGCTCTGCGTGTAATGAATGCGTATATGGTTATATCTAATGATGGTTCGATAATAGCTGAATTAAAAGCAAGATCATTGTTTGTTCAACAAATTTATGATGCCAAAATAGTTGATAATGATTTGTTAGCAAAGCGAGCTCAATGTGAAACTAATGTTGAATCAGAATTTTGATTTGATGAAAATGGATGTTTGAGGTTCAAAAATCAAATGTGTTCCGAGGAATTCAGAGTTGATTCAGATGATTTTGAATGAAGCTCACAGCAGTCGGTTATCTATTCATCCGGGTAGTACAAAAATGTATAATAATTTGAAATAGTTCTATTGGTGGTCTAGTATGAAACAAGACATATCAAATTTTGTTTCGAAATGCCTAGTCTGTCAGCAAGTAAAAGTTGAGCATCAAATACCTTCTGGGTTACTTCAGCCAATTTTGATACTTGAGTGGAAGTGGGATAGAGTCACGATGGATTTTGTATCCGATCTACCATTGACACCGAGCAAGAAAGATGTAATATGGGTTATTGTGGATAGATTGACTAAATCTGCTCATTTTGTTTCGGTTCGCACTGATTATTCACTTGATAAACTAGCTGAATTATATGGAACACAGATTGTGAGATTACATGGTGTGCCTATTTCAATTGTTTTGAGACAGTGATCCGAGATTCACATCGCAGTTTTGGAAGAAATTGCAAGATGCTTTAGGTACGAAACTACACTTTAGCACAACTTTTCATCCACAGACGGATGACCAATCTGAGCTAATCATTCAGATTCTAGAGGATATGTTGAGATACTGCATTCTTAAGTTTAACGGTATGTGGGAACAGTACTTGCCATTGATTGAATTAGCATATAATAATAGTTTTCAGTTGAGCATCAAAATGGCACCATATGAAACTTTGTGCGGAAGTAAATGTCAAACACCTCTATATTGGACCGAGCTCAATGAAAATAAGCTACATGGTTGATTTGATTAAAAATACTGAACAAAAGTAAAAGTAATCCATGACAGTTTGAAATTAGCATCTGATCATCAGAAGTCCTATGCAGATTTGAAAAGAAAAGATATTGAGTTTGAGATCTGTGACAAAGTGTTTTTTAAAGTGTCTCCGTGGAAGAAAGTACTTTGATTCATACGTAAAGGTAAATTGAGTCTGAGATTCATCGGACCTTATGAAATCACTGAGCGTGTTGGACCTATTGCATATAGATTGCTGTTGCCCTCTGACTTAGAAAAGATTCATAATGTATTCCATGTTTCAATGCTCCGTAAATATCGTTCTGATCTTTCACATGTGATTGCTCCGTCTGAAATTGAAATTCGATTCGATATGACCTACGAGGAAGAAGTGATTCGTATCCTAGCTCGTGAAGTGAAAGAATTGAGAAACAAGAATATTTTGTTAGTAAAAGTGTTGTGGCATCGACACGGAGTAGAAGAGGCTATGTGGGAGCCTGAAGACTCAATTAGACAGCAATATCCAGATCTGTTTAATGATAAGATTTTCGGGGACAAAAATCCCTAAAGGGGGATAATTGTAACAGTCCGGTTTAGACCTTAGTCGAGAATAGTGGTTTTGGGACCACGAATCCGAGTTAGTGAAATTTTTTAATATTATTTTCTGTTTCTATGATATGTGATTAAGCATGTGCTAAAGTTTCGTAAGTTAATTTGTTCGTTTGTATGCTTAATTTGAGAAAAGGGCTTAATAGCATAAAATGAAAAATTAATTGTAAAATGTGAAAGTATCATATGGTAGATGTCTTTATAATTTGGAGCCCTTAAATAGAAATTTGACCACTCTTAAAGATAGTGGATGGTGGATGGACAAGCATGTCCATAGTTTAAATGTTTTATATGATTAATTAAAAGGTTAATATTGTAAATTGGCATTAATATGTATATTAAATAAAACAAACATATGAAAGATGATGGTTATCATCTTTTAGTTTCGAAATCTAACAAAGAAAAAGAAGAAAATATACAAGTTAGGGTTCGACCATTTGAGGGCTTAAATTCAAGGTATGTTTTCAATTGGTTTTTGATAATTTCTATGTTTTCATAATTGTTGCTTCGAATGCTTCAAAACCCATGTCTTAATTTTGAGAATTGATGATGTTTATGAGATGTTCCATTGATGAAATGGTGAGCTTTGTGATGAGTTTAGGTGTTAAATGAACATGTTTTGTTCTTGAATTTTTGATGAATTTAGCTAATTAGGGATAAATTTTGAAAATAGTATTTTGAGGGATTAAATTATAAATTTAATAAAATGTTTGGACTTATATCAGATACATGCGCATTCGGCTAAGCATGGATATATGGTGATCTTGTATATTTGATGTTTTGTGAAAAATGGACTAAATTGATAAAATGCGCAAATATGAGGGTTAAGTTGCAAATAGCCCTAAATGTATGTTTTTTATTGAATTGAGTAAGTTGATGAATGAAAGGGTTAAATTTGAATATGTATAGATCAAGAACCGAAGAAAATAGACTTAGATCGCGGGAAAGCAAAAGTAGTCAAATAACCGAGTCCGAACGAATATCCGAATTCGAGGTAAGTCGATATACAAATAAATGTATTTGTATTGAATTATGTATTTTCATATAACTATTTATAATGATGAATTCATATGAGATGTTGAATATATATATGAATTCTAAGATAAGATCGACATAGTGTTAACATCTGAGAAGTCCCGTTCGAACCTAGGAATAGATAGGATTAACTATGTCATGACATAGGTGTCTGGTTATGTGATATCATGTAAGACCACGTCTGGACGTTGGCATTGATTTGAGATTTTGTGTAAGACCACATCTGGGACATTGGCATCGATATGAGATTTACGTATAAGACCATGTCTAGGACATTGGCATCGTATTTGATTCGTGTAAGACCCTGTTTGGGACAGTGGCATCGATATTTGGTTACATGTACGACCACGTCTGGGACGTTGGCATTGTATGATTATTCTGAGCACTCTTAGTATCCTATTAGTTCCGAACGGGTCAACGAACAAATCCGAGAATTGAACAATATATGAGTTGTATATCTGTTTCAGGTACGTTTGAAAGTTCACTATGTGTGTATGAAAGGTAAGTATCTATACGAACTTACTAAGATAAATATGTGTATTGAAATGAGGAGATAATATGTGAAGATATGCTTGAATGAACTATGTGAATAAGTGATATTTGAGTTGAATAATGTGGTAAGATATGGCTAAGCATATGAGCCAAAGAATATGTGACAAATTTACTATGAGAACTATGAATGCCATTGTATTAATTTTGTTATTATGTGCATTTTATACTAAGTTTATTTGTATATGACTTACTAAGCTTTTGAAAGCTTACTCTATGTGTGTGTTTGCTTTGTTCTATAGATTGTCAAGCTGCTGAAGGCTTGGGGACCGTCGAGGATCGTCATCACACTACACAAATTCATTTTGGTACTTTTTAAATGTGTATATAGCTAAATATGACATGTATAGGCTAGTTGTTTTGGATTATGGATGAAATGTGTATAAATAGCCATGAGATATGGCTAGATAAATATTGATGATATGCATGAGTGATTATGATATATGATGCTTGATTTGGTATGACTTGTTAGTTAATGAAATGGCTAAGACTTTGGTAAGCATATGAAAGCATTATGAGTGTGTATGTTTGAGCAATGGAATGATTATATGAAAGGTAAATGTAGATGAATCATGCTTGAATGTATATGTGTTTTTGGTTGTACAATTTATTATGTTTGGAATTTAGATTGGATACATAGTTTTGTTGATTAACTTGATATGTTTTTGGATGTTAATGGTGCATGAAATGAATTGGTGTGTAGCTAGGAGAGATGACCCTAGTATGGGTGGCATTTTGACCTTACAAGTGGTTTGTTTTGCCTACAAGGCCATGGCACACTGGTGTGCCTAGTGGCCGTGGGTATATGTCAGTAGCTAGCCTAAGTGTGCATGGCCATGGCATACGGGTGTCCCTGGTAGCCGTGTGAGTAAGTCAGTAGCTAGCCTAAGTGTAAACAACCATGGCACACGGGCGTGTCTTATGGTCGTGTGGATAACTCAGTATACATGCTCTGTTTTGGCACGGCCAAGACACATGGGTGTGTCTGGTGGCCGTGGGAGGCATACGGCCTGCCTACACGGCGTGTGACCTCTGTAGCTTTGAAAAAGTTTTAAATTTTTGAGAATTTCCATGTGTATTCGGTTTAGTGCCGACCCTATTCTAAAGCGTGATTAAGGTCTCGTCGACCTATAAAAGAGATGTTTTGATCTGATTGGTTGAGTTGTATTATGAAATGTCTATAAAAGCTTCTGATCCGTCCGGTAATGCCTTTAACCCTAGTCCGGTGACGGATACGGGTTAGGGGTGTTATAGCTGATAGGAGTCTGTTAGCTGAGTTGCAAGTTAAGCTGACTTAAATTGATCATATTCAAGTTAAATAGTTGGGGGATGATTGATAAACCATAATTTATACATATTTTAACTCCATGCTGGGCTTATTTTTGGAAGAATTTTCATTAGATTTGATGAATTCGATGCTCCTAATCCCTTAATTTCATGTTTTACAAATAGGAGAGCCTAGGGAGTCAAAAAGAATGAGAAACGAGCCAAAAAGGGGCAAAATGGGCCTACCTTAGAAATCAACAAGGCCTGGACTATCAAACACAGCCGTGTGTTATGAGCAGAATTGAACACGGCCTAGATCAATGTACAGAGGCAGACCACATGACCGTGTGTGGCGAGCAGAATCGAGCACGGCCTAGGCTCTTGCACAGGCGTGTCCCTGCCATACCTAAGTTTAATTCTATTCAGAATAGGCTACTTGTGGGCCAATAAAGGCGTTCCAAAGCCTATATAAACACCCTAGGGGGCAATCTAAAGGAGACGCAGAATAGAAGGCAGAAAATACTCGAAGATAGCTATCGGGAGCAACTCAGAAGAAGGATCTCCATCAAGACTAAAGATCTCCTATTAATTTCTCTTGAAGTTTTTGGGTTTTCTTATGTTTTGTTGTTTTCCTTCTTTTAAGATGTTTCCCTATATCAATATGAACTAAACCTCTTAAATACCGAGGGGATGAAACCTAAGACGGATCTTATTACTATTTGATTTATAAGATAAATACTTGTTCTTATTCTTAATTGTGAGTTCTTATTCTTGTTTTGATAATTCATATTATTTATTCAAGTCGAATGTGTTTATTCAAAGGAGAAAAAGTCCCTGTTTAAGAGTAGATCAACACAATCAAGTGGAGTTGATTGCAACCCTAGAAATAGGGCGACGAAAATATGCCAGATTAGAGTCAAATCTAATAAGGGAATTCATAGATCGAGTTAATGCGACAATAGGGGTTTTAATTAGAAAGAGTTTCAATTAATCAACCTAGAGTCAGTTGTTATATTAACATAAATCAGGGATTTCTACGGATTAAGTCAAGTGAATAAATCGTATGAATCAAAAGTAATAAGTGAAGTCTAGGTGGATTCTTCCTTAGGTATTATCTATCTCATAAAGTTGTTTGAAAGTATTTGCTAATTCATTTTTGTCGTGCTTTTAATTAGTTTAGTTTAAAAAGAAATCAATCCAATTCTTAGGCTAGATAATAAAAAGATAGTAATTACTAGTACTCTTGGTCCTTATGGATACGATATTACTAGTCTTACCATAACTATACTATTAAATGATAGGTGCGCTTGCCTTTATTGTGATCATAGTTAGTTAGAGACACATCAAGTTTTTGGCGCTGTTGTTGGGGACTAAGATATTAGGAACGCTAAATTTTTATTACTTTAGCCATTTTTTTATTATTACAAATTATTATTATTATTATTATTATTATTACTACTACTACTACTACTACTTTTCTAATTTTACACTTTCTTTGCTTCTGGCAGGAGTCTCTAGTTTATGACTAGAAGAAACCCGTTAGGACCATTTCTTTACGACAGTGAAATAGAGAGTACCGCTCGCAGAAACGAAAGAGAAATAAGGCTCAATCTACAATACATACAGGAAGAGCAAGAGGAAGATACCAATACTACTGAGGAGATGGCTGAGAATAATCCGCTACCTCCTGTGGTCGCAACAAATCCAGTGAATCAAAATCCTGCTCCTCGTTCTATGTATGATTATGCTAAGCCTACTTTCACAAGAACTAAATCAAGTATTGTTAGACCTGCTGTTGCCACAAATAATTTTGAACTAAAACCTAACACTATTCAAATGATTCAATAGTTTGTTCAGTTTGATGGTTTGTAGGATGAGGACCCAAATACTCATTTGGCCAATTTCTTAGAGTTTTACGATACTTTCAAAATAAATGGCATTTCTGATGATGACATTTGCCTTCGGTTCTTTCCCTTCTCGTTGAGGAACAAAGCTAAAAAGTAGTTGAACTCATTACCATGAGGGTCAATTACTACATGGGAACAAATGACCTGAAAAATTCTTACTTAAATATTTTTCCCGACTAAAACGGCTAAGTTGAGGAATGATATCTCTTCTTTTGTGCAGATGGATTTAGAAACACTTTACAATGCATGGGAGAGATACAAGGATCTATTGAGAAGATTCCTTCACCATGGGTTACCATTATGGCGACAAGTTCAAACCTTTTACAACAGTGTGAACCCCTCAACTAGGCAATTAATTGATGCATCCGCGGCGACACACTAAATAATAAAACACCTGAGGCTGCCTATGAATTCATTGAATAGATGTCACTGAATAACTATCAGTGGTAAGTTATGAGGACAAAGCCAACAACAGAAGCTGGAGTTTTCAACCTCGATGCAGTGACAATGCTATCAAACCAGGTAGAACTTTTAAGTAAAAAGATTGATGGTTTGTGTGATTCTTCGCAGCTACATCCAGTGATGCAATGTGATGCAAATGGAGGAGGGGCGAACAATATAGAATATCCATCCTACAGCCCTGGCATAGAAAGCGAATAGATGAACTGTATGGGTAATAATTCTAGACCTCAGAATAATCCCTATAGTAACACTTACAATCCAGGTTGGAGGAACCACCCAAACTTTTCATGGGGTGGTCAAGGAAATCAGAGACAGCATCACCCTCCAAGCTTTCAACAACAACCCTACCCACAAGAGAAAAAGCTGAACCTTGAGGAGATGATAACAAAATTATCACAGTGTCAGAAACCCATTTCCAAAACACCAAAACAGCACTCAAAAATCAACAAGTGTCGATTCAAGGGCTCGAGAACCAATTAGGTCACTTGCCAAGCTGATCTCTGAACGACCACAAGGCAACCTGCCAAGCAACACTGAAACTAACCCAAATGAGCAACTTCATGCCATCATTTCTCACGATAGTGAAGGGTTAGACAAACCAAACCCGAGGTAAGAAAATGTGGTAGATAAAGGTAAGGTTGAGGTAAGCCATGATAAACCAAAATCAGTAAGTACTAAGAACAAACCTTGTGTGACATACCCCAATGCGACGAAGAAGGACCGCACATATGAACAATTCGATAAAATTCTTAAACTTCTAAAAATATTACATATTAACTTACAGTTCATTGCAGCTCTTTCGCAGATGCCCAATTCAGAAAAATTTCTAAAAGAGCTTTTATCAAACAAATTGAAGCTAGACGATGCATCGCATGTAGAGCTAAATGCAATGTGATCAGCAATTTTATAAAATAAACTACCCCGTAAATTAAAATATCCAAGGAGTTTTACGATTCCTTGCTTAATTGGTGGTTTATCTGTTAATAATGCTATAGCTGATTTAGGGACAATGATAAACCATAATATATACATATTTTAATCCAGCATTTAGCATACTTTTGGATGATTTATTCCCTGAATTGTGGAATTTGATGCTCTTTATCCTTTAATTTCATGTTTTATAGAGCATCAAGGATGAAAAGAACGAAAATGGATTGAAAATGGAGAAAATGGGCCAAAGTACGAATTGCACATGGCTGGGCTCGAAACACACGGCTGTGCCTCACTAGCATATCTGGCCACGACCTGGCCCCGAATCACATAGCCGTGCCACATGATAAACCATAAAAGTAACATATTTTAACCCCATATTTAATATGCTTTTGGATGATTTAGCCCTTGATTTATGTAAAAAGGTGCTTTTAATCCTTTCTTTTCATGTTTATACTCAGGAAAGCACCCAAGGATAAAAAGAACACAAAACGGGCTTAAAACAGAGTAATTGGGCCTTAGTAAGAAATCAACACGGCCTGGCACAAAGCCTACATGGCCGTGTCTCGATGATTACCTAGAGCACGGCTCAACTCACGAGTTGCACGGCCGCGCATCATCTCATTACCACATATGAGCATGTCAAGCGATCTATATAGTCGTGTCCCAATCGACAAACCTGAAGCACGGCCTGAATCCCGACTTACATGACCGTGCCCAAAACGACAGAATCAAGGCACGGCCCAACCCTAAAATTACACGGGCGTGTGCATGGCCTGGTACCCTCTTGCCATGAATAAGCGATTTCACTCGAAATTTCACTCAAACACCTTAATAGTAATTCTACTTGAATGAGGTACTTAGGAGCCAAGTATAGCATCCCAAAGCCTATATAAACAACCCAAGGTAGACATTAAAGGGAGAGCTTTTTGCAGAGGCTTTTGCCGAAGCTTTCATCTTTTAGGAAATTTCTTGAAGATAGCCAGTTGATCCATCTCAAGAAGCCGGAACTCTATTCAAGACGGAGGATTTCTCCTTCAATTCCTTTAGGGGGTTTCAGAGATTTCTTATGTGTTGTTTTATCTTTTCTCTTGAGATGTTTTCTTATTTAGTTATGAACTAAACCCTCGAGATACGAAGGGATGAAACCTATAATGATTTTGTTATTTGATTTCTAAATTATATGATAAGTACTTGGTTTGTTCTTAATTATGTTGCTTAATTTAATATGATGTGCTTAGGTGGAGGAGGAATAGACCCTACCTAAGAGTAGGTCTAGCATAATTGAGCGGAGTTGATTGGGCGCCTAGAGATAGGGTTACGAGATTTTGCTGAATTAGGGTGAAACCTAATATGGGAATCCATTGATCGATTTACTACTTCCTTAGGGGGTTATTATAAGAGAACGAGAGTTCCACTAATTAACCTAAGGTTAACGTTATTCGCCTCAAGAGAGGGTTTAATATAGGTTAAAGAGTCTCACGGATCAAGCTAAGTAAAGAAATCATATGGTTTGGGGGTTAAATAATAAGTGAAGTCATAGGTGGATTTTTCCTGAAGGTATCGTCTTTATCAACTGAGTTTTCCTAAAGTCTTTCTCCCATTCATTCTTTTGTCTTTGCATTTAGTTTAGTTTTTAATTAGTTTCATAAACCAATCACTCCATATTTTAGGCTAAATAATAGAAAGAAAGTGAGTAGTAGTACTTTTAGGTTCCCTTGGGTTCGATAAGAAATTCTTGCCTAAACTATACTACTGTTCGATAGGTGCACTTGCCTCTATCATTGTCACAGTTAGTTTACAGGTTCGATCATTCTTTTTATAAATATTAAAACTCGACTGTTTGACATGATCAAGTTTTTGGCGCTGTTGCCGGGGAACTCTAAAATATTAAGAAAGCTCTATTTCTATTACTTTAGCCAGTATTTTATTATTTTCGCAATTCACTTAGATTAAATTTTTATTTTTTACTAATTCTCTCTCTCTCTTTCTTTTCCTAGCAAGTACCTCTAGTTTATGACTAGAAGAAACCCAAGAGGACCATTAGAATACGAAAGTGACATTGAAGCTACCGCTCGCAGAAATAGTCGAGAAATTAGACGAGCTCTAGACTACCAAAGAGAAGAACAACAAGAGAGATCCAATCCTACTAAAGGGATGGACGAAAACAATTCATCGCCAAATGTGCAAGAACAGAATGCTCCGCGTACTATGTATGATTATGCTAAACCTAATTTGACAGGAGCAGAATCTAGTATTGTTAGGCCCACTATAGCTGCTAATAATTTTGAATTAAAACCTAACACAATACAAATGATTCAATAGTTTGTTCAATTTGATGGTTTGCAGGATGAAGATCCAAATACTCATATATCTAATTTTTTAGAATTCTGTGATACCTTAAAATAAATGGCATTTCTGATGATGCCATACGTCTTTGATTATTCCCTTTTTCATTAAGGAATAAAGCAAAGCAGTGGTTGAACTCATTACCACGAGGGTCAATCACCACATGGGATCAAATGACTGAAAAATTTCTTTTAAAATATTTTCCACCAGCCAAAATGGCTAAATTTAGGAATGGCATATCTTTTTTGTGTAGAATGACGTAGAAACATTATATGATGCATGGGAAAGATACAAGGATCTCCTAAGGAGATGCCCACACCACGGATTACCTTTGTGGCTTCAAGTCCAAACTTTTTACAATGGTGTGAATTCTCCAACTAGGCAAATGATTGATTCATCAGCCGGTGGAACTTTGAATAACAAAACTCCTGAAGTGGCTTACGATTTCATTGAGGAGATGTCGTTGAACATTTATCAATGGAAAATTACAAGAGCTAAACCGACAAAATTAGTCGGAGTCTTTAACATAGACGCAGTGACAATGCTGTCGACGCAGGTGGAATTAATGAATAAAAAGCTTGATAATTTATGTTCTTTACAAGTACACCCAGTCATGCAATGTGAAGCGAGTGGAAATGTGGCGCCCACCCTACCAACAGGGCGCAGACAACGAGCAGACAAACTATATACGTAACAATTTCTGATCTAATAATAATCTTTATAGTGACACTTATAATGCAGGTTGGAGGAACCACCCAAATTTTTCATGGGGAGGATAAGGAAATCCAGGAAATCAAAGGCAGCAACCTACTCCAAATTACCAAAATCAACCCTATCCACAGGAAAAGAAATCAAACCTTGAAGAGATGCTGACAAAATTCATGGCAGCTACAGATTCTCGTCTCCAAAAGGTTGAAGCAACACGTGATGAACAACAAAAATCGATCAAAGGGATTGAGAATCAAGTTGGAGAACTTACTAGGTCAGTGGGACACCTTACAAAGCTGATTTCTGAACGTCAACAAGGACGTCTACCAAGCAACACAGAAATAAACCCAAAAGAACAAATTCAAGCCATCACATCTCAAGAGGGTACAAAGGTAGACAAGCCCACATCAACATATGAAACCAAGGAAGAAAAAGGTAAAACAGAGGTAGCTCACGAAAAGCCAAAACTAATAATCAAAGAATACTAACCTCGCATACTTTATCCTGAAGCATTGAAAAAAGAGGACCCAGAGGAACAATTCAGTAAGTTTCTAAAACTTTTAAAGAAATTACATTAACTTACCTCTTCTTGAAGCTCTTTTTCAGATGCCCGACTCAAGGAGATTTTTAAGATAGCTCTTGACGAACAAATGCAAAATAGATGAAGAGCACCATGTGGAACTCAACGTAACATACTCAAAGAATACTACGTAGCAGACTACCACGAAACTAAAAGATCCGGGGAGTTTTACGATTCCATGTTTAATTGGTAGTTTAACTATTGATAACGTTGGCGATCTAGGGCAAGTATAAAGGTCATGCCTTATACCTTTGTTTAAACGACTAGGTCTAGGAAGCCCAAACAAACTAGGATGAGTATTCAACTAGTGATAAAAGCTGTTAGAATTCCTAGGGCATTATTGAACATGTGCTTGTAAAAATCGATAAATTTGTTTTCCCAGTAGATTTTGTTGTTTTAGACATGGATAAGGATAATTCAATCCCCTTAATTCTAGGAAGACCTTTTCTAGCAACTGCTAGAACTAAAATTGTTGTTGCCACAGGTGAACTCATACTTCGCGTAGAAGATGAATCTATTAAGCTTCGAGCTCTCGACTCATCCAGAACAACAGATGATGAAGGTAAGAAAGTCACTTCAATAGATAATCAAATTGTTCAACTTTCATCACAGGAAACACCATATAAAGACCAACCTGAGCCGACTCATAAGTTCCAAAACAATAAAGAAGAATCCTAGAAGGGACAAGACCTTAGACTTGTTAAGTTTGAAGAATAGAAGATACACACTAAAGAAAAGCCGGACCCACACGAAGTAAAACCAAAGGAACCACCAGAAGAGCTCATAGGCACATCAAATCACTTTAAAATAGGAGACCAGGTGCTATTAGACAAAAGCAATCCTCACATCACTTCAACAGACATGAAGAAAAAGGAAGAAATACTCCTTCAGGCACACGATATTCTCCCACACGAAATAGTCGAGCTAAGCAATCCAATATTCAAAAATTTCAAGATAAATGCTTCTCGACCTAAACTTTGTCACCAAAATAAAACTGTTAGTAAGAGGGAAAATATTCAAACTTTTAAACCTCCCTAAAACTTTCAAAGTCAAAGACAGTCTAGCTTAAGACTATAAACGAGCGCTTCTTAGAAGGCAACCCAAGCACTAACACTATTTACTTTAAAATTTATTTTATTTTCTTTCCATCTCTCTCTTCTCTCAATATTTAAAATGCAAAATATAAATTTCCAGGCCACACGGCCTTATACACGGCTATGCCCGTTGCCGTGTGGACCACTAGAACCACCACACTGACCGAGCAGAGCCGTGCAAGTTAGTCCAACCACCCCCAACGTCACGGAGCCAACCACCCACACCACGGGCACTAAAAAAATAGCATGGCCATGCCTCACAACCATGCTTAGATACTGACTTATTGAGCACAGGCAGACCACGCCCGTACATTTTAACCATGCTCATATACTGGCCTTTTAGAAACTGGCGTGCCAATCGACAAACGGGTGTGGAAGAACAACACACTCCACAACACGGCTGTGCGATGCAGCTGTGTGAAACAACACACCCTCAGTACATAGGCATGGGAACGTGCTCGATTTGAAACCTTATTTAAATCCCCACAGCCCTTTCCCTTTTTTTTCCCATCTTCTTTCTTCTTTCTCTTTTCTTTCAAATTTTTCTCTGTTCATAGAAAAGGTCCAAGACTTTTAAGCAACATAAAAATCATGCCGAAGAAACGTAAGAAGGTAAGCATCATTTTCTCAAATGAGACCTCAACATGAGTTCATGCCGACAGCTTCACTTAATTGACACGCCAAGGGTCTCCGAAACCTTTTCAATTTTAATTTTCTTTTCTCCTCTCCTTTATTTTCCTTATATGTACTTTTTTTCTACTTAATTTAATTTATTTCATGTTAGTTTCTTGGTTTTAGGTTCTAAAGGCTGCTAGGGAATCATGCACCATAACCTTCAAGGTCACACCCACCTCGCGAACCATCCAACAATAAGGACTCCTTAGTCCATTAGTCTTTTCTTTCAATTTTAGTTTTCTTCTTAGTCTCCTTTTTTTTTTATTTCCTTAATCTTTAAATATATTATTAGTATATTATTATTATTTCTCTAGATCTCTTGGCTATATCTTTGCAAGCTACCCAATTTCTTCATCTAGCAAATTACTTTTCGGTAGCCACATCACCAGGCCTATGGAAAACACCATCACCGCTACAAAAGACGTCAGGCATCATCCAGATTTTAGGGAGTATTACTTTCCCCACTTAGCTTTTTGATTTGACAATTAATTATTATTATCTATCTTTGTACATTGAGGGCAATATACATCTTAAGTGTGGGGGTAATAGTACCTAACTTTTTGAATAATTCTCAAAACCCTGAATATAGTCTTGATCTTAAGTATTTTTCTCATATTACTAATTAGGATGAAATTTCTAATGATTTATGATTTTTATTGACATGTTTTAGAGTAAGTCATAGTTAATTGTGCATTGATGATTAAATTCGAAGAATAATAGAGAATCGAGCATGATAAGTCTACTTTCTAAAAATTAAAATTGATAGGTTGTTGAACCAAATTTGAATATCACCTTGAAGTTCAAAATTTATAAGGATTGATGTCAAAAACACCCATAATTTTTGTGAGATTTTGAGCCTTATAGAGCATATATTCTTTTCATGCTCACTTTATTGATTATGAGTGTGTCAACTTTGAATTGTTATTCTAGAGCTTTCCTCGTTTATACGTGTCGAGACCACATTAATGATTTGATATGCTGAGATGATAAAGGCACCTAGGTTTTAACCCATTCACTCTACTAAAAAAAAAGCCTACCTACATAAATAACCCTTAGTAAACCCAGTTGATCCTAACAACCCTTTTTATTGAATTACCCGCTTGATATTAACCATAAACCCTTTTTATTTGTTATCAACATTCTTTTGACTATCCTTTAATCGAGGTTTGATTTGATTAAGTTATCAAATTATATTAGTTCGAAGAGTTACATTTATTATTTATGATGTAATATTATGGTTTGTTCTTAAAAAAATCCAAGTTTATTCAATATTAGTAGTATATAAAAGGGCTTAGAGCATTTAAAACTCCAATTGTTGAAAAAAAAAGCTCGTATTAAAGTATTATCAAATTTCATGTGATGAAAATACTCTTTATTATAGAGTAATTATCAATAGTGGTATTATTAGTTTTCATTCGAAGTAAATATTCATATTTAGTTCATTGTTTCTAGTTAGGTAATTTGTCAAGTCAATCTTGATTCTAACCTTCTAATTCAGCCTTTATCCACACCTTTTAACCCTAGCCCCATTACAACCCTGATAAAGACCTTTTTAATCTGTGTATCATCTCATATACAGTGGTGGAGACTTGATTTTCAAGCAAGCCTATGGGATTAACTTTTCAGGTTCGACTTAGAGTGCTTATTTTCGAACCTTAAACACTTTGAGTGATTTGAGTGGACCTTCAATGAGGATGTCAATCCTTGTCGATTTTGAATTAAAGGTAATTATTCAGATGAGGGGAGACACCTATGTTTTCGTACTACAAAGGTATGACTTATTGTAATTGAATCTTGAGGGTTCTTTGATTTGAATTATCCATGTATAAATTAATCTATGAATTATGATGAGACATTGTCGATAGGAATTATGAATCATGGAAAGTTCGTTTTAATTGTAAGTTGAGAATTTTGCTTGAGGACAAGCAAAAGCTTAAGTGTGGGGGTATTTGGTAAACCGTAAAAGTAACATATTTTAACCCCATATTTAATATGCTTTTGGATGATTTAGCCCTTGATTTATGTAAAAAGATGCCTTTAATCCTTTCTTTTCATGTTTATACTCATGAAAGCACCCGAGGATAAAAAGAACACAAAACAGGCTTAAAATGGAGTAATTGGGCCTTAGCAAGAAATCAACATGGCCTGGCACAAAGCCTGCACAATCGTGTCTCGACGATTACATAGAGCACGACCCAACTCACGAGTTGCACTGCCGCGCATCATCTCATTACCACACAGGCGTGTCAAGTGATCTTCATGGCCGTGTCCCAATCGACAGACCTGAAGCACGGCCTGAATCCTGACTTACACGGCCGTGCCCAAAACGACAGAATCAAGGCACGGTCCAACCCTAAAATTACACGGGCGTGTGCCATGACCATGCCCCTACCACGGGAATGAGCAATTTCACTCAGAATTGGATGGTTGAAGCCAAAGAAACATACTCTTAAGTCTACTCAAACACCCTAATAGTAATTCTACTTGAAGGAGGTACTTAGGAGCCAAGTATAGCATCCCAAAGCCTATATATACAACCCCAGGCAGACATTAAGGGGGAGAGCTTTTTGCAGAGGCTTTTGTCAAGCTTTCATCTTTTAGGGAATCGCTTGAAGATAGCCAGTTGATCCATCTCAAGAAGCCGAAACTCTATTCAAGACGGAGGATTTCTCCTTCAATTCCTTTAGGGGGTTTTAGGGATTTCTTATGTTTTGTTTTATCTTTTCTCTTGAGATGTTTTCTTATTTAGTTATGAACTAAACCCATCAGATACCTGAAGGGGATGAAACCTATAACGGATTTTGTTATTTGATTTCTAAATTATATGATAAGTACTTGATTTGTTCTTAATTATATTGCTTAATTTAATCTGATGTGCTTAGGTGGAGGAGGAATAGACCCTACCTAAGAGTAGATCTAGTATAATTGAGCAGAGTTGATCGGGCACCTAGGGATAGGGTTACGAGATTTTATCGAATTAGGGTGAAACCTAATATGGGAATCCATTGATCGATTTACTACTTCCTTAGGGGGTTATTATAAGAGAACGAGAGTTCCACTAATTAACCTAAAGTTAGACGTTATTCGCCTCGAGAGAGGGTTTAATATAGGTTTGGGAGTCTCACAGATCAAGCTAAGTAAAGAAATCATATGGTTTGGGGGTTAAATAATAAGTGAAGTCATAGTGGATTTTTCCTGAAGGTATTGTCTTTATCAACTGAGTTTTCCTAAAGCCTTTCTCCTATTCATTCTTTTGTCTTTGCATTTAGTTTAGTTTTTAATTAGTTACATAAACCAATCACTCCATATTTTAGGCTAAATAATAGAAAGAAAGTGAGTAGTAGTACTTTTAGGTTCCCTTGGGTTCGATAAGAAATTCTTGCCTAAACTATACTACTGTTCGATAGGTGCACTTGCCTCTATCATTGTCATAATTAGTCTACGGGTTCGATCATTCTTTTTATAAATATTAAAACTCTTTGACACGATCACCACATGGGCGTGTCCTATTGGTTTTCATTATGTTTTGTTATTTTTCTTCTGAGATGTATTCTTTTATAATTATGAACTAAACCCCTCAAATACCTGAGGGGGATAAAACCTAAGACGGATCTTGTTATTATTTTTGAACTGTATGATAAATACTTGATTTGTTCTTAACTATGTGTTCTTAGTTCTTGATTTGATATTTCAGGATATTGATTCAAGTATTGATGTGCTTAGGCAGAGGAGGAATATTCCCTGTTTAAGAGTAGATCTAGCATAGTTTAGCGGAGTTGATCGCAACCTTAGAGATAGGATGACAAAAATCTACCAAATTAGGGTCAAACCTATTATGGGAGTCCATAGATCGAGTTAATGCAATTCTAGGGGTTTTAATTAGAAAGAGAATTCAATAATCAATCTACGGTTAGACGTTAGTAGCCTTGAGAGAGGTATTAATATAAATTAGGGAATCCTACAGATCAAGTCAAGTGAATAAATTGTCTGGTTCAGAGTTAGATAACAAGTGAAGTCTAGGTGGATTCTTCCTCTGGTATTGTCTTAATCAATTGGTTTTCCCACAAGTATTTCCCCAATTCCTTCTTAGTGTCTTAACATCTTTAGTTTAGTAGTTAGTTAATTTTAGATTAGAAAACAATTCCCTTAATTCTTAGGCTGAATAATAAAAACAAAGTTAGTATTAGTACTTTTGGTTCCTTTGGGTTCGACAATCCGGCCTTGCCACTAAACTATACTACTGTTCGATAGGTGCGCTTGCGTCAATCATGGTGATAGTTAGTTTCTAAACTCGATGATTCATTATATAAATTTTAAGACTTTTTCCACCACCATTAGGCAAGCATCAATGTCATGCCTTGTAAAATGTTTAAACAGTTGGGTCTTGGGAAACCCAAACAAACTAGATGAGCATTCAATTGGCTGATAAGACCATTAGATTTCCTAGGGGTATAATTGAAGATGTACTAGTAAAAATTGATAAATTCATATTCCCAATAGACTTTGTTGTTTTAGACATGGATGATGATAGTGGCGTTCCTTTAATTTTAGGAGGACCCTTTTTAGCAACTGAGAGGACCATTATCGATGTTGATACAGGAGAATTAATACTTCATGTAGGTGATGACATGATTAAACTCAAAGCACGTGATTCTAAAAAAATATCTAGTGATCAAGATGATACAAGTCATGTTAATATAAGCAAACTTAATGTTCAATCTTCTTCGCAGGAAATCTCTCGGGAATAGATGACAGAGCCATGGCCTAGCTCTCATATTGATAACAGAATTATTAAGGAGGAACGAAGACTCCAGATTGAGGAACTAAATGAATGGCGAACACAATCTAAGGAGAAATCAAAAGTACACAATGAACCAAAGCGACTTTATGACAAGCTTAAGGTTGGGACAAACCAATTTAAGATCGGGGATTAGGTATTGTTGGATAAAATAGACCCTCGAATCGCCTCTTCAGACCTTAATAAAAATGGAGAAATCCCTTTCACGATACTCAATGTCTTTTCCTATGGAACAGTCGAGGTAACTAATCCTAAGTTCAGCACTTTTAAGGTAATGATAATAGAACTGATAGTAGGAGAGAGGAGTGTCAACTCCTCGAACCACCATGAGTATGCAAATGAGAGGTAAGTCTAGCTTAAGACTTTAAACTAGCGCTTCTTTGGAGGCAACCCAAGCACTAACATCACTAACGTCCATATTTTTATTTTTAGCATCTAACTAAAAACTAACCAAATTAATAGGCGCAGGTTTCCCTACCCACATGACCTTGCACAAGAGCATGGCCGTGGCCGTGTGAACACCAAGGGAAAAGACATCGGCGTGGTGGAGACCATGCAAAAATAGGATGAAATTTTCCCCAAAACACGGGTTGTGATAACATGCCACGGCCGTGCAATGCAACCGTGGTTGACACTGACTAAAGAACACGGGCCATGATAAAAATGCCACGGCCATGCCTAGGAGCCATGGTTGAAACTGAGTAAGTTACATGGGCATGGGGCACGCCCGTGTCTATAGGCCGTGGTCGACACTGATGAATTAACACGGGCATGCGAACTTCTACACAGGCGTAGGAGAAACAAACGAAGCATCATACATGCGATACGGCCGTGTGACCTAACACGCCCAAGACATATGGCCATGGACCACATCTCTATTTAAACCCCCTTCTTCTATTCACTTTCTCCCCCAAACCTCCTACCCCAAACCCTAGCCACTGCACCCCTTTTCGACCACCGCTCTCCTCCTCCACTTTCTTCCCTACTCCATTCTTCCCCAACCCAAACCCCTTTTTCTCCCTTTTTCTTTTCTCGTTGTCTTTCTTCCTTCAATTTCCTATCCCCTTTTCCCTTATTCCTTCTTTACACGGCCACCACACCAACTACCATCCTTGCCACCATTGGTCACTTTTTTTCCCTTTATTTTTGCACTCATATCCATTTTCCATTATTTTTTTATTTTTATTTTCTTTATTATTTCCTTATTATTATTATTATTATTATTATTATTATTATTCATGCCATTTAGATTTAGCTTAGGACACCATAAGTTCATGTCGGATGCTTCATTGATTCGTTTTAAAAAGGTTCGAGGTGCTGTCGGAGTATCCTCCCCCATGTTCACCTCTGCCCAATTTTATCAGGTTTCTTTTCATTGACTCCATCCAAAATTCAGGAGGTTTCACTTCTCTCCCTATGTTATGATTTTCTTACTATATTATCATTATTTATCTTTGTACATTAAAGACAATGTACATATTAAGTGTGGGAGGTTAATTATAGTATTATTGGAAAATCCATGAATTATGTCTTGTTCTTAAGTAAATTTTCTCATATTACTAATTAGAATGAAACTTCTATTGAATTATGATTTTCATTGATATGTTTTGGATTAAGTCATAGGTAATTGTGCATTGATGGTTTAAACTTTAAGATACTAGAGAATCAAGCATGATAAGTCTATTTTTCAGAATTATTTTTTTTATGTTGTTTCCTAAATTTAAATATTACTTTGAAGTTTGAAATTTACAAGGTTGACATCAAAAACCATAATTTTTGTGAGATTTTGAGCCTTTAGAGCATACACTTTTCCTGCTCACTTTATTGATTATGAATGCGTCAATATTGATTTGTTATTCTAGAACTTGCTTCGATTATACATGTCGAGACCACACTTTTGATTTGATATACAAAGATGATAAAGGCACTTAGGATTTAACCCACTTACTCTACAAAAATCCTACCTTCATAATTAACCTCTAGTAAACCCCTTTGAATCCTAATAAATCGTTTCTAGATTTACCCTTAATATTAACCCAAATCTCACTCTTTTTGATTCATTAAGAATTTTCCCTATTGAATTAACCCCTTTTTTTGTCGAGATTTGATTTGAGTAGTTGCCTAACTATGTTTTTTATTTCAGTTGTTAAATTCTTTCTTATTATTGTATGTTCTTATTCTTAAAAAGAAATTGGGAATTTATTCATGATTAGTTCTATAAGCATTAAAACGGTTAAATTCACATCTTTAGAAGAAGCTCGTGTTATTAATGATAAGTTTTCAATTGATGTAATTATTCAGTATTAGTTTATTTTTCTAGTTAGGTAAATTGTCAATCCAATCTCGATTTTAACCTCCTTTTCAGCTTTTATCCACACCTTTAACCCAAGCCCCGTTGCAACCCTTTTAAAGACCTTTTGATTTGTGTATTATCTCATTTTATAGTGGTGGAGATTTGATTTTCATGCAAGCATATGGTAATAACTTTTCATGTTTGACTTTGAGTGATTTATCTTGAACCTTAAACACTTTGAGTGATTTGAGTGAATCTTTAGTAAGGATGTCAATTCTTGTCAATTTTTTATCAACGACAATTATTTAGATAAGGGAAAACTGATCATGTGTCAGAGTCTTAAAAATTTATAAAAAGAATGATCAAACCTGGAAACTAACTAAGCCAACGATTTAGGAAAGCGCATCTATTGAACAATAGTATAGTTTAGTGGCAAGACCGGATTGTCGAACCCAAATGAACCAAAAGTACTAATACTAACTTTCTTTTTATTATTTAACCTAAGAGTTAAAGGGAATTTTTGTCTAATCTAAAATTAACTAACTACTAAGCTAAATATGCGAAGACAAAGAGATTGAATTGGGGAAATACTTGAGGAAAAATAATTGATTGAGACAATACCCGAGGAAGAATCCACCTAGACTTCACTTGTTATTTAACTCTGAACCAGACAATTTATTCACTTGACTTGATCCGTAGGATTCCCTAACTTATATTAATACCTCTCTCGAGGCTACTAATGTCTAACCCTAGGTTGATTAATTGAAATCTCTTTCTAATTAAAACCCCTAGAATTGCATTAACTCGATCTATGGACTCCCATATTAGGTTTGACCATAATCCGGTAGATTTTCGTCATCCTATCTCTAGGGTTGTGATCACTCCGCTTAACTATGCTAGATATACTCTTAGACAGGGTCTATCCTCTTCTGCCTAAGAGCATAAATGCTTGAATCAATATCCTGAAATACCAAAACAAGAATTAAGAACACATAGTTAAGAACAAATCAAGTATTAATCATACAGCTCAGAAAATAATAACAAGATCCGTCTTAGGTTCATCCCCTTTAGGTATTTGAGGGGTTTAGTTCATAAACATAAAAGAATACATCTCAGAAGAAAATATAAAACAAAACATAAGAAAAACCCTAAAACTCCCTAAAGGAATTGAAGGAGAGATCCTCAGTATTGAGTATGATTCCAGCTTCTTGAGATGAATCAACTGGCTTTCTTCAAGTGAAACCCACAATTCGGCCCTTTTGGCTTGGCTCTTGGCCTAGCTGAATGCTCCTTTAAAGGTTGGCATCTAGGGTGTTTATGCAGGCTTTTGAAATGTCTTTCTTTGCCTCTAAGTACCTTAATTCGAATAGAACTCTTCTTTGCTGCAGCAGGGACACGCTTTTGTGATTCGAGGCTAAGCCGTGGTCTAGCTTGTTAAGGAGGCACGACCGTGTGCTTCGAGACCCAGGCCGTGTGTAATTTGTGTTAGGCTCATTTTCTCTATTTTCAGCCCGTTTCTCATTCTTTTCATCCTTCGATGCTTTCCTAAGTATAAAACATGAAAACAAGGGATTAAGAGCACCAAATTCCATAATTAAAGGATAAATCATCCAAAAGTATGCTAGATGTGGGATTAAAATATGTTCATATTACGGTTTATCAAATACCCGACACTTAAAATTTTGCTTGCCCTCAAGCAAAATTCTCAACTCACAATTAAAACGAACTTCTTCAATTCATAATATTCATCAATAGTGTTTCATCATAATTCATAGATAATTTATACATGGATAATTTAATTTAAAGAGTCCTAAAGATTCAAACAATCAAAGTCACAAGTTTGTAGCATGAAAAATATAGGTGTTTCCCCTTATCTAAATAACTAACTTTAATTTAAAATTGACAAGAGTTGACATCCTCACTAAAGATTTACTCAAATCACTCAAAGTGTTTAAGGTTCAAAATTAAGCACTCATCAGTCAAACATGAAAAGTTAATTCTATGGATTTGCCTGAAAATCAAATCTCCACCACTATAAATGAGATGATACACAAATCAAAAGGTCTCTAAAGGGGTTGTAACGAGGCTTAGGTTAAAGGTGTGGATAAAGGCTAAATTAGAAGGTTAGAATCGAGATTGAATTGACAATTCACCTAACTAGAAAAATGAACTATTCCTAAATAATTACATTAATTGAAAACTAATAATACGAGCTTATTCTTCACGATGTTGAATTTAAACGTATAAGCTCACTTAATTATAGAACTAATAATGAATATACTTTTTTTAGGAACAAATCAAGTAAATACATAATATAAGAAGAATTCAACTATTGAAATAAAATAATTAGGTAACTGATCAAATCAAGTCTTGATAGAAAGGTAGTCAAGAGGAATGGTGATAACAAATACAAGATGGGTTTTGGGTTAATATTAGTGGGTGAATCAATAAAAAGGGTTTGTTAGGATCAAAGGGGTTCACTAGGGATTAATTGTGAGGGTAGGCTTTTAGTGGAGTAAGTGGGTTAAATCCTAAATGCCTTTATCATCTCAGTATATCAAATCAAAGATGTGGTCTCGACATGTATAATCGAAGCAAGTTCTAGAATAACAAATCAATGTTGACACACTCATAATAAAGTGAGTACGAAAAGAATGTATGCTCTAAAAGGTTCAAGATCTCACAAAAAATTATGGGCTTTTGATGACAACCTTACAAATTTCAAACTTCAAGGTAACAATTAGATTCAAGTAGACAACCTAACAAAATTTTAATTTTTGAAAATAGACTCATCATGCTTGATTCTCTAGTATCTGAAAGTTTAAATCATCAATGCATAATTAACTATGAAGTAATCCAAAACATATCAATAAAAATCATAAATCAACATGAATTTCATTCTAATTAGTGATATGAGAAGATTACTTAAGACAAGATATCATTCAGGGATTTGAGAATAATGCAAAAAGTTAGGCACTTTTTTCTAATAATTTTCACCCCCCGCTTAAGATGTACATTGCCCTCAATGTACAAAGATAGATAGTATCATATATTAAGAAAATCAAAAGAGAGGGAGAGAAGTGAAACTTCCTAAATTTTTGGATGGATTCCTTATATTGGAAGAGTGGAAACTTGATTCGGAGGTGAAAGATAAGTTGGAGGAGGCCTCTAGATGAAGAAATTGGGAATCTCGTAAAGAGTTATCTAGGAAATAATAAGAATAATTCTAAATATACTAATTATATATTTAAAGAAAAGAAAAATAAAAAGAAAGAGTGTAAAAAGTGAAATAAGACTAAAAGAATGATTAATGGACCGAAAGGTCCTTATTGTTATATGGTTCGTGAGGTGGGTGTGATTTCTAAGGCCGTGGTGTGTGATTCCCAAGCAGCCTTTAGAACCTAAAACCAAGAAACTAAAATAAAATAAACCAATTTTAGTATAAGAAAAATAAATATAAGGAAAATAAAGGAGAAGAGAAAGGAAAAAGAAAGATTAAATGGACTCAAAGGTCCTTTTCCTGTTGAGTTAATGAAGCGGCCAGCATGAACTTATGTAGATTGGTTCTGCACAGGGAGACTAGGCTAAGATCCTTCTGTTTTTTTGACATGGATGAAGTGTATATCAAGAATATGGAGAATGAAAGTGAAAAGGGGAGGGGAGTGTAGATGTTATGGAAGAGTGAATGGGGGGTGGGTGAGAAGGAGAGTAGGTGGTTTAAATAAGATTTTCAGCTTTGGTACATCCCCATGCCCATTTATCATGGGCGTGTTGCATCACAAAGCCGTATTATATAGCCGTGTGGTGGTTCATTCGTTTCTCCCACGCCTGTTATTCAGGTTGCCACGCCCGTGTTGATATAATAGTGTCTGCCACGGCTGTGTCGCACGATAGTGGTATTAAATCGGAGCCCGTGGCTTGAAGATATTTTTCGTCCTTTTTCGTACAATCTCTTCATGCCAGTACGGAAATCTGTAGTACCCACATGGCCACAGCCATGGCCATGTACAAGGCCGTGTGGTACAGAAATATACGTTTCATTAACTTGGTTAGTTTGTAGTTAGGTGCTAAAAGAAAGAGAATAAAAATAAATGAGGTTAGTGCTCGGGTTGCCTCCCGAGAAGCGCTCATTTAAAGTATTAAGCTAGACTTACCTCTTATTCGCATAATCATGGTGGTTTGAGGAGTGAAAAATCCTTTCTCATGATATTAGTTTTATTATCAGTATATAATTCAAGTCGAATATCGTTTACTTTAAAAGTACCACATGTAGAATTACTTACCTCGATTGTTCCGTAAGGGAAGACATTAAGTACCTCAAAAGGGATCTCTTCATTATATTTAGGTTTGACATGGTGATTCGCAGTCTGTTTTATCTAATAGTACTTGATCTCCTATTTTAAAGTGATTTGATGTTCCTATAAGCTCGTTTGGAGGTTCCTTCGGTTTCACTTCATGTGGTTTTGATTCCTCCTTGAAGTATGCCTTCCACTCGTCTAGTTCATCAATCTGAAGCCTTCGTTCCTCATGAGATATTTCTTTGTTGGTATGAGGTATAGGATGAGGCTCAGTGGTGTAGTTCCGTGTTGCTTCCTGAAAAGAAAGTTTAACCGAATGATTATCAATAGAATTTACGTTCTAACCTTTATCACTCGATGTCCTAGCTGAGTCGAGAGCTTAAAGACTGATTGATTCGTCACCTACATGAAGTATGAGTTCACCTATACTAACATCAATTTTAGATCTAGCAATTGCTAAAAAGGGTCTTCCTAAAATTAAGGGGATACTATTGCCTTCATCCATATCTAAAACAATAAAGTCTACTGGGAATATGAATTTGTCAATTTTAACTAGTACATCTTCAATTATACCCCTAAGAATTCGAATAGTCTTATCAGCTAATTGAATACTCATCCTAGTTTGTTTGGGTTTCCCTAGACCTAGCTTTTTAAACATTTTAGAAGGCATAACAATGATGCTTGCCCCTAAGTCAGCTAAAGCATTATAATAGATAAACTACCAATTAAACATGGAATTGTAAAACTCCTTGGATCTTTTAATTTTCGTGGTAGTTTGTTTTGTAACATTGCTTAACATACTATGTTTAGTTCCACATGCGATTCCTCGTCTAACTTTCGCTTGTTTGTCAAAAGCTCTTTTAAAAATTTCCTTAAATCTGGCATCTACGAAAGAGCTTCAAGAAATGGTAAGTTAATATGTAATTTATTTAAAAGTTTAAGAAACTTACCGAACTGTTCATCTGTGTTGTCTTTCTTCATCGTATTGGGGTATGGTATTGGAGGTTGGTATTGTTTAATTATCGATTTTGGCTTTTCTTGACTTACTTCAACCTTACCTTCACTTGCCACGGGTTCTTGCCTTGGCTCAGGTTCAGAATCTACTAACCCTTCACTATTCTGGGTGGTTATGGCTTGAAGTTTCTCTTTTGGGTTAGTCTCAGTGTTACTTGGCAAGCTACCTTATGGTCATTTGGAGATCAACTTAGCAAGTTGCCGTAATTGGTTCTCGATTCCTTTAATCGATGCTTGTTAATTTTTAAGTGGTGTTTCGGTGTTTTGGAAACGAGTTTTTGACACCGCAATAAAGTTTGTCAGCATTTCCTCAAGGTTCGACTTCTTTTCCTATGAGTAGGGCTGTTGTTGGAAGTTTGGAGGGAGTTGTTGTCTCTGATTTCCTTGACCACCCCATGAGAAATTGGGGTGGTTCCTCCAACCTGGATTATAAGTATTACTATAGGGGTTACTTTGAGATCTAAAATTGTTACCCGTATAGCTTATCTACTCGCTTTCCATGCCATGATTGTAGGGTGGGTACTCAGGATTCGCCATACCTCCTGAAAAACCCCAAACCTGGCCCACAAGCCCTGACTGGATCTAGCATGCTCCTTGAGTAAAACGTAGCTAAACCTCATTTTGTCATCTTAGGAAAAATTTGTGGTTTGGGAGAAAGATAGGTTTGAGTTATGATTAATTTGAAAATCGTGTTGTGTTTGAAGTTTGTATTGAAACGTTATTTTCATGTTTCAAAAATTTACAAGTTAAAAGAAATGCAAAATATTAGGGCTTATTATTAACTTGAAAACTGTAGGAGTTTGGGTGTCAAAACAATTGAAGTTGTTTTACGAAAAATTGTTTAATCATTTGTTTGCTGTTGTTCGTATCATAATAGAAATTAAAACGTAAACTTAAAACAGTTAAATGGTAATGGCCTTATTACAAAAAATCAAAACCCGAAATAAATTCAAGAAAAACATAATAAGAAAATTCAAAAAAAAAAACTGAGCTGAGCATGGCCACCACTAAGTCCCTGCGGACCCGGTCCATTTACTGAGTATCACCTGCAACATGTTAGCCCACGAAGGGTGAGTCAACAGACTCAGTGTGTAACAGCCATCATAGATTCCTAATCGAAAAAACATACTATATCACATATAATAAACATAGGCAATGATGCAACCCATACCCACCTAGATATCCAACCTCCACACATCACCCGTACCTGCCAATCACACCGTGGGGATTACTAAATCGACCCTCCATCCGCTACACACCATTGAAGGCAGTCACTGCAGTCAACTGCACATTGCCATTATATTTGTGGCATAGCCACCAGATAATGTGACAAAGTCACCGGATTCATAATATGTGACATAGGTCACCAGATAATGTGGTAAAAACCACCAGAACACTACCCCTTTATCATTATCCCCCATACGCCCATGCAACATACAAAACATACAAATATCATACAATTTACCTTACCCCATGGCCATAACGAAATTTCACATATTTTCATATCAATGTTTATGCACATTATTAATGAGTATTAAGGGGTAACGTACCTGAATACACTGTACCATTGAATGGTACCCTTAGCCATGTTTATTCGTCACTTTGTTAACACATGCTTAACATTATTACTTAATAATCTATCAGGAATTTAGTGAGAGGTTACACACCTGACTATTCGTAGATCTAAGCGAAATCTCGAAGCTAAGTGAAACTAACGAGATCCCGAAACGTTTGCCTTTCCCTTTCCTAAAATTGGCCAACACTTGTTAGAAACCAAAAGCCTATTCGGCTCAACTGGAAATCTCGAAGGATATGTCACATGGAAATAATACCTTACCTTAATGCCGATTTGGTTTCCAACCAAATCACGAAACTACGTGGTGCACTTCCCTTGCAATCGGCCAACCGCTAATACACACAAACGGTTAGCCTTCGATTTTGAATGATAAAGAAACAGATCTACACGCTAGAACCCTTACCTAGATCGGCCATCGAATCCCGAAGATCTACCGAATCAGGTTGTACTCCTCCCTAAGAATCATAGTTAGAATCGGTAACCCCCAATAGGTAATATGGCCTTTGGCCGAATGGTATGCCTTGCTTACCTTGGATATCCAAAATCCCGAAAGATCTCCCTTAAATCGTCGGCTACAAGTGGATCCCGAATTCTACCTTCATGGTTTCGGTTAAAAAGTTATAGGGATTAGAGTCCTTTATTTCGACAGTTCAAGAAGGAAAAAGAAAAAGAAATCAGCCTAAAAAAGATCTTACCGAAAAAGAGAGTGACCAACGCAATGATCACTATCCCTAAGAGATTGACAAGGAGAAAGATGATCGGCTTTCGGCCTTTAATGCTTAGGAACAATCGATTTCAATGGGTTAAGGGTGCAATTGGTTATGACTCAAAAAGAAAGAATGGAGAAAAGATGTTTGGGGACCTTAGGAGTTACGGCAATGGAGGGAAAGAATGGAAGAGAGGTTTTGGCCTTAGCAAAATAAAAGGAGAAGTGAAGATGCACAAATGGGTTCTTTCACTTTCAGTTGAGAGACAAAAGAGAAGAAAGAAAGAGAGCACTTGAATATGCCAAATGAATTTCGGCTTCTCTTCCCTACCTACGTGACCAAAATTGTCATCCTAGAAGTCCCTTGGCCGGCCAACTCTCCTTCCCTCATCTAAATCCCCCTTTTCACTCCTACTTAGTCGAATCTTTAAGCTATTTGACCCAATTTACACTTCATCCATGAAGTGTCCTTGTGCCGTCCATCACTGCACCTCCTTGCCAAAAAATAAAAGCTCTAAAACGCTTCCCTTGCTGCTCGAACCTAGGGCCCTTTACACTCCCTGTGGCGTCACCTCACAAGGCCCTAAGTGGCGCCTCCTAGCCACTTTACTAACTGAGTTCTTGTGTCCCAAGCCACACAATGAACTCCTTAAGGCCTAGCTCCCTTAGTTTCCCCTTTTTAGGCTTAAAATCAGATATTTTTCTAAGGCTTCTACCTACAACCCAAGGTTCCTGAAGCCCCCAAAACACATTCAAATCACACACAAGCATGCTACCACATACATTTAAGTAAAGATGCATAACCCTTAAATCCCGGATATTACAGTTCTACCCCCTTAAAATAATTTCGACCTCGAAATTACCTGGCTAAAATAAATGAGGGTATTGTTGTCGCATTACTTCCTCTGGCTCCCATGAAGCTTCTTTCGATCCATGGTTACGCCATAATACTTTGACTAGAGGAACTAATTTCCTCCGTAGCACCTTCACATCCCGTTCCAGAATCTGAATCGTGTCTTCCTCATAGGATAAATCTGGTCTTAGCTCCACCTCCTCAACTGGTATTACATGAGATGGATCCGATCGGTAACGACGTAGCATCAAAATGTAGAACACATCATGCATCTGCTTCAACTCTGAAGGCAACTCTAACTGATATGCTACTAGTCCAACCCGCTTCCAAACCTGATAAGGTCCTATAAACCTGGGACTTAACTTTCCCTTGCGACCAAATCTCATCACCTTCTTCCTTGGCGAAACTTTTAGAAACACCTTATCCTCTACTGCAAACTCTATCTCCTTCCGCTTGAGGTCTGCATACGACTTTTGTCTGTCAGATGCCTCCTTCAACCGTGCTCAAATTACCTTAACCTTGTCTCCCGATTCTGCCACAATCTCTGGACCCAAAACATGACGTTCCCCCAATTCTGTCCAACATGCAGGAGTGCGACATCTCCTTCTATACAGCGCTTCGTACGGTGCCATCCGAATACTTGTTTGATAGCTGTTATTGTACACAAATTCTGCTAAAGGCAAGAACTCCTCCCAACTTCCTCTGAAATCTATCACGCAACCCCTCAACATATCCTCTAGCACTTGAATTACCCGCTCAGATTGGCCGTCTAACTGCAGATGGAATGCCGTACTGAAGTCCAACCTGGTGCCCAATGCTTGATGTAGTGCTTTCCAAAATTGAGACGTAAACCTCGGATCTCTATCCGAGATAATCGACACCGGCACTCCGTGTAGCCTCACGATTTTTGCTACATACAATTTTACCAATCTCTGCAGGGAATAGTCAACCCGCACTGGTATGAAATGTGCAGACTTCGTCAACCGATCTACTATCACCTATACCGAGTCCTTCTTAGTAGGCGTAAGAGGAAGCCCACTAATGAAGTCCATGGTAATTCTCTCCCACTTCTATTGTGGAATCTTTATCGGTTGAAGCAATACTGACGGTACCTGGTGTTCAGCCTTGACTTGCTGACACGTTAAGCACTTCCCTACAAATTTGGTAACTTCCCGCTTAAGACCAAGCCACCAAAATTGATCCCGTAGATCCCTATATAACTTACTTCCTCCAGGAAGCATAGCATAAGGGCTACTATGCGATTCCCGAAGAATTTGCTGCCTTAACTCCTCATCCTTTGGCATACAGACCTTGCCTCGAAAACACAGCACTCCATCGCTGTTTACACCATAGTCTTCCAACTCCCCATTTTGTACTTGTAGCAGCTTAGCACTGAGTTCTCCATCTACCAATTATTTTTCTCTCACCTGGCTTAACCATGTCGGCCTCACTTGTAACTCTGCTAGCAAACTTCCATCATCATAGAGACTAAGGTGTGCAAACATCGCCTTTAGATCTGACACCACTTTTTGACTTAGGGCATCTGCCACACATTCGCCTTGCCCGGGTGATACTCTATTGAGCAATCATAGTCTTTCAACAACTCCACCCACCTTCGCTGTCTCAAATTTAGCTCCTTCTGAGTCAGCAGATACTTCAAACTCTTGTGGTTCGTGTAAATCACTGACCTTTCTCCATAAAGTAGTGCCTCCACACTTTTAGAGCGAACACTATTGCAGCCAACTCCAGATCATGCGTCGGATAGTTAACTTCATGCGGCCTCAAGCTGCAGAGACGCATAAGTGACCACTTTCGTCCCCTCTGAAGGACACATCCCAATCCTATATGGAAGCATCACAATACACCATGAAGTCTTTCCACCTTAAATTGAATCAAAGCGGAGCCTCGGTCAATACTCTCTTAAGCTCCTCAAAACTCTCCTGCCGCTTATCCGCCCATCTGAAGGTACCTCCTTCCTTAACAACTTCGTCGAGGAATCGCTATTGACGAGAACCCTTCAACAAACCTCCTGTAATAGCCTGCTAACCCCAAGAAACTACGAACCTCTGCCACAGACTTAGGTGGTTTCCAATCTAATACTGCCTCAATCTTCCGAGGATCCACCCTTATTCCTTCCACAGACACCACATGCCCTAAGAACGTAACTTTCTTCAGCCAAAATTCGCACTTGCTGAACTTGGCATATAGCTTCTTTTCCCTTAACACTTGTAATACAACCCGGAGATGCTCATCATGTTCTTCCTCAGACTTGGAATATATTAGGATGTCTCTATAAACACAACGACGAACCGATCCAAGTAGGGTTGAAAAACCCGATTCATCATATCCATGAACGCAGCTGGGGCGTTCGTCAATCCGAACGGCATTACTAAGAATTCATAATGCCCGTACCTTGTCCAAAAAGCTGTCTTATGGATATCTGCTTCCTTCACCTTAAGCTGATGATATCCAGACCGTAGATCTATCTTTGAAAATACTACGGCCCCCTTAAGCTGATCGAACAAGTCATCTATCCTCGGCAATGGGTACTTGTTCTTGATGGTTAGCTTATTCAACTGACGGTAATCTATGCACATGTGCATAGTCCCGTCTTTCTTTTTCACGAATAAGACCGGTGCTCCCCATGGAGACACACTAGGTCGAATAAACCCACGATCGAGTAACTCTTGGATCTAGGCTTTAAGCTCTACTAACTCCTTTGGTGCCATTCGGTACGGAGCGATTGACACGAGAGGCATGCACGACATAAATCAATTCCAAACTCCACCTCCCTGTCTGGGGGTAACCCAGGCAGCTCCTTTGGAAAGACATCCACGAATTCCCTTACTATTCTCACTCCACTAACTTCTTCTTCATTTGCATCCAAAGCACTCACGAATGCCAAAAATGCCTTGCACCCTTTCCGAACCATCTTATCAGCCTTTAATACGGAGACTACGTTAGCCAAATAATTTATTCTTTCTCCTATCATAATCATCTCCTCATCCTCTAGAGTCCTCAACTCTATTCGCTTAGCTGTGTAATCCAATTTAGCCCGATGTTCCACTAGCCAATCCATGCCTAGAATGAGATCAAATTCTCCAAAAGGTAGTTCCATCAAGTCGGCAGGAAATACCACTCCCGAATCTCTAGAGGCTCAAGAATATCCTATTCACCACTACCGTTTGACCCAGCAGCTCACTCTGATCATCTCCCTACCAGACAGTTCAGATACTACACCTAGTGTTTCAGCTACTCTACATGCAACATATGAGTGGGTCGAGCCAACATCAATTAAAGCAAAGTAAGGCTTGTCAGCTATAAGAAACGTACCGATTATGACTTCTAGTGCATCACCATCCTCCCTTCGATGAACCGCATACACCAGACCCGACTGTCTCGCCTCTGTGTTACCAACACCTCTGCCCGGTGTTCCCCGGCCTCTTCTAGAACCATTACCTCTACCAACCGGACCACGACCTCGCGATGGCTGCTGTCCACATCTTCCAGCCTGATTAAGGCCCTGACCTGTTGGTCGGCTCCCGTCTATTTTCATAGGACAGTTCCTAATCATGTGATCCTTGGACCCACACTTAAAACATCCCCCCATCTTCTTCCAACACTCTCCTAGGTGCATCTTTCCACACTGAGCACAAGTACGGTATTGTCCTCCCGTGACAACCTACTGACCTCGCGGCCCATCAACTCTAGGGCTCTTTTGAACGTTTCCAGATGACCCTGATGATTCAAAACCTCTCTTTTTTCTATTCCTATCAGAATTCTGTCTCACAGATTCCTTAACCCCTTCGGCTACCTTAGCCTTTTCTACCAACACGGCAAACTCCCGCTCCTGTTGTGGAGCTATCAATAATCTTAGGTCATTCCTCAGTCCATCCTCAAACCTGACACATCGTTCATGCTCCATAGCCACGATGCCTCGAGCATACCTGCTCAGCCTTAAAAATTCTGCCTCGTACTCTGCTACAGACTTATTCCCCTGAAATAGCCTTAGAAATGCCTTCCTCTACGCATCAATATAGCTAGTCTCAATATACTTCTTCTGATATGCCGTCTTAAAATACTCTCAAGTAAGATCATCCGTTGCGGCACCATCCCGAACCGTGAGCCACCATTGGTATGACTCATCACGGAGAAGCGACACCACCCCTTTCAGTTTTTCCTCAGCAATCAGGTCCAAATCGTCCATGATCCGCTCCGTCGCCTCCAACCAATACTCAGCCGTATTGGGCGCCACCCTAGATACACCACGGAATACCTCAGCTCCATTGGCTCGAGTCGCTCGCATGCAGATTTACGAGCTCCCATGCCTCCACCGCTCCACCACCTCTCAAGAACTTGCTTGTTAATTTTAAGTGTTGTTTGGTGTTTTGGAAGCGAGTTTTGACACCGCAATAAAGTTTGTCGACATTTCCTCAAGGTTCGACTTCTTTTCCTATGGGTAGGGCTGTTGTTGGAAGTTTGGAGAGAGTTGTTGTCTCTGATTTCCTTGACCACCCCATGAGAAATTAGGTACCCTTAGCCATGTTTATTCATCACTTTGTTAACACATGCTTAACATTATTACTTAATAATCTATCGGGAATTTAGTGAGAGGTTACACACCTGACTATTCGTAGATCTAAGCGAAATCCTGAAGCTACGCGAAACTAACGAGATCCCGAAACGTTTGCCTTTCCCTTTCCTAAAATCGGCCAACACTTGTTAGTAACCAAAAGCCTATTCGGCTCAACTGGAAATCTCGAAAGATATGTCGCATGGAAATAATACTTTACCTTAATGCCGATTTGGTTTCCAACCAAATCCTGAAACTACGTGGTGCACTTCCCTTGCAATCGGCCAACCGCTAATACACACAAACGGTTAGCCTTTGATTTTGAATGATAAAAAAACCGATCTACATGCTAGAACCCTTACCTAAATCGGCCACCGAATCCCGAAGATCTACCGAATCAGGTTGTACTCCTTCCTAAGAATCATAGTTAGAATCGGCAACCCCCAATAGGTAATATGGCCTTTGGCCGAATGGTATGCCTTGCTTACCTTGGATATCCAAAATCCTGGAAGATCTCCCTTAAATCATCGGCAACAAGTGGATCTCGAATTCTCCCTTCATGATTTCGGCCAAAAAGTTATAGGGATTAGAGTCCTTTATTTCGACAGTTCAAGAAGGAAAAAGAAAAAGAAATCAGCCTAAAAAAGATCTTACTGAAAAAGAGAGTGACCAACGCAATGATCACTGGCCCTAAGAGATTGACAAGGAGAAAGATGATCGGCTTTCGGCCTTTAGTACTTAGGAACAATCGGTTTCAATGGGTTAAGGGTGCAATCGGTTATGACTCAAAAAGAAAGAATGGAGAAAAGATGTTTGGGGACCTTAGGAGTTGCGGCAATGGAGGGAAAGAATGGAAGAGAGGTTTCGGCCTTAGCAAAATAAAAGGAGAAGTGAAGATGCATAAATGGGTTCCTTCACTTTCGGTTGAGAGACAAAAGAGAAGAAAGAAAGAGAACACTTGAATATGCCAAATGAATTTCGGCTTCTCTTCCCTACCTATATGACCGAAATTGTCATCCTAGAAGTCCCTTGGCCGGCCAACTCTCCTTCCCTCATCTAAATCCCCCTTTTCACTCCTACTTAGCCGAATCTTTAAGCTATTTGACCCAATCTACACTTCATCCATGAAGTGTCCTTGTCCCGTCCATCACTGCACCTCCTTGCCAAAAATAAAAGCTCTAAAATGCTTCCTTCTTGCTCGAACCTAGGGCCCTTTACACTCCACAATGGCCACCTCACAAGGCCCAAAGTGGCGCCTCCTAGCCATTTACTAGCGAGTTCTTGTGTCCTAAGCCACAATAAACTCCTTAAGGCCTAGCTCCCTTAGTTTCCCTTTTAGGCTTAAGCAGATATTTTTCTAAGGATTCTCCCAACAACCCAAGGTTCCTGAAGCCCCCAAAACACATTCAAATCACACACAAGCATGCTACCACATACATTTAAGTAAAGATGCATAACCCCTAAATCCCGGATATTACAGTTCTACCCTCTTAAAATAATTTCGACCTCGAAATTACCTAGCTAAAATAAGTGAGGGTATTGCTGTCGCATTGCTTCCTCTGGCTCCCATGAAGCTTCTTTCAATCCATGGTTACGCCATAATACTTTGAATAGAGGCCGATTTCCTCAGTAGCACCTTCATATCCCGTTCCAGAATCTGAATCGGCTCTTCCTCATAGGACAAATCTGGTCTTAGCTCCACCTCCTCAACTGGTATTACATGAGATGGATCCGATCGGTAATGACGTAGCATCGAAACGTGGAACACATCGTGCATCTACTTCAACTCCTAAAGCAACTCTAACTGATATGCTACTGGTCCAACCCGCTTCCAAACCTGATAAGGTCCTATAAACCTGGGACTTAACTTTCCCTTCTGACCAAATCTCATCACCTTCTTCCTTGGTGAAACTTTTAGAAACACCTTATCCCCTCGCAAACTCTATCTCCTTCCGCTGCAAGTCGTGCATCGACTTTTATGCATCGGATGCCTCCTTCAACCGTGCTCGAATTACCTTAACCTTGTCTCCGATTACGCCACAATCTTTGGACCCAAAACATGCGTTCCCCAATTATGTCCAACACGTAGGAGTCGACATCTCCTTCTATCTACAGCAAATGCGGTGCCATCCAAATACTTGCTTGATAGCGATTATTGTACATAAATTCGCTAAAGGCAAGAACTCTTCCTAACTTCCTCTGAAATCTATCACGCAACCCTCAACATATCCTCTAAGCACTTGAATTATCTGCCAGATTGGCAGTCCGATCGTGGATGGAATGCGTCTTGAAGTCAACACGGTGCCCAATGCTTGATGTAGTGCTTTCCAAAATCGAGACGTAAACCTCGGATCCCTATCCGAGATAATCGACATTGGCACTCCGTATAGCCTCACGATTTCTGCTACATACAATTTTGCCAATCTCTGCAGGGAATAGTCAACCCGCTCTGGTATGAAATGTGCGAGACTTCGTCAACCGATCTACTATCACCCATACGAGTCCTTCCGGAGGGCATAAGGGAAGCCCACTAACGAAGTCCATGGTAATTCTCTCCCACTTCCATTGTGAATCTTTATCGGTTGAAGCAATCTTGGCGGTACGGTGTTCACCTTGACTTGTTGACACGTTAAGCACTTCCTACAAATTCGGTAACTTCCGCTTAAGACAGACCACCAAAATTGATCCGTAGATCCTATATAACTTACTTCCTCCAGGAAGCATAGCATAAGGGCTACTATGCGATTCTCGAAGAATTTACTGCCTTAACTCCTCATTCTTTGGCATACAGACCTTGCCTCGAAAACACAGCACTCCATCGATGTTTACACCATAGTCTTCCAACTCCCATTTTGTACTTGTATCGACAGCAATTGAGTTCTCCGTCTACCAATTATTTTTCTCTCACCTGGCTTAACCATGTCAGCCTCACTTGCAACTCTGCTAGCAAACTTCCATCATCATAGAGACTAAAGTGTGCAAACATCGCCCTTAGATCCGACACCACTTTTTGACTTAGGGCATCTGCCACACATTCGCCTTGCCCAGGTGATACTCTATTGAGCAATCATAGTCTTTCAACAACTCCACCCACCTTCGCTATCTCAAATTTAACTCCTTCTGAGTCAGTAGATACTTCAAACTCTTGTGGTCCGTGTAAATCACTGACCTTTCTCCATAAAGTAGTGCCTCCACACTTTTAGAGCGAACACTATTGTAGCCAACTCCAGATCATGTGTCGGATAGTTAACTTCATGCGGCCTCAACTGCCGAGACGCATAAGCGACCACTTTCCCGTCCCACATAAGGACACATCCCAATCCTGTATGGGAAGCATCACAATACACCACGAAGCCTTTCCCTGCTTCTGGCTGAATCAAAATCGGAGCCTCAGTCAATACTCTCTTAAGCTCCTCAAAACTCTCCTGCTGCTTATCCGCCCATACGAAAGGTACCTCCTTCCTTAACAACTTTGTCAGAGGTGCTGCTATTGACGAGAACCCTTCAACAAACCTCCTGTAATAGCCTGCCAACCCCAAGAAATTACGAACCTTAGACTTAGGTGGTTTCCAATCTAATATTGCCTCAATCTTCCGAGGATCCACCCTTATTCCTTCCACAGACACCACATGCCCTAAGAACGTAACTTCCTTCAGCCAAAATCCGCACTTGCTGAACTTGGCATATAGCTTCTTTTCCCTTAACACTTGTAATACAACCCGGATATGCTCATCATGTTCTTCCTCAGACTTGGAATACACTAGGATGTCTCTATAAACACAACGATGAATCGATCCAAGTAGGGTTGAAAAACCCAGTTCATCATATCCATGAACGCAGCTGGGGCGTTCATTAATCCGAACGGTATTACTAAGAATTCATAATGCCCGTACCTTGTCCAGAAAGCTGTCTTATGGATATCTGCTTCCTTCACCTTAAGCTGATGATATCCAGACCATAGTTCTATCTTTGAAAATACTGCGGCCCCCTTAAGCTGATCGAACAAGTCATCTATCCTCGGCAATGGGTACTTGTTCTTGATGGTCAGCTTATTCAACTGCCGGTAATCTATGCACATGCGCATAGTCCGTCCTTCTTTTTCACGAATAAGGTGGTGCTCCCCATGGAGACACACTAGGTCGAATAAACCCACGATCGAGTAACTCTTGGATTTAGGCTTTAAGCTCTACTAACTCCTTTGGTGCCATTCGATGCAGGCGATTGACACAGGAGGCATACCTACGATAAATCAATTCCAAACTCCACCTCCCTGTCAGGGGGTAACCCAGGCAGCTCCTTTGGAAAGACATCCATGAATTCCCTTACTGTTCTCACTCCACTAACTTCTTCTTCATTTTCATCCAAAGCACTCACGAAGGCCAAAAATGACTTGCACCCTTTCTGAACCATCTTATCATCCTTTAATACAGAGACTACGTTAGCCAAATAATTTCTTCTTTCTCCTATCATAATTATCTCCTCATCCTCCAGAGTCTTCAACTCTATTTGCTTAGCTGTGCAATCCAATTTAGCCCGATGTTCCACTAGCCAATCCATGCCTAGAATGAGATCAAATTCTCCAAAAGGTAGTTCCATCAAGTCGACAGGAAATACCACTCCCTGAATCTCTAGAGGCACACTCCGGAATATCCTATTCACCACTATTGTTTGACCTAACGGGCTCACTACAGCCATCTCCCTACCAGACAGTTCAGATACTACACCTAGTGTTTCAGCTACTCTACATGCAACATATGAGTGGGTCGAGCCAACATCAATTAAAGCAAAGTAAGGCTTGTCAGCTATAAGGAACGTACCAGTTATGACGTCCGGTGCGTCACCATCCTTTCTCTGACGAACCGCATACACCAGACCCGGCTGTCTCGCCTCTGTGTTACCAACACCTCTGCCCGGTGTTCCCCAACCTCTTCTAGAACCATTACCTCTACCAACCGGACCACCACCTCGCTGTGGCTGCTGTCCACCTCTTCCAGCCTGATTAAGGCCCTGACTTGTTGGTCGGCTCCCGTCTGTTTTCATAGGACAGTCCCTAATTATGTGATCCTTGGAACCACACTTAAAACATCCCCCCGTCTTCTTCCAACACTCTCCTAGGTGCATCTTTCCACACTGAGCACAAGTACGATATTGTCCTCCCGTGACAACCTACTAACCTCGCAGTCCATCAACTCTAGGTCTCTTTTGAACGTTTTCAGATGACCCTGATGATTCAAAACCTTTCTTTTGTCTATTCCTATCAGAATTCTATCTCACAAATTCCTTAACCCCTTCGGCTACCTTAGCCTTTTCTACCAACACGACAAACTCTAGCTCCTATTGTGGAGCTATCAATAATCTTAGGTCATCCCTCAGTCCGTCCTCAAACCTGACACATCATTCATGCTCCATAGCCATGATGCCTCGAGCATACCGGCTCAGCCTTAAAAATTTTGCCTCGTACTCCGCTACGGACTTATTCCCCTAAACCAGCCTCAAAAATGCCTTCCTCTGCGCATCAATATAGCTAGTCCCAATATACTTCTTCTGATATGCCGTCTTAAAATACTCCCAAGTAAGATCATCCGCTGCGGCACCATCCCGAACCGTGAGCCACCACTAGTATGACTCATCACGGAGACGCGACACCACCCCTTTCAGTTTTTCCTCAGCAATCAGGTCCAAATCGTCCATGATCCACTCCATCGCCTCCAACCAATACTCAGCCGTATTGGGTGCCACCCTAGATACACCACGAAATACCTCAGCTCTATTGGCTCGGAGTCGCTCGGGTATAGATTTTTGAGCTCCCATGCCTCCACCTGCTCCAGCCACCCTCTCAAGAACTTGCAGCATCGCCTGCGATACTACATCATCCCCTGTCTGATCTTGATATTCAGCACCAGCAGCTGGTGGTGGTGGCATCTCATTCTCGGACCCTTGACCAGACCTAACGGGTTTCGATACGGTCATTCTGCCTCTACCATGCCCTCGCACATTACGACCACGTCCTCTAGAACTCATTCTTCCGAGTTGCGTTTATCTGATTAAAAATTTTATGATTCATTATTTCTTTCCACTGATTTATCGCGAACAGTCTTATGATTAATGTTTCTAAAAAGTAGTTCGTTCGAACTCATACACACACTACAGTCTCAAGTTCATTCATTCAATCATCAACATCCATGAACTCGCGTTCATTACAGAAGGGTGTTGTGGTTGTCATTGTTGTTGTTTTCCACTATCCAGGGGTATTTGCGTAATTTTTTCCTATAGGGGTATTTTCATAATTTTTTCAAAATAGGGTCCTTGGTGATTTTGTGAAATAGGGGTGTTCTGGTAATTTTGTAATCCCGGAGGTACTTCAGAAATTTTAAAAATTCGGGGGTATTTCAGTAATTTTGAAAATTTGGGGATATTTCGAAAAAAATTCAAAATCTAAAATAGTTTTTACAAATCATAGGGGTAATTTGGTGATTTTAAAACTAAGGTTTTTATAAAATAGTGTAGCTAGTCCTTTCGGGTTTTAATTATTGAATTTAGCACGTGAATAAGTCTTCTTGGTTAGGGTGAAGCAATCACTTGTGCACAGGTAGGATTCTAGCGGAGAGGAGGTAAGTCACTAATTTGCTTAAATACCAAGCTCCCCGAATCCAATCCTAAACATGCGCTGCAGTTGCCACACCCTTAACTCGGTGACTCACTCACTGTGTTTGTTTGATTAGACTTTAAATTTTATGCAATTCTGTGTTGGAGTAAGCTAATCCTAGGGTCATTAGCTCCTAATCTACTAATCTACGTCCCCGTAACACCCACATACAAATCACACAACAATTAGAGGTACTTACCTAGTGGACTTTGGGCCGGAGACTCACGTACCATGCCAGAAAACCTGCTCAACCTTTAGTAAAGCTCAATTTCAAAATAAAAAAGTTTTTGGGACCAAAAGCCCTCAAGGCTGAGTTTTGAACCGAGCTCTGATACCAAGCTGAAACACCCAAACCCAGTCCACAAGCCCTGACCGAATCTGGTATGCTCCTTGAGTAAAATGTAGCTAAACCTCATTTTATCATCTTAGGAAAAATTTATGGTTTGGAAGAAAGATAGGTTTGAGTTATGATTAATTTGAAAATCGTGTTGTGTTTGAAGTTTCCATTGAAACGTTATTTTCATGTTTCAAAAATTTACAAGTTAAAAGAAATGCCAAATATTAGGGCTTATTATTATTAACTTGAAAACCGTAGGAGTTTAGGTGTCAAAACAATTGAAGTTGTTTTACGAAAAATTGTTTAATCATTTGTTTACTGTTGTTCGTATCATAATAGAAATTAAAACGTAAACTTAAAATAGTTAAATGGTAATGGCCTTATTACAACAAATCAAAACCCAAAATAAATTCAAGAAAAATATAATAAGAAAATTCAGAAAAAAAAAAACTGAGCTGAGCATGGCCACCACTAAGTCCCTGCCGACCCAGTCCATTTACTGAGTATCACCTGCAAAATGTTAGCCCACGAAGTGTGAGTCAACAGACTCAGTGTGTAACAGCCATCATAGATTCCCAATCAACAAAACATGCTATATCACATATAATAAACATAGTCAATGATGCAACCCATACCTACCTAGATATCCAACCTCTACACATCACCTGTACCTGCCAATCACACCGTGGGGATTACTAAATCGACCCTCCATCCGCTACACACCATCGAAGGCAGTCACTGCAGTCAACTGCACATCGCCCTTATCTTTGTGGCATAGCCACCAAATAATGTGACAAAGTCACCGGATTCATAGTATGTGATATAGGTCACCAGATAATGTGGTAAAAACCACCAGAACACTTCCCCTTTATCATTATCACCCATATGCCCATGTAACATACAAAACATACAAATATCATGCAATTTACCTTACCCCATGGCCATAACGAAATTTCACATATTTTCATATCAATGTTTATACACATTATTAACAGTATTAAGGGTAGCGATGCACGAATACCTTTGTACCATTGAATGGTACCCTTAGCCATGTTTATTCGTTACTTTGTTAACACATGCTTAACATTATTACTTAATAATCTATCATGAATTTAGTGAGAGGTTACACACCTGACTATTCGTATATCTAAGCGAAATCCTGAAGCTACGCGAAACTAACGAGATCCTGAAAGATTTGCCTTTCCTTTCCTAAAATCGGCCAACACTTGTTAGTAACCAAAACCCTATTTGGCTCAACTGGAAATCCCGAAGGATTTAGAGCTGCGGAAGACTCTGCGGTGGCCATACGTCAGAGTATTTCTCACGAACTTCAATAAATTTTGCTTTTACTTCATTTTAAGATTATTTTAATTTGGTTTAATATTTTGTAATAAGGCCATTAGACTTAATTCTTCTTTTAAACTTTCATTTCAGCTATATTCAAACTATAAATGATTAAACTCTGGGTTTTCTTAAAACGTAAATAATCGTTTTCAAAATATCACGTTTTCGTAAATCACTGAATCTGATTCCTGCCGTAAATAAAGTTTTCGTGAATAATAATAATAACAATTTTACAAGAAACCTCTAAAAGCAAATCTGAATTTCACAAACAACAAAACTCGGAGTTTTAAAAAGAATACGAAGTTTTTAACGAACATAGAGTTTTTAAACAACCCTTTTTATATGGCATGCTAGATCCGGTCATAACATCTAGGCCGAGTTTAGGGTGTTACATTTTATAATATCAGAGCCCGGTTGCAAAACTGAGCTGTGGAATGGGTTCGAAAACATTTTTCAAATTTGTTTGAAATATGATTTAAAAAATATATATCATTATTGGAAGTATGGCACACCGAGTCTCTGGCACCAAATCCGTAAGTCCTCTTACTTTATCTGATGATATGATGAAATGACTGTAGGGAGAAAACTACTAGAGATAGTGGTAGTACACTGAAACTGTTAGCTATAGGAACTAAGACTATAGAGACTGAAATAGTAGGAAATTCGATCTGCGAAAACAACTCTTATACCTGTTTTCCATAAAACACTTATTAATAAACATTGGAGCTATATACTGATTCATAAAATTCTTAATCAGATTAACTCGATTCAGTAGCATGAGTACAAAAGGATGTGGACGAGGTACACGCGACCGTGGTAGAGGCCAAGGGGCTGGGGCTGGATCCTCGGAATTGGGGCATGTCCCTGAAGGCGATGTGCCAGCGTCGCCAATGATTGAGACGGGATCTCATGGCCGAGCCGGGGGTGATGTGCTGACTCAGCTAGTTAGGGAAGTATTGGAGGAGGTTAAAGAAATTGGTGAAACACTTCGAGTTGGGTGCGTGAAACGAAGAAGAAAAGAAATTGCGGTTCTTTAGGGTCGTAGTCTCGTTCTGTGAAGCATGAGAAGGCATGCCCAAACTTCCCGGCTTGCGAATATTGCAGAAGGCATCATCCGGGTGAATGCTGGAGGAGGTCAGGAGCATGCTTGAGATGCGAGTCTAAGGAGCATAAGGCTCGGATTGTTCCATCACCATTAAGTCGGGTATGTTTTGGTTAGAAGTGTATTAGTGTTACTGGAATGAGATTATGCAGTGGCAGTGTGGTAGAGTAGCCTGTGTTAAACCACTGTTAGATAGCTAGAAATTTTGAGGATAAAATTTCTTTAAAGGGGTAGATTTGTAAAACCCCAAAATTAAGCCTAGGAGAATTGGGCCTATTGGGCCTTGAGCGTAGGAGCATTTTAAAATTTTTTAGAATATGAGAACGGCATTATTGAAAGTTGGACCTATTAGGTAAGTGATTTTGGAAGGTTACGGTTTTCTATAAAGTCCCGGGGTCAAGTTAGGCCACAGGAAAATTTTCATTTTTTGGTGCTTTAGTGGGGAGAGCTAGAGGAAGCAGGGCTTAAGGTTTAATTAAATGTGTTTGCTAACACAAGGAGCAAAGTGGCCTAGTGGTGTGGCATCACAAGGAAAGCAAAGAGGGAAAGAGTTCGAGTCTCAAGAATTGCATTTTAGGTGGCTATTATTTTGTGCTCAAGAAAGGAGGAAGTAGAGTGGAGATCAAACTCTAACTTGGTGGTTGGAGACCTGGTCAAATGATTTGAATAGGTGATGGAAAGGATGTTGGGGAGCAAAATGAGGAGTCAATCAATGGATTGAGGGTGAGAGGTAGTAGTGGCCGAATATGGTGAAGTGCTTGAGGGGAATTTCAGTCAAAAGAAGAAAAAGAAGAGAGATGGGTCACTTAGTAGCATATTCGGTCTTGATTGGTGAGTGTGCCATTTTTTTCTCTAAAGTGTTCTTTTGTGAGTTTTTGACCTTTTGCATTTTTGGCGAGAGCAATTCGGGACACATTGCTTCAATTTTCTTTGCCGAAACCCCCAAGCTTGCTATTCTTTCTTTTCTCATCTTCTTCAAAACATTTCTCTTTACTCATTGTTTCCTAAATAGTATTGGTTGAATCCTTCCTCGAACCCTTTTCTTCCTATAGTTGAATCTTTCCTGCACCTACCATTTCGGCTTGTGTTCTTTGATTGGTTTTCATTTCGGTTAAGCCTCTATAGCTGAACCTTGAGTTCTTTTGTTTTGCTGCTAGTGCCAAATCTCTTCCTCCCATTTGACTCATCTCTGATCTAAGGTTTGGATTCCTCCTCTGCTATATTCTTACTTTCTTCACTTTTTTTCTTTCTTTACTAAAGCCGAAATTCTCACTTTCTTGTCTAAGGCAAAACCCGAGTTCTCTTCTCCATCTTGAGTATCGTTGGTTCCTTCTTTTGTGTGGAAGCCAGAACTTGGAACAACTCTCGATTTTGTGGCACTTTGGTAAGTGTAGCTATGGCCGATTAGGGGGAGTAGATTGTTGTTCTCTATTTTAGGTTCATTTAGGCTGAAAGGACATTTCTTTTTTGTCTTGAAACCACATCACTAACTCGTGCTTTCATTAGGGACTTAATCTCGTAATCAAAGGGAGTAAACCAAACATTCAAGCATAGCAAGGAGTTGCCGTCGTTCTTGGTAAGTGTTATGGATTGTGTTATCAATTTCAATTTTGGGATTACCGAACAAGAAGACTAACTGATAGCCAATTATGTCCTTAGGTGCTTCGAAGAGTATCGTGATACGTATTCCAAATCAGGTGTGTAATCCCACACTTAATTTGATGATGGATGCATGTGATGTGTCAAGAATCGGCCGAAAGTCGAAAAGCCAAAAAGTCAGCAACTGTAACACTCGAGCATGCTAACGCTCATAGTGGTAAACCAAAACATGAATAATGATGGTGAGCCATTGAGAGTGTTGCGAGCACTCTCGTAGAACTAAGGCTACAACTAGCCTAATCGAGCCGAAACGGGCCCAAAGGGCCCAATGGGCTATCATGCCCATATGGACAAAATGGATGGAAAACTGTTAAGGAATAGGTGCGGCTGCAAAATCTGGAAATCTGATACCGAAACTATGTGTTGTTGACCACACGAGCGTGTGGGCTTGTTTGGGCCTGAAATAGATTTTAGGCCCAATAGTTCCGTAGAGACCCAAAAAGGGTCCTATGTTGCTCGAGGCGACAGTAGGCCTTCGGAAAGGTCGTTAAATGTAAAATTACTAAATACCCCTGAAGGGTAATGACCAAAATACCATTGGAGGTTAAATTATTGAAATACCTCGGAAGGCAAATGACTGTTATACCCTTGATTATGATTGGTTATCATGTATGTGTTTTATTTATACGTTTGCACGTATGATGCGTTGCATTTGTAATATGTTACATGGGTTGGGATTGAAAAGTAGAGGAAGTGTATTCTGGTGGCTTTGCCACATTCTGTCTAGTGGCTATGCCACGTATATTCTATTATTCTGGTGGCTCCGCCACAAACTCTGTGATTAGCAACTTGTCTGCCATATTGGTGTGTAGGGCTGGGTGGGTTGACTTGTTCCCCACAGGTGTGTAGGGCTGGTACGGGTGGTGTGTAGGGTTGGATTGAGTTAGACTGCATTCTCTATTTGCATTATCATGAATATAGGGCTAAGGCCCAGATTGTCACTGAATAGGGCCTCGGCCCAGTCTACTTCCGTATGGGCTCGAGCCCAATTAATGACCGATTAGGGGATTGCACACTGAGTTCTTGTAACTTACCCATTTTACTTTAACCCTACAGGTGATCCCCAGCGTTGAGGATTTGGAGCTGCGGAGGACTCTAGAGTGGCCACACGTCGGAGTATTTCTCACGAACTTCTATAAATTTCACTTTTGCTTCATTTTAAGATTATTTTAACTTGGTTTAATATTTTGTAATAAGGCCATTGGACTTAATTCTTCTTTTAAACTTTCATTTCAGTTATATTCAAACTATAAATGATTAACTCTGGGTTTCCTTAAAACGTAAATAACCGTTTTCAAAATATCACGTTTCTGCAAATCACTGAATCTGATTCCTAGTAAACAAAGTTTTCGTGAATAATAATAACGTTTTTACAAGAAACCCTTAAAAGTAAATCTAAATTTCACAAACAATAAAGCTCAGAGTTTTAAAAAGAATATGAAGTTTTTAACGAACACGCAGTTTATAAACAACCCTTTTAATGTGCCATGCCAAATCTGATCATAACATCTAGGCCGGATTTGGGGTGTTACATTGCTTGAGGACAAGAAAATGCTTAAGTGTAGAGATATTTGATAAACTATAATTTATACATATTTTAACCCCATGCTTGGCTTATTTTTAGATTAATTTTCATTAAATTTGATGAATTCGATTCTCCTATTCCTTTAATTTCATGTTTTACATTTAGGAGAGCCTAGGGAGTAAAAAAGAAAGAGAAACGGGCCAAAAAGTGGCAAAACGGGCTATATTTGAAATCAACACAGCCTGGACTATCAAACACGACTGTGTGTTACGAGCAGAATCAAACACGACCTGGATCATCGTACACGGGTAGACCACACGGTCGTGTGTGGCGAGCAGAATCGAGCATGGCCTAGGCTCTTGCACACGGGTGTGTCACACGGGCGTGTCCCTGCTGTACCTAAGTTTAATTCTATTCGAATAGGCTACTTGTCAGACAAGGAAGGCGTTCCAAAGCCTATATAAACACCCTAGGAGGCAACCTAAAGGAGACACAGAATAGAAGGTGGAAAATACTCGAAGACAGCCATCGGGAGCAGCTTGGAAAAAGGATCTCCATCAAGATTGAAGATCTCCTATTAATTTCTCTTCAATTTTTTGGGTTTTCTTATGTTTTGCTGTTTTCCTTATTTTAAGATGTTTCCCTCTATTAGTATGAACTAAACCTCTCAAATACCTGAGGGGATGAAACCTAAGATGAATCTTATTACTATTTGATTTATAAGATAAATACTTGTTCTTATTCTTAATTATGAGTTCTTATTATTGTTTTGATAATTCAGGTTATTGATTCAAGTCGAATGTGCTTATTTAGAGGAGAAAAAGTCCCTATTTAAGAGTAAATCAACACAATTAAGAGGAGTTAATTGCAACCCTAGAAATAGGGCGACAAAAATCTGTCGAATTAGAGTCAAATCTAATAAGGGAATCCATAGATCGAGTTAATGTGACAATAGGGGTTTTAATTAGAAAGAGATTTCAATTAATCAACCTAGATTCAGTTTTTTTTAGTCTCAAAATTTTTTAGTCTCAAAAGAGATATTAACATAAATCAGGGATTTCTACGGATTAAGTTAAGTGAATAAATCGTATGAATCAAAAGTAATAAGTGAAGTCTAGGTGGATTCTTCCTTAGGTATTATCTATCTCATAAAGTTGTCTGAAAGTATTTTCCTAATTCATTATTTTTCGTGCTTTTAATTAGTTTAGTTTAAAAAGAAATCACTCCAAATCTTAGGCTAGATAATAAAAAGATAGTAATTACTAGTACTCTTGGTCCTTGTGGATACGATATTACCGGTCTTACCATAACTATACTATTAAACGATAGGTGCACTTGCCTTTATTGTAACCATAGTTAGTTAGAGACAAATCAATGTTTCTTTGGTTCTGCGATTCCGTCAATTGTAGGATGGTAGTACGTCTGATTTTGGGCTGAACATTGATGGTGATCTATGTTTTCGAGGACGAGTCTGTGTGCCTAATGACTCCAATTTGAGGCAGTTCATTTTGCGGGAAGTGCATAGTAGCCCCTATGCTATGCATCCTAGCAAAAACAAGATGTATCGTGATCTTACGTGAGTTATACTAGTGACCGGGGTTGAAATGAGAGGTAACAAATTTCTTCTCTTATTGTCTGGCGTGCCAGCAAGTTAAAGCTGAACATCAATTACCTTCAAGTTTGCTTCAACCTGTTAAAATTCCCCTATGGAAATAGGAGCGGATGACTATGGATTTCGTTAGTGGGTTGCCCTTAACACCCACTAACAAGGATTCTATATAGGTCATCATGGATCGATTGACCAAGTCTGCCCATTTCATTCTTGTTAGGACAAATTACTCCTTTCAGAAGTTGGCTAAGTTATATGTTTCTGAGATCGTGAGACTTCATGGGGTTCCAGTCTCGATTATTTTTTTATAGAGATCCTCGCTTCACTTCTCGATTTTAGAGGAAGCTTCAGGAGGCTTTGGGTTCGAGATTAGACTTCAATATTGTGTTCTATCCTCAGATCAATAGTTAATTTGAGAGGGTGATTCAGATGCTGAAGGATATGTTTCAAAGTTGAGTGATCAATTTTCAAGGTAGTTGATAGGAGTTTTTCCATTAACTGAGTTCGCCTATAATAACAGTTTCCAGTCTAGTATTCAAATAGCACCTTACGAGGCTCTGTATGGTCGTATGTGTCGTACTACATTGTGTTGGATTGAGTTGGTTGAGCGATGGATTTTGGTTCTTTAGTGGTTTATGAGACTGAAGATAAAGTTAAACTGATTCGAGATCTTTTAAAGTGGCTTATGATAGATAGAAGTCATGCGAATTTGAAAAGGAAGGACAGTGAGTATTCTGTGGTGGATTATGTTTTCCTTAAGGTGTTTCTGTGGAAGAAGGTCCTTCGATTTAGATGTAAGGGTAAGTTGAGCCCTAGGTTCATTAGGTCATATCAGATTCTGAAACGTGTGGGACCGATTGCTTATTAGTTAGAGCTACCTCCAAAGTTGGACCTTATTCACAATGTGTTCTATGTCTCCATCTTGAGGCTATATTAGTTGGACCCATCTCATGTTGTTTCTATTGGGAAGATTGAGGTTAGACTAGATTTAACATTTGAGGAGGAGTCAATTCATATTCTAGATTGAGACGTTAAAGTCTTAAGAAGGAAGTTCATCCTTTTGGTAAAGGTTCTGGCAGAATCATGGCACTAAGGAAGCCACCTAGGAACATAAGGACTTGATTCGACAATCGTATCCGTGACAATAATATCTGCATATGTTTGATTCAGGTAAATTTCGAGGCCTAATTTTTTTTAGAGGAGAAAGTTGTAACACCCCAAAAATTTAATATTTGTTTTGGTAAACTCTGTCATCTATAAGTATCTGTTTTGGTGGTTAAGTGGTTGAGCTGGGTCTTTAAGATCATGTGTTCTAGTCTCAATGGGAGCAAAGTGGTAAGGTTTTATTATTTTTGTTCAAGTTGGTCTAATAGTAGTTGTGTTTGTTTTAAACTTTGTCTTTGGATAATATAATAAAATTAAGTAGTTGGATTGGCTTTAGTTTTATCTTTCAAAATTTTATTTGTTTTCGTTTAAAAATAAATCCCAACAAAACTTTTAATTTTACCCCTATGTTTTGCACGTTCCCTTTTTGTTTGTTCCCCAATTTTGCTTCCCTTTCAATTGCTTCACGTGGTTCCAAGAGAGTAAAAAAAATGCTAGATTGTTTCTTTATTTCTTTATTTCTCAATTTCAATCTTGCTAAATTTTCTTGGTTGGTGTCATGTGGGGTTGGTGAATAGGCAATTATATTCTTGATTGTGTATGGGGGAGACCAAGAGTTAGTTGGTGTTCCTCTAGAGTCATAGTTTCATGTGGTTGCTGTTTGATTAACGGTCTCAGGAATATCGTGGTTGCAATCTTATCAAATTGAGCAAGGTGTGTAACAAGAAACCCAAAAATAATGAAAGCCGAAAAACAACACTGTCAATGCCATACGAACGTGTGCTAGGCCGTGTGGTAAGCCGTGTGTGACACATGGCTAGGCCATTTGGGCCGTGTGGACCACATGGGCGTGTGTGAGGCTATGTGCCAGGCCGCGTGGGCACACAGGTTGACCATTTGGGTCGTGTGGACCACATGGTTGTGTGGACCCAAAATTCTGAAAGTTTATCCAGGGCTATACACGTCGTTCTGATCGATCGTGGGCCTTCCGTAGGGTCGGTTTGTACTTAAATAGAGTGTAAAATGTGAAATTCAGTTATATTTTTGCATGGATTTTGATATATGTTTTGTATCTAAAATGTCATATGCTGAGTAAGTCGTGTAATGGGCTATAGGAAATGAAAAAAAATCACCATATATATTCTGTATCGATTATTATACGCATATACTATGAATATGTTTGGTTACGGTTATGTTCTATATTAGTTTCTAAGATGGGTTTGCTATATGGAGGAAATATATTTGAAAATACAACAATTTGCCAATTTATCTGGTAGCATAGTTGCAATTATTTTGTAAAGTGTCCTATCAGCACTAAGTGGTGTGTAGGGCTGGGTGGGTATTTTGTACCCCACATAGTGTGTTGGGAGGGTCGGAGTTGGTGTGTAATGGATGGGGGTAGGATTATATGACTGCATCTGTATGTCCCTGATATGACAATGTTCTGCTAAAGTTGTCTAATATGCATCAACTATTTTAAGTTATTCGTTGTACACTGAGTTTCGAAAACTCACTTTCTGTTTAATTAATATTTTCGGTAATCCTCAGGCTTAGGCGGATCAGTGCAATGGGAGCTCGGTTATAAAATATATTGCATTTATTTTAATTATTTAAATTTTGGGAATTTTGTAAATTTTGGACTATTTTGGTTTGTTTTTGGGGTTTTTATTTTCACTCTGCATAAAATGTCATTAAAATATTTTATCGATAAAATCATTCTTTTTCCTTAAAAGTAATGAATTTCAAGCAATAAGGAGAGCGTTTAAAAAAATGCTATCAGATTTTCTGCTACAAAAGTATGAGTTTTATACTATAAGCAAACAATGTTTTCAATAAAATAGCTAGACAAGGAATGATTTCAAATAATTCAAAATTTTAAGAATTCAAAGCATTTCAAAATTATATGGAACTGAATTTTCACACAATTACGTAATACTTCCTAATATGGTTGTAATGTCTAGGCCAGGTTTGGGATGTTACAACAGGCATAGGTACTACAGTAGAAGTAGCTCCCGCCGCTCATTGAAGAACATTATCAATAGCTCGAAGTAAGTTCGAATCACCTTGACCGTCGTTATTACCTCTATCAATGTTAGGTTGTTAAGCACCAGCTGAATTAACACTCAATGCCACCGACTCATTTCCATCTAATTCCTCAGTAGAATCATAACAAATATGAATCTTTTGATCAACTTCATTATTAGATTCATCCGACATCTTTTAACTATAAAATAGAAACAATTATAATCAGCATCCAAATCCGACTTAGACTAGACTCAACTTTGGCATGCACCTCTAGACTTGATTCTGAGCTTGATTTAGTCCGAGAATCGGCTAAACCTATAGCTCTAATACCACTAAATGTAACCCCCTTACCCGTCGCGATCGTCGGACCCGAGTAATAAGATGCTACGACATAATTCAACAATTCAATAAATACCTTACTTAATGAAAATTTAATTATTTCTCAATAAATTATGGATATAAAAAATATATTAAATAATTAGAATTATACAAAGACCAAATTACAAAATACAAGCATATAGTAAGATTGGATTATAAAATTTTGAAGTTAAAAGTCAATAATAGAAATTCACAGATGGTACTGATACCAAATCGATACCTTTTAGAAGTCGATACCAAAATTCAATTCTGTTTACTTGAAAATCAATGGCATCAATATTTATTTTATGGTATCGATATTTTATGAAAAAGTATCGATACTTAAATAAAAATCGATACCATTTTGGCATTATATTTGTTTTATAACTGTTCATAAGGTCAGGTATCGATACTAGATACCAAAATATTGATACATAGTTTCAAAATGGTAAAATTTCATCTTTAAATAGTTTATACCATGCCAAATTTACCAACCAATGAAAGACAATAATATTACCTTTTCAAACACCTAATTTGTAACCAAAACGCCCTCATTGACACCACAATTCAAATATTTAACTAACCTAAAACAAACAATGAACCATCCAAACCCTCATTCATACTAAATTGCCATACTTAAACCATTACTCTAGCTACTTAGGTTACCAAAAATTTAGAGCAAATCACATGCAAAACAACAAGCTGGACTATACATTCCAAAACATGGCTAAAAACCTCAACTATATGAATATATACATTTAAACACTTAGTATTCAAAATGTAAAGCTACTATCAACCAAAAGACCTCCTAGTTACATGCAATAATAAAATAGAACATCACCACACTTGAGTCTTAGATCGTTGTTGGATGCTAAGTTGACGAGAGTTTGAAATGTACCTAACCTGGCACAAAAAATAAAACCGTATGCTGAATAAAACACGGTGGTAATTCAATAATCCGAACATTTAAAAATAATATATAAATTCATGTAAATGCTCAAATTAAATTTTTCTATCAATTTAAATGTGCAATTTCATGGTAACCCTATTTTACTTTATTCAAATATCCATTTCTATTTTTTCTTTAACATACATATCAAATCAAAACCCTCGCTATGTCAATAGCATTTCATAAATCATTTGATAATTTAATCATGTAATGGCACAATCCAATTCACATTTTAGATCCATATTCCAATTGAACATAAATAATATATGTTCATAACTCAATCAAAGATTCCATTTCATTTCATTTCGTATATTAAATTTCCATTTTACATATTTAAATTTTGCCATTCACAATTATTTCCCTATTAACACGTTTCGGACTCAAACGGATACGCGGATCCAACTAACACACTAGTTGGCACCCAGTGCCTTATCGAATAAATATGAAGTCAAAACTGCACCCAATGCTATAATAAGTTGACACCCGTGTGGCATCAGTTATACTGAAGCAAATTGGCACCTAGTGCCTCATTGACTTGAAGTCGAAGTAATCCCTGAACTCATCCTATCCTATAGCATGCCATCTATATCCGACATAGCCCGAAATAGTTAATAGGGTTTTCATTTTGTATTCTCAATATCAACCAACATATCAAATTTACATCTATTTTCAATATTTATATGTATAAATACATTACTCAACTTAGTAACAACCTTATTTATTCCAATATATATACTCAACTCATACATTTATACAATTATATATATATATATCTTAAATATGCACAATTGAGTCTTCATAATCAACCATCGATTCACATAAGTCCAGTTGAATAAAATTCTCACCTTAAATGCTTACCATGACAATTAAATCATTATCCAACAATTTATAATTTAGTTCTGATTATAGAAACACAAACTGTATATTTCGAGCTACTCGACGTCGACCTAGTCTTTCCCCTTCTTACTCGAGAATTCTGGGACGACGTTAGCTACGGAATACATAATTAAAATAAATTAATAATACACAATTCAATTCTTATTAAATTTCAAATTTTATACTACATTTGCTTAAACTTCAGTTTAGTCCCTAAACTGAGACTAATTTAACCTCCACATTCAGCCTCATATTTTTATATTAATTTCAATCTAAGCCAAATTTAACTCTTTATTTTTCAATTCTACCCCTTAATTTCAAAATTTTCACAATTTGGTCTCTACTGCTTAAAAATCAATAATTAACTCCACAATTTAGTCATTTATCCCTTCTAGCTTAAAAATCTATCAATTTAATCTTTAAAACTCTAACTAATCAATAATGGTAACATCTTCAATCTTAAACAATACTAAAAATTATAACATGGGTTGACTAGCTCTAAGTATTGAGATTCCAAAAACATAAAAATTATAAGAAAATGACTAAATTGCACTAACCAATTTTGAGCTTGAGCCTAAAGCCCCTAAGCCGTGTATTTCTTTGTCTTCTTTTTCTTAGCTTTGAACAAAATGGTTGCATGAATTCTCTTTCACTCCATTATCTTCCAATTGTCTTTATTTTGTTTTCATTATAATTTGATATAAAATTTATTAAGGTTGACATAATGCATACAACTTATATATATATATATATATATAAATCATATCATTAATGACCGTCCACTGCAACTAAGCAAAGGTATAATTTCTTTTTAAGTCCTTTGTTTCTATTTTATGTTATGATTTAATTATAACAACCTTTTAACTTTAACTTTGATTTAGTCCATGTACCTTAATAACTCTTAACTCATGAAAATTACTTACCCAAAATTTAATTCACCTTAAATACAACTTTGTAAATATTATTAAATATTTACGGGTTCAGTTTACGACAATGGAGTCCCAAAACTATATTTTCTAACACAACTGACTTTCGAGTCATTACAATTCTCCTCCCTGAAGAAATTTCATCCCCAAAATTTACCTGAAAAGAGGTGTGGATACTGAGATTTCATTGTCTCTTCCGACTCCCAAGTCGCTTCCTTAAATCTGTGGCTACGCCATAGAATTTTCACTAACGAAACACACTTATTACGTTACTCTTTCACCTCGTGAGCTAAATTTCAACCGTTTCCTCCTCATAGGACAAAGTAGTTTGAATTTCTATATCTTCCACCAAATTAATGTGAGACGGATCCGATCGATACCACCTAAGCATTGACACATGAAAGACATCGTGCATTTTCTGTAATCCTGCAGGTAATGCCAAATGATACACAACTGGTCCAACTCTTTCTGTAATTTCATACGGCTCAATAAAATGAGGACTCAGATTCCCTTTTCGCCAAATCAAATGATTTTTTTCCACGGTGAAACTTTGTCTCCTATTGCAAACCCAATGTCTTAACGCTTCAAATCTGTGAATGATTTCAGTCTATCAAAAGTTATTTTTAATCTATCTCAAGTTAACTTAAGTTAACTTAACGTATCCTCTATTTCCCAAATCAATTTAGGCCCAACAACTTTTCTTTTGCACAATTCTGACCAGCAAATAGGTGTTTGACATCTACGACCATATAAAGCTCCATAAGGATCCATTTGAATGCTCGAGTGGAAACTATTATTGTACACAAATTCAACCAAAGGTAAACAGCGTTCCCAACCTAATTCAAAATCTATTACACAAGCTCAAAGAATGTCCTCCAAAATCTGAATAACTCGTTCAGATTTTCCGTCCGTCTGCGGGTGAAAAGCTATGCTGAAGTTCAGTCTTGTACCAAGAGATCCATCCAACTGTTTCTAGAATCTCAAAGTAAATTAGGGATCCCAATCAAAGATAATTAACATAGGTACACCATGCAATCTAATAATTTCTCGAATACACCTCAACTAACTTCAAAAGTTACCAATCAGTTTTAACTGCGATAAAAAGGGTCAATTTTGTAAATCAATCAAAAAATACCCACATTGCATTTTTCTTGCTCGGAGATAACGGTAACCTTGTTAAAAAATCCATCTTTATGCACTCTCATTTCCATTTAGGAATAGAAATAGGTTAAAGTAGACCAATGGGAACCTGATGTTCCTCTTTAACTCGCTGACAAATTAGACATTTAACTACAACTCAACTATTTCTCTTTTCAATCCGAACCACCAATATAACTCTCGCAAATCACAATACATCTTCGTCCCACCAAGGTGTAAAGAAAAAGGGCTATCGTGAGCTTCACGAAGTAGCAACTCTTTTAATTCAGTAATATCTGAACATAGATTCGATTACTGCAACAACCCATTTTTAATCAAATCAGAACAGTGGTTTTAAGACCACAAATCTAAGGCTGAAATAATTATTTTATTAGTATTTTAATATTTACAGCATGATAGTTGATTGTGTGAAAGTTTCGTTAAGAAATTTTATTATTTGAGTGTTTAATTTGATAAAAAGGACTAAATTGTGTAAACTGTAAAACTTGTGTTCCATTAGCTAAAGGTGTTTGATAGTTATGGAATATTAAAGTGGAGGTCCTTAAGGGGTAATTAGACCATTTGTTGCTTAATTGGACATTTGTGGACATCTTTAAAGTGTTTTTAATGGTTTAATTTAAGGTTAAATAAGTAAATTGTTAAATAAACATAGTAAAAAATAAAACAAAATAAGCTTTCATGTTCATCTTCTTCTAGCCAATTGTTAGGGAGGATAAAACACCATTTTTAAGCTTCAATATTTGGCTATCTATACTTGGTGCATGTAAGTTCATTTTTGTCTCGTTTTTAATGATTTCTATGTTTTTGAGATCGTTGCAACTTAATCTAGCTACCAGGGACTATTTTGAAAAAAATTTAAAGGTTTAGGGTTTTTCCATTGATGGACCTCTGTGTGTTTTGATGTTTGATGATAGAAAATGCATGCTTGTTGTAAGATAAATAACAATTGTTAAATGATTTTTAGTAAAATGTCTATTTAGGGATTAAATTGTGAAATGTGTTCATTTTGTGGTTAAATTGTGAAATAAATGAAAATATGGACTACTAGGGACCTAATTGAAATTTTGAAAGCATGGGTTTTTATTGAATTGCATGAATTTGTGATTTTATGAAATAAGGAGTAAATTGTAAAAATGCTAAAATGTTAGGGGTAAAAGTGTAAATTTGGCTTAATGTGTATTTTGGACTAAAATGAATGGAGATATCGTTAAATAAGTTAATTTTGATTATATTTAGATCAAGAAAGGCAAAATACAGATTTATATCGGGGAAAGAATAAGGTTTCAAACTAATCAACTTATTTCACCGTTTTTGCATTCGAGGTAAGTTCGTATGTGTTAAACGTTATTATACTTGTGTTTTAATGCTTTGATATTGCATAAATTGTGAATACGACACTAAAGACATGTTCAACGATGATTCGACAACTAAGGAAGTCCCGGTTGAACCTTAGGAATAGATTAGGATACGAATGACATGTCATTAGGGGTTATGTGATTTGGGTGCTAGTCTGTATGCCCTACCAGTGGTTGAGTTATCGATATGTGTTGCGGACACTCGTCAGCTTGTGTGAGCAACACCGTGTAGCTTCGTCATGACCGTCAACTTGTGTAAGCAGACCCGTTGATAGCTCGAGAGTGAGCATATTATGTGATATGAGATTGAGATAGCTTCGGCTATGTATGTGGTACTTAGGTGCAAGGTTCTCGAGTATCTGATAGTATTCGAATGGTTTAATGGGTATATCAAGGATATGGATGAGTATGAGACTAACAAGAGATGGTACAAGTATGTACATGAGCCAAGCAATACATTGAAATAAGGAAAATTATGAAAGTTATATATAACTTTGTGAATGCAAATGTGGTAGGTTGGTGATTCATTATAAGATATGTTATGTAATGTTTTATTTGCTTAATTTGAGCATATATGATGAGTTGATTTAAATGCTATACGAACTTACTAAGCTTTATAGCTTACTTTGTTTGTTTTTCTGTGTTTTATAGTGATATAAAAGCTAGCTCGGATTCGGGAATCGTCGGAGACTTCATCACACTATCCTACTAATACTTTGGTACTTTTGAACTTAAGTATTTTGAGTATATGGCATGTATAGGAACTTTGGTCATTTTGATATATGTGTTGGTAATGAATTTAGCCATTTAAATTGGCTTGTAAATGTCTAAAGTTTGGTTTTGTATATAGCCATGAAAGTTGGCTTAATTTGGTTGGTTTGGTTGTGTATATATATTAGTGCATATGGCTTGTGTCGTGAATTTGATAATGGATATTGTGGAAGTCAAATGGTTGATGATTTGAGAATTAGTATGCTTGTAAATTTAGGCAAATTAATACATGTTTGAAAGTGTCCATTTAGTTGAATTGCGAATGTGAATTTGGTATAAAATGGAATAGCATATTGTAGTATATGTGTGGCTTGTTGTTGTTGGTATTAAAATGGTTTGAGTGATGCTTGGTTAAGATTAGATAAATGCCTACATATGCTATGTTTTGTTGCCAAATGGGTTGGTTTAGGTGTGTACAAGTTTGGATGGAAAAATGGATTGGTAAATAGCCTATTTTTGTCCACACGGGCGTGTATCTCAACTGTGTGTGACACACGGTCAGGTTACACGTTGTGTGTCCCCTAGTGTTGAATTAAAAATCAAGTCAGTATGCTCCACACGGTCCAGCACACGGGCGTGTGATTGGTTGTGTGGCCTAAGTCAGTATATGCTACAAGCTTGGCACGACCTAGCACACGGGTGTGTGTGGCCATTTTTAAGGCACACGGGCGTGTATGTTGGCCGTGTGACCCAAGTCAGAGAGTTATACGGGGTCGGACACGGCCTGAGACACGACCATGTAATCCCATTTTGAATGTCCACATGGCCTGTGACACTGGCATGTCTTTGGCCGTGTGATACACACGACCGGGCCATACTGGCTATGTGTCCTCTATATTTTGGAAAAATTTTCTTAGTGTTTCAAAAGTTTTCTAAGTTATTAGTTTAGTCCCAAACCACCCCGAATGCATGTTTTAGGCCTCGTAGGCTTATACTAGGGACGATATGCATGTTGTTGAATGATGATTATTTGGAACTTGAAAATGTATGTGAAATGTAAGTGTAATTGTATAATATGTTCGGTAATGCTCCGTAAGGCTATTCTGGTGTTGAATACGGGTAAGGGGTGTTACAATTACAAAACCTCAAACAATCACTGCTATCAATGATAAAATTTTCTAACACACCATTTTGTATCATTTCTTTTTCCTCGCCAATTTCGTAGCATCTAATTACGCTGTTCTGATTTGGTCAAACAACACTGGTTTCACTTTTAATTTAGCCAACAAACTACCGCCATTTCTAATGTTAAGTTGAGCGAACATTGCTCGCAACTCAACTGTTGTCTTCCTTGTAACAGCCCGAATTTTTTTTACCATAATTGAAATAGTGGTTTTGGAACCACAAATCTGAGTCAGAAAAATATTTAAATATTATTTTTCATATTTATTTTCTGTGAATTTGCATGTGTGAAAGTTTCGTATGAAAATTTGATTGTTTGTATGCTTAATTTAATAATAGGACTTAATCGCGTAAAATAAAAATTTAGTGGTTATTTGTTAAAGGGCCGAATAGTGGTTGTTCTATTAATTTGGAGGCTTTAAGTTGCAAATTACCCATGATATATTGTAATGGACAGTGAAAGACAACCATTATATGGTTTTGCCAATATTTTATAAAGGTTATATATGTAATTTAATTAATAATGTTATATAACATAAAACATAAAATAATTAAAAAGCCATGGTTTCTTATTTTGCATGACCGAATAAAAAAGAAAAGAAGAAGAAACAAGAGTTCCTTAGGTTCGGCCATTTTTGGAACTTGATTAAAGGTAAGTTTTACCTCGATTTTTGATAATTTTTATATTTTTTAGATCTTTGCTTCAAGTACTACCCGACCCATGCTTCAATTTTTTATTTTGGTGATTATTTATTTTTTGTGATGTTTGATGATAAATTATAAAAGATATGTTTTGGATTAATATGTTTTGTATTGGAGTTTTTGATGATTTTGAGTTATTAGGACTAAATTGCAAAAATAATAAATTGAGGGACTAAAATATGAAATAAATGAAATGTATGGACTTGTATGAGTGTATGGAACATTCGGCCTAAGCATGATATAGTCAAATTTTGAATATTTTGTGTTTTGTGCAATAAGGACTAAATTGTAAAAATGTGAAATATGAGGGGTAAAAATGTAATTTACCCATTTATGTGTTTTTGGATTAAATTGAATGAAAATATGTTTGAATGAGCTTAATTTGAAATTTATTAGATCAAGAACAAAAAGAATCAAGATTGGATCGAGGAAAAACGAAGTTGATCGAATAGTCGGGAAACATAGTCCGTCGATACTCGAGGTAAGTTTTTAAGCAATCATGTTGTATGAAATTTATTTATATAGATGTACCTAAAATTTAATGGAAGTATGTATACTAATTTTTAATATAGCTGAATGTATTATTTATATATATATATATATATAAATATATATATATCAATGAAATAGTTAAATGTAGTGTTGAATTGGGAGATGATGACATCCGAATGTGATGTGTATATATATATGTCGATGATATAATTGAATGTGATGCATATGTTTGGCAATGATATAATTGAATGTGGTGTTGATCATAGAAATGAAATAAGCGAATTTGTATATATGCAATAGAGGTTTAAGTTTTATGTGTATATATATATATACACACATAAGGATTAAGTTCAGGAAATGCAATATTGGGCGAAATTGTATACTGAGCACTAAGTGTAAGAAATCGGTCAATGAGCACTAAGTGTGCGAAATAGGTCAACGTACACTAAATGTGCGAAATTAAATACCAAGCACTAAGTGCGCGAAATCGGTTGTTTAGCACTAAGTGTGCAAGAAGTTAAATGTAACGGCACTAAGTGTGCTATACGTTACAAGAATTTGGAACTAAGTGTGCAAGGTATTAATATGACGACTCTAAGCATGTGATACGTGATAAGGTTTTCCATTGAGTGTGTAGGTTTGCCGATCTTTTAATTTAATTAGTTAACGAAGGTGTTTAATAGAATAAAATGAATAGGTATGCAATGATAAATCATCTTTTGAATAATAAGTACGTTTTAGATGTTGAAATGAAAATTTTATAGTATATGTATTTATATGTGAATTATATGGATTGAAAGGTGAAAAAGAAAATTTAGTAGTTAATATGTATATGTTTGAACAAATGTATTTGTTTTTGTTTTAAGATGAGGGATGGATTATAGATCTAGGTGAATGCTATTATTGAACTTTGGAACATTCGACTTAAGGGTTATGAAATGTGAAAGTTGTCTAATATAATGTTTTAATACATTGTTATGTAATTGCTTATAACTTACTAAGCTATGATAGCTTACTTTATGTGGTTGTTGTATTGTTCTTTAGATTTTGGAGTTAAGATTTGAGCTTGGGAATTATCGTCAAGTCTATCACACTATCAACTAATTTTGGTATTTTGTAAGCTAAATTTTTTGGAATTATGGCATGTATAGGCTATGTTTCTTTTTGAATTATTCCGATTGGTGTGTATACATATATAAGCCATGCGAATATGACTAAATTGTAGTATTTGGTCTTTTGTGGGTTCGGCCATGAGGTTATCTTATTATGAAAATATAATTTCTGATGTGTTTATGTTTGGTGTTTGCATACGTAGATTAATTGATCATTGAGTTAAATTATAGTTATGAAATTTCGATCATGGTAATTGTGTGATGCGGTAAATAATCTCATGATAGATATGAATGGCGTTTTAGGTTATGTATATTTTGGTTGTACAAAATCGGTCATGATATACATATATGTGTATAATGAAATTGGTCTATATGTGGTAGGTTAACCATAAGATAGGTATAATTTTGATAATTTGGCTATGCTAATTATAAGAGATGTGATCGATTATATGTTTAGATGCTTTCGGTTATTGGTATTGAATTTGGTATATGTATATTTGGTTTTGATAATGGGTAGTTTGTTTTAGTAAAGTGATTATAAGCATGTGTATATTCGGCTATTGAAACTTCAATGACCAAATGAAAAGTAACTTTTGCTTTAAACAAAGATGCTTAAGTATGAAAGGTAATTTGGTTATAATGTGCTTGTATACTTGGCTGTGAGACGTTTTTAAAATGGTTTGGTAAATGATTGGTCGATTATATGCATATAAGATAGATTCAGTGACAATGTTTTATAATGTTCGATGAATGAAATGGTATATATATTAATTCTTATATATGCGAAAGTGAGTAAAATGTAATTGATGTATGTTCAATAATGAATTCGAAATTTTGATAGACATGCGTGTGAAGTTTATTTGATTCGAACTGGTACTAAAGAAGTACAGTTTATGTATATTAATGCCTATTTTGGGTTGGGTTTAGATTGATAATGCCTCATAACCCTAATCCGGTGATGAATACGGGTTAGGGGTGTTACATTCCTACTTAATGCATCAGCTACAACGTTAACTTTACCGGTATGGTAATCAATATCGCAATTGTAATCTTTCAGAAGTTCAACCCGACATCACTGTCTCAGATTCAACTCCTTTTGTGTTAGGAGGTATTTAAGACTTTTATGATCAGTATAAATGTGACACTTCTCACCGTACAGGTAAAGTCTCTAAATCTTTAGAGCAAAAACCACAGCGGCAAGCTCTAAATCGTGGGTCAAATAGTTACGCTCATGCATTTTTAGCTGGCGAGAAGCATACGCAATCACTTTCACTCTAAGCCAAATTTAGCTCCCTATTTTTCAATTCTACCCCTTAATTTTGAATTTTTCACAATTTAGTCTGTAACACCCTAAAAATCCGAGTATTATTATATTGCATAAATTGATGTTTAGTTTTTAAAGGAAAAATTTTATTTTTACTTTAGTGCTTATTGAAGTCCTAAAGAGGAGTAAAGCATGATTTGGAGAAGGAAAAATTTATTAATTGAGAATTTATTGAAGGGAAATAAATGTCATTAGGACTTAAGTTAAATTATGTGCTAAAGAGTGTCATAAAATGAGCATATGTCATGGTGGTATTGGCGCATGGGTTATAGCAAGAGGGAAGAGGTTCGAATCCCTTGTATAGCACCTAGATGAAATTTTGTTTTAATTTTACGCACATAGATAGGAAATGTCGGCAAGAACATATATGGAAGGTGTTGACCATGTTATTTTTGGTTAGTGTATCAATGGATTAAGGAAACAACTAACTTATGGCATGGAATCAAAAACTTAAGGAAAGATAGGGGGAACATAAGGCACATATCAAGGGAAATTTTGGAAAGAAATCATGGCCAATTGACCATGTGTTGGGATGACATATTGGTAAGGGAGGAGCCTAATTGTTGAATTAGTTTGGCTAAGAATTTCTTTTCTCTCTTTGGTCATTCTTTGCACTTTGTGCAGAATTTTATTTCCTCTCCTTTCAACTTTCTTCTTGGCGAATTTTTCAATTGGTAAAGCCAAAGTCTTTTGACCATTTGGTCACTTTTATACATCTTGTGAATTTTCTTTTGTATTTCTCCTTGTCGAAATCAACCATACCAAAAATCAGTCTTTTCTTTTCTTTTTGCCATGGCGAATGCACTAACTCCTAAAAGTCCATCTTTTCTTCTCTTCTCTTTGAAATTAAACTACCTCATCATCATCTCTTTTTCATATTTTAAATCTTTCAATCAAAGTTTCTCCATCAAACACTCTCTTGGCCAAATGCTAGAAGTGCCATAACCGAATTTATTTTCTCTTTTCTTTGGTTGCATAGCCGAATTCTCCAACTCTCTCAAACACCTCTCTCAATCCTTTCTTTTCGATCGTGGATTATAGGTAAGGGATTCTTTTTCGTTTTCGTCTTATTTAAGTATTATGGCCGAATATCATTGGTTTTATGAGGGCCTTTTTGGATTGATATAACGTTCATTCTAATAACGTTTCTTTCGTTATTATTTAATGTAATAACGGAGATTGGAATTCAAGTGATCGGGAGAATTGTAGAAACGTTGGAAACGTTTTATTGTGGTAAGGAAATCCACTCTTTAAAATCTCTAGTATTATTTGATATTATTTTAGATCTAACTAAAATTCCTTTGGATCTTGAAGACTTTCAAAATAGGGAAGAAAAGGCGGTGGTTAGTCACGTTAAGAGGCGGATTTGTAAATCCCCATTCAAACAAAGAGTGGTTTCGACGAAAAGGGATTTTCCACGGGTTGCGGGCCATCTTAGAAGGAAGTCCATTATTCAAGTAGTACGAACTTAGAGCCGTTATCGTTGGCGGATTCTCGTGACTAGCGAATCAATAAGCGAGGAAAAGCCGAAAATCAAGTAATTCAAAATCAAGAGGTAAAATTTTGGATCTATTATCGATTAAGATTATTTCTGAATTAGTTGTCTAACGGATCAAAATATGTTTTAGGTCTAGGAGGCGAGAAGGATTAGTACTCTCGATAGCGATGTGTGTAACTTCACACTCACTATTTTCTCGGTTGGATGTCAATTTGGTATGAAGTAAATCGTAAAAGCGATTAGATCGGTAAAAACGTAAATATTGATATTTTGATGAAAATACGTAAAAACGTCTAAAACGTAAAAATTACGAAAACGCCCTCGAGAAATTTTTCGTTATTATGTAAATTGGATGTTTCGATAAATTGGGCCAAAATACTCTAGTTCGTTAAAATTGGGCCAAAATACTCTAGTTCGATAAATTGGGCCAAAATACTCTAGTTCGTTAAAATTGGGCCAAAATACTCTAGTTCGATAAATTGGGCCAAAATACTCTAGTTCGTTAAAATTGAGCCAAAACACTCTAGTTCGGTAAATGGGCCAAAGCCCACTAAAGCGCTAAATAGACAAATTGCTATATTATAATTATGGGCCAAATGAAATGTTATTGATAAACCCACCATGTTATGCATTATTAAGAAATTTTATATTTTATAGTACATGTATAATTGCATGGGTGGGATATATGAAGAAGAAGAATGGCCGATTGCCAAATATCTAGTTCGGTGGCTCGCCACATTAATGGCTTATTGCCTCTAGTTCGGTGGCTCTACCACAATAATGGCTTATTGCCTCTAGTTCGGTGGCTCTGCCACAATAATGGCTTATTGCCTCTAGTTCGGTGGCTCTGCCACAATATCGGCTTATTGCCTCTAGTTGGTGGCTATGCCACAATTATAAAAAGGCTTAACGCCTCGATTGGTGTGATGGCGGGGTGGGTTGACTTGATCCCACAGGTGTGATGGTTGGTGCAGGGGTGTTAGCGGATGGATATTAGGTTTGGGTTGGGAAATACATTTTACATGCATTTTAATTATTTTAATTTATGATATATTGTTAAATTCTAAAATTGGGCTCAAGCCCGACATAATATCTTGATGATCGGCCCAATAATGGTGGTAAGTGAGTTACACTTTGAGTTCTAAGTAACTCACCCCTTTTAATTTTCCATCTCGGGTAATGGAATTTGGCGTGGACTTGGGCGAGGATGACTTTGTGGAGGCCATCTTGAAAAACATGGGTTATTTAAACTCGAACTTTTAATAAGTATTTTTACTATTTTGGATTATTGTAATAAGGGCCTCTATAAATAATTTATGGATTTTATGTGTGTTGGGTTTTAACTATACTTTGGACTTCTAATTATGGGCTATGATTATATGATATTTTATTAAAATAAATTTGGGTTTTCAAGTATATGAAATTCTTTTATAAATATTTTGTTATTGTTAACTCTTTAACAAATTTCCTAAAGGTTTTGATAATACAATGATTTTCAACTAATGTTTTCTAATATTATCAAATTCAAATACTCTTCTTTTTTTAAAATCTGAAATTTATATGGTAATTTTCAACTTATTGCAAATTTAAAAATAGCTCGATTCATGTAACAAACCAAATCTAGTCTCAACGCATAGATCGGGTTTGGGGTGTTACATTTAATGGTATCAGAGCCCGGTTTCAAAAACTCGGCTGTGGTTTGGGTCCAAAAATAATTTCTATATGAAAACGCTCAATGATATTTTTAAAGATCAGTATGGCACCACAAGCATCCGGCAACAAGTCAAGTAAGTATTATTGCTTAATGATTACTATGATATGATCATAGGAACACTCTAGAACTTCTAGTTTTAGATATGAAAAATCGTAGAGATTGAGACTATAGGATATGTTGCGAAAAACAACTTTATATCTCAAATCTCATAAAATATCGTTAATAAATACCGAAACAAATTTCTGATTCATAAAACTTGTAATCGGATAAGCGAACAAGCTATCATGAGTACAAGAGGGCGTGGTCGTGGGCCGCGGTAGGCGTGGCGTGGTAGAGGCCGAGTGCTACTACGGTGAAGCACCAAATCATATGCGAAGTGGATGCACTGCGTCAATTGAAAGTGAGACCGGATCACGCGATCACATGGAAGAAGATCATGCATTGACTCAAGCAATGCTACGAGTCTTGGAAAGATTCATTGGAACTAGAATTGGGCCAACAACTCGTGGGTCAATTTGAGCGACTTAAGGCAAATAATGCGAAGTTTTGGAGGAGTCTCTAGTGTAGCTCGAATGTGGTGAATCTTGGCTTGAAGGCGTGGAGCGGATTATGGATGATATGGAATGTCTGGTGAGCAAAAGCGAGGAGGCTGTATCCTTATTGAGAGATGAGGCGTGTCGGTGGTGGCTCTTTGTTAGAAACCTTGAAGCCATGGCGATTAATTGGGAATTCTTTAAAGGCGCCTTCCAAGGAAAATCGTCGAGCGAGCTATGTAGGCGCTCGAAGGAAGGAATTTCTGAATCTTGTTCAAGGAAGTAAGACCGTGGCGGCATATAAAGGCGAGTTTTACGTCCGAGCCGTTATGCCGAACAATTGTAGCAACGGATCATGAGCGTTGTATGCGTTTGAAGATGGACTTAATGATGAGTGAGGGTTACGATTGCTCGCAACAAGTTAGAAATTTTTCCACTCGGTGGAGAAGGCCAAAATAGCCGAAGAGGCTAAGAACTCGAGCAGCGAGAACCAAGAAAGATTACGAAACAAGAGAGACCACGTGATCTGGATCTTCAAAGAGATTTCGAAGAAACCGGAATGATGAATCGATTCAAAGCGAGAACCGGTAGCAAATAATCAAAGTCGAGATTACCTTGAGTGTGGGAAAAGACATTTTGGGGAATGTTGGAGGAAAAGCAGTAGCATGCTACAAATGTGGTTCAATGGAACATCGATATAAAAGCTATCCTCGACGAATGGATCGACTCAAGAAGTCCGTAATAATGATGCCTGACCCGGTCGGGTGTCGGTGACCACCAGGAGGTCGTGGACCGGTCGTGGTGGTAATGGGGCTGATCGTGGTCAAGGTGCACCGGGTCGAGGCAATGGTCAGGAGGAAATGCAAATGCAAGATAGCTGGGTGGTTTATGCGGTTAGGCGCCATGAGGATGGAAATGCACGATGTGATAAGCTGGTATGTTCTTCATTTTTGAGGTTTTGTTATTGCTTTAATAGATATTGGCTCTACCCATTCATATGTAGCTAGTGCCATATCTCGAAACCTAAATTTAGAATCGAAATTACGAAAATGAGATGGCGGTGATTAGTCCTTTAGGGCGATCGGTGATTGTTAATAAAATATTTAAAGGCGTGCCCTTGAAAATCCAAGAGGAGGTATTTTAGCAAATTTGATGGAACTACCTTCGGCGAGTTTGATCTCATTACAGGCATGGATTGGTGGTCAAACATCGGACGCAATTGGATTGTCTTTGAAAAATGAATGTCGATAAGAACCGGATGATAAGGAAGTTATAATGATTGGTGAGCGAAAGAACTATCGGCAAATGTAGTATCGCATTAAAAGTTGAGAAGTTGGTGCGGAAAGGATACGGAGCATTCCTAGCCTTTATCGTGCTTTGGATGCCAAAGAATTATCTGTGAATGATGTGAGGACGGTGAAGGAATTTTTCGATGTTTTTCGAAGAACTTCTGGTATACCTCGGATCGGGAAGTAGAATTTGGCATTGAGCTTTTGCAGGGACGACTCGGTGTCCATTGCTCCTATAGAATGGCACCGAAGGAGTTGGTGAGCTTAAAGCTCAAATTCAAGAATTCTTGGATCGAGGATTTATTCGACCAAGTGTGTCTCCGTGGGGAGCACCGGTTTTGTTAAATCAAGAAGAAGGATGGATCGATGCGTATGTGCATTGACTACTGACAGTTGAATAAATTGACGATCAAGAATCGGTATCCTCGCCAAGAATTGACGACTGTTCGATCAATTAAAAGGAGCTTGATTTTCTCAAAATTGATTTAAGGTTGGGTTATCACCGGCTCAAGGTAAAAGAAGCGGGCGTTTATAAGGCGGCATTTGGACACGTTACGGACACTATGAGTTTGTAGTGATGCCGTTTGGACTAACCAATGCACCAAATGCATTTATGGACATGATGAACCAAGTCTTTCAACCATATTTAGACCGGTTTGTGGTAGTGTTCATAGATGACATATTGGTTTATTCGAGAAATGAGGAGGAACATGACCGGCATTTGCGGATAGTATTATAGCTACGTGATAAGCAATTGTATGCCAAATTTAGTAAATGCGAATTTTGGCTTAAGGAAGTGACTTTCCTTGGTCATGTAGTATCGGTAGAAGGAATAAGGGTGGATCCTCGAAAATTGAGGCTATTCGGATTGGAAACCACCAACATCGATGGTGAAATTGAAGTTTCTTGGGTTTGGTGGATACTATAGGCGTTTTGTAGAGGGTTTTCGTTGATTCTTGCATCCCTAACTAAATTGTTGCGTAAAGGAGCTCCGTATATTTGGGTGAAAGCGACAAGAGAGTTTCAAGAGATTGAAGAAGATCTGTGAAGCTCCGGTTTTAATTCAACAGGAGGCCGAAAAAATTCTTGTTTATTGTGATGCATCTCACAGATGCAGGTTGTGTGTTGATGCAAAATGGAAAGGTGGTGGCCTATGCTTCGTCAATTGAGACCACACAAGTAAACTACCCTACCCATGATTTGGAGTTAGTGCCGTTGTCTTTGCTCTAAAGATTTGGAGGCACTATCTCTATGGTGAGAAATCTATAATCTACACGGATCACAAGAGTCTTAAATACCTCCTTACCCAAAAGGAGTTGAATTTAAGACAAAGAAGATGGGTAGAATTGTTAAAGGATTACGATTTCTCCATCAAATACCATCTGGAAAGGCTAATGTGGTAGGTAGCGCGTTAAGTCGTATGGCGGTATCTGAATTAAGAGCTTTGTTTGCCCATTTAAGTGCATGCGAGGATGGCGGTTTGTTAGCGAACTTGGTGAAACCTCCGTGGTGGAACAAATCAAGGAAAAGCAGATGTCGATGAGAAGTTGGGACCTTTACTTGACAAGTTGAAAATGATGAAATTGGAGATTTTGGAATAAACGGTGAGGGTGTGTTGTGCTTTCGAGGAAGAGTATGCATACCTAAGGACTCGGATCTAAGGCAAGCGATTACGTGGGAGGTGCATAGTAGCCCTTATGCTATGCATCCGGAGGAAATAAGATGTATCGAGATCTCCGTGAGCGATATTGGTGGCGGGGTTGAGCGTGAGATTTGAATTTGTGGGCAAATGTTTGACTTGTCGACAAGTGAAGGCGAACATCAATTACCGTGCAGGTTGTTACAACCGATAAAGATTCCTCTTTGGAAATGGGAGAGGATAACTATGGATTTTGTTAGTGGGTTACCGTTAACCCTACTAAGAAAAATTCCGTTTGGGTAATTGTTGATCGGTTGGCGAAGATTGCTCATTTCTGCCGATTAAATACGGACTATTCATTGCGAAGTTGGTGAAACTATCGTATCCGAAATTGTGAAATTGCATGGGTTTTGTATCTATTATATCGGATAGGGACCCTAGGTTTACATCACGATTGGAAAGCTCGCATGAAGCCTTGGGGACAAAGTTGAATTCGATCGGCTTTTCATCCTCGGTCGATGGTCGATCGGAGAGTAATTCGAGATATTGGAAGATATGTTAAGAGGATGTGTAATCGACTTGAGCGTAGTTGGGAGGATTATCTACCATTGGCGAATTAGCGTATAACAACGACTATCGATCTAGCATTCAGATGGCACCTTACGAGGCATTGTATGGTCGTAAGTGTCGTTCTCCTTTGTTGGGTGAGTTGGGCGAAAAGACGGATGTTAGGTCACGAGATGATATCGAGATAGAGGATAAGGTAAAAGTTATTCGAGCACGGTTGAAAGAAGCCTCGAGATAGAGCGAAGTCGTCGCAGCGATCTGAAGCGAAGGACATCGAGTATAATGTGGGGATCGGGTTTTCTTGAAGGTATCTCCTTGGAAAAAGATCTTGATTCGGAAGGAAGGGCAAGTGAGTCCTAGATACATTGGACCTTATCGTGTCTTTGAAGCGTGTTGGTCGATGGCATATCAGTTGAGTTACCTCGGAGTTAGATCAAATTCATAATGTTTTCATGTTTCCATGTTGAGACGTTATAGATCGGATCCTTCGCACATTATCCGGTAGAAGAATTGGAGCTAAATTGATGTGTATTTTGAAGAAGAACAAGTGAAAATCCTAGACCGAGATGTCAAGGTACTAAGGAAGAAAACCGTGCCTTTGGTCAAAGTTCTATGGCGTAACCACGAGTGGAAGAAGCTATGTGGGAGCAGAGGATGCAATTCGGCAACAATACCCTCACCTTTTCAACGAGTAAATTTGAGGACGAAATTTTCTTTAAGGAGGGTAGAGTTGTAACACCTAAAAATTGAGTATTATTATATTGCATAAATTGATGTTTAGTTTTTAAAGGAAAAATTTTATTTTTACTTTAGTGCTTATTGAAGTCCTAAAGAGGAGTAAAGCATGATTTAGAGAAGGAAAAATTTATTAATTGAGAATTTATTGAAGGAAATAAATGTCATTAGGACTTAAGTTAGATTATGTGCTAAAGAGTGTCATAAAATGAGCATATGGCATGGTGGTATTGGCGCATGGGTTATAGCAAGAGGAAGAGGTTGAATCCTTGTATAGCACCTAGATGAAATTTTGTTTTAATTTTACGCACATAGATAGGAAATGTCGGCAAGAACATATATGGAAGGTGTTGACCATGTTATTTTTGGTTAGTGTATCAATGGATTAAGGAAACAACTAACTTATGGCATGGAATCAAAAACTTAAGGAAAGATAGGGGAACATAAGGCACATATCAAGGGAAATTTTGGAAAGAAATCATGGCCAATTGACCATGTGTTGGATGACATATTGGTAAGGAAGGAGCCTAATTGTTGAATTAGTTTGGCTAAGAATTTCTTTTCTCTCTTTGGTCATTCTTTGCACTTTGTGCAGAATTTTATTCCTCTCCTTTCAACTTTCTTCTTGGCGAATTTTTCAATTGGTAAAGCCAAAGTCTTTTGACCATTTGGTCACTTTTATACATCTTGTGAATTTTCTTTTGTATTTCTCCTTGTGCGAAATCAACCATACCAAAATCAGTCTTTTCTTTTCTTTTGCCATGGTGAATGCACTAACTCTAAAGTCCATCTTTTCTTCTCTTCTCTTTGAAATTAAACTACCTCATCATCATCTCTTTTCATATTTTAAATCTTTCAATCAAAGTTTCTCCATCAAACACTCTCTTGGCCAAATGCTAGAAGTGCCATAACGAATTTATTTTCTCTTTTCTTTGGTTGCATAGCCGAATTCTCCAACTCTCTCAAACACCTCTCTCAATCCTTTCTTTTCGATCGTGGATTATAGGTAAGGGATTCTTTTTCGTTTTCGTCTTATTTAAGTATTATGGCCGAATATCATTAGTTTTATGAGGGCCTTTTTGGATTGATATAACGTTCATTCTAATAACGTTTCTTTTGTTATTATTTAGTGCAATAACGGAGATTGGAATTCAAGTGATCGGAGAATTGTAGAAACGTTGAAGCGTTTTATTGTGGTAAGAAATCCACTCTTTAAAATCTCTAGTATTATTTGATATTATTTTAGATCTAACTAAAATTCCTTTGGATCTTGAAGACTTTCAAAATAGGGAAGAAAAGGCGGTGGTTAGTCACGTTAAGAGGCGGATCCGTAAATCCCCATTCAAGCGAAGAAGCGGTTTGGCGATCAAGGGATTTTCCACGGGTTCGGGCCATCTTAGAAGGAAGTCCATTATTCAGTAGTACGAACTTCCGAGCCGTTATCGTTGGCGGATTCTCGTGACTAGCGAATCAAGATTTTGGATCTATTATCGATTAAGATTATTTTCTGAATTAGTTGTCTAACGGATCAAAATATATTTTAGGTCTGAGGAAGCGAGAAGGATTAGTACTCTCGGTAACGATGTATGTAACTTCACACTCACTATTTTCTCGGTTGGATGTCAATTTGGTATGAAGTAAATCGAAAAAGCGATTAGATCGGTAAAAGCGTAAATATTGATATTTTGGCGAAAATACGTAAAAGCGTCTAAAACATAAAAATTACGAAACGCATCTAGAAATTTTTCGTTATTATGTAAATTGGATGTTTAGATAAATTGGGCCAAAATACTCTAGTTAGTTAAAATTGGGCTAAAATACCTAGTTCGATAAATTGGGCCAAAATACTCTAGTTCGTTAAAATTGGGCCAAAATACTCTAGTTCGATAAATTGGGCCAAAATACTCTAGTTCGATAAATTGGGCCAAAATACTCTAGTTCGTTAAAATTGAGCCAAAACACTCTAGTTAGGTAAATGGGCCAAAGCCCACTAAAGCGCTAAATAGACAAATTGCTATATTATAATTATGGGCCAAATGAAATGTTATTGATAAACCCACCATGTTATGCATTATTAAGAAATTTTATATTTTATAGTACATGTATAATTGCATGGGTGGGATATATGAAGAGAAGAATGGCGGTTGCCAAATATCTAGTTCGGTGGCTCTGCCACATTAATGGCTTATTGCCTCTAGTTGGTGGCTCTGCCACAATAATGGCTTATTGCCTCTAGTTAGGTGGCTCTTGCCACAATAATGGCTTATTGCCTCTAGTTGGTGGCTACGCCACAATATCGACTTATTGCCTCTAGTTAGGTGGCTATGCCACAATTATAAAAAGGCTTAACGCCTACGATTGGTGTGATGGCGGGGTGGGTTGACTTGATCCCCAGGTGTGATGGTTGGTGCAGGGGTGTTAGCGGATGGATATTAGGTTTGGGTTGGGAAATACATTTTACATGCATTTTAATTATTTTAATTTATGATATATTGTTAAATTACGAAATTGGGCTTAAGCCCGACATAATATCTTGATGATCGGCCCAATAATGGTGGTAAGTGAGTTACACTTGAGTTCTAAGTAACTCACCCCTTTTAATTTTCCATCTCGGGTAATGGAATTTGGCGTGGACTTGGGCGAGGATGACTTTGTGGAGCCATCTTGAAAAACATGGGTTATTTAAACTCGAACTTTTAATAAGTATTTTTACTATTTTGGATTATTGTAATAAGGGCCTCTATAAATAATTTATGGATTTTATGTGTGTTGGGTTTTAACTATACTTTGGACTTCTAATTATGGGCTATGATTATATGATATTTTATTAAAATAAATTTGGGTTTTCAAGTATATGAAATTCTTTTATAAATATTTTGTTATTGTTAACTCTTTAACAAATTTTCTAAAGGTTTTGATAATACAATGATTTTCAACTAATGTTTTTCTAATATTATCAAATTCAAATACTCTTCTATTTTTTTTAAAATCTGAAATTTATATGGTAATTTTCAACTTATTGCAAATTTAAAAATAGCTCGATTCATGTAACAAACCAAATCTAGTCTCAACGCATAGACCGGGTTTGGGGTGTTACATAGTCTCTATTGCTCAAAATTAATAATTAACTGCACAATTTAGTCCTTTTCCACTTCTAACTTAAAAATCTATCAATTTAATCTCTAAAACTCTAACTATTTAACAATGGTAACATCTTCAATTTTAAACAATACTAAAAATTATAGCATGAGTCGGCTAGCTCTAAGTATCGAAATTCCAAAAACATAAAAATTACAAGAAAATAACCAAATTGCACTAACCAATTTTAAGCTTGAACCTAAAGCGCTTAAGCGGTGCGTTTCTTTCTCTTCTTCTTCTTAGCTTCGAACAAAATGGTTGCATGAAAGAATTCTCTTTCATTCCATTATCTTCCAATTGTCTTTATTTTGTTTTTCTTTTTTTATTATATTATATTTCATTATAATTTGATACAATATTTATTAAGGTTGACATAATACATACAACTTATATATATATATATATATAAATCATATCATTAATGACTGTCTAGTACAGCTAAGCAAAGGTATAATTGCTTTTTAAGTCCTTTATTTCTATTTTACTTTATGATTTAATTATAATTCAACCTTTTAACTTTAACGTGATTTAGTACATGTACCTTAATAACTCCTAATTTATGAAAATTACTTATCCAAAATTTAAGTCACGTCTAATATAACTTCGTAAATAGTTAATAAAAATATTTACGGGTTTGATTTACGGCAACAGAGTCCTGAAACCATATTTTTCGACATTACTGACTTTCAAGTCGTTACATAGATGAACCAAGTATTGTTCAAACAAATTTTGTAACTCAAATTTGATCTCACCAAGAAAATCATCTCTAAGTTCCTTCAAACGGTTGTCAAGCTTAGTGTCTCATTGAGATAACTCGATTTGGAGTTGAGTAACTTTCTATTGAAGATGACCCATCTCTTTTTGAAGTCGAGTTCTCACTGTCTCATCAGTCATGGAGGATCGGTAAGCTTTGATATTTTTGATACAGTTAATTTAGAAAAGAAGAAGAAACCGAAAAAGAAGAGAGGAGAAGAGAAATGATGAAGAAGAAATATAATTCATTCATTGAAAATGCAAAACCGTTCCCTAGGGCCCAAAAACTTCGGGGGAAAGAATTTGCATTGAAGATGGACGTCAAATTAAAGAAACCCCACTTTTTATAGCAAAAACATACATATGTATATCAAATAGAAATTAGTGCTGGCGGCAAAGGAAACGAGAAAAACAAAAGGAAAATTTTGTGGGTTAAGTGCCGAGGGCAATTGGCATTTAGGCCTTTGGGCATTTGACAACTTAAAGCCTCCACAATTCTACCTTTATTCAGATTAGTTCCTAAACTTTTAAAACTTCCACTTATTCTAAAATTATTTTACCTAAACCCTAATCCCATTAAAACTCAAAGTCTTAATAGAATTAAAATCATAGTCTAAAAAAATACTAATCTAATAAAACTAAATAATGATAATAATAATACAACACACGCCACCTTACTTGCCCAATTAAAAAATAAAAGGTTAATTGCAAGTTTAATCTCCCACAAATTTTTGAAAACTCAATTTAGTCTATAAAACAAAATCAAATTACGATTTAGTTGCGAAATCAAGTTAGAAATTCAAATAAGTTTGTAATCCTAAGAATACTGAAAATCTAACATTTATCAGTTAATCCTAAATCGTCAAAAAAATTTAATTTATTTTTTTATCGAACTTGTATAGATTTGGCACAAATCTGAAAACAAAATTTTGGAGCCCTACAACATGTTTTGAGGGTAATTTGATGATTGAATAACACACCATGAAAATCAAAGTAAAAAAATTTTAACCTTGTACCGCACTAAGACTATCCCAAAAGTCTATCCAAACAGATGTCCGAACAAGACATGAACCAAAGTGTTCCAACAAACAGTTCAAAAAAGCTTTCGAATAACAAATATAACTTCAAAGGTTTGAACAACTAAAGACTCAATAAGTGATAATCTTTTCGACATCACATTTCGAGAATCATCTATTTATCAAATTGAGGATACACTCTTGGAGAAGCAAAATAAAATTGTTATGGTGAGTTGTGACTTCCACAAACGTTAGAAAATTTATTGTTAAATTACATTCATATGAAATTTAAATTTCATATTTAATCTAATTTCTATGCAAGCGGAAATTAATGTAGTTTCCTACTACCTTTATAAAGATAAGTACAAGTTATCCTCTACATTAGTAGCGAAAATTTACAAGAATCTATAAACATCTACGATCTTACAAAACTATTTTATCTTTATTCATTCCTTAAAATCCCTTTTAATGATTTATTTATAAATGTCTACTAACATACTTGAAAATACACTAATTTTATTTCATCCCCATTGTTCCTACCGCAATAGAGGAGTTCACGACACCCACTAAGAGTATAATATCTCCTAGGGAAACCTACTTTGCCAACAAAATATACACATTTAAACTTTAGTTATATTTGTATTTTTAGGTAATGAAATATGTATAAGTATTACACTTTTCATTTTTTTTTTTACTAATTATAAACGAAATTGTGTTTTTAAATTAAAAACAGGTCAGAAATTTCACATCTTAGGCAGCTATAATGGAAGTTGATACTTCATTCAAATGGTACTATCATGTCCTATTAATAGGACATAAGCAGAATAAGTTCAAGGTGTTAAAAAATATAGACATCACATATATAATAAAGGTAATTACATGTTATTGTTTACCAATCATAATAGGTTAGCCCAAATTAAAAGTGATCTAATTTGATTAAGGTTTATTGGGCTTTCATTATTAAATAAAGTATAGGTCAAATATATGTAGATACTAATAACTAATTTCTAATTGATGATAGGCTGATTAGAAATTAGGGCTAATGTGCCAAAGTTATATATATTAAGATTGTGGTCCCAAATTACAAACAAGTTAACTTTTCTAATATCCCATCTTTAGAAAAGAGAGAGCCACATTCTCTCTATTACTTGTGTACTAATTTGGAAGATCAAAACCCCAAGATCCGAAAAAATTTCAAGGAACCCATGGATTCAGGTACGCTTCCGCATCTGGTTCTGTTATCATTTTGTTCTTAATGATTTGACATGATAGATCTTGATTTATGATTTATTACATTCTATATCATATTTTGATTTACGATTCTTACAAGTGGTATTAGAGCCTCGTCATGTCAAATCATTGGGAAAGATTTTTTCTTTGAATGATTGATTCATGAAATTCATGAGTTTTATATTTCAGATATATATGTTGATATTTAAAGGTTTATATTAAAGTATTTTTTAGATCTTGATTATCTTGATTTCATATTAAAATTGTAGAGTTTTGTTTTAATTTTTAATTTTGGTGATTTTCAAATTAATGGATTCAATTATAGGGATTGGAACATTTCTGTAATATTATTTGATACCTGCATTTTAATCTTTATTTACAAATCTTGCGATTGAATTTCTGTTTACAATCCTGTATTGCATTTAGCTTTATAATAAATAAATAAATAAAGATCGCATGAAGGTCAAGTTGGTGATTGCAGGATCTGTGTTTTAATTCGGTGATTGCATGTAGGGGTGAGCAAAACTCGATTCGATTCGAAAAAATCGAAAAAAAATTCAAATTTTGAATTATTCGAATCGAGTTAATCGAGTTAATCGAATCAACTCGAATTTTGAGTTTCGAATTTCGAGTTCGAATCGAGTTGAATTTTGAATTCGAATAACTCGAATAATTCGAATAAACCGAATATAATATATTTTTATTTTTTTTAATTTTAAGTTTTTACTTAATTATTTTAACCAAATTTCCCTCAAGCCCAAATATTTTATTTTTATCCCATTTTTCAAGCCCATCAGTGATCAGCCCAAAAATTTATATTCCATAACCTAATTTTTCCCCCAAATCAAACCTCCAACCCCAAGCAGTAGCACCAGCAGCAGCAGCTAGCAGTAGGTAAAAATTCCATCGTCTCCTCCACCACTCCAACTCCAAACCCCAAATTAACTTTCTTCCATAGTTTTCCTTATTGTTTTCTTAGTTCTTCTCTCAAAATGGTGTGGTTGAACAAAACAGTACTTTCGATCATTGGTTAGATTTGTCATAGTTTGCCATTTATTTATTACTGATATTTGATACACTTGATTTGTGATAAATGAGGGGGGAAAGTATCTATAGGAGGCAGAGGAATCATTGAACTGGTATGGTATTCTTTTTTGCTGATATTTTTGGCCATTAGCAGTGGTTTCCATTTTTTTACTAGGTTGTGGTCAATGAAAGGTGTACAACGAGTTGCTAATGAAATGTGTCAATGTTAGTCTTTTAAAATATGTATTCTTCAACTTCAAGCATTTGCTTTTTGACTCCATTTTTATGATTTTATCATTTCTGATAATTCACTGTGCTTTACTTTAATCGATTTGTTATCCAACTGTGTTGTCTAACATTCATCTAAAAGGTTTCTAAGAACTAATATCAATGCCAAGAGAAAAGTTGAACTGTGAGCTTTCCCCTGTAAGAACGACCAAAGTATCATCTTCTGCGGCTACTATTCTAGATTTTGTCTCTCATTTAAAGCTGTTACAGTTCTTGAAATATCAATTAACCACATATTACTGTTGATCTGTTGCGAATTCAGGCTCAAAATTGTATGTTGTGGCATATACCTGTTGGATGATCTTCTTTGTTACTATAAACTTGGAGATAAATTGTAGTATGACTGTTTATTCACTTGTTTACTTCAATTTTTTGTTGTATGATCATGTTTAAAAACTTTAAAGAACTTTTTTGAAAAATTACATAAAAAAAAAAAATACTAAAGTCATTTTTTTAAAACTTAACTCGAACAAATATATCCGATTCGATTCGATTTGAATTTTGTCTCACGACTCGATTCAAAAAATTTCAATTTAGGTTAGGATGATAAAATACGATTCGAAAACTCGATTAACTCGAAAATTTTCAATTCGATTCGATTCGATTCGATCAAATGCTCACCCCTAATTGCATGACGATTAAGTTGGTGCTTTTTCTATATGTATATTATGGTATATGAATATATGTATATATATCAATCATGGGTTTTGTTTTTTCTTCATGATTTGTGTTTCGATTTTTAAGTTCATGTGTATTTGCAAGTCATGTGATTATTATTATTATTATTTTAATCTTATATGGCATTTAATTAAAAAATGTTAACAGTATATACGCATGGCTTAGTTCATATATATACATTTTGATTATATATACATATATAATATATACATGTAGTTTTGGAAAAGTATATATATATGATCATCTTTTAATTTGATTGAAAGATGAGATTAAAAAAATATTTTGAAATAAATAAATTCATATTTTGGCTTTTAATAAGGATGTCTAATATTTTAAATAGATTAGTTGAAACAAAATGCCACCAAAGTGACCTCTTTTGCGTAGATTAGTTTATTTAAAATATGAAGATGATTATATATTTTTGCGATTCATGTGTTTAATGATTGATCCAAAAGTAAGTTAATATTTGGTAAAATTTCAATGAAATCTGTGGTGATAAATGTGTGACAATTATAAGATATTTTATGTGAGCAATAAGTTAGTCCAAAGATTAATTAATTCTTTGACACAATTTATTGTCAATGTTTGATTGCTACAACAAGAGTATCACTTACTATTAATATTATTGTCCAAAGACTTGATATTAATGTTGCGTTTGGTATCTTGAGATAAGATTAACCATTATCTTGAATTTATTGTTTACTTATGAATATTGACGTGAGCTTGTTTTTATTTGTTCTATATTCAGCAAGTTCATCTTCTGTTGCCACAGTATCTGCAAATATAAATTCTATACCTATGCTTAATGAGAATAATTTTAAGGAATGGAAAAGGAACTTATAGTGCTTGGATGTATAGACGTAGACCTTGCATTCAAGGAAGAACAACCTGCACCACTCATTGCAGAAAGCACCCCTGATGTTAAGAGGGATTTTGAGAGGTGGGATCATTCAAATCGCATGAGTCTAATGATCATGAAACACAACATTTCAGAATTTAGAGGCACAAAATCTGAAGAGATTATTTAAACCAAGAGTTTTCTTGACGAAATTGAGAAACATTTTGCTAAAAATGATAAGGTTGAGATGACATCACATCTGACTTCTTTGATGAGTATGAAGTATAAGGGTCAAGGAAATGCAATGGAGTACATTATGGAGATGTTCCATGTTGCTTCAAGACTTAAAGCATTTAAGATCGAGCTTTTGAGGAATTGTTTGTTCTTATGGTTTTGGTATCCTTCCTACACAGTTCAATAAATTTAAAATTAGTTCTAATTGTCAAAAGGAGAAATTGACTCTAAATAAGCTCATTTCTCATTATGTGTAAAAGGAAGAAAGGTTGAAACATGATAGGTCTAAAACTGCTAATTTGGCCAATGCCCCTAAAGACAAAGGCAAGAAAAGAAAATATCAGAATGAAGCTACTAAGGGTCCAGATCAAAAGAAGCAACATCAAGCTACAGAGAGTTGTTTCTTTTGTAACAAGTCTGGGCACATGAAGAAAAAATGTACCAAATATCATGTCTGGCATGCAAAGAAAGGTATAATTCTTAATTTGGTCTGTTTTGAGGTTAATTTAGCTTCAGTACCTAGAAACACTTGGTGGATAGATTCTAGTGCTACTACTCACATAAGTGTTTCTATGCAGGGTTGCCTAAGTTACCGAAAGGCAAGTGATGGTGAAAGACACATCTTCGTGGGCGATGGAAAATTTGTAGAAGTGGAAGCAATTAGGCATTTTAGGTTGTTATTAGGAATTGGTTTTTATTTGGATTTAAAAGACACTTTTATTATACCCTCATTTAGACGAAATTTAGTTTCTGTTTCTTTATTGGAAAAATTTGGGTATTATTGTTCATTCAAAAACAATCAATTTAGTTTGTCTTTAAATTTGAATGTTGTTGGAACTGGTTATTTAAATACTTATGACAACCTTTATTTACTAGAAATAGTTGCATCCTATAATGAAACTCTGCATGTGGAATCATGTGGTAGTAAACACAAATTAAATAAGAAAAATTGACATCATTATGGCATAATCGCTTAGGTCATATCTCAAAAGTTAGATTTGAACGCCTTATGTCTAATGGTATTTTAAAGTCCCTTGACTTCACAGACTTTGATATCTATGTCAATTGCATTAAGGTAAAATAGACTAAAACCAAGAGATTGGGTGCAAACAGATATTTAGACGTCTTAGAATTAATTCATACAGATATTTGTGGGACATTCCTTAAGGTATCCTGGAATGGTCAACAATATTTCATAACATTCATAGACGATTACTCACATTATGGGTACCTATGTCTCATTCATGAGAAATCTCATGCTCTGGGCATGTTCAAAGCTTATAAAGTTGAAGTTGAAAATCAACTCAACAAAAGGATTAAGAACGTCAGATCTGATTGTGGTGGTGAGTACTATGGTAGATATGATGGCTTAGGTGGATAATGTCCAGGACCATTTGCAAAATTCCTAGAGGAATGCGGTATTGTCCCACAATAGACCATACCAAGATCACCCAGTATGAATGGTGTAGCTGAAAGACAAAATAGGACTCTTAAGGGTATGGTAAGGAGCATGATTGCTCATTCTACCTTACTTGAGTCCCTCTGGGGAGAATCATTAAAGACAACTGCTTACATTCTGAATAGAGTACCCACTAAAGCAGTTGCAAAAACACTGTCCAAAAGCCTAGTCTGAAGCACTTTCACATTTGGGGATGTCTAGCTGAGGCAAGGCCTTATAGGCCATGTGAAAGGAAATTGGACTCCAAAATAGTGAACAACTACTTCATTGGTTATTCTGAGCAATCTAAGGGCTATAATTTTTATGATCCCATAATTAGGAATATTTTTGAGATGGAATGAGCAACATTTTTTGAGAATGTTGAATTTGGAGAAAGAAATAAGGTTAGAGACAGTGCTTTTAAGGAGGAATTAGATTCTAACTCAGTTCCTACTATCACTTTTGATAATCAAGTTATCATACCTATTATTGATCAAGAAGTGAATCCTGAACCTCAACAAGACAATGTTGAACAACTCCCTATTCAAGATAAGGTAATTGTTCCAGAAGAACAAACTCAACAACCTTAAGAACAAGTGCTATTAAGGAGGTCCACAAGAGAAAGGAGAAATGTTATTCTAGACAATTATGTTGTATTTCTCCAAGAACGTGAGGATGATAATGGAATGATGGAAGATGATCCAATCAACTTTCATTAGGCCATGAAAAGTTCTAATTCTCAAAAGTGGATTGATACCATGAAAAATGAGTATAAGCCTATGCAAGATAATAAAATTTGGGAACTTGTCCCATTACTGAAGGTGCAAAACCAATTGGTTGTAAATGGATATTAAAAACCAAGAGGACTCCTATAACAGCCCGTTTTTAGTGAAATCGAAACAGTAGTTTTGGGACCACAAATCTAAGTCCGGAAGAAAATTTATTTTAATATTATTGCATGGTTTGCATAATGATAGAAATATCGTATGGAAATTTCGCTAAGAAAATTTTACCGATTTCATATTTAATTTGATGAAAAGGACCAAATTGCATAAAGTACAAAAGTTAGATTCTAATAGCTAAAGGGATCAAATAGCCATGGAATTCAAAATTTGAGGTCCTTATATGGCAAATAGACCATTCAAAGGAGTTAGTAGATAAGTATGCTTAGCCATCTATAGAAAATTAAATAAAGAAAAGGACTAAATTGGAAAAAGAAAAGATAAAATATGATAAATAATAAAATAATTGAAAATATCATCATTTTATCATCTCTCTTAAAATTAAGGACATGGAAACCCTAGTTATTGGTGGAAAGTTCAAGCAAACTATTTTGGCTTGATTAGGTATGAATTCTTGTCCCATTTTTAGTCATTTTCATATTTCCGAGATTGTAATAGCTTAATTTAACTAACTCGAGGATTAATTTGTAAAGTTATCAAAGCACTAGGGTTTTTCCATGGATGAGTATGCATGAATTATGAATTTTTATGGTATAAATTGAAAGGTTGTTGATAGATAAACAACTTTTGTAAAGGAAAGTTTCATGAAATTTTAATTTAGGGATTAAATTGTAAAGATGTAAAATTCATGGAAAAATTTTAAATTTTTTAAAATTAATGATGCGAATGGGCCTAAGGCCCATTCTCGGCCCAAGTGGGCCCACACACTCGTATGGCCCATTCAGCCTAAACCTAGCCACATATATGAGATTTACATAGTCTAGTTCACTATCTACTACTCAATCATACAATTTACTCATATAGCCTCTGGGCCCATTGGGCCCACTTGGCCCAACAGCCCACACCCACAAGAATACTCATGGTGGCCTCGACTATCGAATCGAAGCTTCCACACATGCACTCGCACGCTCTTGTGGCTACCATCGTCGTGTGACCAGCATTTCAGCATTTGTCGCTCTACAACTATAATAGAGAGAGTACACACCTGAAGCTGCTAAACTGCGCTCCGAGCACTTCTACGTCCAACGCCAACTAGGTATGCTTACTCTCCTCCTAGACAACTCTATATATAGCTAGCTTCTCACCTTCCTTCTTTGTATCTTTTCGATGTGGGATCCCTCCGTCAGTAGAGTTTAAATCCAACTCAAACTCTTGCCGTCCAATCCACAAAATAAACACTCCCTTGCTTTCCATGAGATTTGAACCCAGGCTCCTTTGTAGCATAATCCACTCCGCTAACCACTTCGCCACAAGCTCCTCTTGTGACTAAAACCATGCGCAACTAAATATAAATATATGGCCAAGGTCTAAATTTATTTTGAAAAAATACCAAAAAGAAATGCAAGTGCCACGCCTTGAGCCTTGGACCCCTTAGGCTTCACCCCCTTGCCTCTTATGTGGCGTCACTTTGCCACTACACCACACACTCTACTTGTGTCATTTTCTACACATTTTATTCTTAAAGCCTACCTACTAACTCCTGGGTTTTATTCACCTAAAACCAAAATTTTTCCTAAGGCCTAACTTGAACCCGGCACTTCATAGAAGCCCCCTAACCTTCCAAAATCACTCACCTACTAGATCTAACTTGCATTAAATTCATTCTCTTATTCTCAAAAATTTTAACCGCTACTACGCCTAAGGTCCATTGGGCCCAATCCTACTAGGCCCAAATTCGGGATGTTACACCACGCCCGTGTGACATGCCCGTGGGAAATAGCCTTAGGCCGTGCTTGATTCTACTTAGCTCCCATGGCCGTGTTCAATGGCTTAGGCCGTGTGTGATTCTGCTTATCACACACGACTGTGTGGCCTGCCCGTGTGTGGAAGTCTAGGCCATGTTGATTTTAGAGGTAGTCCCATTTTGTCCCTTTTGGCCCATTTCTCATCCTTTTCGACTCCCTAAGCTCTCCTAAGTGCAAAACATGAAATTAAAGGATTAGGAGCATCAAATTCATCAAATTTAATAAAAATTCATCCAAAAACAAGCTAAGCATATGTATAAATTGAGGTTTATCACCCAGCCCGTGTCCATACCCGTGCAACTCTTTGACTTGGGTCACATGGCCAGCCACACACCCATGTGCTAGGCCATGTGAACAATTTAATTTTCAAAAATTAGGTGCAGGATTCACACGGCCAGAACACATGCTAGTGTGCTAGGCTGTGTGTCACACACGGCTGAGACACACACCGTGTCTCTGCCCATGTGAGCAATTTGGAGCATTCTATTTCTAAATTTTATGATGCAGGGGACACACAGCCAAACCACACACCCGTGTGTCTACCCGTGTGGACGAAAATAGGCCATTTTCAAGGCCACCTTTCTCACCCAAATATACCATCAACCTACAACAACACTTTAATACATTTACCAACCAATTCAAGACATTAAAACTAAACCAAAACCAATCTTATGCATGTCAGATTTGCTCATTCAAGTATTTAAACTTACCATTTTCACACTTATGTTCATAGGAAAATTTTATCAAATAGACAAATTCAAAATCATTCATCAATAGGTTTATATACTCTCCACCATATAACCATTTCATCACACATTAAACATAATAAAGTCTTATCTAATTACATCAAAATATGCTTAACACTAGTCATTGGCTAGTTACAACCAAAATATTTCATCACTTGATCTATTTTAGCCTATACATGCCATTATACCGAAAGTTAACTTGTTTCATATACCGAAAAGTCCGAGGGATAGTGTGATGTGACTCTAACCAATTTCCAACCTTCACGAGCCTCCGAGTACTATAAAACTGAGGAAGAAAAATAGAGTAAGCATTTAATGCTTAGTAAGTTCGTATAACAAAAATTTAACTTACCAATCATAATCATTTAAAGTAAACATACACAACATGTATCCAAATCGTTATGGCCATTTGCCTAAACACATATGATCTCAATAAATTTGTTAGTCATTTATTTTATGTAAACATCAAGAATCAAGGATGAGCTCATCATGCAATAACCTTCATAAGCATGTGCTTTTCATATCATATTTCCATATAACATGTACATTTCCATATTCAACTATCTTAAGCTCAGTTTAACCCTATCAGAACTTTGCCCGTTGAATTTATTTGAAATATCGATGGATACACATGTAATACACTCGAAGTGTACAAAACTGTAATCCGTCAACTCATATTCAGGGGTACCCATTAGGGCAGATAATCAGGAAGCACTCTCTCGAGCCATATAATAGAAAGCTTATCCAAGCTATAATAAGAAACTCATAAGAGTTTAAAACAGGAAGCTCATTGAGCTTAACAGGTAACTCCAAAAAGTTATTATAAGGGAGCTCTAGATAGCCATATAACAAGAAGTTCAAGCGAGCCATATCAGGAAACTCACAAGGAGCCTATATCGGGACGCTCATAAAGAGATGCGGTATGTCCGTAATACATGCAGGATCAATACTAATCATATAACAGGACGCTCATAAAAAGTTGCGGTATGTTCGCAACACATGCAGGATCAATACCAATCAGGATGCTCGCAGGAACCATGTAACAAGAAGCTCTAGAGGGCTTATTTCAGGATGCTCGTAAAAGCTATGGTGTGTCCATAACATATACAAGACCACAACCAATAGGGGAAAATCATGTATCCATCGAATTTCATTTATTCAAATAGGACTTAATACTTGTCAGACATTATCGAATATGTGATTTATGTTTATACATGGAAATCATACATTTCACAATCATAACATTCAATTCAAACATATTAATATACATAATTTAGTTACACGAACTTACCTCGATAATAGTTTGTATACAAGGATCTACTAATTTGACACCTTTTCTTTTCCTTGATCTAACTCCTTATTTGATCTTTCTGGATCTATATGAGTAAATTTAACTCAATTTAACTAAATTTATATTCAATTCAATCAAATTCACATTTTAGGTAAAAGTACCATTTTGCCCTTGAACTTTTTATTAATTCTAATTTCATCCCTAAGCTCGAAAAATGAAATTCATGCAATTTAATCCTTATTCCAAGCCTAGAAAAATTTTTCATATAACATTTACAGCCCATGTAATTCATAAAATTCAAAAATTTTCTATGAATTTTACATCTTTACAATTTAACCCCTAAATCATAATTTCATCAAAATTCACTTTACAAAAATTGTTTATCTATCAACAATGTTTCATTTACTACCATAAATTTCAAATTTTCAACATATTCATCCATGGTAAAATGTTGATACTTTGATAACTTTACAAATTAATCCCCAAAATAGGTAGATTAGATTACTACAATCTCAGGAATATAAAAATTACTAAAAATGGGACATGATTACTTACCCAATTAGGCTTGATTAAATCTCTCTCTCTTAGCTAGGGTTTCCATAGAAAATATTTTGGGAAGATGATGAAATAAGATGATATTATGCTATTATCATCTTTATTTATTTCAAATTCAATTTAGTCCTTTTCTTTTTTCTAATTTTCCATGGATGATTCATCATAAATATCTACTAACTCCATTTAATGGTCTAATTACTATATAAAGACCTCAAGTTTTGAATTCCATAGCTATTTGATCCCCTAGCTACTAGAATTCAACTTTTACAATTTATGCAATTTGGTCCTTTTATCAATTAAACATGTAATCGGTAAAATTTTCTTAATGAAATTTGCATACGTCTTTTCTATCATAATGCAGACTATACAATAATATTAAAATAAATTTTTCTTTCTAACTTGGATTTGTAGACTATACAATAATATTAAAATAAAATTTTCTTTCTAAGTCAGATTTGTGGTCCCAAAACTACTATTCCGATTTCACTGAAAATGGGTTGTTACACGTGTGGTTTGGCCGTGTGACCAAGTCAGAGAGTTACACGGGTATGGACACGGGTTGGGACACGGTCGTGTGTCCCTATTTCGAATAACCACTCAGCCTAAGACATGGGCATGTCTCTTGACCATGTGAGACACACGGCCTGGCCACAGGCGTTGTCCCTTGCACCTAGGAAAATTTTTGAAGTTTCGTGAAAAATTTCTTGAGTACCCAGTTTAGTCTCGACTTGATTCTAATGCATGTTTTGGGCCTCGAGGGCTCATATAAGGGACAATATGATTGATTATTACATTTTTATTATATAAAAGTGAAATGATATGAAATTGTTTGTATTTGATCTTTAAAATTTGATAATCTTTTGTAACCCTGTTCGGTGATAGATAAGGTTTAGGAGTGTTACAACTCTAACTACCATCCATGTACGATCCATACTAGATCTGACCAACTGTCCATCCTACCTCTTCTACATTCTTGACAGCTCATCTTTGTCTCAGTAGAGTCTTTCAGTGGCATGTTTCAATCATCTTCCCCATTAATTAGAAAAAGTGAGCCACCTGTTTAGGTATAAGATACTATCATTATCACCTGGACAATTAGACACCTAACCCGTAATCGCAACAACCCAATTGCAAAAGTGGAGCTCTACCAACTGAGCTTCTTCTATTCTTTTCCTTGGCGCAGTTGGGCCATCCTGGACTTGAACTAAAGACCTCACCCATGAAGTAAATTATCATACCTAAGGTCCAACCAATTGGGAGAGAATCAATAAATTTCTTTTTGGGAGCGATTCATCCTTCCCAAATGTAACATACAACATTCTGTTATACTGCACTCTCCAAGTGTCCTTGTTCCCCCATTTTCCTTATCATGGCAAGTTTTTGTGAAATAAGAAATAACTCCTATAGGAAGAAAAAAAAGGGGCATTAAAAGACCCTCTTGGCCCAACCCTAAACACTCTAAGATCCCTTTTCAAACCTGCTCCCATTTCGAGTCAGAAGATAGATAAATAGACACATCCCATTGCATTGATCAGGGCGTTCGTATTGACTGAGGGGGTCAAAAACCAAGAAGTGAATTATTTATTAACCAAGCATTCTTCTTATGGCTAGATCCAATCTTTCGGTCCCCGCGAAAAGGAAAAATAATTTCATGCTCTTCCTTTCAGGAAGGAAGGATCAGGAAAACCCTATTGATTACAACTTTCTCTGGACCACTGTGAAAAGCATGAAAAAAAGGCTCGAATGGTACGATCCCTCCGTCACCCTAGAATGAAAGGGTGTGATGCAAAAAGTCTAGTTTTAATATTTATAAAAGAGTGATCAAACTCAGAGATCTGCGACAACGATAGAGGCAAGCGCACCTATCGAATAATAGTATAGCTTAGGCAAGAATATCTTATCGAACCCAAGGAACCTAAAAGTACTACTACTCACTTTCTTTCTATTATTTAGCCTAAAATATGGAGTGATTGGTTTATTAATCTAAAACAAATGAAATACTTAAACTTAATTGCAAAGATAGAAGAACGAAACTTGGGGAAAAGACTTTGAAGAAAACTCAATTGATAAAGATGATACCTTTGGGAAGAATCCACCTATGACTTCACTTATTATCTACCTTTTCAATTCATATGATTTCTTTACTTAGCTTGATCTGTGAGACTCTCTAACCTATATTAAACCTCCTCTCGAAGCGAATAACGTCTAACCTTAGGTTAATTAGTGGAACTCTCGTTCTCTTATAATAACCCCCTAAGGAAGCAGTAAATCAATCAATGGACTCCCATATTAGGTTTCACCCTAATTCGGTAAAATCTCGTAACCCTATCTCTAGGCGCCCGATCAACTCCGCTTAATTATGCTAGATCTACTCTTAGGTAGGGTCTATTCCTCCTCTACCTAAGCACATCAAATAAATTTAAGCAACATAATTAAGAACAAACTAAGTATTTATCATATAAACCAAAATAATTAAATAAAAAATCCATCATAGGTTTCATCCCCTTCAAGTATCTGAGGGGTTTAGTTCATAACTAAACAAGAAAACATCTCAAGAGAAAAGATAAAACAAAACATAAGAAATCCCTAAAACCCCTTGAAGGAATTGAAGAGGAGATCCTCCGTCTTGAGTAGAACTCTGACTCTTCGAGATGGATCAATTGGCTATCTTCGAGACAATCCCTAAAAGAGAAAGGCTTGGCAGAAAACTCTGCTCAATGATCGACCCCTTGAATAGCCACCTTGGGGTGTTTTTATAGACTTTTGGGATGCTTTACTTGTCTCCTAAATACTCATAATTTAGGTACAATTCATCCTAAGTGTTTGAGTAGACTTAGGATTGCATTTATTGGGCTCCAAGCATCCTATTCCGAGTGAAATTGCTCTTTCCAGTGGTAGGGGCACGGCTAAGGCACGCCCGTGTAAATTGAGGCTCAGCCCGTGTCTCTATTCTATTGATTTAGGCACGGTCGTGGCACGCCTGTGCAAGTCGAGGGTCAGGCCGTGTTGGGCTTTTTGTCGATTGGGGCATAGCCATACAAATCGGGGATAGGCCGTGTTAGGCTTTTTTTCGATGAGACACGACCATGTAAATTGGTGACATCTCGTGTTCTAGGTGGATAGCAAGGCACGACCGTGTGGAATGAAGCCCAGGCCATGTCGACTTTTTAGGTTGGCCTAATTTGATCCGTTTTAAGCCCGTTTTACGTTCTTTTTATCTTAAGTGTTCTCCTAAGTATAAGACATGAAAAGAAAGGATTAATAGCACCTTTTTACATAAATCGAGGATAAATTAATCCAAAAGCATACTAAATGTAGGATTAAAATATGTTACTTTTACGGTTTATCAAATACCCCTACCTTAAGCTTTTGCTTGTCCTCCAGCAAAATTCTCAACTTACAACTGAAACAAACTTTCCATAATTCATAATTCCTATTAATAATGCCTCATCATAATTATAGATAATTTATACATGGATAGTTTAATTCAAAGAGCCCTAAAGTTTCAAACGAGATAAGTCATGATTTTGTAGCATGAAAACATAGGTGTCTCCCCTTATCTAAGTAATTTCTTTCAATTCAAAACCAACAAGGATTGACATCCTCACAGAAGATTCACTCAAATCACTCAAAGTGTTTAAGGTTCAAGAAATAAGCACTCTAAGTCAAACCTAAAAAGTTAATCCCATAGGCTTGCCTGAAAATCAAATCTCCACCACTATATATGAGATGATACATAAATCAAAAGGTTTTTAATTAGGGTTGTAATGGGGCTAGGGTTAAAGGTGTGGATACAGGCTGAATTAGTGGTTATAATCGAGACTAACTTGACAAATTACCTAACTAGAAACATTAAACTAAATATGAATATTGACTTTGAATGAAAACTAATAATATCACTATTGATAATTACTCTATAGTAAGGAGTATTTTGGTAAAACTTTAATACGAGCTTTTTTAACAATTGGAGTTTAAATGCTCTAAGCTCTTTTATATACTACTAATATTGAATATATATTTGCAATTTTTTTTAAGAACAAACTAAAATAATCATAATAGAAGGAACTTTGGTGATTAAAATAACCTAATTCGGTGATTGATCAAATCAGTTCTCGATAAAGGGGTAGTCAAAGGAATGTTGATAACAAATACAAAGGAATTATGGGTTAATATTAGTGGGTGAACCAATAAAAAGGTTGTTAGGATTCAATGGGGTTCACTAGGGGTTAATTTGTATAGGTAGGCTTTTTAGTGGAGTGAACGGGTTAAAACCTAGGTGCCTTTATCATCTCAGTATATCAAATCATTAATGTGGTCTCGACATATATAAATGAGGCAAGTTCTAGAATAACATTTCAAAGTTGACACACTCATAATCAATTAAAGTGAGCACGAAAAAGGGTACATGCTCTATAAGGCTCAAAATCTCACAAAAAATTATGGGTGTTTTGACATCAATCCTTATAAATTTTGGACTTCAAGGTGATACTCAAATTCAGTTCAACAACCTATCAATTTTAATTTTTTAAAAAGTAGACTTATCATGCTCGATTCTCTAGTATTCTTCAAATTTAATTATCAATGCACAATTAACTGAGACTTATTCTAAAACATATCAATAAAAATCATAAATCATTAGAAATTTCATCCTAATTAAAAATATGAGAAAAATACTTAAGATCAAGACTAAATTCTAGGGTTTTGAGAATTATGCAAAAAGTTAGGCACTATTACCCCCACACTTAAGATGTACATTGCCTCAATGTACAAAGATAGATAATGAAATTTATGTGCCAAATCAAAAAGAGAATTGGGGAAAGTAATACTCCTTGAAATCTGGATGATCCATGGCATCTTTGGTGGCGGTGATGGTGTTTTTTATGGTCCTGGTGGAGTGGCTACCGAGAAGCAATTTGCTAGATGAAGAAATTGGGTAGCCTGTGAAGATATATCCAAGAGATCTAGAGAAATAATAATAATATACTAATAATAAATTTAAAGATTAAGGAAATAAAAAGAAGGAGACTAAGAAGAAAACTAAAATTGAAAGAAAAGACTAATGGACTAAGGAGTCCTTATTGTTGGATGGTTTGCGAAGTGGGTGTGACCTTGAAGGCTGTGGTGTGTGATTCCCTAGAAGCCTTTAGATCCTAAAACCAAGAAACTACTATGAAATAAATTAAATTAAGCAGAAAAGAAGTATAGATAAGGAAAATAAAGGAGACGAGAAAAGAAAAATAGAACCAAAAGGGTTCCTAGGACCCTTGGCGTGCCAATTAAGTAAAGATGTCGGCATGAACTCATGTTGAGGTTTCCTCTAAGGAGATGATGCTTACGTTTCTTCAGCATGATCTTTGTTTTGCTCAAGAGTCTTGGACCTTTTCTTTGAATAGAGAGAAAATTTGGAAGAAAGAGAATGAAGAAGGAATGTGGGAGAGAAAGGAAGGCTATGGGGATTTAAATAAAATTTCAAATCTGGCTTGTTCCCATGCCCGTGTACCGAGGGTGTGTCCATTCACACGGCTACCTAGCACGACCGTGGCTAATGGCTTATTGTTTCTTACATGCCCGTTTCTTAGTCAACCACACTCGTTTCGAGAAAGGCAGTATCCACACACGGTTCAGAGGCACGCCCGTGCTTATTTTGTCGGCACCCGTGCTTCAGGGTGGTTGGACTCGTGACGTTGGGGAATGGTTGGACCAACTTGCAAAGCCCTGCTCTTGTCAGTGTGGTGGTTTCGGTGGTCCACACGGCCACGAACACGGTCGTGTATAAGGCCGTGTGGTCTGGAAACCTGTACTTTTGTGTTAGTTTCCAACTAAATACTTAGGAAAGAAAGATGGAAAGAAAAAAAACTGAAAACAAGTTTGAAAATAAATAGTGTTAATGTTCGGGTTGCCTCTCGAGAAGCGCTCATTTATAGTCTTAAGCTAGACTGTCCTCATGTTTGAAAATTTCAGGAAGGTTTAAAGGTTTGAATATCTTCCCTCATGCTTGCGATTTTATTTTCATGACAAAGTTGGAGTGTAATACCCCAAATTCTATGGGCATCGGAAAAGTGAGTTTATGGCCTCCGTCCTAGGAAAACGAGTCCGTAAATATTTATTAAAAATATTTACGAAGCTAGTATAGGTTGAATTAGATTTTTGATAAGTGAATTTAGTTTAATTTAAAGTAGTTAGGAAAAAGGATCAAATTGAATAAAGAGTGAAAGTCTAATTATAGATTAAAAGAAAGTAAAAAGGGCTAAAATGGCAATTAAGCCATTTAGCATAAGCTGAGGCGGCATATGAGATAAAAATCTAAGATTTTTACTTAGATTTTTATTATAAAATATATATATTAGTAATAAATTATATATTAAATTAATTTAAAATAATAAATATATATAATATTATTATAACATAAAGTAAATAAAAACTAAAAAGGAAGCAAAAACAAAGAAGAAAGTAACAGAGAGCATACGAAACAGGGGAAAGGAAGGAAAGAAAAGAAAAAGGAAAAACTAGGGATTCAAAGCTTGAAGTTTAAATTGGTAAGTCAATCAAGTCCTATTCTCTTAATTTTGATGTTTTAGAAGCTTTAAAGCAAGATTTTGATGAAAATAAGCTGATATTTTGAGAGTTTATAGGTATTCAAGTATAGTTGATGTTGAAGAAAAGATGAATTAGGGATTAAATTGAATGAAATTTAAGTTAGAATTAGTAAAAGGATTAAATTGTAAAGTAAGCTATAAGTTTTGTATTATAGAGATTAATTTGGAAGAAATTATAAATTAGGGTTTTATTATGAATATTAGATAGTCAAGTTGAATATGAAAGGAATTTAAGTAGAAACAAAGCATGAATTAAGTTAAGGAAATAAGTAAACTTAATTAGGATTTAATTGCAAAATAAGCTATAAGAAAATAGATTTGGGACAGCAGCAGAAGAGTAAATTTGAAAAATCACAAAAAATGGTATAAATGGAAGTAGAAGTTGAGTGAGATATGAAATTAAAGCTTATTGAGTCTATTTTCATATGAAAGAAACAGAGAAAGCAAAGGAATTCTGTATTTTGAGATATTTAGATTTTTGTGAAACTGGTCCAATGTGATTTCGAGATCCCCTGTTCTGACTTGGAAAAATCAATAAAAATTGTAAAAAAATAATTTTGAGACATAATTTAATGGTTATATTCCTTAATGAGTCTATTTTTAGAAGGAACAAACTAGAACATCATTTGAATTCTGTACAAAAAGATAATTAAATTTTAGAAAAGAGTGGTCGAAACTGTTAGACAACAGAACAGGGGTAATTTTAAAGAATAAACTGTACTTATTGGCTAAATCAAAAATTCTGAAAATTTTATGACAAGAAGATAAGTGAGTCTAGTTTCATAAAAAATTTACGGATGTTGATTTGGAATTCTGTAACTCAAGATATAGATAATTTAGTGACAATGACTTGGGTAAATAGCCTTGAAAGAACTTATAAGTAAATAATATAATTGTGTACAAAGAATGTGGAATGAAAAGCAAGGGTAGGAATTGAATAAAATTCAATTATTTGTTGTAATTTAATGCTATAATTAATAATGTAAATTGTTATTATTATTTTCGTAGCAAGCAAGGAAACCGAGACGTCTAATATGAAGGGGAAGGAAAAAGTGATCGAGGAGTAGCTCGAGAAAATATCGGTTTGTATTATCATAATTCAAGTTATTTATTATTATATGTTTAATTTCAATGTATGTGTATGGAAAATGAAATTTAGGTAAGTATTGATATTTGAATTGGAAGTGATTTGAATTGTGGATTTGAGATTGAGATTGAATTGATAATATGTATGAATAGAATTTGGTTGATTGTGATCATTTGAAAGAGAAAGAGAAATTGATATTTGAACCAATACCCTATTAACTAGTTGGGTTGAGTCGGATACAATTGGCATGCCATAGGATTGGAAGAGTTCAGGGATACTTCGACCTCGAGTCGATGAGACACTGGGTGTCACTATATTTCTTCGGATAGTTTCGATGAGGTACTGGGTACCAACTTTCTTCGGCTCTGCCGATGAGACACTGGGTGTCACTATATTGCTTCGAACTATCCGATGAGGCACTGGGTGCCAATCTGGTGTGTTTGGTTGGATCCGCGTATCCGCCAAAGGCCGAGTCTATTAATAGGGGTAAAGAGAAAATGAAAAGCTAAATTAAATGAAATGAATCGGTTGAGCCATTGAAGAAATGTGAAAATAGAACATGAATTGAAAAATGTGATTTGAATATGAGTATGTGAATAGAAAGCTTGAACCATAGGTTCATGAGATGGATAATGGTCCAACATGAATGTGTATTATTTCAATTGTTAAATAGCTAAATTTGAATTGTATAATCTATTGAAAATGACCATCTTATGTTTGAGTTGGTTTAGTCAAATTTATAGGTATATGATTTAATGATATGATTATTATGTTTATAAATTGAATTATGATAATACCACTGAGTAATTCCAATACTCAGCGTACGGTTTGTTTTCCGTGCGCAGGTTAGTAGAGTTTCTGATCCGGTCCAGCATCCAAATCAAACCCGACTCCAACAAGAGGATTTTGGTGATGAAATTCTTCCTTTTGTTAAGTGGCATGTACTAGATAGTTATATGAGTTATAAACATATATAAATATACTTAAGTTAAATGATCTTGGTTGTATTTAAATGATTATAATGTTTTGGATGAGGAAAAATGATATAAAGTTATAAAATGATAAATTGGTATTGGTTGTTTTGGTCTAAATTTGCAGGGGGATTTTGGTGAAAATAAGCAGAAATACTGCCGAAATTTTTATAAAAAAAATTATTAATTACGAAAAATTTTCTAGAATGATTGAACAAGTTTCTTTTTACTTTTAATATATGCTTTAGGCATTAAGAGTCCAATATAGGTATTTAATTATTAAATTATACTATGAATGCTATTTTATTTGTGAGTAATTAGTAAATTGTTTGATATGTCCAGTAATACCTTGTAACCCTGTTCTGGCGACGGTTTAGGGTTAGGGGTGTTACAATTTTATTGGTATCAGAGCTTATCAGGTTTAGTCGATTCTCGGGCCAATTTGAGCTCGGAAGTGAGTTTAGTAGTACATGCCACTTTTGAATTAAAAATTGAGTCGGGAATTTTGGATGCTGACCTATTTATTTATTTTGTTTTATAGATTAAAGATGTCGATAGACATATTGATGATATAAATGAAAAATGTTCCTTGGAGATGAAGAATCATATGATCTAGATGAAACCGAGTCACTACACCTAGTGTAAATCCGATCAAATCACCTCCCAATGTAGAAAGAGAGAACATTAGGAGAGAGATGAAAAAGGTAGAAATGATTATGATGTAGTAAGGGTTTTAACTGATGCTCTTCAGCGAATAGCGGAGTCTATACCTGCTACCATGTCTGTACCTGTTCCTAGACGGGCCCCTATTAAGGAACTAAGAAAATACGGTGCCACAGAATTTTCGGGTCTGAAAGGAGTTGATCTTTCTGTAGCTGAAAATTGGATGGAGGCAACAAAAAGAATTTTACAGCAGTTAGAATGTACGTCACGAGAAAGCCTATTATGCGCTGTATCTTTATTACAGGGTGAGGCATATCTATGGTGGGAATCCGTAATCAGACATTTACCGACTAATCAGGTAACATGGGATCTATTCCAAAAAGAATTTCAAAAGAAGTATATTGGGGATATGTATATGGAAGACAAGAAGCAAGAATTTTGATGCTTAAACAAGGTGAAATGACATGAGTGGATTATGAGCGGAGTTCTCAAGACTTGGTAGATATGCATCGAGTTTGTACCAACCAAGCCGATAGTTGTAAAAGATTCCTACGGGATTAAGGGATGAAATAAAACTACAATTGGTGTCCCAACGAATCATGAATTTGTTGATTTGATCGAAGCGAGCCAAGATGGTAGAGCAAGCTTGGGACTAGACAAAAGCTCAAGCCTTAAAATCAGTTGGGAAACGTACAGGAACTATGAGTTCGAATCTTTCATTTAAAAGATCTCGAGATTCTAGAGGTGGATGGAGATCTAGTTTAGAACAGATAGAGGAGACAAAAATTGGGAAAAACAAACTACAGTGTCTTCAGGTAGTGTAAGAGGTCCATCTCAAGAAATAAAAATTCCAGATTGTCAGCACTGTGGGAAGAAACATAGAGGAGAATGTTGGAAATTAGCTAGAGGCTATTTTCGATGTGGTTCTAAAGATCATTTCATCAGAGACTGTCCAAAGACTAATAGTGCTACACTGTGATATCACGAGATTAGTATCTACTGACTAGAGGCGGAGGATCGACTGAGGTGGACCAAGATATATAGGAGGAGGACGAGAAGAGGGAGTGATATAGTGACCCGTGATCTGAAGCTAGAGTACCGGCCAGAGCTTATGTAGTTAGAGCCCGGGAAGATGGCGATGCACATGATGTTGTAACAGGTATATTTTTACTATATTCTGAGCCTGTTTATGCTTTGATTGACCCTGGATCTTCACATTCATATATAAATTCGAAGTTGGTTGAATTGGGAAAATTTGAATCTAAAATGTCTAGTGTAACAATAGAAGTGTCAAGTCCGTTAGGGCAAACAGTAATAGTAAATCAAGTATGTCCGAGATGTCCGTTGAAAATTCAGAATGAAACTTTTCCAGTTGATTTGTTGATTATGCCATTTGGAGATTTTGATATAATATTGGGTATGGATTGGTTGTCTGAACATGGTGTGATTTTGGACTGTTATAAGAAGAAATTCAGCATTCAGACCAATGATGGTAACAATATTGAGATCAAGGGGATTCGGAACAGTGGGCCAACACGTGTTATCTCAGCAATGAAGGTTAATAAGTTCTTACAGCAGGGTTGTACAGCATACTTAGCTTATGTTATTAATTCAGATTCAGTTAGTAGCCAATGCAATAAAATTAAAACAGTTTGCGAGTTTCCAGACGTATTTCCTGAAGAGTTACCAGGCTTGCCACCAGACAGAGAAGTTGAATTTGCTATTGAAGTGTATCCAGGTACGAGTCCAATTTCTATGCCTCCATACCGTATGTCGCCCATTGAACTGAAAGAGTTAAAGATACAATTACAAGATTTGTTAGACCATGGATTTATTAGACCGAGTATTTCACCATGGGGAGCTCTAGTGCTATTTGTTAAAAAGAAAGATGGCTCGATGCGACTTTGTATTGATTATAGACAGTTAAACAAGGTAACAATCAAGAATAAGTATCCACTTCCCCACATTGATGATTTATTTGATCAGTTGAAAAGAGCTACTGTATTTTCAACGATTGATCTCCGATCGGGCTATTATCAGTTACGGGTAAAATAATGTGATGTATCAAAGACAGCCTTCCGCACGAGATATGGTCACTATGAATTTTTAGTAATGCCATTCGGGTTGACTAACGCCCCAGCTACTTTTATGGATTTGATGAACCGTATTTTTCAGCCATATTTGGATTAGTTTGTGGTAGTTTTCATTGATGATATACTGGTCTATTCTAAATCAGAGTCAGAACATGATCAACATCTTAGAATTGTACTACAGATATTACGAGAGAAGCAGTTGTATGGAAAGCTTAGTAAATGTGAGTTTTGGTTATCGGAGGTTGTATTTTTGGGACATATGGTATCAGCAGATGGAATTAGAGTTGATCCGAGAAAAATTGAAGCAATTGTTCAATGGAATGTACCAAAGAATGTGTCTGAGGTACGTAGTTTTCTTGGTTTAGCTGGGTATTACAGAAGATTTGTGAATGGATTTTCAAAGATAGCTTTGCCAATGACTAAATTACTACTGAGAAGAATGTTTCTTTTATTTGGGATGATCGAAGGTCGGAAGAGCTTTGATATGTTGAAGCAAATGTTAACCGAGGCACCAGCTTTTGACATTACCGAATCGGGTAAGGATTTTGTATTATCTGAGAATGCTTCTTTGAATGGTCTGGGTTGTGTTCTGATGCAGGATGGGAAGGTAATAGCCTATGCATCTAGACAGTTGAAACCACACGAGCGTAATTATCCGACTCATGACTTGGAGTTGGCCGCTATAATTTTTGCATTAAAGATTTGGAGGCATTATCTTTTTGGTGAAAAATGTTATATATATACCGATCATAAAAGTCTCAAATATCTTCTATCGCAAAAGGAGTTAAATTTGAGATAGAGACGGTGGATCGAGCTTTTGAAAGATTATGATTGTGTCATAGATGATCATCCGGGAAAGGCAAACGTAGTAGCTGATGCACTAAGTAGAAAAGCTGCAATGGAGTTAAGAGCAATGTTTGCACGGCTCAGTATCAGTGATGATGGGAGTCTTTTAGCTGAGTTGAGAATTAAGCCGGTAATGTTTGATCAGATCAAATCAGTACAATTGAAAGATGATAAGTTGTTGAAGAAGAGAGAGATGGTATTGAGTGGCCCAGTAGAAAATTTCAGTATTGATGATCAAGGTTGTTTGAGATTCCGTAACCGAATTTGTATTCCAGTTACTTCAGAACTTAAAGAGTTGATTCTTCGAGAAGCTCATGATAGTTTATTTGCTTTGCACCCTGGAGGTACGAAGATGTATCGAAATTTACGAGAGCTATACTGGTGGCCTGGAATGAAAAGAGATATAGTCGAGTATGTTGGTAAATGTTTGACATGTCAGCGGGTAAAAGCAGAACATCAAGTACCAACAGGTTTACTTCAGCCTATTAATATTCCAGAATGGAAATTGGATCGAATCACAATGGATTTTGTTACGGGATTACCGTTGTCAACAAACAAAAAGAATGCTATTTGGGTGATAGTTGATCGGCTTACTAAGTCTGCTCACTTTATAGCAGTCAGAACTGATTGGTCTCTACAGAAGTTGGCTGAGACCTATATTAAAGAAATAGTGAGACTGCATGGTATTCCTGTATCTATTATTTCAGACCGGGATCCGCGGTTTACATCAAGATTTTGGAGACAATTACACGGTTCTCTAGGTACCAGACTTAATTTTAGCATTGCATTTCATCCGCAAACTGACGGGCAATCTGAACGAGTAATTCAAATATTAGAACACATGCTTCGGGCTTGCATTATTGATTTTGAATCAGGTTGGGAACGTTATCTACCCTTAGCTAAATTTGTGTATAATAATAGTTTTCAATCAAGTATTCAGATGGCTCCGTATGAAGCATTGTATGGGCGAAGATGTAGATCACCTGTGTGTTGGACCGAATTAAATGAAAGAAAAATAATGGGGCCTGAGTTGATCCAAGAAACTGAAGGAATAGTAAAAAAGATACAAGAGAAATTAAAAGTAGCTTTTGATAGACAGAAGTCTTATGCTGATTTGAAATGGCGAGATATTGAATATTCAGTTGGTGACAAGGTATTTCTTAAAGTCTCTCCTTGGAAGAAAGTATTGAGATTTGGCCGGAAAGGAAAGTTAAGTCCTCGTTATATCGGGCCATATGAAATAGTAGAGCGAGTTGGACCAGTAGCTTATCGTCTGGCTTTACCTCCAGAATTACAGAAGATTCATGATGTTTTTCATGTTTCGATGCTTTGAAGATATAGATCAGATCTTTCCCATGTTATCTCTACTGAAATTATTGAGATTCGACCAGATTTATCTTATGAAGAAGAACCAGTTGAGATTCTAGCACGAGAAATAAAAGAATTAAGAAATAAAAGGTTCCTCTAGTGAAAGTGTTATGGAGAAGTCATAGTGTGGAAGAAGCAACATGGGAACTCAAGAAACTATGAGAGCACAAGACCCCATCTATTTTCGTAAATTTCGAGGACGAAATTTATTAAGGGAAGAATTGTAATAACCCAAATTCTATGGGCATCGAAAAAGTGAGTTTATGGCCTCGATCCTAGGAAAGCGAGTCCGTAAATATTTATTAAAAATATTTGAAGCTAGTATAGGTTGAATTAGATTTTGATAAGTGAATTTAGTTTAATTTAAAGTAGTTAGGAAAAGGATCAAATTGAATAAAGAGTGAAAGTCTAATTATAGATTAAAAGAAAGTAAAAAGGGCTAAAATGGCAATTAAGCTATTTAGCATAAGTGAAATGACATATGAGATAAAAATCTAAGATTTTTACTTAGATTTTATTATAAAAATATATATATTAGTAATAAATTATATATTAAATTAATTTAAAATAATAAATATATATAATATTATTATAACATAAAGTAAATAAAAACTAAAAGGAAGCAAAAACAAAGAAGAAAGTAACAGAGAGCATACGAAACAGGGGAAAGGAAGGAAAGAAAAGAAAAGGAAAACTAGGGATTTAAAGCTTGAAGTTTAAATTGGTAAGTCAATCAAGTCCTATTCTCTTAATTTTGATGTTTTAGAAGCTTTAAAGCAAGATTTTGATAAAAATAAGCTGATATTTTGAGAGTTTATAGGTATTCAAGTATAGTTGATGTTGAAGAAAAAGATGAATTAGGATTAAATTGAATGAAATTTAAGTTAGAATTAGTAAAAGGATTAAATTGTAAAGTAAGCTATAAGTTTTGTATTATAGAGATTAATTTGGAAGAAATTATAAATTAGGGTTTTATTATGAATATTAGATAGTCAAGTTGAATATGAAAGGAATTTAAGTAGAAACAAAGCATGAATTAAGTTAAGGAAATAAGTAAACTTAATTAGGATTTAATTGCAAAATAAGCTATAAGAAAATAGATTTGGGACAGCAGCAGAAGAGTAAATTTGAAAAATCACCAAAAATGGTAGAAATGGAAGTAGAAGTTGAGTGAGATATGAAATTAAAGCTTATTGAGTCTATTTTCATATGAAAGAAACAGAGAAAGCAAAGGAATTCTGTATTTTGAGATATTTATATTTTGTGAAACTGGTCCAATGTGATTTCGAGATCCCTGTTCTGACTTGGAAAAATCAATAAAAATTGTAAAAAATAATTTTGGGACATAATTTATATGGTTAGATTCCTTAATGAGTCTATTTTTAGAAGGAACAAACTAAAACTTCATTTGAATTCTGTAAAAAAAGATAATTAAATTTTAGCAAAGAGTGGTCGAAACTGTCAGACAACAGAACAGGGTAATTTTAAAGAATAAAATGTACTTATTGGCTAAATCAAAATTCTGAAAATTTTATGAGAAGAAGATAAGTGAGTCTAGTTTCATAAAAAATTTACGGATGTTGATTTGGAATTCTGTAACTCAAGATATAGATAATTTAGTGACAATGACTCGGGTAAATAGCCTTGAAAGAACTTATAAGTAAATAATATAATTGTGTACAAAGAATGTGGAATGAAAAGCAAGGGTAGGAATTGAATAAAATTAAATTATTTGTTGTAATTTAATGCTATAATTAATAATGTAAATTGTTATTATTATTTTCGTAGCAAGCAAGGAAACCAGACGTCTATCTGAAGGGGAAGGAAAAAGTGATCGAGGAGTAGCTCGAGAAAATATCGGTTTGTATTATCATAATTCAAGTTATTTATTATTATATGTTTAATTTCAATGTATGTGTATGGAAAATGAAATTTAGGTAAGTATTGATATTTGAATTGGAAGTGATTTGAATTGTGGATTTGAGATTGAGATTGAATTGATAATATGTATGAATAGAATTTGGTTGATTGTGATCATTTGAAAGAGAAAGAGAAATTGATATTTGAACCAATACCCTATTAACTAGTCGGGCTGAGTCGGATACAATTGGCATGCCATAGGATTGGAAGAGTTCAGGGATACTTCGACCTCGAGTCGATGAGACACTGGGTGTCACTATATTTCTTCGGATAGTTTCGATGAGGTACTGGGTACCAACTTTCTTCGGCTCTGCCGATGAGACACTGGGTGTCACTATATTGCTTCGAACTATCCGATGAGGCACTGGGTGCCAATCTGGTGTGTTTGGTTGGATCCGCGTATCCGCCAAAGGCCGAGTCTGTTAATAGGGGTAAAGAGAAAATGAAAAGCTAAATTAAATGAAATGAATCGGTTGAGCCATTGAAGAAATGTGAAAATAGAACATGAATTGAAAAATGTGATTTGAATATGAGTATGTGAATAGAAAGCATGAACCATAGGTTCATGAGATGGATAATGGTCCAACATGAATGTGTATTATTTCAATTGTTAAATAGCTAAATTTGAATTGTATAATGTATTGAAAATGACCATCTTATGTTTGAGTTGGTTTAGTCAAATTTATAGGTATATGATTTAATGATATGATTATTATGTTTATAAATTGAATTATGATAATACCACTGAGTAATTCCAATACTCAGCGTACGGTTTGTTTTCCGTGCGCAGGTTAGTAGAGTTTCTGATCCGGTCCAGCATCCAAATCAAACCCGACTCCAACAAGAGGATTTTGGTGATGAAATTCTTCCTTTTGTTAAGTGGCATGTACTAGATAGTTATATGAGTTATAAACATATATAAATATACTTAAGTTAAATGATCTTGGTTGTATTTAAATGATTATAATGTTTTGGATGAGGGAAAAATGATATAAAGTTATAAAATGATAAATTGGTATTGGTTGTTTTGGTCTAAATTTGCAGGGGGATTTTGGTGAAAATAAGCGAAATCTTACTAAATTTTATAAAAAATTATTAATTACGAAAAATTTTCTAGAATGATTGAACAAGTTTCTTTTTACTTTTAATATATGCTTTAGGCATTAAGAGTCCAATATAGGTATTTAATTATTAAATTATACTATGAATGCTATTTTATTTGTGAGTAATTAGTAAATTGTTTGATATGTCCAGTAATACCTTGTAACCCTGTTCCGGCGACGGTTTAGGGTTAGGGGGTGTTACATGGAGTCGAGAAGCATTTACCTTGAATTTATTGAATTTTGGGTTACTTACCTCGATTGTGTTGTGGGGGATGATTTCGTGTACCTTAGGAAGAAGTTCTCCCTTTGCCCTCAAGTCTGTTGAAGTGATGTGAACATCGACTTTGTCTAACAGCACCTGGTCTCCTATTTTAAAGTGATTTGATGTTCCTATGAGTTTTTCTGGTGGTTCTTAGGTTGTACTTTGTGTGGATCCGACTTTTCTTCGGTGTATATCTTCTGCTCTTCTAAAAACTTGATCGTACGATTTTGCGTTGGCTCAGTTTTGATGCTTTGTGATGTTTCCTGTGATGAAGGTTGAATAATTTGATTATCTATTGAAACGACGTTTTTACCTTCATCTTCTGTGGTTCTGGCTGAGTCGAGAGCTTGAAGATTGACTGATTCATCTCCTACACGAAGTATGAGTTCTCCTGTGGCAACATCAATTTTAGTCTTGGCAGTTGCAAGAAAAGGTCTTCCTAAAATTAAAGGGATTGAATTTTCCTCATCCATGTCTAAAACAACGAAATCTCTTGGGAAAACGAATTTATCTATTTTTATTAAAACGTCTTCAATAATGCCCCTAGGAATTCTAACAGTTTTATCAGCTAGTTGGATACTCATCCTATTTTGTTTGGGCTTCCCTAGACCTTTTCGTTTAAAGAGTGTATAAGGCATGACATTTATACTTGCCTCTAAATCAGCTAACGCATTATCAATAGTTAAACTACCAATTAAACATGGAATCATAAAACTCCCTGGATCTTTTAATTTCTGTGGTAGTCAGTTTTGTAGCATTGCTGAGCATGTTGCGTTAAGTTCCACATATTGCTCTTCATCCATTTGCGTTTGTTTGTTAAGAGCTGTCTTAAAAATCTCCTTGAGTTGGGCATCTGAAAAAGAACTTCAAGAAGAGGTAAGTTAATGTGTAATTTCTTTAGAAGTTTTAAAAACTTACCGAATTGTTCTTCTGAATCATCTCTTTTCAATGCTTCGGGATAAGGTATTCGAGGGTGGTACTCTTTAATTACCGTTTTTCTTATGCTACCTCTATTTTACATGTTTCTTCCTTGGTTTCTTGTACTGGGGTGGGCTTGACTACCTTTGTATCCTCTTGAGATGTGATGGCTTGTATATTTTCTTTTGGGTTTATTTCTGTGTTGCTTGATAGACGTCCTTATTGACGTTCTGAAACAAGCTTTGTGAGTTGTCCCACTGACCTAGTGATTTCCTCGACTTGTTCCTTGATTTCTTTGATCGGTATTCCTTGGTTATCAAGCATTGTATCAGTTTTTTGGAGACGGGCATCTGTGTCTGCCATGAACTTTTTCAAAATCTCTTCAAGACTCGGCTTCTTTTTCGGTGGATAAGGTAGATTTTGGTTATTTGGAAGAGGTTACTGCTTTTGATTTCCTTGTCCTCCCCACGAAAAATTTGGGTGGTTCTTCCAACCTGGATTGCAAGTGTTATTATAAGGATTATTATTAGATTTGAAATTGTTACCTATATAGTTTGTCTGCTCGTTTTCTGCTCCTGGTTGGTAAGGTGGGTACTCAAAATTCACCACATTCTTGCTAGCTTCGCATTGCATGAATAGATGTACCTGTGAAGAACATAAATTATCAAGCTTTTTATTCATTAACTCCATTTGTGTTGACAACATTGTCACTGCGTCTATGTTAAAAACTTCGGCTGATTTTTTCGGTTTAGCTCTTGTAATTTGCCATTGATAGGTGTTCAACGACATCTCCTCAATAAAATCGTAATCCGCTTCAGGAGTTTTATTATTCAGAGTTCCACCGGCTGATGAATCAATCATTTGCCTTGTTGGAGAATTCACACCATTGTAAAAAGTTTGGACTTGAAGCCACATAGGTAATCTATGGTGTGGGCATCTCCTTAGGAGATCCTTATATCTTTCTCATGCATCATATAATGTTTCGCATCATTACGCACAAAGAAGATATATCATTCCTAAATTTGGCCGTTTTGGCTGGTGGAAAATACTTTAAAAGAAATTTTTCGGTCATTTGATCCCATGTGGTGATTGACCCTCGTGGTAACGAGTTCAACCACAGCTTTGCTTTATTCCTTAATGAACAAGGAAATAACCGAAGATGTATGGCATCATTAGAAACGCCATTTATTTTGAAGGTATCACAGAATTCTAAAAAATTAGATATATGAGTGTTTGGATCTTCATCCGCAAACCATCAAATTAAACAAATTGTTGAATCATTTGTATTGTGTTAGGCTTTAATTCAAAAATATTAGCGACTATAGCGGCCTAACAATACTAGATTCTCGCTCTGTTAAATTAGGTTTAGTATAATCATACATAGTACATTACATTCTTGCACAGCATTGTTTTCGTCCATCCTTCGGTAGGATTGGATCCTCCTCCTCTTTGATAGTCAAGGGATCGTCTAATTTCTCTGTGATTTCTACGAGCGGTAGTTTCAATGTTACTTTCGTATTCTAATGGTCCTCTCGGATTTCTTCTAGTCATAAACTACATGTACCTGCTATGAAAAGAAAGGAAGAAATTTAGAAAAACAAAAATATATGTATAAAAATAAGAGAATTTTAAAAATAAAAATAATGGCTAAAGTAATAAATTGCAATAAAAAGAATTTGGCTAAAGTAATAGAAATAGAACTTTCTTAATATTTTAGAGTTCCCCAGCAACTACGCTAAAAACTTGACCGCTGCAAAACAATCTAGTTTTAATATTTATAAAAGAGTGATCGAACCTATAGATTGACTGCGACAACGATAGAGGTAAGTGCACCTATCGAATAGTAGTATAGCTCAGGCAAGAATATCTTATCGAACCCAAGGAACCTAAAAGTACTACTACTCACTTTCTTTCTATTATTTAGCCTAAAATATGGAGTGATTGGTTTATTAATCTAAAACAAATGAAATACTTAAACTTAATTGCAAAGACAGAAGAACGAAACTTTGGGAAAAGACTTTGAAGAAAACTCAATTAATAAAGACGATACCTTCAGGAAGAATCCACCTATGGCTTCACTTATTATCTACCTTTTCAATTCATATGATTTCTTTACTTAGGTTGATCCGTGAGACTCTCTAACCTATATTAAACCTCCTCTCGAAGCGAATAACGTCTAACCTTAGGTTAATTAGTAGAACTCTCGTTCTCTTATAATAACCCCCTAAGTAAGAAGTAAATCGATCAATGGACTCCCATATTAGGTTTCACCTTAATCTGGTAAAATCTCGTAACCCTATCTCTAGGCACTCGATCAACTTTGCTTAATTATGCTAGATCTACTCTTAGGCAGGGTCTATTCCTCCTCCACCTAAGCACATCAGATAAATTTAAGCAAGATAATTAAGAACAAACTAAGTATTTATCATATAAACCAAAAGAATTAAATAACGAAATCCATCATAGGTTTCATCCCCTTCAGGTATCTGAGGGGTTTAGTTCATAACTAAACAAGAAAACATCTCAAGAGAAAAGATAAAACAATACATAAGAAATCCCTAAAACCCCCTGAAGGAATTGAAGAGGAGATCCTACGTCTTGAGTAGAACTCCAACTCTTCGAGATGGATCAATTGGCTATCTTCGAGACAATCTCTGAACGAGAAAGGCTTGGCAGAAAACTCTGCTCAATGATCGACCCCTTGGATAATCACCTTAGGGTATTTTTATAGACTTTTGGGATGCTTTACTTGTCTCCCAAGTACTCATAATTCAGGTACAATTCGTCCTAGGTGTTTGAGTAGACATATGATTGCGTTTCTTGGGCTCCAAGCATCTTATTCCGAGTGAAATTGCTCTTTCCAGCGGCAGGGGCACTGCTAAGGCATGCCCATGTAAATTGAGGCTCAGCCCGTGTCTCTATTCTGTTGATTTAGGCACGGCTGTGGCACGCCCGTGCAAGTCGAGGGTCAAGCCGTGTTGGGCTTTTTTTCGATTGGGGCTCAGCCATGCAAATCGGGGATAGGCCGTGTTGGGCTTTTTGTTGACAAGACACGGTCGTGTAAATTGGTGATAGGTCATGTTCTATGTGGATAGCAAGGCACGGCTATGTGGAATGAAGCTCAGGCCGTGTCAACTTCTTGGGTTGGCCCAATTTGATCCGTTTTAAGCCCATTTTACATTCTTTTTATCCTTAGGTGTTCTCCTGAGTATAAGACATGAAAAGAAAGGATTAAGAGAACCTTTTTACATAAATCGAGGATAAATTCATCCAAAAGCATACTAAATGTAGGATTAAAATATGTTACTTTTACGGTTTATCAGGGTGATCTCGTACTTCTTGGTCTGTGAAGATACTTTGTTAGGTTTTCCATTTTATTTTCCCATTGAGGCCGAACCTAAACCTGTGCTCGAGAGATAGCTATCTATACACTGATAAGGGATGTATGGATTATCGAGAAGAGAGGAGCCATGATGGTCCCCTAGGACCGCCTAGATCCCATGAGTGAATAGAAAGTTGGATCTACATTGGATCTCACCTAAATGGCCCCATCTATCCTCCTTAGGAGAAGTTTGGTTTCAAACCCGGTTCAAATAGGAGAAGTACGCCATGCTAATGTGCCTGATAAGCACATTGAACTATCCATGTGTCTGAGAGCCCTCACAGGCCAAGCACAACAACACAATTATCAGGGGCACGCTCTACCACTAAGCTAATAGCCTATCGTACGGGCCCCCAACCAAAAGCAAAAGAAACCCCATCCCTCTTTTTCCTTTTTATGCCCCTATGTCGCCACATAGGAGGGACCCGAGGGCACCAAAAGGGGATCTTATCAACTTGTTTCGACCTAGGATAATAAGCCCATGGGCTTGGTCTTACTTCATCATCAAGAAACAAAAGAAGGCTTCCATCTTCAAGTTTAATTCAGACGTAGCTCACTTCTTTTTGGGTGTGAAGCAGTGTCAAACCAAAAAGCATGAAGAATAATTGATCAGATTCATGAACGTTCCTATGAGGAAACACTTATGATACTAGAACACATGCCTTATCGAGCATGTTATCCCATTTTAAAATTGGATAGGGGTTTCAATGAAGTGAGTTTAATCATTAGTCAAGTTGTAGTAAATGAGGGAACTACTCTGAAAAGACTAGAACCTCGAGCTTGAGGACGGAGTTATCCGATAAAAAGATCCACTTGTCATATAACTATTGCATTGAAAGATCTTGAATTTGAACCACTTGACAGATATATGCTACACCCAAAACCAAAAAACACCGGATGGCTAGGATGGCTAAAAAAGGGATAAATAAGAACACAAATATGACATATCCTAATATATAGTAGTGAAGGATTATGGGATAAAAAATAAATCCACTTGGTTTCAGACTTGGTACAATCCAAAGTCATCATTATCTTTGGTTTGCACAACCTAAAAAGTATTCCAAGGGTCTACAAGAAGATAAAAAAATTAGAGACTCTATCAAGAATTATGTACAAAAAAATATGAGACTATCTTCTAGTGTCGAGGGAATTGTACGTATAGAGATTCAAAAAAGACTTGATCTAATTTAGGTGATAATCTATATGGGATTTCCTAAATTATTAATTGAAGATAAACCATGAAAACTTTAAGAACTATAAATGAATGTGCAAAAAGAACTTAATTGTATGAACCGAAAACCTAACATTGCTATTACAAGAATTGGAAATCCTTATGTGCACCCTAATATTCTTTCCAAATTTATAGCCGGACAATTAAAGAATTGAGTTTCATTTCAAAAGGAAAAGAAAAAGGCTATTGAATTAACTAAGCAAGCAGATACAAAAGGAATTCAAATACAAATTGCAAGGTGTATCAATGGAAAAGAAATCGTACGTGTCAAATAGATCCAAGAAGGTAGGGTTCCTCTACAAACTATTGGAGTGAAAATTGAGTATTTCTCTTATAGAGTTCGAACTATCTATAGGGTGTTAGGAATCAAATTTTGGATATTTATAGACGAAGAATAAAAAGAATAAGACTTTTTTTTTTTGCATTAAGTAAAAGAGAAAACCGATTTGATTATGAATAGATCGAAATTGAGAAGCAAAATAAAAAGTATGTGGATAAATAGAAGGATCAGAGAAAGAGAGAAACAGAAATAGCAATGAAATTATATAAGATTCCAATATGTAAGGTCTATGAAGCATCTCATATAGAGCAATGTAATAAAGCATCAATAGAGATTCACCACTAATTAGATGAATATCTGATCATTGAAAAAAATTAAGAGCCTTAACTTAAGTCAATAAAGAGTGAGAAGGTTGACTCAAGAACAAAATTTATTTTTACTTTATTAAATAAATAGAAATATTAAATTAAATTAAGGCTCTATTGGAGAATTCAGACCTAAGCATCAATCAAGAGCAATAGGGACAACGGAACCCGTGAATGCAAAGGATTCTACTGAAAATGTATCCTAATGATTTATCGAGGAGGATGGCAAAACAAACTAGAGACCACTATATTTCTTTTTATTATGATTTTGAGAGGTCATGGGTTAACCCGACAACTGAATTAGAAAAATAGTAAATATTTACCCGCAAAATTTTAAGTTTAATTTTATTTGATTGTTCAATTTTTGTCGATCTAAATATGATATGAATATGATACAAAAAAACAAAATAAAGATTTGTTATAACATTATAACAAAACCAAGATTAGACATTATCTAGAAATAGAATCATCTTTAGCTCCTTATATATATATATATATCCAATATATCCAAACAAAATATACAAATTTCTAATAGATCGATAAAATCTCAAAGCAAAGAATCCCAAGATTCAATTAGTCATTAACTACTTATATATCTTAAGATTAAGAATAAAATACTTTTTTAGTCATTTTTATTTTCGCGAAGAGCTGGATAAGAAGAAACTCTCATGTCCAATTCTATAGTAGATATGGAATTCATAAACAACCATCAGAGAGATTTGAAAGGTAATCTTAAGAGGTATAAGGCATATCTTGTAGCTAAAGGATATACTAAAAAAGAAGACATTGATTTTACAGAGACTTTCTTTCTAGTTTCATCGAAAGACTCTTTCTGAATAATCATGGCACTTGTTGCTCATTTCGATCTTGAGTTACATCAGATCAATGTTAAGAATGTGTTTCTCAATGGCAACATTGAAGAAATAATTTATATGGTGCAACCAGAAAAATTTGAATCAGAAGACCCAAAAATTATGGATTACAAATTGACAAAATCCATCTATGGACTCAAACAAGCTTCCCGTCAATGGTACCACAAGTTTCATCAAGTAATTGTTTCGTTCGGTTTTTAGATGAATATTGTTGATGATTGTGTGTATCACAAGTTCAATGGGAGTAAGTAAATATTTCTGGTTCTATATGTCGATGACATTTTTCTTGCCACTAATGATATAGGTTTATTACATGAAACCAAGAGGTTTTTAACTAAGCATTTTGAGATGAAAGATCTTTGGGATGCCTATTTTGTTTTAGGAATTCAGATACATCGAGACCGATTTCGGGGTATTCTGGGATTGTCACAAAGAGTTATATTGATAAAGTACTCAAAAGGTTTGGCATGTAAAGTTGTAAACCAAATAAACCTCTATCATTAAAGGAGACAAATTTAGTCTTACTCAATGCCCTAAAAATAACCTTGAAATTCAGGAAATGCAAAAGATTCCCTATGCATCAGCTAGATGTTAAGGCAGATATTTAAGCAACCCTAGTATAGACCATTGGATAGTAGCTAAGAGGGTTATGGGGTACCTTCAGAGAACAAAAGATTGCATGCTCACTTATAAGAGATCAGTTCATTTGGAGGTTGTAGGGTATTTTGATTCTGATTTCGCTGGGTGCTAAGGTAACGGGAAATCTACATCATGTTATATTTACCTGTTAGCTGGAGGAGCTATATCTTCGAAAAGTGTCAAGAAAACACTTGTAGCTTCTTCCACTATGGCAGCAGAGTTTGTAGCATGCTATGAGGCATCAAACATGAAATATGGTTGCAGAACTTTGTCACTGGGCTATGCATTTTGGAGAATGTGGAAAGACCACTCAAATTATTTTGTGACAATAAGTCGCGGTCCTGTATTCCAACAATAACAAGAGTTCATCTAAGTCAAAGCATATTGACAAAAAGTTCCTAGTTGTGAAAGAAAGAGTGCAAAATGGACAAATATCCATAGAGCACATTGGGACAAACTCCATGCTAGTGGATCCGCTCACAAAAAGTTTACCACCCAAGGTCTTTCATGAGCACACTACTCATATGGGTGTTACATTATTTGAGGATATCATAATTTAGTGGGAATTTGTAATTTATTTACTTTATATTTGTTTTCAAACATTTATGTATTTGGTTATTTCCTAATCAGAAATGAAGTATTTAGTTTATTCACTCTATTTTGTTATTTTGATGTTGGCCTCACTTAAGTTTAAAGAGGACCAGTTGGAGATAGACATGTTTAGATCATATTGCATGTACTTTCCATGCTACACATCCATACTTGATCTATGTCATTTGGTTGTGTTAATATACATGATCAGGGATGGATTTAGTTACAATATGTGTAACAAAAGTCGTCTTGGTTCTATGCTAACATAATTAATGGACGAGATTGTTCAGAACACCTTTTGGATATGATAATAAAATTTTTGAGCTCATAAGGTTATGTAATGACATGTAATTATAGAGTAATTAGTATTATATGTGGTCCAAGTGCGAGATTGTTGGAAAATATGAACATCACATATATAATAAGAGTAATTATATATTATTATTTACTATCATGATGGGTTAGCCCAAATTAAAAGTGATCTAATTTGGTTAAGGTTTATTGGGCTTTAATTATTAAATAAAATATTGGTCAAATATGTGTGGATACTCTAGTAACTAATTTCTAGTTGATGATGGGCTGATTAGAAATGAGGGCTAATGTGCCAAAGTTATATATATTAGGGCTATGGTCCCCAAATTACAAACAAACTAATTTTTCAAATATTCTATATTTAGAAAAGAGAGAGTCATCTTTTTATATTACTTGTGTGCTAATTTGGAAGATCAAAATCCTAAGATTCAAAAAAATTTCATGGAACCCATGGATTCAAGTACGCTTCCGCATCTAGTCCTGCTATTATTTTGTTCTTGATGATTTGACATGATAGATCTTGATTTATGATTTATTAAGTTTTATATCATATTTTGATTTACGATTCTAACACAAGGTGATTCTAAATGTAATAATTGTATTTTTCTTATTCAGCTTTCGATTCCTTAATATTACCTACTGATATTTTACATTTATTTAACAAAACATTTTACCATAGCTAGATTATTTTTTTCAGTCGATTGAGTCTTAACTTAATTGGTATGAGCATTATTGTCAATGCAAGAGAATTTGAATTTGAGTGTGCTAAAATATTCCCACTTATAAATTCTACTAAATTGTACTTTACATGTACACTCATTAACCATTTATTCCTTGACTATTAAAATTCAGGTTTAAGTTGACACCTTCCATTATCAATAAGACGACAAAAACATGTTTGTGGTCTTTGACGGAACTGCAAACCGATTTCTAGATTACACAGTGGAACAAATGTTCCAAATTCAGTCTTAAGGTTCTCGAATTGAATTTCATATTTATTTTACTACATGATCTTTCTCTTATCTGATATATAAGTATATAATTCACTCAATAACACACTTTTTTTACAAGAATATGGACACTACAAAATCGGGAATGTTCTACAACAGTTGTCTCCTTGAACATATATATATATAGGTGCAGTTAAATGATTACAAGAACAGAATGGGAAGAAAAAATTCCCACGAATTCATGAAAATTTTTATAAACATGAATCAAAATTTGTGCTTGCAAAAAAATAAAGAATGTAGATTTATAACTCTTTATATTAGAAAATTAATTCACATAGATAAGTTAACAACTTCTACTTAATCATATTTATTATGCAGCTTTTCTCCAGTTTTGTTGATCATGTATCTTCAATCAACAGAGGAAAGGGGAAATTACAATTGACAAAAGAAAAAAGGAAAAATTGCTAAAACTTATAATAAATCCTCGAGAGACAAAGGAAAGGGGGAAATACTTGAGAATTATGACAAAGATGAAGATGTATATTAGTTTATTAGAATGGACAAGGTTTTAGGGTGCAGGGAATTTCAATTTTATTGTGATTTATGGATATTTTTAGCTTGCTGTAAATGTAATTCATAATTTACCGAAATATGTGCAGAATTTCATGGTGACCTTACATTTTAACAACAGTGCAATTAAGAGAATGTTATAACAATATATATATTGACATGGGCAGTGGCCCCATGGATTTGATGCCTGCAACTGATATTCATATATCATAAATATTTTAAAGCATTTGTATTTAGCATATTTGAATATGTACCGCATACATTCTCACAGGACAACATCAATCCAGAGAAAGCTGCAACCAAACCAATTCTATCAGTTGACTTCAAATTTCAGGATCCAATTCCAGGATTCTTCATCTCTATTTGCCCAACCAAGCAACGTATTTCCTCTCTCAACAGCTTTCATGATTCCTCCCTTGACCACCTTAATTTCCTTCGGAGACCACCGAGTTTAAGTTGACTTTAACTTCCAAATTAGGGAAGAAAGAAACAGACCAAATGAACAACATAATTTTGCAGTCAAATCAAGAATGAAATTAAGAAAGCATCAAAGAAGGGCAAAGACAAGTTAGAGAAAAATTTGAAGCCAATGATTACGAAGATGAACCAATTCCACCAAACATCTAACATATTGACCGTATATGGTAAAAATCCGCTGGAATTGTTCACACTCATATTCATTGTCTTCAAAATTTTCTCTAACTTTTGCCTTCGCACTTCTCTGATGCTTTCCTTTCTCTTCCATCAAAATTTCTTTCTTAGAATTCCCATTTCCCTTCTTTTAGTCTGCAGAATTATGCACTTCGTTTGGTCTTCATACCAATTTGTTCTTGTCTGGTTTCAGGTTTCATAGCATGTATAGTATAGGGTTTATACTATATGAGATGTTCCGACACGGGTTTTACACGGTTTAGGAAAGTAAAAGGAGCTAGAAGCTGAAATCTTGCGACGCGCTTCATTTCTGGGAATCTCAACTAACAGACATGGCTGACCAACTTGGTTTTTTTTGTTTATACATATATGTTTTAAGGGCAAATTTGAAAAAAACCAATTTAAATATATATATATATATATATATATATATATGGAAATGGAATATTTTCTAAAAAAATTTATGGAAATAAATTATTTTTTAGAGATAGTGAAAGTGTGCAATGTGAGATGCGTTTTCTTATTTTTCTTTTTACATATTAGTCCTTTTGTTATATGGTTAAACATTAATAATTTTGTCTTTTGAGTTTTGGAGTTAATATCTTTTCTACTCACATTTATATTTTTTATTTTATGTTGTTTCAAGCTCTTTTTTTACTTTAAATTAATATATTTATCACATCAATTACTTTGGTTAGATGATTAAATAATAGTGATTTTATCCTTAAGTCTCAATTTTAATTTTTGTTCTAAATCAATTTTTTTCATGTTGTTTAAGCTTTTTATTTTTAATTAGTAAATATATTTTTTGAATTTTTCATCTTTTAATTAACTACTCATTTATTTATAAAATAAAATAATTATTGCAAATATCAGCATTTTAGTAAATATAATTTTTATATGTGTAATATTTATTTTTCATTCTATATCATGAGTGTAGTAAATTTTAGTATTATATATTTTTGTATATGTATTTGAAAGAATTATTTGAAATATTTCACATATAAAAATATTTGAAATATCATATTCACATTGTAGATGAAAAACAATGATATTTGAAATATTTTACATATAAAATAATAATGATATTTGAAATAATTATTTAATTTTATAATATTAGAAATCATCATACCCTCAATATAGGTGGAGAAAATCAATATTTGAAATTTAAATATTATATATAAAGAAATACATATAAAAATTAGTTGATGTTTTTAAAAATAAAATATATTTAAGATAATGATAAATATAAAAATATATTTTTATTAATTTATTTATATAAATAAAGGAGTTATTAGTTTCAACTATTTTTAACATAATGATATATATAAAATATATTTTTATTATATAATTGCATATTTATTATTTAATTTTATAAATAAAATAGTTATTAATTAAAATTAAAAATGAAAATAATATATTTATTAATTAAAAATAAAAATAATTAAAACAATATAAAATAAAAATACAAATTTACTTAAAAGAGAAATTAAGCGTGGGACTCAATGATGAATCATTTAACCAAAAGATCGATATGATAAATATATTAAATAAAAATAACAAAAAAAAACTTGAAACAACATGGAATAAAAAATACAAATATAAGTAGGCAAGGAATCGAACCTAATATTTAAGGATAAAATTAATAACATTTAACTATCTGACTAAAGGAATTGATGTATTTAAAAGGTTAAAAAGTACGTCATATAAAATACACTTTCATGCTTAATCATGAGGAGCTCTTATGGAGGCAAAAGGCGAGGTGTGATTGGCTTCAGTTTGGGGACAGGAATACTAAGTTTTTTCATAATCGCACGATTCAAAGAAGGAAATTTAACCGTATCCTGGCTTTATGTGTCAACAATGGAGATTGGTGTTCTGATCAATCTACTCTAAGGGATGAGGCCGTCAACTTTTTTGAGCAGCTTTATGGTTAAACCCAAGGCCTATGTTAGATATCCCCCCCTAATATCTTTCCTCGTTTCAAGGAGAGAGATATTGAATTTCTAAACAAACCTGTGTTGAATGATGAGATAAAGAAGGCTCTTTTTGACATGGCTCCGTTGAAAGCTCCGGGTAGTGACGGGTTCTATGGACACTTCTTTCAAAGCCAGTGGGATCTGGTTGAAGGAGCGGTCTGTGAGTGGGTTCAAGGTATTTTTTCTGGCAATAGAGTAGAAGGGGAACTCAACAATTCTCTTATAGTGCTTATTCCAATGAAGGACCGGCCAGAAGATTTTAGTCAATTTCGGCCTATCAGTCTCTGCTCGGTTATGTATAAACTAGTGATGAAAGTAATTGCCAATAGATTCAAAGTTGTATTTCCGAACTACATCTCTCCAAAACAAGCAGGATTCATAGCAGGGTGGAACATCTCTGATAATGTTATTATACCTCAAGAGGTTATTCATTCTATGCGTGGTAAGAAGGCTGGTAGGAAGTGGATGGCCATTAAGTTAGATTTGGAAAAAGCTTATGATAGGGTCAGTTGGGAATTCATTGAAATGTCTCTTTGCGCAACCGGAATCCCCGAGAAAATCAGTACGGTCATTATGAATGCTATTTCCACTTCCACTATGTAGATTCTTTGGAATGGAGTCCCTTCAGGTCCTTTAAACCCGTGAGAGGGATTAGACAGGGTTGTCCCCTTTCACCTTATCTTTTGTTCTTTGTATGGAATGCTTAGGACATCTCATCAGATCAGAGATGTCAACTGGCAGGTGGACTCCTATTCAGCTATCTAGATCGGGATCGTCTTTATCCCATCTATTCTTTGCTGATGACCTTGTTATTTTTAGTAAAGCTGAGATGGGACAAGCTCTGCTTTTGAAAGATATTCTTAGACATTTTTGTAATTTTTCAGGTTATAAGATCAACAAAAGGAAGAGTAGTATGTTTTTCTCTAAAAGTGTTGATTCCAGTTTGGGAGATCAGATTAGTCAGGTTTTCGAGTTCCAGAAGGTCTTTAATCTAGGAACTTACCTGGGGGTGCCTTTTTTACATGACCGTGTTACCAAGAGTACTTTGGAGTTTGTAATAGAAAAAATGAGGGGTAAGCTTCAAAACTGGGAAGCTCGAAAACTTTCCTTTGTAGGGCGCGTCACTCTTGCTCAGTCGGTGCTTCTTGCTATTCCTAGTTATTTCATGTAGTCCTTAGCTATCCCGAAAGGTGTGTGTGATGAGATAGAAAAGATTGCAAGATAAGTCATTTGGGGGGGTTCAATTGATAATCCAAAAATGGCCTTGGTTGGGTGGGATTCCATTTGTCAGCCGAGGAACTGTGGTGGACTTGGACTTAGACATCTTCATGACCATAATAATTCCTTTCTTATGAAAATTTGCTTTAATTTAGTCTTTTGGAAGGACACATTATGGGTAAGAGTCTTTCGGTCCAAGTATGGATGGAAAGATCATCTTCTTGCCTCCATTCAAAGAAGTCAATGCTCTCATCTATGGAAGTCTCTCTCCAAGGTATGGCCATTTGTTTATGAGAATCTCACGTGGTCTGTAGGAGATGGTACTATAATTAGAGGATGGGTTGATTCTTGGGTACCTGATGTTGGGCCACTACTTAGTCATGTACCTGCACATGGTAGTCTTAATATGGACAGTATTTTAAAAGATTAGGTTATGCAAGATGGTTCTTGGAATGTGGACATGCTCCGCATTTGGCTATCAGATGACATAATACACCGTATTATAAGTATTCCACCACCTCATCCTGCTGGAGGTGAGGATAGGATCATTTGGGCTCGTTTTGGTGTATTGGGCTTTAAAGGAGAACTCTTGGAGACCTAAAAATGACATTTGGAAACCAATTTGGAAGTATAAAGGACCACGAGAGTTCGTCTCTTTCTTTGGCTTGTAGCCAATCAAAGGCTTTTTACTAATTCAGAAAGAGTTAGGAGAGGAATTGGACAAAGCAGCGCATGTCCAAGATGTGGGCATGGCATGGAATACATTTTACATGTTCTTCAAGACTGTCCGACCGCCAAGGAAGTTTGGTCGCTTATTATCCCCCAAAGAAGCAATCCAGGTTTTTTCTGAACCTTTACTATCATGGTTATCCTCTAATCTTTGTTGTCATATTAAATTGTAGGACAAGGAAAGTACTTGGTCATGTCGTTTTGGAATAATTGCTAGGAGGACCTAGAAGAACCGAAATCTCTTCATCTTTCAAAACATTGTCAGGACATCCTTTAAGCTCATCAAATTCTCTCTTAGTTGGGCACAACATTTTGAGACCTTATTTGTTGGACATAAGGTTTCCCCATATTACCCGGAGACACCTCAACATTGTTCAGGTAATTGGGTTTACTTATCATCGGATGGAGCAGTGGCTAGAGCTTCTGGGAACGCCTTAGCAGGCGGCGTTGTTTGTGATTAAGATGGTAATTGGATCATAGGTTTTATGTACTATTTAGGTAAATGCTCACCCTTAGAAGTAGAATTTTGGGGTATTTTTGACGGAGTGCTTATCTTGTTACACAAGAGGTACAAGAAGATCAAAATTCAGTCAGATAACCTTGAAGTGGTCAAGGCCTTGGGCACAAAGGAATTAGTGGATTCGGGCACTACTCTTCTCAGAAGAATCAAAAGGCTAATGAACCCTGGTGGTCAGTGAGAAATCAATCATGTTCCAAGGGAGTGCAACTTAACAGCTGATCATCTAGCGAAGACCGGTCTATACTTGAAACATCCTGAATTTTTGGGCCTATGTGTTTAGTGTGTGGATATGTTTAAAGTGTTACTTTAACTATTAAGGGTCCAAATTGGGCTCAGGCTTAGGCAGAGGCCTTGGTTAAATTATTTTGTTTGGGCACTATATGGTTAAAAAGGTAGCATCTGTGTTTAAAACACCAAAGTGGGCTAGTGGCCCAATATTAAGTGACGCTGCTAGGAAGCTAGAGGGTGGCGTCACTAGCAGTTGAAAGAGGCCCAAGTTTGGCCACAAGGAGCCCATGTCTTTGGGCCAATTTCGGCACTTAAAAGAGCAAGGAGGAATGGATAGAATTAGGGCTTATTTTTAGGGGGGATTTAATGATAATAGTGCTGATAATAGGAGAAAGAAATGGTGTTATCTAGGAGTCTTTTGATGGTGTGAAGAGATTTAGATAAAGGAGAAAAGTTAGGAGCTATCTGCTGAGAGTAGAGTTGGCTGAAATTTCATCACCTAGAAGAGTAAAGAAATTGGTTTCTAATTGCCATAGAGGGTGCCGATTTTCCCTTTTTATTTGCTTAATTCTTAGTTATCAGGAAGGGCACTTTCGGTTTTGTTAGGTAAGTGCGAAATTTCTATAAATAGGGGGGATAGCTCATTAATTTTGGCATTTGAACCTTACACTTTTCTTCATTCTTTGTGCCGAAATTCTCAGTCTCTCTCTCTGCTATTTCTGTTAACTTTCTTGCTAAAAGCCAAAACCCTAGTCCATCTCTGCAAAACTTTTCTTTTGATTCCTACAAAAGTCGAAATCTCTTCTTTATTCTTTTCCTTTTTAGCCAACTTCTCTATAAGCCGGAATCTCTTAGGAGTTGCCGATTTTCTTCTCTTCTAATAGGCTAGGTGTCGATTTCTCTATAAAACTGGGATTTATTAGGGTTGCCAAATTCTCTGTAAAGGTAGGTGCCAATTTCCTCTGATCCATTCTTTTTCTCTTTCGATTTTTAAGAGACAAGGCCGAATGGCCACTTGGTTGTTAAGACTGTCAATTGAGGCTAATATTTCCTTTCTTTTTGGCGTTTGGGGTGCCTTCCGGATTTGAAAGAAATCATTCAGATAGATCTAAGAGCCAAAAATCGCTAGTCTCTGATTCCGGGATTTCAAGGTAAGGGATATCTTTAGATTTCTATTGGATTCGCTATCATACCTGTAATCCTAACCATAGGTTATGGTTTAACAACCTTATCTCAATATAGTATTTCTGACAAGGACTTGTAATGGAATCAAATGTGGATCAGGCAAATGAGGGGACTAAATCTAAAAACCCAATCCCTAAGTTTAAGAAACGCGTGGTGTCAACGGTTTGAGACTGGCCACCGGGTTGTGGACCGGCTTCTAAACAACACCTTAGGCAAGTAGCAGTCGTATTGACTTCTAATAGTGTTGACATAGAAAGTGTCGTCCTAACGGTAACCAGGTGTGTAGATCTGTAACACACACTCTCTAACTGTTCTTTATGTGTTATGGGCTAAAAAGCCAGAAAGTGGCTGTGTAGACAGTCGAATAAAACCCTAAAAGGGTTAGGCAAGGATGCCAAGTACGCAATCATAGAAATCTCTATGTATATCGAAATATATGAAAGTCTGTATGATGTTTTCTTTATGTATGTATGCATGGGGTGGGAATATGACAATGAAGGCGAAGTGCATAATGGGTCACATGGTGACCGGTGGTAGAAATCCCACAAATATAAATGCTAGGTCACATAGTGATCGGTGGCTATGCCACATTTAATGATTTCTGATTAACAGAAATAGGCAATACGGCTGTCGTTATGGTGTGTAGCGGATGGAGGGTTGATTGTAGAAATCCCCAAGGTGTGATGGTTGGTACGAGTTGGTGTGTAGAGGATGGAATTCTAGGATGGGTTGGGCTATTCATTATTTATTGTTTATCATGTATTTATGATTGTTGCCTCCATGTATGGGCCAAGGCCCATAATGTGTTTGTGGGCCTCAGGCCAGTGTGTTCGGGATTTATACACCGAGTCTTGGTGTAACATCCTAAAAGGGCCTATGCATTCGCTTAAATGTACGAAATGACATGTTTTATGAGTTTTGAAATAAATTTTGAACATTTTGGAAGCCCTAGAATGTATGGAAATGTTACATTAAAAATAGGAAAGTGACCATTTTGGAAACCTAAGTAAATTAGGAAAGTGAACATTTTGGAAACCTAAGCTAAAAGGAAAGTAAACATTTTGGAAACTAAGCTAAAAGAGGAAAGTGAACATTTTGGAAACTAAGCTGAATTAGGAAAGTGAACATTTTGGAAACTAAGCTAAAAGAGGAAAGTAAACATTTTAGGAAACCTAAGAAATGTCAAGTTTACAGAGCCGAACGAAAATTTTTGGAAACCTAGAAATGACTTAGGAATGTCGAGTTTTAAAGTTTAAAAGAGGTAATTAAGGCAAGGAGGCCTTAAAAGAAAAAGTACGTGAAATTTGGCACACAAACGGGCTTGGAAAAGTGGCCTGAAGATGCCACTTAGGGCCTTTGGAAATGGCGCCACATACAAGGGTGTTGGGCCTGAGTTCAAGTCACATGGGAAGCAAATAAAATAAGTTTTATTTTTGCTTCTAGAAGCCCAAGAGGTGGACGGCACAAGGCTTGCAAAAGAGGAGTTTCACTCTCTTTTAAATTCAGCTAATTAGAAGATAATAAGGATTATACTTTATTTGTTTTAAAATTAAAGAGATAAAGTTATCACATAAGGAAGAGTAGTGGCCAAGCAAAGGATTCTTGGCCTAATTTCGGCTATAAAAGGATGAGACTAGGATATTCATTATTCATTCTCCTCTCTTTCTTTTGCCAAATATTCTTTCTCCTCTCCTCTCGAAATTCTTCTTGAGCATCCATTCTTTTCCTCTTCTATTTTAGCATCCTAGCCGATTCCTTCTAAGCCTATTATTCCTCTCTTCTTTCATCTTTGAAACCAAATACATAAGGGGATCATAGCCGATTGTTCATCAAGTCTCTAAGAATCTAATCAAGTGGTGTCGGGAGGGATCCATCGATTTCAATATAAAGGGTAAGGATCTATAGTTATAATTGTATTCCTTTCTTTTAAGCGAAAGTTAGTCTAATCCTCCTATATTTTATTGATCAAATATGGAAGGTGAATTTCGGGATTTCGATCTAAGGTATTTCAAGCATCTCCATTAATCAAGAAGAGAGTTTCGGATTTAAAAGGTTTAAGGTAAGCTCGGTATGTAGGTTATGACTTTCTACCAAAGGCCATGTTATGTAATATATGTGGTGACCGATCTTTTGTGGGTTGTTAAAGGAATTTCGGTAGAGTCTTAATCAAGTAACGATTTGATTTGTTTGGAAACCAAATCCATTTAAGGTAAGAGCCTTTGGTATTAAGTTAATATGGCCGAATAGGCCTATGACACTAACAGTGATAATTGGCCGAATATAGGGTCAAGATCTAGCGACGTAGATCGGATCTTCGGGATCTAGGGATTTAGGTAGTGACAGGTGTGTAAAAACTCACTACACACTTTGTTAATTTACATGACTTTATTGTTTGCCTGTTAATCTTTTTGGTTGTGATTAGCTTGTGGCATAATCATGGTTGCCGGGTAAGTCCCCTATTATTTTGTTTATAATATATGGTTGAGGTTGCCATCACATGCTATGTTGTACTTAATGCATGATATATATGGGATTATGATATTGTATGTAAGCATGATGATGGTGGGATTGATGAGAGGAGGGGGATGATTTTATGGACTGTCGCCAGTGGTTTTGACCACAATATGGGTTGGCCCCATCAGATTATTTGTGACCTATGGTTATCAGTGGTTTTGACCACATCGATTGATAAATTGCAACTAAGTCCCAGTGGTTTGGTACCACCAAAGGGTTTTGACCACACTTGATATATTGTGACCTATGGTCATCGTGGTTTTGACCACACGATGGGTTGGCCCTATCATTTAATTTGTGACACTAGTCACCGTGGTTTTGACCACCAATGGTTTTGACCACAGGGGTAGTTAAGGAGTATGGATGGTTAGTTGGGTTGCATGTGCATGTTTATTAATAAATTGTGTATGAGTTGTATTTTTGGTGGGGATTTACACATCGAGTCTTGGTGACTCACCCCTTCCATTACCATTTTTGCGATGAGTAGATCGCAAGATCGAAATGGAGAGGATTCGAGGCCATGCATATCGTTGGATTTAATTTATTATCTTTAAGTTTATTTATTTTCTTTTCTAAGTCTTTTAATTTGGGATGTAATAAGGCCGCTATTATTATTTTGGATGTTTATTTTACTGTTTTATTTTACTTAGGTTATATTACAAATGATATTTATAAATGTTAAATGAACCGTTAAAAGTAATTTTTTCAACTTAATAACTTTTACGAATTTTCAAAGAAGTTACCATCGGTAACAAAATACACCAAGTCAATTATAACTTTGTCGATTTTAAGATGTTACATGATCAAACGTTTTCAAAAGGGTTTATCAACCCAAGTATATTCATAAAAAGCCCAATCGAGTTTTCAAACACCGCTTTAGTACCTTAGCCAAATTTTATCAAAGCTTGACCAGACACTCAAAAGGTTTCAAATTATTTTACTCCGTGACATACCAGATCCGGTCAGGACTCATGGGCCGGGTTTGGGGTGTTACACTTGGTGACTTACGCTTTCATTTTCTCTACTCTTTCGGATGAGCGTAGATCGTGGACACGGAGTGAGACTTTAATTCGAGGGCCATCGAGTTTTTATTTTATAGACTATTTCGGTTTTTCATAAAGTTTTACTTTATTTTGGGAAATAATGATGTAATAAGGCCCCATAGTTATATTCATCTCAGTAATTTTAATAATTGAAATTCATGAAATTTTGTCAAAGGTATAATTATTCAAAATAATAAGAATACGAGGTTTATATATATATATATATGATATTTATTTATTTAAATTAACTTAAGATTTTCGAACCAACCCTTAGCAAAAGTTTTCAATGTACAACCCGTAGCATACCAGATCTGGTCGAAACTTATGGGCCGGGTTTGGGGTGTTACAATACTGGCAGAATTCCTCGAATATTTGAAAATCTGCGTAATGAGGTGACCAAGACTTTTCAACGAGACAAAGCTTCTAGTGTCTTTTAGGACCTTTTAAGTTTGTTTTCTTTTCACCAAAAAAAAAATACACTTTCACTTTTTATTTTGAAAAACGTCCTATTAATTCTTTAAATTTTGAAAAAAGTTGCTGATTTTCGTAATGTTTTCTTCAAAATTGCCTGATGTTTTTTATTCCTGTTGTTTTGTTTTGTTTTTTTCTCTCCTATTATAACAGTTGTTCGGAAGTTATATTTAGTAAACTATCAAACTTTATATAGATTAAATATGAAAAGGAAAAGAGCCGACTTTGAGTGCCTAGAGGCTAGGGTATCTTGTTCTTACTTCTTATTGAATCTTTATTTGTTAAACTATATATTTATTTGGCACGGAAAATCTCCTTAATTACAAATATATAGTTATAAGTTGAAAGTGTAGAATATGTAGATAAATTGTATGCAATTATAAAAATTACCAGAAATTGTGGTGCTGGGGGTTGCATGCTTTTGTTAATTAACAACAAAACCGATAGGCAATCAGAAAGAGAAAAAAGAAATGAAAGAAAATAAGAAATAAGTTGTGCCAAATTTTAAGATAAGAAAAAAAGGAAAAAGGAAAATTTTAAAATTAAGGCAATGTTCTGTATTTGAAGATTCGAGAAGTTATGCCATAACTTACGGGGTTCGGTTTTCTCTATGAACCTAGATAACTGAACATCCCTTTTAAAACTAAAACACATTAAATTTAAATAGTAATTAAATAAAGAGCAAGCTTATTTTTGAGGATTCGAGATGTCGTATCCTAACTTACGAGATATGACCCTTTTGTTACATTGAGATAAGAAGGCATTTTACATACGTTTTGATTTGTTTAAGTGATTTTAATTAAAAATAAAATTATGCAAAGTGGGATCGTTTTTTTAAATTCTCTCCAAATTTTCTATTCTTGACACTAAGACATAAATTAATCAACTAGGTACCAATTTTGGGCATTGCGAGGGTACTAACCCTTCTTCGTGCGTAACCAACTTCCTAACTCATTTCCTAGAATTTGTAAACTGAAAATCATCGTTTTAATAAATCTAAACTTTTATCAAAATAGTTAAATTACGAGGTGATCCTATCACAACTAATAAAAAATATTGGTGGCGACTCCCATTTTCCTTTTTTAAGTAAAAGTCGACTTCAAAAAAGGTTTCGATAGCTTAGCAACTCCGCTGGGGACAAAATAAAAGAGTCAAGCCACTAGTTGATTACTTTTTAGTCTCTTTGTCAAAAGTTGAAAATTTGGTTTAAATTAACGATCCCTTGATTGCATTTCATCCTTTATGTTTTGTCTTTGATATCTCGGGTTATATAGCGATCTAGTATACCTCTTTTGTTGGTTCAAAAGTTTCTTTTTGTATGTTTTCCGCATATTGCATTGCACAACCATTCCATTTTGCCCTTCTTAAGTAGGAGTAAGAAAATATTCCTTCGTGAGGTCTTTACCTCCAAATAGGATAGTGGATCGCTTACAGGATACATCCGTACCTATGTCTTTGTGAGATCTTCATCTCCTTATAGCCATAGGGAAATGTATTCCCTGAACTGAACTCGGTTCGTATGAGCCTTTAATGGTGAGGATCGAGGAATCTACTAGTTCAAGTACCCTTACTTTAGAACCGAACGGCATATAATGAGCCCTAAGAACTTACCCTAGGTAAAACCACACAAAACCCTTAGTAGTCACCGAATAGATGCTCTATTTATTATTTCTTGCTTTAAATTCTAGCTTTGCATGAAATGTACTGACTTGTTTCACTTTGATTTGGCTGTGATTGCATTGCATTTTCATCATAGAAAAGGGTGTTAATTTACGTTTAGTTGCTAAATAGAGAGCCTGTCAGGGAAAAGAGATTTCTTGATAAAGTGGAAGACAATGCAGCCATCCGGATGTGGTTCGAGAAGACACAACAAGAGAAGGGTGATAGCCTGACGGAGGGGTACGTGTTAGAATTATAGGATTTCACCCGCATCAGAGTGACTCAGAATAATCTCCAAGAGTTGAAAAGGTATGGAACCAATGAGATGATGAAACCAAGCAATTATTCTACTATGACTATGGTGATTTGCCTTATTTACTCGATGTCAAAGTAGATAAGCACTTATTCCGAGCTCTTACCTAGTATTGGAATCCGCCTATAGCTGCTTCACTTTTAGGAAGGTTGACTTGGTGCCCATCATAGAAGAGTATACAACCCTACTCTATTGCCCGAGGATCCAAGCCGACAAAGCTTATTCTAGAGCCACCAACATCCCGACTTTCTTAAAGAGGCTAATGAGTATAACTGGGATGAATGAGCAATGGGTGCGGCCAAGATTAAACAAAAGGGAGATAGTAAATGCATCCATTGGAAATGTTTGATGGATTTGATCTTGGCACATCCAATTACAAAAAGAGTCGACATTTTCGCCTTGAGTATTTATGGGTTGGTCATCTTCCCCAAAGTACTAGGGCATATAGATGATGCAGTTTCAGATCTATTCAATCGGCTTGAGAAATGGGTCACGCCCGTCCCAGCAATTTTGGTCGAAACTTTAGATATTTAAGTGCATGTCGAAGAGCGGGTGAAGAAAGATTTATCGGGTGTGCACAACTCTTACTTGCTGAGTTTCACAGCCACTTTCAGAAGGTAGAAAAGGTCTCTTATCGAGTATTCTCTAAGAACCACTATCCATTGAAAAAATTTGTGGCTACCCCAAAATGAGACAACATTTTGGAGGAAAAGCGGATGGCAATTCTACAGAGTCTCCAAGACAAAGACGTTGAATGGAGGGCCTCTTGGATGATCTCTGATGAGATTTTGTACCGATGTGGAGACTTCGACTGGGTCCCTCTACTTGGGATATGGGGAGATATTGGATATGCCTCTCTATTTGTATTGAGGCAGTATAGGTCAAGGCAGTTTATACCGGCAAAGTAAGGGTTGGCTCAATGTAAGTTTGCATACAAAGGTGATAATTACAAGAAGAAGGTTCGTGAAATATCGAACGCTTGGAACCGAACTCAAAAAATGAAAGGATTTTTTGCAAATCCCATAACAACCCCTGAATATGATTGGTGGTGGGGCAAAAGAGTCAATAACAATGTCCCTATGTCAAGTCAAGAAAACACTCGGCCAATAGAAGAACACTTACAAGTGATCTCGTCTAAGCTAGAGATCGTAAAGCAAGTCTTTGAAAAGAGGAGTTCGGAGCTGGGGAAAAAGATAGAAAATTTGGAAGAGGAAAAGATTCAGTTAGGATTAGACATTGACATCCAGAAGTTAGAAGCCTAGAAAATAAGGAAAGGAAAAAACAAGGCTGAAGAAGACTTGGACAGGTTTAAAAGCAGATTATAAGAAGTTATGTTTGTCGATGAGAACTGCTGGGCTGGGTAAGACATCGAACAATGGCGGCAAGAAATTAAGAAAGAAAATATTAGAGCTGATCAATGGGAAAAGAAATTCCAAGATGCTTGAGTTTGAGAAGATGCTCTAGAAAAAGATTTGTTAGAAAGTCGAAATGAAAAGGTTAGATTGAGAGCCCAGATAGCAAAATTAAAAAAGTCACTACATCAATATCGTAGTCGCAACTCGCAATTGAGTTGAAAGCAAGCCTAAACAAGATTGAAGAGTTGAAGGAAACGATAAAAGAGCTGGAGGCCACACTACAAAATTGTGAACTTCGAGTTGAGCTTCTTGAAACGAACAATGAACATTGGAAAGAGAAACTCCAACGCTCTAAAGGTCAAATTAGGGATAGAGATCACATCATGGGTGAAGTTGTGACTCAAGTACGAGAAGTAGCAGACCATTTGCAAACCCTTGCAATTCAAGCCAATACGTTAGGATTAAAATACAAATTAGAATCAAATCGGGGAGAATTAGCTTGGCTTCTTAAGAAAGTCAAGGCTTTGAGTGTTAGGGCAAGGTTGTATATGTAAAATATATATGTTTTATGTAAAGATATTTGTTTTCTAGTAAAGTTGTTCTAACAGAATTGAATAAGAATCAAAGCTCTTTTTTGCATTCATTTCATTCATTAGCATTACATCTCATCATATGCATAAAAAGACCCTAATTAATTGAAATTATGACAGTTACCCTGAAAACCAATAACAATCTACCAACTGAATATCGTTACGGCACCCGCGACAAAATCAAAGCCATAGATCAAAGATTAGAGAGACTAGAACAAATTCAGAAGGACATGCAATATCAGTTGCAAGCGCAACTACAGAGAACAATTAGCTAAAGTACAGCAAGACATGAGGGATCAAATACAAGAGTCCCAATGGAGCATGATAAGCCGCTGACCCAATTACTGGCCGGGGGGATTGAAAAAGGGAAAAGTACTGTGATTAACTCTTAGGATGATAATGAAGACCCTACATGCCCCCAAGCTTTACCCTAGTGAATGTCCAAGACCAACTAGACGCATATCCATGAAGGTTACCCATTACCATAAGACCTCAAAAATATCAAGCCGGCACCTCAATACCGAAAAACTACCCAACCGATTTAGATTCCAAATAATCTGACCAACCCCGTTGTTCCGATTTGGACGACATGGAAGAAATGGATAAAGCAATGGTAGAATTACCAAAATAGCTAGAAGATCGGTGCAAATACTTGGAGGAAGACTTCAGAGCTATAGAAAATGTTGACGACCTTTGCAGGGTTGATGTTAAAAAGTTGAGATTAGTCCCAGATCTAGTGCTCCCATAAAAATTCAAAATTCCAGAATTCAAAAAATATAATGGGACTAACTGTCCTGAAGACCATATCAAAATGTTCTAGGAAAAATGACGGGATATGTCAATAATGACCAATTGTTAATCCACTGCTTCCAGGATAGTTTGATCGGGTCCGCTGCCAAGTGGTACAACTACCTAAGTCGTGCCAAAATTTAGTCATGGAAAAACTTGGCACAGGCTTTCATGACACAACACAACAATGTGACCAACATGACACCCGACAGAATTATGCTGTAAAACAAGGAAAAGAAGCAAAGTGAAAGCTTTAGGCAATACGCTCAGAGATAGAGGGAGGTGGCAACACAAGTTTAGTCACCTCTTCTAGAAAATGAAACGACAATGCTTTTCATAAATACTTTGAAAGCCCTATTCATTAACCATATGTTGGAAAGTGCTACCAAGAGCATTTGGAATGACGAAAATGTGCAAGTGTACACAATCGCAACAAGTAATAAAGTAAATGTCGAGTTATCATACCCACAGAGACTATGAAAAGAATTATTTACGAATGCAATTTAAAACACTTTGCTGAAGAAAAATATTTTGATTTGAGGAGGTGATTAAAAACTAGGATTTTAGCTAAGTAAAATAAACAAAAATAAAATAAAAGTTCCAATGCACGATTTCAAATGATGATTTTAATCAAGATGACATAATTGTGCTAGATTAATTACATTTCTTAACTTAGAATTATTAAACTCATGTTTATGTTGTTACAAATAAATTCACGGAACTCGGTAATTTGCTAACCTATGAACATACTTACCTACCAAAATCCATTTTTCTATTGACTATATCTCTATGTCAATTCAACCGATTAAACAAATTTTAATAAGCAAATGTGTTAATGCACATACATACTTATGAAATTAAAATAATCTATTGTACATATCTCTATGCTAATTCAAACAATTAATTCAATCTCATAAGCACATAAAAGGTTGCATGAGGTAACAATGTATTTCTACCTTGAAACAGTTTAATCACAATAATCTTGCAAGTTATGCAAGGCTAATGTATCGTTAGATACCGTTGCTAATTTAACCCTCAGCTACCTTAGATGATTAAACATGCACTGATTAAGTATCATATTAATTAATTACAATTTCAATTCGTTTAATAAACAATTCATTAGTTACCTTACAATTGGAATGCAAGAATAACTTAGTCATGGTTTTACTTAATCAAACATCTTACCGAGGCCTTAACAACACAAACATAATTTTAATAAATTAAGTAGATGAAATGCAATCAACCTAACATGCAATCAACGTAACATGAATTAAATTTAAGCCATATTAATTAAATTAAATATATGAACATCACAAATATTTATAGACATGTTCATCTTAACAACAACAAAATTAAAAGGATAGGGAACAAGAATCAAATCCGATGATCCTCCGAGGCTTGACAAGTTTGCTCTGCTCCTCCTTCTCCTCTTGTTCTTGTTGAATCGAGGCTTCCACGAACACTTGAATACTGCTCCAAACGATGGTTGAATGAATCTTTTTCAAGAGGTGAAATCAGAAAGGGAATGGGGAAGAAAATGAAGGACAATGAAGAGAGAAAAGTGAAAGAGAAGTGAACAATGAATGGTTTTTGAGATCTGTTTGAAGTGAGCAGCCAAGGGGGTATTTATAGGTTGAGATGGCTGCTAAAATTAGCAAAAACCAGTAGCCATAGATTCCCCCCATGGCCGGCCACACATGTGGCAAGTTTGAAGAATTCAAACTTGCTATTTTAAGGTAGGGGCAAAAATAGTGGAGGGGTTTGACTGCAATGTGAAGGAGTATTCAAGGGCCATTTTGCAAGTTAAATAATCAGCCAAACAAGCTGATTGGGTCAGCATGTGGGATGGTTTTGGGCTGCCCAGTGCTCAGTTGGTTCGATTTTCTAAGTTCAGCTCATCTAGGCCACTTTTCATAATTTATTAATAATAATTCATTTAACCAAAATTAGATTGGATTAAAATTAACATTAATTATATTATGAATTAATACACATAATTTGGACTGTCTTAGGCTGAAAAAATTATTTCGTCTTGATGCTTCAAAATTGCTTCTGCCTGCGTGCATCTAATAATAGTGTCAAGTAGTCGTTTTCACCCTTTATACAAATCTGTCAAAAATAATCAAAATTTGATATAAAAATTAATTAAAATTCAACATGTTCATAATTTGAGTTTAAAATAATTATTTTATAATAATTATTTATTTTTCGACAAGTATTTTACCTTAACTGCATGAATTTAAGTTAAAAAAGGCATGAAAAAGTGTGTATATTTTCATGTTTCCAGCTTCTCAGATATAGTAATGTCTGGAGAGATGATTGAAAATGCAGAAATGAGTGGGAAAATAGACGCGGGAGAAAACGCCAAAAGATCAGCCCTGAGAAAGAAAGAAAATAAAGTGAATACCGCAAATGTGTATAATAAAAGTTATTCAAAACAGGTCATTGTAGGCCAACCAAGGATTGCAACAATCAGTCATCAAGGCCTATCCTGGCAAGAATCAAACTCAAGGCCAAACACGAAAAAACTTTAATTCACACCCATCCGATGACATATAGAATGTTTATCAGAATTTGTTCAATGCGCATGTGGTATCCCTGTTTCACTTAAAACCCATGCAACCTCCGTTCCCAAAATGGTATGATGTGAATTCTCAATGCAAGTACCACGCGAGAATAACGGGGCACTCAATTGAGAAATGCATTTCATTTAAAAATTTGATTGAAAGGTTCATCAAGATGGGGACCGTAAAGTTCGATGATCCATTGGGACCTAATGTGGCAGGAAATTTGTTACCCAGTCATTTAGTCAAGGGGTAAACGCGATAATTGAGAATAGAGGAAAGAGAACCAAAACCGATGTGGCAGAAGTTAAAACCCCACTAAAATGGGCTAGGCAAAGATGATAGAAGTAGGATTAATCCTACAAGATTTAAAGAGATGCTCAAATGAATGGGAGCTACTGTGAGTTCCACACTAAAGAGGGTCATGAGATCCAAGATTGCGTTGAGTTCAGGGCTCTAGTGCAAAGTCTGATGGATAAAAAAGAAATCAAATTTTTTGAAGAGGACAAGGGCTTAGAAGGAGGAGATGTTTGCGCCTCAGAGGAAGGATCAACGGAGAAGGTCTACCAGGTCAACCACAAAGGTGATGATTATTTCAAGACCAAGAAGTAATGAGGCGGGAACATAGGCTATGCCAAGTGTCATAATTCAGAAACCCATGGCTTTTACCTACATGGATAGCAAAAGGGTTCCATGGAATTATAATTGCAATGTGATGATCCCAAGAGAGGAGAACTCAGTTAGCAAATCAGAAGAGGGTCAGGATATTGGTTTCTTCATGTGCAGTGGGAGGCATTATGACTCTGCAAGTGCAAGAATAGAGCCCATTAAAGGAAAAACCCTAGCAGTTGAACAAAAGAAAGAAAAGACATCTAGGCTTGAATCACATATTAACGAGCCAATAACTGAGAATGCGCTAAGAAATTCCTGAAATTCTTGAAGCATGGTGAGTATAGTATTGTAGAACATCCACACAAATAACTAGCTCGCATATCGGTACTAGCCTTGCTCTTGAGCTCAAAGACACATAGTAGCTGATGGAAGCTCAAAACAACTATTATTTCGACAAAGGCAACTGAACAGTAGTATAGTTGTGGTGAGTCTGAAATATCGTATCCTCAAGGACCAAAAGTATTTAGTAATAACTATCTTTTTATTATCTAGCCTAATAATTAAAGGGGATTTGCTTTTAATATAAAATTTAACTAACTAATTTAACTAGCTTATGAACTTGACAGGGAGTAAACTGGGAAAATACTTTGGACAACTTATATGAAATGGACGACACCTAAGGAAGAATCTACCTAGACTTCACTTATTACTTTTGATTCATGTGATTTATTCACTTGACTTAATCCGTAGAAATCCCTGAATTATATTAATACCTCTTTCGAGGCTACTAACAACTGACTCTAGGTTGGTTAATTGAAATCTCTTTCTAATTAAAACCCCTATTGTTGCATTAATTCAATCTATGGATTCCCATATTAGGTTTAACCCTAATCCGATAGATTTTTGTCGCCCTATTTCTAGGGTTGCAATCAACTCCACTTAATTGTGTTGATCTACTCTTAAACAGGGACTTTTTCTCCACTGAATAAGCACATTCGACTTGAATCAATAACCTGAATTATCAAAACAAGAATAAAACTCACAATTAAGAATAAGCACAAGTATTTATCTCAAAAATCAAACAATAATAAGATCTATCATAGGGTTCATCCCCTTAGGTATCTAAGGGATTTGTTCATACTAGAAGAGGAAAACATCATAAAATAGGGAAAACCACAAAACATAATGAAAACCCAAAAACTCCTAAAGAACTTGATGGGAGATCTTCAGTCTTGATGGAGATCCTTCTCCTGTCGCTCCCGACTACCGCCTTGGAGTATTTCTCTTCTACTCTAAGATCTATTCGACGTCTTGTCAACTCCCCATTTAAGTTGCCTCCTAAGGTGTTTATATAGGCTTCGAGATGCCTTTCTTGGCCTGAAAGTATCATAATTCAAATGAAATTCTTTTTTGCTGCGGCAGGGACACGCTCGTTGAAATTTGAAAGTATCATAATTCGAGTCTACTAAAGTGGCACGGCCGTGTGGTGAACTCCAGGCCATGTTGATTTCTCATGTAGGCCCATTTTGTCCCTTTTTGGCTCTGTTTCTCATTCTTTTTGACTCCCTAAGCTCTCCTGAGTATAAAACATGAAATTAAGAGATTAGGAATTCATCAAATATAATGAATATTCATTCAAAATTTAGCTAAGCATAGGGTTATAACATGTGTAAATTACGGTTTATCAAATACCCCCACACTTAAGCCTTTGCTTATTCTTAAGCAAAATTTTCAAGTCACAATTAAAATTAACTTCCCTCAGTTCATAATCCTCATCAACAATGTCTCATCATAATACATAGATAATTTATACATGGATAATTTAACTCAAAGAGTCCTACAGATTCAAACAATCAAAGTCATATATTTTTGTAGTACGAAAAATATAGGTGTTTCCCCTTATCTAAATAATTACCCTTGATCCAAAACCGACAAGGATTGACATCCTCACTAAGGATTCACTCAAATTTCTCAAAGTGTTTAGGGTAAAAGATAATCACTCATAAGTCAAATATGAAAAGTTAATCCCATAGGCTTGCATGAACGTCAAATCTCCACCACTATAAAATGAGATGATACACAAATCAAAAGGTCTTTAAAAGGTTGTAATGAGGCTTGGGTTGTAACAGCCTGATTTTGACCCCAATCAGAATAGTGATTTTGAAACCATAAATCTGAGTCAGAAAAATATTTTAATATTATATTCAGTGCCTATGATATATGATTGAGTATGTGTTAAAATTTCGTGAGTTAATTTGTCCGTTTGTGTGTTTAATTTATGAAAAAGGACTAAATCGCATAAGTGGTAAAAGTAGCCTTTTACTTGATTGAGTGATTAAAATTGATGTGTCTTTATAAGAGGAGGCCTTATGTTGTAAATTACCCTTTTTACAAGAGTAGTGGACGGTAACATGCATATATATTATGCATTTATATGTTTATTGTATGTTAAGCTAATAATAATAAAAAATAATAATATAAGTTATAATATAATAAAAAAAAGAGAACATGCATGTTATTCATCCATTTTGACCGAAAACAAAAGAAAAGAGAAAGAAAAAGACCTAAGCTACATTCGACCTTTGGAAGCATTGATTTAGGTATGTGTTTTATTCGATTTTGATAATTTTTACGTTTTTGAGATCATTGCTTCGAATACTATTCGACCCATACTAGAATTTCTGATTTTGATGCGTATTTTGAGTTCGGTCATTGATGAATATTTGTGTTTTGTAATGTTTAATGACAAAATATTAAAGATATGTTTTAGATTAACATGTTTTGTACTGGAAATTTTGATGATTTTGAGTAATTTGGACTAAATTACAAAAATATATTTTTAAGGGACTAAAATGTAAAATAAATGAAATGTATGGACTAATATGAGCATAAGTGACATTCGGCCTAAGCATGGTGTGTGCAAATTTTGCATATTTTGTGTTTTATGCTATAGGGACTAAATTGCAAAAAGTGTAAAATGTTAGGGTTAAAAATGTAATTTTCCCATTTATGTGTTTTTGGATTAAATTGAATGAAAATATGTTGAATGAGCTTAATTTGAAATTTATTTAGATCAAGAACAAAAAGAATCAGGAGTGGATCGGGGAAAAAACGAAGTTAATTGAATAGTCGAGAAATCTAGTCCGTCGATATCCGAGGCAAGTTTGTAAGCAATTGGGTTAAATTGAATTTTTATCTATAATGATGTACATGTATTTTATGAAGGTAAGTATGTATAATGTCTTAATGTCGAATGTGATGTTGATTGAGAGATGTATTTAGTCGAATGTAGGTAGACATATAAGTCTTTGGTTTATCCTGTAACACCCCAAACCCGACCCAAACACTACAACCAGATCTGGTATGTCACTAAGGAAATTTTGTAAAACATGTCGTATTTTCAGAAAATATTTTTCTTATGTTTAACCCTTTATTCGGAAAAAATTAATAGTTAATAGTTTAAATAAAATATGCCTCTATGAATTAAAACCCCAATTTAAATACATGCCTTAGTTCAATTAAAATAAAAATTTAAATAACTAAAGATACTAAAAGCCCATAATAAAACAAAATATAAACTAGTGGCCCATGGCCTTATTACAACGAGATTTAAAACCCATTAAATATATATATATAATAATAAACTAGAGTCTTTTTGCTGAATCCAAATGTTCTTTTGCATGGTCACCTTGCGCTCCTCTCCAGCCCGGTCCGATGCACTAAATGCTACCTAAAATGTTAATTAATTGGTTGAGTCGCGAGACTCAGTGTGCAACCCTCATGCACCATTAGATTTGGGCCTTAGCCCCATAAAACTAAAATAATCAGAATTAATATACATAATAAAAATAATATGCAAGCCCAACCCAAATCCTAGGTTTCCATCCGCTACATGACCCCGTACCAGCCATTCAAACCATTGGGGATTTCTACAATCAACCCACATCGTTACACGCCTTGATGACAGTCGTGCTGCTCATCATCAGATCATGGTCGTAGCCACTACAACAGATCACGGCAAAAGCCGCTACAACAGATCACGGTAGAAACCGCTACAACAGATCACGATAAAAACCGCTACAACAAATCATGGTAAAAATCGCTACAACAGATCACGGTAAAAACCGCTACAACAGATCATGGTGAAAACCGCTACAACATATAACTTCCTCCTTTCATCAAACCCAACCCATGCAATCACATAAAATCAATATACTTATATCGTTTAATCAGAACATTCACTAACCTGATGATTTGTTTTTACCCTCTTTGGGTTTCCTCTATTATGCTCGGATTTCGGTATTTATCAAAACATATAAGACTTATAATCATATATTAATCAAACAGATCTAGATGGTGGGAAAGTGTTACACACCTGATATTGCAAAATCCAATATTCTTAGTCGATATCCTTGTTATCCCGATCTACAACTTTGCTCAAAAAGCCGGAAAGATGTGAAAATAGGGCCTCTCCTTGAAATCCTAAAAATAACACGACTTGAGTGTTACTGATCTTTGACTTAGAGATCTAAGCGTTGGACTCCTCTATTGTTTTCTTCAGATTCGGCACAAGTAGACTTTACTAAAAAAAATTCGACAACTTCAAGAGGTGAGATCTAAGAATTTCGATTTTTAGAAGATTTAAGAATTGAAGAGATGGCTAAGAGAGATTTGGCCAATGAATATTAAGGATAAGAATAGAATAATAGAGATGTGATTTTGGCTTTTAAGGATTAGAAGAAAAATAACAATAGAGGTTAAAAGATTCGGCCAACCAGGAAATTTTAGAGAGGAAGAAAGGGTGAAGAAAATGGTGGTTTTTGGCTTTTGAGAGGAAGAAGATGAGAAAAGAAAATAAAAGAAAGGCTTCCAAAATTTTGGCACACCCCCTCTTTATATAGAAAATCGATTCCTCCCTTTAGCAGAGATTGATTTTTAGCCAACACTGCCACACATGATAGCTCCTATCCCATTTCCTTATCTTAATCTATTATCTCCTCAAAAATAGTCTTTATCTGCTTATTATCCTTAAAGACTAAATCCTAAATAATAGCCTTTATCTCGCTTATTATCCACATAGAATAAATATAATAAAATTCCCAAAAAAATAGTCTTGTGTCAGTCCACTTCCTAATCCCTAATGCCAAATTTAACTAACTTAAATTAGAAGATTTGTGCTCCTTTAAACTTAAAATTTGGGCCCCTAACACTTAAATTAACTCATTCCACATATTCACCCATTAAAAGCAGAGGCCCAAAAATTTAGGATGTTACAGTTCTACCCTCCTTAAAGAAATTTCGTCCTAGAAATTTCCAACTAACTAGAAATCATACTACCTAAGTCTCACCACTATGCTTTAGCTGCGCACTCTAATTCTAAAGCCAAAATAAACACTTAGTATACTACGGTAGGGTACGCATCATTATTCGCATCTGAAGCGTCTTCGTCCCCTTGTACTCATTCTTTCGATCAACGTTTATTTGATTAAGAATTTTATGAATAATTAATTCTTCCCACTTATTAATCGCGAACAATCTTATGTAAAATCATTTCGATAGTAGTTCTTGAATTTGAATTCTATCTACGGGTTTAGTTCTCAAGTCGATACTTCCTAGTCCTAGAGTTCACCTTCACTCAACATTCAAAGACACATCAATCATAAAAAAACCTTATAAACTTACATTCACCACCTAGGGGTATTTTTGTCGTTTCACTACCTAGGATATTTTCGTAATTTTATCCTCTGAGGTATTTTGTAATTTTTTCCAAAATAAGGTTCGGGTGATTTGGCTAAATAAGGGTATTTTGGTAATTTTCCAACTGGGTATTTGGTAATTTTGAAATCGAGGGTATTTGGTAATTTTGTAAATTTGAGGTATTTCAATAATTTATAAATCTAAGGTATTTGGTAATTTTGAAAATTGGGGTATTTTGGTAATTTTGAAATTTAGGGTATTTTGATAATTTTAAAATCTAGGGGCATTTCAAAGAATTTTGAAATCTGGGGATATTTCAGTAATTTTGCCAATCAGGGGTATTTTGGTCATTTACAAATTAAGGGTAATTTGGTAATTTTACAAATCAGGGATATTTTGATGTTGTTGTTGTTGTTGTTTTTGTTTTCTATGGAAAAATTCTGTTGACTTTGTAAATCGAGGTATATTTGCAAATCATGGGTATTTTTTTTTCAAAATAAGGATATTTTAGCAATTTTGTGAGAAAACAGGTGGCTGGTCCCTTTCGGGTTTTAATTATAAGTTTTGGCCTGTCAACACGTCCTTGTGGTTAGGGTGAACAGTCACTACGCACGCAAGTAGGATTCCAGTGAAGAGGAGGTGAGTCACTAGGACCGCTTAAATACCAAGCTCTCCTGTATCCACTCTTGACATGCGTATGCTGTTGCCACACCCTAACTCGGACTAGTTCATAGGATTTGTTTGACAAATTAAGTCTTAAGGAATTTAAGAAGTTATTTAAGTTAAGCCTATAGTCCATCAAAGTCTAATTAAACTAACCTCGTCCCATAAAGCCCATCAAGCCCATATATATATATCACACAATAGTTCGAGTACTTACAGCGGACTTGGTAGGAGACGCAGGTGCCATGCCGAGCTAACAAACCTGTTATCATTTCAAAAAAAACAACATGCAAGTTTCAAAAGCCCACCTTTAGAAAACATTTTGAGCCCAAAAACCCCAAAGCCGAGTTTTGAACCGGGCTCTGATACCAATTTGTAACACCCCAAACCCGGCCCAAACACTACAACCGGATCTGGTATGTCACTAAGGAAATTTTGTAAAACATGTCGTATTTTCAAAAAATATTTTTCTTATGTTTAACCCTTTATTCGGGAAAAATTAATAGTTAATAGTTTAAATAAAATATGCCTTTATGAATTAAAACCCAAATTTAAATACATGCCTTAGTTCAATTAAAATAAAATTTAAATAACTAAAGATACTAAAAGCCCATAATAAAACAAAATATAAACTAGTGGCCCATGGCCTTATTACAACGAGATTTAAAACCCATTAAAAATATATATAATAATAAACTAGAGTCTTTTTGCTGAATCCAAATGTTCTTTTGCATGGCCACCTTGCGCTCCTCTCAGCCCAATCCGATGCACTAAATGCTACCTGAAATGTTAATTAATTGGTTGAGTCGCGAGACTCAGTGTGCAACCCTCATGCACCATTAGATTTGGGCCTTAGCCCCATAAAACTAAAATAATCAGAATTAATATACATAATAAAAATAATATGCAAGCCCAACCCAAATCCTAGGTTTCCATCCGCTACACGACCCGTGCATGACCATTCAAACCATTGGGGATTTCTACAATCAACCCACATCGTTACGCCTTGATGGCAATCGTCTTGCTCATCATCGATCATGGCCATAGCCACTACAATGAGATCACGGCAAAAGCGCTACACAGATCACGGTAAAACCGCTACAACAGATCACGATAAAAACCGCTACAACAGATCATGGTAAAAATCGCTACAACAGATCACGGTAAAAACCGCTACAACAGATCACGGTGAAAACCGCTACAACATATAACTTCCTCCTTTCATCAAACCCAACCCATGCAATCACATAAAATCAATATACTTATATCGTTTAATCAGAACATTCACTAACCTGATGATTTGTTTTTACCCTCTTTGGGTTTCCTCTATTATGCCCGGATTTCAGCATTTATCAAAACATATAAGACTTATAATCATATATTAATCAAACAGATCTAGATGGTGGGAAAGTGTTACACACCTGATATCGCAAAATCCAATATTCTTAGTCGATATCCTTGTTATCCCGATCTACAACTTTGCTCAAAAAGTCGGAAAGATGTGAAAATAGGGCCTCTCCTTGAAATCCTAAAAATAACACGACTTGAGTGTTACTGATCTTTGACTTAGAGATCTAAGCGTTGGACTCCTCTATTGTTTTCTTCAGATTCGGCACAAGCAGACTTTACTAAAAAATTCGGCAACTTCAGGAGGTGAGATCTAAGAATTTTGATTTTTAGAAGATTTAAGAATTGAAGAGATGGCTAGAGAGATTTGGCCAATGAATATTAAGGAGAAGAATAGAATAATAGAGATGTGATTTTGACTTTTAAGGATTAGAAGAAAAATAACAATAGAGGTTAAAAGATTCGGCCAACCAGGAAATTTTAGAGAGGAAGAAAGGGTGAAGAAAATGGTGGTTTTGGCTTTTGAGAGGAAGAAGATGAGAAAAGAAAATAAAAGAAAGGCTTCCAAAATTTTGGCACACCCCCTCTTTATATAGAAAACCGATTCCTCCCTTTAGTAGAGATTGATTTTAGCCAACACCGCCACACATGATAGCTCCTATCCCATTTCCTTATCTTAATCTATTATCTCCTCAAAATAGTCTTTATCTGCTTATTATCCTTAAAGACTAAATCCCTAAATAATAGCCTTTATATCGCTTATTATCCACATAGAATAAATATAATAAAATTCCCAAAAAAAATAGTCTTGTGTCAGTCCACTTCCCTAATCCCTAATGCCAAATTTAACTAACTTAAATTAGAAGATTTGGGCTCCTTTAAACTTAAAATTTGGGCCCCTCACACTTAAATTAACTCATTCCACATATTCACCCATTAAACGCAGAGGCCCAAAAATTTAGGATGTTACTGGTTCTACCTCCTTAAAGAAATTTCGTCCTAGAAATTTCCAACTAACTAGAAATCATACTACCTAAGTCTCACCACTATGCTTTAGTCACAAGACTCTAATTCTAAAGCCAAAATAAACACTTAGTATACTACGGTAGGGTACGCATCATTATTCGCATCAAGCGTCTTCGTCCCCTTGTACTCATTCTTTCGATCAACGTTTATCGATTAAGAATTTTATGAATAATTAATTCTTCCCACTTATTAATCGCGAACAATCTTATGTAAAATCATTTCGATAGTAGTTCTTGAATTGAATTCTATCTACTGGTTTAGTTCTCAAGTCGATACTTCCTAGTCCTAGAGTTCACCTTCATCAACATTAAGACACATCAATCATAAAAAAAATTTTATAAACTTACATTCACCACCTAGGGGTATTTTTGTCGTTTCACTACCTGGGATATTTTCGTAATTTTATCCTACAGGGGTATTTTTGTAATTTTTTTCCAAAATAAGGTTCCGGGTGATTTGGCGAAATAATGGTATTTTGGTAATTTTCCAACCTGGGGTATTTCGGTAATTTTGAAATCTGAGGGTATTTTGGTAATTTTGTAAATTTGAGGTATTTCAGTAATTTATAAATCTAAGGTATTTCGGTAATTTTGAAATTTGGGGTATTTTGGTAATTTTGAAATTTAGGGGTATTTTGATAATTTTAAAATCTAGGGGCATTTCAGTAATTTTGAAATCTGGGGATATTTCAGTAATTTTGCCAATCAGGGGTATTTTGGTCATTTACAAATTAAGGGTAATTTGGTAATTTTACAAATCAGGGATATTTTGATGTTGTTGTTGTTGTTGTTTTTGTTTTCTATGGAAAAATTACATTGACTTTGTAAATCGAGGTATATTTGCAAATCATGGGTATTTTTTTCAAAATAAGGATATTTTAGCAATTTTGTGAGAAAGCAGTGTTTGGTCCCTTTCGGGTTTTAATTATAAGTTTTGGCACATCAACACGTCCTCGTGGTTAGGGTGAGCAAATACCACGCGCACCAAGTAGGATTCGATGAAGAGGAGGTGAGTCACTAGGATCGCTTAAATACCAAGCTCTCCTGTATCCACTCTTAGACATGCATATGCTGTTGCCACACCCTAACTTCGGCGACTAGTTCATAGGATTTGTTTGATGAAATTAAGTCTTATGGAATTTAAGAAGTTATTTAAGTTAAGCCTATAGTCCATCAAAGTCTAATTAAACTAGCCCTCGTCCCATAAAGCCCATCAAGCCCATATATATATCACACAATAGTTTAGAGTACTTACAGCGGACTTGGTAGGAGACACAGTGCCATGCCGAGCTAACAAACCTGTTATCATTTCAAAAAAACAACATGCAAGTTTCAAAAGCCCACCTTTAGAAAACATTTTGAGCCCAAAAACCCCAAAGTCGAGTTTTGAACGGGATCTGATACCAATTTGTAACACCCCAAACTCGGCCCAAACACTACAACCGGATCTGGTATGTCACTAAGAAAATTTTGTAAAACATGTCATATTTTTAGAAAATATTTTCTTATGTTTAACCCTTTATTCGGGAAAAATTAATAGTTAATAGTTTAAATAAAATATGCCTTTATGAATTAAAACCCAAATTTAAATACATGCCTTAGTTCAATTAAAATAAAATTTAAATAACTAAAGATACTAAAAGCCCATAATAAAACAAAATATAAACTAGTGGCCCATGGCCTTATTACAACGAGATTTAAAATCCATTAAATATATATATAATAATAACTAGAGTCTTTTCTTTGAATCCAAATGTTCTTTTGTATGGCCACCTTGCGCTCCTCTTCACCCGATCCGATGCACTAAATGCTACCCAAATGTTAATTAATTGGTTGAGTCGAGACTCGTGTGCAACCCTCATGCACCATTAGATTTGGGCCTTAGCCCCATAAAACTAAAATAATCAGAATTAATATACATAATAAAAATAATATGCAAGCCCAACCCAAATCCTAGGTTTCCATCCGCTACACGCCTGCATCGACCATTCACACCATTGGGGATTTCTACAATCAACCCACACCGCTTACATCGCCTTGATGGCGATCGTCTTGCTCATCATCGAGATCATGGCCGTAGCCATTACAACTGATCACGGCAAAAGCCGCTACAACAGATCACGGTAAAACCGCTACAACAGATCACGGTAAAAGCCGCTACAACAGATCACGGTAAAAATCGCTACAACAGATCACGGTAAAAACCGCTACAACAGATCACGGTGAAAATCGCTACAACATATAACTTCCTCCTTTCATCAAACCCAACCCATGCAATCACAAAAATCAATATACTTATATCGTTTAATCAGAACATTCACTAACCTGATGATTTGTTTTTACCCTCTTTGGGTTTCCTCTATTATGCCCGGATTTTGGCATTTATCAAAACATATAAGACTTATAATCATATATTAATCAAACAGATCTAGATGGTGGGAAAGTGTTACACACCTGATATCACAAAATCCAATATTCTTAGTCGATATCCTTGTTATCCCGATCTACAACTTTGCTCAAAAAGCCAGAAAGATGTGAAAATAGGGCTTCTCCTTGAAATCCCGAAAGTAACACGACTTGAGTGTTACTAATCTTTCACTTAAAGATCTAAGCGTTGGACTCCTCTATTGTTTTCTTCAGATTCGGCACAAGCAGACTTTACTAAAAAAATTTGGCAACTTCAGGAGGTGAGATCTAAGAATTTCGATTTTTAGAAGATTTAAGAATTGAAGAGATGGCTAAGAGAGATTTGGCCAATGAATATTAAGGAGAAGAATAGAATAATAGAGATGTGATTTCGACTTTTAGGGATTAGAAGAAAAATAGCAATAGAGGTTAAAAGATTCGACCAACTAGGAAATTTTAGAGAGGAAGAAAGGGTGAAGAAAATGGTGGTTTTCGGCTTTTGAAAGGAAGAAGATGAGAAAAGAAAATAAAAGAAAGGCTTTCAAAATTTAACACACCCTTCTTTATATAGAAAACCGATTCCTCCCTTTAGCGAGATTGATTTTTAGCCAACACCGCCACACATGATAGCTCCTATCCCATTTCCTTATCTTAATCTATTATCTCCTCAAAAATAGTCTTTATCTGTTTATTATCCTTAAAGGCTAAATCCCTAAATAATAGCCTTTATCTGCTTATTATCCACATAGAATAAATATAATAAAATTGCAAAACAAAAAAAAAAATAGTCTTGTGCCGTCCACTTCCCTAATCCCTAATGCCAAATTTAACTAACTTAAATTAGAAGATTTTTTGGGCCCCTAACACTTAAATTAACTCATTCCACATATTCACCCATTAAACGCATAGGCCCAAAAATTTAGGATGTTACACATCCGCATAGAATGTGTATATATATCAATGATATAACCAAATGTGGTATTGAAATGAGAGATGGTTGTATCCGACTAGGGTGTGTATATATGTATTGAATATTTTCGAATGTGATAATGTTTTATGAGATGAATGAGTTGATTTGGAAATGTGTATATATATGATTGATGATAAGAATATGTGTATTTGTATGAATGGGGAGTAAATTTGATAAAGAGCACTAAGTGTGCGAAATCAGATAATGAGCATTAAGTGTGCGAATTGAACTTCCAAGCACTAAGTGTGTGAAATCGGATAATGAGCACTAAGTGAGTGAATTGAACTTCTGAGCACTAAGTGTGCGAAATCGGATAATGAGCACTAAGTGTGCGTTCCGAGCACTAAGTGTGCGAAATCAGACAGAAATTTAAGTGTATGAATTGAACTTCAAAACATTTTGGGTGCATAAATTCGGTTGATGAGCATCAAAGGTAGGAGTAAATATAAATTTAAAGATTGAATTTGGTAAGTTTTGATGCTATGAGAGATTATTATTTGAATGGTAAGTATAGATTTTGTAAGTAGTATATGTATAGGAAATCAATTGTTAAATGTATGAATATTCAATTTTTGGAGCTATGAAAGGTGATAGTTTAGTATGCAATTGTATTAAAGTGAGGAATGGATTATAGACTTATATGAAGCCTATTATTGAATGTTGGGATATTCGGTTTAAGGGTCATGAAATGTGTAAATTCTCTATTATAATGTTTTAAGGCATTGTTATATGTAATTGCTTATAACTTACTAAGCTAAGATAGCTTACTTCATGTGGTTGTTGTGTTGTTTATTAGGTTTTGAAGTCTAGACTCGAGCTCGGGGATTATCGTCAAGTCTATCACACTATCAACTAACTTTGGTACTTTATAAGTAGTACTATTTTTGAAACTATGGCATGTATAGGCTATGTCACTTTTGAGTTGATTTTGAATGGTGTGTATATGTATAAATGCCATGCGAAAATGGCTAAATTATGGTAATATGGTTTTATATAGATTCGGCTATGGTATTAACTTAAATTTGGAGTATAAATCTTAATGTGTTTATGTTTGGTATTTGGTTATGAGGATTGAATGAATTGAGTTAATCATAGTTGTGAATATTCGGTCATGGTATTTGTATGATATAGTAAATATACTTTCATGATTGGTATGAAAGGCATTATAGGTTATGTCCTTGGGTTGTGCATATTCGGACAAGATATGTATATGTATATGTATGAAGCTTGATTTTATCTATTTAGGTTATTGTAAGATATGAATGAATTTGATAATTTGGCTATGATGATTATAAGAAATATGATCTATAGTATAGTTGAATGTTTTTGGCAACGGGTATGATTTTGGTTACATCCTAGTTTTGGTTAGGCAAGGTCTTGGTATATAGATATTTTTGGTCTTCAATAATTGAGAAATTGTTTAGCAAAGTGATTATAAAAATGAGCATATTCGTTTAATGAAGTTTAAATGACCAAATGAATAGTGACCTTGCTAATTGTTGAAAAATGTTTGTATATGTATATGTGTGTTTGGTTGAATAGATTTAAGCTAAGTGCATAAATGTTTAAGCATTCTTTGAAAGTATATCATTAGCTAAGTGCACAAAGGTGTGGTCTCGACGAGATTGAATTGACAAATTACCTAACTAGAAACAATAAACGATAATGAATAATTACATCAATAACACGAGCTTCTTCTAAAGATGTGAATTTAACTGCTTAAGCTCATAGAACATAGAACTAATGATGAATAAATTTTCTAACGTTTTTTAAACAAGTAATAAAAGATGAATTCAACTACTATAATTAGCAACCGATATAATCGAAGCAATTTCTAGAATAACAAATCAATATTGACACATCATAATCAATAAAGTGAGCACGAAAAGATATATGCTCTAAAGGCTTAAAATCTCACAAAAATTATGGTTTTTGATGTCAACCTTGTAAAATTCAAATTTCAAAGTAACATTTAGATTTGGGGAAACAACCTAGAAAATTTAATTCTGAAAATAGACTTATCATGTATGATTCTCTAATATCTTAAAGTTTAAATTATCAATGCACAATTAACTAGGACTTAATCCAAAACATATCAATAAAAATCATAAATCAACAGAAGTTTCATTCTAATTAGTAATATGAGAAAATTACTTAAGATAAGATATCATTTAGGGATGCAAAAAGTTAGGAAATTTTGAAATTCACCCCCCACACTTAAGATGTACATTACTCTCAATGTACAAAGATAGATGTTCACAATATAGTAAGAAAATCATAAGGTAGGGAGAGAAAGGAAACTTCCTGAAGTTTGGGCGGAGTCAAAGAAAAGAAATGGGGGAAATTTGGGCCAATTGGAGGAGGAGGCGTCGGTGGCGGTGGTTACTAGGGTCGTGGTGTTGTGATTCCCATGCATCTTGAAGAACCTAAATAAACAAAATCAAAATATAATAATATAGATTTAGCATAAGAGAGATAAAGAGAAGGAAAATAAAGGAGAAGAGAAAAGAAAAAGAAAAAGTAAATGGACTCAAAGGTCCTTGTCCTGTTGAGTTAATGAAGCGGCCGGCACGAACTTAAGTAGATAGGTCTCACACAAGGAGACTATGCTAGGATCCTTCCGCTTCTTCGACATGGGGATGATGGTGTAGATGAAGAGTGGGGGGAAGGAAAAATAAGGAAAATGAAAGGGAAAAGTTTAAAGGTTATGGGGGAAGAGGAAATTGGGGAGTAGGTGAGAAGAGGGGGTGGGTTTTAAATAGAAATGGGATCTGGTACATCTCCACGCCCGTGAGCCATGGGCGTGTTAAATCGTACGGTCGTGTGGTGGTTCATTCGCTTCTCCCACGCCTGTGTGGAGGTTTCTATGCCCGTGTAGTTTAATCAGTGTCGTCCACGGCCGCATCGTACGGCCGTGGCATTTTATCGTAGCCCGTGTTTTGGAGAAAATTTTGTCCTGTTACGACATGGCTATGACCACGCCCATGTACCTACCTGTGATGCCCACATGGCCACATCCACGGCTGTGTGCAAGGCCGTATGGGTATGGAAACCTACGCTTCATTAACTAGGTTAGTTTGTAGTTAGGTGCTAAAAGTATAAAGAAAAATATGAAAATTAATAGGGTTAGTGTTTGGGTTGCCTCCCGAGAAGCGCTCGTTTAAAGTCTTAAGCTGGACTTACCTCTCATTTGCATAATCATGGTGGTTTGAGGAGTTGAAAATCCTTTCTCATGCTATTAGTTCTACTATCAATATATAGTTCGAGTCGAGTAGTGTTTACCTTAAAAGTGTCGATATGAGATTACTTAACTCTACTGTTCCATATGGAAAGACATTGAGTACCTTAAAAGGGATTTCTTCGTTTGTTTTATGGTCTGAAATGGTGATTCGAGGGTTTTTCTTATCCAACAACACCTGATCTCCTATCTTAAACTGGGTTGTCCCATCTTTAAGTTTGACATGGTTTTGCTTTGGTTCTACTTGGTGTGCTCTTGGTTTCTCCTTGAAATGTGTCTTCCACTCGTCTAGTTCATCGATCTGAAGCCTTCGTTCCTCATGAATTACTTCTTTATTGTCACAAGGTATAGGGTCTGGCTCGGTTGTGTAGTTTCGTGGTGTTTCCTATAAAGAGGGTTGAACCAAATGGTTATTAATAGAATTTATGTTCTCACCTTGATTACTTGATGTCCTAGCCGAGTTAAGAGCTTTGAAAGTGATCATTTCGTCACCTACACGAAGTATAAGTTCTCATGTACCAACATCAATTTTAGTTCTAGCAGTTGCTAAAAAGGGTCTTCTTAAAATCAAAGGAATATTATTGTCCTCATCCATGTCTAAAACAAAAAAGTCTATTGGGAATATGAATTTGTCAATTTTTACTAGTACGTCTTCAATTATACCCCTAGGAATTCTAATAGTTTTATCAGCCAATTGAATGCTCATCCTAGTTTGTTTGGGTTTCCCGAGACCTAGCTGTTTAAAAATTTTATAAAGCATGACATTTATGCTTGCCCCTAAATCAGCTAAAGCATTATCAACAAATAAACTACCAATTAAGCACGAAATTGTAAAACTCCCTGGATCTTTTAATTTTGTGGTAGTTTATTTTGCAAAATTGCCGAGCACACTGCATTTAGCACCACATGCGATGCCTCATCTAACTTTCATTTGTTTGTCAAGAGCTCCTTTAAAAATTTCCTTGAATTGGGCATCTGCTAAAGAGCTTCAAGAAATAGTAAGTCAATATGTAATTTTTTTAGAAGTTTTAAAAATTTACCGAATTGTTCATCTGTGTTGTCTTTCTTCATCGCATTAGGGTATGGCACACGAGGTTGGTACTCTATAATTACCAGTTTCGGTTTATCATGACTTACCTCAACCTTACCTTTATTTACCACAAGCTCTTGCCTTGGCTCAGATTTAGATCCCACTAACCCTTCACTATTTTGAGCGATAACGGCATGAAGTTGCTCCTTTGGGTTTGTTTCAGTGTTGCTTGGCAAGCTACCTTGCCGTCGTTTAGAGATCAGCTTAGCAAGTTGTCCTAATCGATTCTCGATCCCTTGAATTGATGCTTGTTGATTTTTAAGTGTTGTTTTGGTATTTTAGAAATTAGTTTCTGACACCACGATGAATTTTGTCAGCATCTCCTCAAGGTTCAGCTTCTTTTCTTATGGGTAGGGTTGCTGTTGAAAGCCTGGGAGGGGTTGTTGTCTCTGATTTCCTTGGTCACCCCATGAAAATTTTGGATGATTCCTCCAACCTGGATTGTAAGTGTTACTATAAGGGTTATTTTCAGGTCTAGAATTATTACCCATATAGTTCATCTCCGTATGTATCGCACTGCATCACTGGGTGTACCTGCGAAGAGCCACACAAACTATCAATCTTTATATTTAACAGTTCTACCTGATTTGATAGCGTGGTTACTGCATTGAGGTTGAAGACACTGGTGGCTTTTGTTGGCTTTGTCCTTGTAACTTGCCACTGATAGTTATTCAGTGACATCTCTTCAATGAATTCAGAGGCGACCTCGGTGTTTTGTTGTTCGTGGTACACCGATTCTTGAATCGATTAATTGCCTAGTTGAGGAGTTCACACCGTTGTAAAAAGTTTGAACCTATAGCCATAATGGTAACCCGTGGTGAGGGTACCTTCTCAGTAGATCCTTGTATCTCTCCCATGTATCGTAAAGTGTTTCTAAATCCATCTGCACAAAAGAAGAGATATCATTCCTCAACTTAGCCATTTTAGCCGGCGGAAAATATTTAAGTAGAAATTTTTCGGTCATTTGTTCCCACGTAGTGATTGATCCTCGTGGTAACGAGTTCAACCACTGTTTAGCTTTGTTCCTCAATGAAAAGGGAAACAACCGAAGATGAATGGCATTATCAGAAACGTTATTTATTTTGAAAGTGTCGTAGAATTCCAGAAAATTTGCTAAGTGATTGTTTGGATCTTCATCCTGCAAACAATCAAACTGAACAAACTGCTATATCATCTGTATAGTGTTAGGTTTCAGTTCAAAATTATTTGACAGCAACAGCAGGTCTAACAATGCTAGATTCGGTTCCTGTTAAATTAGGTTTAGCATAATCATACATAATACGATGAGCAAGATTTTGATTCACCGGGTTTGCTGCCACCACAGGAGGTAGTGGATTATTATCGATCATCTCTTCGGTAGTTTCAAGATCGTTTTCTTACTCTTCTTCTATTTACTGTAGGCTTCGCCTTATTTCCGTACGATTTCTGTGAATGGTACCTTCTATATCACTGTCAAAAATCAAGGGTCCTGTCTAGTTCCTTCTAGTCATAAACTAGAGGTACCTGCCAGAAATGAATAAAAGAAATTAGTAAAGTTAAAAATAAAATAAATATAAATTGGAAATAAATAAAATGGCTAAAGTAATAAAAATTTAGTTTTCCTAATATCTTAGTTCCCGGCAATGGTGCCAAAAACTTGATGGAAGCTCGAAACAACTATTATTTCGATAAAGGCAAGCGTACCTATCGAATAGTAGTATAGTTGTGGTGAGTCTAGAATATCGTATCCTCAAGGACCAAGAGTATTTAGCAATAACTATATTTTTTATTATCGAGCCTAATAATTAAAGGGGATTTGCTTTTAATATAAAATTTAACTAACTAATTTAACTAGCTTATAAACTTGACAGGGAGTAAACTAGGAAAATACTTTGGACAACTTATATGAGATGGACGACACCTAAGGAATAATCCACCTAGACTTCACTTATTACTTTTGATTTATGTGATTTATTTACTTGACTTAATCCGTAGAAATCCCTGAATTATATTAATACCTCTTTCGAGGCTACTAACAACTGACTCTAGGTTGATTAATTGAAATCTCTTTCTAATTAAAACTCTTATTGTCGCATTAATTCGATCTATGGATTCCCATATTAGGTTTGAACCTAATCTGGCAGATTTTCGTCACCCTATTTCTAGGGTTGCAATCAACTCCACTTAATTGTGTTGATCTACTCTTAAACAAGGGCTTTTGCTCCACTGAATAAGCACATTCGACTTGAATCAATAACCTGAATTATCAAAACAAGAATAAAACTCACAATTAAGAATAAGCACAAGTATTTATCTCAAAAATCAAATAGTAATAAGATCTATCATAGGGTTCATCCCCTTAGGTATCTAAGGGATTTAGTTCATACTAGAAGAGGATCATAAAATAGGGAAAACCACAAAACATAATGAAAACCCAAAAACTCCTAAAGAACTTGATGGGAGACCTTCAGTCTTGATGGAGATCCTTCTCCTAAATTGTTCCCGACGGCTGTCTTGGAGTATTTTCTCCTTCTACTCGGCGTCTATTCGACGTCCCGTCAACTCCCCATTTATGTTGCCTCCTAGGGTGTTATATAGGCTTCAAGATGCCTTTCTTGGCCCGAAAGTATCCTAATCCGAATAAAATTCTTCTTTGCTGCGGTAGGGACATGCCCGTGTGACATGCCCGTGTGAATCGAGCCCAGGCCATGTTCGAGTCTGCTAAAGTGACATGACCGTGTGGTGAACTCCAGGACGTGTTGATTTCTTATGTAGGCCTGTTTTGTCCCTTTTTGGCCCATTTCTCATTCTTTTCTACTCCCTAAGCTCTCCTGAGTATAAAACATGAAATTAAGAGATTAAGAGCATCGAATTCATCAAATATAATGAATATTCATCCAAAATTAAGCTAAGCATGGGGTTAAAATATGTGTAAATTATGGTTTATCAATAGCGCATTGATGAATATGTTGAATGAAACTTATGTCGTAGATGATATCTCTATGAACAAGCTAGACTGCCTGGTTAACAATATAAGTGCCGATAATTTCATCTTTTTCAATGATGATGAAATACCTCCAGGGGGCATGGGATCCACGAAGGCCCTACACATCACTACTCACTGCAAATGATATACGATGTCAAGGGTGTTCATCAACAATGGATCTGCATTGAACATCTTGCCTCTATCCACACTGAATAGATTACTAGTGGATAGCTCTCACATGGAGATGTGCCAAAATATAGTGAGAGCATTCTATGGTATAGAAAAAAGGCTAATGGGAAGGATTGAAATACCTCTTTTAATTGGTCCAAACACATACGAGGTAGACTTTTTGGTAATGGATATCAAACCCTATTATAATTTCTTGTTGGGTAGACCTTGGATTCATTCGGCTGGGGCAGTGCTGTCGTCACTACACCAAAAACTGAAGTTGGTAACGGAGGGTCAACTGGTAATGATAAATGTTGAAGAGGATATCATTGCATTAGTAACTAGTGAAGCACCAGACATAGGATCGGATGAAGAGGCAATAAAATGTTCCTTTCGATCACTGGAATTTGTTAATGCAACTTTCATTGTTAAAGGAAACAAGATCCTAGAGCCCAATATCCAAAACTACGAGGATGGGCCTGCAGTTGAGGGTTGGGAAAGGAGCCTTGCTTGGAAGAGGACTCGAAAAATAACTTCAAGGAAGAGTCAAAGCACCAATACTGATGGACAAGCAAGACTGTTTTGGCTTAGGATACAAACCAGATGAAGGCAAAAGAAGAAAGAGTTGGAGAAGAAACAAGAAAGAATAAGAGCGAGACCGAGTGGGGGAGAGGTCAAATGGGAACCAATAACGTTTCCCATATATCTAAAATGTTAGTGTCCTAAAAAACCATTTACCTTGAACGAAATATGACAGAAAAAGAAAGCTGGAAGGAATGTTGGGAAACTAGAGCATCAATGCCATATCCAAAGAAAGAATTGGGGAAAACTTGTCAGGCATTCGTCCTTATATCCCCGGAAGTATTCTGAACAATTAGATTGCGGTAGAGATCCCTGTATTTTTTAGAACTAAATCAGAGTAATGTTCAAAACACACTTATTGCTCTAAGCTTGGGAGCAATAAGAATCCTTTTGTGAAAAAAAAACATATGTCCGCTATTTTTATTTCAATACAATGCATCTTTGTGTCTCATTTTGGCAAATATTCTTTTATTTTTTTCCATTTCATTCATACTCATACCACACAAATAATTATTCTTAGATTCATTTGTTCTTTGGGTCTTCCTTTATTCCTATAATAGGTTTCCAGATATCAATGATATAAGCGACGCTGCTACTGACTTAGAATCTCCTTTTGAGCAAGATATGTGTCTAGAGGAACCTCAGGACTTTGAAAATGATCGAGATTGTAACCTATCTCCTAATTTGTTAAGGATGGTAGAATAAGATGATAAACAAATCCTACCTTATGAAGAGTCAGTAGAAGTTGTAAGCTTAGGAGACAAACAAGAAAAAAAAAGAGGTGAAGATCGGAGCTTGCATCACTATAGAGACAAAGCGAGACCTCATTGAGTTACTCCAAGAATTCAAAATGTCTTCGCATGGTCGTACCAAGACATGTCTGGTTTAAGTACCGATATCGTGGTACTCCGGCCTCCCATAAAGGAAGAATGCAAGTCGGTTCAACAGAAACTCCGAATGATGAAGCTTGACGTCCTATTAAAAATAAAAAAGAGGTTAAGAAACAATTCAACGCTGGTTTCCTACAAGTGCTTAAATACTCAGAGTGGGTAGCCAATATAGTCCCCGTCTGTAACACCCCTAATCCGTATCCGTCACCAGATTTTGTTTATGAGGCATTACGAATCAACAGTTCAATTCCAAACTTTCATATATTCACTAATGTCACTCATGATTTAACATTAAAAACAAACTATTAATAATCATATCTAATTATATAATCATATTACAAATTTTAATAAGTAATCATTTATGAATATTTAATACATTATACCATAGCCGAATATGAAATTAGTGTACATGAACATAACACACAACCAACCATAAAATAGAAATCTCATTAGGCATTAAATACATAATAAAATGATTGACCAAATATTCATGAAACACTTGCAATGCTTAACACTTAGCAACCGAACCAATCAAGCTAATATATATCTACCCATCACTTTTAATAGTTTCACATTTCATATTTCTATCATGAATTATAAACACACAAAATATATAATACTCCTTTATTCTCCCATAACTTAATATAATCACCTAATACCACGTATTCATCCAAGATTTCCATTAGCAATTTATCAACAATCAAGCTTAATAGACCTTTTAACTAAGTACATGTAAGACCAAATTAAACAAGACAAACAAACCATTTCCAAGCATATAGTACCTATCACAAACATTGTATACATTCTTAGCATAAAATGATAAAACCAAGATAGACAGATCCCATACTTAGCATAACCAAGTTCAAATATAAAATTTTAGCCATTTTCGCATGGCTTATATACATTTAACCCAAAACTCAACATTTAAAAAGTATTTTCCAGCCTATACATGCCATAATTCAAGTTTAACTATTTAAATTCCGAAACAGTCGATAGTGTGGTGAACTTTTCTGATGATCCCCGAGCTTGTAACTTGAATCCAAAATCTATAAAAACCGAGTAAATAAAAACACACATAAAGTAAGCTACTTTAGCTTAGTAATTCTTAAGCCAATTAATCAATTTATGCATAAAAATAGCATCTCAATTACTAAGTCATTTCAAATAAATAAATCAACCTATGCATTTGTAATCACATTTAATTTCAAGCTTTTAATTCTATACTTATATATATATATATATATATATATATATATATCAAATACCTTCATAAGCAATATCTCTTTGGTGAATATACTTAAATACAACATCATTATATTCTCAAATTTCAAACCATATTATCTTATGTAATAAAACTTACATATATTTTTATAGACATATATTCATCACTTTAACTTTAACATTTCATCCATACACAAACATAAAGCCAAATATATCTCACATATTACCACATATACAACCACAACCTCATGTATCCTTTTTCATCATATATCAAGAAATCAATTCACTTTATTTACAAAGGAATAACCATCTATTACGTACCTGATCGTTTTAGCTCATATAACATATTCAATTATCACATCAACATAAAGTCATGTAGACATAAACTTGTAATAATTCACCGGCATAAAGCCTGCTAGGCATAAAGCCCGTATCAATCATCGGCATAAGGCCTGTTAGACTCAAAGTCTGATTTTATACATCGGCAATAAGCCTGCTAGGCATAAAGCCCTATATATTTCACCAGCACAAGGCTTGCTAGGCTCAAAACCAGAATATCAATATTATAGAGCTGTTTTATACACATTTCATATATCGAATATTATAGATATTCCATATAATTCATACGGACTTTCAAATGTTATAACTCAATTGAATTAAGCTCAAATACACTATTACGATGCTTTATCACATTCGGATATCTCTATTATAAATCCATGAATTCTAATTCAACATATTAAACTAAGTTACATTCAATATTAACGATGTTTAATTGCTTAAAGACTTACCTCGAATATCGACAAACGATGTAAATCGGCTATTTGACTATTTTGTTTTTCCTCGATCCAAGTTCGATTTCTTTGATTCTTGATCTAATTCAAATTATCAAAGTGTCGAACCCCAAACATGTTTTTATCTTCTTATTTCTTTGTGTTTTTCGGCAAGATGATAGCAATGCATGGCCATTTACTATATGTTTTATTATTATATTATGTTTTATAATACATTATTATTAATTTACATATATAACCTTATTTAATTTTATTTATAAGCATAAAATTAATGCCCATATTAGTCCATTGCCGTCCACTATAGTTAACATTGGGTAAATTTCAACTTTAATGCTTCCATTTAAAAAGACATCAATAATTTAGCCCTTACACATTAAACTATCAAATTTTTAATTTACGCGATTAAGCCCATTTTAATAATTCGGCACCCAAACAATAAAATTAAATCACGAAAATTTCACACATAATAATTCACACATAATAAACATAGAAAATAATTTTAAATTTTTTTTTGACTTGGATTTGTGGTCCCGAAACCACTATTCCGACTAAGGTCTAAATCCGGCTGTTACACCGTCCCTAAGAAAGATGAGAAAGTACGAATGTGTGTAGACTACAAGGATTTAAACAAAGCCTTAAGGACAATTTCCCGTTACCTCAAATCGATACCATAGTGGACAATATGACAAGTTATTCACTATTCTCTTTCATGGATGGCTTTTCCGAATACAACTAGATAAAGATGCATCCTAAAGATATGGAAAAGACCACATTCGTAACCATGTGGGGAGCATTTTGCTTTAAAGTGATGCCATGCGGACTGAAAAATACTGGAGCGATGTATCAAAGAGCCATGGTAGCTTTGTTTCATGATATGATGCACAAAGAAATCGAGGTTTATGCTGATTACATGATCGCAAAATCCCTAACAGAAAAGAAACGTGTACAAGTCTTCAGGAAATAGTTTTCGAGGTTGAGAAAATTCTAGGTAAAGCTCAATCCAGCAAAATGTACCTTCGAGGCTAGGTCGGGAAAATTGATAGGATTCTTAGTCAACAAAAAAGGGATCGAGATCAGCCTAGATAAAGTCAAGGCTATACAGGAGTCGCCTCCGCCACGCACTCAAAAGGAGGTCTAAGGTTTCTTAAGGAGATTAAATTACATCACCCGATTTATTTCACAACTAACCGAGAAATCGGACCCCATATTCCATCTCCTTAAGAAATATAATCCAGGTGTATGGGATGAAGAATACCAGAAAACTTTCGGCAAGGTCAAACATTACTTGTCCAATGCTCTAGTGTTGATGCCACTTAGCCCAAATAAGCCACTAATATTGTACTTGGTAGTATTTGTGAAACACATGCTAATGGTTTTACAATATCCAGGTAAATCATGAGATTCGGGTGGAGACAAAATTATAGAGACAAGAGATGTCATAAGTGTACAATTTATGGAGACAAAATTCATATGCCTCCTTCACCTCTTCACATTTTGACTTCTTTATGGCCTTTCTCTATTTGGGGCATGTATGTTATTGGGTCGGTCTCGCCAAATTCTTTTAATGGGCATCGTTTCATCTTTGTGGTCATTGACTACTTCAGCAAGTGGGTAGAAACCGCTTCTTATGCCAATTTCATGAAGTCGGCTATCAGTAAATTCTTAAAGAAAGAGATCATATGTCGGTATGAAATGCTAGAAAGGATCATATCTGACAATGCATTGAATTTAAACAATAGCATGATATCAGAAGTCTGCAGTCAGTTCAGGATCAAACACCACAACTCGTCACCATATTGCCCAAAAATGAATGTTGCAGCAGAGGTAGCCAATAAGAATATTAAGAAAATCGAGGGGAAAATGACTGAGACTTACAAAGATTGGCTTAAGAAGTTACCATTTGCGCTCTATGCTTATCGAACGTCTATCAGAACCACCACCGGGGCAACACCTTTCTTTTTATTTTATGAAATGAAGACTATTTTGCCCATTGAAGTCGAGATTCCTTCTCTCCAAGTTTTGTCAGAGTTGAAGTTGGACGAAGCAGAATGGATCCAATCTCGATATGATCAGTTGAACTTAATTGAAGAGAAGAAGATGAAAGCTATCCGTCATGGTCAGATGTACCCAAAATGAATGATTCGGGTTTATGACAAAAAGGTTTGGCCTAAAGAATTCCATAAGGGAGACCTAGTATTGAAAAAGATCTTACCCATATAAAAAGACTTTAGAGGAAAATGGATGCTGAATTGGGAAGGACCTTACGTGGTAAAGAAAGCCTTTTCTCTGGGATTGCTAATTTTGACTGAGATGGATGGCAAGAATCTGCCTAATCCTGTGAATTCAAATTTAGTCAAGAAATACTTCACCTAAAAAAAAAGAGACCAAAGCGAAAACTTACAAATGGTACCTTGAGACCAAAGGGTTTTTTTTTGAAAACCCAAGAAAGGGCAGCTCAAGTTTAGATCAAAGATTGAACATGTGGTAGTCATGTCCTCTCAGAAGAAGAAATGTTACATCTTGGGGCATCAACAAAGTACTCTAGATCTCCTAAACACCTATCAAGTTCAAAATGGTTCTCAAGAAGTTTGTGAAGAGAAACTCATGCTACGATATTTTGGGCACCTATGTTCATCTTACTCATTTTTTATTTTAGCAGCGTTTGCTATTGATTAATCTATTCATTTCGAGCTTTGCTCCCAATAAATTTCAATCTTGTCCATTGTTACAATCTTTTTCAAGCATTTTACATTGAAATAACGATTAATGGACAAACAATATTCAAGTAAAAGAATTTTTTCATACAACTCAGAAAGGTTTCTAAATAGTACAAGGACCTGAAACAAGACCACTAGTTAGAACTAACCAAATCTAAGGGTTGGAAATGTTGGGGAACGAATAGTTTAAATTGTGATTACTTCTTTGGGTTTTCTGTCGAAGATACGATATTTGAATAAGAAGGTAGGGTAACACATCAGTGATAGAACCTTAACGAGCATTGAGCAATGTCAACCTAAGCATTAAAAGGGAATCATTCTCAAAAAATGCTGCATGCATGCAAATATCAGTCATATACATCTAGTTAGGAGTATTTGATTAATTTTGATAATAACATTCTAATCGCTTGGCATAAATATAGGCCCATGAAGTGGATTCTACATGTCATGTTCCCCAGAGAATGGTGAAACAGATAAGTAAAACCACAAATCTCATATCCCTAAAGTTGTAGTGGATTGAATTAAAGCTACAAATCTTATCTCCCTAAAGTTGCAGTGGAGCATATTGGAGATACAAATATTATCTCCTTGAAGTTCCAGTAGAGCATATTAAAGCCATAAGTCTTATCTTCCTGAAGTTGCAGTGAACCAAATTAAAGCCACAAATCTAATCCCCTAAAGTTGTAGTGGAGCATATTAAAGTTATGAATCTTATCTCTCTGAAGTTGTAGTAGACAAGATTAAAGCGAACCTTATCTCCCTGAAGTTACAATGGAGTAGATTAAAGCTACAAATCTTATTTTCCTAAAGTTGCAGTTGGAGTAGATTAAAACTACAAGTTACAAATCTTATCTCCCTGAAGTTGCAGTAGAGCAGATTGAAGTTACAAGTCTTATCTCCCTGAAGTTACAGCGGAGTAGATTGAAACTAAATCCTATATCTCTGAAGTTGCAGCAGGTCAGATAAAGTCCACTATAGCAAGTCTTTTTTTCTTGAAGTTCCATTGGAATAGATGATCACTGTAAAATAGCCTACTTTTAATATTTATAAAAGAGTGATCGAACCTGTAGGCTGACTGCGATAATGATAGAGGCAAGCGCACCTATCGAACAGTAGTATAGCTCAGGCAAGAATATCTTATCAAACCCAAGGAACCTAAAAGTACTACTACTCACTTTCTTTCTATTATTTAGCCTAAAATATGGAGTGATTGGTTTATTAATCTAAAACAAATGAAATACTTAAACTTAAATGCAAAGGCAAAAGAACAAAACTTTGGGAAAAGACTTTTGAAGAAAACTCAATTGATAAAGATGATACCTTCGGGAAGAATCCACCTATGACTTCACTTATTATCTACCTTTTCAATTCATATGATTTCTTCACTTAGCTTGATCCGTAAGACTCCCTAACATATATTAAACCTTCTCTAGAAGTGAATAACGTCTAACCTTAGGTTAATTAGTGGAACTCTCGTTCTCTTATAATAATCCCTAAGGAAGCAGTAAATCGATCAATGGGCTCCTATATTAGGTTTCACCCTAATTCGGCAAAAATCTCGTAACCCTATTTCTAGGCGCCCGATCAACTCCGCTTAATTATGCTAGATCTACTCTTAGGCAGTGTCTATTCCTCCTCCACCTAAGCACATTAGATAAATTTAAGCAACATAATTAAGAACAAACTAAGTATTTATCATATAAATCGAAAGAATTAAATAACAAAATTCGTCATAGGTTTCATCCCCTTCAGTATCTCGAGGGGTTTAGTTCATAACTAAACAAGAAAACATCTCAAGAGAAAAGATAATGAAAATTTTACTTATTATTGAAAACATATATATATATATATATACATATTAGTGTCAAAACAATTTAAATTATTTATCAAAACCATTTAGTTATTTAATTATTAATTGTTCATGTAGTAATAAAAATAAATCCAAACACAAAAATTAAAAAAGTTCATAGTGGCCTTATTACATAAAAATAGCAAAACCCATAATAAATTCTAATAAGTTTAATAAGTTTAATTTGGAGAAACTCAAAATACTTTGTTTGAGCATTGGCCACCACGTAGTCCTCGTGACCGATCCATCGCGCTAAGAGTCATCTGAAAAATTATCCCACAAAAGGGGTGAGTCATAAACTCAATGTGTAACACATACATTAAAAAGCCCATTTGATCATAGCCTTAAAGCCCATTAATAACACATATAGCCATAGGCCCATTTAAGTCATATTTAGCCAAAAGCCCATTTTTATAGCAAATCAAATAAAATCATTTAGAAGTCACATGGATATTTATATGATGAAATGCAAACCAGGCCCACCTAAATATCCATCCGCTACACACCACCCGTACCAACCAATCACACCGTGGGGATTACTAAATCGACCCTCCATCCGCTACACACTATCGAAGGCGATGCTAGTCAACATGCACATCGCCCTTATAATTTGTGGCATGGCCACCAGATAATTGTGACCAAGTCACCGATTTCAAATATGTGACCAAGTCACCAGATTCACATATGTGACCAAGTCACCGGATTCAAAATATGTGACCGAAGTCATAGAATATTGTGGTAAAACCATCGTAATACTTCCCCTTTATCAATAACACCCATATGCCCATGTACATACATATTATTTAGTTTTCATGCCATTTACCCCAAAATCATAGCAAAAATCATATTTATCGCACATTTAGGCATATAGCAAAATTAGCAAAATATTGGGGTTAAACATACACGAATATCAGATACCACCGAATGGTACCCGCAACCATTATTACACATATTTTCATACAAATCACATTTAATATAGATCTATGAGATTTTAGTGTAATGTTACACACCTTATGACTGTGAGAACGATACCTTCCCGCTCGTCAACACCTAGTTAATTATCACACTTGATTAGTATACACTATTACTAATAAAACTATACTATTGACGAGAGATCTAAATCCTTACCCTCAGATTCTCGAACAACCGTTATTTGTGGTTTTTCTTCGTTAAATGGATCAAAACCCGCTAACAACCCACTAACGAAAAGTGGTTCGGTTGTACGTACGACTTCAAATAAACGATCTTCGTTAGCAAAGGGTCCACAACCCGGTGGAAAATCTCTTATCGCTGATACAACCCTTCGTTTGAAGTTTAAGGGTATAACAGAGCCTCCTCTCTTCCAAACACTCCTTACTGCTCTTTTCGAACCTATCTTGTTAGTCCCAAAAATCACCCCTAATATAAAGTCGGTTAGTAATCTATCTAAAAGAAATGATATAACCGAAAGTGATAATCCTTACCTTGGATGATTTCGAAAGATCTCTCCTTAAATGTTGGTTTCAAAAAGGATCCTTAACAATCCCTTCCAAAGTTTCGGCCTAGGAGAAAAATGAGAGAATTAAGTTTCTAAATTGGCTATTCTAAAAGAAATAATGAAAACACTTAACAAAAATCCTTACTTAACCACTTGAAGATTCGGCCTTGTCAAAGTAGAAGAAAAGAAATGATGCTTTCGGCTTGAATAAAAAGAAAAGAAAAATATGATGTTTTTGGCTATGGTGGTTTCGGGTTTTCAACAAAAGAAAAGAAAGAAGAAGATGAAAACAGAGAATGGGAGTTTCGGCCTTACCAAGGTAAATGAGAAGAGAAATTTGAGAGAAAGGGATGATTTGATTTTTGGTAGAAAATGGTTTCGGTTGAAAGTGAAGAAGGAGAAGATGATGATGATGATTAAAAGAAAAGAGATGAGGTAAGAGGCTTATGTGCATTCGGCCATGAGAGAAAAGAAGAGAAAATAGGTCTTTGAAACTTTTGATACTTTCTTTGTTACAAAAAACAAAACATAAGAAATCCCAAAACCCCAATTAAGGAATTGAAGAGGAGATCCTTTGTCTTGAATAAAACTCCGACTCTTGAGATGGATCAATTGGCTATCTTCGAGACAATCCTTGAATGAGAAAGGCTTGGCAGAAAACTCTGCTCAATGATTGACCCCTTGAATAGCCGTCTTGGGGTGTTTTTATAAACTTTTGGGATGCTTTACTTGTCTCCTAAGTACTCATAATTCAGGTACAATTTGGCCTAGGTGTTTGAGTAGACTTAGGATTGCGTTTCTTGGGCTCCAAGCACCCTATACCAAGTGAACTTGCTCTTTCCCGCGGTAGGGGCATGGCTAAGGCATGCCCATGTAAATTGAGGCTCAACCCATGTCTCTATTCTGTTGATTTAGGCACGGCCGTGCAAGTCGAGGGTCAAGCCGTGCTTTGGGTCTGTCGATTGGGGCATAGCCATGCAAATCGGGGATAGGCCGTGTTGGGCTTTTTTTGATGAGACATGGCCGTATAAATTGATGAAAGGCCGTGTTCTAGGTGGATAGCAAGGCACGACCGTGTGGAATAAAGCCCAGGCCGTGTCGACTTCTTGGGTTGGCCTAATTTGATCTGTTTTAAGCCTGTTTTACGTTCTTTTTATCCTTAGGTGTTCTCCTAAGTATAAGACATGAAAAGAAAGGATTAAGAGCACCTTTTTACATAAATCGAGGATAAATTCATCCAAAAGCATACTAAATGTGAGAATTAAAATATGTTACTTTTACGGTTTATCAAATACCCCCACACTTAAGCTTTTACTTGTCCTCAAGCAAAATTCTCAACTTACACTTAAAACGAACTTTCCATAATTCATAATTCCTATTAATAATGCCTCATCATAATTCATAGATAATTTATACATGGATAATTTAATTCAAAGAGCCCTAAAGTTTCAAACGAGATAAGTCATGATTTTGTAGCATGAAAACATAGGTGTCTCCCCTTGTCTAAGTAATTTCCTTTAATTCAAAACCGACAATGATTGACATCCTCACAGAAGATTCACTCAAATCACTTGAAGTGTTTAAGGTTCAAGAAATAAGCACTCTAAGTCGAACCTGAAAAGTTAATCCCATAGGCTTGCCTAAAAACCAAATCTCCACCATTGTATATGAGATGATACACAAATCAAAAGGTCTTTAATTAGGGTTGTAATGGCGCTAGGGTTAAAGGTGTGGATACAGGCTTAATTAGTGGTTATAATCGAGACTGACTTGACAAATTACCTAACTAGAATCATTGAACTAAATATGAATATTGACTTCGAAATGAAAACTAATAATATCACTATTGATAATTACTCTATAGTAAGGAATATTTTGATAATACTTTAATACGAGCTTTTTTCTTCAACAATTGGAGTTTAAATGCTCTAACCTCTTTTATATACTACTAATATTGAATATATACTTGAATTTTTATTTTTATTTTTTTTAAGAACAAACTAAGTTAAACATAATAGAAGGTTCTTTGGTGATTGAAATAACCTAATTCGGCGATTGATCAAATCAATTCTCAATAAAAGGTAGTCAAAGGAATGTTGATAACAAATACAAAGGGATTTTGGGTTATTATTAGTGGGTGAGTCAATAAAAAGGTTGTTAGGATTCAATGGGGTTCACTAGAGGTTAATTTGTATCGGTAGGCTTTTTAGCGTAGTGAACGGGTTAAAACCTAGGTGCCTTTATCATCTCAGTGTATCAAATCATTAATGTGGTCTTGACATGTATAAACGAGGCAAGTTCTAGAATAACAGTTCAATATTGACACACTCATAATCAATAAAGCGAGCACGAAAAAGAATATATGCTCTATAAGGCTCAAAATCTCATAAAAATTATGGGTGTTTTTACCTCCATCCTGTAAATTTCAAACTTCAAAGTAATACTCAAATTCACTCAACGACCTATTAATTTTTAATTTTAGAAAGTAGACTTATCATGCTCGATTCTATAATATCCTTGATTTAATCATCAATGCACAATTAACTCGACTTACTCTAAAATATATCAATAAAATCATACATCATAAGAAATTTCATCCTAATTAGTAATATGAGAAAATACTTTTGAACAAGACTAAATTTAGGATTTTGAGAATAATGCAAAAAGTCGTACTTTTACCCCCACACTTAAGATGTACATTGCCTCAATGTACAAAGATAGATAAACAATTACGTAATAATAAAATCAAAGAGAAGGGAGAAGTAACACTTCCTGAATTTTTGGATGAAGTCTATGAAAAGAAACCAGATAAGATTGGAGGTGAACGTGGGGAAGCATCTCGAACCATTTGAAATTGAATCCTTGAAGTAGCCGGCTTAGTTTTATTGTATCCTAAGCTAAATCTAAATATCATAAAGAATAAGAAGAAGAGAATAAAATAAAATAAAATAAAGTAAAGTAAAAAAAAATAATGATGAAATAAAATAGAAACAAAAATAAATAATGGAAAATGAAGGACAACTAGAAAAATGAGGAATGAGGTTTAAATAGAGATGTAGCCCGTGTTTTGGGATTTTGAATTTTGAACGCATTCAGGGTGTTCGGGCATGGTCGTGGGTGTCGTGGCACGCCTGTGTCTTTCTTCACACTGTCATTCAATGCGGGCGTGCTCCTCCGATGTTCGATAAGTCAGAATGTTGGCACGGTTGGGAGGCACGGCCATGTTTATCCCGTGCTTGACGAGTCAGTAACCTCACACGGGGCGTCGACATGGGCGTGGACTAGTATCGCAGCCCGTGTTGGAGAAAGAAGTTTATTCCTTGTTCGTGCACGGCTAATGACACGCCCATGGTTTAGCCTCTAGCTTCCACACGGCCATGGGCATGCCCGTGTGTAAGGCCGTGTGGCCTAGAAATCTGCTCTTTGGTTAGTTTATGGTTAGGCTCTAAAAAGAAAAATAAAATAAAAAATAAAAAATAAAATAAAAAAAATGTAAAAATGGGGTTAGTACTCGGGTTGCCTCCCAAGAAGCGCTCGTTTATAGTCTTAGATAGACTGTACCTCTCATTTGTATGGTCATGGTGGTTTGAGGAGGTGGAAATCCTTTCTCATTTGATCAACTCGGTTATGGATATAAAGTTTAAGTCGAGTAATGTTTACCTCAAAAGTGTTGAATTTAGGATTACTTACCTCGACTGTGCCGTATAGGATGACATTAAGTACCTCAAAAGTGATTTCTTCGTTTGCCTTGAGTTCTAAATTGGTGATTCGAGGGTCTTTCTTATTCAACAATACCTGATCCTATATTTTGATGTGATTTGTTGTTCCTATCAGCTCGTCTGGGGGCTCCTTCGGTTTCACTTCGTGCGGTTCCTATTCCTCATTGATTTGTGTTTCCTGCTCTTTTAGTTTGTCAACCCTAAGGCTTTGTTCCTTATATATTTCTTCTTTGTTGGCACGAGGTCTAGGATCTAGCTCATCTAAGTGATTTCATAATGCTTCCTGTAAAGAAGGTTGAATCAAATGATTATCAATAGAATTAACGTTCGTACATTTATTACTCGATGTCCTAATTGAGCTAAGAGCTTGAAGAGTGATTGTTTAAATTGTCTACACGAAGTGTGAGTTCACCGAATTCTTCCTCGTGTGGTCTTTCTTTATTGCACCGGATATGGCATACGAGGTTGGTACTCTGTAATTTTTGATTTTGGTAAATCATGGTACACCTTAACCTTACCTTTTCTTACCACAGGTTCTTCCCTTGGGTTTGGATCCACTAACAATTCACTGTTATGAGCTTGTACGGCTTGGGGCCCATGATTCGGCTCAAGTTTGTAGCCTTGTGGTATTTTCTATGGTGAAAGTTGAACAATTTGATTATCAACTGAATTTACTTTCTCACCTTCATCACTTGATGTCTGGCCGAGTCAAAAGCTTGTAGACTGATTGATTCGTCACCTACACGAAGAATGAGTTCTCTGTACCAACATCAATTTTAGTCTGGCGGTTGCTAGAAAGGATTTTCCTAAAATTAAAGGAATCGTGTTGTCCTCATCCATGTCTAAAACAGCAAAATCTACTGGGAATATGAATTTATCAATTTTGATTAGAACATTTTCTATTATACCCCTAGGAATTCTGATAGTTTTATCAGTTAACTGAATGCTCATGTAACATCCTGAAATTGGGCCTAGGAGAATTGAGCCCAATAGGCCTTGAGCGTAGTAGCGTTTAAATTTTTTTTTAGAGAATAAGAGATCGGCTTAAATGCAAGTTGGACCAATTAGATAAGTGAGTTTGGAAGGTTAGGGGCTTCATGAAGTCCGGGTTCAAGATAGGCCTTAGGAAAAATTTTAGTTTTAGGTGAAAAAACCTTGGAGGTTGGCGGGTAGGCCTTAAGAATAAAATGTGGAGGAAAATGACACAAGTGGAGTGTGTGGTGTAGTGGCAAAGTGGCGCCACTTAAGGACAAGGAATGACGCCACAAGGAAGGAAGGAGGTCCAAGGTTCTAGTTGTAGCATTTGTATTCCTTTTAGATTATTTTTATTAAATGAATTTAGACATTGGCCATAGGGTTATATTAAGTTGCGCATGGTTTAAGACACAATGAGCTAGTTGGTAAAGTGGCTAGTAGCGTGGATTATGTTATAAGGGAGCCTGAGTTCGAATCTCATGAGAAGCAAGGGAGTATTTATTTTGTGGATTGGACGGTAAGAGTTTTAGTTGAATTTAAACTCTACTGACAGAGAGATCCCACATCGGAAAGATACAAAGAAGGAAGGTGAAGAGCTAGCTATATAAAGAGCATTCCGGAGGAGAGTTAAGATACCTTGGTGGGCGTTTGGGCACAGGGAGTGGTCGCAGTGTGATTTAACACCGTAATCCTCGGTGTGTAACTCTCTACCCTAGTTGTAGAGCGGCAAATCTTCAAGTGCAGATCCACGGCAATAGTAGTACACGAGCGCAATGCGGCGCACGTGTGGGGCTTCACGCGATAGTTGAGGCCATCAGAGTATTCTTGTGGGTTTGGGTGCTTAGGCGTGATGGGTCAAGTGGGCCCAATAGGCCGTGGGCTCAATTGGAATAAATTGTATGATGATATAGTATATAGTGAACTAGACTAGGTGGAACCTATATCGTGGCTAGATTTGTGTTAGGTGGGCCACACGCGTGTGGGCTGAATGAGCCAAAATTGGGTTTTAGGCCCAATAGTCTAGTAATGACCAGAAAATGGTGGCCAGAGTCATTCGGGGTAACATTAGACCTTCGGGAGGGCCATTGTAGGTGCGAAATTACGAAAATACCCTTGGTGAGTAAATTACGAAAATGCCCTTGATGGGTAAATTATGAAAATACCCTTGGTAGGTAAATTACGAAAATACCCTTAGTAGGTAAATTACAAAAATACCCTTCGTAGGTAAATTATGAAAATACCCTTGGTGAGTAAATTACGAAAATACCCTTGGTAGGTAAATTACGAAAATACACTTGGTGTGTAAATTACGAAAATACCCTTGGTAGGTAAATTACGAAAATACCCTTGGTAGGTAAATTACGAAAATACCCTTGGTAGGTAAATTACAAAAAATACCCTTGGTGGGTAAATTACGAAAATACCCTTGGTAGGTAAAATTACTGTTATACCCTTAGAGGTTGGTTAGCTTGATTATGTTGATATTATTATTCTGATTATGATGGTAATTCGTTTCATACGTTATCTTTGATATATAATTTGCATACATGTCATACTGCATACACGAATTATTATGACTGATGAACATTGCATGAAAATGGGTATGATGAGAGGAGGGGGAAGGATGATTTAGACTGTCACCAATGGTTTTGACCACACAGTGGGTTGGCTCCGCTTTCCTTATTATTTGTGACTAGTCTCAGTGGTTTTGACCACCAGTGGTTTTGACCACACGGATATTATTTGTGACTACGGTCACCAGTGGTTTTGACCACACATGGATTATTGTGACTTGTCCCAGTGGTTTGGTACCACAGTGGGTTGGCCCCACATGTTGATTACGAGATTGTCATCAGTGGTTTTGACCACACGGTGGGTTGGCCCCACCATATGATTTGTGACTACGGTCACCAGTGGTTTTGACCACACTTATATGATTTGTGACTACGGTCACCAGTGGTTTTGACCACCAGTGGTTTTGACCACACGGGGTAGACACAGGAGTTCGGTTGGTTAGGTTGGGTTTGCATGATTTGCATATTGACATATCAAATGTGTAAGTGCCTTGTTATTATCGGGATGGGGATTTACACCTCGAGTCTCGGTGACTCACCCTTTCCCTTACATTTGCAGATGAGGCATAGATCGCGGATGTAGAGCCGGGGTGGACTCGAGGTGGCCATGCACTATGTTTTCGGGTTTTATTTCAATTACTATTTTGGGTTAATTTACTTTTAAATTTGGTTTTGTTATGTAATAAGGCATTGGGTATTTTATTTGGTTTTAGCTTTCAATTTGGTTAATGCTTATTATTAAATGATCAATATGGGATTTTCCTAAAATGATAATAAACTGTTTCTTATTCAAAATTACTTAAACTTGATTTTTCACAACAACTATAAAGAACATGAACTTTTAACGAGCATACGGTTTTAGACATTCCTTTCATGTGACATGCGGATCCGTCGTAACGTTTAAGTAGGGTTTGGGGTGTTACAATTATGGTATCGAGCCTAGGTTCAAAAACTTCGGTACGTGGAATGGGTTCAAAATGTTTTTCAAATTTTGGTTGAAATATGGTTTAGAAAAATATATATCTCTTTCTTGGAAGTATGGCACCGAGTCTCGGCACCAATCCGCACTATAAGTTTCGATACTTTTCTTTGTTATATCTTTGTATTTCGGTATCTATTTTGTGTGTTTGGTTTGGATGTGATGTTCGGACATAGAGTTGGTAGCGTATGAAATATTCGTATGTTTTAATGGCTAGGTGTTTTTGAGTATGTGTAGGAGTTTTAAATTCTAGTAAAAGATATTAGTTTTATTAAGATCGCAAAGCAAAGAAGAGCGTAGTGTGGTAGGTTAAGATGTGTGACTGTTAGTTAGTTGGAAATTTCGAGGACGAAATTTCTTTAAGGAGGGTAGATTTGTAACATCTTGAAATTGGGCCTAGGAGAATTGAGCCCAATGGGCCTTGAGCATAGTAGCGTTTAAAATTTTTTTTGGAGAATAAAAGATCGGCTTAAATGCAAGTTGGACCAATTAGATAATTGAGTTTGGAAGGTTAGGGGCTTCATGAAGTCCGGGTTCAAGATTAGCCTTAGGAAAAATTTTAGTTTTAGGTGAAAAAACCTTGGAGGTTGGCGGGTAGGCCTTAAGAATAAAATGTGGAGGAAAATGACACAAGTGGAGTGTGTGGTGTAGTGGCAAAGTGACGCCACTTAAGGACAAGGGAATGACACCACAAGGAAGGAAAGAGGTCCAAGGTTCTAGTTGTAGCGTTTGCATTCCTTTTAGATTATTTTATTAAATGAATTTAGACATTGGCCATAGGGTTATATTAAGTTGCATGGTTTAAGACACAATGAGCTAGTTGGTAAAGTGGCTAGTAGCGTGGATTATGTTATAAGGGAGCCTGAGTTGAATCTCATGAGAAGCAAGGGAGTATTTATTTTGTGGATTAGACGGTAAGAGTTTTAGTTGAATTTAAACTCTACAGACGAGAGGTGAAGAGCTAGCTATATAAAGAGCATTCTAGGAGGAGAGTTAAGATACCTTGGTGGGCGTTTGGGCACAGGAGTGGTCGCAGCATGTTTAACACCGAGTCCTATCGGTATGTAACTCTCTACTCTAGTTGTAGAAGCGGCAAATGAAGTCAGTCCACAACAATAGTAGTTACCGAGCGTGCGGCGCTGCGTGTGGGGCTTCGACGCGATAGTTGAGGCCATCGGTAGTATTCTTGTAGGTTGGGGTGCTTAGGCAAATGATGGTCAAGTGGGCCCAATGGGCCGTGGGCTCAATTGGAATAAATTGTATGATGATATAGTATATAGTGAACTAGACTAGGTGGAACCTATATACGTGGCTAGATTTGTGTTAGGTGGGCCACACGGCGTGTGGGCTGAATGGGCAAATTGGGTTTTAGGCCCAATAGTCTAGTGACGAAGAAAATGGTAGCCAAAGTCACTCGGGGTAACATTAGACCTTCGGGAGGGCCATTGCAGGTGCAAAATTACGAAAATACCCTTGGTGAGTAAATTACGAAAATGCCCTTGATGGGTAAATTATGAAAATACCCTTGGTAGGTAAATTACGAAAATACCCTTAGTAGGTAAATTACAAAAATACCCTTGGTGGGTAAATTACGAAAATACCCTTGGTGGGTACATTACGAAAATACCCTTGGTAGGTAAATTACGAAAATACACTTGGTGTGTAAATTATGAAAATACCCTTGGTAGGTAAATTACGAAAATACCCTTGGTAGGTAAATTACGAAAATACCCTTGGTGGTTAAATTACGAAAATACCCTTGGTAGGTAAAATTACTGTTATACCCTTAGAGGTTGGTTAGCTTGATTATGTTGTATATTATTATTCGATTATGATGGTAATTCGTTTCACACGTTATCTTTGATATATAATTTGCATACATGTCATCGTATATACAATTATTATGGTGATGAACATTGCATGAAAATGGGTATGATGAGAGGAGGGAAAGATGATTTAGACTGTCACGATGGTTTTGACCACACGTTGGGTTGGCCCGCTTTTCTTATTATTTGTGACTAGTCTCGGTGGTTTTGACCACAGTGGTTTTGACCACACGGATATTATTGTGACTCGATCCACGGTGGTTTTGACCACACATGGATTATTGTGACTCTTCCCGGTGGTTTGGTACCACAGTGGGTTGGCCCACATGTTGATTATGGGATTGTCATCGGTGGTTTTGACCACACGGTGGGTTGGCCCCACCATATGATTTGTGACTACGGTCACAGTGGTTTTGACCACACTTATATGATTTGTGACTACGGTCACGGTGGTTTTGACCACGGTGGTTTTGACCACACGGGGTGAACACAGGAGTTCGGTTGGTTAGGTTGGGTTTGCATGATTTGCATATTGACATATCAAATGTGTAAGTGCCTTGTTATTATCGGGATGAAGATTTACACACTGAGTCTCGGTGACTCACCCCTTTCCCTTACATTTACAGATGAGGCATAGATCGCGGATATAGAGCTGGGGTGGACTCGAGGTGGCCATGCACTATGTTTTCGGGTTTTATTTCAATTACTATTTTGGGTTAATTTACTTTTAAATTTGGTTTTGTTATGTAATAAGGCATTGGGTATTTTATTTGGTTTTAGCTTTCAATTTGGTTCTTGCTTATTATTAAATGATCAATATGGGATTTTCCTAAAATGATAATAAACCATTTCTTATTCAAAATTACTTAAACTTGATTTTTCACAACAACTATAAAGAACACGAACTTTTTAACGAACGTACAGTTTTTAGACATTTCTTTCATGTGACATGCCAGATCCGATCGTAACGTTTAGGCCGGGTTTGGGGTGTTTGACTCATCCTAGTTTGTGCAGGTTTCCTAGACCTAGTTGTTTAAACATTTTATAAGGCATAACATTGATGCTTGACCTAAATCGCTAACGCATTATCAATAGATAAACTACCAATTAAACATGGAATTGTAAAACTCCTATGTCTTTTTGCTTCTGTGGTAGTCGATCTGTAACATTCTTGAGCATCTTGCGTTTAATTCCACATGGTACTCCTTGTCTAATTTGCGTTTATTTTTCAAGAGCTATCTTAAAGATTTCCTTGAGTATGGCGTCTGAAAAAGAGCTTCAAGAAGAGGTAAGTTAATATGTAATTTCTTTAAGAGTTTAAGAAACTTACGGAACTATTCCTCTGAATCTTCTCTTTTCATTGCTTCGGGATAAGGTATGCGAGGTTGGTACTTCTTGATTACCGGTTTCGACTTTTCTTGTGTTACCTCTACCTTACCTTCGTCTTCCTTGGCTTTTTGTATTGGATTGGGTTCATCTAACCTCTTACTGGCATGAGCTGTGATAGCTTTATTTTGCTCCTTTGGATTGATCTCGGTGTTACTAGGTAGACATCCTTGCGGTCGTTCGACATCAACTTTTTGAGTTGTTCGACCGCATTAGTGGTCGCCTTGAGTGACTTAGTAAGTTCCCGAATTAGTTCTCGTTGCTTTTACTTGTTTTCTTAGTTTCTTGGAGACGATTTTTATGTTTGCCATGAATTTTTTCAGCATCTCTTCAAGATTCGGCTCCTCTTCTTGTTGGTGAGGTGGTTGTTGAAAATCTAGCAGAAATTCCGATCTTTGGTTATTTTGATCATCCTACGAGAAATTGGGATGGTACTTCCAACCTGCATTATAAGTGTCACTATAAAAATTATTTTGATATCTAGAATAGTTACCTGTATAGTGAGCTTGCTCGTTTTCCATGCCATATCCGTAGGGTGGGTACTCAAGATTCGCCACGCCTCTTAGATTTAAATCATATTGTATTTCTGGATGTACCTGCGAGGGACTATACCAATCATCAATCTTTTTATTCATTATCTCTAAGCGATTAGATAACCTAGTGACCACGTCGAGGTTGAAAACACTAGTTGCTTTAGTAGGAAATGCCCCATGCCTTGCCAGCGATAATTATTCAGTGCCATCTTTTCGATAGACTAAAATTTTCTGCCAAAAGCAAAATAACAAAGTGAAAAGAAATAATAATAAAGAATAATATAATAATAATAAATTGCAAATAATAAAAAATTTTGGTTAAAGTAATAGAAATAGAGTTTTCTTAATATTTTAGTGTCCCCAGCAACGGCGCCAAAAACTTGATCGCTGCAAAACAGTCTAGTTTTAATATTTATAAAAGAGTGATTGACCCTATAGACTAATTGCGACAACGATAGAGGCAAGCGCACCTATCGAACAGTAGTATAGCTCAGGCAAGAATATCTTATCGAACCCAAGGAACCTAAAAGTACTACTACTCACTTTCTTTCTATTATTTAGCCTAAAATATGGAGTGATTGGTTTATTAATCTAAAACAAATGAAATATTTAAACTTAAATGCAAAGGCAAAAGAACAAAACTTTGGGAAAAGACTTTTGAAGAAAACTCAATTGATAAAGACGATACCTTCGGGAAGAATCCACCTATGACTTCACTTATTATCTACCTTTTCAATTCATATGATTTCTTCACTTAGCTTGATCCGTGAGACTCCCTAACCTATATTAAACCTTCTCTCGAAGCGAATACCGTCTAACCTTAGGTTAATTAGTGGAACTCTCGTTCTCTTATAATATCCCCCTAAGGAAGCAGTAAATCGATCAATGGACTCCCATATTAGGTTTCACCCTAATTCGGTAAAATCTCGTAACCCTATCTCTAGGCACCCAATCAACTCCGCTTAATTATGCTAGATCTACTCTTAGGCAGGGTCTATTCCTCCTCCACCTAAGTAGATCAGATAAATTTATGCAACATAATTAAGAACAAACTAAGTATTTATCATATAAACCGAAAGAATTAAATAACAAAATCGGTCATAAGTTTCATCCCCTTCAGGTATCTGAGGGGTTTAGTTCATAACTAAAAAAGAAAACATATCAGGAAAAAAGATAAAACAAAACATAAGAAATCCCTAAAACCCCCTGAAGGAATTGAAGAGGAGATCCTCCATCTTGAGTAGAACTCCGACTCTTCGAGATGGATCAATTGGCTATCTTCGAGACAATCCCTAAACGAGAAAGGCTTGATAGAAAACTCTGCTCCCTCCTCCCCCTTGAATAACTGCCTTGGGGTGTTTTTATAGACTTTTGGGATGCTTTACTTGTCTCCTAAGTACTCATAATTTAGGTACAATTTATCCTAGGTGTTTGAGTAGACTTAGGATTGCGTTTCTTGGGCTCCAAGCACCCTATACCGAGTTAAATTGCTCTTTCCCGCGGCAGGGGCACGGCTAAGGCACGCCCGTGTAAATTGAGGCTCAGCCCGTGTCTCTATTCTATTGATTTAGGCACGGTCGTGGCACACCCGTGCAAGTGGAGGGTCAAGCCGTGCTTGAGTGCATCGATTGGGGCACGACCATGCAAATCGAGGATAGTAGTGTTGGGCTTTTTGTCGACGAGACACGACCATGTAAATTGATGACAGGCCGTGTTCTAAGTGGATAGCAAGGCACGGCCGTGTGGAATAAAGCCTAGGCCGTGTCGACTTCTTGGGTTGGCCCAATTTGAGCCGTTTTAAGCCCGTTTTACTTTCTTTTTATCCTTAGGTGTTCTCCTGAGTATAAGACATGAAAAGAAAGGATTAAGAGCACCTTTTTACATAAATCGAGGATAAATTCATCCAAAAGCATACTAAATGTGGGATTAAAATATGTTACTTTTATGGTTTATCAATAGACTAAAGCTACAAGCTACAAATCTTATCTCCCTAAAGTTGCAGCAGAGTAGATTGAAGATACGAATCTCATCTCCCTAAAGTTGCAGCTGAATAGATTGAAACTACAATTCCTATGCCCTTGAAGTTGCAATGGGTTAGGATAAGGCCACTTGAAAATAAGAAACACCAAAGGAGTTGAGATTCGGCAAGACCAGACAAAATTGGTCCTTTTTAAAGTCTTTCCTCCATTCTCATTACACGACGACGAGCAAAGAGGGGCAGTTGTAATAGCCCAATTTTGCCTGGGCCCAAATTACAAACAAATAAAACAAAAACCAAGTTAGTCCAATAAAAAAAGAGAGTCCATTTCCAACAAATATGGCCCAAATGAAGAAACCCTAAAGCCCACAACACTAAATCTTTAGAAAACTAAACAGAAACCCTAGTGCCCCCTGCACCGCTCCTCTCTTCGCAGGCATACCGCCGAGGCTCCTCATCCAGAGGTCTGCCCCTGCCGCCATTGCACCAAAATGGCAAAGGAGCTTTCGTCGCCGCTCTTGACCGTCCACGAATACTTGCAAAAAGAATGAAAAAGAGGACAGAGGTAGAAACACAACAAGCAAGAAGCAACAGCAAGAATAGTAGAAAGAAACAGCAGATGGTAGAAACAGAAAAGGAAAAAGAAAATAATATGTAAAATCGGCTATAAAGGCCAGATTCAATATGTAATTTTTTACGGAGAAATACAAAAAATTTCGAAACATATAGGGAAGCAATTAGAAAACAGAATACTAAGAAAAAATTCAAAGGTGATTTTTTTATATCTATTTTAAAAAAAACATAAAACAAAAAAAGAAATCAGAAACTCACCGTGTCGACTAGTGTTCCACCACCGCGAGTGAACGAGGATACCGTCCCCGATGATGGACGACTCCCTTAGGTGAAACGGCAGACATATCGAAGGGATTTTTCAAAATTTTCTATTTTATTTTTCGTCAAATTTTAGGAAACACCGCCCTCAGATCTAGTTTTTAGGGGCCGAAAAGCTCAAAATGAGGGTCGTTTTGTGTTTTTCAGCCACCGAGAACCGTGGAGCCTGTCGCCGGTGACCGGTGGCCATCATGGAGGCTCACCGAACTAGTGGCCGGACTCAGAAACTACTTTAGAGAAAAAAAAGGGTTTTCGGGTTTTTTTTTTTTTTTTGAGGGCTGAAATGATTTTTTTTTTTTAAATTTTAACTTAAGTAGGCCTAGTGAAACGGTGCCATTTCATACAAGCACTAAACATCCCAAAACGACATCGTTTTGGGGCCAACCCAATTACCCGACATCCGCATGTTTTTGTAAAGTGGTCTATTTGCGCCTTTGGTCCTTCCGCTTTTGCAGCTTGTTTCAATCTAGTCCTATTTTATTTTTCTATTTTGCCATTTAATTTAATTTTATTTTCATTTTGGCCCATGGACCATTTTAAGAGATGGGCACCTAAAAAGATGTCGTTTTAGTCAACTCGATGACCAACCCGAACCATCCTTAGGATTCGCATGTTTTTTAATGGGAATATTTGCAGCTTTAGTCCCCCCGTTTTTAAATACTTTTCAAATTGGCGCTATTTCCAATTTTTAAAATTTATCCCCTTAATTTTATCTTTTTTTTCATTTTAGTCCTTTGGTTATTTAATTACTCCTGGAAACGGCGCGTTTAATGAAGTTGAGAATATTTTCTCCTTTGCCCCTGCTCTTTTTAGGGCATTTCATTTTGGTCCCTTATTCTTTTTTGTTTTACAATTTATGCCCCTAAATTTCATTTGAATTTTAATTTAGTCCTTTTATTATTTAATTCCAACTTTTAATTTTTTATTATCTATTTATCTATTTATTTATTTTATTTCTTTACCCTTGTTTTAATTTCATGTTATTTATATTTCCATCTTATTAGCATTATTCGTCTTTATTATTATTATTATTATTATTATTATTATTATTATTATTATTATTATTATTATTATTATGATGATGATGATGATGATGATGGTAACTAGTATAATTATTGCAATTATTATTATTAAATTGTTTTTTTAACTATCATTATAGTTGTATTATCATCACTCACTAGCATAGTATTTTCATTTTATCTTATTGATTGATTTACTTACTTATTATTTTAATGTCATCTGTACCTTTTTTTACTCGTTACTATATTACTTTATTGTGCTAATATTCATGCCAAGTATCGCGTTTAAATATATTTCTCTATTTTTATATTATACCGAATAAATTAAATATACATCACTTTAAATGTTATATTAATTTTACTCGATGCATGAAAAATGAAAATTTTAAAATTAAGGCAATGTTCTGTATTTGGAGATTCGAGAAGTTATGCTCTAACTTACGGAGTTTTATTTTCTCTTTGAACCTGGATAACCGAACATCCCTTTTAAAACTAAAACACATGAGATTTAAATAGTAATTAAATAAAGAGCAAGCTTATTTTCGAGGATTCGAGATGTCGTGTCCTAACTTACGGGATATGACATTTTTGTTACCTCGAGATAAGAAGGCCTTTTACATACATTTTGATTTATTTTTAAGTGATTTTAATTAAAAATAACATTATGCAAAGTGAGATCGCATTTTTAAATTCTCTTTAAATTTTCTATTCTTCACACTAAGACATAAATTAATCAACTAAGTACCAATTTTGGGCGTTACAAGAGTGCTAACCCTTCCTCGTGCATTATCGACTCCCGAACTCATTTCCTAAAATTTGTGAATCGAAAATCATCATTTTAATAAATCTAAACTTTTATTAAAATAGTCAAATTACGAGATGATCCAATCATACCTAATAAAAAAGATTGGTGGCGACTGTCATTTTTATTTTTTAAAATAAAATTCGATTTCAAGAAAGGTTTCGAAAAGTCAGATAATAAAAGAAAAATCAAAATCCAGGTTGGAGAAAACTTTCAAGTCAGTGTGGAAAACACCATTAAATTATAAATTACAAGCAATATGGAGCTTTCCAAAGTCATCATATCCAATGACTTCAAATTTTCTCTAACTCTTGGCTTTGGCTCTGGCTCTGATTCAGTTCTTGCGTTCATTTCTCTCATCAATAATCTTGTGCAACACTTCTTCTGTGATAACCGCCATTATGATCTACAATCAAGGGCTGCAACCAAAGTCAAAATTGATTTTTAATGGATTTTAAAAAGTTATAAAACTATAAAGTATAAACTGATAAAATGATATTTTAAAAATTATATTCAATCTTGATTTTAATATAAAATGTTCTAGCTTGGACTTTATCATAAATAAACATCAATCATCCAAATCTATCTTGATTTCTTCATCGCCAATTGAGATATTGAGCTCCTTATAACTCAATTTAACAAATATTTGCTAATTATCATTTAAATATGTTTGATTACCTGGTTTGCAAATTTTCCAGCTGCCACAATCCTGTAATTTACAACCAGAAAAAAGAACCTTGTAGTAGCGGTGAAGATGTCTTTTTCAAGTTGAATCCCAGGATGGAAAATTGCATGGAAAAAGACGGTGAATGGAATTTAATTAGAAACCAACCCAGCAGTGTAACTTTTGCATTAATTATCTCAAGCACCATCAGGACAATTTCCATTATTTTAATTGGATATTAACAAGGTTTTTAAACATTTAGTTGTGTTGCGTTACACCAATTTTATTATTATTTTTATATAAAGTTTATAATTACCTATAATCTCTTTCCATCTTGTAAAGAGGAAAAATGTTTATTAGCGCGATCGAATTAATATTCTTCCTATATTGACAATTATGTCGATACTAATTAAATTAATTTTGAGTCAATAATTAGTCGATTGAGTTTTAGCTCAATTGGCGTGAGCATTGTTGCCAATGTAGGAATATGTGAGTTCGAGTGCGCTAAAGTACATTATCCTCTTATTTATGAGTTAGAAAGAGACTATGGGTAAAGAGTAAATATGATCAGAACATATAATGAGATTGTTCAAAAAAATTATATATATTTAATCGATAATTTTATTATTTCATAATAAAATTTTACTTAAATTTAATTAGTATATAAGTATTATTTTAGAAACTTTTAAAATTTATTTTAAATTAATTTTATATATTTTCTAATTTAATTTAATTTAATTTGAGCTTATCGAAATTCAATAATGGATCCAACTTTATATAGTAATAAAAAGTCATTGTAACCCTTCATTTAAGTTTTACCTTTTTTAGCTCTTACGCTTATATTTTTTGTCAAATCACCCCAAAATGGATGAAAAATTAACGTTTAACTTTATTAACATACACATAAATTGTCATGTAAATGACACATTAACATTCAATTAATTTTTAAATTTTAAAAATTCAAAAAATATAAAATTACTTTTAAAACTAAAATCATAAAATTATTTAAAATATAAAATTATGAAAAATAATTTTTAATATTTTTAAAATTTTAAAATTTAATTAAATGGTGGTACTTCATTCATTTGCATGCCGAGTCAGCCAAAAAAACAAAATTAAATGAATGGTTTGGAGTGATATAATCACTTGTCTAGGTCCTGGATTTTCCTTGCCATGCCGAGGAATTACCGAATTTCTTAAATCACGTTGTTACCGTTTTCCTCCCTCTTTCATGTTTCATTATTTCCGGGAACCTCCTCCATTATTTCACCGAACTCTTATACGATGATTATGACCTTTTTTTTTTTTAATTAGGGTATGGATGTGACAGGGCGTAGGTGGCCGGTTATGTTTTTATGTTTAGAAGAAGAAGCAGCTTGACTTCTAGATTGTCTTCCTCTTTTCGTCCTTCTTTCTAGTCAATTTTCTTCTCTCTCTCCTTTTTTCCTTTTATAAAAGCATTAATTAAATGACTAATTTGAAAGAAGAAAGAAATTTTCATTTCAGAAACGAAGGAAGTTTCTCTACTTGATTAGGGTTTTTTTCTTCATTTTATAATTTTTTTATGAAATAAATTCATTTCAAACACCCATAATAATGGAATTATGTTATAATTTATTAAATCTTATTTCTTCCATCACTCACTACAACAAAAAAGGCCTATAGCGACACTTTTTTTGACATAAGACGATGCAAAAAAGGTTGCCATAGGTTTCATGACTTCGTCCAACGCTTCCAAAATGGTCGTATATAGTGGGGTTGGTATATGCATTATGACGCTTTTGAAAAAGCGTCGCTATAAGTCAACATATAAGCGACGCTTATTGAAGGGTTGTGAAAAGTTTAGTCAATACTGACCTTTAAAAAGGTTGGGAAAGACCTAGTCAAGTCCAACCTTTGAAAAAGGTTGAGATAACTTTATTTAAAGCAACCTTAAAAGGTTGGTATAATTCTTGTCTAAGGCAACTTTTAAAAGCAGTTGGGATAGAATCAGTATAAAGGCAACCTTAAAAAGGTTGGGATAAACCTTGTCTAAGACAACCTATAAAAAAGTTGGGATAAAGCCGTCTAAAGCAACCTTAAAAAGGTTAGGATAGACCTTGTCTAAGTCAACCTATAAAAAAGGTTGGGATAGACTTATCTAAGGCAACCTTAAACAAGTTAGGATAGACCATGTCTAAGGCAACCTTTAAAAAGGATTGAGATAGATCTGTTTAAGGCAACCTTAAAAAGGTTGGGATAGGCCTTGTCTAAGACAACCTTTAAAAAAGGTTGAGATAGACCTGTTTAAAGCAACCTTAAAAAAATTGAGATAGACACGTATGATGTAATTTTTTATTTCAATATTAATATATTTTTATAAATATTTACAGTGAATAATGATATGAATTGTGCTTTAAATACAACTAAAAATATAAAATTAAAATTAAAATAAATATTAAATATTCACTACAAAATTGATCCAACAATTAAAATATACTAACATTTAAATTTGAAATGTATACTACTAACATTCAACTCAATGTACAAAAGTGAACAAATAAAAACTACCTAAGGCGATGGACATTGATATTGATGTTGTACTACATAAAGCTAATACATTTTGAAGCGCAACTTCAATTCCAAGAAACTCTGTTGATCTCTTATTTCTACGAAGATAGCCCCAAGAAACTTCAATTCCTTTCGTTAAGTTTTTTCTTCTCATAATCCTGTTCTGCAGCCTGCATTAAAGTAATTAAACCTAAATATTCACCTCGCAAAGATGGAGAATTTGGAGAACTAAATTATATTTTAAGGTATAGTGTCATCAAGACCATAAATAAATGGTTTAGATATGAAATAAGAAGAGAACATAATCCTCACATTTAAAGTCCAAAGAAAAGAAACAAGGATAAGATGCAGTTTAAATGAATAGTGGTATAACATGAATTAGATGAATGTTTAATGGTAAAGCAATGGAACATAAAATATTCGTAAAATTACTTCTCGGGAAAAAATTGAGTCATCTCATTATCTCCCTAATGATTAGGGAAAATTATAAAATATACACATAATGCATGGACACAAACCTCGTGAAGCCAAAAACATCTTTGCTAGTGCATGCTTCAGAGAGCTTGATAGTTTTTTTGTAAGACCAAAATCGAGTAAAATTGGAATATTTAAACCTTTTCATCATTCCCAGGAGCAACATAGCTCCACTCATCCAAAACAATATTGGAACATTTAAACCTTTTCATCATTTGAAATAGATACCGTAATGGAATTAAACACAGATATCAGGAATGTAGCATGATATAAAATCTTAAGGCTCAATAAGTATATGGGAAAGGGAAGGAAAATATCATACATCTCAAACTTTAACATTAGCACCCTATTTTTCTTTTCCATTTGCATCTTAAAAACACCGAGGTATAGTGATATAATCCAATGATGAGCATGAGAAAATACCTCAATTATTCACCACATAGCCACCAAAAGATAGATAATGATACAATTGTTGCTTCCTGTGTTCGATCTCGAGTTGTGATGCTTCAATCGGTTTCAAACATGCATCCCACTAGTCATTAGGAAAGCATTTTCTCCTCTAAGGTCAGCCAATGCATTGTGCAAACCAGATGTATGGTTAAGTATATGATGAACACGAAGGAAACACTCAAGAATTATTATGAATTCTAAATGGTGGTTATCCAAACTTAATAGGTTTTTAAGCACATGATTGTAACCTTTATGTGCTCCTTTCCATTTCCCTAAATTCGGCCAAATATTTGCAACATTTTCATCAAGTTTGAGTTTTTGCAAGAAAAGTTACCATTTGTTAGAGACCAAAAATTTGCATAACTTTTGACTTTTCTAAGTTTCTTCTATGAAAAAGTTGCATGTTATTTGCAAAATTTTGAACCACTTATTCCTTCATATCGACATATTTTGCGGACATGCTAATTTCGGAATTTGCAGGATAATGCATCCAAAGACATTTTAACATTAAACTTTACCCATTGTCTACCACCCGGTGTAACATTCTTGCAGTTATACCCTTTGTGCATAAAAAAGAAAAAAAAGTGTATCGAAATGAATCTGGCGAGGATCATATCTTCCAAGTACTCCATGACGGTGTCAATAATAACCTCCCCATCTTTGTATGCACATACCTTAAGATAAAATTGAAAATATTATCGAATCATTTGTTTTTAAACTACGACCAATGCTTTATGATTGAAAATTAGCAGTTAAAATACCAAAAGCGCTATTAATTCTATAATGGAACAACAATAAGTATGATGTCGCTATTGCAAAGCATATTACACAAAATTTCCTTATTTCTTTCTTTTATTAAATCTAAAATGTTCATCCAGGAAGGAATTCGATAGATTCTAAGGTTGCATTTGGTAAATAGGTAGGAACAAAGATTTCAAATTTAATATAAATTGTGTGATAAAGCACATGTAAATATGATTATTTCAAATTCATGGATTTATTAAATTCCTATTTAGTGGTGATTTGGCAAGATTTATGAAAACTTGTGAATTTAAAATTCATCTTATTGTATCCTTTGAAAAATATAAACTGATTCAAGTGTACGTATTCCATTTTTACATTTATAGTGTATTCCAAACCATATACAAATCTACTCTCACATTCATCTTTGCAAACAAAGAATAAATGCATTAAAAAACAACTCAATCCCAAATGCTTTTCCAGGAAGACATGGACCGGCAGAGGGTTAAATCTATACATTAGATGTATCAACATATTTTGAGACCGGACAAAGCATGCTAATGTGCTCTCAAAGATACTTATAAAGGTTTATGTAATCCTCTTGCCTTTGCATGAAATAGAAATACTATGGGGTCTCAAATGCTTGTTTAAAACAGTCTCAACTATTGAAGCAATTTCAAGGCACAAATAACTGGGTTGAATAAATCACTAGATAAGGAAGAAGAGTGGAAAAGAAGAGGGAGAGTCTTTGGATGCATTAGCGGAATAAAGGCATATATTAATAAAGGTCAGTCATCAAGCTTGATTAAAAAAAAAAAGAGGTGCAGACCTGAATCCCTAATATTTTATCATTATTTCCCAACTCAACTAAGAGCTGCCTCAGCTTGGCCTCCACATCAGAATGTACCGGTGTGTTGTAGATCGGCTTCCCTTTCCAATCTATTCTTATCCTTCTTCTTCCCGGAACTGAAACAGTGACACTGAACCCCCGCGTTCGACAAAAAGACTTTGGGGGAAAAATTGGGGGAATAAAAGTGGTATACATGAACCAAGAGTTGGAAATTGGGGAAAATAAAAGAAGAGATTTGATTTATGGGGTGGGGAATCAATTTTGGGAAAAAGAGGAAAGAAAGAAGAGATTTCATTTGAAATTTTGGGATAAAAATACCTAATTACAAAATGACTTTGTTTTGCAAAAAAAAAATACTATTTAAACTAATTAAATAAATCTAAATTGTATTAGAATTAACATTTGTAATATAAAAATATTTTTTCAATTTCAATTCAATTAAAAAAACAAAAATTCTATTTACAAAACTATAAAAAAATATTATTATTTTAAACATTAAATGTTAACTTTATTTTAATTTAAATTTATTTCATAACACAACGGATAAATAGATCCATTTAATAATATAAAGACTAAAATAGAAATTTGTTAGATTTTCACCTTATTTGAGAAGGTAATTCTTTTTTATTGAGCGAGGATAAGTATAAAATAAACATTAAAACATGATTCAATCATGACTTTCCTGACCATAATAACATTGGACAAAACCGACATATTGAAAGATCTAAGTTAAATATAAATCTCAATATTTATCCAAAATGAGAGGCTTAAAGTGAGCATTACGTCCGGACATCAATTTTTATCAAGAATGCTTAGTGATATGTATTTTAATTTGGACGTGATTGTGTGGTTGATTTTTAGGTTTTTTTTTTTTTAATTTCTAAATCGAATAACTAAACAAACCAACACTAATGTTTTTTTAAACTGAACCAGTTCAGCCACCAATTCACTAATTCGACCGATTCGATTAAAAAATCGTTAAAAATTAAAAAATAAAAACCCCAATTCAACTGTCAATTTAATCGGTCCATGCCAGTTACTAGTCTAACCGAATCAAAGCCATTCTTCAGACTAATAACCCCGGCTAGCTCCCAATCCGACCAGCCAATATTGTCTGGTTCAAACATCATTGGCCAACACTTAAATAGTAAATTGATTTCTAGAATGGTATCATTATCCAGCCTAACAATGAATGAGAAACCAAAAAACCTGGTAAAATCGAACTGATTAATTCTAACTAGATTAGTTCAATTTCTAACACGAGCACGAACATATGACATTCTAAGAACCCTACAAATAAGAGTGAAAAAGGCTTGATTAAAAATAGCTCAGTTCCGATTGACATCGATTAACTGATTTACAGACCAAATCGTTTTTTAGTAGCATTGGCCTCTCCTTCACTCACGTCTTCATTTGATCTACCCTAAACCCTAAATATTATAATTCTAAACCCCAAATTCTAAAACACTCACTCTAAACCATAAACCATAACCCTTAAATATTGAAACCATAAACTCGAAACCATATCCCATAAACTACAAACCCCTAAACCTTTAACTCCAAACTTTAAACCCTAAATTAATAGATAAATTTTTATATTATATGTTCTTTCAATATTTTTTAATTTTAATTTTAATTTTGTTTCCATAAATTAATTTTGTTTCAAATTATATTATATAAATAATTGTGTTAATAATTTATAAGAACTGGATCAAATTAAAGTTCATATATTCAATTGCACATTAAACCATTGTTCATGTATGCTTTTGGGATTTATCCCATTTTGATGTTTTATTATTTGAAAATAATAATTTATATTTATCTTATTTATGATTAAAATTTTAAATATATATAACATAAATTTTGAAACATTTATATTAAATAAACCCTAAAATCTTAAACCCCAAACCCATAATCACAAAATCCTAAAATCATAAACCCCAAACCCATAAACACAAAACCCTAAAACCTTAAACAATAAACTATAATCCCTAAACCCTAAACACTAAACCTTAAAACCTAAACTAAATTAATTTTTGAGACATTTTATTAAAAACCTTATTCACACTCAAAATTATTAAGTTATTTTTAATTTAAATATATATAATTATTCACAAACCGGTGATGTAAAATTTTAAGAATATTCATATTTTAAATCCATTTTTTTTTGTGCTACACATTTAAAAAAACTGAATTAAGGAAATTTGGGACGGTACACCTTTATACAAAGAGTTAGCCAGAGCGTATGTTGACAAGTCTATCCTAACACTTAGGAAAGTGTCGCCCCAAAACTGTCGTCTTAGGACTACACAAAAGCCAACTTTTATTCAAGTGTTGCCTTAGGCATACATATCCCAACCCTTATATAAAGAGTTGGCCAAAGCATAGTCTATCCCAACACTTAGGAAAGTGTCGCCACAAAAGTGGCATCTTAGGACTACACAAAAGCCAACTTTTATTCAAGTGTTGCCTTGGGCATACATATCCCAACTCTTATACAAAGAGTTGGCAAAATATAGTCTATCCCAACACTTAGGAAAGTGTCGCCTAAAAAGCTGTCTTGGGACTACACAAAGCTAACTCTTACTCAAGGGTTGCCTTAGGCATACATATCACAACCCTTGTACAAAGAGTTGGCTAAAGCGTATGTTGGCAAGTCTATCCCAATACTTAAGAAAGTGTCGCCCAAAGCGTAAAGTCTTAGGACTAGACAAAGCCAACTCTTATTTAAGCGTTGCCTTAGGCATGCATATCCCAACCCTTATAAAAGAGTAGGCTAAAGAGTATGTTGGCAAGTCTATCCCAACACTTACGAAAGTGTCGCCCATAAGTGTCGCTATAGGCCCTTTTTGTTGTAGTGACTTGAGGGAGCCAGTGACTGAAGAAGGTTCAATTGTTAATATTAATCTTCTATTCTTCTTAAAATAACACCAACGGTTGTTTCAAATTTTATATAATATAAATTACTATTTTTTAAATTTATATAAATATAAAATACTCTAAATATAACTACAATAAGAAAAACATGCATTCAAATGGTTATAAAATACCTAAGATACCTAAGTCTAAAGAAAACACATCGACACGTCTAAAAAGCTGAAGAAATCCGTTGATAATATCTGGAAAATATTACTTAAACGAAATGGAAGTAGGCGCTGAGGCTGTCAAACAAATTCATTTTAATATCAATATATATTATCAACAAATTCCTCAATAATTAATGACTTTTTAATGTCTGCTTGTTTGTATGTAAAATAATTTTTGTAAAATAATTTTGATAAATAACTTTTTAAAAAAATTAATATTTTTTGATGTTTGAATAAATCTGTTGAAAATGTTTTATGAAAATTGTTTTAAAATGAAACAAACATAAATTTTAGGGTGTAAACAGTTTTTGGTGCAAATTACAAGTAATTTTGCAAACCAAGAACTTAAAAAGAAAAAAAAATGTTCTGAAAATCAGCAACAAAAAGACTTTCAAAAAAACCCAATCAACAAAAACGACATTAGCTAGGTATTTCTTTTTTTTTTTCCATTCTTACCTTCAAGAGAGGAAGATGAACACCGACAACTAGTGCTGAGAAGCATTGCTGGCTGGCGTGTCACACCCCAATTCTTTAATTCACGTTTTGGATGGTTGACTAACTGAGTTTAGTGTTGACTCGCATGTAAGCTAGTTGAATTCACGAGAATTGACTGTTTCATTTTGGCTTATTCCCTTATGAATTCCTCTTTCGCAATTGGCAAGCTCTTTCATTGCGAACCCGTCAGTGGTGAGTTCAATTGTGGAAAATATGATTTGTTCATTTTAGAATCTGCCATAGTTGGGACACGTATAGGATGCGTGTCAAGTCCTATGTAGGAAACGTGTCATTTTGCATGACACTTGGAGAGCCTCAATAATTGTGTCTGATTAGTGAAATCGTGTGTGATTAAGTGGAATCTTGTGTGCATGTAATATGATTAGATATCTTGTTTAAAGTGGGATTACAGGTTAATTCTTATATAAATAGGACAAAATATTAACAGAGAAAGAGACTTTATTTTCCTTTTCTTTGTTCATCTTTGTTGTTTTAGAAGAAACCTAAAGTGTTCTTCGTTATTTGAAGAAGGAAATAGTTATTCAGTTTGATTAGCACCTTTTCAAGCCAATTGTTGGTAAATTCTTAAGTCCTTTAGTTTAATACCAGGGAATAGAAGGGAAAGTGGAACCATTTATATAGGTTTTCACTGAACGTTCTGTAGGGAAGGAAACTTCCTTTTGGTTAACTGATTGCATGTTATTAATTCTCATTTTTACGATTAAGTTTCAGTTGTTTTTGTATTTAATAGAATGTTCGATTTTATTTAGCTAAAAAAAAGGAGAAGGCCCTGGTGCAAAAGGGAAAGAACCTCTAAAGTAGACAAAGCTTTTCCTGGTAATCTCTAGTGAGTTCCTTTCACTTGTGCTTCTGATTAATTCCAACCAACTCAATAAAAATTTTGTCTTTCAAGTATGTTAGTATTTTTTTTAATCAATTGTGCATGAATGCGTTAATAAATTGGAAGAAATGATAATTGATTGAATGGACATGAATGATTAAAAATGGACACTCTTCCTTGGAGCATAAGCTTCGTATCCAGAATGGTGGAAGGGGGAAACTGGAGTAAACTGATGAGATGTGATTGTGATGGGAGCGATGTATGGAGAATATGAAATGATATGTGATTTGCTTCCAGTAGGGCATGTAAATGCAAACCATGATTGGTGAATACTCCGGCCTTGCAAGAGAACACGTACGTGTTCAATTTAACAAGGAGGATTTGCAGAGGTTCGGTTGGATAAATGAATACCGGCTCTATGGAGCAATACCGTGAATATGAAACCATAGCTCTTCAGAGTGTTGAATGGATCGGAAGCTAACTCAAGGAAAGGAGTCCATGAACTGTTCCATGCAAAGGATGCATGTATTATGTAAAGGTTTTGCATGTGAATAGTGCTTAGCTAGGATGAATATCCGCATGAAATGTACTTAGCTGTGATAAGTATATGCATGTGAACAATCTCTGGTTTTGATTTGTAATTACATTTAGCTAATATTCGCATAAAGATTGAAGTTATTAGTGACTTGTACTGAGAGGTGGACAGTATCCGCCAATGAACAGTAATTGACTTGTGATATGTATAACCGCTAATGGATTGTACGCAACTATATTGTTGCATCAGCATGTAAGTTGTTTGTTAATTTCAAATGTTTTTAGTTGTTTAGCTTAATTTCATTTCCTTGAAACCTTGTTTGAAAAGTTATTGATTATCCTTGGATCTCACTAAGTTCATTTTGAACTTACATAGTTTCCTATACCATTTCAGGTGTTGTAGATCATTGCGAACTCTTGTAAGGGACTTGGCCCGATTGTAGACTCAATAGTGAGTCATTCATTGTATAGTTGTAACATGTATATATCAAGGTGTCTATAGTTGCAGTCTCTTTTGTTTTTTATAAAGTTAATTTGGGAGGTTTCCCGTACAATATTTTGTATGAACTGAATGATGGCATATCACCAAAAATTTAAATTTTATGTTATTTGTGTTCGGCGTACTCTTATTTTCCCTTTGGAATTTTGCCTTTAAAACTATAATCCGCTACGTGGTATTTTAAAACTGGTTTACTAAATCATATTGAATGGCGTAACTAATAAAACCTTTATTTTTTTACTTTATGTAACGATTTATGTTTTCTAGGTAACATCACTGTTCGTCAGTTGACCCAACAAATTGGGGGTGTTACATGGTGGTAGGCACTGGATTAAAAGGGACTGGAGGCAGCGGAGGGATGAGAACAACAGAGAGGATGATTTCCTTAAAAAATAAGGATAGGTCTATGAAGAGGAGAAGGGAAGATTTCTTACTGGATCCAAATTGGTAAGACATTTTCTTTAAGAAAGCCTTGATTTTACCTTAATTTTGGAGAATGTTTTCCTTTGAAAATCCATTTTACAATAAAAAAACATCGTAAAACAAAGAAAATATTTTACAAAAATATTTTACTGGTAAATAAATGAACCCTTAATAATAGTATGGTTAGAAATTGGAGGTTTAGAATATTATAATTGATGCTTGAGGTGTAAATACTATTGTCCTCAAGGATATTTTGAGTGTATCTCCAGGATTCAACAAGCACTTTTGTTAGAAAATAGAAAACAAGAAAAAACAAACCAATTAAATACTCAACTAAACTTGTAGAGGTAAGCTTTTAAGAAAACAAATAGTTTTTGGAAGAGAACGTAAAGAATAAACTGGTTGAATGATTTTGAAGGTTGCCATGCATGGCATATAGGATTTTCACTTGCTAAATGTAGCAAATGTAAGTTGTTTAAATTGGTTAAAAGTATTTTGAATATGGTTAAATGAATTTGGACTTATCTAAAATAGCTTCAACCAATTAAGTTATTTTTAGCTTAGCTAAATATAGGTGTTACAAATTAAGAAGTTTACTTTTTTTGGAGTCTAAAAAATTCAGTAAAAATAATTTCAAAAACAAAAAGGCTTAAATGTACATTAAATTAGCCTTTTCGGCTCAATACATGAGTCCACTCTCTCAACTTAGTTCTTTCTAGTCTAATGAAGTATAATAGCTTATAAATAAGTGTATTAAAGTCTTTTTTTTGGCAATATGGTATTTTTTTTATTCTTTGAAATACATAAAACTTCCAACAATGCCCCATATATTTCAAAGAATTAAGAAAGAAAATTTTTGAGTATTTCGATACAATGAAATAATCCTAATGTCTTCCGGACTATGAACTAAATTTTTGACAAATAACACATAATTTACTTAAATAATTGGTGAAAAAGCTCTTATGAACCAATTATTTAATTTGTAAACTTTCTTATTTATCACATTATATCTATTATTCGTTCTTCAAGCAGTTATGCGCTAATAACCCATACGCATACCTAGTTTTAATAAGTGCTCTAGAAATTGCCAAAGATCTCATAGAAATGGCCCTACTTCACACTCATAGGTCAATCCATCAAGTGTATAAAGGATATGGATTTGATTAAGAGTTTTTTCTGATCCACACCATCTATGCAGTTATTTGTTTAAGCACTATTTGAACCATAGGAGGGACATAATCATATAGTTCTCAACAAATCAATAAATGACCCATATGAACCTAATTCATGGGATCCCCAATCACATAGGTTGGGTTTCCATCATTGTCGACCTCACCTTTTGGCAATAGTCTTATTCCCCTCAATACTTCATTTATTAATTTCTCCCAGGGGTTTAGTTAGAGGACCTATCAAATTCATCCTTGACATTACATAATCAATTGATATTACTCTATCATTTGGCATGTAACAGCCTGTTTTTAGTCAAATCGGAGTAGTGGTTTTGGGACCACAAATCTGAAGTCAAAATATTTATTTTATTATTATAGTATTTACAACATGATTGAGTGATTGTGTGGCAGTTTCGTTTAGAGATTTTATCATTTGGTTAGTCAATTTGATAAAAAAGACTAAATCGCGTAAAGTGTAAAACTTGAGTTCTATTAGCTAAAGGTGTCTAATAGCTATAGAACCTTAAAGTAGAGGTCCTTTTGTAGTAATTAGCCCATTTATAACTTAGTGGATGATAGTGGCATGGCATTTGGTGTAATTATTGAATATTTTTGTGGTTAATTATGGTAATTTGTAAATAATGTTAAATTAAATAAAATAAAACCAAATGTTATCCCATTATCATCTTTTCCAACTGATTGCTAGGGTAAGGGAAACCATTTTTTATCCATTTCATTCGGCCAAGCTTCCTAGCTCAATTGTAAGTCCGTTTTTGTCTCGTTTTTAATGATTTCTATGTTTTTGAAATCGTTGCAACTAGGTCTAGCTAGCCAGGGACTATTTTGAAAAAATGTTAGAGATTTTGAATGTTTCCATTGATGAATAAGTATGTGTTTTGAAGTTTCTTGATAGATTATGAATGCTTGTTGATAGATATACAAGTTTTGTTAAGTGATTTTTAGTGAAAATGCAAATCAGGGGCTTAATTGTTAAATGTATGAATTTAGTGGTTAAAATGTGAAATTGATGAAGGCTCTTAGGGGCATAATAGTAATTCAGCTAACATGGTTTGTAGTTAAATTGCATGAATTTGTGTTTTTTTGAAATAAGGACTAAATTGTGTAAAAATGCCTTAAAGTGAATTTTGGACTAAATTGAATAGAGTGATTATTAAATAAGTTAATTTTGGTTATATATATGTCAAGAAAAGAGAAACTCAGATCTAGATCGGGGGAAAAATAAAGTTATTGACTAATCAACCTATTTCATCATTTTTACATCCGAGGTAAGTTCGTATGTAATAAGCATTGTAATAATTATGCTTTAAATGCTTTGATATTGTATAAATTGTGTATATGAGACTAGAGTCGTGTTCGACGATGATTCGGTTAATTATGGGCACTTAGTGTGCGAAATCGAGATCGCTTTAGTTATATTTATTCCCACTTAGTGTGTGTGATCGAGATAGCTTTGGCTATATATATATATTGGAACTTAGTGTGCGAGATTGATACAGCTTCGCTATTTATTTGGCACTAAGTGTGCGAGTTTCTTGAGTATCCAAAAATATTTCGAAGGGTTTAACGAATATGTCAAAAATGTGAATGAGTATGACTTAAATACGGGAAAGTACAGGTATGTACAGGAACCAAGTAATACACTGAAATGATGAAAAGTATGGAAATTACATTTAATTTGGTGAATGCAAAGGTGGTAGGCTGGTGATTCATTATAAGATATGTTATGTTATATTTTTGGCTTAATTTGAGCTTATATGATGTGATGATATAAATGTTATACGAATTCACTAAGCTATAAAGCTTACTTTGTGTATTTCTCTATTTTTATAGTGATTTCAAGCTAGCTCGGATTCGGGGATTGTCGGAGACACCATCATACTATCCAACTATCATTTGGTACTTTTGAACTTTGGTATTTTGGTATATGGCATGTATAGGGATTTTGAACATTTTGATATATGTGATGCTTCTGAATTTAGCCATTAGCCATTTAAATTAGCTTGTAAATTTCTAAGGTTTGGTTTGTATATATGTAGCCATGTAAGTTGGCTTATAATGGTGAATTTGATAATGTATATAAATTTACAAATGTCCTTTGTTTGAGTTTAGTAATTGTCCTATAAATGCTAGTTACGGTGGTATTTGATGCTTGATGAAAATAGGTATGGTGAATGTCAAATGATTGATGAATTAGTAATTTATATGCTTATGAGTTTAGGTAATTTGATGCATGTTTGAAAATGACTATATTGATGATTGAAAAAGGTAAAATTTGGTATGTATTTGGATTGCATATTGTGGTATTGTGAGCCTTGTATTTGTTGGTATTGAAATGGAATAAATTGGTTGAGGTTGATTGAATGCTTATTTATGTTATATATTGGTGCCTTTGAGTTTGATGTATGCTCAAGGTTGGGTGGCAAATTCACTTGGTAAAGAACCTATTTTTGTCCACACGATTAAAGAGATGGGCGTGTGTCTTAGCCGAGTGCGATACACGGTCATGTACACGGCCATGTGTCCCTTAGTGTGGAAATTAAAATCAAGTAAGTATGCTCCACACGGCCTCACACATAGGCTTGTGACCTAGCCGAGTGGCATAAGTCAGTATACCCTACAGGTTTGGCATGGCCTAGCTAGCACACGGGCGTGTATGGCCACTTGTAGGGCACACGGGTTAGCCACACAGGCGTGTGTTGGTTGTGTGACCCAAGTCAGAGAGTTGCACGACTCGGACACGGGCTGGGACATAGCCATGTGTTCCCATTTCGAATGTCTACACGGCCTATGTCACAAGTATGTCTGTTGGCCTGTAAGACACACGGGTGGGCCACATAGGCTTGTGTCCCCTATTTTTTAAGAAAATTTTCTAAGTGTTTAAAAAGTTTCCAAAGTTATCGATTTAGTCTCGAACCACTCCCAATGCATGTTTAGGGTCTCGTAAGCTCGTATTAGGGACAAATTGATTGAGATTGAATGATGAATGCATGAATTCTAAAAATGTATGCTAAGTGAATGTTTAATTGTTTTATAAGTCCAATAATATTTCATAACCCTATTTCAGCATTGAATACGGGTGAGGGGTGTTACATTTATTGGTATCAAAGCTACAATTTAGTCAATTCTAGGACTAACGTAGCGTGTGTGAAAGTCTAGCTATACATGCCATATATAACTTGCGATAGTGAGATGACTCCTGACAATTTAAACTGTATTTTCGTGTAGTAAATGGATCTCAATCGAGCTATAGCTAACTATGTAGAGAGTAACACGCCAGCTCCCGCTCAAGGGGCAGTGCCTTCTGAATCTAGAAATGTATCAAGTTGTCAAAGACGAGAGGCTAAAGAAGCCTTTTTCCAAATGATGAACGAGTGGTTCACACAATATGTCCGGATGAATCTGGCTACTCAACAACCTCCATCCCCACATAATCCCCAACCTGTTCCCATAGCTCTTCAAGATGTGGAACCTTAATGACTAAATAAGCTCCGGTTGATAAGATTCGAAAGTACAAAGCTGAAGAGTTCAGAGCTACCATTGATGATGATCCCAAGAAAGTTGAATTTTGGCTTGAAAACACTATTCGAGTACTTGATGAATTGTTGTGTACACCAGCCGAGTGTTTAAAATGCACCATATCATTATAGAAGGACACTGCATATTAGTGATGGAACACACTAGTATCTGCAGTACCGAGAGAAAGATTTACCTGAGAATTCTTTCAAGTTTAGTTCAGAAAGAAATACATCAGTTAGAGATTATTCGATAAAAAACACAAAGAATTTTTAGAACTGAAACAGGACCGTATGACTGTGACTGACTATGAAAGAGAATCGTACGGTTGAGCAAATATGCTCGGGAGTATGTTTCTACCGAAGAAATTATGTATAAATAGTTTGTTGATGAGTTAAACGAGGATATTAAAATTCTAGTTGGAATTTTAAAATTGAAAGAATTTGTTGTCTTAGTTGACAAAGCTTGCAAAGCCGAGGAGCTTAGCAAAGAAAAGAGAATGGCTAATTCAGATGCAAGAGATTCGAGGAAGAGATCGATGACTAAACCTTATCGTTCCTTGTCAAGAAAATCGAGAGGTTATCTTAACTGATCAAAAACATCAGCAACGTATTCCAATAGAGATCGTGGAAAGCAATACACCAGTCCTAAGGCTCAAACAGTTTCGGTATCGAGTGTTGGCAACGTGAAAAACAACAAACCCAAGTGTCAACAGTCTGGAAGACGGCATTTTGGAAATTGTTGGGTGAAATATAATAATAGAGTTTATTACAGTTGTGGCTCACGAGATCATTTTATTTGAGATTGTACTGAATTTTCCAAAAAAGATAAATTTTAGAAGGTGAGATCGTGCAACACAACTAATAGAGGGAGGCTGTAACAGCCAGTTATTGGGGTCAAATCAAAATAGTGGTTTTGGGACCACAAATTTAAAGTAAAAATATTTATTTTACTATTATTTTAATGTCCACATCATGATCATATGTTTGTGCGAAAATTTCGTAAAGAAATTTTATCGTTTAAATGGTCAATTTGATAAAAAGGACTAAATCGCGTAAAGCGTAAAAGTGGAGTTCAATTAACTAAAGGTGCCTAAAAGCTATGGAACTTAAAATAGGAGGTCCTTATGTTGAAATTAAACCATTAATAGCATGATTGGACAACCATTATATGTTTTTAATGTTTAATTGTTAAGGTTAATTTAGTAATTTATGTATTAATGTTAATAAAATAATTTGGTGCTTTTCATGTTCTTCTCTAGCCGAATATGAAGAATAGAAATGCCAAAATTTACTTTTTCATTCATCCATGCTTCGATAGCAAATTAAGGTACGATTTTTGTCCCGTTTTTAATGATTTTTATGTTTTTGAGATCGTTGCGGCTTAAACTAGCTAGCCCAGGGACTAATTTACAAAATTGTTAAATATTTTGAAAGTTGATATTGATGAATATATGTGTTCTTTGATGTTTTATGATGAAATATGAAATCTTTTTGTTAGATACACAAGTTTTGTTAAGTAATTTTTAAAGAAAATGCAAATTAAGGGCTAAATTGATAAATGTGAAAAATGTGTGGTTAAAATGAGAAAAACATGAAAATTATGGGCTGCTAGGGGAATTATGGTAATTCGGCTAGCATGGGTCTATTGGAAACTTCATTAATTTGTGATTTTATGAAATAAGCACTAAAATGTAAAAATGTGAAATATGTGGAAAAAAGTGTAAATGTGTTTTAAAGTGTATTTTGGATTGAATTGAATAAATAGTTGATTAAATAAGTCAATTTGAATATATTTAGATCAAGAAAAATAAAATTCAGATCTAGATCGGGGAAAAACGAAAGTTATCGACTAATTGACTTATTTCGTTGTTTCCACCTTCGAGGTAAGTTCGTATGTGATAAACTTGAATATAAATGCATTTTATATGCTTTGATATTGCATGAATTGCGATACGAGACTGTGGATATGAACGATAGTGATTCGACGACGATTCGACATTTAAAATCCCGGTTGGACTATAGGAATAATTTAGGATGCTAGTGACATGTCATTAGGAGATACAGTGAGTTGGCTTTGGGCCATGATTTAGCACTATGTGTGTGAGATAAACCGATTTAGCTTTGAGCCATGCATATCGACCGATTTGGCTTCTGGCCATGATATCAGTGTTTCGGATAAGTTACCTTGATTTGGCTTCGGGCCATGGTATAGGTGCTTATCGTGTGATATCCTTGAGTATCTGACTTCTATTCTGAACGGTTCAATGAGTAAGTGAAAGATGAGAATGTATATGAGATTGGTACGAGATGGTACAGGTATGTGTACAAACCATTTTAGGTTTGAATAGGAGAAATGATGAAGAATGTATATGGTTTTGTGAATGAACACTTGAAAGGTTTGCTAGTTAAGGAAAAATTGCATATTGACATATTTAAATTATTGAATCATGTTTAAGTGATTGTATTAAATTTATCTCATACGAGCTTACAAGATTTATAGCTTACTTTGTTTATTTTTCCGTGTTTTATAGTGCTATCGAAGCTAGCTCGGATTCGGCGATCGTCGGAGATATCGTCACACTATGCAACCATCAATTTGGTACTTTTGAACTTATGGTTTGGTCATCTGGCATGTATAGGAATATGGTCATTTTGATAAGAATTTTGGTAGTGACTTTTTCCATTTGAATTGGCTTATGAATGCCTATATTTTGGTTTGTATATATAGCCATGTGAGTTGGCTATATTGATGATTTTGATGATGTATAAGTGTGCAAATGACCTTGGTTTTGAGTTTGATAATTGTCCTATAAATGTTAATTGTGATGGGTAGATTTTGAATAAGTATTTGGAGTATGAAAGAGCCCATGTTTGATGAATGATATGTTGGTGATATTAGGTAAATAATGCATGTTTGGATGTGTTCATATTAATGAATTGAGATTGTGAATATTGGTATGTTTGGAAGACATGTTGGGATATGGTATGTATTGTATTTGTTGGTATTGAAATGGTATGAAAGATGTTTGATTGAGGTTGTTTAAAATGCTTATAAGTGTTATGTTTTGGTGACATTGAAATTGGTATAGGTGTGCATAAGTTTGGGTGGCAAATTGACTTGGTAAATAGCCTATTTTTGTCCACACGGGCAGAGACACAGGCGTATGTCTCAGCTGTGTGTGACACATGGTCATGGTATACGGCCGTGTGTCCCCTAGTGTTGAAATTAAAATGAATTCAGTATGCTCCACACGGTCTCACACTTGGGCTTGTGATCAATCGTATGGCATAAGTCAATATAATCCCTAATTGGCACACGGCCTAGTACACGGGCATGTGACTTGACCGTGTTGCATAAGTTAGTATACCCTACAGGTTTGACACGGCCTAACACATGACTTGGCACACGGGAGTGTGTGGCCACTTCGAAAGGCACACGGGCTAGACATACAGGCATGTGGTCGGCTGTGTGACCCAAGTCAGTATGTACCCCCTGTTTTCACATAGCTGGTGACACAGACGTGTCTAGTGTCTCACACGGCCTGCCTATACGGGCGTGTGTCCCCTGTTTGAAGCAAAAATTTTCTAAGTTTCACAAATTTGTTCTGAATTATCGGTTTGGTCCCCAACCATTTCTAAAGCATGTTTAAGGCCTCATAGGCCCTTTTAAGGGATAAATGATTGTATTTGAATGAGTTATGATTGATGAATGATTGAATTGAGCAAATTTATGTTTAAGTAGTTGTTTAAATGTATCATAAGTTCGATAATACTCCGTAACCTTATTCCGGTATTGAATACGGGTTAGGGGTGTTACATTTATTAGTATCACACTATAGTTTAGTCGATTCTTGGACTAACGTAGTGTATGTGAGTCTTGCTATACATGCCATATATAACCTGTGATAGTGTGATATCTCCCGACTTTGATAAGAATTGTTTAATTTCAACAGAGATGTTTCCAATCGAGCTAGTTCTGATGAAACTGAAAATGATACTGAAGGATTTGATTAAAAATGTGTCTATGATGAGTTGAAACTTATGAAGGTATGACTAAAATTCCTAATCCTAATATTATGTTGATGATAATTGTTGTATTATATGTGTGTATATATGAGTATCAAATTTTAGGGGTTTACAATCTTCACCTCCTTACCAGTATAGTATTATACAATGAAGTTCACAAGATTTAGATGGGATAAGCTCACAAGTGTGGAATTACAGAGTTCCGTGATTGAAGGATTAAGCCGTGTTCAGATAAGAGAATGAGTCAACAGTAAAAACAGTACTAGAAGAGATATCGGATCAATTTGAAGGCTATTTGGATTATGCAAAGTCACTATCAAAGAAGAAGTTGACTTCGATGAAACAAAATATTTAGGTACGATATCTAAAGAATGTATTAACTGGAAGTTCTACTTAATTAATTTTTGTTGACGATGGGATAAAGAGGAATCAATAATGACAGAATTATACAGTGGAATAATGTTTGAATTGTAAAGATATCTTAGTACAATAGTATAGTTGAATAGCTTATAATGCTATCTTCTAGGTATTCTATGTGATCAATTATTCTCAGAGGTATATGTGGCTATTTATTTTCAAATGAAACTCTTATCGTATGAGAAATATAGCTAAAAATACTGATAGACGAAAGCATTGTTGGTCTATTTGGGTTATGATCGGCATTGCTCTATCATTCCCTGGTATTCTATTCCATTGTTTTGATAGAAAAGTCGAAGGTAAAATCCATATGATGTTAGTATTCTGTTTCTACTAGTTATTATTTTGTTGAATATACATGAAGATTATATTGCTTCTGTCACAATTGATTTCAGTGCTTATGAGTGATGTTTTCTTCTAGAATTTCTCTAGGATATCATTGAGATCTTTATCATTCTATATGGGTTGTAATTTTCAAAAATTCTGTATAGTTCCATACTTTGAGATTTTGCTACCTCAGTTTTATTATGATTCTAAGTGATTATCTGCAAGAGATATTCTTTTGACGGAGACGAATATATCTATTATGATTATAATTTTTGGTTTGATCATGGGAGTACAGAGCTGGGATATTATATATTTATACGGTTGAGATGTAGGTCTTGTTATGGCAATATGATTTTTTTTATTTGACGGAGATGGCTTCGGTATAGTACAACACTTCGATGATTAATAGTTGAGATAGCTTTATTATATAATCCTTTCTAGTTTTCTTAAAAGGGAATTGACATCAGCAAACGCATAAACGATAGAAGATCAAGTTCAAATCTGTATAATAGTTATCACTTCCAGGTAAATATTGATATATGTCAATGAGTAAAGATGGAATGTTATGTCATATTCGAGTTATGCAGTTTTTAAGAAGATCTTTGACTAGTATCTTGAAGAAATTGCGATAAATTGAATGTATGAGTTATCTTGACAACAAGAAGAAAGTTTTTCTTAAAAAATTATTATTTGACAGCCAAGATTAATTCAGTTGTTTAGTTTGATTGGGTTATTTGTTTAAAAGGTTAATTGAGTTATATGTGTTTGAGTTTATCCTTGGGTCCTGAAATAATTTTTGTGCGTTCACGGTTAAATAGATGGATAGTCTGAATGAAGAATTCATATTTAGAAGGCATGATACAAAATTATATCTATCGGAACAGTTTTATTTGATAAATACTATTGTAAATTAAAGTTGTTTCGATTGTTGAAGTTTTCATTTGTGCAAAGCTTGATTTGGTTTAATATATGTTAATAAAGTTATAAACAGTAGAAAACACTGTTAACTAAAGCATCAGTTTTGGTCCAACCTGAATCGAGTAAAAAGTTTATGATTTATAGTTATGCGTCATTAAATGGTTTGGAGTGTGTTTTAGTATAAGAATGTATAGTGATGGCTTATGTTTCCATATAGTTAAAGTTGCATGAAAAGAGTTATTTGACGCGCGAATTAGAGATGGTTGACATTGTAATTGCATTGAATAGTTAGGACATTAATTGTTTAGTGAGTAATGTAACCTATTTGATGAATGAAAGAGTTTAAAATATTTGATGTTACAAATAGATCTGAATTTGGGATAGAAAAGATGACTTAAACTGTCAAAAGATTTTGAGTCAGTAATTGGTTATCATCTTGGACAAAAAAATTATAGTCACGGATATTTGGAACAAGAAATCTTTGTGTGCTTTACAAGCGATAAATACACGATTGATCTTATCGGATGATGGATAGATATTAGTGAAGTTAAAAGCTAAATTGATGTTTATTCCATGATTTTGTGAAGCTTAGAAATGTATCAGTAAATTGCAAGTTAAAAGAGTTCAAAGTGAAGTGACTTTTGATTTATATCTTCAGATTGGAACCGATGATTATTTATTGTTTCGAGACATATTTTGTGTACAGAGAAATCTAGAAATCATACAACAATTGTTATATCTAGCTCACAACAGTAATTATCTGCTCATTCGGGGAATACTAAGATGTAAAATAATCTGAGACAGTTTTACTTGTGAATGAGTATGAAACGTGATACTTCTGACTTGTATCCAAATGTCTGATTTATCAATAGGTTAAAGCTGATTATCAAGTACCTTCGGGACTGTTACAGTTTGTGTTATTATCTGAGTGGAGATGAAATAGAATTTCATTGGATTTTGTAAAAGGAATATGTTATCTGAACTATTGTTGATTGTTGAAGAAGTCTGTACATTTTATTTCAGTACGTATAATTTCTCTCTTAATAGACTAGCTAAATTATACATTTCTGAAATTGTCAGCTTTTACAGAGTGCCAGTCTCCATTATTTCGGATAGAGGTCCGAGGTTTATATTGTGTTTCTAAAGAAATTTACTGTACAGTTTGGGTATGAAGTTGCATTGTAACACCGCATTTCATTCTCCAACTGATGGATAATATTAGAAAGTGATTCAAATTCTCAAAGATACGATTTGTTATTGTATTTTAGAATGTGAAAGCAATTAAGAAAGACAATTACTATTGGTTGAGTTTGAGCATATTAATAGTTATCATATGAGTATAAAGATGGTATTGTATGAAGTATTCTATGATTGCAATTACCGAACTCCGTTGTTATTGGATCGAGCTTTGTGTGAAAAAGATTCACGGGATTCCAACAGAGAAATTGAAGAGAAAGTGAAACTAATTCATAATAGTTAAAAAGCAGTTTCAGATTGATAGAAAACATATGCAGACTTGATATGTAAAAGCATCGAATTTCAGTTAGTAAACTAAGTGTTTGTGAAAGAATTGCTATGAGAATAGAATTTCTCGAATTAGATATAAAGAGAGTTAAGTTCGTGATTCGTCAGGCCGTATGAGATTATTGAGAAAATAAAGCCAGTTGCTAATTCAACTTATATTATTGTCAGAACTTGAGAATATCCATAATGTGTTGATGCGATGATTCAGATAAGACCCTTTGTATATAATATCTCTTTCAAATGTTGAAATTCAACTTGATATGACATATAGCGAAGAACAGATCAGAATCTTAGCTCGTGAGATTAAAGAGTTGAGAAATTCGAGGCTATGTGAGAAATTGATAAGGTTATAAGAAATAAAATCTTTAATTTATTCTTTGATAAGATTTTCGAGGATGAAAATCTCTATGGGGGAGAGTTGTAACGGCCCGTTTTGGGGTCAAATCGAAATAGTGGTTTCAGAACCACAAATTCAAAGTCAAAATATTTATTTTATTATTATTTTAATGTCACAGCATGATAATATATTTGTGTGAAAATTTCGTAAAGAAATTTTATCATTTAAATTGTCAATTTGATAAAAAAGACTAAATCACATAAAGTGTAAAAGTGGAGTTCCATTAGCTAAAGGTGCTGATGAACCATAAAAGTGACATATTTTAATCCCAAATTTAGTATACTTTTGGATGATTTATTCCCTGAATTGTGTAAAGAGGTGCTCTTAATCCTTTCTTTTCATGTTTTATACTCAAGAAAGCACCTAAGGATGAAAAGAACGAGAAACGGGCCTAAAACGGACCAAATTGGGCTGAAGAAGAAATCGACACAGCCTAGGCCCAAGACCACACGGCTGTGCCTCCCTAATTTACTCTAATACGGCCTGGACCCCGAAACACAGGCGTGTCTCTTCAGCAGACTCGACCACCGCCTAAAATCATTTCACATGGGCGTGTGCCATGGCCGTGTCCCTGTCGTGGCAAAGAGCAATTTCATTCGGAATAGGGTACTTAGAGGCAAAGAAACACATTCCAAAGCCTATTCAAACACCCTAGTAGGAATTCTACTTGAATTAGGATATGTAGGGGCCAAGTAAAGCATCTCAAAGTCTATATAAACACCCTAGGGGGCAACTTAAGCGAGGAGTTTGATAGAAACCTTATGCCAGAGCCAGCGGGTAGCTAGGCCAATGAGAGCCAGAAAGGTCAGATTTGTGGGAATCACTCGAAGATAGCCAGTTGATCCATCTCAAGAAGCCAAAGTTATACTCAAGACGATGGATCTCTCCTTCAATTCCTTCAGGGAGTTTTAGGGATTTCTTATGTTTTGTTTTATCTTTTCTTCTAAGATGTTTTCTTTTATTGTTATGAACTAAACCCTTCAGATACAGAAGGGATGTGAACTACCCACACCGCCCACGAGAATGGACCGGATCTGGTATGTTCCTAAAGTAAACCGGTTTCAAACATTTTCGTTACTTAGAGAAAATTTGTAAATTTTAGAAAACTATTGTTTTGAGTTGGGCTTAGGTTGTAAACCCATTTATTTAATCTTGTAAATCCAATTTGAGGTAATGTGTCCAAAATAGATCTTAGCAAAATATTAAAAGTAATGTAAAAACAAAGAATAATCCACTGGGCCTTATGGCCTTATTACATCAAATAAACCCAAAATAAAATTAAAGAGGTATTAAAATCAAATAATGTCCAAATTTGAATAAATTCTTCAAGTGATGCATGGCCTCCTCATGGTCTACTGGCCGGTCAAAATCCTCGCTCATCTTTGAAAAAATAATTCCCACAATGGGGTGAGTCAACAGACTCAATGTGCACACAATACTATCAATCAATAATTCAGGCATTCACGTTTAAATCATCAAGTCCATATAATAATAGAATTCATGATGCAACCCAACCCAAACCTATAAGCCATCCGCTACTCTCCACCGTACCAACGCACACAAGTGGGGACTACTAAGTCGACCCTCCATCCGCTACTCTCCACGTTGTGTCATTAGACACTATTGTAACCGAAGTTACCAAAATTTTGCAATGTGACCGTAGTCGACATATTTCGTTGGTGAGACCAAGTCCACACCTAAATTTCGCAATGTGACCGTAGTCAACATATTTAGTTGGTGAGACCGAAGTCAACACCTGTTCTCCCCCTTTCACATAAATCCCGAATGGCCCAAGACATGTATATATATATAGCATAATTTAATTTCATGTTTATGTTCATATATTCGCATGTTATTAAGATAACATTTTTTTTTATCACAATCCTATCGAGTAGGAAACGTACCTTGGTACTTTTTGTCACATGTGTGGTACTTAGCCACATTCATAATATTATTCATATCATACATTGAAATATTTAACCAAAATATATCGAAGAATAGTAAGGGTACACACCTTTTTCGCTTAATAGTTTCCTTGATATCTTGAGAATCCCGATCTAATTTTTAGATCTATTAATCCCTATATTCGGCCCATCCATTAACACACATTAATAAACCCCTTTTTAGTCAAAACCAAATCCTAGTAGGATTTGTAAGGAAAAACTCACCTTGCCGATTTGGTGATTACACAAATCCGGAAGTTTGGGTTTTCCTCTACTTGATATTCGCCAACCCTTGTAGTTCAATATGGTTAGTTTTTCGCTTTTCAAAAATTAAGGAATGGATTTAGATACTCACACAACCCTTAGCCGAATATTTTAGAGGCTTACCTTAGAGATTCCAAATCCCGAAAGTCCCCTTTTTGTCTTGAATACCTGTCGAAATCCCTAAAGATCATAGGTTAGACTTGTTCTAACTTTAATAAGTGGTAGATGGCCTTTAGCCGAATGTGTCTTACCTTAATTTTCCTCGGATCCGAAATCCAAAACTCCTCCTCTAACATTCTACCATAGACAAAAGAGAGGTTATTTTCTTAAGCCTCTTTTAAATTGATTTAAAAGAACAACAATCAATTGTTCTTACCTTAGAGCCTTGATCTTTATGTTCAACGATGGTGGAAACCCGAGATCCCTTGTATATTCGGCCATGATCAAAGAGAATAGGAATTAAGCCTTTTACTTTCGGCAACTAGAAAGAAAGAAAATTGAATGGCTTAACTTACCTTGAAACCTTCAATCACTTGTTTCCTTGTCTTGGGTTACTGAGATCCGGCTATGGAGATCTAACCGAGATTGGGAGAGAAGAGTTTTGACTAGGCAATGGAAAAAGGAAGGAAAAGAAAAGATGGAGTCCTTTCTTAGGGGAAGTTTCGGCAATGAGAGGGAGAAGGAAGAGCAAAATTTCGGCAAGTGGAGTGAATGAGAGAAAAGTCTCTCTTTTCCTCTTTTAACTGAACTGCTAGACCAAGAGTCCAAAACTTGGCCACTACTCTCCCAAGTGATAATTTAATCTTCATTAATTATCACTTTATTAAATTAAAATAACCTTTAATCCTTCTTTTAATTCCTTATTTATCTTAGTAAAATAAATCCTCTATTTATCACTTTAATTTGACAAGTTTCAATAAAATAAAACTCTTCCTTTCAAGCCAACATGTGCAGTCCATCCCTAGCCTTGGGAAACAAAATTAAACCTTCAATAATTGCTTTCCATGTGACTCGAACTCAGGCCATTAGCCATAAGCCTTAAGTGACACTTGAGCCACTTTTCCAAGCTCGATTGTATGACAAAATTCACCAACTTTTTCTTTTAAGGCCCTCCGCCTTATCTCCTATTTTGGGCTTTAAAATTTGTCATTAGGCCTTATTTCTAAGTTTCCTAAAATTTTCACATGGCTCAGTAACTTGCCATTTTTCTTACATCCTCAGGTTTCCAAAATGTTCAAGTTTCCAAAATGTTTAGGTTTCCAAAATGTTTAAGTTTCCTAAATGTTCAGGTTTCCAAAATGTTCAGGTTTCCAAAATGTTCAGGTTTCCCAAAATGTCTAAGTTTCCAAAAGTGTCTAAGTTTCCAAAAATGTCTAAGTTTCCAAAAATGTCCATTTCCATTTCCATTTTCATTTTCATTTCCATTTCCATGCATTTCTAGGTTTCCAAAAGTTTCACAAATTTATTCATAGTACTTGAAACTTGTCATTTCATACAATTAAACTGAAATGCATAGGCCTATTCGAGGATGTTCTGTTCTACCCCTTAAACAAAATTTCGTCCCGAAATTTCCTAACTAAAATAATTGAGGGTATTCTTTGTCTCATCGCCTCTTCATCTCCCATGAAGCTTCTTCCGTTCCATGATTGCGCCATAGCACTTTGACTAGGGGCTGTCTTCTTCGTAGTACTTTCACATCACGTTCCAAGATCCGAATCGGTTCTTTCTCATAGGATAAGTCTGGCCTTAGTTCCACCTCTTCAACCGGTACCACATGGGATGGATCCGATCGATAGCGACGTAACATGGACACATGAAATACGTCATGCATTTGCTGCAATTCTGGTGGCAACTCTAATTGGTATGCCACTCGCCCAACTCGCTTCAGTACTTGATAAGGTCCTATAAATCTTGGGCTTAGCTTTCCTTTGCGGCCAAACCTCATTACCTTCTTCCAAGGTGAGACTTTCAAGAACACTTGATCTCCCACTTCAAACTCTATTTCCTTTCGCTTAAGGTTCGCGTACGACTTTTGCCTATCAGAGGCTTCCTTCAACTGCGTCGAATTAACTCAACCTTCTCTTGGTTTACGTCACCAACTCGGACCCAAAACTCGGCGTTCTCCTAACTCGGTCCAACAAGTAGGTGTTCTACACTTCCTTCCATACAATGCCTCGTATGGTGCCATCCGAATCTTTGGCTTGATAGCTATTGTTGTAGGCGAATTCACCTAAAGGCAAGTAATCTTCCCAACTTCCTCGAAATTCCATTACACGACCTCTCAACATATCCTCCAACACTTGTATAACTGCTCGTTCGAATTGCCCGTCGATTGTGGATGAAAAGCCGTAGTGAAGTCTAGCTTAGTGCCTAAAGCTTGATGAAGTGCTTTCCAAAATCGAGACGTAAACCTTGGGTTTCTATCGGAGATGATCGACTTCGGTACTCCGTGTAATCTCACAATTTCCGCCACATACAACTTAGCCAACTTCTGAAGAGAATAATCCATTCTGACTGGGATAAAGTGTGCGGACTTGGTCAAACGGTCCACAATCACCCATACCGAGTCCTTCTTAGTAGGCGTAAGGGGAAGCCCACTAACAAAGTCCATGGTAATTCTTTCCCACTTCCATTGGGGAATTTCGATTGGTTGGAGCAATCCTGATGGAACTTGGTGTTCAGCCTTAACTTGCTGACACGTCAAACATTTCCCGAATTCAGTCACTTCTCGCTTCAGGTCAGACCACCAAAATTGTTCCCTTAGATCTCTATACAGCTTGATGCCTCCGGGATGCATGGCATAGGGGCTACCATGCGCTTCCCGAAGAATCTTTTGTCTCAACTCCTTATTCTTCGGCATACAAACTTTACCCTTATAGCACAATACTCCTTCATTATTGACATCATAATCCTCTAATCCCCTTATTGTGCTTTGCGCAACTTAATACTTAAGTCATCATCGATACCTGTCCTCCTTCACTTCCTTTAGCCATGTAGGCTGACTTGCAACTCGCTAATAGGCTTCCATCATCATATAGACTTATATGAGCGAACAAGGCCGTAGATCCGTTACAACCTTCCGACTTAGGGCATCGGCTACTACGTTCGCCTTGCACGGATGATACTCTATCGAGCGATCGTAGTCCTTTAGCAATTCCACCCACCTTCGTTGCCTCAAGTTCAACTCCTTTTGAGTTAATAAATACTTAAGGCTCTTGTGATCTGTGTAGATAATCGACCTTTCTCCATAAAGGTAGTGCCTCCAAACCTTAAGGCGAAAACCACATTGCTAGCTCTAAGTCATGAGTTGGGTAGTTAAGCTCATGAGGCCTTAGGCTGCCGAGACGCATAAGCGACTACTTTACCATCTTGCATTAACACACCTAACCCGTGTCACGAAGCATCACATTACCCACAAATTCCTTTCACGCCTCAAATTTGAATTAACACTGGAGCCTCTGTCAAGTACCTTCTTAAGCTTTTCAAAGCTCTTCTTTGTTTAGTAGTCCATTCGAAAGGTACTTCCTTCCTTAGCAACTTGGTTAAAGGCGGCTATTGACGAGAATCCTTCTACGAACCTTCGTAATAGCCCGCCAAGCCTAAGAAACTTGGATTTCACCACGGACCTAGGTGGCTTCCAATCCAACACCGCTCGATCTTCCTAGGGTCCACTCTTATTCCTTCTGCAGATACCACATGCCCTAAGAATGCCACCTCCCTAAGCCAAAATTCGCACTTGCTGAATTTGACATAGAGCTTTTCTCCTTAGTACTTCCAACACGACTCGGAGATGCTCATCATGCTCTTCCTCCGACTTCGAATACACCAAAATATCATCGATGAACACGACGACGAATCTGTCCAAGTAGGGTTGGAAAATCCGATTCATCATGTCCATGAACGCGGCTGGGGCGTTTGTCAACCCAAACGGCATCACCACAAACTCGAAGTGACCATATCTTGTCCTAAAAGCGGTCTTATGGATATCGCCTCCTTCACCTTTAGCGATGGTATCCTGACCGTAAATCGATCTTCGAAAACACTGCGGCTCCCTTCAGCTGATCGAACAAGTCCTCGATCCTTGGCAAGGGGTACTTGTTCTTAATGGTCAGCTTATTTAACTGACGGTAGTCTATGCACATACGCATAGTTCCATCCTTCTTCTTCACAAAAGGACCGGTGCTCCCCATGGAGACACACTGGTCGGATGAACCCACGATCCAACAGTTCTTGGATCCGAGCCTTTAGCTCCACTAACTCCTTTGGTGCCATTCGGTATGGAGCGATTGACACGAGAGCTGTCCCGTGTAGTTCAATTCCAAATTCGACCTCCCATGTCTGGGGTATTCATTAACTCCTCTGAAACACATCTACAAAGTCCCTTCTTGTCCTAACTCCATTAACACCTTCCTCCTTCCCACCTATCGCACTTACAAAAGCTAAGAACGCTTTGCAACCTTTCTTAACCATCTTCCGACCTTGGTCAGAAACTACATTAGATAAATAATTCCTCCTTTCTCCGATCATTATTACCACTTCATCCTCAGGGTTCTTAATTCCATATGTTTAGCCGCACAATCCAACACGGCTCGGTGTTCCACTAACCATCCATTCCAAGAATAAGCTCAAACTCTCAGAAGGTAACTCCATTAAGTCCGCCGAAAGTTCACTCCACGAATCTCTAGGGTACATTCAGAAAGATCTTGTCTACCACTATAGTTTGGCCTAATGGGCTTACTACGGTCATCGACCCTATCGAGAGTTCGAGTCTAGGCCTAATGTTTCCACTACACTACTTGCAACATAAGAATGGGTCGAGCCCACATCGATCAAAGCAAAGTAGGGTTTGTCAAAATAAAGAACGTCTGGGTTATTACGTCCGTGCGTCTCCATCTTCCCTTGGCGAACCGCATAAACCAAACCCGGTTGTCTTGCATCAGCATTAGTATTACCTCACCACGTGTTCCACGGCCTCTGCACTACCACTACCACGGTTATTGAACCACGGCCCGTTGAGGTCTGCGTCCGCTTCTACCTAGTCAGCTAGCATTCGAACTACCGGTCGGCTCTCGTGCGGTTGTTTGGGGCAATCCTTAAACACATGGTCCTTGGACCCACACCTAAAACATGCTCCTATCTTTTTCCAACACTCCCCTGGATGCCTCTTTCCACAATATTCACAAGGACGAATCTGCCCGCCTGTACCAGCTTGTTGATTCTGTGGCCCATCAACCCTAGGCCTCTTGTAACCCTTTCCGGATGACCCAAACCCTCTTTTGGTCTTATTCTTGTCCACGGCCGCTTAGTAGCATCCTTAATCCCCTCGGCCACCTTGGCCTTTTCTACCAAAAACAGAGAATTCCCGCTCCTGATGCGGTGCTATTAACAGTCTTAAATCATTTCTCAACCCGTCCTCAAAACGAACACAGCGTTCATGCTCAGTCACCACTACCCCTCGAGCATAGCGGCTCAATCTCAGAAATTCCGCCTCATATTCTGCGACGGACTTACTCCCTTGGACTAACCCTAGAAAAGCCTTCCTCCGCTCATCTCAGATACGGTTCCCACATACTTCTTACGAAAGGCCTCTTTAACAAATTCCCGGTCAAGTTTTCGGCTATGGTACCATCACGACAGTCAACCACCATTGATCGCTTCATCACGTAACAATGCTACCATCCCTTCGGTTTTCCCTCCTGAGTCGATCAAGCTCATCCATGATGCGTTCGTTGCTTCTAACCGATTTTCAAATTGTACTAGGTGCCACATTGGATACTCCTCGAAACATTTCGCTCCATTAGCTTGGAGTCGTTCGGTGCGACTTCGATTTCCTCCATTTCCTCCCCTGCCGCCACCAATTCCAAAACTCATGAGCGACTGCGACACCGCCTCTTCCCGTCGAGCCTCTTTGCTCAGCGTTGGCGGTGGGGTGGTGGTGGCGGTGGCATCTCATTGTCGGACCCTTGTCCCGACCTAACGGGTTCCGACACGGTCATCCTTCATCTTCCTCGACCACGACGGCCACGTCCTCTAGAGCTCATTTTCTAGCGGCGAGATCTGATTAAGGAATTTTATGTATTAGTCATTGTTCCACTTATTTATCGAAGAAGTTTTATGAAAAAGAATTTAAGAGTGGTTCTTTCGTATCATACAACACACAGTCTTTTCCATTCCTCCATTCATCCATCAAACAAATATGAACTTCCGTTCATTCAGAGAAACGTTGTAGTTTTGTTGTTTGTTGGTATTTTCCACTACCAGGGGGTATTTACGTAATTTTGTCCTACAGGAGCATTTTCGTAATTTTGTCAAAATAAGGTTCCTTGATGTTTTGTCAAGAATTATTTTGAAAACTTCAAAGTCTAGGGTAACTTGAAAAAAATTTTAAAAGCCGGGGTATTTGGTAATTTTGACCTCGGGGTATTTTTACAAATCGAGGTAAATTTGAAAATTTAATAAATTTGGGGTATTTCAAAAGTTGTAAAACTTTGAGGGTTCTTTTCGAAAAGTGTTCCTTCAAAAATGGGGATGTTGCAAAAATTTTGGAAATTAGGGTCATTTTGGTAATTTTGTAAGTTAGGGGCAATTTTGTAATTTTTCCAAAATCACGGTAATTTGGTATTTTACAAATTAGGGTTTTTGAATGTTTATGAAATGTTGAAATTTTGGTAAAGTTGTTGAGTAGTTAAACATTTTACAAACCAAGGGCGTTTTGGTAATTTCACCCCTAAGGGCATTTTTGTAATTTTAAGTAGATCAAGAGGTTTTTCGGAAAAATGTTGTAAAAATAATCTTCTCGATTTAAAAGAAAAGTTTTAAGGGTTTGAATAAAACTAGGGTTTGTTGTTTTGTTCTCTCTTTTTTTCAAAACATGGCTAGTTCCTTTCGGGTTTTAGTCATTATGTTTAGCCTATGACCGAGCCCTCTTGGTCGGGGTGAACCAAAGCTACGCACTGTAGGATTCATGTGGAGAGGAGGTGAGTCACATGAATTGCTTAAATACCAAGCTCCCACCGAAACCATTCCTAGACATGCGTCTGAGAGGTTACCACACCTGAGCCCTACGAGTTATGGTGAGCCAGAAGCCACGCACTGGTAGGATTCTGAAGAAGAGGTGAGTCACTAGGATGCTTAAATACCAAGCTCTTGGGATCCAATCCTACACATGCGTACAAGGGTTACCACACCACTAGCTCGTTGACTTAGCCATAGGTTGGTTTAGTACATTAAGTCTTATGTGTTTGTGTTTGAGTAGTCTAATCCTAAAGTTCAAGTTCCTATCATTCTATTCTACGTTCCATGCCTTTTCTACCCTTATATAAATCACAAAATCACACATATAGTTAGGGGTACTTACACGGTGGATCATGGAATTGGAGACTTAGGGGCCATGCCAAAAGCCGCTTATGTTCAAAGAAAATCATTTGGCTCACTTTGAAAACGTTTTGGGCTGAGCCCACAGTAGAAGTTTAAAAGCGGGCTCGATACTAAATGAAACACCCCACACTACCACGAGAATGGACCGGATCTGGTATGTTCTAAAGTAAACCGGTTTCAAACATTTTCGTTACTTAGAGAAAATTTGTAAATTTTAGAAAAACTATTGTTTTGAGTTGGGCTTAGGTTGTAAACCCATTTATTTAATCTTGTAAATCCAATTTGAGGTAATGTGTCCAAAATAGATCTTAGCAAAATATTAAAAGTAATGTAAAAACAAAGAATAATCCTTTGGGCCTTATGGCCTTATTACATCAAATAAACCCAAAATAAAATTAAAGAGGTATTAAAATCAAATAATGTCCAAATTTCGAATAAATTCTTCAAGTGATGCATGGCCTCCTCATGGTCTCTGGCCGGTCAAATCACTTTGCTCATCGCTTTGAAAAAATAATTCCCACAATGGGGTGAGTCAACAGACTCAATGTGCACACAATACTATCAATCAATAATTGAGCATTCACGTTTAAATCATCAAGTCCATATAATAATAGAATTCATGATGCAACCCAACCCAAACCTATAAGCCATCCGCTACTCTCCAATTCGTACCAACTTTTGCACAAGTAGGGACTACTAAGTCGACCCTCCATCCGCTACTCTCCACGTTGTGTCATTAGACACTATTGTAACCGAAGTTACCAAAATTTCGCAATGTGACCGTAGTCGACATATTTCGTTGGTGAGACCGAAGTCAACACCTAAATTTCGCAATGTGACCGTAGTCAACATATTTCGTTGGTGAGACCGAAGTCAACACCTGTTCTCCCCCTTTCACATAAATCCCGAATGGCCCAAGACATGTATATATATATATAGCATAATTTAATTTCATGTTTATGTTCATATATTCGCATGTTATTAAGATAACATTTTTTTATCACAATCCTATCAGAAGTAGGAAAGCATGCCTTGGTACTTTTTGTCACATGTGTGGTACTTAGCCACATTCATAATATTATTCATATCATACATTGAAATATTTAACCAAAATATATCGAAGAATAGTAAGGGTACACACCTTTTTCGCTTAATAGTTTCCTTGATATCTTGAGAATCCCGATCTAATTTTTAGATCTATTAATCCCTATATTCGGCCCATCCATTAACACACATTAATAAACCCCTTTTTAGTCAAAACCAAATCCTAGTAGGATTTGTAAGGAAAAACTCACCTTTGCCGATTTGGTGATTACACAAATCCCGGAAGTTTGGGTTTTCCTCTACTTGATATTCGGCCAACCCTTGTAGTTCAATATGGTTAGTTTTTCGGCTTTTCAAAAATTAAGGAATGGATTTAGATACTCACACAACCCTTAGCCGAATATTTTAGAGGCTTACCTTAGAGATTCCAAATCCCGAAAGTCCCCTTTTTGTCTTGAATACCTGTCGAAATCCCTAAAGATCATAGGTTAGACTTGTTCTAACTTTAATAAGTGGTAGATGGCCTTTAGCCGAATGTGTCTTACCTTAATTTTCCTCGGATCTGAAATCCCGAAACTCCTCCTCTAACATTCGGCCATAGACAAAAAGAGAGGTTATTTTCTTAAGCCTCTTTTAAATTGATTTAAAAGAACAACAATCAATTGTTCTTACCTTAGAGCCTTGATCTTTATGTTCAACGATGGTGGAAACCCGAGATCCCTTGTATATTCGGCCATGATCAAAGAGAATAGGAATTAAGCCTTTTACTTTCGGCAACTAGAAAGAAAGAAAATTGAATGGCTTAACTTACCTTGAAACCTTCAATCACTTGTTTCCTTATCTTGGAGTTCTTGAGATCCGCTATGGAGATCTAACCGAGATTGGGAGAGAAGAGTTTTGACTAGGCAATGGAAAAAGGAAGGAAAAGAAAAGATGGAGTCCTTTCTTGGGGAAGTTTTGCAATGAGAGGGAGAAGGAAGAGCAAAATTTGACAAGTGGAGTGAATGAGAGAAAAGTCTCTCTTTTCCTCTTTTAAGCTGAGCTCACTAGACCAAGAGTCCAAAACTTGGCCACTACTCTCCCAAGTGATAATTTAATCTTCATTAATTATCACTTTATTAAATTAAAATAACCTTTAATCCTTCTTTTAATTCCTTATTTATCTTAGTAAAATAAATCCTCTATTTATCACTTTAATTTGACAAGTTTCAATAAAATAAAACTCTTCCCTTTCAAGCCAACATGTGCCAGTCCATCCCTAGCCTTGGGAAACAAAATTAAACCTTCAATAATTGCTTTCCATGTGACTCGAACTCGGGCCATTAGCCATAAGCCTTAAGTGACACTTGGACCACTTTTCCAAGCTCGATTGTATGACAAAATTCACCAACTTTTTCTTTTAAGGCCCTCCCCCTTATCTCCTATTTTGGGCTTTAAAATTTGTCATTAGGCCTTATTTCTAAGTTTCCTAAAATTTTCACATGACTCAGTAACTTGCCATTTTTCTTACATCCTCGGGTTTCCAAAATGTTCAAGTTTCCAAAATGTTTAGGTTTCCAAAATGTTTAAGTTTCCTAAATGTTCGGGTTTCCAAAATGTTCGGGTTTCCAAAATGTTCGTGTTTCCCAAAATGTCTAAGTTTCCAAAAGTTTCTAAGTTTCCAAAATGTCTAAGTTTCCAAAATGTCCATTTCCATTTCCATTTTCATTTTCATTTCCATTTCCATGCATTTCTAGGTTTCCAAAAGTTTCACAAATTTATTCATAGTACTTGAAACTTGTCATTTCATACAATTAAACTGGAAATGCATAAGCCCTATTCAGGATGTTACAGGATGAAACCTAAGACGGATCTTGTTATTGTTTTTTGAACAATATGATAAATATTTGATTTGTTCTTAATTATGTGTGCTTAATTCTTGTGTTAATATTTTCGGGATATTGATTCAAGTTGAATGTGCTTAGGTGGTGGAGCAAAAGTCCCTGCTTAAGAGTAGATCTAGCATAATTAAGCAGAGTTGATTCGTGCCCTGGAGATAGGGTGACGAGATTTTGCCAGATTAGGGTGAAACCTAATATGGGAGTCCATAGATCGAGTTAATGCGATTCTAGGGGTTTTAATTAGAAAGAGATTTCAATTAATCAACCTAGGGTTAGACGTTATTCTCCTCGGGAGAGGGTTTAATATAAATTAGGGAATCTTACGGGTCAAGTCAAGTGAATAAATCGTCTGGTTTAGTGCTAGATAACAAGTGGAGTCTAGGTAGATTCTTCCTAAGGGTATCATCTTAATCAACTGAGTTTTCCCAACAGTATTTCACCAATTCATTTTTTTTGTCTTTGCGTCTTTATCTTAGTAGCTAGTTAGTTTTAGATTAAACAACCAATCACTTAATATTTAGGCTAAATAATAGAAAAAAGGTTAGTATTAGTACTTTTTGTTCCTTTGGGTTCGACAGTCCAGTCTTGCCTAAGCTATACTACTGTTCGATAGGTGCACTTGCCTTAAGTTGTTGTCAGAGTTAGTTTCCAGGTTCGATCATTCTCTTTATACATTTTAAAACTCGATAAAACAATTATCAAGTTTTTGGTGCCATTTTCGGGGAACTAAAATATTAAGAAAGCCCTATTTTTATTCCTTTAGCCATTATTTTTATTTTTCCGCAATTTATTTTTATTTTAGTTTTAACCTTGCTAATTTTCTTTCTTTCTTTTCCAACACAGGTACCTCTAGTCTATGACTAGAAGGAACCCGAAAGGACCACTAGTATACGACAGTGATATTGAAGCTACCACTCGTAGGAATTGCAGAGAAATTAGGCGAGCCCTAAATTACACAGAAGAACGAGAATGCAGATCCAAGCCTACTGAAGGGATGGATGAGAATAACCCACCACCACAAGATGTGGTAGAAAACAATGCTCTGCGTACTATGTATGATTATGCTAAACCTCATTTAACAGGAGCAGAATTGAGTATTGTTAGGCCTACTATAGCTGCTAATAAATTTGAATTAAAGCCTGACACTATACAAATGATTCAACAATTTGTTCAATTTGATGGTTTGCAGGATGAAGACCCAAATATCCATATAGCTAATTTTTTAGAGTTCTGTGATACCTTCAAAATAAATGGTGTTTTTGATGATGCCATACGCCTTTGGTTTTTTTCCTTTTCATTAAGGAATAAAGCCAAACAGTGGTTAAACTCATTACCACGAGGGTCAATCACCACATGGGATCAAATGACCGAAATTTTTTTATTAAAATATTTCCCACCGGCCAAAATAGCCAAATTACGGAATGATATCTCTTCTTTTGTGTAGATGGATTTAGAGACATTATCTGGATCCTAGCCCTACATTATAAGTTTTCTCAATAGTGCTTTCATTTGGCAACTTTTTTAATTGATTTCCTCTGTTGGAAACTTTCCCTTAGTGCCAGGATTACCCTAGAATATGATTTGACTGAAAGGTGTATTTAGTGGTTAATAGTGTGTAGTTTGGATTCTATTTTAGTTTGTTGTTGGCCATCATGTTCTTGCTTCCAAATAAATATGTCTTTTGACTTGTAGGTAAAGTGGGCGTATTCTATAATGATCTCTTGAGAAGGTGTCCACACCATGGTTTACCCTTATGGCTCCATGTCCAAACTTTCTATAACGGTGTAAACCCCTCAACGAGGCAACTAATTGATTCACCACCGGTGGAACCTTGAACAACAAAACTCCTGAAGCCACCTACGAATTTATTGAAGAGATGTCACTGAATAACTATCAGTGGCAGGTTACAAGGACGAAACCAACAAAATCAACCAAAGTTTTTAACTTCGATGTAGTAAACATGCTATCAACGCAGGTAGAGATGTTGAATAAAAAGCTTGATAGTTTGTGTTCTTCGCAGGTACATCCAGTAATGCAGTGCGACACAAGTGGAACTGTGGCGAATCCTGAGTATGCACCTACCAACTAGGCACAAAAAGCGAATAGATGAACTATATAGGTAATAATTTTAGATCTAATAATAACCCTTATAGTAATACCTATAATCCAAGTTGGAGGAACCACCCAAATTTTTCATGGGGAGGTCAAGGAAATCAAGGAAATCAAAGACAACAACCTCCTCAAAATTTCCAAAATCAGCCATATCCACAAGAAAAGAGGCCGAACCTCGAAGACATGTTGGCAAAATTCATGGCAGCCACAGAAAACCGTCACCAAGACACCGAGGCAACATTGAAAAACCAACAAACATCGATGGAAGGGATTAAGAACCAAGTCGGGGAACTTACCAAATCAGTCAAGGAAGTTACAAAGTCAGTTGGACAACTTGCAAAGTTAATGTCCAAACGACCGTAAGGGCGTCTACTAAGCAACACTGAGATTAACCCAAAAGAGCAAATCCAAGCCATAACAGCTCAGGAAAATGTCAGGCTGGATGAACGCAATTCAATACAAGAAAGCGAGGTAGAAGAAGGTAAAGTTGAGGCAACACAAGAAAAGCCAAAATCGATAATCAAAGAGTACCAACCCCGCATACCTTATCCCGAAGCGATGAAGAGAGACGATATTGAGGAAAAGTTTAGTAAGTTTCTTAAACTTTTAAAGAAATTACATATTAACTTACCGCTTCTTGAAGCTCTATCACAGATGCCAGATTCGAGGAAATTTTTAAAACAACTCTTGACAAACAAGTGTAAGTTAGACAAGGAGTCACATGTGAAGCTAAATGCAATGTGCTCAGCAATTCTACAAAATAGACTACCCCGAAAGCTAAAAGATCCAGGGAGTTCTACAATTCCATGTTTAATTGGTCAACTAACTATTGATAATGCCTTAGCTGATTTAGGGGCAAGTATAAATGTCATGCCTTATAAAATGTTTAAACAACTAGGTCTAGGGAAACCCAAACAAACTAGGATGAGTATACAATTAGCTGATAAAACTGTTAGAACTCCTAGGGGTATTATTAAATATGTTCTTGTAAAAATTGATAAATTGGTTTTCCTAGTATATTTTGTTGTCTTAGACATAGATGAGGATAATTTGATTCCTTTATTTTTAGGAAGACCCTTTCTAGCAACTACCAGGACTAAAATTGATGTTCGAACAGGAGAACTCATTCTTCGTGTAGGTGACGAATAAATCAGTCTACAAGCTTTTGACTCGGTCAGAACATCAAATGATGAAGGTGAGAAAGTAAATTCAGTTGATAACCAACTTGTTCAACTTTCACCACAGGAAACACCGCAAAGTTACAAACCTAAGCCGGATCATGGACCTTGTGTCCACAAAGAAAAAACATATGAGGAAAAAAGCTTTAGGGTCGACAAACTAGAAGAGTGGAAGACACACTTTAAAGAGGAACGAAACAACACGAAGTAAAATCGAAAGAGCATCCAGAAGAGCTCGTAGGAACATCAAGCCACTTCAAAATAGGAAATTCAGGTACTGTTAAATAAAGCAGATCCTCGCATGGTCACATCAGACCTGAATACAAATGAGGAAATTCCTCTTGAGCTACGCAAAATCTTCCCTTACGGAACAATCGAGGTAAGCAATCCAACATTCGATAGTTTTAAGGTAAACGCTTCTCGACTTAAACTTTATCATAAAAATAAAACTGAGAGCATGAGGGAAGATATTCAAACTTTTAAACCACCCTGATTTTTTGAATACGAGGGAAGTCTAGCTTAAGACTTTAAACGAGCGCTTCTTGGGAGGCAACCCAAGCAATAACCCCATTTTTATTTTTATTTTTATTTTTATTTTCCATTTTAGCATTCAAATAAACCAAAAGTACAGATTTCCAGACCACATGGCCTTGTACACGGTCGTGGTCGTGGCCGTGTGGGCACCACAAATAGGCAAAATGTCTTGACCGTAGACGTGTGGCAACAAGACAAAATTTTCCTCAAAACATGGGTCGCATCTCTATTTAAACCCCCTTCTTACTTTTTCTATTCCAATTATCTTTCTTCTTTCATTTTCCATTATTTAATTTTACTTTTATTTTTATGTTTATTTTTATGTTTATTTTCTTTATTTTTTTTCTTCTTATTCTTCATGCCATTTAGATTTAGCTTAGGATACAATAAAACCAAGCCGGCTACTTTGAGGATTCAAATTCAATCAGGTTCGAGGCGCTCCCCCACATTCACCTCCACGTTCACCTCCAATCTTATCCGGTTTCTTTTCATTGACTTCATCCAAAATTCAGGAAGTTTCACTTCTCTTCCCATCTTATGATTTTATGATTATTTTGATATTATCTATCTTTGTACATTGAGGCCAATGTACATCTTAAGTGGGGGGTTAACTATAGCATTATTCTCAAATCCCTAAATTATATCTTGTTCTCAAGAAATTTTCTCATATTACTAATTAGGATGAAATTTCTAATGATTTATGATTTTTATTGATATGTCTTAGATTAAGTTATAGATAATTGTGCATTGATGATTTATACTTTAAGATACTAGAGAATCAAGTATGATAAGTCTATTTTTCAAGAATAAAAAAATTTCTAGGTTGCTGAATTGAATTTTAATATTACCTTGAAGTTTGAAATTTATAGGGATTGATGTCAAATACCCATAATTTTTGTGAGATTTGAGCCTTATAGAGCATATATATTCTTTTCCATGCTTACTTTATTGATTATGAGTGTGTCAACACTGAATTGTTATTCTAGAACTCGCCTCGATTATACATGTCAAGACCACATTATTTATTTGATATACTGAGATGATAAAGGCACCTAGGTTTTAACCCACTTACTCCACTAAAAAGCCTACCTTCACAATTAACCCTTAGTGAACCCTTTGATCCTAACAACCCTTTTTATTGATTCACCCATTAATATTAACCTAAAACCCCGCTCGTATTTGTTATCACCATTCTTTTGACTACCCTTCTATCGAGAATTGATTTGATCAGTTGCCTGATTACTTTATTTCAGTTGATAAAGTTATTTCTTATATTATGTATTTATCAATTTGTTATTAAAAAAATCGAAGTATATTCATTATTAGTTCTGTAATTAAGTGAGCTTATATGTTTAATTTCAATATCTTGAAGAAAAAGCTCGTATTATTAGTATTTTCATGTGATGTGATTATTCAGGTTATTGGTTCATTTTTTCTAAAGTTAGATAAATTGTCAAATTCAATCTCGATTTTAACCTTACAATTCAGCCTTTATCCACACCTTTAACCAAAGCCCCGTTACAACCCTGTTAAAGACATTTTGATTTGTGTATCATCTCATATTATAGTGGTGGAGATTTGATTTTCAGGCAAGCCTATGGGATTAAGTTTTCAGGTTCGACTTATGAGTGCTTTTTTCTAAACCTTAAACACTTCGAGCATTTTAAGTGAATCTTTAGTGAGGATGTTAATCTTTGTCGGTTTTGAATTAGAGGTAATTATTTAGATAAAGGGAAACACCTATGTTTTCATGCTACAAATATATGACTTAGAACTGTTTGAATATTTAGGAGTCTTTGATTTAAATTATCCATGTATAAATTATCTATGAATTATGATGAGACATTGTTGATGAGAATTATGAATTGTGGAAAGTTCGTTTTAACTGTAAGTTGAGAATTTTGCTTGAGGACAAGCAAAAGCTTAAGTGTGGGGGTATTTGATAAACCATAAAAGTAACATATTTTAATCCCACATTTAGCATACTTTTGGATGATTTATTCCCTGAATTGTGTAAAAAGGTACTCTTAATCTTTTTTTTTCATGTTTTATACTTAGGAAAGCACCTAGGGATGAAAAGAACGAGAAACGGTCCTAAAACGGACCAAATTGGGCCAAAGAAGAAATCGACACGGCCTGGGCCCAAGACCACACGATCGTGCCTCCCTAATTTACTCTAACACGGCCTAGACCCCAAAACACACGGTCGTGCCTCTTCAGCAGACTCGACCACGGCCTGAAATCGATTCACACGGACGTGTGCCATGGTCATGTCCTTATCATGGCAAAGAGCAATTTCATTCGGAATAGGGTACTTAGAGGCAAAGAAACACATTTCAAAGCCTATTCAAACACCCTAGTAGGAATTCTACTTGAATTAGGATATGTAGGGGCCAAGTAAAACATCTCAAAGTCTATATAAACACCCTAAAGGGCAACTTAAGCTGGGAGTTCGGCAGAAACCTTCTGCCAGAGCCAGCGGCTAGCTAGGCCAATGAGCCGAGCCAGAAAGGTCAGATTTGTGGGAATCACTCGAAGATAGCCTGTTGATCCATCTCAAGAAGCCGAAATTATACTCAAAGACAGCGGATCTCTCCTTCAATTCCTTCAAGGAGTTTTAGGGATTTCTTATGTTTTGTTTTATCTTTTCTTCTGAGATGTTTTCTTTTATTGTTATGAACTAAACCCTTTAGATACCTGAAGGGGATGAAACCTAAGACGGAGCTTGTTATTTTTTTCTGAACTATATGATAAATATTTGATTTGTTCTTAATTATGTGTGCTTAATTCTTATATTAATATTTTCGGGATATTGATTCAAGTTGAATGTGCTTAGGTGGTGGAGAAAAAGTCCTTGCTTAAGAGTAGATCTAGCATAATTAAGCGGAGTTGATTGCGCACCTAGAGATAGGGTGACGAGATTTTATTGGATTAGGGTAAAACCTAATATGGAAGTCCATAGATCGAGTTATGCGATTCTAGAGGTTTTAATTAGAGAGAGATTTCAATTAATCAACCTAGGGTTAGACGTTATTCGCCTCGAGAGAGGGTTTAATATAAATTAGGGAATCTTACGAATCAAGTCAAGTGAATAAATTGCCTGGTTCAGTGTTAGATAACAAGTGGAGTCTAGGTGGATTCTTCCTAAGGGTATCATCTTAATCAACTGAGTTTTCCCAACAGTATTTCCCAATTCATTCTTTTTGTCTATAACACCCCAAACCTGGCCTAGAAGTTAGGCCCGAATCCGAAATGTCACATTAAAGGCACAATTCAAAACGGTTTCGCTAATTAAGAAATTAAAGCCCAAAAGCCCAAAATCTAATAGAATTATTAATTAAAGATAATAAAATAAATGCCATTTTATTATTTTAAGCATTTGGTAAACCAAGTTTGAACATAAGAGCTTACTTAGGTTTAATAACTAAATAAACATTTAATCTCAAAACCCAAATTAAATCTGAAGTCAAAACGGTGAAACACCCCAAACCCGGCCCACAAGCCCTACCGGATCTGGCATGCTTCTAAAGAAAATCCATTCAAATCTTATTTGAAACTTCGTTAAAAACTTGTGTGTTTTTGAAATCAGTAGTTGATTTGGGTTGGGCTCGAATTTTAAAACCTATGTCGTTTAGGTGTTAAAACATTTAATATCATCACTTAAGAAAAATTTATTTTTCTTTTTAACTTTAATTTGGTAGTAATCGGATCATACTAAGTAATTTAAAACATAATTTAGTATCAAGGCCTTATTACATCAAATAAACCCGAAATAATTCAAACTTAAATATGGAAAGAAAACTAATAAAACAAAGCGGTCTCGGGCTTTGCATGGCCTCCATTGAGCTCTTGTCAATCCGGTCCATCACCGATCATCACCTGAAAAATATTCCCATAAGGGGTAAGTCAAACAGACTCAATGTGTAACCACAACACTAAGGTCCAACAGATTATGGCATACAAAATCATACATACAAATATAAAAGCATAAATAATGATGCAAACCTAAACCCAAACCTAAATGCCATCCGCTACACGTCTCCCGTACCAACCATCACACCGTGGGAACTACTAAGTCAACCCTCCATCCGCTACACACCATCAAAGGCAGTCGCTGCAGTCGACGTACTGATCGCCCTTATGATTTAGTGGCATAGCCACCATATATAAATTCGTGACATAAGTCACCACATACTTATATTGTGACAAAAGTCACCACATTCTTATATTGTGACAAAGTCACCACATACTTATATTGGGGTATAAAACCACCAATTCACTTCCACTTTACATATCACCCATATGCCCATGTCATACAATTATGCATTAACCATATCATATTCCTTATTCACATACTTATAATTTCATGTATATGCCATAGCAAAACTTATCATACTCATAGTAGGAGTAGGAAAACGTACCTGAGTACTTTGTACCATTACATGGTACCTTAGCCATAATCTTACACTTTTATATTAGCACATATAGCAAATTAAAGCCGTAAATCTATCAAGATTTAGTGTGGGGTACACACCTGATTTACTTAGTAAATTCACTTCAAATCCCGAAAATCCCGATCTAAGCTTTAGATCCTCTAGTTCCTATATTCGACCAACCCTAACATGTTAGTAAAAAGCCATTCGGCTATAAATCCAAATCCTAGTAGGATTATTGTAATCAAATTCTTACCTTGTCACGATTGGATTAAAATCAAATCCGAAACTTTATGATGTTCACCTAGCAATCCATTAGCCACCAAATTCCTTAACTAGTTAGTTTAGGCTTTTGAATAAATAAGAAACATAGCCAAATTACTAAATGGCCTGGCCGAATATCATACATGACTTACCTTGTAAATCTTAGATCCCGAAGCTGTCACTTCTTTGTAATCTTGTCGAAATCCCTATGGCACATGTTAGATCAATTTCTAACATTTAATCACAACAAATGGCCCTTGGCCGATTAGTATGTTCACTTATCTTAAATCCTTGAAATCCAAAATCCTTGTATACCACTGTCGACTTTCTTCCCAAAAGCCAACGTCACCTTAGTTTTTACCGCATTCGGTCATCCTTCATATATTCAATAAACCGAAAATCACCACTAACTTAGCCCATATGGCATTCGGCCAAAAAGAAAAGAATAGGAAAGGGCCATTCGGCCACCTACCATCAACCACTCACCTTCGGCTTTTCCAAAATCGACTCCTTTGGCTATTGTAAAGTAGGATTCGACTTCTAGTGCTAAAGAGGAGATGTTGATTAGTTTAGATAATTGATTCGGATTAGATCTTGATGAAAAGAAAGGAAGAAATCGCAAAGAAAAGAAATCCCAAAACTTACCGAATCACTAAGGAACATGCGGCCTATGGTGCACCTTCGAGAAACTAAACCACCCTTGTAGATTCGATTTTGAGGCTTAGAAATTTGGCTATGGTGGTTTTGGTTAACAATCGGCTATTGCTAGAAAAAGGCTTATCTTGACTTTTGGTGAGTTGTGAAAAGAAGAAGAGAGTTGATGATGAAGATTGACTAGAGGAAGAGTTGAAAGAAGAATTTGAGAGAATGTAAGAAAGATGATAGGAAATTGAAGAATGGCTTAGGAGGAAATTATTTTTGGCTTTTGACAAATGAAGAGAGGAAGAGAAGAGAATTTGGCAGAGAGAAAAGGAAAAGAAAGAATGTTGAATGGCCTTAGTTTTCCTCCTTTTGCCAAAATTACTAAGCCTAGAGTCCCCTTCTTGGCCATCACTCTCATATCCTTATTTTCCTACCTTAGCCGAAATTCCAAAAGAATTTGACCTTATCTAAAACTCTTTCCTCAGTCTCCCTATGCCGTCCATCTCCTTACCTTAGGAGTGCCAAAATTTTAACCCATTATTTTGGGCTTTATGTGGCCATACTAGGCCCAAGTTATCCTCCTAAGTAACGCCACTCTCATGCCCAATTTAGCATTGCTCAATTTTTGGGTCGCAAGCCCAACTTGCTACTAATTTAATAATCCAACATCAATTACTACTAACACTTATTTATCACCACTTAACCTGTGTTTTAAAGTCCAAACACGAGCCCAATTATATGTCATATTTCCCTTATTTATTTTCTTAAGGCCACTTTGCTTCAGCCTCTTTTAGACTTAAAACTCGATATTTTCTAAGGCATTTTCCTTATGTTTCAAGATTCTAAAATTCACATAACACATTCATAACACATAAGACATGCTATTTCATATAATTTAGCAATAGTGCATAAGCCCTAATCTGGGATATTACAAACGGAGTACAAGGTCTTATTACATCCACTGAAAATTAAGTAAATAAAACATGTATTTTGAAACAAATAAATGAAAATTCAAGCCTCTTGTAGTGTGGCCATCTCCGAGTCCTCTCCCACGTCGAGTCTTCTATTCGGGATTACTTGAAACATTAAATTAAAGGGGTGTGAGTTTCAAACTCAGTGTGCATAACCCTTGGAAAACAAATCACTTACAAATATCCACATTGGGCTTAAGCCTTATCAAAATCGGTGGTCTTGGGCCTTAGCCCACAATAGCCTCATATCATATCGTAACGCATCATATACATACAAGATAATGCAAAACCCACCCCAAAAATCCATCCGCTACACACACCATTTCCCTTCCAACCTTATGATTCCTGTGGGGAATTCTAGCTCGACCCACCCCTCCGTTACACACCAAGGGTAGCCCAGTTTTGGTACTACCGAACGTTGCAGCAAAGCTACTAATCATATATATTGGGCTTAAAGCCTCTGGTGGATCCATACCATACGGCCATACGATCCTGGATCCATACCATACGTCCATGCGATCCTTAAATATTGACATAGAGTCATTAATATATATATATGTTAGGCACATAGCCACAGTAAATATGATTGGCACAAAGCCATAATAACAGCACAAAGCCTTCGTTATTGGCACAAAGCCCATAATTACGGCACGAAGCCCATATTAATTGCACACAGCCCTCGGTAACATTATCGGTGCAGCATGGCTGCTCAGTGGCTAAAAGCCTACGGTGGATCCATACCATATGGCCATGCGATCCTCAAATCTTCCTCCGTACCATAATTCCCACCCATATGCATCCTAAGCAGAATATCATATGAATGCATCAAACACAAAAGTAACATCCACAAACTCATATTCGTCACATTGGGGTATTTTTGTCATTTCACTACCTAGGGGTATTTTCGTAATTTTACCCTATAGGGGTATTTTGGTAATTTCACAAATCATGGGTATTCGATAATTTTGCAAATCGGGGGTATTTTGGTAATTTCACAAATTAGGGGTATTTCGATAATTTCGTAAACTGGGGGTATTTTGGTAATTTCGTAAATTAGGGGTACTTCAATAATTTTGTAAATCGGGAGTACTTTGATAATTTCATAAACTGGGGATATTTTGGTAATTTCACAATTCGGGGGTATTTTGATAATTTCACAAGTCGGGGTATTTCGGTAATTTCATAAACTAGGTGTATTTTGGTAATTTCACAATTCGACGGTATTTTAGTAATTTTACAAATTAGGTGTATGTCGGTAATTTCATAAACTAAGGGTATTTTGGTAATTTTACAATTCAGAGGCATTTCAATAATTTTACAAATAGGGGGTATTTCAGTAATTTTACAAATTAGGGGTATTTAAGTAATTTCACAAATCAGGGGTATTTAAGTAATTTTATAAATTAGGGGTATTTTGATAATTTCACAAACTGGGGGTATTTTTGGAATTTCATAAATTAGAGGTATTTCGGTAATTTCACAAATCGGGGGTATTTTGGTAATTTCGTAAATCAAGGGGTATTCGGTCCCTTTCGGGTTTTAGCTATGAACTTTGGCCCATCAACAAGTCCTCGTGGCTAAAGTAAACAGACACTACGCACCAAGTAGGATTCCAAAAAAGAGGAGGTGGGCCACTAGGGCCGCTTAAGTACCAAGCTCTCCTTAGATCCAATCCTAGACATGCGTATGCCCGTTGCCACACCCTAACCCAGCGACTTGTTCACAGGCATGTTTAATTAGATTAAGTCTTATGAAATTTAAGAGTTGTTTAAACTAGGCCTAAGATTCATAAACCCTAACATACATGTCTACGTCCCCATAAGCCCATCAAGCCCATATCACACCCTTGCGGCCCATTAGGCCCAAATATCATCATATGGCCTATTAGGCCCAAAACAAATCAATTCATGTATCATGCATGACTAATTCAATTCGTATAACCAACCAAACCATTTCATCAATTCTTAGCCTCAAGGCCTACCGGGCCCATTTATCCACTTTCGGCTTTTTGGGCTTTTCGGCATTTCCGATTTCGTGGGTGTAGTGTTTGTACACACCTGGTAACCATGTGCGCTGCAAACCCCTTAGTCACGAACCTACAATTGACATCACCTAACAATTAATCATAACTTCCTTCGCAACTATTGGCGATTATCCTCTAAATCTGCACCCAAACGCCCATCAAGGTATATTAACTCTCCTCATAGAATGCTCTATATATAGCTAGCTTCTCACCTTCCTTCTTTGTATCTTACCGATGTGGGATCCCTCCGTTAGTAAAGTTTAAATCCAACTCAAACTCTTCTCGTCCAATTCGCAAAATAAATACTCCCTTGCTTGTCAGGAGATTCGAACCCAAGCTCCCTTGCACCCTTAATGACACCTTGCCACTAGACCACTCACTTTCTTGTGTCTAAAATCATGAGCAACTAAATATAACCCTATGGAAAAATTTTAGAGTCCATTTAAAAAGAAAACCAAAATGCAAGAGCCAAGATTTGAACCTTGGACCTCCTTCCTTCCTTGTGGCGTCACCCCCTTACCTCTTATGTGGCATCACTTTGCCACTACACCACACACTCCACTTGTATCATTTTTCTCCACCTTTTATTCTTAAAGCCTACTACTAACTCTCAGGGTTTTATTCACCTAAAACTAAAATTTTTCCTAAGGCCTAACTTGAACCCAGGACTTCATAGAAGCCCCCTAACCTTCCAAAATCACTCACCTAATAGATCCAACTTGCACTAAAGCCGTTCTCTTGTTCTAAAAAATTTTTAAACGCACCTACGCCTAAGGCCCATTGGGCCCAATTCTTCTAGGACCAATTTTGGGATGTTACAAATCTACCCTCCTTAAAGAAATTTCATCTTGAAATTTTCAACTAACTACTAAACACACCGCTCATGTCACACCACTATGCTTTTGTCTCTAAAAGCCTATTTTTAAGTAGCCCATTATCTATACAGTTCAATAATTCAAACAATAACAAAAAAACTTACTTGGCTCAACGTCGAGGGCTCGAAGAACCACACTTCAAGAATCCTGCCAAAACTTTTTTAAAAAAAAACCCAAAATCTAAGTCTCATTATAGCCTGAGCTTTGCAACCTAGGCTTTGATACCACTAAATGTAACACCCCAAACCTGGCCTAGAAGTTAGGCCCAAATCTGGAATGTCACATTAAAGGCACAATTCAAAATGGTTTCGCTAATTAAGAAATTAAGGCCCAAAAGCCCAAAATCTAATAGACTTATTAATTAAAGATAATAAAATAAATGTCATTTTATTATTTTAAGCATTTGATAAACCAAGTTTGAACATAAGAGCTTACTTAGGTTTAATAATTAAATAAACATTTAATCTCAAAACCCAAATTAAATCTGAAGTCAAAACGGAGTACAAGGTCTTATTACGTCCACTAAAAATTAAGTAAATAAAACATGTATTTTGAAACAAATAAATGAAAATTCAAGCCTCTTGTAGTGTGGCCATCTCCAAGTCCTCTCCCATGTCGAGTCGTCTATTTGGGATTACCTGAAACATTAAATTAAAGGGGTGTGAGTTTCAAAACTTAGTGTGCACAACCCTTGGAAAACAAATCACTTACAAATATCCACATTGGGCCTAAGCCCTATCAAAATCGGTGGTCATGGGCCTTAGCCCACAATAGCCTCATATCATATCATAACGCATCATATGCACACAAGATAATGCAAAACCCACCCCAAAATTCCATCCGCTACACACACCATTTCCCTTCCAACCTTATGACTCCTGTAGGGAATTCTAGCTCGACCCACCCCTCCGCTACACACCAAGGGTAGCCCGATTGCGGTACTACTGAACATTGCAGCAAAGCTGCTAATCATATATATTGGGCTTAAAGCCTCCGGTGGATCCATACCATACGACCATGCTATCCTGGATCCATACCATACGGCGATGCGATCCTCAAATATTGACACAGAGTCATCAATATATATATATGTTAGGGACATAGCCACGGTAAATATGATTGGCACAAAGCCATAATAACAGCACAAAGCCTTCGGTATTGGCACAAAGCCCATAATTATGGCACGAAGCCCATATTAATGGCACACAGCCCTCGGTAACATTATCCGTGGAGCATGGCTGCTCGGTGGCTAAAAGCCTGTGGTGGATCCATACCATACGACCATGCGATCCTCAAATCTTCCTCCGTACCATAATTCCTACCCATATGCATCCTAAGCAGAATATCATATGAATGCATCAAACACAAAAGTAACATCCACAAACTCATATATGTCACATAGGGGTATTTTTGTCATTTCACTACCCAGGGGTATTTTCGTAATTCTACCCTATAAGGGTATTTTGCTAATTTCACAAATTAGGGGTATTTTGTAATTTTGCAAATCAGGGGTATTTTGGTAATTTCACAAATTAGGGGTATTTCGATAATTTTGCAAACTGGGGGTATTTTGGTAATTTCATAAATCAAGGGTACTTCGATAATTTTGCAAATCGGGGGTACTTCGGTAATTTCATAAACTGGGTATATTTTGGTAATATCTAAATTTAAGGGTATTTCGGTAATTTCACAAGTCAAGAGTATTTTGGTAATTTCATAAACTGGAGGTATTTTGGTAATTTCACAATTTAAGGGTATTTCAATAATTTTACAAATCGGGGGTATTTCGATAATTTCATAAATTAGGGGTATTTTAGTAATTTCACAAATCGGGGGTATTTCGGTATGTAGAAGGCCCAAATTGCCTGGGCCCACTTTAGCATCAACCCCAGACCAAACAAAAAACAAAATAAAACCCAAATTAAATAACCCAATACCCGAATGACCCACTGAGCCCAAACCTAAAACCCAATTCTGCCCAGCCCAATACCCCAAAACAAGCAAAAACCTAACCCTAGCCACTTACTCTGCCTAGCGCTGCAACCCCCACCTACTTCACCGACCACCGTCCCATCACCACTTGCCTCCATACCCTGCAAAAAGAAACTGACACGCAAAGAAACAGAGGCAACAGAGCAGAGAAATATGCAAAGGAAAATACAGAAAGTATTTGTAAATGGCTATAAAAGCCAAAGCAGAAACATTTTGTAAGGGGTTTTTTTTTTATTATTAATAAAAAGCATAAGGATTCAAGCAAGAACGAAAATCAGAGGATAACGGGCAAGGATTAACAAGCAAAGAAACGTAAACAAACCATTAAAAATCAAGGCTAAGCAGAGGTGATTTTCTATATTACATCGAAAATAATTTTTCTTTTTTTAATTTTTTCCTATCAGACATAAACACATATATATTCTATAACGCATAAAAAAGGAAAAAAAATATACTGTCATAATTTTTGGCCACGTGTATGGTGGTGAGGCGAGGCGTCGGCGCTGACGGTGATCGGTCGAATCCCCGGACTTCCTCGCAGAGAAAAAAAAGAAGAAAGGAAATGTTTTTTAAACTCTCACTGGCGATTTTTTTCGATTTTGGGCCTTAAATAGCCCTCAAAGCGACGTCGTTTTGGGTCGGGTTTTAATGCCCAAAACGACGTCGTTTTGCCCGTGGGATCAAGCGTGTTGACCCGGCCGAGCGGAGGATCCACGTGTTTTTATTTTTGGGTCTAATTGCAAATGGCCCTTCCGCTTTTTGACCTCTTTTAATTAAGTTTTTATTATTTTCAAATTTGACCCCACAACTTATTTCAATTCGCAATCTGGTCCTTTCTCTTTCTTTAGCGTTTTGGCCGAAGGGGTTTATTACCTCTTTGGTCCTTCTAGTCCTTTCGCGCGTGTAAATAGGCCCTTTCCTTTTATTTTATTTCGAATTGACCCCCAAACTTTTATTTTAAATGTAATTTGATCCTGTTTTAGTTATTTTGCAATCCTCTTAGTCTTTTTGTTATTATATTATTATTGTTATTACCATTATTATATTTTTTTATGTACATATTTTATTATTATTTTGTTTCACTAACTTTATTATTATTATTATTATTATTATTATTATTATTATTTATATGTTTATTATTATTACTATTATATATCTCTTTACTATCACTAATATTATTACCAATTTTATTATTATTGTTTTATTATTATTTGTTAGTATTAATGCATTATTTTTATTCTCACTTGATTACCATTTATATTATTATTTTCACATTATTACCATTATTTTATATTTTATTATTTTATTATTTAATTTTCATCACTATAATTTTATTATTTTATTTTACCACTAATATTATATATATGTATTATTCATATTAGTATAGTATTATCATTGTTTTATATCATTATCATATTATTATTATTATTAGTACTCTTATATTTACTATATTTATATCTACGTTTATTTTTCTCAATTTCATATTATTACTACACAAAATATATTTTGAAAATCATCATATTTCATTTAAAGGTTTTAGAATAAAGGTGATGCTTCGTATTTAGGAATTCGGGAAATAGTGCCCTAACGCGCTGGGTTGCGATTTTCCATTTAACTAAATAACTTAACATCCCTTTTACGAAGTTTCACAAATCACGAGATGACTTTGATTACGAGAGATTAAAACATCGTGTCCTAACGTGCTGGATGTGATGTTTATATCTTTCGGAATAAAGAAATCTCAAGTTTTGACTCGAGCCTTTTCTTTAAATTAATACGATACGATGCATTTTGTAAAATTGCTACACTCCATTTAAAGGTTTTAAAATAAAGGCAATGTTTTGTATTTAGGAATTCGGGGAATAGTGCCCTAACGTGCTGGGTTGCGATTTTCCGTTTGACTAAATAACTAAACATCCTTTTGATAAACTTCGTAAAATCATGAGATAGCTTTGATTACGAAGGTTTAGAATATCATGTCCTAACGTGCTGGATGTGATGTTTATACCCTCTCGGAACAAAGAAATCTCAAATATCCTAATACCTTTTAAAGGATCCGTATTTTAAAACCTTTTCAAACTTCCGACATTAAGACACTAATTAATCATTTTGGTACCAATTTTGGGCGTATTGAGGGTGCTAACCCTTCCTCAAATGTGAATCGACTCCGAACTCGTTTTACGGATTTAGAGACCAAAATCGTTGTTTTGATAAATCAAAATATTTATTAAAAACAACCATTTTACGAGGTGACCGATCACACCTCAACAAAAAGGATTGGTGGCGACTCCCTGTCTTTTTTCGTTTTAAAAACCAAAGTCGAACCCCATTTTATTTTCCAAAAAAATGGTTACGACAGCTTGGCGACTCCACTGGGGACCGATTTAGAAAGTCAAGCCATAAATTGATTATTTTACATCTTTTAGTCGAAATTTGAAAGTTAGATTTGAGAATTACGATTCTTTTATTGCATGTTGTTTTAATTTCGGCATTACATTGCATGACCGTTGTGGTCGCACCTTTAAGTGGGAGTGATAAGCTACTCCTTCGTGAGGTTTTCACCTCCGTGCAGGATAGTGGATCGCTTTGGGATACATCCGTACCTATGTCTTCGTGAGATTTTCATCTCAGATGCGACCATAGGGAAATGTATTCCTAGAATGAACTCGGTCCATATGAGCCTATAATGGGTGAGGATCGAGGAATCTACTGGTTCAGGTACCCCTCTTTAGAACCGAACCTCATATAGTAAGCCGTAAGAACCCATCCTAGGTAGAGCCGTGCCAAACCGTAGTGGTTACCAGATTAGGTATTTTTATTCTTTGCTTACTGTGTATGAAATACTGATTTGCTTCATTTTTATTTTTTTATTTTTGTATGGCATATTCATCAAAAAAAAGTGTTGATTCATATTTAATTGCTAAATAGATAGCTTGTCATGGAAAGGGGGTTTCTTGATAAAGTGGAGGACAATACGGCCGTTCGAATATGGGCCGAGACAGTGCAACAAGAAAATGGTGATAGTCTTACAGAAGGGCACATGTCAAAATTATAGGACTTCACATGTATCAGTGTAACCCAAAATAATCTTTAAGAGATGAAAGAGATATGGCGTCAATGGGACGACGAGATCAAGCAACTATTCTCTTGCCATTACGGTGATCGCCTTATCGCTTTCGACATCAAGGTAGACCAGCACCTATTCCGAGCTATAGCCCAATTTTGGAATCCTGCTTATAGTTGTTTTACTTTCGGGAAAGCGGACCTGGTACCTACTATAGAAGAATACACAGCTTTACTCCGTTGCCCAAAAATTCAAACCGACAAAGTTTATGCAAGACCTGTTAATGTCCCCACATTCTTAAAAAAGCTAATGAATATTACGGGGATGAGCGAGCAGTGGGTTACAGCTCGGATAAAACAAAAGGAGATTGTAAGTGCATCCCTTAGAGAAATTTAAGGGATTTAATTATAGCGCATCCGGACGTGAAGAAAAGGGTTGACATTTTTGCCTTGAGCATTTATGGACTGGTTATTTTCCCTAGAGCTCTAGGGCATGTAGACGAGGTAGTCTCAGACTTATTCGACAGATTGGATAGAAGAGTCACACCCGTTCCTACAATTTCGGTCGAAACTTTTAGGTCCCTAAGCGCGTGTCGGAGAGCGGGCGAAGGAAGATTCACCGGTTGTGCACAACTCTTACTAGCATGGTTCAACAGTCATTTTTGGAAAGCGGAAAAGGCATCGTGTTGAATCTTCTCTTAGGACTATTCCCCACTAAAAGAATTAGCAGCCACGCCAAGGCGAGATAATCTTATAGAAGAAAAATGGATGATAATTCTACAAAACCTACAAGAAGAAGATGTAGAATGGAAAGCTCCTTTAATGATTCCTGATGAGATCTTATATCGATGTAGAGATTTTGACTGGGTTCCTCTACTGGGAATATGGGGAGCTGTCGGGTGTGCTCCTCTCCTCGTGTTGAGACAGTACAGATCGAGACAGTTTACACCTGCAACACAAGGTCTAATTCAGTTCGAGTTTGAATACAAAGGAGATAATTGTAAAAAGAGAGTTCATGAAATATTAAGTGCTTGGAACCGGACTCACAGAATGAAAAGGTTTGCCACTAACCCGATGACAACCCCCGAATATGACCGATGGTGGAGTCAGAGAATCAACGACAACATCCCCACATCAGGCCAAGAAAACGCCCGATCAGTGGAAGAGCACCTGCAGGTAATCCCATCGGAGCTCGAAATCATCAAACAGGATTTTGAGAAAAAGAATGTGGAATTAGGGAAAAGGATAGAACAATTAGAGGAAGAGAAAATGTAGCTAGGATTGGATGTTGACATTCAGAAGCTGAAAGCCAAGAAGATGAGAAAAGGAAAAAATAAGGCAGAGGAAGATTTGGACAGTTTGAAAACAGACTATAAGAAGCTGCGAAGGTCAATGAAAATTGCTAGATTAGGAAAAACGTCAAAGCAATGGCGTTAAGAAATTAGAGAGGAAAAAAAATAGAGCCAGTCAATGGAAAAGGAACTCCGAGATACTCAAGTTCGAGAAGTTACTCTGAAAAGAAGTTTGGTAGAAAGTCAGAACGAGAAAGAGAAATTAAAGGCTCGGGTGACAGAATTGGAAAGATCGTTGTATCAGTATCGTAGCCGTAACTCTATAGTCGAATTAAAGGCTAGTCTGAGTAAAATTGAAGAAATGAAAGCAAGAATTGAAGAGCTAGAATCTGATTTACATGGTTGTGAGCTACGGGTGGAGCTTCTTGAAATCAATGAGGAGCGTTGGAAGCAACAACTTCATCACTCTCAGAACCAAGTCAGAGGACCGGATTACATTATGGGGGAAGCCGTGGCTCAAGTGCGAGAGGTGGCGGATCACTTACAAACCTTAGTAGTCCGAGCTGATGTACTAAGTTTATTTTACAAATCGAAGTCAGAGTAAGGTCAAGAGTTAGCTGGGCTTCTTGAGGAAGTCAAGGCCTTAAGTATTAGGGCGAGGCCTTATATGTAATCCATTTTATGTGAAGAAACTTGTTTTCTAGAAAAGTTATTCTAATGGAAATTGAATCAGAATTAATGCCTTTTTTGCATACATTTCATGCATTAACATTACATTGCATCATGTGCATTAAATCTCATAAAGAAACCTTAAATTATGACAGTTACCCTGGAACATCGCTACAATACACGAGGCAAAACAAAAATCATGGATCAAAGAATGGAAAGATTAGAGCAAATGCAAAAGGAAATACAGGAGCAGATGCAAGAATGATTAATCAAGATACAACAGGACATGATAGAACGGATGCAAGAATCTCAAAATAGCATGATGAATCAGTTGGCACAGTTGTTGGCCAATGAACGTGAGAAAGGAAAGGGCGTTGCTACTAGTTTAGGAAATGATAATGACGACCCTGTTTACCCTCCGGGTTTTACCCCATCGAATACCCAAGCGCCACCGGAGGTGCATCCCCAAAGGACGCCTGTTACTATTAGACCACAATATCAGGTTGGTACCACGATACCAGCCCACTTCTCCACTGGTTCGGGTACTAACCTGTGGGAAAGTCCGCTAACCATGTGGTCCCGATTTGATGGTGGCGAAATGGACAAGGCAAAAATAGATTTGTCAATGCAACTTGAGAAGCTGTTGCAAGTGGCTAGAAGAAAAGTTTAAAGAAACCAACGTGACCAACGTTACGAGATGGACGCTAAAGACTTAAGTCTGGTCCCGGACTTAGTCCTTCCACCAAAGTTTAAAACACTAGAGTTCGAGAAATATAACGGGACTAGCTGTCCCAAGGCGCACATCACAATGTTCTACCGGTGGATGGCGGGGCACCTTAATAATGACGATTCTTGATTCACTATTTTCAAAGGCAGTTTGGCGGATCTCGAGGCCAAATGGTATAACCAACTTAGTCGTGCCCAAATCAAGGCGTGGAAGGACTCGCACGAGCCTTCATGAAACATTATCGCCATTTGGTGATATTGCTCTGATAGAATCACGCTCAAAATATGGAGAAAAAGCCGGCGAAAGTTTTAGGCAGTATGCCCGAATATGGAGAGGTAGCAATACAAGTTCAACCACCGCTTTTGGAAAAAGGAGACAACCATGCTTTTTATTAATACATTGAAAGCTCCTTTCATCAATTATATCTTTGGGAAGTGCCACTAAAGCTTTTGAGACATCATGATGCGGGGAGATGATAGAAAATGCAATCGAGATGTGGCAAGATAGAAGTAGGAGAAAGTGCGGAAAGACAATCCCAAAGAAAGAGAAAGCGATGTAAATAACCTAAGTAAAGGTTATCAAAGCCTATTATCAGAATCGGCCCAGTGCGTAATCGGCGATCATTAGGGCTCCTCTAGGCAGGAATCCAGTACAAAGTAGAACACGAAGAAAATCCAATTCACGCCAATCCGAGTCACGTACAAGGAAATGTACCAGAACTTATTTGATGCACATATTGTTTCCCCACATTACCTAAAACCCCTGCAACCCCATACCCTAAGTGGTATGACGTGAACGCACAATGCGAGTACCACGCAGGGATTGTGGGGCATTCAATAGAGCACTGTCTTGCTTTCAAAAAGCTGGTAGAAAGACTCATCCAGATGGGCATTATAGAAGTAGACGATACCCCCAGCACGGGGCACCCGCTGCCTAATCATGAGGTTAATATGATAGGTGATAACATGGGAAGGAGAGTTAAAAGGGATGTTGACAAAGTAAAGACTCTGATGAAACAAGTTTGGAAAGAAATGATGAAGAGGGGATTAGCTGTATCAAGCTCGGTAGGAAAGCATGAAGGAACAAAAAAAGGCTATGAGTTTCAGGGGCATGAAATCCAGGACTGTATTGAGTTCAGAATTCTGGTACAAAGGCTGATGGACAATAAAGAGTTGGAGTTTTTTGAAATTAATGAAGGCTGAAAAGAAAGAAGTATTTGCGCGTTGGAAGATGAATCAGTAATAAAAGCCTCGAAAACTAGCTATCCTTTGGTCATCATCTCGTGGCCAAAGAATGATGGAGCCGGATAAAGACAACTCCGAAGATTGTGATTCCTAAATCGACGGTCTTTTCGTATGAAGACAACAAAGAGGTTCCCCAGAACTCTAACTACAACCTGACTATTCCTAAAATAGGGGACTCGTCCCGTACTACGAAAGGAAACCAGGAGCCTCTGAAGATTGTGATCCGAAGACCTGCGGCCTTTTCATATGAAGATAACAAAAAGGTTCCTTAGAACTACAACTGCAATGTGACGATTCCTGGGAAAGGAGACTTGTCCAGCACTGCAAAGGGAAACCAGGAAGTAGGCTCTTATATGCATAGCGAGAAGCGTTATGACACGACAAACCCACGGATCGAGCTTGCAAAAGAGAAAACCTTGGTGGGCAAACAAAAGAGAGAAAGTGTGACCAAGCAGAAGCTCCTATAAATGAGCCGAAGAAGGAAGTCGAGGCTAGAGAATTCTTGAAGTTTTAAAACATAGTGAATCTGATGTCGTGGAGCACCGTGCATAAGCAAATACTCGTATATCTATGCTTGACTTGCTATTAAGCTCGAAGCGCGCAACGATCGATGAAGGTATTGAATGAAACTTATATTGCTAATGATATCACCGTTAACAAGTTGGATCGTCTAATTAGCAATATAAGTGCTGATAACTTTATTTTCTTTAATGATGATGAGATTCTACCGGGAGGTATGGGTTCCATCAAGGCCCTCCACATTACTACACGGTGCAAAGGATACACACTACCAGGGGTACTAGTCGATAACGGATCGGCGCTCAATGTCCTGCCATTATCGACGTTGAATCGATTACCCATTGATAGTTCTCACATGAAGGCCTACTACAATGTAGTAAGGGCATTCGATGGAACTGAAAAGAAAGTCATGGGGAGGATCGAAGTACCTCTTTTAATCGGCCTAGGTACATATGAAGTAGATTTCATAGTAATAGATATCAAGCCATCGTATAGTTGTTTGTTGGGGAGACCTTGGATACACTCAGCAGGAGCAGTCCCCTCATCCTTGCACCAAAAATTGAAATTAGTCACAGAAGGCCGTTTGGTAACTATAAATGCTGAAGAAGACATCATCGCAATCGTAACCAACAGTGCACCATATTTAGAAGCAAATGATAAAGTGACTGAATGTTCCCTCTGTTCTTTGGAATTCATCAATGCAACATTCTTCATCGAGGGAAAGAAGATCCCAGTGCCTCAATTATCCAAAACCACAAAAATGGGTTTGCAATTAATGGTTGAAAACGGAGCCGTACCCGGAAAGGGACTGGGAAGGTATCTCTAAGGAGGAATCGAAGTCCCAAGATTGAAAGAAAAAAGAGACCTCTTTGGCTTAGGATTCAAGTCAAACGCGAAGAAAAAGAAGAAAGAGTTAGAAAAGAAGCAAGAAAGAAGGAAAGCGCGTTTGGGTAGAGATGAGATTAAATGGGAACCGATGATAATTCCTTATATTCGTGAGACCTTTATATCAGGAGGGGTTATCCATCCAGGATGAGGAACGCAAAATGAAGAAATCGTGCACGTCAACGCTATATCTGAGGGGGAAATTGAGGAAGAAAATTGAAATGGAATCCGCCCTTATGAGCGAGCGTTTCTAAACAATTGGATCATGGAGGAGATTCTTATAGCTTTTAGAACTCATTCAGAGTAATACTCGGAACACACTTGTTGCTTTAGGTCTAGAAGCAATAAGAGTCCCTTTTGTGAAGCATGATTTTGTATAAGGCATCATTATTTTCAATGAAATACATCTCCGCCATCTTTTGAGCAAATTTTCTTCTATGTTCATTTCATTCATCATCATTATTCTTTCTTTAGATATTCTTCTAAACATTTCTATTCTTCATTTATGATACCAATAAGCATGCCTAGATTCTGTGGTTCTATGAGCCTTTATTCATCTCCATAACAGGTCCCCAAATATTAATGATTTGAGTAACGCTACCGATGACTCGGAATGTCCTTTTGAGCAAGATATGGTTGCGGAAGATTTTCAGGATTTTGGAGATGACCAAGGCTGTGACTTATCTCCTGAACTGTTAAGGATGGTAGAACAAGAGGAGAAACAAATCATACCTCACAAAGAGTCAGTGGAAATAGTGAACCTAGGAGACGGACAAGAAAAGAAAGAAGTGAAGATTGGAGCCGGTATCACCGTAGAGACAAGGTGAGACCTCATCGAGTTACTCTAAGAATTCAAGAACGTCTTTGCATGGTCATATCAAGACATGCCCGGGTTAAGCACTGATATCGTGGTACACCGTTTGCCCATAAAAGAAGAATACAAGCTAGCCCAATAGAAACTTCGGAGGATGAGGTCAGACATTTTACTGAAAATAAAAGAGGAGGTCAAGAAGCAATTTGACGCAGGTTTCTTGCAAGTGGTTAAGTACTCGGAATGGGTAGCCAATATCGCCCCCGTCCCCAAGAAAGATGGGAAAGTACGAAATGTGTGTAGACTACAGGGATCTAAACAAGGCTAGCCCTAAAGATAATTTTTGTTACCTCATATCGACACCTTAGTGGATAATACGGCGGGTTATTCATTGTTCTCATTCATGGATGGCTTCTCAGGATACAACCAGATAAAGATGCTTCCTGAAGACATGGATAAAACCACGTTCATAACCATGTGGGGAACCTTTTGCTATAAGGTAATGCCATTTGGGCTGAAGAATGTGGGAGCAACATATCAGAGAGCCATGGTAACCCTATTCCATGACATGATGCACAAAGAAATTGAGGTTTATGTCGACGATATGATCGCCAAGTCTCGAACTGAAAAGGAACATGTCCAAGTCTTAAGGAAATTATTTTTGAGGTTGAGGAAATTCCAGCTAAAACTTAACCCGGCAAAGTGTACTTTTGGAGCCAAGTCAGGGAAACTGCTAGGATTTATAATCAGCGAAAAGGGGATTGAAGTTGACCCAGACAAAGTCAAGGCTATACAAGAATTACCTCCGCCTCGCACGCAAAAAGAAGTTTGAGGTTTCTTAGGAAGATTAAATTACATTGCTCGGTTCATTTCACAACTAACTGAGAAATGTGACCCCATATTTCGTCTTCTTAAAAAACACAATCCAGGTGTGTGGGACGAGGAATGTCAGAAGACCTTTGACAAAGTAAAGTAATACCTATCTAATCCTCCAGTATTGACACTGCCTAATCCAGATAAGCCTTTAATCCTCTACTTAATGGTACTTGATAATTCAATGGGATGTGTGCTCGGCCAACACGATGAGTCAAGAAAGAAAGAAAAGGCAATATACTACCTTAGTAAAAAGTTCACGAGTGTGAAACAAGGTACTCACCAATTGAGAAACTATGTTGTGCCTTGATCTGGACAACCGGAGATTGAGGCGTTACATGTTGTATCATACGACACAGCTCATCTCAAGCTAGACCCATGAAATACCTAATGGAGTCAACTACTTTGAATGGACGGATGGCCCGATGGCAAGTTTTACTTTACGAGTTTGACATAGTTTATGTAAACCAAAAGATGGTAAAAGGAAGTGCAATAGAAGATTTTACGCCGAGAGAGCTCGGAAGATTATGAGCCTTTGGACTTGATTTCCTAATGAAGACCTAATGTACATAGCAACCATGAAGAAGGTACCCCGAAAGTTGTCCTTGAAGCCCGAACTTTGACGGGGCATCAAATGCTATGGGCAATGGAATTGGGGCAGTTTTGGTGTCCCCAAACGGAGATCATTACCCATTCACTTGTAGGTGGATTTTGATTGTACAAACAATATGGCGAGTATGAAGCTTGCATCATGGGTATTCGCTATAGAACGTAAGATTAAGGTGCTGGAAGTATACTGGAGACTCTGACTAGTGATTTATCAACTTAAAGGAGAATGGGAGACGAGAGATCCCAAGTTGGTGAATACAAAAGATTGGTCCAACAAGCGATCAAAAGTTCGACGACATCACTTTCGATTATCTACCAAGAGGCGAAAATCAGATGGCTGATGCTCTAGCCACATTGGGTTCTATGGTGTGAGCAAACAACAAGGAGGATATGAGGCCTATACAAATGAGCATTTATGAGGCCCCAGCCCATTGCTACAATGTGGAAGAAGAGGAGCAAAATGATCACCCGTGGTATCACGATATACTATAATACGTGAAAGATCATAAATACCCCAATCAAGCAAAGAAAATGACAAAAGGGCGTTGAGAAGACTAGCTTGTGACTATGTCTTAGACGGAGAGATCCTATACAAAAGAAGAAAGGATCAAGTGCTATTAAGATGTATGGATGGCGCCGAGGCTAAGCAGATCCTGAAAGAAGTCCATGAGGGTGTCTGTGGAACACATGCCAATGGGTTCGCAATGGCTAAACAAATCATGAGATTCGGGTATTATTGGTCTACCATGGAAAGAGATTGCATTGATTATGCTAAAAAATGTCATAAGTGCCAAATTTATGGGGACAAGATTCATGTACCACCCTCACCTTTACATGTTATGACCTCTCCATGGCCTTTTTCTATGTGGGGCATGGACGTTATTGGACCAATCTCTCCAAAAGCTTCTAATGGACATTGGTTCATCTTCGTGGTAATTGATTACTTCACTAAATGGGTGGAGGCCACTTCATATGCTATTGTGACAAAATTAGCAGTCAGCAAGTTCTTAAAAAAAATCATATGTAGATATGGAATGCCTGAGAGGATCATATCTGATAATGTGTTAAACTTGAACAACAGCATGATTGCAAAAGTCTGTAGGCAATTCAAGATCAGACATCACAATTCGTCACCATATCGCCCAAAGATGAAGCAGTAAGATGAAGCGACTAATAAGAACATCAAGAGGATAGTAGGGAAGATGACTGAGACTTACAAAGATTGGCATGAGAAGTTACCATTTGCCCTTGTCGCCTATCGAACATCGGTCAGAACCTCCACCGGGGCAACTCCTTTCTCATTGGTTTACGGAATGGAGGCAGTTTTACCCATCGAAGTTAAAATTCTGTCCTTTCGAGTATTGTCCAAACTGAAATTGGATGAAGCAGAATGGATCCAAGCTCGATATGATCAGTTGAATCTGATCGAAGAAAAGAGACTGAAAGCTATCCGTAATGGTCAGATGTACCAAAAGTGAATGATGCGAGCATACAATAAAAAAGTGCATCCAAGAGAATTCCACGAGGGAGACTTAGTTTTGAAAAAGATCCTCCCCATACAAAAGGATTTTAGAGGGAAATGGATGCCAAATTGGGAAGGACCTTATGTGGTGAAAAAGGCTTTCTCTAGAGGGGCACTAATTTTGGCCGAGATGGATGGGAAAAATTTATCCAATCCCATAAATTGGATTCAGTAAGAAGTATTATGCTTGAAAAAAGGAAAGGCTAAAGTGAAAGCCCACAAAAGGGCGCTTTAAGACCTAAAAAAAAAAACGGAGAGGCTAAAGCGAAAACCCGAAAAGGGCGCTTTGAGACCAAAGGGGTTTTGAGTCAAAAATCCGACAAGGGCGGCTCAAATTTTGACAAGAGGAAGAGTATGTGATGATTTTATTCTCTCAGAATTAATAAAAAGGAGGAATGTTACACCTCAGAACATCTACAAAGCACTGCAGATCTCCCAACGTCTATTCAGCTCAAAATGATCTTCGAAAGGATTCGGTGGTGAAGCTCAGGCTGCAATATCTGGGGCACCTACTTTTTCTTTTTACCCATTTTTTGTATTCCAATAATGTTTACTTTTGTTGATTTAATCAAATTCCATTCTTCATAAATTCCATTATTATTTTTAAGCTGTTTGCAATTGAAATAACGACCCATGGACCCATAATGCTTCTATAAAAGGAGTCCCGCCTATTACTCTGGAATCCTCTAAACAGCGCAGGAACCTGAAACAGGACTGTTGTCTAGGAACCACCACACCTAGGGGTTGGAAACGTTCGAGGAAGAGGAGTCTAAAATCATGACTATTTCTTCAGATTCGCTGTCATAGATATCAGACGAGATGTTGCGTCTGTGTCGTGACCTTGATAAGTGAACGAGCAATTACGGCCCTAAGCTTGTAAAAAGAGATCATTCTCATGACATCCCGTATTCATGCAAATATCCTCCATAATATCATTTAGTTAGGAGCATTCGATTTATTACGGTCATTGCATCTTAATTATTATGAAAAATTATCATTCTCATGACATTCTGCATTCATGTAAGTGTCATCCATATCATACGTAGTCAGGAGCATTTGAGTCATTCCAACCATAGCATCCGCATCATTTGGCATAAAAAATCAAGTCTATAGGATATATCCCCAGAGGATGGTGTAGCAACACTGGTGAAGCCATCATCCTATCACCACTGACCAGCGGTGGAATAGGTTAGAAACCATGCTATTGACACTGACCAGCAGTGGAATAAGCTAAAGATTGTCTTATTGCCACTGACCAGCAGTGGAATAAGTTGAAGATTACTCTATTGCCACCGACCAGCATTAGAATAGGTGGAAGATTTTCTTATTGCCATGGACCAGCAGTGGAATAAGTTGAAGATTATCCTATTGCCACTAGCCAGTAGTGGAATAGGTTGAAGATTGCCCTATTGCCACTGACCAGTAGTGGAATAGGTCAAAAAGTGTAGATCTTGTCGCCCTGACCAATAGTGGGGCAAGATCGAAGGCAAATCTTGGCTCCCTAACCAGTAGGGAACATGATTTAGGCCACCATCCTATTGTCACTGACCAGCAGTGGAATAGGTGGAAGATTGTCTTATTTCCACTGACCAGCAGTGGAATAAGTTGAAGATTACCCTATTCCCACGAGCCAGTAGTGGAATAGGTTGAAGATTGCCCTATTGCCACTGACCAGCAGTGGAATAGGTCAAAAATTGTAGATCTTGGCTCCCTAACTAGTAGGGAACATGATTTAGGCCACCGTCCTATTGCCATTGACCAGCAGTGGAATAGGTGGAAGATTGTCTTATTGCCACTGACCAGTAGTGGAATAAGTTGAAGATTACCTTATTGCCACTGACCAGCAGTGGAATAGGTGGAAGATTTTCTCATTGCCATGGACCAGCAGTGGAATAAGTTGAAGATTATCCTATTGCCACTAGCGATTAGTGGAATAGGTTGAAGATTGCCCTATTGCCACTGACCAGCAGTGGAATAGGTCAAAAATTGTAGATCTTGTTGCCCGACCATGAGTGGGGCAAGATCAAAGGCAAATCTTGGCTCCTCAACCAAGAGGGAACATGATTTAGGCCACGAATCTATTACCGCTGACTAGCAATGGAATAGGTCAAAATTGTAGATCTTGTCGCCTAACCAATAGTGGGGCAAGATCGATGGCAAATCTGTCTCCCGAATAGTGGGGAACACGATTTAAGCCACCATCTTATTGCCCTGACCAGCAGTGGGACAGGTCAAGATCATCGATCCTGTTGCCCTAAATAGTAGTGGAACATAATCGTCCTGTCTTCTTGACTAGCAATGGAACAAGCTGAAGATTCCAAACCTTATTTCCCTGAAGTTGCAATATAGCTGGGCTGAAGATACAAATCTATCTCCTTGAGGTTGCGGTGGAGCAATTCAAAACAAACAAGTCTCATCCCTTCGAAGTCGCAGCAGGAGCAAATTAAAGCTACATGTCCTATCTCTCTGAAGTAGCGGTGGAATGGATCAAAGCAACAAGATGCGATGGACTAGAATGAAGCTACTTGAAAAGGAAGAACACCAAATGAGTCAAGACTCAACAAGATTGGACAAATTTGGTCCTTCTTTATGTCTTTGCTCCATTCCCGTTACACGATAATGAGCAAAGAGGGGCAGCTGTAGAAGGCCCAAATTGCCGAGCCCACTTCAAAGATCAACCCTGCACCAAACAAAAAAAAACAAAACCCAAATTAAATAACCCAACACCGAATGACCCACTGAGCCCAAACCTAAAACCCAATTCTACCCAGCCCAATACCCAAAACAAGCAAAACCTAACCCTAGCCACTTGCTCGCCAAAGACCAAGAACCCCACCGCTTACCAACCACCGTCCCATCACTACTTGCTCCCCATACCTTGCAAAAAGAAATCGACACGCAAAGAAACAGAGGCAACAAAGTAGAGAAATATGCAAAGGAAAATACAGAAAGTATTTGTAAATGGCTATAAAAGCCAAAGCCGAAACATTTTGTAAGGGTTTTTTTTTTGATTATTAATAAAAAGCATAAGGATTCAAGCAAGAACGAAAATTAGAGGATAACGGGCAAGGATTAACAAGCAAAGAAACGTAAACAAACCGTTAAAAATCAAGGCTAAACAGAGGTGATTTTTTATATTCTGTCGAAAATAATTTTTTCTTTTTTTTTTTTTTTCCTATCAGACATAAACACATATATATTCTATAACGCATAAAAAAAAGGAAAAAATATACCTTTTCGGAATTTTTGGCCACGGTAATACGGTGGCATGAGGGCACCATTGTGACGGCGATCGGTCGAAATCCCACCGACTCCCTGCAGAAAAAAAAATAGAAAGGAAATGTTTTTTAAACTCTCGCACAACCGATTTTTTTCCGATTTTTGGGCCTTAAATAGCCCTCAAACGACGATGGGTGGTCTTTAATGCCCAAAGCGATGTCGCTTTTGCCGTGGGATGTTGACCCGACCACCGGAGGATCCGCGTGTTTTTGTTTTTGGGTCTAATGCGTAAATGGCCCTTCCACTTTTTTGACCTCTTTTAATTAAGTTTTTATTATTTTCAAATTTGACCCCACAACTTATTAGGTTCGTAATCTGGTCCTTTCTATTCTTTCAGCGTTTTGGTAGAAGGGTTTATTACCTCTTTGGTCCCTCCAGTCCTTTCGCGCTTGTAAATAGGCCCTTTTCCTTTTATTTTATTTCGAATTGACCACCAAACTTTTATTTTAAATGTAATTTGATCCTATTTTAGTTATTTTGCAATCCTCTTAGTCTTTTTGTTATTATATTATTATTGTTATTACCATTATTATATTTTTTATGTACATATTTTATTATTATTTTGTTTCACTAACTTTATTATTATTATTATTATTTATATGTTTATTATTATTACTATTATATATCTCTTTACTATCACTAATATTATTACCAATTTTATTATTATTGTTTTATTATTATTTGTTAGTATTAATGCATTATTTTTATTCTCACTTGATTACCATTTATATTATTATTTTCACATTATTACCATTATTTTATATTTTATTGTTTTATTATTTAATTTTCATCACTATAATTTTATTATTTTATTTTACCACTAATATTATATATATGTATTATTCATATTAGTATATTATTATCATTGTTTTATATCATTATCATATTATTATTATTATTAGTACTTTTATATTTACTATATTTATATCTACATTTATTTTTCTCAATTTCATATTATTACTACACAAAATATATTTTGAAAATCATCATATTTCATTTAAAGGTTTTAGAATAAAGGTGATGCTTCGTATTTAGGAATTCGGGAAATAGTGCCCTAACGCATTGGGTTGCGATTTTTCGTTTAACTAAATAACTTAACATCCCTTTTACGAAGTTTCGCAAATCACGAGACGACTTTGATTATGAGAGATTAAAACATCGTGTCCTAACGTCTTTGGATGTGATGTTTATATCTTTTGAATAAAGAAATCTCAAGTTTTGACTCGAGCCTTTTCTTTAAATTAATACGATCGATGCATTTTGTAAAATTGCTACACTCCATTTAAAGGTTTTAAAATAAAGGCAATGTTTTGTATTTAGGAATTGGGAATAGTGCCCTAACGTCTTTGGATTGCGATTTTCCGTTTGACTAAATAACTAAACATCCTTTTGATAAACTTCGTAAAATCATGAGATAGCTTTGATTACGAAGGTTTAGAATATCATGTCCTAACGTCTTTGGATGTGATGTTTATACCCTTCTGGAACAAAGAAATCTCAAATATCCTAATACCTTTTAAAGGATCCGTATTTTAAAACCTTTTCAAACTTGACATTAAGACACTAATTAATCATTTTGGTACCAATTTTGGGCGTATCGAGGGTGCTAACCCTTCCTCGTGTGTAATCGACTCCCGAACTCATTTTCTGGATTTCGTAGACCAAAATCGTTGTTTTGATAAATCAAACTATTTATTAAAAACAACCGTTTTACGAGGTGACCCGATCACACCTCAACAAAAAGGATTGGTGGCGACTCCGTGTCTTTTTTCGTTTTAAAAACCAAAGTCGAACCCCGTTTTGTTTTCCAAAAAAAATGGTTACGACACAATAATTTTACAAATTAGGGGTATTTCGGTAATTTCACAAATTGGGGGTATTTTGGTAATTTCGTAAATCAGGGGGCATTCGGTCCCTTTTGAGTTTTAGCTATGAACTTTGGCCCATCAACAAGTCCTCATGGCTAAAGTGAACAGACACTACGCACTAGGTAGGATTCCAAAAAAGAGGAGGTGGGCCATTAGGGCCGCTTAAGTACCAAGCTCTCCCTAAATCCAATCCTAGACATGCGTATGCCCATTGCCACACCCTAACCCAATGACTTGTTCATAGGCATGTTTAATTAGATTAAGTCTTATGAAATTTAAGATTTATTTAAACTAGGCCTAAGGTTCATAAACCTTAACATACATGTCTACGTCCCCATAAGCCTATCAAGCCCATATCACACCCTTGCGGCCCATTAGGCCCAAATCTCATCATATGGCCTATTAGGCCCAAAACAAATCCAATTCATGCATCATGCATGACTAATTCAATTCGTATAACCAACCAAACTATTTCATCAATTCTTAGCCTTAAGGCCTACCGGGCCCATTTAGCCACTTTCGGCTTTTTAGCTTTTCGGCATTGCCGATTTCATGTGTGTAGTGTTTGTACACACCGGTAACCACGCGCACTACAAACCCCTTAGTCACGAACCTACAATCGACATCACCTAATAATTAATCATAGCTTCCTTCGCAACTATTGGTGATTATCCTCTAAATCTGCACCAAACGCCCACCAAGGTATATTAACTCTCCTCATAGAATGCTCTATATATAGCTAGCTTCTCACCTTCCTTCTTTGTATCTTACCGATGTGGGATCCCTCCGTTAGCAGAGTTTAAATCCAACTCAAACTCTTCTCGTCCAATCCGCAAAATAAATACTCCCTTCCTTGTCATGATATTCGAACCCAAGCTCCCTTGCCTCTAGACCACTCACTTTCTTGTGTCTAAAATCATGAGCAACTAAATATAACCCTATGGCAAAATTCTAGAGTCTATTTAAAAAGAAAACCAAAATGCAAGAGCCAAGACTTGAACCTTGGACCTCATTCCTTCCTTGTGGCGTTACCCCCTTGCCTCTTATCTGGTGTCACTTTGCCACTACACCACACACTCCACTTGTATCATTTTTCTCCACATTTTATTCTTAAAGCCTACTACTAACTCTCAGGGTTTTATTCACCTAAAACCAAAAATTTTCCTAAAGCCTAACTTGAACCCGGGACTTCATAGAAGCCCCCTAACCTTTCAAAATCACTCACCTAATAGATCCAACTTGCACTAAAGCCGTTCTATTGTTCTCAAAAATTTTTAAATCCACCTACGCTTAAGGCCCATTAGGCCCAATTCTTCTAGGCCCAATTTTGGGATGTTACATTGTCTTTGCGCCTTTAGCTTAGTAGCTAGTTAGTTTTAGATTAAACAACCAATCACTTAATATTTAGGCTAAATAATAGAAAGAAGGTTAGTATCAGTACTTTTAGTTCCTTTGGGTTCGACAATCCGGTCTTGCCTAAGCTATACTACTGTTCGATAGGTGCACTTGCCTTAAGTCGTTCTTAGAGTTAGTTTCCAGGTTCGATCATTCTCTTTATAAATTTTAAAACATGATAAAACAACGATCAGGTGCCTAATATCTATGGAACTTAAAAGAGGAGGTCCTTATGTTGAAATTGGACCATTAATATCATGAGTGGACAATTACGGGCAATTATTATGTGTTTTTAATGTTTAATTGTTAAGGTTAATTTAGTAATTTATGTATTAATGTTAATAAAACAATATGGTGCTTTTCATCTTCTTCTCTAGCCGAATATGAAGAATAGAAAAGCAAAATTTATTTTTTCATTTGGCCATGCTTGGATAGCAAATTAAGGAACGATTTTTGTCCTGTTTTTAATTATTTCTATGTTTTTGAGATCATTGCAGCTTAATCTAGCTAGCCCAGGGACTAATTTGCAAAATTATTAAATATTTTGAAAGTTTCCATTGATGAATATATGTGTTCCTTGATGTTTGATGATGAAATATGAAATCTTGTTGCTAGATACATAAGTTTTATTAAGTAATTTTTAAAGAAAATGCAAATTAGGGGCTAAATTGAGAAATATGAACAATGTGTGATTAAAATGTGAAATGAATGAAAATTAAGGGCTACTAGGGGCATTATGGTAATTTGGCTAGCATGAGTCTATCGAGAATTTCATTAATTTGTGATTTTATGAAATAAGGAATAAATTGTGAAAATGTAAAATATGTGGGGTGTAACATCCTAAAATTTGAGTATCATCTTGTTATTTGTGTTAGTTCAAGTATGATTTTTATTGTGTGCTTGGTATAGTTTTATGAAGGCTTGGAATTATTAGCTAAGCTAGAATAATTTTTAGTATTGAAAATTTAGTGAAGTGGAATAGGTGATCCTGACACTTAAGTTAATTTAAGTGTCTAAATCTAGCACATGAGGAGTTAATGGCAAGGTGGTTATGGCGCATGAAGGGTTGCTTGAGGGAAGTGGTTCGAGTAGCATGGAATACATTTTGAAGAATTTATTTTTATGCATCCTTACATTAAGTGTCGGTCAAGCTATACATATGGTAAGTTGGACTTTAAATTTTATGGCAAGTTGAATAATAGATTAGGAAAGCTTGTATTTTGGTATAAGAATCTTATGGATTAAGGAAGGATAGGGGGACAAAAGGCTTGAATGTTGGAGAGATGTTTTGGAAACTCTTCTATGGCCATTAGTCCATGTATGTGGACTGACATATTGGTCTAGGGGAGGGTTGACCGATTTTGTTGAAGGCTTGGTAGGTTGGTAGCTAGTTGGTAAAAATTTCCTTAGCATTTGAGCATTATTTTCTTTTCTATCCATAAACACTCTCTCTAGCCAAATGTGTTCTTGGCAAAAAGGTGAATTTTTGTTTTAGTTTTGGCTTTCATTATTTGTTTTGTGTCATAGCCAAAAACCCTTTGAGTTTTGCAAATTTCTCCCTAGTGCACCAAAATGAACCAAAAGCCGAATGTCCATAGTTGTTTGCCAAATTTTCTCTTAGGCATTTGGTAGAATCTTCATTTGAGACTCTCTCATATTCTATTTTCTTTGTAGCCAAAACCAACCCTCTCCCCTTCATCTTTTCTTCTTCTTTAGTGGTTGGCCGAATCTTCCTTCTCCCAATTCTCTTTTCTTTCTTCCACTTCTATTCAAAGCCGAAAGCATCCCTCTCCCATTCTATTTTCTTCTTCCATTCTCTTCTTTCTTCTATTCGTTGAATCCTCCTTCTCCTATTTTCATTTTTTCTTTTCTTCCTCTTTTCCACTCTAGCCGAATCTTCTTTCTTTCTTTTGTTTTGTCTTGGCCGAATATCAACAAGGGTGGATTCTCTTTGGGTTCTTCTTTAAGTGGTTTTGAAGATAGGTAAGTGTTTTGACCGAATTTCCTTATTCCTTTTCTTTTCTCTCTATCGTTTCTCATGAGGGCAAAGGCCAAATTTTTGGGCATTTGTTAGTAAGGTTCTAACTATTCATAGGAACCAAATTCTTTCAGGCTCTTCGGGACTTTGGAAGCAATCGATCTAAGCCTCAATTCTCTGACAATCGATTTTGGACAAGAAGATCTAGTGCGGTAGATCGGGTCTTCGGGATTTAGTGATTTCGCTAATGATGTGTGTAACTTACACACATAACTCGGTAATATATTAATAACTTGATCATGTTTTAAAGCCAAAAGCGTGAAAATCTCGATATGATACCATAAGGGTATGAGCAAGGAATCGGGTAAGTCCGTTTCGATATGACTTTTGCAATATGATGCATGATGATACGATTTATGATATATTTGCTATGTGATTCCTAATAAAGCATAATAGCATGATCTATATAAATGTTGCATTGTGATGGGTGATATGAGGATTTGAGGTCTTTGGGAAGGATTTGATATCCGTGTCTTTGGGACACGATGACCGTCACAATTTATAAAGTGTGGTCAAAACCATTGGTGGTACCAAACCCACTGGGACTTAGTCATAATTTATCAAGGTATTGTAAGCGCATACACAACATATATCAAATTCGATATGACCAATATGATGCATGATGATCATCGATTTATGATATATTTGTTTGGTAGCATGATCTCAGAAGGGTTACAAATAAATGTTGCATTGTGATGGGTGATATATTTTTCGTGTCTTTCTTTGGCACCTCCAAAGGCTCCGTGATTGGTTTGGTACCAATTGAAGATTATTTCGTGTCTTTGGGACACTTAAGTGGCGCCCAAGCCCACTCCACCAACCCGACTTTCATGCCAAACCTTACCCACAAAATTCTTTAAAGCCTTCTTACCCCTTTCTAACACTAAAACCACACTTCCCCTTGTAACTCCCAAGAATCAAACCTCCTCCCGACCCTTAGACGCACCAATTTTCTTTAACCCTTTGGCCTTCCTAAAAGACTTAGAAAATAAATAATATTAACTATAATAAAATAAATTCAAATCAACGATAAGCAATTTTCAACCCTAATTGGAAGGGGTGAGTCACCAAGACTCTAGCTCATGCACAGTTTATTTCTAGACCCTTCAAAACCACCTGGTGACTAACATGCCAAATAAATCATAGTATTTACCAAACCATTTCTTAGTCGCAATTTATCAATCGGTGTGGTCAAAACCATTGATGACCATACACAAATAACATGGGGCCAACCCATCTTGTGGAAACGAAATAATTCAAATTTTCAAACAATCATAATCTCCCATGTGTAGTTACAACAACATGTGATGGATGTTCCATGCTTAAGCTACAATACCAAATCACTACCACGAATCCTTAAAAGATCCTTGACCCTAAATTTCAATGTTAGTACCATAGGCCTATTCGGCCATATCCACTTAATAAAGGGCTCTTACCTTAAGCGGATCAAAAGAGTTCGAGGGGTATCATGCTGTCATAACCTACCTACCATGCTTACCTTAAATCCGGAAGCTTAATCACATCCTCGGGTTCCCATGTGGCCTCCTCCGTACCATGGTTCACTAAAAAAAAGCAAGAAGAAGAGAACATAACACCTTTACTTTTGCCATATCAAAACCAATTATGGACAGCCCCAACTTGCTTCCTCCAAGAAAAATAACAAAACCTTGACATCTCGATCTAAGATTTGTCCCATTCACATGGGTTTTGGCTCCTCGAACACGGACCACACTCGAAAGACAAGTCATGTCAAATAACCTCCCATTTAATTTAAGGCCTTCAACTTTCTCACACCGTCCATCATGACTGAAATCGAGTCCATACACCGTGTGAGACTTTCATGGATCTAATCGATAGACGCACCAAGCGCCTTGTGTCATGTTCCTTCCAAAATTTTCTTTAACCCCTATCTCACCTAGCTCCCTTCTTTAAACACATAAAAAAAATTTTAACCCTAATTAGGGCCTAAACATGAAAGACATTATGGATCAAACAACCCTAGTTCGAGGATGGCTCAATTCCACGGATCAAAAGAGTTGGGGTATTGCTGCCGCATCACAACCGTCATGGTTCCGATAAGCTATCTCGATCTAAGATTTGTCGGCTCCTCCCGAAAGACAACGGATTACTTCAACAACGGTGGCGTGTGAGGGATCTAATCGATAAGCGCCTCGATGTCGATGAATCTAGGGCTTAGCTTGTCGATGAATCCTTCCGGCCAAACCTCAACACCTTCTTCCATGGTGATACCTTCAAGAAAACCTTATCACCTACTGCATACTCAACATCTCTGCGCTTAAGATCGGCATAGGTTTACCTTTGTCAAGCGCCTCCTTAAGACGAGCCCGAATTATTCTAACTTTATCCTCCGTCTCTGCCACTAACTCCGGACCCAACATCTGTCACTCTCTTAGTTCCGTCTAACAAGTAGGAGTATGGCATTTTTGACCATCTGATAGCCTCATATGGTGCCATCGAATACTCACTTGATAAGCTGTTGTTATAAGCGAACTCGCCAAAGGTAGATACTCCTCTTAAGCGCCACGAAATCCAAAACCACGACCCTTAACATGTCTTCCAACACTTGGATGACCCTCTCAGATTGTCCATCAAACTGTGGGTGAAAAGCCGTGCTAAAATTCAACTTGGTGCCTAACTCCTAATGTAAGACCTTTCAAAATCTTGACGTGAACCGAGGATCCCGATCTGAGATAATGGACACAGGTACTCCATGCAATCGCACTATCTCAGTGATATACAACTTAGCCAACCTTTGGAGCGAGTAGTCAACCCTCACCGGTATAAAATGAGCCAACTTTGTCAACGGTCTATTACCACCAACGACATCTTTCTTCTTGGGCGTGAGGGAAGCCCTTACAAAATCCATAGTAATTTTCTCCCACTTCCTTGTGGGATCTTTCTTTGGTCATATGACCTCGATGGCAATTGATGCTCAGCCTTAACTTTCTGGCATGTCAGACACTTGCCTACCGACTCGATCACTTTTCACTTAAGACCCGGCCACCAAAACTGCTCCCTTAAATCCTGATACATCTTACTGCTTCCTGGGTGTATAGCGTACGCACTGCTATGAGCTTCCTTAAGGATTCGCTGCCTCAACCTATCATCCTTAGGCATGCATACTCTCCCCTAAAAGTATAACACTCCATTACTACCCAAGCTGAAACCTTCGGCCTCACCATTACATACTTGCAACCTCAGAGTACTCAAAGCTTTCGGTCAAGCTGCCTCTTTGACCTCATCAATCCAAGAAGGCTTCACTTGCAATTCCGCAAAAGGCTCCCATCCTCATAAAGACTTAGGTGAGCAAACATAGCTCATAAATCCACTACCACCTTCGGTTTAATGCATCGCCTACCACATTAACCTTCCGGATGGTATTCAATTGAGCGATCGTAGTCCTTCAACAACTCAATCCACCTCCGCTACCTCGATTTAAATTTTTACGAGTCGAGGAGGTACTTGAGCTTTGTGATCTGTGTACACCACCGACTTCTCCCCATACGGTAGTGCCTCCAGGATCTTCAAGGCAAAACTCTGCCGCCAATTCTAAATCATGTGTCGGGTAGTTACTTCGTGAGGCCTCAAGCTGCCGTGGACGCATAGCGACCACCTTCCTTCTTGCATCAACACACACCTAAACAGGTATGTGATGCATCACGTACACCAAGTGAACTCCTTTAGGCCTCAAATTTGAATTAAAACCGGTGCTTCTATCAGAATCCTCTTCAGCCTATCAAAGCTCTCTTGCTGCTTCTCAGACCACACAAACGGAACTCCTTTTCTCAACAGCTTAGTCAATGGTGCTGCGATTAAGGAGAAATTTTCCATAAATCTCCTATAATATCCTGCCAACCCCAGAAAACTCTGAATTTTCGTAACCGACTTTGGTAGCTTCCACTCCAATACCACCTCAATCTTACGGGATCCACCTAATTCCTCAAATTTGAAACTACATGCCTAGAAAGGTTACCTCCTTGAGCCAAAACTTCGACTTCTTTGAACTTGGCGCATAAGCTGCTTTCTCCTCGGAACACTGCGAGAACCACGAAGGTGTGTGTCATGCTCCTCTTCGACTTGAGTACACCAAAATGTCGTCTATGAAGACCACGACGAACCGATCTAGATAGGGTTGGAAAACCGGTTCATCATGTCCATAAGCGCGGTAGGTGCATTCGTCAACCCAAAAGGCATTACGAGCTCGTAGTGTCCATCCGAGTACGAAATGCCGTCTTGTGAACATCACCTCCTTCACCTTAAGTGATGGTAACGACCTAAAGTCAATCTTGGAGAACACCGATGCCCTTTGAGTTGATCGAACAAATCGTCAATCTGGGCAAAGGATACCGGTTCTTTATTGTCAACTTGTTCACCAGGTGAGTCATACACATCCTCATTGTCCCATCCTTCTTCTTGACAAACAACCTGGAGCTCCCAGGCGATACACTTGGTGGATGAACCCTCATCCAACAATTCACGAATCTGCGCCTTCAACTCTACCAATTCTTTTGGCGCCATCCGATCACGGAGCTATAGACACGGTAGCGATTACGGGTAGCAAGTTGATACCAAATTCAACCTCACGGTTGGAGGTAGACCGAAAGTTCCTCCGAAACACATTTACATAGTCTCTTTACGGTTACAGACATCTCCTACAACAACATCCTTAGCTTCAAGACACGGACATGCACCACATAAGCTTCACAACCCTTCCTAACCATCCTTTTCGCCTTTAATGCCAAAACCAAATTAGACAGGTAATCTCTCCTTTTACCTATCATCACCACCTCATCACCTTCCTCGGTCTTTAATACTATGCGCTTAGCCGCGCAATCCAGGCTAGCCTGATACATTACTAGCCAATCCATCCCGAAGATTAGGTCAAACTCCCGAAACGGTAGTTCCATCAAGTCTGCCAAGAACACGACCCCTTGGAGTTCTAGAGAGTGCGTCCCTATAGAGTCTACTTACTTCTCTGAGTGACCTGGGGCTTAATCTGATCATCTTCCTAGAAGTAAGCTTCGAGTCTAGGTGCAAAGTTTCCACTACGCTACTAGCAATGTATGAGTGGGTTGAGCCAATGTCAATCAAAGTATTATAGGGCACACCAAAGATTAGGAACAAACCGGTTATGACGTCCGGTGCGTCGCCCTCCTCTTGACGCCTCGTGGCATAGACCAAACCAGGTTGTCTAGCCTCAGTACCACCGGTATTTCCCCTCGGTGCCCCACGACCTCTGCCAGCACCATTACCTCCTCTTCCTGTACCACGACCCCTCTGAGGCTGTTGGTTATCCCTTCTATTCGGTGCACGATCCTGACCCTCAGATCTCAGTCTAGCTATTTTCTTCGGACAGTCTCTGACTCGATGCTCCAAGGATCCACACTCGAAGCATCCCCGGTTACCATTCTAACACTCCCCCATATGAGACTTGCCACACCGAGCACACCGTGGCGGCCATTGAGTATTGGCGGAAGAAGACCATGAGCCTAGCGACTTGATCGACCCACCAAACCTTATCCTCTTTTGCTGATTACTAGAAAACTTTGAAGGTCCAGAGCTCCTCTTATTCCAATTTCTATCTTGATTCCATTTAACCGACTGTCTTACCCCTTAAGCAACCTTCGATTTCTCCACTAAGACCGTAAACTCCCGTTCCTGTTGTGGAGCTATCATCATCCTCAGCTCATATCTAAGCCCAACCTCAAATCTAACCCAGCGTTCATGCTCGGTACCCACAATACCACGAGCATACCTACTCAGCCGGAGAAATTCACCTCATACTACTTGCCGTCTTATTGCCTTGAACCAGTTCAAGAAAGCCTTTCATTGTGCATCCACGTAGCTAGTTTCGATATACTTCTTTTGATAGGCATCTCGAAGAATTCCCAAGTGAGATTTTTACGCCGTTCCATCCCTTACGGTGAGCCACCACCGATAAGACTCATCCATGACAAAGAGATGATACCTACAACTTCTCCTCATTTGTGAAATCCAAGTCACCCATAATCCTTCGGTGGATTCCAACCAATATTCGCCACTTCGAGGCGCCACTCGAGAAACTCCTCGAATACTTACGCTCCGTTAGCGAGTCGTTCAACCACGATTCTGGGCTCACGCACCGCCTGCCTCGAACTCGTTCCAACACTTGTAGCACGCGCAGGATACTACGTCGTTACCACTAGTCGATCTTGGAACTCGGTCTACATCCTTTGGCAGATCCGGCATCTTATTTCTAGACCCGTGACAGACCTTGCGGCTCGACAAGGTCATCCTACCCTACCACTACCACGCCGCGGCGAGCGTCACGACCTCTTGAACCCATTCTAACGATTGCATTTATCGATACTACCACGAATCCTAGATCCCGAAAAGTCGATCTACGATGCTAGATCCTTGACCCTAAATTGACCAATCATCAATGTTAGTACCATAGGCCTATTGACCATATCCACTTAATACCAAGGGCTCTTACCTTAAGCGGTTGAAAAAGAATCCGAAAAGAAACTTGATTTGTCGAGATCCTACCAAAACGCTAGTTAAAATGAAACTTGCTCAATTATATATCATCAAGGCTTATGGTAGAATGTCATAGCCTACCTACCATGCTTACCTTAAATCCGGAAGACCCCTCAATTCTCCTTAATGTTGGCTTCTAAAAGGGTTACAAATTCAAGACCACGGATAGATTTAGTCATGCAAAACACATGATTAAGCCTCATGGTTTGGCTAGCCATATGAGGAATAAAAGATTTAACACAAAGAGTCCTTACCCCACTTTTAAAATTGGCAGCACCTTGGTTAGGGAGGGGAGATTCGGCTAATTACAAGCTGGAAAGGGTTGGAAATTTTGATTAGAAGAGGGGTAGGTTCGGCTAAAAAAAAAGAAGCAAGAGAAGAAGAGAACTTTTGAAGAATTTGGCAAGAGAGGCTAGGGAGAATTTGGCAGCAACAAGAGAGAAAAAGAAAAGAATAGTTGATGAATTTTGGCACTCCTTTGCCATATCAAAACCAATTATGGACAGCCCCCCAAGGAGTCCTAGAGTCGGCCATCACCTCCCCCTTCTTGTGATAATTTAGCTCTTAATTATCACACAAGAAAAATAACATTTATCTTCTATCCACTTCTTCAAAATAAAAGGAAAAGAAGACAAAACTAAATACACTTCTCTTCTAGCCGAATATGTGAAAAATTTTAAGCTTTATCCTTATCAATTTAAGAGTCCAAATTCATGCTATCACTTACTCTCCCATTCACGCCAGTTTTGAAAAAAAATAAAAACCAAATTGCAGCTCCCGTGATTCGAACACCAGACCACACTAACGCAGCCCCCTTACAATGCCCCATGCCATCTTTCCCAATTAACTTTCGTGTCAAATAACCTCCCCATTTAATTATAAGGCCTTCATACCTGGCCTCCTTTCCTTTAACGCCAAAAGCCTAAAAATAAAACACCCCTTGCATCCATCATGACTCGAACTCGAGTCCATACACCAAGGTCCTTAAGTGGTGCCCCAAGCCACTCCACCAACCTGACTTTCATGCCAAACCTTACCCACAAAATTCTTTAAAGCCTTCTTACCCCTTTCTCTAATGCCTAAAAACCCAAAAGAAAAAAAAACACTTCCCCCTTGTAACTCCCAAGAATCGAACCTCCTCCCTTGCAACACCCTTAGACGCACCAAGCCAATCGTGCCAATTCAAACCTTGTGTCATGTTCCTTCCAAAATTTTCTTTAACCCCTATCTCACCTAGCTACCTTCTTTTAAACACTTAAAAAGAAATTTTTAACCCTAAGTCAGGCCTAGCTCGGGTTTGTTTCTAGACCTTAGAACATGCCAAATAAATCATAGTATTTATTTCTTCAAGCACACACACACATGGGAAACAAATAATTAAATTTTCAAACAACCCCTAATTCAGGATGTTACATGGATTATTCGTGACTTTGGGTCACCAGTGGTTTGGCACCACATTATTGGATATCGTGACTTTGGGTAACGGTGGTTTGGCACCACCGGTGGTTTGGTACCACAGGGGTAGAAAAGGAGTTATGGATGGCTAGGTTGGGTGCATTATTTACATTACTTGGTAATGAATTGTGTAAGTATGTTGCATTAATCGGGGGAAGGACTTATGCACTGAGTCTTGGTGACTCACCTTCTCCTTATCTTTTCGGTGACTTGTAAATCGTGGATGAGGAGCGGATGAACTCGAGGAGGCCATGCAATAAAATTGGGTTTTACATGAACTTTGATTTGGGTACTTTATTTTATTTTAATTTGGTTTTCATCTTTATTTGAAATTGTAATAAGGCCTCTTCAATTATGGTTTTTGGATTATTTATATGCTTTGGACTTGTTTTAAACATGGCTAAATAAATATCATGGTTGATTTAATAATTGTGCCCAAAGTTTTCTAAACTATAAAAACGCAATGGTTTTCAAAATCTTACCATCGGGTAATATAAATCATCGTTCGATAGTAAAATTTCAATTTAAGTGTTTTCGACAACTTAAATGATTTCCAAATTGAAGTTTCTACACTCAAATGCAAACAGTTTTCAAAGTAATAATTCGGGTTTTTCTTAAAATGACATAAATGTTTTCTAACCTATGGATTGACAACTAAGTTTTAAGAGTTTTATTTATGGAATTTCAAAGTAAATTATCAGTTTTTAACTTGTTATACACATGTTTTCTACAAATATAGAACAACAAAGAGTTTATCACTAAAATTTAATTGGTAACTAAATTTTCTTCAAAACATTTTCCTCCGTGGCATGCCAGATTCGGTCATGGTGTATTGACCGGGTTTGGGGTGTTACATGGGGTAAAATTGTAAATGTGTTTTAAAGTGTATTTTGGATTGAATTGATTAAATATTTGATTAAATAAGTCAATTTTGAATATATTTAGATCAAGAAAAGCAAAATTCGAATCTAGATCGGAGAAAAACAAAAGTTATCGACTAATCAACTTATTTCGTCGTTTCCACCTTCGAGGTAAGTTCGTATGTGATAAACTTGAATATAAATTAATTTTATATGCTTTGATATTACATGAATTGCAAATACGAGACTGTGGATATGAACGATAGTGATTCAACGACAATTCGATATTTGAAATCCCGGTTGAACCTTAGGAATAGTTTAGAATGCTAGTGACATGTCATTAGGAGATACAGTGAGTTGGCTTTGGACCATTATTTAGCACTATGTGTGAGAGATAAACCGATTTGGCTTCGGGCCATGCATATCGACTGATTTGGCTTTGGGCCATGATAATAGTATTTCGGATAAGTTACCTTGATTTGGCTTCGGGCCATGGTATATGTACTTATCATGTGAGATCCTTGAGTATCCGACTTCTATTCGAACAAGTTCAATGGGTAAATGAAAGATGAGAATGTATATGAGATTGGTATGAGATGGTACACGTATGTGTATAAACCATTTTAGCTTTGAATGGGAGAAACGATTATGAATGTATATGGTTTTGTGAATGTACACTTGAAAAGTTTGATAGTTAAGGAAAAATTGCATATTGAAATTTTGAAATTATTGAATCATGTTTAAGTGAATGCATTAAATTTATCTAATAGCTTTGTTTATTTTTCCCCTGTTTTATTTTTTTATCAAAGCTAACTTGGATTCGGGGATCGTTGGAGATATCGTCACGCTATCCAACCATCAATTTGGTACTTTTGAGCTTATGGTTTGGTCACATGGCATGTATAGGAATATGGTCATTTTGATAAGTATTTTGGTAGTGACTTTTTCCATTTGAATTGGCTTATGAATGGCTATATTTTGGTTTGTATATATAGCCATGTGAGTTGGCTATATTGATGATTTTGATGATGTATAAGTGTGCAAATGACCTTTGTTTTGAGGTTGGTAATTATCCTATAAATGTTAATTGTGATGGGTAGATTTTGACTAAGTATTTGGAGTATGAAAGAGCCCATGTTTGATGAATGATATGGTGGTGATATTAGGTAAATAAATGCATGTTTTGATGTGTTCATATTGATGAATTGAGATTGTGAATATTGGTATGTTTGGAAGACATGTTGGGATATAGTATGTATTGTATTTGTTGGTATTGAAATGGCATGAAAGATGTTTGATTGAGGTTATTTAAAATTCTTATAAGTGTTATGTTTTGGTGAAATTGAAATTGGTATAGGTGTGCATGAGTTTGGGTGGCAAATTGACTTGGTAAATAGTATATTTTTGTCCATGGGCGTATCTCAGCCTTGTGTGACACACGGCCATGATACACGACTGTATGTCCCCTAGTGTTGAAATTAAAATGATGTCAGTATGCTCAATACGGTCTCACACAGGGGTGTGACTTGGCCGTGTTGCATAAGTAAGTATACCCTACAGGTTTGACATGGCCTAACACACGGCTTGGCACACGGGAGTGTGTGGCCACTTTGAAGCATACATGGGCTAGACACACGGGTGTGTGGTCGGCCATGTGACCCAATTCATTATGTACCCCCTGTTTTCACACGGATGGTGACATGTACATGTAACATCCTAAAATTTTAAAATTTTATGTGTTGCATTATTTCTTTCGTTAAGCTTGTTAAAAATATTAATTGTGTATGTTTAGAGGTTCTGAGAAGGCTCGGGGTTTATTTGTGCCCTAGTAAAAATTTTGTGTTTAAGCCTATTAATGAGAGATAGTAAGTGGCATCAAGGCTTATGGATATAGGTGAGTAATTTGCTAGCATAAATGAGCATATGGTAAAGGGGATATGACGCCACATGAAGGACTTTAAGGGAAGAGGTTCAAATCTCATCAAGTGCAAAATTTTGACTATTTTTTTTGTATTCTTTCCCTAAGTGTCAGCCAAGATGATATATATGGCAAGGTGGACTTTTTAATTTTGGCAAGGTGGCTAAGGAAATTAGGAAAGTGTTGGAACACCGACACCCCCATGGCGCAGTGAAATAAAATTAATCCCGGTGATCCAAACCATGAATCCATGTGTGAGGAACGAATCGGGGTGAAATAAGGGTTTCAAAGTTACCAAAATTTCAATCTGAGTAGACAGTGATGCCTCGACAACAAGAGTTCTGATCTACTTTCGAACCAAGCCGCAACCTTTACGATGTCGGCCTCTACGTAATCCACCCAGTTTGACTATGAACGGCAAAAATCTCCAAAAATTATTTTTAGAGGTTTTATTTGCTTGACGGCTGCTAGAGTTTTTCCAAGCAAATTCTTAGGGTTTTTCTTAACAAGTTTTTTTTATCACTTATTACCTTTTATAATCGGTATGTCTTTTATGAATTATAAAATTAAATAAATATAATAATGTTTTAACCAAAATTATAATTACATTAATTATAACATGGATTTGATAACCTATATTTATTTAAATTTATATCTGAACCAAATTCATATATTAATTCTCATTATGTGTACAACATCCTTGTACATATAATATATTCAATATTTGATTGCCTAATTAAATTAATTCTTTAATTAATTTAATTCATGTGACAATCAAACACAATACCAACTATGTTTCATTCCATTCATTTCAACCATAGGGTGTGACCACAGAGGTTCTTGTAACATTAGCGATAATACTAGAACGATTCTAATGTCACAAACAATGAGTGGCATCTACCAATGCATCATTGCTACCTAAGTTACAAGAAGTCATGATTCGACATAACTTTTGTGATTAACCTTTCATGCATTAATCCTTAAGTCCTTTATCTCCGGAATGGATACAAGTCATGGAATAGTCACACTTGTATAGTCCATCCCATGTTTCATGATATCTTTAGTAGAATATGATATACAAATTAGTATGACATCTCATGTCAACTTATTTGAGCATGGCCATGCATTTCTAGTCTCACTCAATCAAGTGGCCTAAGATATTACTCCCATTATGTGGGAGGGACTTATCCTATATTGATCAACAATATCCCTCTACATAGATTGTGGTATATCCAACATCGGCCATTATAGAATAACCGATTCTGATTACGTTTGACTGTATCAAAATATACGACTCACTGTGTTGGGTTAATGATTATCTCAAGTCTAAGGATCATATAATCACTATGAGTAATGTTGTGACAATTACATAATAATCCAAGAAACATACTCATAGCGGGTCAGTCCAATATGTTGTTCTCTAATACACATATTCATGCATTGATTTTGACACTCCATATCAATGACAACTCTTTATCATCAATCAACTACATGTTAGTCTTAATGCATTATTGTTGTCCTAGTCAACAATAATACTTGACTAAGGATATTTTAAGAATAATCATATTATTCTCAGGACATTATTATAAAATAGTTTATTTGTACACACAGAAGGAAAAATTGAAATAATAATGACAACGCTTTATATTAATAAACATGGTAAATCAAGTATGTTATTACAACCATCTCATGATTGATCTTTGGGCATACTCTTACAGAAACGATGAGGGTAGGGAAAGAAATCAAGAGAAAAGGAAAGTATAGGGAACATGTTGGCCCAAAGAGAGGAAAGTGTTTTGGAAAGTTTTGGTTGGAAAATTTTTGACCTTATTACCAAGGTATGGACGATTTTGGTATAGGGAGAAGGTAGCCGAATTTTGCTAGGAATATTTTGGCAATTTTGATGCTTGAGAGGTTGTCTTCTCTTTAGCTTTTTAGTGCAATTTTCTTTCTCCAATTCTTCCTTTTAGCCGGAACTCCCAAAGCCAAAAAGAGAGTATCTTTTCTTTGTTTTGGCCAAAAACTCTCATTTCATTGGTCATTTTTCTATTCTTGTGCCGAAATCTTAATCCATCTTTTACCATTCTTCTTGTTGTCGAAATACTCACATTTTTATTTGGTTCATATCTCTTTTGTTGTTGGCTGAAACACTCCAAACATCTTGGTACATCTTCTCCTTTCTTTTAATCATCTCTTCAATCCTTCTTCCACTTCTTAAAAATCAAATTTTCATTGTGATCAAATTATTTTTATTCATTCTCTCCATAGTCGAATTTAATAACAACTTGTCTCCTCAATATCTATTTTTCCTTCGTGATTGGACACTATCTTTTTGTCGAATCGGTGAGTAATAATTTTCTTTTCAATTTCTTCTTTTAATACCGAATGTATGCCCTTGTCATGGGATGGTTCTATTAACCGAAATCATCATTTTCTTCTACTCTCTCACAACGTGATCATTTTCCCTTTTGTAGTATTCTAGTGGGAGGCCGAACATCACTCTAGTCTTAAGTTGAATGGTGAAAATCGGATCCAATATTGATACGGTAAGAATTCTTTATGGATTATTGATATTATTCAATATTCGATTGGTTGCTAAAAGAGTAATAATTTGGAATAATCGACCATATGTTTTAAGAACTAAATCACCCGATCTATCGACTTGTGATCATTCGATTCTAGTGGTAAGCCGACCTTTTTCCTTAGTCAATCATTTCATATCAACATAATATTATTTTCATTAAAATTTGTTTTCAATGGAGACAAGCAATATCGAGTCGAAAGGGAAATCATTTGGAGATCACAAAAGGAGAGGATTAGTGATCCCTACTCCAAAATTCAAATGAAGGGCAGTATCGGCGGTTCGGATTTTCCACCGGGTTGTGGACCGTCATCGAGGGAAAATCAACAAATCGTGGTCATTCACGATTCCAAGGGTAAACACTTTAGATCGTTTATTCTAGAGTTTGATTAATAAAATCACGTATGTCGATTAAGCGAGTGTTATGATATCTTAGGTGTCGACGATCAAGAAGGCCTAGTACTTACCGTAATCAGGTGTGTAATTTCACACCGTTTTTCGTAAGTGTTAAGATTGATATCATATTGGAAATAAATCACAATGATTAAAATCGTATTATGGTGTAAACTAGGAAAATTGGCCTCAATTTCACTATTTTGATAAAATTGACAAAATTGGTATTAACAATGTAAGAATTATGAAAATGCCCCTTGTAACACCCCTTACCCGTAATCCCCGTCGAAATTGGGCATGAGATGTTATCGAGCAATTTACCTGATCGCTACATAGGCTCAACGTGACTACTCTTCTCGAATCGCTTCAACTACTTCACACTCAACCTATGAGATCTCAATCGTAGCTACGATGACTAAAATTTCTTTTCATCCAAACAAGGAGTACACACCGTGCTAGATGAAACACACGCCCGTGTGTGGTCACACACGCCCATGTGCTCACCCATGCCCAAATACCCCAACATTCTGCCAAAACTCACACGGCTAGGGCACGCCCATGTGAAATGGGGGCACGCCTGTGTACCCTTACTACATGCCCATGTCTTCCACCCGTGGGGAGTTACTGACTAAATTACCACGGCCTGGACGCATCAGTGTCTCCTAACGGTGTGTCTTGCACGGTTCATGTACACGACCGTGGGATTTGCCCATGGCCTATTCTAATTAGTAATAATAAGGTGCATGGTTAGCACGGCCTAGACACATGCCCGTGTGTCTACCCGTGTGGCACATGAAGGCTATTTACCAAACTTCTAGCATCCCTATATCTTACTCTACATGGGTTTATTCAACAAACTAACAAACCTCTCTTAATCCACATGCACTCACATTGATAACTATGAAATTTCATAAATGATAAAATATGCCATCATTCTTGGCAATTTACAAAATTAATGTCTTAGCAAGAGCCAATACACCTTTGGTCAAAATAACAAAATAATCTAACTAGTCTAGCCCTATACATGCCATATACAAAATCACTAATCTAATTATACCGAAGTAAGCAGATAGTGTGGGCGATCTTCTAGTTATTGGCATATCCCGACTCGGCACCTAAGCCCTATAAGACAAGGGAAAGAGAGAGGAGTAAGCTTAAAGCTTAGTAAGTTCACATGTAAACAATATAACACTCTAAAATGAATGAACATTTTTATAGCATTATTTGCTAAGCAAGATATCAATCTACATTCAGGATTAGGCTTACTCATTTCCTCCATCCACACATCCCAATCACATCACAAGCATAATGCATACATTCAATAACGGTTTCCCTGCACTAAGCATCATAAGGTCACTTAATGTAACACATCACCATCTCAAAATACACTACCCGGTGGTTTCGCACTTAGCCCACCATCAGTCTTCATTAGGGTGGTATCGCACATAGCCCACCAAGAAGGTTAATTACGGTGGTATCCCACACAGCCCACTAGAAAGGTTAACAAATGATGGTATCGCACACAGCCCATCGTAATTAAACAACAAGGTGGTATCGCACTTAGCCCACCATCAAAATTTTATATATAACACACCTACCTATCTATTCCATCATTTAAACAATAATTATTCATTTACTACCACTTTCTATCTACTTTAATTATACATGTTCTCAATTATGCTATGCACTGAATAACAACAATAATGTGCATGTAAAATGCATCGTTTACACGTAAACTTACCTCGATGCAAAACGTGTTAGCTAGAGATTTACTCGATCACCTTGCCTTTCCCACGGTCAAGGTTGATTCCACGCTCTTCTTGATCTATAACAATGAAATTCGTTCATTTAGGACATTCTATGATTAATATACATCAAATTCTACACTTGGGCAAAAATGACCAATTTGCCCTTGTATATTGGAAAAATTACGATTTTGCCCCTAGGCTCGTAAATCATTTTTTATCACATTTTCTCGATAAAAAATCATAGACGAACATTTATTTCTCTTACAACTACTCACCATTCCAACTATTTCATACATTTATGACACAAACTAAATTTTTGCATTAAAGTCCTATTTAGGTGTTTTCATGCTAACACCATTCATAAAAGTTGTTTCTCACCTCCCTGACATTCATTTTCTTCCATAAAAACTCAGTTAACAACATAAGTACTCTCATGGAAAGTCCCTAGACTTCCAACCATATTGCAAATTGGTCCCCTCATTAGCTAGCTTAAGCTTTGGGGATCCCAAAAGTACAAAAATCATTAAGAAAAACCTCAAGAATTACTTACTAGCAAGGATGATATGTAACTGAAATTCTCAAGCTTTCAAACCCTTAAACTTGCTGAAAATTTCGGTAGTAAGAGGGAGATGAATAGTAAAAGATGATAGCTTCCTTTAGTCATCTTATTTTATCATATTTCACTCACTTAGACACCAACTATCACCAAAAATTTAATGCCCTTGTCCCCTATCCTCTATGGCCAGTCAACACACATTAAGTTACCCTAATTGCACTTTAAAATCCTCCAAATTACATTCTATAGCTATTAGGTACCCCCACCTTATAAAATAGAACTTTCGTATCTCATGCGATTTAGTCCTTTTTCAAAATTAAGCATGCTATTGCTAAAATTAAAGCACCAAAATTTCCATATAGCCATATATTAATGCCATAACACACAAAATAATACTAAAATAATTTCCTCAACCTAGATTAGTGGTCCCGAGACCACTGTTTTGACTAGCCCCAAAATCGGGCTGTTACAACTCTCCCCCCTTTTTGGGATTTTGCCTCGAAAATCTTACTAGGTAAAGAGGTTTGGATATTGCTCTCTCATGGCTTCTTAGGTTCCCACGTAGCTTCTTCTACACCGTGCTTTTTCCACAACACTTTTACTAAGGTTATGTCCTTATTCCTCAACTATTTCACTTCTCGAGCCAAGATTTTTATCGGCTCTTCCTCATATGTCATATCCGGTAGTATCTCAATTTTCGTGGGAGAAACCACATGCGAGGGATCGGAACGATAACGCTTAGCATTGATACATGGAACACATTGTGAATTTTCTCTAATTCCACCGATAAAGCCAACCGATATGCCTCTGGCCCAATCCTTTTGGTAATTTCGTACGGCCCTATGAATCTCGGACTCAATTTACCCTTTCGACCAAATCTCAATATTTTCTTCCACGACGACACTTTCAAAAATACTTTGTCACCCACTTGAAACTCAATTTCCTTTCTTTTCAAGTCCGCGTATGAATTTTGTCGGTCTGAAGTAGCTTTCAGACTATCCCGAATCACTTTCACTTTTTCCTTAGTTTCTTTAACTAAATCAATCCAATGGATTTACCTCTCACCCAACTCGGTCCAATACAAAGGAGTCCGACACTTACGACTATATAAGGCTCATACGGTGCCATCCGTATGCTCGATTGATAACTATTGTTGTATGGGAATTCAACCAAAGGTAGGTATCTTTCCCAACTACCTTCGAATTCTAACACATAGCATCGGAGCATATCTTCAAGAACTTGGATTACTCTCTCAGATTGACCATCAGTTTGAGGATGAAAAGCAGTATAAAATTCAACCTTGTACCTAAGGCCTCTTGTAATTTCTTCCAAAACCTCGAAGTAAATCTCGGGTCTCTATCCGAGATAAGGGATATAGGCACTCCATGTAATCTTACTACCTTTGCAATATACAACTCGGCTAACTTCTCTAGTGAATAATCGATACGTACCGGTATAAAGTGAGCCGACTTTGTTAACCTATCAACGATAACCCATACAACATCTTTTTTTTTTTGGAGTCGAAGGCAACCCCGTCATGAAGTCCATGGTGATCCGATCCCACTTCCACTCTGGAACCATCACTAGTAGAAGTAATCCCGAAGGCACCTGATGCTCAGCTTTCACTTGTTGACAAATCAGACATCTTGTTACATACTCCGAGATGTCTCTTTTCATTCCTAGCCACCAATAGAATTTCTTCAGATCATTGTACATTTTCGTACTGCCCGGGTGTACTGACAAATGACTATTATGTGCTTCTTGTAAAATTTCTCGAATTAACTCATCATCTTTAGGTACATAATTCTATCATGGAACATTAAACAACCATTCAAACTTACCCGAAATTCAGAATCAGCTCCTGATTCACACTTAGCTCTTTTAGCTAACATCTCATTATCAATCCTTTAAGCTTCACATATTTGTTGGACAAATAGTGGCCTAGCTCTCAACTCAACCAGTATAGCACCATCATCGGACAATGACAAACTCGTGCTCATAGTTCTCAAAGCATACAAAGATTTTCTACTTAAAGCATCTGCAACTATATTTGCTTTCCTTGGGTGGTAATCGATCACTAGCTCGTAGTCTTTCAATAATTCAAGCCATCGTCGTTGCCATAAATTTAACTCATTTTGATTAATCAAGTACCTCAAACTCTTATTATCTATAAAAATTTGACAGTTCTCCCCATATAAGTAATGTCGCCAAATCTTTAACGCGAAAACGATTGCGGCCAACTCTAGGTCATGAGTTGGATAATTCTTCTCATGTGGTTTTAGCTGTCTTGAGGCGTAAGCGACCACCTTACCCTCTTGCATCAACACACAACTGAGACCATTTAAGGACGCGTCACTGTAGACCACAAACTCCTTTCCTGACTCAGGCTGTACCAAAACCGGTGCTTCTGTCAACAACGTTTTCAATCTCTCAAAACTCTGTTGGCATTTTTCAGTCCATTCAAACTTAACATTCTTGTGCAATAATTTCATCATCGGAGTAGCAATCATAGAAAATCCCTTCACGAACCGCCTATAGTACCCCACCAAACCCAGAAAGCTTCTGACTTTCGACACGTTCCTCGACGATTTCCAATCCACAATAGTCGAGATCTTTCCCAGATCAACTCTAATGCCTTCCCCTGACACAACATGTCCTGAGAATCTGACCTCTCGGAGCCAAAACTCGCTCTTGTTAAATTTAGCATATAATTGCTTGTCTTTCAAGGTCTACAAGACAATTCTCAAATGCTTTGCATGATCACACTCATCTCGGGAGTAGACCAATATGTCATCGATAAAAACAACTACAAACTTGTCCAAATATGGTCGGAAGATACGGTTTATTAAGTCCATAAAAATCGCAGGAGCATTCGTTAAACCGAATGGCATGACCAGAAACTCATAATGGTCGTACCTTGTCCTAAATGCTATTTTCGGCACGTCTTATTCCTTACTGCTCTGTTGATAATATCTGGATCTCAAATCAATCTTGGAGAATACCATAGCTCCCTTCAGTTGATCAAATAGATCATCTATCCTCGGTAAAGGATACCTATTTTTCACCGTCACCTTGTTGAGCTGTCTGTAGTCTATACACAATCTCATCGATCCATCTTTCTTTTTCACAAATAATACCGGAGCACCCCACGGCGAAAAGCTTGGTCTTGCAAAACCCTTATCCGTCAACTCTTGCAACTGGACTTTCAGTTCTTTCAGCTCCAACGGTGCCATCCTATACAGAGTGATGGAAATACGTGCCGTTCCTAGAACTAACTCAATTCCAAACTCAACCTCTCTGATTGGAGGTAGTCCAGGTAACTCTTCTGGGAATACATCCGGATACTCACATACAACCGAAACGGTTTCAACCTTTGCCTCAGACTCTTGACTATTCAGTACAAAGGCAAGATACGACTTACATCCTTTTCTCAAATATTTCTCAGCTACCATGGAAGAAATCATCACCGGTAGGTTATCTGACTCACCTGATTCAACCCGAATAACATCTCTATTTTCACATTTCAATTAAATAAATTTACTACCACAATTCACTAAAACGCTATGGGCAGTCAACCAGTCTATACCAAGAATCAAGTCAAACTTATCAAACAGAAGCAACATAAAGTTTGCCGGAAAATAATGACCCCTAACTGTCAAAGGACAGTTCCTACACACCTTATCAACTAACACCTATTTTCCTAGGGGGTTTGATACTTTTATCATAAATTCAGTAGACTCAACAGTCATCTTCAAACTAAATGCCAATCCTATACAAATATAAGAATGGGTCGACCACGGGTCAATCAAAGCAATAACAGAGGTGTCATAGAGAGAAAATGTACCTGTTATTACGTCCGACGATGATGCCTCTTCTCGAGCGTGAACAGTATAGGTTCTTGCTGGCGCCCGACCCTCTGACCTCACAGTAGTGTCTCGTGATACACCTCTACCACTAGTCCCACCTCCCGGGTTCTTTTGTGGCCTACCTCTAAAAGATGCACTGCTTGATCTTACCTCCTGCTTCTTTTCCTTGTCATCTCTTTCAGGACAATTTCGAATGAAATGGTCGGGGGATCCATAGTGTGATGTCTGCCACAACTTGGGCACTCTGGTTTGGACTTTGGATTGCCCACACTTGCCATTGAGGTGGCCTAAACTCTTGAACCCGAATACGCATTACCTCGATCTCTCTGCGAATACCCGACTGACGTAGCCATCCGAGGGTTCCCTTATCTAGACCTCTTCGATTGAGATTGGTATGACTTGCTCATCAGCCTCTTCCTCGCATCACGAGCCTCACTCAGGGCTTTCCTCTTTTCCTTACTCAATTCTTTGGCCTTACTAGCTCGATCCACCAGTATCACAAATTCTTTTAGCTCTAAGATCCCAACTAAAAGTTTAATGTCTTCATTCAACCCGTCTTCAAACCTCTTGCATAGGGTAGCTTCCATGGATATACATTCCTGTGCGTATTTACTGAGCCGAACAAATTTGCATTCATATTCCACCACAATCATTTTTCCTTGCTTTAACTCAAGGAATTCCTTCCGTTTCTGGTCTATAAACTTTTGACTTCTATACTTCTTTCGGAACTCTTCCAAGAAAATGTCCCACATTACCCTCTCTTTAGGAACTACTGATGTCAACGTTTTCCACCAATATTATGTCGAGTCCCTCAGCAAATATACAACGCATTTCAAACTCTCCTCGTATGTACAGGAGAGTTTATCAAAAACCCTCATTAACTTCTCAAGCCAGAACTCTGCCTGCTCAGGGTCATCATCTTTGTTAGCTCGAAAATCTTCAGCCCCTTGCTTCTAAATTTTATCTACCAGAGGCTATTTGTCCTCACTATTTCTACACCTTGGGGAGCCTCAGGAACTGGCTGACGTATAGGAGGAGGTGGAGGAGGTTGAGCATTGGGATTAGCTCGTACATACTCGGTGTACTAATTGCTCATCATTTAGAGAAAGGCTTCTCGAGCCTCTTCTCTTTGACCCTAATCTTGGGTTCACTTTGCACAGGCACGGTCCCTTGCACAGGAGCCGGCGTATTACTAACTACGTCATCAGCAGCCGATTGATCAAAATCCATATACTACATAAAAAAAATTTAAAATTATCAGAAGCCACCATACTATTATTATACGCTTATGGCATGTATAGCTAAACTCCCACACACGCTACGGTAGTCCTAGAACCGACTAAACCACAGCTCTGATACCACTAAATGTAACATCCCTTACACATAATCCCCACTAGAATCGACCACGAGACATTACCGAGCAATTTACCTAATCACTACATAGGCCCAACGTGACTACTCTTCTCGAATCACTTCAACTACTTTACACTCAACCTATGAGATCTCAATCATACCTACGAGGACTCTCATGATCATATCAGAAATCTTACGGTCCATAAAATTTCTTTTCATCTAAACAGGGAGTACACGCCCGTGCTAGATGGCACACACGCCCGTGTGTAGTCACACACGCCCATGTGCTCACACCGTGCCTAAAAACCCATCATTCTGCCAAAACTCACACGACTAGGGCATGCCCATGTGAAATGGAGGCACGCCCGTGTACCCTTCCGCCCATGGGGAGTTACTGACTAAATTAGCACGGCCTGGACACACCCGTGTCTCCTAACCGTGTGTCTTGAATGGTTCATGCACACGGCCGTGGGATTTGCCCGTGGCCTATTCTAATTAGTAATAATAAGGTGTGTGGTTAGCACGGCCTAGACACACTTTGTGTTCACGTGTGGCACATAAAGGTTATTTGCCAAACTTCTAGCATCCCTATATCTTACTCTACATGGGTTTATTCAACAAACTAACAAACCTCTCTTAATCCACATGCACTCACATTGATAACTATGAAATTTCATAAATGATAAAATATGTCATCATTCTTGGCAATTTACAAAATTAATGTCTTAACGAGAGCCAATACACCTTTGGTCAAAATAAAAAAATAATCTAACTAGTCTAGTCCTATACATGCCATATACAAAATCACTAACCTAATTATACCGAAGTAAGTAGATAGTGTAGGCAGTCTTCTAGTTATCGGCGAATCCTGGCTCAGCTCTTAAGCCCTATAAGACATGGGAAAGAGGGAGGAGTAAGCTTGAAGCTTAGTAAGTTCACATGTAAACAATATAACACTCTAAAATGAATGAACATTTTTATAGCATTATTTGCTAAGCAAGATATCAATCTACATTCAGGATTAGGCTTACTCATTTCCTCCATCCACACATCCCAATCACATCACAAGCATAATGCATACATTCAATAACGGTTTCCCTGCACTAAGCATCATAAGGTCACTTAATGTAACACATCACCATCTCAAAATACACTACCCGGTGGTTTCGCACTTAGCCCACCATCAGTCTTCATTAGGGTGGTATCGCACATAGCCCACCAAGAAGGTTAATTACGGTGGTATCGCACACAGCCCACTAGAAAGGTTAACAAATGATGGTATCACATATAGCCCATCGTAATTAAACAACAAGGTGGTATCGAACTTAGCCCACCATCAAAATTTTATATATAACACACCTACCAATCTATTCCATCATTCATACAAGAATTATTCATTTACTACCACTTTCTATCTACTTGAATTATACATGTTCTCAATTATGCTATGCACTGAATAACATAATAATGTGCATGTAAAATGCATCGTTTACACGTAAACTTACCTCGATGCAAAACGTGTTAGCTAGGGATTTACTCGATCACTTTGCCTTTCCCACAGTCAAGGTTGATTCCGCGCTCTTCTTGATCTATAACAATGAAATTCATTCATTTAGGACATTCTATGATTAATATACATCAAATTCTACACTTGGGCAAAAATGACCATTTTGCCCTTGTATATTGGAAAAATTACAATTTTTCCCCTAGGCTCGTAAATTATTTTTATCACATTTTCTCGATAAACAAGCATAGACGAACATTTATTTCTCTTACAACTACCCACCATTCCAACTATTTCATGCATTTATGACACAAACTAAATCTTTGCATTAAAGTCCTATTTAGGTGTTTTCATGCTAACACCATTCATAAAAGTTGTTTCTCACCTCCCTAACATTCATTTTCTTCCATAAAAACTCAGTTAACAACATAAGTACTCTCATGGCAAGTCCCTAGACTTCCAACCATATTGCAAATTGGTCCTCTCATAGCTAGCTTAAGCTTTGGGGATCCCAAAAGTACAAAAATTATTAAGAAAAACCTCAAGAATTACTTACTAGAAAGGATGATATGTAGCTAAAATTCTCAAGCTTTCAAACCCTTAAACTTGCTAAAAATTTTAGTAGTAAGAGGGAGATGAATAGTGAAAGATGATAGTTTCCTTTAGTCATCTTATTTTATCATATTTCATTCACTTAGTCACCAACTCTCACCAAAAATTTAATGCCCTTGTCCCCTATCCTCTGTGGCAGGTCAACACACATTAAGTTGGCCTAATTGCACTTTAAAATCCTCCAAATTACATTCTACAGCTATTAGGTACCCCCACCTTATAAAATAGAACTTTTGCATCTCATGCGATTTAGTCCTTTTTCACAATTAACCATGCTATTGCTAAAATTAAAGCACCAAAATTTTCATATAGCCATATATTAATGCCATAACACAAAATAATACTAAAACAATTTCCTCAAACTCGTATTGGTGTTCCTGAGACCACTATTTCGACTAGCCCCAAAATCGGGCTGTTACACCCCTAAAGGGCTGAATTACGAAAATGCCCTAATGGGCCGATTTGATAGATTTCCCTAATGGGCCAATTTGCAAAGTGTTATTACTGGGCCAGATTTTTGGAATGAATCTCTGAATTAATTATTCTTGTTTATATTTGTAAATATCATGATTTACTATGTATGATGCATTTTCATAATTTTGCATGGGTTAGGAAAATGTTGAAGAGAAGTAATTCTGGAGGCACTGCCACAAAAATGTTTGTTAATGTGATTCGCTATGATTCTGGAGGCACTGCCACAAAAAATGTTTGTTAATTTGACATCAATCCTATAGAATTCAAACTTCAAGGTAATATTAAAAATTTAGTTCAACACACTAAAAAATTTTGAAAAAAAGGACTTATCATGCTTGATTATCTTGTATTCTTCAAGTATAAACCATTAATGCATAATTATCACTGACTTACTCAAAAACATGTCAATAATAATCATAAATCATTAGAAATTTCACCCTAATTAATAATATGAGAAGATTACTTATGGACAATACTAAAATTTAGGATTTAAGAATAATGCACAAAGTTAGGTGCTTTTACCCCCCACACTTAAGTTGTACATTGTCCTCAATGTACAAAGATAGCACAATTATGTAATAAAAAGAGAAGGGGAGAAGTAACTCTTCCTGAATTTTGGATGATTCCGGGAGTTGGCGCCTTTGGTGGCGGTGATGGTGTTTTCTATGGGCTCGATAGGGTGGCTACCGAAAAGCATTTTGCTAGATGAAGAAAATGGGTAGCCTGGGAAGATATAGCCAAGAAATCTAAAGAAACATTAAGAATATACTAATAATATAATTAAGGACAAGAAAAATAAAGAGAATGAGACTAAAAAGAAAACTAAAGTTAAAATAGAATACTAATGGACTGAATAGTCCTTATTGACAGATGGTTCACGAAGTGGGAGTGATTTCTAAGGCTGCAGATTGTTGGTGATGATGGAAGTGGCGTGATTCCCTAGCAGCCTTTAGAACCTAAAACCAAGAAACTAGGATGAAGGGAATTAATATTAAGCAGAAGAGAAGTATAGATAAGGAAAATAAAGGAGAAGAGAAAAGAAAAATAGAATCGAAAAGGTTTCGGAGATTCTTGGCGTGTTGAATAGCTGAAGCTGCCGGCATGAACTCATGTAGAGGTCTTCTTTGGGGAGATAATGCTTACCTTATTACGCTTATTCGGCATGATTTTAGTGTAACTCAAGAGTTTGGACACTATCTTAAAGAAATAAGAGAAATTTGAAAGAAGGAGGAAAGGATGAGAAACAAAATTGGTAGGACAGAATAGGGCTTTGGGGTTTAAATAGGTGCTCAAATCTGGCTTGTTCCCACACCCGTGGATCGAGGGTGTGTTGAATTACATGGCCGCATCGCACGGTCGTGTGTTCAGGCGTGTTTGCTCATCCACGCCCGTTCTCCAGGTGCTCGCCCATTCTTGAAAAGGCAGTGTGTTGGCACGGGTGGGCGGCATGGGCGTGTTTGTCCCGTGTCTGATAAGTTAGTGGCTTCACACGATTGTGGAGCACAGCCATGCCAATTTACTTGTGCCCGTGGTGGAGTGGTTGGATTCGTGACATCGTGGGGTGGTTAGGATTGATTTACACGACCTCTGTTGTGTCAGTACGGTGGTTCTAGTGGTCCACACGGTCACGAACACGGCCGTGTGGCCTTAAAGTTCTACACTTTCGATTTAGTTTAAAAGGAAATAAAGAAGGAAAGGAAAGAAACTGAAAATAAATTTGAAAGTAAATAGTGTTAATACTCGGGTTGCCTCTTGAGAAGCGCCCATTTATAGTCTGAAGCTGGACCTTCCTCGAATTAGAAAAATTGGGGAGGTTTAAAGGTTTGAATATCTTCCCTCTTACTTAAAATTTTATTTTCTTGATGAGGTTCAAGTCGAGAAGTGTTTACCTTAAAAGTGCCGAATGTTGGATTGTTTACCTCGGCTGTTCCATGGGGAAAAATATCATGTACCTTAAAAGGAATTTCCTTGCTTACGTTCAGGTCTATTGTGATGATGTGAGGATCAGTTTTGTCGAGCAGCACCTAGTATCCTATTTTGAAGTGATTTGATGTTCCTACGAGTTCTTCTGGTGGTTCCTCTGGTGTTACTTCGTGTGGGTCCGGTTGTTCTTTGACTTGTGTCCTCTGCTCTTCTAAATTGTCGATCCTAAGGTCTTGTTCCATGTGTGATTCTTCTTTGTCACTTTGGGATCTGTGAGTCGACTCAGGGTTGTGCCTTTGTGGTGTTTCCTGCGATAAAGGTTGAACACTTTGATTATCATCTGTATTCACTTTCTCACCTTAATCGATTATTGTTCTTGCTGAATCAAGAGCTCAAAGACTGATTGATTCGTCTCCTACACAAAGTATGAGTTCTCCTGTGGCAACATCAATTTTAGTCTTGGCAGTGGCTAGAAAAGGTCTTCCTAAAATTAAGGGGATGGTATTATCCTCATCCATATCTAAAACAACAAAATCTATTGGGAAAACTAATTTATCTATTTTTACAAGAACATCTTCAATAATGCCTCTAGGAATTCTAACAGTTTTATCCGCTAATTGTATACTCATCCTAGTTTGTTTGGGCTTCTCTAGACCTAGTTGTTTAAACAATGAATATGGCATGACATTTATGCTTGCCCCTAAATCAGCTAACGCATTATTAATAGTTACCAATTAAACATGGAATTGTAAAACTCCCTAGATCTTTTAGCTTTCGTGGTAGTCTATTTTGTAACATTGCTGAGCATGCTGCGTTTAATTTCACATGGTGCTCTTCATCTAATTTGCATTTGTTAGTCATGAGTTGTCTTAAAAATTTCCTCGCATTTGGCATCTAAAAAAGAGCTTCAAGAAGAAGTAAGTTAATATGTATTTTCTTTAAGAGTTTAAGAACTTACCAAACTGTTCCTCTAAATCGTCTCTTTTTATTGCTTCGGGATAAAGTATGCGAGGTTGGTACTCATTGATTACCAGTTTTTACTTTTCTTGTGTTACCTCTATCTTGCCTTCGTCTACCTTGTTTTCTTGTATTGAGTTTGGTTCATCTAACCCTTACTGCCTTGGTGAGAAGGCTTGAATTTTCTCCTTTGGGTTAATCTCGGTGTTACATGGTAGACGCCCTAGCGGTCGTTCGGCATTAGCTTTATGAGTTGTTCGATTGCATTTGTGGCTTCCTTGATCGACTTCACAAGTTTCCCCATTCACGCTCGTTGTTCTTTATTGTTTTCTCGTTTCTTGAAGCGTTTTTTGGTCGACAAAAATTTTGTCAGTGTCTCTTCAAGGGTTGGCTTCTTTTCTTGTGGATAGGGCTGATTTTGGAAATTTGAAGAAGGTTGTTGTCTGTGATTTCCTTGATTTCCTTGGCCTCCCCTTGAAAAATTTGGGTGGTTCCTCCAACCTGGATTGTAAGTGTTACTATAAGGATTGTTATTGGATCTGAAATTATTACCAATATAGTTCATCTGTTCGCTTTCTGAGTCTGGTTGGTAGGGTGGGTACTCAGGATTCGCCATAGTTCCACTTTTGTTGTATTGCATGACTGGGTGTACCTGCGAGAAACATAAACTGTCAAGCTTTTTATTCATCAACTCTACCTGATTTGATAGCATGGTTACTGCATCAATATTGTAGACTCCAACTAATTTTGTCGGTTTTGTCCTTGTAACTTGCCACTGGTAATTATTCAACGACATCTCTTCAATGAATTCGTAGGCTGCTTCAGGCATTTTATTATTTAAGGTTCCACCGGCGGCTGAATCAATTAATTGTCTAGTTGAGGGATTTACACCATTGTAGAAAGTTTGGACTTGAAGCCATAATGGTAATCCATGGTGTAGACATCTCCTCAAGAGATCTTTGTATCTCTCCCATGCTTCGTATAATGTCTCTAAATCCATCTGCACAAAGGAAGAAATATCATTCCGTAATTTGACCATTTTGGCTGGTGGAAAATATTTTAATAAAAAATTTTCGGTCATTTGTTCCCATGTAGTGATTGATCCTCGTGGTAAGGAGTCCAACCACTGCTTGGCTTTATTCCTTAATGAAAAGGGAAATAACCGAAGACGAATGGCATCATCAGAAATGCCATTTATTTTGAAAGTATCACAGAACTCTAAAAAATTTGCTATATGAGTGTTCGGGTCTTCGTCCCACAAACCATCAAATTGAACAATTTGTTGAATCATTTGTATTGTATTAGGCTTTAATTCAAAATTATTAGCAGCTATAGTAGGCCTAACAATACTAGATTCTTTTCCTGTCAAATTAGGTTTAGCATAATCATACATAGTGCACGGAGCTTCCGACACATCTCGTAGTGGATTATTCTCGTCCATCCCTTTAGTAGGATTGGATCTATCTTCTCGCTCCTCTTCTGTGTAATTCAGGACTCGCCTAATTTCTCTGCGATTTCTCCGAGCGGTAGCTTCAATTTCACTATCGTATACAAGAGGTCATGTCGGGTTCCTTCTAGTCATAAACTAGAGGTACCTGCTAAGAAAAAGGGAAAATTAAAATTTTTTTAAAAAATAATATAAAATAAATTGCGAAATAAAAATAAAAATAATGGCTAAAGTAATAAAAATAGAGCTTTCTTAATATTTTAGTTCCCGGTAATGGCGCCAAAAACTTGATTGCTAAAATCAGAGCTTTAAAATTTATAATGAATGAGATCGAACCTTGAAACTAACTCTGACAACGATTAAAGGCAAGTGTACCTATCGAATAGTAGTATAGCTTAGGCAAGACTAGATTATCGAACCCAAAGGAACTAAAAGTACTAATACTCACTTTCTTTTTATTATTTAGCCTAAAATATGGAGTGATTGGTTGATTTTATCTAGTTTAACAACTACTAAGCTAAAGACAAAGACAAAAAGAACAAATTGGGAAATAACTCGAAGAAACTCAATTGATTATGACGATACCCTCAAAAAGAATCCACCTAGACTTCACTTGCTACTTATTACTAAATCATATGATCTATTTACTCAGCTTGATCCGTAGGACTCCCTAACCTATATTAAACCCTCTCTCGAGGCGAATAACGTCTAACCCTAGGTTAATTAGTGGAACTCTTGTTCACTTATAATAACCCCCTAGAATAGCAATAAATCGATCAATGGATTCCCATATTAGGTTTCACCCTAATCCGGTAAAATCTCGTAACCCTATCTCTAGGTGCTCGATCAACTCCGCTTAATTATGCTAGATCTACTCTTAGGCAGGGTCTATTCCTCCTCCACCTAAGCACATCAGATTTGGATTACGCAACATAATTAAGAACAAACTAAGTATTTATCATATAATTTAGAAAATAAATAACAAGGTTCATCTAGCTTTCATCCCCTTCGGGTATCCGAATGGTTTAGTTCATAACAAATAAAAAAACATCTCAAGAGAAAAGATAAAACATAACATAGAAAATCCCTAAAACCCTTGGAGGAATTGAAGGAGAATCCGCCATCTTGAGTATAATTCTGGCTTCTTGAGATGGATCCACTTGGCTATCTTCGAGTGACTCCCACAAATGTGATCCTTCTGGCTCGGCTTCTTGGCCTAGCTAACCGCCCCTTTTTCAGGATGCACTTAGGGTGTTTATATAGATTCTTAGGATGCTTTACTTGGTCCCTAAGTGTCCTAATTCAAGTTTGCTTCTTACTTGGTGTTTGAATAAGCTTTGGAAAGTGTTTCTTTGGCTCTAAGTATCCAAACCCAAGTGAAATTTCTCTCTCTCGTAACAGGGGCACGACCATGTCACATGCCCGTGTAAATCGTGGTTGGGCTATGTCTCGATTCTGTCGTTTTAGACACGGCTGTGTAAATAGCTGGACACTCCCGTGTGTAGTAATGTGATGATACACAGCTGTGTAAATCGTTAGTTAGACCGTGTGGAATGTTTCCATCTATGCATAGCCGTGTGGCTTGAAGTCTAGGCCATGTCAATTTTTACTTTGGCCCAAATTGGCCCATTTTAAGCCCATTTCTCATTCTTTTCATCTTCGGGTGCTTTCCTAAGTATAAATATGAAAAGAAAGGATTAAAATCACCTTTTGACATAAATCAGGGCTAAATCATCCTAAAAGTATACTAAATATGGGGTTAAAATATGTTACTTTTACGATTTATCAGTGAATTTTGGCTGAAGGAAGTGACCTTTTTAGGGCATGTTGTGTCTGCCGAAGTAATTAGAGTTGATCCTCGAAAGGTCGAGGCTGTGTTGGACTGGAAACCACCAAAGTCAGTGGCCAAAATTTAGAGTTTCCTAGGGTTGGCTGGTTATTATAGGCGTTTCATTGAGGGGTTTTGGTTGATTGCTGCACCCTAACTAAACTGTTGCGCAAGGGAGTACCATTTGTGTGGTCAGATCAGCAGCAAGAGAGCTTTAAGAAATTGAAGAAGATTCTGACAGAAGCGCTAGTATTGATTCAACCTAAGGTTGGAAAAGAGTTTATTGTTTACTGTGATGCGTCACACACGGGCTTGGGATGTGTGTTGATGCGAGGAGGAAAAGTGGTGGCTTATGCATCTCGTTAATTAAGGTCGCACGAGGTGAACTATCCCACTCATGATTTGGAGTTAGCTGCTGTAGTGTTTGCTTTGAATATTTGGAGTTTCTATCTGTATGGTGAGAAGTCGATTATCTATACGGATCATAGGAGTCTAAAGTACCTCCTTACCTAGAAGGAGTTGAACTTAAGACAGTGGAGGTGGATAGAACTGTTGAAAGATTATGACTTCTCAATCGAGTATCATCCCGGAAAGGCTAACGTGGTGGTAGATACGTTGAGTCATAAGGTGATATCAGATTTGAGAGCGATGTTCACTCATCTCAGCCTGTATGAATATGGTAGTCTGCTAGCCAAACTTCAGGTAAAGCCTGGTGGGTAAGCCAGATTAAGGAAAAGCAGTTATTAGATGAAAGGTTAGGTTCCTTACTTCAGCAAGTGGAAGGTGGTATGATAGGGGATTTTGGATTGAATAGTAATGGAGTATTGTGTTTCCGCGGAAGAATTTGTATGCACAAAGATTCGGAATTGAGACAAATGATTCTGCGTGAGGCGCATAGTAGCCCATATGCTATGCACCCTGGGGGAAATAAGATGTATCAAGACCTTCGTGAGTAGTATTGGTGGCCAGGGTTGAAATGGGAGGTTACTGATTTTGTGAGTAGGTGCCTAACATGTCAGCAGGTGAAGGTGAAACATCAATTGCCATTAGGATTGCTACAACAGGTGAAAATTCCATTATGGAAATGGGAAAGGATAACGATGGACTTTGTTAGTGGGTTACCCTTAACGCCTACTAAGAAGGATTCCATTTGGGTAATAGTGGATCGATTGACGAAGACTGCTCATTTCATACATGTTCGTACGGATTACGCATTAAAGAAGTTGGCCAAGTTGTATGTAGCAGAGATCATGAGGTTACATGGGGTACCAGTGTTTATTATATCGGACAAGGACCCTAGGTTTACATCACAATTTTGGAAAGCTTTACATGAAGGTTTGGGAACAAGGTTAAATTTTAGCACGACATTTGATCCTTAGATAGATGGTCAGTCGGAGAGAGTAATTCAAATTCTAGAAGACATGTTAAGGGGCTATGTGATTGACTTCAAGGGTAGTTGAGAGGATTTCCTACCATTGGAAGAGTTTGCATACAACAACAACTATCAATCCAGCATCCAGATGGCACCTTACGAGGTGTTGTATGGTCGTAGGTGTCGTACCCCTACTTGTTGGACTGAGCTGGAGGAGCGACAGTTATTGGGTCCTAAGTTGATATCAGAGACGGAGGAAAAAGTAAAGGTAATTCGGGCATGGTTAAAGGAAGCTTTGGATATACAAAAATCATATGCAAATCTGAAGCGTAAGGATATTGAGTTTGCGGTGGGAGATTAGGTCTTTCTAAAGGTTTCACCTTGGAAGAAGATCTTTAGATTTGGACGGAAGGGCAAGTTGAGCCCTAGGTTCATCGAACCATATCGTGTATTGAAGAGTGTTGGGCCAGTGGCTTATTAGCATGAGTTACCTCCAGATTTGAGTCAGATACATAGTGTATTTCATGTCTCAATGTTAAAGCGTTATCGATCAAATCCGTCTCATATAGTGCCGGTAGAGGAAGTTGAGATAAGACCTGACTTGTCTTTTAAAGAGGAGCCAGTGTAAATTTTAGATCGGGACATTAAGGTGCTGAGAAGGAAGTCGGTGCCGTTAGTCAAAGTAATATGGCGTAATCACGGATCGGAGGAAGCTACATGTGAGACTGAGGACGTGATTTGGCAGCAATATCCTCACCTCTTTTAATCAGGTAAATTTCAAGGATGAAATTTTCTTTAAAGGGTAGAATTGTATCATCCTAAAAATTTAGAATTTTATGTGTTGCATTATTTCTTGCGTTAAGCTTGTTAAAAATATTAATTGTGTATGTTTAAGGGTTCTGAGAAGGCTTGGGGTTTATTTGTGACCTAGTAAAAATTTGGTGTTTAAGCCTATTAAGGAGAGATAGTAAGTGGCATCAAGGCTTATGGAAATAGGTGAGTAATTTGCTAGCATAAATAAGCATATGGTAAAGGGGATATGGTGCCACATGAAGGACTTTAAGGGAAGAGGTTCAAATCTCATCAAGTGCAAAATTTTGACTATTTTTTTGTATTGTTTCCCTAAGTGTCGGCCAAGATGATATATATGGCAAGGTGGACTTTTTAATTTTAGCAAGGTGGCTAAGGAATTTAGGAAAGGATGAGGGTAGGGAAAGAAATCAAGAGAAAAGGAAAGTATAGGGAACATGTTGGCCGAAAGAGAGGAAAGTGTTTTGGAAAGTTTTTGGTTGGCAAAATTTTTGACCTTATTGCCAAGGTATGGACGGTTTTGGTATAGGGAGAGGGTAGCCGAATTTTGCTAGGAATATTTTGGCAATTTTTATGCTTGAGAGGTTGTCTTCTCTTTATCTTTTTAGTGCAATATTCTTTCTCCAATTCTTCCTTTTAGCCGTAACTCCTAAAGCCAAAAAGAGAGTATCTTTTCTTTGTTTTAGCCAAAAACTCTCATTTCAATTTGGTCATTTTTCTATTGTTGTGCCGAAAGCTTAATCCATCTTTTACCATTCTTCTTATTACCGAAATACTCACATTTTTCTTTGGTTCATATCTCTTTTGGTATTGGCCGAAACACTCCAAACATCTTGGTACATCTTCTCATTTCTTTTAATTATCTCTTCAATCCTTCTTCCACTTCTTAAAAATCAAAATTTCATTGTGATTGAATTCTTTTTATTCATTCTCTCCATAGCCGAATTTAATAACAACTTGTCTCCTCACTATCTCTTTTTCCTTCGTGATTGGACACTATCTTCTTGTCGAATTAGTGAGTAATAATTTTCTTTTCAATTTCTTCTCTTAATGTCGAATGTATGGCCTTGCCATGGGATGGTTCTATTAACTGAAATCATCATTTTCTTCTACTCTCTCACAACGTGATCATTTTCCCTTTTGTAGTATTCTAGTGGAAGGCCGAACATCACTCTAGTTTTAAGTTGAACGGTGAAAATCATATCCAATATTTATACGGTAAGAATTATTTATGAATTATTGATATTCTTCAATATTCGATTGGCTGCTAAAGGAGTAATAATTTGGAATAATCGACCATATGTTTTAGGGACTAAATCGCTCGATCTATCAACATGTGATCATTCGATTCTAGTGGTAAGCCGACCTTTTTTCCTTAGTCAATCATTTCATATCAACGTAATATTATTTTGACTAAGATTTGTTTTCAACGAACACAAGCAATATCGAATCGAAAGGGAAATCATTTGGAGATCACAAAAGGAGAGGATTAGCGATCCCTACTCCTAAATTCAAACGAAAGGTAGTATCGACGGTTCGGGATTTTTCACCGGGTTGTGGACCGTCATCCGAGGAAAATCGACAAATCGTTGTCATTCACGATTCCAAGGGTAAACACTTTAGATCATTTATTCTAGAGTTTGATTAATAAAATCACGTATGTCGATTAAGTGAGTGTTATGATATCTTAGGTGTTGACAATCAAGAAGGCCTAGTACTTACCATAATCAGGTGTGTAATTTCACACTGTTTTTCGTGAGTTTTAAGATTGATATCATATTGGAAATAAATCGCTATGATTAAAATCATATTATGGTGTAAACCGGGAAAATTGGCCTAAATTTCACAATTTTGATAAAATTGACAAAATTGGTATTAACACTGTTAGAATTACAAAAATGCCCCTAAAGGGCTAAATTACGAAAATGCCCTAATGGGCCGATTTGATAGATTTCCCTAATGGGCCAATTTGCAAAGTGTTATTATTGGGCCGAATTTTTGTAATGAATCTCTGAATTAATTATTATTTTTTATATTTGCAAATATCATGATTTACTATGTATGATGCATTTATATAATTTTGCATGGGTTGGGAAAATGTTGAAGAGAAGCAATTCTGAGGGCACTGCCACAAAAGTTTTTGTTAATGTGATTCGCTATGATTCTGGTGGCTTGTCCACAATTCAAAATATGTTATAAATGGCTAAATGCCTACGATTGGTGTGATTGGCGGGGTGGGTTGACTTGATCCCCACAGGTGTGATGGGATGGTACGGGTGGTGTGTAGCGGATGGATTATTAGGTTGGTTTGGGTTGCATAACATTCATTTGATTTATTTTATATTTTATTTTGTAAAAGGGACTTAGGCCCAAAATATTGCCAAACGGGTTCAAGCCCATTGGACGATGGTAAAGGGATTATACACTGAGTTCTAGTAACTCACCCTGTTTCCTTAACCCTTGCAACTAATGCTCAGTAATGTGGACTTGGGCCATGAATGACTCGGTGAAGGCCATACTTCAGAAACGATTTTATTTGGACTTGAGATTTCTTTTTCGTTCACTTTATTACTTTACTATTTTGGGTTAAATGTTGTAATAAGGCCTCTGGTTTATTTTTATTTTGCTTTATGTTTGACGTATTTATATCCTGTTCAAATTACTTTAAATGGGATATTTTTCTAAAAACTTAAATAAATATTTTCTAAAATGGATACACAAATGGATTTTTGATGAACTTATATAAATATTTATAACCCATAAATTTTCTCTCAAATTTTCATCAATATTTTTCGAAAGTCACGGTTTGTAAAATCATTACTTCTAATTTATCGATTTATCAATAAATCTTCGAAGTTAGTAATATATTGTCAAATATTCTAAATCAGAATTATTTTCTTGATTTTAACAAATCTATTAAGTACGAATGAAAAGGACTTAAATATATTTTTCTCATGTGACATGTTGGATCTTCCTTAATGCATGGGCCGGGTTTGGGGTGTTACAGGACATTTCTAGTGGTCGTGTGGGACACAAGGCCTGCCCACATGGGCGTTTGTCCCCTGTTTGAAGCAAAAATTTTCTAAGTTTCCCAAATTTGTTCTAAGTTATCAATTTGGTCTCGAGCCATTTATAAAGCATGTTTAAGGCCTCGTAGGCCCTTTTAAAGGATAAAGTGATTGTATTTGAATGAGATATGATTGATGAATGATTGAATTGAGCAAATGTATGTTTAAGTAGTTGTTTAACTATTTCATAAGTCCAGTAATGTTTTGTAACCCTATTCGGGCGTTGAATACGGATGAGGGGTGTTACAGAGGCCATCGAGAAATGCGAGAAATGTGACCAGTAGTAGAGGCATGACAAAAGATTCGGCTATGTAATCTGAGGTCAGAGCACCTGCTAGAGCTTACGCTATTCGCGTTCGCGAAGATTCGTCATCACCAGATGTTATCATCGGTACATTTTCTCTTTACGACCCTAATGTTATTACATTGATTGATCTTGGATTGACCCATTCGTATGTTTGTCAAAATTTAGTGTCTAGTAAGAGTTTACCTGTTGAGTCTACTGAGTTTTTCATTAAAGTATAGAACCCCTTAGGCAAGTATGTGCTAGTTGATAAAGTTTGCAAGAACTGTTCTTTAATGACTCGGGGTTACTATTTTTCGGCTGACTTCATGCTACTACCTTTGATGAGTTCGATGTAATTCTGGAAATGTATTGGTTGACTATGCATGATACTATTGTGAATTGTAGATGAAATACTATTGAATTGAAATGTTAGAATAGTGAAATTCTTTGAATTGAATCAAATGGATCAAGTGAATTGTCTGTAATGATTTCATCTATGTCAGCTCAAAAATGTGTGAGAAAAGGGTGTGAAGCTTATCTTGCTTATGTTTTAGATACAACAGTGTCTGAATCTAAGATTGAATCAGTGCTAGTTGTGTGTGAATATCCGGATGTGTTTCCTGAAGAATTACCAGGGTTGCCACTAATCAGAGAGGTTGAATTTGGTATTGAATTAGTATCGGGAACTTCACTGATATCGATAGCTCCGTACAAAATGGCTCCAACAGAATTGAAAGATTTGAAAGGTCGGTTGCAAGAATTGACAGATAGAGGTTTTGCATGACCTAGTTTTTTGCCCTGGGGTGCACCAGTATTGTTCGTAAAGAAGAAAGACGGGTCAATGATAATGTGTATTGTCTATCGATAGCTCAATAAAGCTACAATAAAGAACAAGTATCCTTTTCCAAGGATAGATGATTTGTTTGATCAGTTGAAATTAGCAACAGTGTTTTCAAAGATTGATTTGAGATCTAGCTATTATCAGTTGCGAATTAAAGACTTAGATGTGCCGAAAACTACATTCAGAATAAGGTACGGACATTATGAATTTCTTTTTATGCCTTTTGGATTGGCTAATACTCCTGCAGTCTTTATGGATTTGATGAATCAAATTTTTAGACTGTATTTTGACAGATTCGTTGTTGTGTTCATTGACGACATTCTGATCTATTCGCGAGATGATTCTGAACATGCCGAGCATTTGAGGATTGTGCTACAAACCTTGAGAGATAAGAAACTCTATGCTAAATTCAGTAAATGTCAGTTTTGGCTCAAAATGTCAGATTTTTGGGCCACATTGTTTTCACAAAAGGTATAAGAGTTGATCCGAGTAAGATTTCTGCAGTTGTTGACTGGAAACCACTGAGAAGTCTATTCGAAGTTAGAAGTTTTCTAAGGTTAGCTAGTTATTATCAACGTTTTGTTAAAGGATTCTTAATGATTGCTACACCTATCACTAGATTGCTATAGAAAGATGTGAAGTTCGAGTGGTCAGAGAAATGTCAATAGAGTTTTGATCAATTAAAAACATTGTTAACTGAGGCACCAGTTTTAGTTCAACCCGAATCGGGTAAAGGGTTTGTGATATACAGTGACGCGCCATTAAATGGTTTGGGTTGCGTGTTGATGTAAGAAGGAAAAGTTATAGCTTATGCCTCCAGATATTTGAAACCGCATGAAAAGAACTATTCGACGCATGATTTAAAGTTAGCCGCTATTATTTTCGCATTGAAAATTTGGCGACATTAGTTGTACGGTAAGAAATGCCACATTTTTACTGATCACAAAAGTTTGAAGTATTTAATGATGTAGAAAGATATGAATTTGAAACAACGAAGATGGCTCGAGTTGTTGAAAGATTACGAGTTAGTAATTGATTACCATCCGGGGAAAGCAAGTGTGGTCATAGATGCTTTGAGTAGAAAATCTCTTTTTTCTTTGAAATCGATAAATACGAGACTGACTTTATCTAATGATAGTTCAATTCTAGCATAGTTGAAAGCTAAACCGATATTTTTTCAACAAATTTGTGAAGCTTAGAAATATGATAATGAATTGCAAGCCAAAAGAGTGCAATTTGAGTTGACTAGTGATTCAGACTATCAGATAGGAGCCGATGATTATTTAATGTTTCGAGGTAGAATCTGTGTACCAAAAAATCCTGAGCACATTCAGAAAATTTTGAATGAAGCACATAGTGGTTGTTTATCTGTTCACCTGGGGAGTACGAAAATGTACAATGATTTGAAGCAATTGTATCCGTGCTCGGGTATGAAATGAGACATTTCAGAGTATGAATCTAGGTGTTTAGTGTGCCAGCAAGTTAAAGCCGAACATCAAGTGTCTTCGGGATTATTATAGCCTGTGATGATTCCAGAGTGGAAATGTAATAGAGTTACTATGGATTTCGTATCGGGATTACCTCTGTCTCTGAAAAAGAAAGATGCTATCTGGCTTGTCGTTGATCGACTGATGAAATCAGCACATTTCATTTTGGTATATACAGACTATTCACTTGACAAATTGGCTGAATTGTACATATCTAAAATTATTAGATTACACGAGGTGCAAGTTTCTATTATTTTGGATAGAGATCCGAGGTTTACGTCATGATTTTGGAAGAAATTAGAAGAAGCTCTGGGTACGAGGTTGAATTTTAGTACAGCATTTCATCTGCAAACCGACGGTCAGTCTGAGAGAGTAATACAGATTCTCGATGATATGCTTCAATATAGTGTTTTAAAGTTCAAAGGTAATTAGGAAAGATTTTTACTGTTGGTTGAATTTGTGTATAACAACAGCCTTCAATCGAGTATAACGATGGCACCATATGAAGCTTTATATGGTCGAAAATGTCGAACTCCATTGTACTGGACCGAATTGAGTGAGAAATAGATTCACAGGGTTGATTTGATTTGAGAGACTAAAGAAAAAGTGAAAGTAATTCGCGATAGTCTGAAAGCAGCTTCAGATCGATAGAAATCGTACGAAGATTTGAAATGTAAAGATATTGAATTTCAAATTGGTGATAAAGTATTTTTTAAAGTATCTCCGTGAAAAAAATACTTAGATTTGGTCGCAAAGGAAAATTGAGTCCACATTTTATCGGGCCGTATGAGATCATTGAAATAATAGGTCCAGTGGCATATCGGCTAGCTTTATCATCTGAGTTAGAGAAAATCCACAATGTGTTTCATGTGTCGATGTTGTGTCGATATAGATTAGATCTATCACATGTAATTTCTCCGATGGAGATTGAAATTCAACCCGATATGACATACAACGAAGAACCGATCAGAATTTTAGCTCGACAGGTTAAAGAAATGAGAAATAAACGCATAGCTTTAGTGAAAGTACTATGGCAACCACACGGAGTTGAAGAGGCTATGTGGGAACCCGAGGAAGCTATGAGAAAATAGTACCCTAACCTATTCACTGATAAGATTTTCGAGGACAAAAATCCCTAAAGGAGAGAGTTGTAACAGCCCATTTTTAGTCAAACCGGAGCAATGGTTTTGGGACCACAAATCCGAATTCAAAATATTTATTTTATTATTATAGTATTTACAGCATGATTGAGTGATTTTGTGAAAGTTTCGTTTAGAGATTTTATCGTTTGGTTAGTCAATTCGATAAAAAGGACTAAATCGCGTAAAGTGTAAAACTTGAGTTCTATTAGCTAAAGGTGCCTAATAGCTATAGAACCTGAAAGTAGAGGTCCTTTTATAGTAATTAGCCCATTTATAACTTAGTGGATGATAGTGCCATGGCATTTGGTGCAATTATTGAATATTTTTGTGGTTAATTATGGTAATTTGTAAATAATGTTAAATTAAATAAAATAAAAGCAAATGTTATCCCATTATCATCTTGTCCAACCGATTGCTAGGTTAAGGGAAACCATTTTTTATCCATTTTATTTGGCCAAGCTTCCTAGCTCAATTGTAAGTCCGTTTTTGTCTCGTTTTTAATGATTTCTATGTTTTTGAGATCGTTGCAGCTAGGTCTAGCTAGCTCAGGGACTATTTTGCAAAATTGTTAAAGATTTTGAATGTTTCCATTGATGAATAAGTATTTTTGAAGTTTCTTGATAGATTATGAATGCTTGTTGATAGATATATAAGTTTTGTTAAGTGATTTTTAGTGAAAATGCAAATCAGGGGCTAAATTGTGAAATGTGTGAATTTAGTGGTTAAAATGTGAAATTGATGAAAAATATAGGCTACTAGGGGCATAATAGTAATTCTGCTAACATGGGTTATGGTTAAATTGCATGAATTTGTGTTTTTTTGAAATAAGGACTACATTGTAAAAGTTGTGAAACTTTAGGGGTAATAGTGTAAAATTTCCTTAAAGTGAATTTTGGACTAAATTGAATAGAGTGATGATTAAATAAGTTAATTTTGGTTATATATAGATCAAGAAAAGCGAAACTTGGATCTAGATCGGAGGAAAATAAAGTTATCGACTAATCGACCTATTTCGTCTTTTTACATCTGAGGTAAGTTCGTATGTAATAAGCATTGTAATAATTATGCTTTAAAGGCTTTGATATTGTATAAATTGTGTATATGAGACTACAGTCTTGTTCGACGATGATTTGGTTAATTATGGGCATTTAGTGTGTGAAATTGAGATAGCTTCGGCTATATATATATGCACTTAGTGTGCGTGATCGAGATAGCTTGACTATATATATATATATTGGTACTTAGTGTGCGAGATTGATACAACTCTAACTATTTATTTGGCACTAAGTGTACGAGTTTCCGAGTATCCAAAAATATTCAAAAGGGTTTAACGAATATGTCAAAAATGTGAATGAGTATGAGTTAAATACGGGAAAGTACAGGTATGTACAGGAATCGAGTAATACACTAAAATGATGAAAATTATGGAAATTACATTTAATATGGTGAATGCAAAGGTGGTAGGTTGGTGATTCAGTATGAGATATTTTATATTATATTTTTGGCTTAATTTGAGTTTAGATGATGAGTTGATATAAATGATATACGAACTTACTAAGCTATAAAGCTTACTTCGCGTATTTCTCTGCATTTTATAGTGATTTCAAGATAGCTCGGATTCGGGGATCGTCAGAGACACCATCACACTATCCAACTATCATTTGGTACTTTTGAACTTTGGTATTTTTGTATATGGCATGTATAGGGATTTTGGTTATTTTGATATATGTGATGCTTGTGAATTTAACCATTTAAATTGGCTTGTAAATTTCTAAGCTTTGGCTTGTATATATGTAGCCATGTAAGTTGGCTTATAATGGTGAATTTGATGATGTATATAAATGTGCAAATGTCCTTTGTTTGAGTTTAGTAATTGTCTTATAAATGCTAGTTATGGTGGTATTTAATGCTTGATGAAAATACGTATGGTGAAAGTCAAATGGTTGATGAATTAGTAATTAATATACTTAAGAGTTTGGGTAATTTGATGCATGTTTGAAAATGACTATATTGATGATTGAAAAGGGTAAAATTTGGTATGTATTTGGATTGCATTGTAATATCCCAGGTTAAGGGCTATTTTATTTTGGCATTTTTTGCATGTTAATGACTTGCTATGTTGTTGTTTGTGTAGTTTCGGGGCTTAGTTGTAGGCTAGGAGTGAGCCTGAGTAGGTGGTAAAATTTTAGTTTTTGGGCTTTAGGTGATAGGAGCTGAAGGAGTTGGGGGTTATATATTTTAATTGTTGAATTGTGGCATAACAAAAGAGTTGGTGGAGTGGCAAGACATGCGTCACATGGAGAGTGTGGTTGGCGTCAACTGCAGGAGGAAGAGGTCCTGAGTTCAAGCTGCAAAAATCCCACACTTTTGCATCCATTTTGACGGCATGAAAGGAAGAGTTGTAGGGAGTTTGAACTCTACCTTGGACTTTGTCAACTCTTTCAAACGGTGGGTGGAGAGTGAAAATAGGAGGAAGACTTGGTCATAGTTATTTGAATTTGTGGTTTGGGAGTGAATGGGGGGAGGTTGGCCGGATTTGGAGAGAGTTTGGGCGAGGGAAAAGAGTGGCCGGTTGTTATTGTGGGAGAGTGCCGAAATTTCCACTTAGGCAAATGTGCATTTTCGATCACAATTGTATTTGGTAAGCTAATTTTTGTTTAGTCAAAAGCTAGTAAAAGAGCTCTCCACTTGCAAACAGCCTAAGCCGAAACCATTTTGTTTTTCTTTTCATGCTTGAAACCGAAACCCCAGGTGCTTTCATCTTTGTCGAATTTGCTTGTTGCTTCCATCATTTTTATTTTTGTTTTTGTAGAAGCCGAATGCCTCTCTCATTTCCCTTTCTTCTCTTTTTTCTTGTAAACCGAAACTAGCTTTCTTCTCTACCTTCTTGACCGTAACACACTTCACCAAAAACCTGCATCCTCCATTTTCTTTTTCTTTAAACCAAAAGCATCCCATTCACCATTTTAACTTCTTCTTTTCTTCTCCAAACCCCTTAGCTTTTGTTCCCAATCGTTCTTCCCATTTCTTCAAAGCCGAACTTTACTACAAACCTTGCCGAGTTCTTTAAACTTTTCTTTTCTTGGTCAAGGGTGCTAGCTGAAACTTCACTTTCCAAACACTTTTCTCTATTTCTTTTCATTCAAAACCGAGAGCACCTACCTCTTGTTCATTCTTTCTCCTTCTCCAAACCTTGGCCGAATCTTTCTCCTCTCTTAGTAGTTGGTAGGCTGATTATTGGTTGTTGTTGGGGTGCTGGTATTCAATCGGTCTTGTAAGGGGTAAGTGCTAGGCCGAATGGCCATTTCTCCCTTTCTTATGCTTTGTCAATCTTTGGTGTTTGAGAGCCGATTTGACATCTGTTAAAAGGAGTAACGTTTAATTTTGGTAGCTTGTTTCCATATAGGGCCTTTGGATTTGAAGCGCCGATTGGAGAAGCCAAGTGGTAAGTAGTGGTAAGGGATTATCTTGATAGTCTATTCTTTTAGAATGCTATAAGCCAAAGTTTCAAAGGGATTAACCACATTCTTTCTAGGGTGAAGCCGATTGCTGAAAGAACCATTGTTGGGTTCGGATTTGGTAGGAAACCAAATCCAGTTTAAGGTAAGGGTAAACTGATATACCCTTTGATTTATTTTGGTTATGGCCGAATGGTTTAAGGAACTAACCCATAGTTGGCCGATTGTTTTTAGGAGCAAGAGGATTGAGGGCTTTAGATTGGGTTCTTTGGGATTGAGGCTTACGATATATCAGGTGTGTAAACCAACACACTATCTTAACTAAGTAATGTGATAACCTGTTTGTGTAAATGAAACAGTGTGGTTGACTATTTTGATACCCATTGAGGTATGGATACAGATTCGAGTAAGTCCGTTTCGTTATGAAATATGTGATGACATATGATATCATGATTATGGGTGTATATTCATTGAGATGCCATATTAAGCATGTGAGCATGATAGCATGATTGCACGACTTTGCATTTAGTATGATATGCTTTTGGGTGATATGAGAGGAGGGGAGTATGATATCCGTGTCTTTGGGACACTTTGTGTCTTTGGGATACCGAGGTTTGGCACCTCCGGTGGTTTGGTACCACGATTTTGTGACTTTGGGTCACGAGGTTTGGCACCTCGGCGTCTCGTCAGTTGGCTTAGTACCACGATGGGTTGGCCCCACGCTTGATTATCTGGGATTGACGCCGGTGATTTGGTATCACACGATGGGTTGGCCCCATCATCGGATTTGTGACTACGGTCACCGGTGATTTGGTATCACATTGTGTCTTTGGGACACCGGAGGTTTGGCACCTCATTGCGACTCGTCCACGTGGTTTGACACCACCGTGGGTTGGCCCCATTTATGAGATATGGGATCGTCGCTAGTGATTTGGTATCACACGATGGGTTGGCCCCATCATTGGATTATTTGTGACTTGGTCACCGGTGGTTTGGTACCACAAGTATGGATATCGTGACTTTGGGTCACGGTGGTTTGGCACCACCGGTGGTTTGGTACCACACGGGTAGAAAAGGTGATATGGTTGGTTAGGATCGGGTGCATTACTTGCATTATTCTTATGATATGTGTGTTGGCATGTTATCTGGGAGAGGAATTATACACTGAGTCTTGCGACTCACTCTCTCCTTTGACTTTTTGGTGACACTTAGATGCGGACATGGAGCGGGATGGACTCGAGGTGCTCATGCCATGCTCAAATAAAGATTTGCTCGATTTTTATGAAATTTGGTACTTAAGTTTTATTACTATTTGGGTTTGTAAATGGCCTTTTTAAAATTATGTTTTGATATGTTTATGTTTAAAGTAGATTTTTAACATGCCTTAACAAATTAATTGGGTTAAAATGTGCTAAAACTTGGAAAGATAACGATTTTAAAACTACAAAAGCGATAATTAAATCTATACCATCGGGTATCACACTATGCTTTGGGACAAAGTGAACTCAAATGTTTTCCAACTTAAATACGATTTTCTACTACGTCAAAAATGTTTTAGTAACAATAAGAAACAACTTAAACTTCTAAACGTGATAAACTAGTTTTACCTACACATCGGATTAGGTTTTCAAAAATTTCTGGGTTTTCAAATACATTATCAGATTTTAATCAAAGCCTACTCGAGTTCTTTTCAAATACAAAATTTCACAAAGTGTTTTCATCAAACTTTTAGGCTTCAACCTAAACCTCTCAAAATCCTTTTTCCCTGTAACATACCAGATTCGGTCGTGGTGTGTTGACCGGGTTTGGGGTGTTACATTTGTGGTATCAGAGCTAAGTTCAAAGGCTCGACTGTGGGCCCGAGGCCCAAAATGTTTTAAAACTATAGTTTTTGAGTATTCTGTTTTAAAAGTATGGTTTAAAAGGCATGGCACCGAGTCTCCGGCACCAATCCGCCCAGGTAAGTACCCCGTACTATTGTTTGTGATAATGATATTGATGAGATGTGATTGAATGGCTAGTGATAGTAAGACTACCTTAGAGACTGAAACTGATAGAACACTGTGGACTCGCGAAAACGAAACTTCTTTAATAAGCAATATCCATAAGACTTTGCTTTTAAGCAATTGGAATAATTATCGATACATAAAATTCTTTAAATCGACGAGATTTAGTCATGAGTACCGAGGTGGGACGTGGTCGTGGACGAGGTCGCAGTAGGATGATAATTTCGAACCCGTGGGGTTCGGTCAAGGGTCGAGAATGAGATACGGTTCCGCCACCAATTGGAGGTGGTGAGTTTCAAGATCGGTGGGGATGACGCAGCGATGTCCAAAGCGATCTTTGCGAGTGTTAGAAAGGGTAGCTGGAGTAGGTGGAGGTGTAGGAGCTAGGAAATGCGTACGGCGACTTGCAAACGAAATTTGAATTCTTTCGGGTGTCTCGGTGTTGCTCCAAAGCCTTCTTGAATATGGTTGGAAGCGACAGAGCGGATCATGGACGATCTGGACCTAACTGCTGAAGAGAAATTAAAGGGGATCGTATCACTTCTCCGAGATGAGTCATACCAGTGGTGGCTCACTGTTCGGGACAGCGCTGCAGCTGAAGATCTAACTTGGGACTATTTCTGGGCTGCTTATCAGAAAAAGTACGTGGGGGCTAATTACATTAATGAGCAGCGAAAAGCATTTTTGAGGTTAGTTCGGGGAGCAAATCGTGTCGAATCTGGCGAGTTTTGAGGTCGAGTCGGTATGCTGGGCATGGTAGCTCTTGAACACGAGAGGTGTGTTCGTTTGAGGATGGCTGCGAGACGAATTAAGGTTGATAATTGCGCCACAGGAGCGTGAATTTGCGATTCGGTTGAAAAGGCAAAGGTGGTGAGGTATTAAGGAGTCTGAGGCGGGGTATGGATAGAAACCGACACAAAAGAGTTTTGGATCTTACGGGTCATCGGTAATCAAGAAAAGGGCTAGACCGAGTAAATTTGAATCGATCGGGTAGGTTTGTTCTTTGCTAAGCGTGGACCGCCATGATGTAACCGTTATGGGAAGGCTCATTGGGGAGGATGTTGGGTGATGGTAGAATTTGTTTTGAGTGTGGCTCATTGGACCACAGTGTGAGGGACTGTCGCGCAAGTTAGCTAGGATTGATCAGAGAATCAGGCCGTACTCAATCTGAAATAATGGACCACCACCGCAGAGGTGCCGAGGTAATGGCGAGAGGAGGTAATGGGTGCAGTGGGGCCGTGGAGCACCGGGCAGGAGGTGCAGTAGTTACGAGGCCGACGGTAGGGGTTGGTGTATTTGCGAGGCGCCGAGAGGAGGCGGCGACACCGGACGTCATGCACGGTGCGTTTTTAATCTTTGGTTCTTCGTTACTACTTTAATTGATGTGGGTTTAACACATTCATATGTTGCAAGTAGCATAGTGAAGACCATGGATCTAGATTCGAAATATCTTCTAGGCGGATGACCGTAATAAGCCCTTTAGGTCACTCTGTAGTGGTAGATAAAGCGTATAGAGGCGATACCTCTAGAACTCCAAGGGTAGTATTTGAGGCGATCGATGGAGCTGCCGTTTGGGGAGTTCGATCGATTCTTGGGATGGTGGTGGTTAAGCACCGGCGGTTGGATTGCTGTGACTAAGCACATGGTTACAAAACACTAAGGGTGATGAGGTAGTTCGATCGGTAATAGGAGGAATTATCGTCCAATGTGGTATCCGCCCAAAGCCGAGAAGATGGTCGAGAAAGGTTGTGAAGCATATGTGGTTCATGTGTATGCCTTGGAGGCTAAGGAGTCTCTTGTGGAGACAGTTGGACGATTAGGAAATTTGTGGATGTGTTTCCTAAGGAGCTTTCGGGTTTGCCACCAGATCGGAGGTAGAGTTGGGATAGATCATTACCCGTAAGGCTACCGTATCTATTGCTCCGTACAGGATGGCACCTAAAGAGCTAGTGGAGCTTAAGGCTCAGATCTAGGAGTTATTGGACAGAGGCTTTATCAGGCCAAGTATTTCGCCGTGGGGAGCGCCGGTACTCTTTGTTAAGAAGAAAGACGGTACCATGCGGATGTGTATAGACTACCGCCAACTGAATAAGCTGACGATCAAAAACAAGTATCCCCTACCTCGGATAGATGACTTGTTTGATCAGCTGAAGGGGGCATCGGTTTTCTTGAAGATCGACTTAAGGTCTGGGTATCACCAGTTAAGGGTGAAGGAGGCGGATATCTGCAAGACGGCATTTCGTACTCGGTATGGGCACTTTGAGTTCTTAGTTATGCCGTTCGGGTTGACTAACACGCCGACAGCTTTCATAGATCTGATGAATAGGGTGTTCCAACAGTATCTATATCAGTTCGTAGTGGTTTTTATCGACGACATCTTGGTATATTCAAGGACTGAGGAGGAACATGATGCCCATTTGCGGGTGGTATTGCAGATTTTGAGGAGAAAGCGACTTTATGCGAAGTTCGATAAATCGAGTTACGGCTTAGAGGTGGCGTTCTTGGGTCATGTAGTATCGGTGAGGGATTAGAGTGGACCCTCGTAAGATAGAGGCCGTTTTGAATTGGAAGCCGCCTAAGTCGATGAGTGAGATTCGAGTTTTACGGGCTTGGCGAGGATACTCTAGAAGATTTGTAGAGGGTTTCTCATTGATCGCGGCACCGATGACTAAATTATTGAGAAAAGGGTTCCGTTTATTTGGAGTGAGAAGCAGCAGGAGAGCTTCGATAAGTTGAAGAAGATTTTGACTGAAGCTCGGTTCTGATTCAACCTGAGGCTGGTAAGGAATTCATAGTGTACTGCGATGCATCACATACGGGTTTGGGTTGTGTGCTGATGCAAGAAGGAAGGTTGTGGCTTACGCATCTCGGCAGGTTGAGGCCACATGAGGTAAATTATCCAACACACGATCTGGAGTTAGCGGTGTAGTTTTTGCCTTGAAGATATGGAGGCATTACTTGTGCGGAGAGAGATCGATAGTCTATCTGGACCATAAGAGTCAAGTACCTTCCGACTTAGAAAGACTTGAATCGAGGCGTAGCAGATGGATTGAGCTGCTGAAAGACTACGATTGCTCAATTGAGTATCATCCGGGCAAGGCTAACGTTGTGGCAGACGCGTTGAGCCGTAAGGTTGTTTCGGATTTGAGAGCGTTGTTTGCCCACTTGAGTTTGTATGACGACGGGAGTATTCTGGCAGAGCTGCAGGTTAAGCCTACTTGGGTTGAGCAGATCAGAGAAAAACAGTTGATGGATGAAGTTTTGAGTGCGCAGAGGACACAAGTGCAGAATGATGGGTTGAAGGGTTATAGTTTGTCTAGTGATGGGGTGCTGTGTTTTCAGGGGAAGGCTTGTATGCCGAGAGACACTGAGTTAAGGCAAAAGATTCTTCAGGATGCACATAGCAGCCCCTACGCTATGCATCCTGGAGGTAGCAAAATGTATAGGGACCTCAGAGAACAGTTCTGGTGGTGAAAAAGGAGGTGACCGAGTTTGTGGGAAGTGTCGACATGTCGGCGAGTCAAGGTGAGCATCGATCGCCATCGTCCAGGTTGCTTGACCGGTGAAGATCCCTCAGTGGAAGTGGGAAAGGATAACTATGGATTTCGTTTGTGGATTACCGCTTACACCGAGCAAGAAGGATTGATTTGGGTAATCGTGGATCGACCGACTAAATCACTCACTTTATTTCGGTGAGGTGGATTACTCACTTGAGGTTGGCGAAGTGTATGTGTCGAGATAGTGAGACTACGGGGTGCGATGTCGATCATCTCGATAGGGATCCGAGGTTCACGTCAAGGTTACGGAAAGCATTGCATCAGGCTCTGGGTACACGGTTAGATTTCAGCACGGCATTTCATCCGCAGACGGATAGGCAGTCGGAAAGGGTTATACAGATCTTGGAGGATATGTTGCGAGGGTGTGTTTTGGATTTTAGGGGTAGTTGGGAGGAATATCTACCGTTAGCTGAGTTCACCTACAACAACAGTTACCAAGCGAGCATCAAGATGGCACCATACGAAGCGTTGTATGGTAGGAAGTGTCGCTCACCTACTTGTTGGACAGAGTTAAGTGAACGTCAGTTGTTGGGACCAGAGTTGGTTGCTGAGACCGAAGACAAGGTTAAGCTGATTCAGACTCGATTGAAAGAAGCTTCGGACCGGTAGAAGTCCTATGCCGATCTTAAGTGGAGAGATATTGAGTTTGCTGTGGGAGATCGAGTTTTCCTGAAGGTCTCACCGTGGAAGAAAGTATTAAGGTTCGGGAGGAAAGGCAAGCTAAGTCCGAGGTTAATTGGGCCATATAAGGTACTGAGACGAGTGGGACCAATTGTATATCAACTCGAGTTGCCAGCAGAGCTAAGTCGATTCTAGCGTGTTCCACGCTTTGATGCTTGGCGTTATCGCTCGAGATCCATCATGACGTGGTGACGATGGAAGAAATCGAGGTAAACCGGATATGACCATGGAGGAAGAGCACATGCAGATTTTAGATCGGGATGTGAAGGTTACTGCGTAAGGAGTCTGTGCCTTTGGTTAAGGTTCTTTGGCGAGAATCATGGCGTGGAAAAAGCTACGTGGGAACCCGAGGATGTGATGAGACAAACAATACCCGCAACTCTTCCGAGGTAATTTTGAGGTCGAAATTATTTTAAGGGGTAGAAGCGTAATATCCGGGTTAAGGGCTATTTTATTTTGGCATTTTTGCATGTTAATGACTTGCTATGTTGTTGTTTGTGTAGTTTGGGGCTTAGTTGTAGGCTAGGAGTGAGCTTTGAGTAGGTGGTAAAATTTTAGTTTTTGGGCTTTAGGTGATAAGAGCTGAAGGAGTTGGGGGTTATATATTTTAATTGTTGAATTGTGGCATAACAAAGGAGTTGGTGGAGTGGCAAGGCATGCGTCACATGGAGAGTGTGGTTGGCATCAACTGCAGGAGGAATTGGTCCTGAGTTCAAGCTGCGAAAATCCCACACTTTTGCATCCATTTTGGCATGAAGGGAAGAGTTGTAGGGAGTTTGAACTCTATCTTGGACTTTGTCAACTCTTTCAAACGGTGGGTGGAGAGTGAAAATAGGAGGAAGACTTGGTCATAGTTATTTGAATTTGTGGTTTGGGAGTGAATGGGGGGAGGTTGGCCGGATTTGGAGAGAGTTTGGGGGAGGGAAAAGAGTGGCCGGTTGTTATTGTGGGAGAGTGCCGAAATTTCCACTTAGGCAAATGTGCATTTTCGGTCACAATTGTATTTGGTAAGCTAATTTTTGTTTAGTCAAAAGCTAGTAAAAGAGCTCTCCACTTGCAAACAGCCTAAGCCGAAACCATTTTGTTTTTCTTTTCATGCTTGAAACCAAAACCCAGTGCTTTCATCTTTGCGAATTTGCTTGTTGCTTCCATCATTTTTATTTTTGTTTTGTAGAAGCGAATGCCTCTCTTATTTCCCTTTCTTCTCTTTTTCTTGTAAACCAAACTAGCTTTCTTCTCTACCTTCTTGACCGTAACACACTTCACCAAAACCCCTGCATCCTCCATTTCTTTTTCTTTAAACCAAAAGCATCCCATTCACCATTTTAACTTCTTCTTTTCTTCTCCAAACCCCTTAGCTTTTGTTCCCAATCGTTCTTCCCATTTCTTCAAAGCGAACTTTACTACAAACCTTGCCGAGTTCTTTAAACTTTTCTTTTCTTGGTCAAGGGTGCTATTTGAAACTTCACTTTCCAAACACTTTTCTCTATTTCTTTTCATTCAAAACGAGAGCACCTACCTCTTGTTCATTCTTTCTCCTTCTTCAAACCTTGGCCGAATCTTTCTCCTCTCTTAGTAGTTGGTAGGCCGATTATTGGTTGTTGTTGGGGTGCTGGCATTCAATCGGTCTTGTAAGGGGTAAGTGCTAGGCCGAATGGCCATTTCTCCCTTTCTTATGCTTTGTCAATCTTTGGTGTTTGAGAGCTGATTTCGACATCTGTTAAAAAGAAGTAACGTTCAATTTTGGTAACTGTTTCCATATAGGGCCTTTGGATTTCGGAACGGCCGATTGGAGAAGCCAAGTGGTAAGTAGTGGTAAGGGATTATCTTGATAGTCTATTCTTTTAGAATGCTATAAGCCAAAGTTCAAAGGGATTAACCACATTCTTTCTAGGGTGAAGCCGATTGCTGAAAGAACCATTGTTGGGTTCGGATTTGGTAGGAAACCAAATCCAGTTTAAAAGGGTAAACCGATATACCCTTTGATTTATTTTGGTTATGGCGAATGGTTTAAGGAACTAACCCATAGTTGGCCGATTGTTTTTAGGAGCAAGAGGATTGAGGGCTTTAGATCAGGTTCTTTGGGATTGAGGCTTACTATATATCAGGTGTGTAAACCAACACACTATCATAACTAAGTAATGTGATAACCTGTTTGTGTAAATGAAACAGTGTGGTTGACTATTTTGATACCCATTGAGGTATGGATACGGATTCGGGTAAGTCCGTTTCGTTATGAAATATGTGATGACATACGATATCATGATTATGGGTGTATATTCGTTGAGATGCCATATTAAGCATGTGAGCATGATAGCATGATTGCACGACTTTGCATTTAGTATGATATGCTTTTGGGTGATATGAGAGGAGGGGAGTATGATATCCGTGTCTTTGGGACCTTTGTGTCTTTGGGACACCGGAGGTTTGGCACCTCCAGGTGGTTTGGTACCACGTATTTTGTGACTTTGGGTCACGGAGGTTTGGCACCTCGGCGTCTCGTCCCAGTGGCTTAGTACCACGATGGGTTGGCCCCACGATTGATTATACTGGGATTGACGCCGGTGATTTGGTATCACACGATGGGTTGGCCCCATCATCGGATTTGTGACTACGGTCACCGGTGATTTGTTATCACATTGTGTCTTTGGGACACCGAGGTTTGGCACCTCATTGCGACTCATCCACGTGGTTTGACACCACCGTGGGTTGGCCCCACTTATGAGATATGGGATCGTCGCTAGTGATTTGGTATCACACGATGGGTTGGCCCCATCATTGGATTATTTGTGACTTGGTCACCGGTGGTTTGGTACCACAAGTATGGATATCGTGACTTTGGGTCACGGTGGTTTAGCACCACCGGTGGTTTGGTACCACAGGGGTAGAAAAGGTGATATGGTTAGTTAGGATCGGGTGCATTACTTGCATTATTTCGTTATGATATGTGTGTTGGCATGTTATCTGGGAGAGGGAATTATACACTGAGTCTTGCGACTCACTCTCTCCTTTGACTTTTTCAGGTGACACTTAGATGCGGACATGGAGCCGGGATGGACTCGAGGTGCTCATGCCATGCTCAAATAAAGATTTGCTCAGATTTTTATGAAATTTGGTACTTAAGTTTTTATTACTATTTGGGTTTGTAAATGGCCTTTTTAAAATTATGTTTTGATATGTTTATGTTTAAAGTAGATTTTTAACATGCCTTAACAAATTAATTGGGTTAAAATGTGCTAAAACTTGGAAAGATAACGATTTTAAAACTACAAAAGCGATAATTAAATCTATACCATCGGGTATCACACTATGCTTTGGGACAAAGTGAACTCAAATGTTTTCCAACTTAAATACGATTTTCTACTACGTCAAAAATGTTTTAGTAACAATAAGAAACAACTTAAACTTCTAAACGTGATAAACTAGTTTTACCTACACATCGGATTAGGTTTTTCAAAATTTACGGGTTTTCAAATACATCATCGATTTTAATCAAAGCCTACTCGAGTTCTCTTCAAATACAAAATTTCGCAAAGTGTTTTCATCAAACTTTTAGGCTTCAACCTAAACCTCTCAAAATCCTTTTTCCCTGTAACATACCAGATTCGGTCGTGGTGTGTTGACCGGGTTTGGGGTGTTACTTGCATATTGTGGTTTTGTGAGGTTTGTATTTGTTGGTATTGAAATGGAATAAATGATACTTTGTTGAGGTTGATTAAATGCTTATTTATGCTATATATTGGTGCCTTTGAGTTTGATATAGGCGTGCTCAAGGTTGGGTGGCAAATTGGCTTGGTAAATGCCTATTTTTGTCCACACGGGCATGTGTCTCAGCCGTGTGTGATACACGATAATGTACACGACCGTGTGTCCCCTGGTGTGGAAATTAAAATCAACTCAGTATGCTCCACAAGGCCTCACACAGGCGTGTGACCTGGCCGTGTGGCATAAGTCAGTACATCCTGCAGGTTTGGCACGGCCTGGCACACTGGCGTGTATCACCATTTGTAGGGCACGCGGGCTAGCCACATGGGCGTGTGTGGTTACCATGTGACCCTAGTCAGAGAGTTACACTGGTCGGACACGGGCTGGGACACGACCATGTGCTCCCATTTTGAATGTCCACACGGCCTGTGACACGGGCGTGTCTGTTGGCCGTGTGAGACACACGGGCAGGCCATACGGGCGTGTGTCCCCTATTTTTTGAAAAATAATTTTAAGTGTTTAAAAAATTTCCAAAGTTATCAGCTTAGTCTCGAACCACTCCCAATGCATGTTTAGGGCCTTGTAGGCTCGTATTAGGGACAAATCAATTGAGATTGAATGATGAATGCGTGAATTATGAAAATGTATGCTAAGTGAATGTTTAATTGTTTTATAAGTTCGGTAATACTATGTAACCCTATTTTGGCGTTGAATACGAGTGAGCGGTGTTACATGGCAAGTGCTTACTCATATCAAGTGTTGATTGGGAACCACAATACACAAACACAAAAGTTGTTGGCTTTGTGCCCAATGAAATACTTGCAAAGAAGTTACATTTCCAACCACTCAGTCTCATTACCAGCCAACTCCAAAGCAATAGATTCTGGCTTCCATAGCTATAATTGTTTTCATGATCTCTACGATATTACACCACCACCAAGGGTGAACATGTAACCACTAGTAGATTTTGTCTTATCTAAATTTAAGACCCAATTAGCATCGTTGTATTCTTCCAATACAGTGGGAAATCCACTAAATAAGATATCATAGTTCATGGTACTTTCCAAATATTTCACGATTCTAACTATAGTAGCTCATTATTTATGATTTGGTTTTGCTTAGTCGACACATGATGGGAACCAGATATCATTGTAACTAGATTCGTTGTCACGGCCACAGTCTTTCCCGACCTGTGCGTAGTAGTGCTGAAAAAAATAAAAAAATAAATGAGGGTTTTAAATTGATTAAGATAATAAAATAAGGAAATACGAAAAATAAATAAAATAAAAATATATTCAAAAATACAAAAAAATAAATTCTAAAAAATAAAATAGATTGGATAAATAAAATATTTTTTAAGCTTAGCCTCAGCCTTGGTGTACTCCAATCTTGAATCGATCCTTGAAATAGATTTTCCCTTCCAATCGATAAGCTGGTTATAGCAATCGAGGATCCCTTAAACCGGTAACTATTCCTCTCGTAGTTGATCCCGGTATCACCTGCAAATCGACCCTTGTCAAATTTCCAACCACGTGGCACGTACCCGTAATTTAAGACTTCGACAGCCTTGCAATCTGAAAAGCCCAACTCGAATTAATAGCCTCAACCATGTGGGTCATTTAAATCTGATCACTATCTCCCTTTACGAAATCCAACTAGCTTTTCCAATTGAACACGCCAATTTGTTCACGGGATTTTGAATACAGCACCGCCGACTCAACTTCCCAACTGTACGCCAAACGATTCCAACCCAACGGGCGCTTTTTGAATTGAAATCGAATCAACTTTGAGGGACCAATTTGTACTATCCCATATGCCGGAGAGATAGCGAATACCGAATTGCAAAGTCTTTAGTGTGGGTTTATATCTTACGATTACTTTGTCGAAGTGATAACCTGTAACACCCCAAACCCGACCCATTCACTACGACCGAATTTGAAATGCCACTGCGGAAAAACGTTTGAAAGTATTCTTACTTAAAAGTAAAAACCCGTTAAACATTTGTTGCCTTTGATAAAACATTTTCGTAATTTAAAACATTCTAAGTAAAAATTAAGTTGTTATAAAATACAGGATTCAAAACTTATATATATATATATATTAGAATGTAAGTTGCTAAAAATAAAACATTCCCAGATAATAATATAATTGACGATCCAACTTAAAACATAATAATCCGTAAATACGTTAAAAGGCCCTTATTACATCAAACAAATTCCCAAAATACTGATAATATAAAATATTTAAAACATGTAAAACATCTTTCGCATGGGCCACCTCGTATCCACTCCAACCCGGTCCGAGTATCATGCATCACCTGTAAGGTTTAATAAAATATTGGGTGAGTCAAACAGACTCAGTGCATAGTTATTTCACATGCCTCTATATATGGGCTTGGCCCATATCTACACAGTCCACATACAAAATTATGCTATTATGAAGCCCAACCCATCCAAATGTCCATCCGTCACACCTACCTCCGCAGACCTGCTGCCCAAGGCCGTGGCTAATCCACCGATCAACCAAGTGATCCCACATATCCTACCTTGGCAGACCTGCCGCACAAGGCCATGGCTAAGCCACCGATCACATAAGTGATCCCACATATCAATCAGTCCACGGTGATGCACACAGCTATCAACCGCCGAGATGTGGCACCTGGCCAACACCTCCCTTGATGAGGCACATAACTAACATCAAGCGCCAATGTAGCATAAGGCTAACATCAGACCACGTACATAATGTACACGCTTTCCTTCGATATTCATGTCCCAAATCCCATGCATGTATATGTATCATGACAGATTAACACTTAGAGTAAATATACATCACATGCTTATTACCATTTCTCATATTCATCAATAATCATTTAATATCGTAAATCACTGACCTGATTATTTGATCACCCACCGCGGGTATTCACAATCTTAGCCCTTATTTCGGCTATCATTCACATCCTATACATATATATATAACACATGCACACAACAAGAGAACAATGCGATAACTACGCACCTGTTTATTTAGCGAACACCCGATCTATACGAATCTAGCACAATCTAGGATCCCGAAACTCTTTATTCCTGTCGATATGCTCCTACGGACCAAAGTAAGAAATCGGTCATCACTAGAACTCATAAAATGGCCTATGGCCGAATACCACATGCCTCCTTACCTTGATGAATCGAATCCCAAAAGACTCCGTGCTGTTCCTTAACATCGGCTACAACCAAAAAGTGCACATACATGGCTTAGAAGACATTCGGCCAACCTTAAGGCCTAACTACAAGATTTCCGCATACTACTAGAAAAGAAAAGCGAACCCGATTGATAATGAAAGAATACTTACACATTTGAAGAGACTACAAGAGAAAAGATTCGGCTCTTAAGACTTGCGACAACTAGAAGAGAATATGGCCACAGAAGATTCGGCTATGACTCTTAAAAAGGTGTTTAAACTTTCGGCTATCAAAAGGGTAAGTACTCACAATTTAGGCTTATAGATTTTAAAGAAAAAGAGAATAAAAAGAGACTTGTGGCGTATGGCGCTTTGCCAAAGAAAAGTAGTAAGGAAAAGATGAAAGAACCCACCTTGATAGCCTCCCTAACTTGACTATTGACCAAAAGAAAATATGCTAAACACTTAATGGTTTTCGCACAAGGAAATAAATTGAAGAAAAGAATTATCAAGAGGTGAGCATCCCAATTTATACTACACATATTAGGCACTTGCACCACCTACACACTTCAAAACCGATTACACCACCCTCAAGGAGTCCCCAATCGGCCATAGCTTCATCCTCTTATCACATCCCACTTTTCCTCCTTTATCACTTTAGCAAATAAAATAAATTAAACCAACACATTATCTCTTATCTTACCCTTTAAAATAAATAAAATAAAGCCACCTTTATCTTCTTATCAATAAAATAAGCATCTATTATCCTTTACTCCTATTTAATCTTTTTAAAATAAATAAAATCCCATCCAATTAAAAGTCCTATTGCCGTCCAACCTCTCTCCAACTTGCCGTCATATGCAAAAATAAAAACACTCCCTTATGCTGCCATCAAGACTCGAACATGAGACTTGCTGGAGCCCCCACAGATAACGCCCCAAGCCACTTTGCTGCTAGCTCTTTTGTGTCATAAACTCCCCAGAATTCCTCTTAAAGCCTCCTTAACCCAGTTTCCCTTCTTGACGCAAAGAGCAAAAATAAAAAAAAAACTCACTCCTATGCCACCAACGTGATTCGAACTTGAGCCCCCTTTGACGCAACACTCCAAGCCCCTAAGGTAGCGTCCCAAGCCACTCTACCAAGGCGCTTTTTGTGACATGTTGCACCCTGAATTCATTTTAAAACCTCCCTAGCCAAGCTCCTACTTGACGTAAAAATAAACTCCTATTCGCTTCCTCTGCAACTCGAACCAAGGCGTCACATACCAGGGCCCTAAGTGGTGCCTTGCAGCCACTTTACCAAGGTATTTCTTATATCCCAAACTCCACATAAATTTCCTTAAGCCTTCTTTACCAAGCTTCCCCTCTTTAGACTTAAATTCTAAGAATTTCCTAAGGCATTTTTCCATATCCTTGGGTTCTCAAAACCCCTAAAACACACTCAACTACATACTAAGCCTTCTCTTACATGGATTATGCACTAACCACATAACCCCTAAATCCAGGGTATTACATAACCAGGCTAAGGCTAAAAATGATTTAGTTAATCATGAAAAAAATCATGCTTTGAAAGTGGTTTTGTGGAATTGTGAAAGGTGGAAAAGGAAAGGGCCTTGGAAGTTAATTAAACCAAAAAGTTGAAAGTTAAAGAAAAAAAATTGAAAGAACAGAATAGGGGTGATGCAGGAAGGGAGAAGAAAAGAGAATTTATTAAATACCAAAGGCAAAGTATGTTCAATTGGTTGTAGCCACTAAGTACTTATACACACTTTTAGTGTTAAAATTTAGCTAGATTTTTCCTAAATATTATCACTAAATAATTCTAAATATTATCACTAAATAATTTAAAATTTAAAAATCTAATTTAAATTAGAATTTAAACTAATTATAGAGTTGTAACAATAACAAAAATTCTTCAATCTTTATCCAGCCACTTTTTTAAAAAAGTCTTCAAACTTTCAATCTTTATCCAATCATCTTTGAATCTTCAATCTTTCAATCAAGCCCTCCTCTTTGCTTTTTGTTCCAATTTAAACCTTTTTTGTAAGAGTTTGAATTCAGCACACCAACTTCATTCCTGATAAGAAAAATCCAAATTTAATAGCATTTTATTTGATAATTATCCAAAAATATATATATTAAAAATATAAATTTATCTTGCTATCAACACACATTTATTAAATGAATCAGACTTCTAGTAGTCTACGCATACTCTAATTGAGCAATAGGCTCATATTTATTTCTCTCAATATAAGGCTAGCATCATAAGGAGTACTCACTGATTTGACATTAAAATGTCCAAACTTCTTTAGAAGCTTCTCAACATAATGTTGTTGTGATAGCATTGTGCGATCACCTTTCCTTATGATTTTAATGCCTAAGATAACATTTGTTTCCTTCATGTCTTTCATGTGAAATTTGGAAGCAGGATATCTCTTTGTCTCAAGTACTAACTCATAATTAGCACTGAAAATCAACATATTATCGTCACATAAACATATATTCATACAACCACCACTAACAAGTTTTGTGTATTCACAATCAGAAAAACCAAAATCTACTAATGTTTGATCAAATTTCTCATGCCACTATTAGGGTGATTATTTAAGCAATATAAGGATTTGAGAATTTTACACACTTTAGATTTTTTACCTGAAACGAAACAATCTTTGAGTTACTTCATGTAAATTTCTTCTTCTAAATCTCCAAAAAAATTAATTATTTTAGCATCCATTTGATGTATGAAATGTTTATATAAAACGTTTGCAACCAATCCAACTTCGTAATAAACCATCATGTCTAAGATTTTTCTAAAAAAAAATGATTTGCAACCAATAGGTATTGCTCTAGGAGGTAAACTCAATTAATTTCCAATTGTATCTTCTAAAATGAAGTTAAGTTTAATAACCTCTTTTCCAAAAAGATCATCAAAAGAAAAAAATTACTTCAAAATAAGTTAATGAATTACTTTTCACAATATAAGTGTAAAAATCATTTCCAATAAACTTTTTAGTTCAAGTCTTTTAAGCTTTCTCAAATCCTCATATCCATGATCATTTTGTATGATAGGTGTATGAGAAACATCATCAATTTTAAAGAAAATTATGTTAAAAAATTTAACATTTTTTATCTCAAGTATAGTATTATGATCAAACATATCACTATTTATAACAAGAAATATATATGCAATACTAATTTCAACATAGTCAATGAACATGCAATTAGAATTCAAATTCCTTTTCTTAAGATTAAAAGATATAATCTTTAGACACCCCACGTTTTCATACGTTTCAAGTTAGAAAAATAATCTTCAAAACATAACGTGTTTTATAATTATCATATAAGGAATATAACACACACAAATAACATGCAAATAATTTCAAGTATATTTGAATTAACAATCACACATTTTAGTGAGATTTTAATGACTTAATTTTGTTTCAGTTACACGACAACATATATTCACAAATCCAATTATTAATGTGCCTCATAATCATGATATGTCAATTAGGCCAGTAGATAGACTAGCATTATCATTAATAATTTCTAAAATAAAATAACAAATAATATATTATTACAAAAAGTTTTTTCTTACAAAAGTATATTTTTAGACATCACGACCTTGCCACAATCGAAGGAAACTTTCACTCCAACTTTTCCTAATAATCCAATGAAAGGAAATTTGGTTTGAACATTAGTAATATGAAGCACCTCACTTAGGCTAAGGTTTTTCTAAACCTAGGTTTGAGCAGAAACATATGTGCAGATTCAAGAGTTTCTAAGATTGGCAACCTCTTCTCTTTTTTACGCTTGAGAGTAAGACACAAAGGTATTTTAATTACCACTAATGTGTCAAGTGGCACCACTATCTATCTCGTACTCTTTCACATTAGTCAAAATATTGAATTGAGAAATGATCACACAATTACATCAATCTACTTCGGCCAAATTGATATTTGGCTTAACATGATTATTATTCCTCCATTATTAATTCTACACCGAGTTGTATAGTGGCCCAATTTGCCATCACAATTAGATACTAGAATAGTGAGCATAGTTGATAGGTAAACCACCAAGTAGGTCCCAAGAAAGAGAGGTGATGTACATGACACTCTTAAGTACCAATTCTTTCCTAGAAAGAACCATTCCTATGCATGCATTTTCACACCAGCACATTTATTCTACCAAGTTTTTTTTTTTCCTTTTTCACCTAAACCCGAGTAAGAAATGTTAAATTTTTAGTCAATCTAATATTTACAAGTTCACTTATATTTATTTCTTAATTTATCAGTATCATATCCACAATGAATTTTCTATAAACTTCAACAACGATATGACTTATTGCATTAACTTTCACTTAAATTCACATAACTCTTAATACTAAACTTTCATAGCAAAACATTCTATTGCTAATAGTCACATTTTATTCATATCTAATTCATCATAATTAATAATCAAGTTTCATTTGAAATTCTCGAAACTTGACATTGCATCACTAATATAAAAAAAATTCAGAATTTATAAGTAAACCAATTAATACAATTTTTAAATTTAAATCTTCTCTTATTTTGTTGCTAGGTAGCTTTAAACTTCTTCCACTAAAAAGTATTTTGTCTTTTAGTAAGAAACTTGTATAATGTTTCCATTTTTTCTCTTAAAATAGACTCATGAATATTTTTATACTTATAAATTTCATCTCCTAAATATTTTTGTAAAATTTTTAACAATTTTTAAAGTTAGAACAGGAGATCCCGAAATTCATGTGACCTTGTCTCACTAAAATGCATATATCTCATTCAATATAATTTCAATGCTTACACCATTTCTTCCATAAAAAACTAGACTCAATACACTTTAATTTAATGTTTGGTTTAGCCTCTTACGCAATTTTTATAATTTTTATTGAATTTTAAAAGTTGTACAGCTTTGTTGTCTAGAATTGTTTTAATAAAATTTTACTTATTTTTCTCTCATACCAACATTTACCACTTATTTAACTTTCAACTATTAGTTTTGTATACAAGATCATTAGATTATACATAACACTACACCTTTTATTATTATTCAATTAAGTTCATTAATTAACAAATTTCCCTTTTAACACTCAAAGCAGTTCTCATTCATTCAAACACTTTCCAACCTTAAAATACACCAACATATCCATCTTAACATCATAACATTTCTACCATTTACATACTTTAATACACTTAAATATAAGCTACCAAATTTCCCAATGTTCAATTATACTCTTGCAATTCATAAATCATTCTTAGTCTTTTCATTCTCATTTTTTTGTTTACTTAATAATTTATCCATGAAACATAATATTCTTTACCTATTTTTTATCCTCTCTATTCGATATCCAATATGCATATTCATATAAATTAATATTTTGCTTCATGCATAACATACATATTTTGAACTTTAATCAATAATGGATTATATTTGTACTGATCACGCCCCAGCGTGCGTGCATTAGGGCTATGAATCAACACATAATTTAAGAATTTAAAAGTGGCTTTTACTGCAAGTGTGATAGGTTAGTTGTGATATTTATACGTGTTACAATGGAACACACAAAGAATTCCAAGGATCAAACCCAAGGGATTGCCAAAATAGTAAATTTATTATCAAGTTAATTACATGTTAAGCAATTCCTAATCTAATCGATTCAGAAATTATTAGTGCAAATTCCAAAATAAATTGTTTACAAACTAAATTTAAATTATCAATTAAAAAAACTAATCTAATTTTCTTCTCTATTGCTTTAGAAAATGAAAATGATAAAATGATTTTCAATTGATTCATTAATAGCTAACTAAGCTAATAATCATATATCAATTATATTGTTTGTCACTCTTAGCTAAGATTCTCCTATTAGTCTCATCCTAGACTAAAAGATACCACCTAGGTTCTTCTCTTGGTCTCACATAGGCATATACATCTCCTCTTAGTCTCATTATTCGGCACAATTATATCAAACTATCTAATGATAAAATCTCCTTTTGGTCTCTTTTGTTTAGATTTTCCACTAGAGATGTAAATTTTAACATAGTAAGCATTTCAATATAATCGAACAATCAATTAATCAAGAATAAACATTAACTTAAACTAAAAAATAACCAATCAACCAACCATCAACCAGTTTAGCCATACCTAAACTTAAATTACAAGCAAGCATTTTATCAAACACATAGTAGGCATAAAATAAAAGTGAAGAGTTTAATCATCTCCCTTTTGTATAGTCTTCAATAAGAAGGAAGAAATAAAACAAAAAACAAAATAAAATCTATTCTAAACCTAATCTAAAAAATGAAAAGAAAAAAAAATCCTAACCTAAAACTATGAAAAACTAAGGAGAAATGTTCAGCCAACAATAACTGAAATCAAAAGCTTATAAAGTAGTATTTATAGTCTACAAACATTTAACCTAATATTGATCACTATGCCCTTAAATGAAAAAAAGACTTAAGCTTATTTGGACACAAAATTTTCCTAGCAGTTTTTTCACCCATTAGGCAGCGATATCACGATACCCAAGCTTCGATATTGCGAAACCCAAAATAGTAGCTAAATTGAGGTCTTGGGGATCTAGATGAGTATTGTCGTGATACTCATCCCTCGATGTCACGATACCACTAGAAAATGACTCAATTTCTTTACTTCAGCATCTTTAAGGATATCACGAATTCCATAGCATTGGTGCCTATACTCACTCTAAATGACATTCTCCTCAAGTTTGAGCCTTATTTTCTCTCTACACAAACTCAATTACGTTGTTAGGTTCCCCATGACACATTTGGCCAATTTGGATCTCAAAAGGGTATAAAACTAAACAAAAATGTTTGTTAATGCTTAGAATTAAAAATCGATAAAAACATATAAAAGACACTTCAATTGCTTGAGAATAAGCTCTTCAATGTATTGGAGAGTCTAATTTGACGTATCAAATTACGATAGATCACATAAACATCTTTTTTTCCCAAATAAAACATAAATATAAGAAAATCACTAAGCTCTTACTTTTCTTCTCCAAATGTTATCTACAAATCAATCTTTTCCCTCACTTTTCTTTACTTTCTTCCTCTTATTTCTTGCTTCTAAATTGTTAACATACTCTTTATAACCTCTATTTCATTTTTGCTCTAAGTGTCTTTTAAAATTTGAAGAATTTAATGTGAGATAGGGGAATGGAATGAAAAAGGACCAAATTGTAAGAAAGGCAAAGTTTCCTTTCTATTTATAGTGGTGGCGGCATTGGAATTGTAATATCCGGGAATTAGGGCTTGTGCATTATTGCTTAATTGTATGAAGTAGCATGCCTATGTGTGTGGTGAATATGTTTTATGAAATTTGAGAACTTTAGAGTGTAGATGAATGCCTTAGAAATATTGCATTTTAAGCCTTAAAGGGGGAGCTAGGCAAATAAGGCCTTAAGAGAAATTGTGAGGGAATTTAGACATAAGTTAAGCCTTGGTAAAGTGGCAAGGGATGCCACCTAGGGTGCTGTAGAGTTTGCGTCAAAGGGAGCTTCAGGAGGGAGGAGGTTTGAGTTGCAGAGGGAGCACACGGGAGCTTTTATTTTTGCGTCAAGGAGGATAGGAGTTGGGTGACAATTGGACTTCAAAAAGATGAGGATAAGCCTGGTTTTTCTTTTAAAATTCAGTTGGGATGAATGGATAAAGGTTGGACTCATTCAAACTTTTTGAATGAGAGGTAGAGAGGGAAAATAGGAGAAAATTTTGGGATTGGAGAGGGGGATGATAAGTGGCCGGCCAAGGGACTCTTTGGTTGGCAAAATTCGGTCATGTAGAGGGGATAAGTGCCAAAATTATTTTATTTCATCTTTAGTGCTGCTTGCCGAAATTGTTAGTCAAGGAAATTCCTCTCTTTTTCTCTCTTTTCTTGGAAGCAAAAATCGAATATTGAAGCGACCATTTGAGCACTTTGTGCATTTTAGGCCATTGCCGAATTCTCCTAAGTCTCTTCCATTCTTCTTTTCTTTCTTACAACTTTGACTCCATACTTGTTATTTTGATAGCCAGATATTTCACCTTTATTTGAGGGCCATAGCCAAACCTTATAGCCTTATTATTTACTCTTTGTCTCTTCACCATTAAAGTGCCGAAACACCATCTCTACCTTGAAGCCGAATCTCAATCTTAGTGTGGGCCGATTCTTTGTTAAAGCTGAAGGGACCTATTATTAAGGTAAGGTTGCGGCAACTCCTCTTCGTTTGGGATTTATGTCATGGCCGAATGGCCCTTTGATTCTTTAAAATGTGTTAAGGCCGATTGTAGGGAGAGTCTGACCCTAACGCAGGAGATCTTTCGGGAAGTTGGTCATTATTGATAAGCAGCATAGTGGTAAGTATTGCTTTCCTAGCAATCGGTTATGGGTTCCTTTCTTCATGGGCGTGCCGAAATCAAGTGTTTAAACCTTGGTCTAAGGTTGGCCGAATGTGCTTTAAGGCCATAGTAATGAGTTCTTTTGTGTGTAGCCGAGGGAAGGAAGCATTAAGGATTCTTTCGGGATTCGAATCATCAAGGGATTTCGACAACTTCAGGGGCAAGTGACCGTTTCAGGATTTCTAATCAAAGGTAAGCAAATAAGATCTTAGGCCGAAGGCCATTTTATTGTGAATAAATGTTAGAATTGGATCTAACATATGCCCATAGTGATTTCGACAGATACCACAACCAAGTAGCACTTTTCGGGATTTAAGATTCACAGGGTAAGTAAATATGATATTCGGCCAAGTTCATGATTTGTGATTCAGATATGTTTCTTAATTGTTCAAAAGCCGAAACTAACCAGTTAGGTGATCTAGTGTTAGCCAATTTCCAGGGGGAACACTATGAAGTTTCGAGATTTGATTAATAATCAAATCGGCAGCAAGGTAAAGATTTAAGTTGTGATAATCCTTCGGGATTTGATTATTTAGCCAAATGGCTTCTTACTAAATGCTAAGTGTTGACCGAATGTAGGAACTAAGGATCTAGAGTATTAGATTGAGATTTTTGGGATTTTAGTGAACTCATTAAGTAAACCAGGTGTGTAGCCCTACACTATTCTCAATAGATTTATGGTACTAATATTCTGTATATGTTAATGAAAATCTAGAATAAGTGGCTAAAGGTACCATATAATGGTACAGAGTACTCAGTGCACGTAACCTTAACATTATGTTAACCAATGTTGTGAACATTTGGAATATGGCACATATGTGAATATTGATATGAATGCGGGATAAGACATATAGCATGTTACTTGCATGATTTGTATGACATGGGGCATATGGGTGATTATGAAAAGGGGAAGTGATCTGGTGGTTTATACCACAATATCTGGTGACTCATGTCACATAATCTGAATGTGGTGACTTATGTCAGATATTATCATCTGGTGACTTTGTCACAATTATCTGGTGGCTATGCCATGAATTTATAAGGGCAATGTGCAAGTTGTCTGCAGCGACTGCCTTCGATGATGTGTAGCGGATGGATGGTCGACTTAGTAGTCCCCACGGTGTGATGGTTGGTACGGGTGATGTGTAGCGGATGGTTATCTAGGTTTGGGTTCGGGTTTGCATCATTGACTATATATGCTTTATATGTATGATTTGACATGCCTAAATTGATTGAGAGTATGTGTGATGGTTACACATTGAGTCATTGACTCACCCGTTGTGGGATATCTTTTCGGTGACACTCAAGAATGGACCAAGATTGGCAGGAGCTCATGGTGGCCATGCTCATTTCGTAATTATTCTATTTTCATTATTTTTTATTTAAGTATTTCATATTTATTTTGGGGTTTTGCTTTGATGTAATTATGGCCATTACTATTACTATTAACTATTTTAAGTAAGCGTTTAAAATTGGTTTATTATGATAAGGTTATTATTAAATTGAGACTAAATAATTTTTCTTAAAAATGTAAACAAATATTTAAATGTTTTGACACATAAACAACACCGTTTTCAGTTTGAACCCAACACCAAATCAAGTGTTCTTAAAAAATATACAAATTTTACCAAAGTAGCAAACAAGAATTGAACTGATTTACTCAAGGAACATACCAAATCCGGTCAAGGCTCATGGGTCGAGTTTGGGGTGTTTCAGCTTGGTATCAGAGCCCAGTTCAAAACTCAGCCTTGAGGGCTTTTAGGGCCCAAAACATTTTCTTTCTTTTGAAATGGGATTTTATCTAAGAAATGAGCAGGTTTTCTGGCATGGCACCTGAGTCTCCGGCCCGAAGTCCACCAGGTAAGTACCCCTACTATTGTATGATTTATTGTATGATTTGTATATGGGAATAAAGGGAACGTAGATTAGTATATTAAGCTATCGAACCCTAGGATTAGCTTACTCCAACACAGAATTACATAAAACGCTAAAGCCTAATTAAACAAACCTATGACTGAGTCGTTGAGTTTAAGGTGTGGCAACCGTTGTGCGCATGTCTAGGATTGGATTAAGGGGGAGCTTGGTATTTAAGCAGTCCTAGTGACTCACCTCCTCACCACTCGAATCCTACCTGGTGCGTAGTGACGGTTCACCCTAACCAAGAGGATTCAGCCACAGGCTAAACCCAGTAATTAAAACCCGAAAGGGACCGTCACCCTGTTTTGTGAAATTCTAAAGTCAAACCATGATTATAAAAATTTCAAAGTACCCTTGATTTATAAAAATGAATGACCAAAATACCCTTGATTTGCAAATTGACAAAATTACCCCTAACCTGTACAAATGACCAAAATACCCTCAGAATGGAAAGTTCTTTGAAATACCCTCAATTAAAAATTTTCAAAATACCTTTATTTCGTTAAAATCACCTGGAACCATATTTTGTGAAAATTATCGAAATGCCCGTGGTTTGAAAAATTACAAAAATACCTTCAGTGTATAAATTACCATTTTACCCTTGAAATTTTCTTACCAAGTATTTCAATTTTGAAAAAATATATATACCAAAAATCTCTACCTTGTGAAATTTTCAAATACCCTATTTTGGAAAATTACCAAAATACCCCTATAGGATAAAATTATGAAAATACCCTTGGGTAGTGGAAAACAACAACAACGACAACTACAACACTTCTCTGTAATGAACGCAAGTTCATGAATGTGATGATTGAATGAATTTGAGACTGTATGTGTATGAAATCGAAAGAACTACTCCTTAGAATTATTGAACATAAGATTGTTCGCAATAAATCAGTGAAACAAAAGCTAATCCATAAAATTCTTTAATCAGATAAACGCGATTCAGAAGTATGAACTCTAGGGGACGTGGTTGTAATGTGCGTGGCTGTGGTAGAGGCCGAATGACCGTATCGGAGCCCGTTAGGTCAGGACAAGGGTCTGAAAATGAAATGCCACCACCACCAGCCGCTGATATGGAATATCAGGATCAGACGGGGGAAAATGCAGTATCATAGGCGATGCTGTAAGTTTTGGAAAGAGTGGCTAGAGTAGGTGGAGGCATGGGAGCTCGAAAGTCAATACCTGAGCGACTTCGAGCTAATGGAGCTAAATTTTTTCGTGGAATATCTGGTGTGGTACCCAATACGGCTGAGTATTAGTTGGAGGCAACAGAGCAGATTATGGACGATTTGGACCTGACTGCCGAGGAGAAACTAAAAGGGGTAGTGTCGCTACTCCGTGATGAGTCATACCAATGGTGGCTCACAGTTCGAGATGGTGCTGTCGCTGATGATCTTACTTGGGAATATTTTAAGGCGGCATATCAGAAGAAGCACATTGGAACTAGTTATGTGGATGCGCAGAGGAAGGTGTTTTTTAGGCTGGTTCAAGGAAATAAGTCAATAGCGGAATACGAGGTGAAATTTTTAAGGTTGAGTCGGTATGCCCGGAGAATAGTGGCTACGGAGCATGAACGGTGTGTCTGGTTTGAGGACGGACTAAGGGATGACCTAAGATTGCTGATTGCTCCACAGCAAGAGCGGGAGTTTGCCATATTGGTGGAGAAAGCTAAAGTAGCTGAAGGGCTTAAGGACTCGGTGAGATAGAATACGGACCGGAATAGGCAAAAGAGAGGTTTTGGATCATCAGGGTCATCAGGGAATGTGGAAAAGAGGCCTAGAAGTGATGGGCCACGAGGTCAGCAGGCTGCTACGGGAGGACAATACCGTACATGTGCTCAATGTGGAAAGATGCATATAGGAGAGTGTTGGAAGAAGACAGGGGGATGCTTTAAGTGTGGGTCCAAGGACCACATGATTAAGGACTATCCCATGAGAACAGAAGGGGGCCGACCAGTAAGTCAGGGTCCTAATCAGGCTAGAAGAGGAGGACAGTAGCCACCACGAGGTCGTGGTTCAGCTGGCAGAGGTAATGGTTCTGGTAGAGGACGGGGAACATCGAGCAGAGGTGTTGGTAATACAGAGGCGGGACAGTCGGGTCTGGTATATGCAGTTCACCGAAGGGAGGATAGAGACGCACCAGACGTCATAACCGATACGTTCCTTATGGCTGACAAGCCTTATTTTGCTCTAATTGATGTTGGCTCTACCCACTCTTATGTTGCATGTAGAGTAGTTGAAACACTAGGCATAGCCTCTGAACTATCTAATAGGGAGATGACTGTAGTAAGCCCATTAGGTCAAATTGTAGTGGTGAATAAGATATTTTGGAGTGTACCTCTAGAGCTTCAAGGAGTGGTATTTCCTGTCGACTTGATAGAACTACCCTTCGGAGAATTTGATCTCATCCTTGGCATGGACTTGCTAGTGGAACATCGGGCTGTATTGGATTGCGCAGCTAAGCGAATGGAGTTAAGGACACCGGAGGATAAGGTAATAGTTATGATAGGGGAAAGAAGAAACTACTTGTCTAACGTAGTTTCTGCTTTAAAGGCTAATAAGATGGTTTGGAAAGGGTGCGAGGCATTTTTGATCTTTGTTAGTGCGTTGGATGTAAAGGAAGGGAGAGTTAGTGGGGTTAGAACAGTAAGAGAATTTGTGGATGTTTTTTCGGAGGAGTTACCTGAAATACCCCCAAACAGGGAAGTGGAGTTCAGAATTGACTTGCTGCCAGGTACAGCCCCTGTGTCAATTGCCCCATACAGAATGGCACCAAAGGAGTTGGTTGAGCTCAAGGCTCAGATTCAAGAGCTATTAGACCGAGGGTTTATTTGACCCAGTGTGTCTCTATGGGGAGCACCGGTCTTGTTTGTGAAGAAGAAGGATGGAACTATGCGCATGTGCATAGATTATCGTCAGTTGAATAAGCTGATCATCAAGAACAAGTACCCTTTGCCAAGAATAGACGACTTATTCGATCAGCTTAAGGGGGCCGTGGTATTCTCAAAGATAGATCTAAGGTCAGGATATCATCAGCTTAAGGTGAAGGAGGCTGATATCCATAAGACAGCTTTTCAGACAAGGTACGGGCATTATGAGTTCTTGGTAATGCCGTTGGGATTGACAAACGCTCCAACCGCATTCATGGACATGATGAACCGAGTTTTCCAACCCTATCTAGACCAGTTCGTTGTTGTGTTCATAGACGATATTTTGGTGTATTCAAAGTCTGAAGAAGAACATGATGAGCACCTCTGAGTTGTGTTGCAAGTGTTAAGGGAGGAAAAGCTATATGCCAGGTTCAGCAAGTGCAAATTTTGGCTGAAGGAAGTTACGTTCTTAGGACATGTGGTGTTTGCAGAAGGGATAAGGGTAGATCCTCAGAAGATTGAGGCAGTGTTGGATTGGAAACCACCTAAGTCTGTGGCAGAAGTTCGTAGTTTCTTGGGATTGGCAGGCTATTACAGAAGGTTCGTAGAAGGGTTCTCGTCGATCGCAGCACATTTGACAAAGTTACTAAGGAAGGAGGTACCTTTTGTATGGACTGATAAGCAACAGGAGAGCTTTGAGAGGCTTAAGAGAGTCTTGACTGAAGCTCCATATTTAATTCAGCCTGAGGTAGGGAAGGATTTTGTGGTATATTGTGATGCTTCCCATACAGGATTGGGAGGTGTCCTTATGCAAGACGGGAAGGTAGTTGCTTATGCGTCTCGACAATTAAGGCCACATGAGGTTAACTACCCGACGCATGATTTGGAATTGGTGGCAGTGGTCTTTGCTCTTAAGGTATGGAGGCACTATTTATATGGAGAAAAGTCAGTGATTTACACAGACCACAAAAGCCTTAAGTATCTGCTGACTCAGAAAGAGTTGAACCTGAGACAGCGAAGGTGGGTGGAATTATTGAAGGGCTATGATTGTTCCATAGAGTATCACCCGGGCAAGGCAAATGTAGTGGCAGATGCACTAAGTCAGAAAGTAGTGATGGAGTTAAGGGCAATGTTCGCACAATTAAGCCTCTATGATGATGGAAGTTTGCTGGCAGAGTTGCAGGTCAAGCCGACATGGCTGAATGAGGTGAAAGAGGACAGTTGGCTGATGATGATTTAAGGGCTAAGCTACGACAAGTGCAGAATGGGGAGTTGGAAGATTATGGCATTAATGGCGAGGGAGTATTGTGTTTCAAGGGTAAGGTCTGTATGCCGAAGAACGAGGAGTTAAGGCAGAGAATTCTTCAGGAATCGCATACTAGTCCTTATGCTATGCATCCTGGAGGTAGTAAGTTGTATAGAGATCTAAGGGAACAGTTTTGGTGGCCTGGTCTTAAGTGGGAAGTTACCGAATTTGTTGGCAAGTGCTTGACGTGTCAGCAAGTTAAGGCTGAACACCAAGTTTCGTCAGGGTTGCTTCAGCCAATACCGATTCCGCAGTAGAAGTGGGAGAGAATCGCCATGGACTTCGTTAGTGGGCTTCCCCTTACACCTACTAAGAAGGACTCGGTATGGGTGATAGTGGATCGATTGATGAAGTCTGCACACTTCATTCCAGTGCGGGTTGATTATTCTTTGCAGAGGTTAGCGAAGTTGTATGTGGTGGAAATAGTGAGGTTGCATGGAGTATCGGTATCGATTATTTCAGATAGGGACCCAAGGTTTACGTCTCGATTTTGGAAAGTGCTACATCAAGCTTTGGGCACCAGATTAGATTGCAGTACGGCATATCATTAGCAGTCGGACGGTCAATCTGAGCGAGTAATATGTAACATCCTGGAAATGGGCCTATGCATTTTTGATTTAGTTATACGAAATGGCATGTCTTATGTATTATGAATGTGTGGTGAACATTTTTGGAAACTTGGAAATGTTACGTTTAAAAGAGGAAAGTGAACATTTTTGGAAACTTGGAAATGTAAGGAAATGTAAGAAAATGCTTTAGAAAATATTAAGTCTTAAGAGGAAGCTTGGAAATGTAAGGAAATGTAAGGAAATGTAAGGAAATACTTTAGAAAATATTAAGTCTTAAGAGGAAGCTTGGAAATGTAAGGAAATGTAAGGAAATGTAAGGAAATGCTTTAGAAAATATTAAGTCTTAAGAGGAAGCTTGGAAATGTAAGGAAATGTAAGGAAATGCTTTAGAAAATATTAAGTCTTAAGAGGAAGCTTGGAAATGTAAGGAAATGTAAGGAACCTTGGAAATGTGACAAAATCGGGCTTGGAAAAATGGCCCGGAGACGCCACTTAGGGCTCTGGAAATGACGCCATATGCTAGGATAACTTGGGCCTAGTATGGCCACATGAAGCCCAAAATAATGGGTTAAAATTTGGCATTCCTAAGGTAAGGAGATGGACGGCATAGGGAGACTAAGGTACGAGTTTAAGTTGAAGTCAAATTCTTTTAAAATTTCGGCTAAGCTAGGAAAATAAAGATATGAGTGATGGCCAAGAAAGGGGACTCTCTAGGCTTAGTAATTTAGGCAAAAGGAGGAAAACTAAGGCCATTCAACATTCTTTCTTCTTTTTTTTAAATCTCTGCCGAATTCTCTCTGCCATTATTCTTCTTTTTGTTAGCCAAAGCCGAAAACTAAAGTAAGCCTAGCCGAATTCTTCATAGCTTTTGTGATCTCCATTAAAACTGAATCCATAAACTCCTCAAGATACCATAATTAGCCGATTTCTTTATACCAATCAAAAGCCAAAATCAAGATCCTTCTAGCCTACATAGTGAATATTGCTAAAGGTTCAAGCAAGGATTGCCGATCTCTAAAGTAAGGGTAAGATCTCATTCAGTTTCATCCTTTTTCTTTTAAGATTTGTCAAATCTAGGACTAACCCCATTAATATCTTGTTGCCAAAACTTTGAAGAGATCTTTCGGGATTTATTAAGTGTCGACTACAAGGAAGGAGAAATTCTTTTCAGAAGGTACACCATAGGTCAGCGTGTTCCCTAGTTATTCGGTGAGTTTCGGATTTAAAATCCACAAGGTAAGTATCTATAGCATTCAGCCAAGGCCATGTTGAGTAAATGGATGTGTTTCATTAATATTTAAAAGTCGAAACTAATATATTCAAGTAATCTAGTGATTGCCGATTTCAGAGAGAAGGATACAAAGTTTTGGCATTTGATTAGACATCAATCGGCTGACAAGGTAAGGATTTAAGTGTACTAATCCCATGGGATTTGGTTTTATGGTCGAATGGCTCTTTACTAAGTATTAAGTGATTGATCAAATGTAGAGATTTAAGATCTAAGGCATTAGATCAAGCTTTTCGGGATTTGGAGTGAACTTGCTAAAGCGAATCAGGTGTGTACCCACACTACTTTTTAATAAGATTTATGGCAATAATTAATATGTGCATGTTTATAAGAATGTGAATATGGCTAAGATACCATGCTATGGTACAAAAGTACTCAGTACATTTCCTACTCCTACTAGGATTATGAATATATGTTATTTTAACATGTGAAAAGTGATAAGAATGTGAATTAAGGCATGATTTTACATAATGTGTATGATATATGGGGCATATGGGTTATATGAAAAGGGGAACTGAATGTGGTGACCTAAGACCACGAAAACTAAATGTGGTGACCTAAGACCACGATATCTGAATGTGGTGACATAAGACCACGATATTTGAATGTGGTGACCTAAGACCACGATATCTGAATGTGGCGACCTAGGACCACGAATTTTATAAGGGCGATGAGCATGTCATTGCAATGACGCCTTCGATGGTGTGTAGCGGATGGAGGGTTGACTTAGTAGTCCCCACGGTGTGCAGGTTGGTGCTGGGGGCGTGTAGCGGATGGCATATAGGTTTGGGTTCGGGTTGCATCATTATTTTTATTTGTTTATGAACATGAATGATAATGTATGCCGAATTATTAAATTTTAGTGTTGGTTACACATTGAGTGCATTGACTCACCCTTGTGGGATTATTTTTCGGTGACGATCGGTGATGGACCAAGGTGGCAGATGCTTAGTGGAGGCTATGTGAAGTTCAAATTTCTTTTATTTGGACTATTTTACTTTAAGTATTTTGAATTTAAATTTTGGGAATTATTTGATGTAATAAGGCCTTAGTGGAAATATTTTATTCATTTTTATTTGTTAAGCTTACAAACCTTTATTTATTAAAAGATTAAGTAAATCAAGTTTTTTTTTAAACAAAGCCCAAATGTTTTGTCACCTAAAGTAAAGGATTTTTTTTTACAATGAATTAAACTTGTTCTCAACTGAAGCCCAACCCAAAACAATCTTTCTTTCAAAACACATAAGTTTTTCCTAAGTAACCAAAGAATTTGAAACGGTTTACACCGGGGAACATACCAGATTCGGTCAAGGCTCGTGGGCTGGGTTTGGGGTGTTTCATAATACAAGTGTTGGAGGATATGTTGAGGGGCTGTGTGATAGACTTCAGAGGAAGTTGGGAAGAATATTTGCCTTTAGCAGAATTTACGTATAACAATGACTATCGTGCTAGTATTCGGATGGCCTTTGTCTGTTATCAGATGGACAGAAGTGTCGCACTCCTACATGTTGGACAGAATTGGGAGAACGTCAGATTTTGGGTTCAAAAATTGTGGTAGAATCGAAAGAAAAGGTTAAGGTGATTTGAGCACGGTTAAAGGAGGCATCTGACCGGCAAAAGTCATATGCAGATCTTAAACGGAAGGAGATTGAGTTTGCTGTGGGGGATTATGTGTTTCTTAAAGTTTCACCTTGGAAAAAGGTAATGAGATTTGGTCGCAAAGGGAAGTTAAGTCCCAGGTTTATAGGACCTTATCGGGTATTAAAGCAAATTGGACTAGTGGCATACCAGTTAGAGTTGCCTTCGAAGTTGAAGCAGATTATGTTCCACATATCGATGCTACATCGCTACCGATCGGATCCATCTCATGTAGTACCGGTTGAAGAGATGGAGGTAAGGCTAGATTTGTCATACAAGGAGGAGCCGATTTAGATTCTGGAACGGGATGTGAAGGTACTACGGAGGAAATCTATTCCTTTGGTCAAAGTGTTATGGCATAATCATGGGTCGGAGGAAGCTTCTTGGGAGCCGGAAGAAGAAATGCGACAGCAATACCCCCACCTATTTCAACCAGGTAATTTCGAGGTCGAAATTATTTTAAGGGGGAAGAACTGTAATATCCGAGAATTAGGGCTTGTGCATTATTGCTTAATTGTATGAAGTAGCATGCCTATGTGTGTGGTGAATATGTTTTATGAAATTTGAGAACTTTAGAGTGTAGATGAATGCCTTAGAAATATTGCATTTTAAGCCTTAAAGGGGGAGCTAGGCAAATAAGGCCTTAAGAGAAATTGTGAGGGAATTTAGACACAAGTTAAGCCTTGGTAAAGTGGCAAGGGACGCCACCTAGGGTGCTGTGGAGTTTGCGTCAAAGGGAGCTTCAGGAGGGAGGAGGTTCGAGTTGCAGAGGGAGCACACGGGAGCTTTTATTTTTGCGTCAAGAAAGAGAGGAGTTGGGCGACAATTAGACTTCAAAAAGATGAGGATAAGCCCGGTTTTTCTTTTAAAATTTGGCTGGGATGAATGGATGAAGGTTGGACTCATTCAAACTTTTTGAATGAGAGGCAGAGAGGGAAAATAGGAGAAAATTTTGGGATTAGAGAGGGGGATGAGAAGTGGCCGGCCAAGGGACTCTTTGGTTGGCAAAATTCGGTCATGTAGAGGTGATAAGTGCCAAAATTATTTTCTTTCATCTTTAGTGCTGCTTGCCGAAATTGTTAGTCAAGGAAATTCCTCTCTTTTTCTCTTTTTTCTTGGAAGCAAAAATCGAATATTGAATTGACCATTTGAGCACTTTGTGCATTTTAGGCCATTGCCGAATTCTCCTAAGTCTCTTCCATTCTTCTTTTCTTTCTTACAACTTTGACTCCATACTTGTTCTTTTGATAGCTGGATATTTCACCTTTATTTGAGGGCCATAGCCAAACCTTATAGCCTCATTCTTTGCTCTTTGTCTCTTCACCATTAAAGTGCCAAAACACCATCTCTACCTTGAAGCCGAATCTCAATCTTAGTGTGGGCCGATTCTTTGTTAAAGCGAAGGGACCTATTATTAAGGTAAGGTTGCGGCAACTCCTCTTCGTTTGGGATTTATGTCATGGCCGAATGGCCCTTTGATTCTTTAAAATGTGTTAAGGCCGATTGTAGGGGGAGGTACAGCCTAATGCAGGAGATCTTTCGGGAAGTTGGTCATTATTGGTAAGCAGCATAGTGGTAAGTATTTCTTTCCTAGCAATCGGTTATGGGTTCCTTTCTTCATGGGTGTGCCGGAATCAAGTGTTTAAACCTTGGTCTAAGGTTGGTCGAATGTTCTTTAAGGCAATAGTAATGTGTTCTTTTGTATGTAGCCGAGGGAAGGAAGCATTAAGGATTCTTTCGGGATTCGAATCATCAAGGGATTTCGACAACTTCAGGAGCAAGTGACCGCTTCGGGATTTCTAATCTAAGGTAAGAAAATAAGATCTTAGGCCGAAGGCCATTTTATTGTGAATAAATGTTAGAATTGGATCTAACATATGCCCATAGTGTTTCGACAGATACCACAACCAAGTAGCACTTTTCGGGATTTAAGATTCACAAGGTAAGTAAATATGATATTGGGCCAAGGTCATGATTAGTGATTCGGATATGTTTCTTAATTGTTCAAAAGTGAAACTGATCAAATCGATGACAAGGTAAGGATTTAAGTTGTGATAATCCTTCGAGATTTGATTATTTAGCCAAATGGCTTCTTGCTAAATGCTAAGTGTTGGCCGAATGTAGGAACTAAGGATCTAGAGTATTAGATCGAGATTTTCTGGATTTCAATGAACTCGTTAATAAACCGTGTGTAGCCCTACACTATTCTCAATAGATTTATGGTACTAATATTCTCAGATATGTTAATGAAAATCGGAAAAGTGGCTAAAGGTACCATATAATGGCACAGAGTACTCAAGTACGTAACCTTAACATTATGTTAACCAATGTTGTGAACATTTTGAATATGGCACATATGTGAATATTAATATGAATGCGGGATAAGACATATAGCATGTTACTTGCATGATTTGTATGACATGGGGCATATGGGTGATTATGAAAAGGGAAGTGATCTCGTGGTTTATACCACAATATCTAGTGACCCATGTCACATAATCTGAATGTGGTGACTTATGTCACATATTATCATCTGGTGACTTTGTCACAATTATCCGTGGCTATGCCACGAATTTATAAGGCGATGTGCAAGTCGTCTGCAATGACGCTTCGATGATATGTAGCGGATGGAGGGTCGACTTAGTAGTCCCCACGGTGTGATGGTTGGTACGGGTGATGTGTAGCGGATGGTTATCTAGGTTTAGGGTCGGGTTTGCATCATTGACTATATATGTTTTATATGTATGATTTGACATGCCTAAATTGATTGAGATTATGTGTGATGGTTACACATTGAGTTTGTTGACTCACCCGCTGTGGGATATCTTTTCAGTGACACTCAAGAATGGACCTGGTTGGCGCAGGAGCTCAATGGTGGCCATGCTCACTTCGTAATTATTCTATTTTCATTGGTTTTTTTATTTTATTTAAGTATTTGATTTATTTTGGGGTTTTGCTTTGATGTAATTATGGCCATTATCGTTAACTGTTTTAAGTAAGCGTTAAAATTGGTTTATTATGATAAGGTTATTATTAAATTGGGACTAAATAATTTTTCTTAAAATGTAAACAAATATTTAAATGTTTTGACACATAAACAACACCGCTTTCAGCTTTGAACTAACACCAAATCAAGTGTTCTTCAAAACACACAAATTTTACCAAAGTAGCAATCAAGAATTGAACCTGATTTACTCAAGGAACATACCAGATCCGGTCAAGGCTCGTGGGCGGGTTTGGGGTGTTTCAGGAATAAAGAAACATGATATCTTAATTAATAATAAAATAATCTAACCAATCATGTTTTAACACTATTTCTCACTAATTATTATCATGATAATTATCTTACTCTGGCAATGACTATTTTGCTCTTGTAATATCTCAAGATTTACTTTTGGGTCATTTCTCACTTTTGGTAAAATTATAATTTAGTCCTTCTTATTTCTCCACTAATTCATTTTGATCCCTACCTACTTAATTTACTTTATACTTTGGTACTTTCCACCTTTGGGATATTTTTACGGTCTACGCCACGCACCGCATCCTAACTTGGTGTGTTATTTTTAAAGATGAAAATAAAAGGAGGAGTGAGCTATGAAGCTCAGTGTGAGTTCAATCACATGGGAACCAGTGCAAACAGTAGACAAGTCATGCAGAATATCAACTTATAGAATAAATCACAATTAATAGTAATACAGAATGTTGGCAATTCAAAACAACTAATCAACATGATATTTCATTGTTCGTAGCCATGTAATTTCTTATGAATTCAATGCAAGTTCAGTTTAATAGTAGAAAAGTCCTACCCCACCATTGCACACCACAGTTAGGAGTTCCCCAAAACTCCTCTACCATCACACTGTGTTGTGCATAAACCACTGATTATTATAGATGAATTGCTAATGATAAATATATTGGTGGATGAACCATCCGTCTATGCAGATAAAAGCTGCTAATATGTTGTGGATAAACCACTTGTTGAGCAGATGGCTACCGATTAGAATATTGGTGGTGTAACACCCCAAACCCGGCCCATACGTCATCACTGGATCTAGTATGCTACTGGTTTAAATCTTGAAAACTTTGCTTCGATGGGTTTTTAAAAAAACTAGTTTATTATAGATGGATAATCCATTAAATGCATTGGTTGGGTTTGAAAAGCCCATTCTCCATTTTGTTTTATATTTGAGATTTTGAAGCAAAACATAAGTTGTAAAAACCAACATAACAAGAAAGAAAATAAATCGAAACCTAAGTTATGCGGCCTTATTACAAAAATATATTCCCAAAAAAAACAATAATAATAATCCATAATAATAATGAAAGTCTTGATGGCCCCTCGAGTTTGCCTCGGCTCCCGTGTCCACGGTCTACTGCTTATCTATAAAGTGGGAAAAAAAATAAAAGGGTGGGTCACCAAGACTCAGTTTGCAAAACTTGAAAACACATAAAATCCTAAGACCCACAAACACATTATGGGCCTTGGCCCGCATACAATGGTAACAAATTATGTCATACATCATGGCCCATCCTAAAACCTAAGAGCCCATCCTCTAAACGCCCTCGTACCAACCTTTACACCGTGGGGATTTATACAATCAACCCTCCATCCACTACACACCACATCGGCAACTGTGCTGCCTGTAATATAGACCGATCGCTTACGCGAACCTCAGAAATACATTATAGTATTAACAACTATCTTTCATCATCTGACCGATCGCTTACGCGAACCTCATAAATACATTATAGTATTCGACAACTATGCTGCCTGTGGCAAAGCCACGATCGCCTCGAGACCCTACTCCCCTACCATAAATCTATCAATCATTCCCATCCCATGCATGCATACATACAAGAAACAAGTCATCAAGCCATCTAACAAATCTCATACTTTCACATGCTACGAATCACATAGAAAAGTTTCTATGGTTACGTACTTGGCATCCCATGCCTACCCTTTTGGGTAATACGACTGTTCTCACAACCTTTCTTTCCGGCTTTTAGCCCTTAGCATACATATAATATATAAATGGTTATGTGTTAAGATTCTACACACCTTATTACTGTTAAGACGACACCCTCTATGTCGACACTATCAGAAGCCGATACAACTGCTATTTGCCTAAGATGCTGTTCAAAAGCCGGTCCACAACCCGACGGCCAATCTCGAATAGCAGACACTGCTAATTTCTTAAACTTAGGGATTACAGACCCAACCCTCTCTTTTGCCTGATCCATATTTGATTCCATCCAAAAAGTCCTTGTCAGAACTACTATAGCGAAATAGGGTTAAACCATATCATATGAGTTAATAACTCAATTATGATAGCGAATCTTAATGGAAATCTAAAGAAATTCCTTACCTTGAGATTCCGAAATCGATAGGATACTAGAGATTATTGGTTTCTGGCTTATTGAGATTTAGATGATTCGATCTACTATGATTTCCCGGAGTGCCGCCCAAAAGAATATGTGATTAACGAAAGAGTTAAACTAAAGATAGCCTATCAAACTACTAGCCATTCGGCTATAGTCTTAAAATCGAAAGAGAAAAGAATTCGGTTCTTACCTTTACAGAGAAATCGGCACTTCAAAAAAATCTCGGTTTATGGAGAAATCGGCACAAGAGGAAAAGAATGGAAAAGGAAAGTCAATTAAAAAGGTTTCGGCTTTTAGTAGGGTAATCGACAGAGAGAAGAAGAAAGAAAAATCAAAGGTATTCGGTTATGGAGATGAGAAGAAAGTTGAGAGGTTTCGATTTTTGGAAAAGAAAATAGAATAGAAAGTGCAGAGGGGACTAAAAATTTTGGCACAAAGACTAGGGTTCAAATGCCAGAATTTGAAGAGATACACTCCTATTTATAGGGGATTTCTACACTTACCTATCAAATGCCAGAATTGCCCTCTTTGAAAATCAAGACTAATTGGAAAACATGGGGAATTTCGGCACCCCTTATGCCACTTCAAAATCGATTCTTCCTCCCCTTAGAGTTGGAATTTCGGCTATGTAACATCCTTAAAATGGGCCTATGTATTTTGATTTAATTATACGAAATGGCATACTTATGAATGTATGATGAACATTTTTGGAAACTTGGAAATGTTAAGTTAAAATAAGAAAGTGAACATTTTGGAAACCCAGAAATGTAAGGAAATGATTTAGAAATGTTAAGGGTAAAAGAGGAAACTAAAACAAGGTGGCCTTAAGAAAATTAATAGAAGAAGTTTGACACAAACAAAAGCTTGTTTAAGTGGCTTGGAGGCACCACTTAAAGCCCAGTAGGTGACGCCACAATCAATGGGAAGGAGCCTAGGTTCGAGTCACTTAGCGAGCAAACAAAGGAATTTTATTTTGGTGCAAAGAACAAGAGAGTTGGACGGCATTAAGGCACTTGAAAGAGGAGTTTTATTCTCTTTAAAATTTTGGATAAATAGTAGATAAATGGTGATTTAATATTAGATTATTTTAAGGATAAAAGAAGAGATAATTGGATTATTTGTTTATGAAGAGATAAAGAGAAAAGTTAGGAATGGAAGAGATGGCCGAATGGGGGACTCTTGGGGTAATAGTTTCGGCAAATAGGAGAAAACAAGGCCATTCTTCACACTTTTCTTCCCTCCTATTCTCTGCCGAATTCCCTAAGCAACATTCTCTCTTCTCTTTTTCTTTTGTCAAGCTGAAATCTACTTCTTTTTTATCCCCCATTGCTGATTCTTTAAGCCTCAAGAATCAAAAGTGTTGACACACCTCTTGGCCATAGTCGACTAGTCTTCAAGACTTCATAGCCGAATCTTTGAGGAGCTCCAACCATAGGTGCTGTCGATTTCTTCAAGTAAGGGTAAGATCAAAAATTGGTTTCCATTCTTCTACTTTTAGTATTGTCGAAATCAAGGAATTAATCCTATTAGTGATCTTTCGACGAAACTTGAAGGTTCTCCGGGATCTCGCTATTGTCGACATCTCCCTAGTCAAATAGCACTTTTGAGATTTCAAGGATCTAAGGTGAGTAACACTTTGACATTCGCCAAAGGCCATTTAATAGTGATTAAGTGTTAAAATCGATCTAACATATGATTATAGGGATTTCAACAGCACCTAAGACAAAAGATCATTTTCGGATTTAAGATTTGGAAGGTAAGCACATAGGTATATTCGCCAAGGCCTATTTTGGATATCTAGATCTATCTCTTACTTTGTTTAAAAGTCAAACTAACCTATGTAGAGATCCAAGTGTTTGGTAGAATACAAGGAGGAGAATAGAAAAGTTTTCGGATTTGAGTGATAAGCAAATCGGAGTTAAGGTAAGTTTTAGTACACAAATCCTACTAGGATTTGGTTTTATGGTGAATAAGTTTTTCATTAAATCTTTAATATAGGTAGAATGTAGGGAGTTAAAGATCTAAGATCGAAATTGGGATTTCAAATTGGAATTGTTAAGCGAATCAGGTGTGTACCCTACACTACTTTTTAATAAGATTTATGGCATTAATTAATATGTGCATGTTTATAAGAATGTGAATATGGCTAAGGTACCATACTATGGTACAAAAGTACTCAGGTACATTTCCTACTCCTACTAGGACTATGAATATATGTTATTTTTAACATGTGAAAAGTGATAAGAATGTGAATTAAGGCATGATTTTGCATATTGTGTATGAAATATGGGGTCATATGGGTTATATGGAAAGGGAAGTTAATGTGGTGACCTAAGACCACGAAATCGAATGTGGTGACCTAAGACCACGATAATTGAATGTGGTGACCTAAGACCATGAATTCTAAATGTGGTGACCTAAGGCCACGGCGATGAAACACGTCATTGCAATGACGCTTCGATGGTGTGTAGCGGATGGAGGGTTGACTTAGTAGTCCCCACGGTGTGCAGGTTGGTACGGGGGACGTGTAGCGGATGGCATATAGGTTTGGGTTCGGGTTGCATCATTATTTCCTATATGTTATATGAATATGCATGTAATATGTGAACATATGCCTAAACTGTTAAATTTTAGTGTTGGTTACACATTGAGTCATTTGACTCACCCTTATGGGATCATTTTTAGGTGATGATCGGTGATGGATTGGGTGGCAGATGCTCGATGGAGGCCATGTGAAGTTTAGATTTCTTTTATTTGGACTATTTTACTTTAAGTTTTTTGAATTTAAATTTTGGGAATTATTTGATGTAATAAGGCCTTAGTTGAATTATTTTATTCTATTTTTATTTATTAAGCTTACAAACTTTTATTTATTAAAAGATTAAGTAAATCTATTTTTAAAACAAAGCCCAAACGTTTTGTCACCTAAAGTAAAGGATTTCTTATAATGAAATAAACTTGTTTTCATCTCAAGCCCAACCCAAAACGATCTTTCTTCCAAATCACACAAGTTTTTCCTAAGTAACAAAAGAATTTGAAACGGTTTACACCGGGGAACATACCAGATCCGGTCAAGGCTCGTGAGCTGGGTTTGGGGTGTTTCAATTTGGTATCAGAGCCCAATTTTAAACTCTCGACCTTGGGTTTAAGGCCCAAAACGTTTTCAAAGTTAAGCCCAAAAAAAATTTTTGTGAATTAAGCAGGTTTTTCTGGCATGGCCCACTAAGTCTCCGACCCGAAGTCCACCAGATAAGTACTTCTATCCATTGTGTGATTTATAGTATGACTTGTAGAGGGGTAGAAATGGAATGGAACGTAGAATAGAGATTAAGTACATTGAACCTAGGACTAGTGTACCCCAACAAAAACATAAGACTTAAATGCCTAACTAAACAAACCCATGTTAAGTCGCCGAGTTAGGGTGTGGCAACCATGGTACGCATGTCTAGGATTGGTTTCGATGGGAGCTTGGTATTTAAGCAGTCCTAGTGACTCACCTCCTCTCCACTCGAATCCTACCTGGTGCGTGGCTACGGTTCACCCCAACCAAGAGGACTTAGCTACGTGCTAAACCCCAAACTAAAACCCGAAAGGGACTAGCCGAATTTTATGGAAACCTTAGTTTTATAATTTCTAAATTACCCTCTTGATTTGAAAAGATTATTTTATAAATTTTCTGAAATATTTCGATTTACAAATTTACTAAAATACCCTAGTGGTAAAATTACAAAAATGCCCTTGGTTTATGAAATTTTCAAAATACCCACAACTCTTATCAAAATTTCATTACGTAATAAAATGTTCAAAACCCCTAATTTGCAAAATATCAAAATACCTTGATTTTGGAAAATTACGAAATTGCCCCTAACCTGCAAAATTACCAAAATGACCCTAATCTTCAAAAAAAATTCTGCAACAACACTGATTTGGAAAACAAATTCTCAGAAACAACCTTCAAGTTTTGTAAAATTTTAAAGTACCCTCGATTTATTAAGATTTACAAATTTACCCGAGTTAATTATCGAAATACCCTCGAATTTCAAAATTTTCTGAAATACCCCGAGATTTTAAAAAATTACCAAAATACCCTTATTGACAAAATCACCAAGGAACCTTATTTTGACAAATTATGAAAAATACCCCTGTAGGGAAAATTATGAAAATACCCCTGGGTAGTAGAAAAACAACAACAATGAAAACTACAACATCTCTCTGAATGAACGAAAGTTCATAATTAATTGATGGATGTATGAATGTAAAGACTGTGTGCATGTATGAATACGAAAGAACCACTCCTAAAATTCTTTTCATAAAACTTCTTCGCGGTTAATCAGTGGAACAAAGGCTAATTCATAAAATTTCTTAATCAGATTAAAGCTCATCGTTAGATATGAGTTCTAGAGGACGCGGTCGTCATGGACGCGGTAGAAGAAGAATGACTGTGTCAGAACTCGTTAGATCGGGTCAAGGGTCTGACAATGAGTTACCACCGCCACTACCACCCCCAGCTATTGGTCTCGAGCAGCAAGCTCAGACGGGAGAAGATGCTGTATCATAGGCTATGCTACGAGCTCTTGAAATGGTGGCTAGTCTTTGAGAGGAATATGGAGCTCAAAATCTATACCCAGTGACTCCGAGCCAACAGAATGAGGTGTTTCGTGGAGTATCGGTGTGGCACCTAGTACGCTTGAATATGGTTGAAGCGACCGAGCGCATTATGGATGAGCTCGATCTGACCCTTGAGGAGAAGTTGAAAAGAATGGTGGCGCTGCTACGCGATGAAGCGTATCAGTGGTGGCTCACGGTGCGAGATGGTGCTACAGCAGAGGAACTCACATGAGAGTATGCTAAGGCAGCATACCAGAAGAAGTATGTGGGCACTCATTATACTGATGCCCAGAGAAAGGCTTTTCTAGGGCTGGTTCAAGGGAACAAGTCCGTAGCAGAGTATGAAGCTGAATTCCTGAGGTTGAGCTGATATGCTCGAGGAGTAGTGGCTACGGAGCATGAATGGTGTGTCCAATTTGAGGACGGATTAAGGGATAACCTGAGGTTATTGATAGCTCCACATCAGGAGCGGGAGTTTTTCGCGTTGGTAGAAAAGGCTAAGGTAGCTAAGGGAATCAAGGACTCGATCAAGCAGAGCTCTGATAGGAATAGACCCAATAGGGATTATGGGTTGTTAGTATCGATGGGAAATATGCACAGAAAAGGCCGAGAGCTGATGGGCATGGGTCGACAAGTTGGTACAAGAGGCGATGTCGTCCTTGTGATCAGTGTGGAAAGAAGCACTTAGGAGAGTCTTTGGAAAAGACGGGAGGATGTTTTAAGTGTGGGTCAAAGGACCATATGATTAAGGATTGTCCGATGAGACCGGATGAGAATCAACCAAGAGCTCGGAATGTTAATCGGTGGTAGAGGTGGACAATGACCTCGCGGGGTCGTGGAATGAACCATGGAGGAAATGGTTTGGTAGTGGTCATGGAGCACCAAGCGGAGTCTTTGAAGGTTTAGATGCAAGGCGACCAAGGTTGGTTTTTGCGATCGACCGTCATGAGGAGAGTGATGTGCCGGATGTGACAACGGGTAAGTTTTTATTTTTTGGAATGCCTTTATTGCCTTGTCTATTATAGAGCTAGTCCGTTCTTGTATTGCTAGTGAATGGTATGAAACCTTGGATGTGAACTTTGGAATTGTGCATAGGAAATGTGTTAGTTTTATTAAGATCAGAGTGCGAAACAATAGCGTAGTGTGGTGAGTTAGATTGTACGATTGTTCATTAGTAAGCAATTTCGAGGATGAAATTTATTTTAAGGGGGTAGAACTGTAACATCCTGAAAATGGGCCTATGTATTTTGATTTAATTATACGAAATGGTATGACTTATGAATGTATGATGAACATTTTTGGAAACTTGGAAATGTTAAGTTAAAATAGGAAAGTGAACATTTTGGAAACTTGGAAACGTTAAGTTAAAATAGGAAAGTGAACATTTTGGAAACTTGGAAATGTTAAGTTAAAATAGAAAAGTGAACATTTTGGAAACCTGAAAATGTAAGGAAATGATTTAGAGATGTTAAGTGTAAAAGAGGAAACTAAAACAAGGTGGCCTTAAGAAAATTAATAGAAGAAGTTTGACATAAACATAGGCTTGTTTAAGTGGCTTGGAGGCACCACTTAAAGCCCAGTAGGTGACACCACAATCAAGGGGAAGGAGCCTAGGTTCGAGTCACTTGGGGAGCAAACAAAGGAACTTTATTTTGGTGCAAGGAACAAGAGAGTTGGACGGCACAAAGGCACTTCAAAGAGGAGTTTTATTCTCTTTAAAATTTTGGATAAATAGTAGATAAATGGTGATTTAATATTAGATTATTTTAAGGATAAAAGAAGAGATAATTGGATTATTTGTTTATGAAGAGATAAAGAGAAAAGTTAGGAATGGAAGAGATGGCCGAATGGGGACTCTTGAGGTAATAGTTTCGCAAATAGGAGAAAACAAGGCCATTCTTCACACTTTTCTTCCCTCCTATTCTCTCTCAATTCCTAAGCAACATTCTCTCTTCTATTTTTCTTTTGTCAAGTCGAAATCTACTTCTTCTTTATCCCCATTGCTGATTCTTTAAGCCTCAAGAATCAAAAGTGTTGACACACCTCTAGGCCATAGTCGACTAGTCTTCAAGACTCCATAGCGAATCTTTGAGGAGCTCCAAGCATAGGTCTGTGTCGATTTCTTCAAGTAAGGGTAAGATCAAAATTTGGTTTCCATTCTTCTACTTTTAGTATTGTCGAAATCAAGGTATTAATCCTATTAGTGATCTTTGGATGAAACTTGAAGGTTCTCCGGATCTCTGCTATTGTCGACATCTCCCTAGTCAAATAGTGCTTTCGGATTTCAAGGATCTAAGGTGAGTAACACTTTGACATTCACCAAAGGCCATTTAATAGTGATTAAGTGTTAAAATCGATCTAACATATGATTATAGGGATTTGACGGGCACCTAAGACAAAAGATCATTTTCGGATTTAAGATTTGGAAGGTAAGCACATAGGTATATTCGGCCAAGGCCTATTTTGGATATCTAGATCTATCTCTTACTTTGTTTAAAAAGCTAAAACTAACTTATGTAGAGATCCAGTGTTTGGCCGAATACAAGGAGGAGAATAGCAAAGTTTTCAGGATTTGAGTGATAAGCAAATCGGCATTAAGGTAAGTTTTAGTACACAAATCCTACTAGGATTTGGTTTTATGGCCGAATGAGTTTTTCATTAAAACTTTAATATGGGCGAATGTAGGGAGTTAAAGATCTAAGATCGAATTCAAGATTTCAAAGTGGAATTGTTGTTTAATCGGTGTGTGCCCACATTACTTTTTAATAAGATTTATGGCATTAATTAATATGTGCATGTTTATAAGAATGTGAATATGGCTAAGGTACCATACTATGGTACAAAAGTACTTAGGTACGTTTCCTACTCCTACTAGGACTATGAATATATGTTGTTTTTAACATGTGAAAAGTGATAAGAATGTGAATTAAGGCATGATTTTGCATATTGTGTATGAAATATGGGGCATATGGGTTATATGAAAAGGGAAGTTAATTTGGTGACCTAAGACCATGAAATCTAAATGACCTGGTGAGAATGTGGTGACCTAAGACCACGAATTCTAAATGTGGTGACCTAAGACCATGAATTTTTATAAGAGGCGATGAGCACGTCATTGCAATGATCGCCTTCGATGGTGTGTAGCGGATGGAGGGTTGACTTAGTAGTCCCCATGGTGTGCGAGGTTGGTGCAGGGGACATGTAGCGGATGGCATATAGGTTTGGGTTTGGGTTGCATCATTATTTCCTATATGTTATATGAATATGCATGTAATATGTGAACATATGCCTAAACATTAAATTTTAGTGTTGGTTACACATTGAGTCTGTTTGACTCACCCCTTGTGGGATCATTTTTTAGGTGATGATCAGTGATGGACCGGGCCGAAAGATGCTCGGTGGAGGCCATGTGAAGTTCAGATTTCTTTTATTTGGACTATTTTACTTTAAGTATTTTGAATTTAAATTTTGGGAATTATTTGATGTAATAAGGCCTTAGTAGAACTATTTTATTCTGCTTTTATTTATTAAGCTTACAAACTTTTATTTATTAAAAGATTAAGTAAATCTATTTTAAAACAAAGCCCAAACGTTTTGTTACCTAAAGTAAAGGATTTCTTATAATGAAATAAACTTGTTTCCATCTCAAGCCCAACCCAAAATGATCTTTCTTCCAAATCACACAAGTTTTTCCTAAGTAACAAAAGAATTTGAAACGGTTTACACCGGGGAACATACCAGATCCGGTCAAGGCTCGTGGGCTGGGTTTGGGGTGTTTCAGGCTATCTCCTTCCCTCAGAGTTGGTATTTCGGCCAACTCTGCTTACAGTAGATAACTCCCATCTTTTCTCCTTAATCTACTCATAACTAATATCAGCACAATTATCTATATTATTCATCAGATAAATCTCCCTATTTTTAAGCCTTGTTGTTGTCCAACCTTACCCATCTATATGCTGAAATTTAGCTAATTACAATTAAAGGAATTAGCCTTCATTCCCCTTGCGTTTGGGCCTCCTTAGTTGACGCCACCTCCTTGCTCTCTAAGTGGCACCATTTTGCCATGGGCCACAAGCCCACTTGTGTTTTAAAACACAGATAACATCCTTTAAACCCTATCCTAACTGGTTTCCCACTAGAGTGTCTAAACAAAAATTCAATTAAGGCCTCGGCCCAATCCCTGAGCTCATTTTTGTGTCCTCTCTTCTCTTAATCTACTTATGAGGCCTCATGCTTGAGACTAGGGTACACTAAGTAAGAAAAATAAATTTTCCCTATGGTCTCCCCTAACTCTAAGGCTTCAAATAATCTCGATAATACCTTAATATTATTATTCTAAGTGGTGCACATACATATTAACTCCCATGCGCAGAAATTAAAAGTTTCGGGACTTTTGGGGTGTTACAACCCAATAGGCCCAAATCTACTAGTCCCAAATTTGGGATGGTACAGGTGGATGAACTATCCATTTGTGTAAATAAAAGCTACTAATACATTGTGGATAAACCACTGGTCTAGCAAATTACTGTCAACTAGAATACATTGTGGATAAACCACTAGTCGAACAAATGACTACTGACTAGAATATGTTGTGTATAAACTCCTGGTCGAGCAGATGAACTGCCGACTACTTCCTCCATTCATATGTCCCACCCTGACATGTTGTAACAGTTAAGTACAATAACATTAACATATTTATATCAAGTATATACAATAGCAATTATTATGCATATAACATATCAAAATAGTAGCAACAAACTTGCTTATCATATTTTCGATTTAACGGTAATAATGGCATATATCTCATGCAATCAATATCATCGTGGTTTTGCATAACAATATCAGTACATTAGAAATATAATGATAGTAGATATGTAACAATTACGTATCATGCATTTACAATAATGATTCAATCAATTATATCATGGATTCTGGAATTATTCATATTACTTGGGGCTTAATTGAATAAAATAAAACACTAGATATGGTTTAGGAACCAACAAAGGGATAAATTGAATAAATCATAAAATTCTAGGAAAAACTATAAAATCTAAAAACAAGGGGCACATGGACATATGAGACACCTCAGGCTGTGTGGTAGGGTTGCACGGTCGTGTGTTAAGGTCATGTAATAGACTGAAGCCATGTGGTTTATGAAATACACTAGGGTTTCCAGGGTACATGGTCATGTGGTAGGTCATGTGGTCCACACGCTTGTGTGGCAGACTGTGTGGAAGGGTTGTGCCAGTGTGAGAAATGAATTATCCTAGGGTTTTCAAGGGAACATGGATGTGTGGTCCACCTATGTGTCAACTCATGTGGCTCTATCCTAGGCACAATTTTGACTTGATTCACTTGTAAAAGAACATACACCTGACTTTCGGGGTATTGAGCGACAATCTTCACATCCAAAATTGATCTAGGATACTTACAATGAGTCTTTCTGACGACATTTACATGAGAATTAGTTATTATTTTCAAGATTTTCAAGTTTTTCTGGAAAACTTGTAAAAGATTCAAATTTGATTTTGGAAAATTGACAAGAACGATTTTGCTTCAGAATTTGAGGGTGCTACGTAATTGGAAATAAGAATACTTATTAATCTTTAATGGGATTACGAACGTTTCTGATGATAGATTCGATGATCAAAGAAGAAATGGGTTCAAATTTGGATTGATCTTGACTTAGGTTTCCAAGAGATCTATTTCCAACAAACAAATGTAAAATTTTATGAAAAGAAAAGAAATAAAATAATGAAAAAGAGGATTTTAATTTAGGTTTGAAATGGAATTAGAATTAATGTATAGTTAGGAAAAGTTATTGAATACTTAAGGTTTCAAAATTGGAAGGGATAATTAGGCAATAAGCCCTTCTTGCCATCCAAAAAGAGGAAATGGGAAGAAGAGTGGCATGACTTGAACCTTGGGACAAGGGGGAAATGAAAGGCCTTACCACTTGGGTTATTACCTATTCTTAGCTTATTTCTACCACATTTAATATGTATACTAGTTTAAGTTTGTTCCTTAGTGGCTAAAAAAATAGAAGAAAATGGAAAATGGGGCTTGAACCTTATCTCTCTAGTAAGTTTACTAAACTCTCTACCATCTAGACTAAGGCTCAATTCTTGATAGTTTTATTAATTCTAACCTTATGAATTTTTGGGCGTTATAGAGCACATCACATGTCTTTACAATTTATCCCCTACATTAAATTAATGTAGTTGTAATAGCCCAAATTTTAACGATGTAGGAAATAGTGGTTCGAGACCACCAAATCTGGCAAATGAACTCATAAATTATATTATTTAATATTACGAGCCAAATTTAGCTTTTCAAAGATTTTTGAAATAGTAAATTGTGTTTTATAAAGATTTATTTGGTTAAGAAATTGAGAAAAAGAGGTATTGAGATCTCGGTGTTATAAACCGAGCCATAAATATTTTTATGAATATATATGAAGTGTCAATAAGGTAGTATTAAAATTTCGTCAGAAAATTTTAACGTTTCAGTAGTCAATTAGATAAAAAGGACTAAATTGAAAAGGTGCAAAACTTGCTAAAGTGATTAAATAGCTTAACCATTAAATAAGGAAGGACTAAAATGGAAAATAGACCATTTTAAAATGGCTGAGGCGGCATAGCGTGAAAAAAAATCAAAGATTTTTATGTGAAAAGGATAAAATTGGAATTTTAACAAAAGTTGCTTGGCCAAAGTTGATTTTAATGATTTCTAGGTCATTTCTTCTTCAAATTTCTGTCAAAAATAGCCATGGAAGAGGGTTTTGAGCTGTTATTTCATATTTTAGCTTCAAGTAAGTTCAATTCTTGCATTTTCCTTGAAATTTTATATTTTTAGACTTTTACAATTAGGTCCAACTTTGTATTCTATTAGTTTTTGGTTTTGTTGAAAATTTTGGAAGTTACCATTGATAATTTCATATGATTTTTGTTATTTTATGATGAAATTGAGATGTTAATGTATGTTTAAAGGTGTTTTATTAAAGAATTTTGGATGAAAACATGTTTTAGGGTTAAATTGAAAAGTGTTGAATTTATGGAAAATTCTAAAATTTCATGAAATTCATGGGCTGTGATTGGTATGTATGAGAATAATTAGACTTTGAATAAGGATTAAATTTCAAGAATTTCATTTTTCGAGCCTAGGGATGAAATTGTTATGTATTAAAAGTTTAGGGGAAAAATGGTAATCAACATTTTGCACTAAACCAGATTTGGACAGCAGCAGTAATCTAACTTTGAAAAATCACCAAAAATTTTGGGAATTAAATTATAGGATGAATAAATTGTGAAATTAAAGATTATTGAGTCTAGTTTCTCATAGAAGAAATGGTGTAAGCAATGGAATTGTAAATCATCAGATATAATAAATTTTTGAGATAAGGTCAGAATGATTTCATGTTCCCTTGTTCTAACTTTTGAAAATCATCAAAAATTGGAAAAAAAATAAATAGGGACTTAAATTTATATGATTAAATTTTTAATGAGTATATTTTCAAGAGAAACAAACGGGAATATCATCCAAATTCTGTGTTAAGAGATAATTAATTTTTAGTAAGCAAAGGTCAAAGTTGTCAAACAGCAGAATAGGGATAAATTTGAAGATTTTACTGTACTAATTGGATAAACTATAAATTCTGAAATTTTTGTGGTAGAAGGATATATGAATCTGGTTTCAAAAAAATCAAGCGGATCTTAATTTGGAGTCTTGTAGCTCAAGATAAAAATAATTTAGTGATTATGACACATATGGACAACTTCAAATATACATATAAGTAAATAGTAAAATTATAGATAATGTTTCTTATAAGCGTGATATATACATTAAGGATGTGGAATGGAGAGGAGGTGATGACGTCAAGAACTAACTAAAAATTCGACGAAGGCAAATGCACCTATCGAACAGTAGTATAGCTATGGTGAGTCCAGAATGTCGTATCCACGAGGACTAAAAGTACTAGTAATGACTATCTTTTTATTATTTAGCCTAATAATTAAAGGGGTATTTTAATCTAAAATTTAAACTAATTAACTATGAGCGCGACAAAGATAAAATTGAGAAAATATTCGAATACAATCAATGAGAAAGACAATACCCAAGGAAAAATCCACCTAGATTTCACTTATTATTATGATTCTAAATTAAACGATTTATTCACTTGCCTTGATCCGTAGAAATCCCTAAATTATGTTAATATCTCTTTCGAGACTAAGAACATCTGACTCTAGGTTCATTAACTGAAATCTCTTTCTAATTAAAACTCCTATTGTCATATTAACTCGATCTATGGATTCCCTTATTAGATTTGACTCTAATCCGGCAGATTTATGTTGTCCCATTTCTAGGATTGCAATCAACTACGCTTAATTATGCTAGATCTACACTTAAATAGGGACTTTTTCTCCATTGAATATGTAACACCCCAAATCCAGCCTAGACGTTACGACCGAATCTGACATGTCACATCGAAGTGATTTTTAAAATTTAGACTTGTTGATAAAAACCCATTTAGTTTTTATTGCTTGGGAAAAATTCAACAAATTAAGTTATTCAATCTGAATCCAGCTTATCAAAACGATTTCCATATTTATTAATGTTGATTTCTTTAAACTGAACAAAATCGCGGAAGCTTCTTTAATTAAAACCTTGAAGTTTAAAATGAGTGTTTTTCTTGGAAACCGTTGTTATTTTGAAAACCTCTTTTGTATTTGTTTGGCAGTTTAAAATAAGAAATTAAAGCCCAATTAAAAATTAAACCCACCAATGGCCTTATTACATATTCAATAGCCCAATACAAAATTGAAATTAAATAACTAAGTCCAAAAAAGAATATCAGCGATCATGTGGCCACCTTCGAGTCCCTCGCAGTACCAAATCGTCTAAGGCTGGGGATTACCTGTACAATTTAAAAAGAAAGGGTGAGTTTATGAAAACTCAGTGTGTAATCCCCTATCAGTCAGTTAGTAACAATATGCGAGAATGATGCAGGCTTGAGCCCTATTCAAGAATAAAGATGCAATATGGGCCTTAGACCATTACAGTAATAGTGTGGGCCTAAGCCCAATATAGTATCAGTACGGTACAAATATGCAACCTAGCCCAATCCAGCCAACACACCACCCATACCAACCAACACACCATGTGGGAATAAAATTGACCCACCTAGCCAGCACATCAATATCGCAACATAGCTGCCAGTAATAATAACATAGCAGAGCTGACAATAACAGTATCGCAACAAAGCTGCCAGTAACATTATATGTGGCAGAGCCACTAGTATAGTATACTTCCTCCATAATAGCATCCCAACCCCATGTAGTATGTCATGTCATAAATCATACGTATATGCAGAATGTCATACTCAGTAACAATCATATGCAAACCATGAACACATCAGTCAACCTACCCTTAGGGGTATTTAGATCATTTTACCATATGGGGGTATTTCGGTCATTTTACCCTATGGGGTATTTCAGTGATAAACCTCAATTTATACATATTTTAACCCCATGTTAGGATTATTTTTGGATGAATTTTCATTATATTTGATGAATTCGATGCTCTAATCCCTTAATTTCATCTTTTACACTCAGGAGAGCCTAGGGAGTTGATAAGAACGAGAAACGGGCCAAAATGGGACAAAATGGGCCTACCTTAGGAATCAACACGGCCTGGGCTACAAAACACGGCCGTGTGATGCGAGCAGGATCAAACACGACTTGGATCAACGTACACGGGCAGACCATATGGCCGTGTGTGGCGAGCAGAATCGAGCACGGTCTAAGGAATCGAGCACGGGCGTGTCCCTACCGTATCAAAGTTTAATTCTATTTGAAATAGACTAGTTGGTGGCTAAAAGAGGTGTTCCAAAGCCTATATAAACACCATAGGGGGCTACCTAAAAAGGGAGGTTGAATAGAAGGCAGAAAATACTGGAAGACAGCCATCGGGAGCAGCTTAGGAAAAGGATCTCCATCAAGACTGAAGATCTCCCATCAAATTCTTTAGAAGTTTTTGGGTTTTCTTATGTTTTTTTGTTTTCCTTATTTTAAGATGTTTCCCTCATTAGTATGAACTAAATCCCTTAGATACCTAAGGGGATGAAACCTAAGACGGATCTTATTATTATTTGATTTATAAGATAAATACTTGTTTTTATTCTTAATTGTGAGTTCTTATTCTTGTTTTGATAATTTAGGTTATCGATTCAAGTCGAATGTTCTTATTCAGAGGAGCAAAAGTCCCTGTTTAAGAGTAGATCAACACAATTAACCGGAGTTGATTGCAACCCTAGAAATAAGGCAACAAAAATCTGTCGGATTAGAGTCAAATCTAATAAGGAATCCACAGATCAAGTTAATGCGACAATAGGGTTTTAATTAGAAAGAAATTTCAATTAATCAATCTAGATTTAATTATTTTTAGTCTTGAAAGAGATATTAACATAAATCAGGGATTTCTACGGATTAAGTTAAGTGAATAAATCATATGAATCAAAAGTAATAAGTGAAGTCTACGTGGATTCTTCCTTAGGTATTGGCGTATCTCATATAAGTTGTCTAAAAGTATTTTCCTAATTCTTTCGTTGTCGTTTTTAATTAAGTTTTTAGTTTAAAAGAAATCACTCCAATTCTTAGGCTAGATAATAAAAAGATAGTAATTACTAGTACTCTTGGTCCTTGTGGATACGATATTACCGGTCTTACCATAACTATACTACTGAACGATAGGTGCGCTTGCCTTTATTGTGATCATAGTTAGTTTGAGACCATATCAAGTTTTTGGTGCCATTGCCGGGGACTAAGATATTAGGAAAACTAAATTTTTATTACTTTAGCCATTTTTACTTTATTTTTACTTTATTTATTTTTTTATTATTTTATTTACTAATTTTTCCTTTTATTTGCTTCTGGTAGGTAACTCTAGTTTATGACTAAAAGAAACTCGTCAAGACCATTACTTTACGACAGTGATATAGAAGGTACCGCTCACAGAAATGGAAAAGAAATAAGGCGAAGCCTACAATACATACAAGAAGAGCAAGAGGACAATACTAATAATACCGAAGAGATGAATGATAATAATCCGCTACCTCTGTGGTTGCCGCAAACCCGGTGAATCAAAATCCTGCTCCTCGTACTATGTATGATTATGCTAAACCTAATTTAACAGGAACTACATCAAGTATTGTTAGACCTACTGTTGCTGCATATAATTTTGAACTGAAACCTAACACTATTCAGATGATTTAGCAATTTGTTTAGTTTGATGGTTTGCAGGATGAGGATCCAAACAATCACTTGGTAAATTTTTTGGAATTCTACAACACTTTCGAAATAAATGGCATTTCTGATGATGCCATTCGCCTTTGATTGTTTCCCTTCTCATTGAGGAATAAAGCCAAACAGTGGTTGAACTCGTTACCACGAGGATCAATCACTACATGGGAACAAATGACCGAAAAATTTTTACTTAAATACTTTCCGCCACTAAAATGGCTAAGTTGAGGAATGATATCTCTTCTTTTGTGCAGATGGATTTAAAACACTTTACAATGCATGGGAGAGATACAAGGATCTACTAATTTGATGCCCTCACCATGGGTCTAACACCCCAAACCCGGTCTAAACGCTACAACCGGATCTGACGTGCCACGGAAAGGAAAAATGCTTTAAAATCGATTTGTTGATTTTCGAAAAGGGAAAGTCGTTGTAAAACCAATTTTTTTTTTCCAGAAAACATCGAGGTGTTTTGGAAAGGTGCAAAACATGTTGATATTCCGCATTATTTATTTAGGCGTGGTATATAAAAAAAACAAGTACTTATCTAGTTTTTTTAAAACATTCAATTCCTAGTTTAATTAACATAGTAAATATGAACTTTAGAGTCTACTAAATAAAAACAAACCCAAAATAAAGTTTAGGCGGCCTTATTTACATAACTGTGAACCAAAATTAAACGAAATAACTAAGTTCGACTGAAAATTTTACGATAAACCAAATGCTATGCATGGCCACCTAGAGTCCTCTCTGGCTCCATATCCACGATCTAGGCCTGATCTACAAAATGTAATGGAAAGGGGTGAGTCACCGAGACTCAGTGTATAAATCCCCATCCCAAAGAAATTATGCCCTTACACAAATTCATACATTAATATGCAAGTCATGCAACCCATCCAACCTAGTATCCATCCAAGTCTCCCAAATCTACCCCTTGTGGTACCAAACCACTGGTGGTGCCAAACCACTGGTAACCGAAGTTACAAAAGAGATACATATGTGGTACCAAACCACTGGTGGTGCCAAACCACTGAGACTTAGTCACAAGTTTAAACATATGTGGGGCCAACCCACTGTGTGATACCAAATCACTGGTGACAGTCTGATAGATCATACTTCCCCCTCCTCTCATCACCCATAACACATATTTATGGTAACAACATCAGTATGATCATGTTTAATATACTAAATTATGTATACAAGATAACATGCTTTCATAGATCACATACAACGCGAGTAATAGTAACAACTTACCCGGCATCCGCGCTTTTACTCAAAAGGGTATTTCAATGACCATAGCCGTCATTCCGGCTTTTAAACAACACACAACATTAACACATATTAAGTAAGAAAGTGTGTAAGAGTTACACCCTTGGTTTTTGCACTAAGCGCCTTTCTTTTAGGCATAGAAGTCAAACTGGAATGATACCATCCGGGTTAAGCGATTGAAGTATTCATGACTTCCCTCTCTCCTGTAGTAGCACTCTATTTACTAGTACTGATTAGTACTAAACTCGCTTCAAGCTCAGTTAGTCAAGGAATCCGGAGATAGGTTCACCTGTTAGAAGTTTCGATCTATGGGCATCGAGAAATAGATTTCGGGCTTGGGTATCCATGGCACCCTATTTGAACTTGTTGAAAAGGTGTAACACCCCTAACCCGTATCCGTCGTCGGAATAGGGTTACGAGGCATTACCGGTCAAAACACAGTTCCACATAGTCGTTTATCATTTTTCATACACAAGGTTATATCAATTTCTATACGATATAACTTCTAAATCCAATAGCAATCATCCGCTAAATCATATTAGTTAAATTTGCACACATGGAACACACAACTAGATAAATTTATCATGCTTAGTTACTTATAATACATATACAAACTATGCTTGATTTCAACCATATTAATATCATCTATATATATCCACATATTCGAATTTGCTAATATGCAACAAAGCCATGTTACATGTACTTAATACATATGACTCTAATATTAATGGCATTTGTATACTTAAAACATATTGTAGCATATATCATTACATTTCATACATCAAATATATGTCAATATATATCTATTTCATTAGTTGAATATCAAACATATCATTTCATTGCTTCTACACAAGCACATAATAAAACCATTCAAACCATATTACATTAATTATTATGCAATCACATATGTGACTTTAGTAACATTACAACATGGTGAACATACTATTGATGCATATATATATATATATATATAGTGCATTTTACCCTAAAAACAAAAGCCATATTTAACATTTGAACACAAATAACATTTCAATGTACACCTAATTAGCATATATATATTAGTATACCTAAACTTCATATTTCATCTTATTAACTAATCATTGATTCACCACACCATAATCAAGATCATATGCTTATCAAAATGAACCAAATATCGTGAATCAATTTACAACCACACATGTACGCATACCTATATTAATATTAACATCCACTTGGCACTTTTAACTATCCAATAAAACTAACCAAAACATACCTAAATCATAACCTTCATTTACCATTTGGATCCGTACTCAAAACAATCAACAAAATAGTCATGAAACATGTTCATTACTTATCATTTAGCAATCGAACCTATACGTACCAATACACAATCAAATACATATCCATCATTTTACCTCATTACCATGCCAAATTATTCTACATTTCATACTTCCAAAAGAGCTAACTATTAAACCTATTATAAATCATACTTACCATTTCTCATTGTCGAATCATATAACCAAACATCACAAAATATATACTAAAAAAAAAACATGCTTTCAAAATAAGTTTAGGTCATAGCCACATACACACAAGCTTTAACTTTATAATCAAGCCATTTTCGCATGGCTATCTATATACAAATTTCAAAACCAACATATAAAAACCAGCCTATACATGCCATAGGTTCGAAGTTCAAGCTTTTAAAATACCAAAATAGCGATCGATAGTGTGGTCGACTGTCTTGATGATCCCGTTGAGCAGGTAGCCTTAACCTAATCTATAAAATAGAGGAGAACATTACACACAAATAAGTTTACTAACTTAGTAAGTCCCAAGCTCAAAATGATACTACATTCAATCACTTAAACATTTAAATCATTCATCTCAATCATGTTATCATATTAAAATTTCTTACACCTTTAGCACTACTATTTGAAAACCGAATCTCCATGATAGTACATTCAAGCTCAAACTCAATCATATTATACTTGTGCACATCAGTCAAAATCTCAAATATACATATCACTGTACTCGTAATATTAGTTAAACTTTAGTAACATCAAACGTATCAAACCTTACTTACTTACCCGAGCCTTTAACTAAACACTTTAGCTACGATTTACCTTGATCAACAATTCGGTTTCTCCTTTGTAAACACATCATCAAGCATAGAGCACGCTAGGCATTAAAGCCGAAATAAATCATCAAGACAAGGCACGCTAGGCACGAAGCCCGAGATAAATCATTAGGCATGAAGCACGCTAGGCATTAAAGCCGAAATAGATCAAGACGAAGCTCGCTAGGCATTAAAGCCGAAATAGATCAAAAGACGAAGCACGCTAGGCAATAAGCCTTAACATGTCACCGGCACTAGGCACGCTAGGCATTTAGCCGAATTCAACGATTTAACATTTTAATGCACTCTACTTATCTTGAAATCACCACAACTTATATACTTCATACAACTTTCATTTATCAACCAAACTTACTTACTTACATCACATTTAACAAATTAAACTCATTATTAATTTATACTACCACATTCGCCAACACACATTTTATGCTTTAAATTTCCTAACTTTATCATATGCAATGTTCATAAATATTCCTTTAGTATACACTTGCTTAAGGACTTACCTCGGTTGTCGATAGGCCGGTGCAAATCGGCTTATTCGAGAACCTTCGTCTTTCCCGATCCAAACTGCTTTTCTTTGCTCTTGATCTAAAACACATTCAAATTTATCTCATTCAAGTACATTTCATCTCAATTTAGTCCCTAAGCACATAAATAGGAAAATTACCATTTTACCCCTACTATTTCAATACTTTGCAATTTAGTCCTATTTGCATAAAACTCAAAATACATCAAATTTCCCCATACTCCTTAAGGGACGAATATATATGAGGACTATACAGTCCATTTCTTTCATTTATTTTGCAATTAAGCCCTCTAAAATTTTGTTTTTACAATTTGGCCCTAAAACACAAATTCACCAAAACTTCCAACACATAATATACTAATTTTAACCTATCTATCATCTAACATCATCAAGCATCATAAACCTCAAGAATTTATCAATGGTCGATTCATACATACACAATAATCTTAGAAATTCTAGCATGGGTGGGTAATATACTAAGCAACGATCTCAAAAACGTAAAAATTAACAAAAACCGAGCTAGATTTCTTACCTATTTAAGCTTGAACAAGGCCGAATGTTTCAAAGCTTTTCTCCCCTTTTTCTTTTGTGTTTTTCGGCCAAAGATGAACAAGACATGGCTTTTTAATTGTTTGTTTTATTTACATATATTTATTAGTTTATTTTTAACATATAATGTAATATTATATATTATAAAAACTCAAACACTATTACATGCATCAAGGTGGCCGCCATTAAACTAAAATGGGTTAATTGTCCTTTTAATACCTCACATTAAAAGCCATGCTCAATTTAACACTTTACACTTTAGTTGGCCACTTTTACTTTTTACGCGATTAAGTCCTTTTTATCAAATTCAATACTTAAACGATAAAATTTTTCTCTAAACTTTCCACATATAAATTCATATATAATAAGCACTAAATACAATATTTAAATATTTCTGGGTTTGATTCGTGGTCCCAAACCACTGCTCGATTAGGGTCGATTCACTGTTATAACTCTCCCTTAAGGATTTTCGTCCTCGAAAATCTTACCGTTAAATAACGTCGGATATTGTTGCCTCATTGAATCTTCAGGCTCCCATGTAGCCTCTTCAACTCCGTGCCTTTTCCACAAGACCTTCACTAATGGTATTTTCTTGTTTCTTAACTCTTTCTCTTCCCGAGCTAAAATACGGATCGCTTCTTCCTCATACGTCATATCGGGTTGTATCTCAATCTCGACGGAGCAATCACATGTGATGGATCCGATCAGATTCACTGAGCATAGAAACGTGAAATACATCGTATCCTTTCTAATTTAGAGGTAATCTCAACCTATAAGCAACAGCCCAATACGCTCAATGATTTTATACTATCCGATGAACCCTGACTAACTTGCCTTTCCGACCAAATCGAGTACTTTCTTCCACGGGAAACTTTTAAGAATACACGATCTCCTACCGAAATTCAATGTCTTTACGCTTCAAATTAGCATAGGACTTTTGTCAATCTGACGCAGCTTTCAAATTATCTTTGATTATGGCCACTTTCTGCTCAGTCTCTTTAATCAAATCAACCCGTGTATCTTATTTTCACGAGCTCACCCAAAGATAATGGTGTTAGACATTTTACCGTATAAGGCTTCATAAGGTGCCATTTTGATACTTTATTGAAAGCTATTATTATAAGCAAATTCAATCAAATGTAGGTATCATTCCCACGCACCTTCAAACTCGAGAACGCAACATCTCAACATGTCCTCAAGTATTTGAATAGTTCGCCTCGGATGGCCTCATTCTGCGGATGGAAGGTCAGACTAAAATGAAGTTTAGTACCTAAAGCTTCTTGCAACTTCTTTCAAAACCACAATGTAAATCTCGGTCTTTATCGAAACAATGGAACTCGATACACCATGCAATCTCACAACTGTGATACGCACAATTCAAAGAAGTTTCTCAAGTGAATAGTGCAGACGACCGGCACAAAATGAGTGATTTAGTCACCTATCAACTATAACCCAAACAAAGATCTTTCCTACTTGAGTCATAGGGAGACCGGATACAAAATCCATTGTAATTCTATCCCATTTCCATTCGTGTATCATGATTGGTGAAGTAGTCCAGATGGCGCTTGATGCTCAGCTTTTACTTGCTGACAGATTAAGCACTTAGAAACAAATTCAGATATATCCCGTTTCATGCCAGGCCACCAATAGAACTGTTTCAAATCGTTATACATCTTCGTGCTACCCGGATGTATCGATAGTCGACCACTATGAGCCTTACTCAAAATTATCTATATCAAATCTGAGTTCTTTGGAACACACATTCGGCTTTTAAAATTCAAACAATCATTTGCATCAATCGAAAATCGATTCGCACTTTTCACAATCGAATTCGACTAGCAATCAAATCTTCATCAACTTTCTATGCATCACAAATTTGCTGAATAAACATCGGTCTTGCTCGTAACTCGGCTATGATCGAACCATCACTAGACATAGCCATCTGTGCATTCAGTGCACGAAGAGCAAATAATGATCTCCGACTTAACGCATCCGCAACGACATTAGCTTTTCCCGGGTGATAGTCAATCACCAATTCATAGTCTTTCAACAGTTCTAGCCACCTGTGTTGTCTCAAATTCAAGTCTTTCTGAGTCATTAGATACTTTAGACTTTTATGATCTGAATAAATGTGACATTTCTCGCCAAATAAATAGTGACGCCAAATTTTAATGCGAAAACAATGGTACGCAAGTTCTAAGTCATCGTCGGGTAATTTCTTTCATGCGGCATCAGTTGTCTTGAAGCGTAGGCTATAACTTTGCCTTCTTGCATCAAAACGCTGCCCAAACCATTCAAGGAAGCATTTACCCGATTCAGGCTGAATTAACACTGGAGCTTCTGTCAAAAGGTCTTTCAACTGATCAAAACTTTTCTGACATTTTTTTGACCACTCGAACCGGACATCTTTCTGCAGTAACTTTGTCAACGGGGTAGCTATCATGGAAAAATCTTTCACAAATCGTCGATAGTAACCTATAAGTCCCAGGAAACTTCGAATCTCCAAAACATTTTTCGGTGGCTTCCAATCAAGTATAGCCGAGATTTTGTTCGGATCAACTCGAATGCCTGATGCTGAAACCACATATCCCAAAAAGCTGACCTCTTTCATCCAAAACTCACACTTACTAAACTTCGCATACAGCTGATGATCTCACAAAGTTTGTAGCACTAGCCTCAAATGTTCAGTGTGTTCAATTTCATCTTTGGAGTAGATCAATATGTCATCAATAAACACCACCACAAATCGATCCAAAATTGTCTAAAACCCGATTCATCAAATCCATAAAATAGCAGTGCATTAGTAAGCCCAAAAGGCATTACCAAAACTCAAAATGTCCGTACCTCGTCCAAATGCGTCTTTGGCACATCTGTATCTCGACTCAGAATCGATACTAACCCGATCTCAAATCTATCTTCAAAATCTCAAGCCCTTTCAACCGATCAAACAAATCATCAATCCGAGGTAACAGTACTTATTCTTTATCGTTACTTTATTCAGATTGCCGATAATCAATACAAATTCGCATCGCTCCATCTTTCTTTCTCACAAAAGAACCGTGCCCCCAAGGAGAGAAACTTGGTCGCGCAAAGCCCTATCTATTAACTCTTGCAATGTGCTTTCAATTCTTTTAGCTCGATCGGTGCCATCCGATATGGAGCTATTGAGATCGAGTCATTCCTGAGCTAATTCAATGCCAAACTCAATCTCTCAGATCGGGGTAAACCGGTAGTTCTTCAGAAACACATCCGGTATTCACATACAATCCAGACGGATTCAACTGCATTTCTCGGACAATTTATTATCCAAAGACATAAGCCAAATAAGCTTCGCACCCTTTCTCACATACTGGCTAACATCGGGATATAATCAGAGAAACCCATTTATATCATGGATTCAATTCTAATGATCTCACCGCTCGATGTCTCAAATCAATAAGCTTTCTTTTGCAATTCACCACTGCGTCATGCGGTTAACCACCCATTCCCAAAATTATATCAAACTCATCGAAGGCAACAAGATTAAATCAAGCTGGAAGCAAAATCCCGAATCATCAATGGGCAACTTTTACACACTTTATTAACAAACACACATCTACCCAAAGGATTGGATACGCTGAATCACAAACTCAATAAACTCAACTGGCGAGTCTTATCAATACCGAGTTTCACATACATATGAATGGGTCGAACCAGATCAATCAATGCAATCACAAGAGTATTATAAAGGGTGAAAGTACCAGAATGACATCCGGAGAAGCAAAGATCCTCTCTAGCTCGAGTAACATAAGCTCTAGTGGAGCTCTAGCCTCGATCGATCTGTTGTGTTCTTTGTCCCTCTCGACTACCACCTACATTGCCGAAATGCGGGTGGTCTACCCCGTCTTGATGCACTACTCGGCCTAGAGTTACAGGTCAGATTTGGCTCACCTAACAACGGCACTCTCGAATAAAATGGTCCGAGGATCCACATTTAAAGCGGGACCGGTCACGAACTCTACAACTCCCGTAATGCCATTTTCCACAATGTTTGCATTCAACTCGATTTTGTGGGATGTTACCAACAGTGGCCATCGAGGTAGCTCGGGAGCCCACTGGAGGTCGATCACGTTTAAATGAATTTGAAGTAGCTTTGTGTCGACTGAAGTCATCTCTAAACTTCTTAGATGTGGAATGGAAATTCTTACTCGACGATCTTTTACGGGTGTCTCTAGCTTCATCTCACCTTTCTTTTCTCCTTCCCAAGCTCTTCACTTTGCAAGCTCGCTTCACGAGTGTCACAAACTCTTTGATTTCAAGAATTCCAACAAGCAACTTTAATTCTTCATTCAAACCATCTTCAAACCTTTTGCACATAATGGCCGGTTGATACACATTCCGAGCATATCGACTCAATCGACAAATTTTCGCTCATATTCGATCCACGGTCATTTGCCCTGCTTTTAGTTCAAGAAATTCTTTGCGCTTCGGTCAATGAACCTCTAGCGATATATTTCTTGCGAATTCATTCTCAAAGAAATCCCATGTCACTTTTCTTTTGGAACCACCGATACCATCAGAATCCACCGGTGATAGGCAGATCCCAAGTAATGATATAGCACATTTTAAACATTCATCCGGAGCACAGGATAACTCATCAAGTACCGAATAGTGTTATCAAGCCACATTTCAGCTCGTTCGCATCATCATTATCATTAGCCTTGAATTCCTCATTTCAAATTTTCGATTTTATCAACAGGGGCCTACTAGATCTCATTGGATTTATCATCGGGGTTGCTAAAAGCAACTGAGTCGAATTATTCGGGGTGGAGGTTGTTGTACAATCGGATTATTCGAACAAACTGGGTAAACCATTCATTCATCATTTGGTAGAAGGCTTGTTTAGCCTCTCCTCGTGGTTACCCGTGAATCGGATGAGAGTCTAATGGTGTTGATCCATGCGAGACCAGCGCAACACTCTCCACATCATCACTACTATTCTATCGGGATCGGAATCCATTTACTATATAAAATACAATTGAAATTGTCAAGTCACCACACTATCAATATATATAACTATGGCATGTATAGCTAGACTCACACGCTACGGTAGTCCTAGAATCGACTAAATCTAAGCTCGATACCAATAAATTGTAACACCCTAACCCGTATCATCGTGGAATAGGGTTACGAGGCATTATCGGTCAAAACACGTTCCACATAGTCATTTATCATTTTTCATACACAAGGTTATATCAATTTCTATACGATATAACTTCTAAATCCAATAGCAATCATCCGCTAAATCATATTAGTTAAATTTGCACATATGGAACACACAACTAGATAAATTTATCATGCTTAGTTACTTATAATACATATACAAACTATGCTTCAAATTTCAACCATATTAATATCATCTATATATATCCACATATTCAAATTTGCTAATATGCAACAAAGCCATGTTACATGTACTTAATACATATGACTCTAATATTAATGGCATTTGTATATTTAAAACATATTAAAAGATATATCATTACATTTCATACATCAAATATATGTCAATATATATCTATTTCATTAGTTGAATATCAAACATATCATTTCATTGCTTCTACACAAGCACATAATAAAACCATTCAAACCATATTACATTAATTATTATGCAATCACATATGTGACTTTAGTAACATTACAACATGGTCGAACATACTATTGATGCATATATATATATATATAGTGCGATTTTACCCTAAAAACAAAAGCCATATTTAAGATTTGAACACAAATAACATTTCAATGTACACCTAATTCGCATATATATATTAGTATACCTAAACTTCATATTTCATCTTATTAACTAATCATTGATTCGGTCACACCATAATCAAGATCATATGCTTATCAAAATGAACCAAATATCGTGAACCAATTTACAACCACACATGTACGCATACTTATATTAATATTAACATCCACTTGGCACTTTTAACTATCCAATAAAACTAACCAAAACATACCTAAATCATAACCTTCATTTACCATTTGGATCCGTACCAAAACAATCAACAAAATAGTCATGAAACATGTTCATTACTTATCATTTAGCAATCGAACCTATATAGCCAATACACAATCAAATACATATCCATCATTTTACCTCATTACCATGCCAAATTATTCTACATTTCATACTTCCAAAAAAGCTAACTATTAAACCTATTATACATCATACTTACCATTTCTCATTGCCGAATCATATAACCAAACATCACAAAAATATATACTAAAAAAAAACATGCGTTCAAAATAAGTTTAGGTCATAGCCACATACACACAAGCTTTAACATTATAATCAAGCCACTTTCGCATGGCTATCTATATACAAATTTCAAAACCAACATATAAAAACCAGCCTATACATGCCATAGGTTCGAAGTTCAAGCTTTTAAAATACCAAAATAGCGATCGATAGTGTGGTCGACTGTCTTGACGATCCCGTTGAGCAGGTAGCCTTAACCTAATCTATAAAAATGAGGAGAACATTACACACAAATAAGTTTACTAACTTAGTAAGTCCCAAGCTCAAAATGATACTACATTCAATCACTTAAACATTTAAATCATTCATCTCAATCATGTTATCATATTAAAATTTCTTACACCTTTAGCACTACTATTTGAAAACCGAATCTCCATGATAGTACATTCAAGCTCAAACTCAATCATATTATACTTGTGCACATCAATCAAATATCAAATATACATATCAACATACTCGTAATATTAGTTAAACTTTAGTAACATCAAACGATCAAACCTTACTTACTTACGAGCCTTTAACTAAACACTTTAGCTACGATTTACCTTGATCAACAATTCGGTTTCTCCTTTTAAAAACACATCAAGATAGAGCCCGCTGAGCATTAAAGCCCGAAATAAATCACCAAGCACAAGGCACGCTGAGCACGAAGCCCAAGATAAATCACCAAGCATGAAGCACCTGCTAGCATTAAAGCCCGAAATAGATCAAGACGAAGCTCGCTAGGCATTAAAGCGAAATAGATCACCAAGACGAAGCTTGCTAGGCAATAAGCTGAACATGTCACCAAGCACTAGGCTCGCTAGGCATTTAGCCCAATTCAACGCATTTAACATTTTAATACACTTTACTTAATAATGAAATCACCACAACTTATATACTTCATACAACTTTCATTTATCAACCAAACTTACTTACTTACATCACATTTAACAAATTAAACTCATTATTAATTTATACTACCACATTCGCCAACACACATTTTTATGCTTTAAATTTCCTAACTTTATCATATGCAATGTTCATAAATATTCCTTTAGTATACACTTGCTTAGGACTTACCTCGGTTGTCGATAGACCGTACAAATCGCTTATTCGAGAACCTTCGTCTTTCCCCGATCCAAATTCGTTTTCTTTGCTCTTGATCTAAAACACATTCAAATTTAGCTCATTCAAGTACATTTCATCTCAATTTAGTCCCTAAGCACATAAATAGGAAAATTACCATTTTACCCTACTATTTCAATACTTTGCAATTTAGTCCTATTTGCATAAAACTCAAAATACATCAAATTTCCCCATACTCTTTAAGGGTCGAATATATATGAGGACTATACAAGTCCATTTCTTTCATTTATTTTGCAATTAAGCCCTCTAAAATTTTATTTTTACAATTTGGCCCTAAAACACAAATTCACCAAAACTTCCAACACATAATATACTAATTTTAACCTATCTATCATCTAACATCATCAAGCATCATAAACCTCAAGAAATTATCAATGGCCGATTCATACATACACAATAATCTTAGAAATTCTAGCATGGGTGGGTAATATACTAAGCAACGATCTCAAAAACGTAAAAATTAACAAAAACCGAAGCTAGATTTCTTATCTATTTAAGCTTGAACAAGGTAGAATGTTTCAAAGCTTTTCTCCCCTTTTCTTTTGTGTTTTTCGCCAAAGATGAACAAGACATGGCTTTTTAATTGTTTGTTTTATTTACATATATTTATTAGTTTATTTTAACATATAATGTAATATTATATATTATAAAAACTCAAACACTATTACATGCATCAAGGTGGCGGCCATTAGCCTAAAATGGGCTAATTGCCCTTTTAATACCTCACATTAAAAGCCATGCTCAATTTAACACTTTACACTTTAGTTGGCCACTTTTACTTTTTACGCGATTAAGTCCTTTTATCAAATTCAATACTTAAACGATAAAATTTTTCTCTAAACTTTCCCACATATAAATTCATATATAATAAGCACTAAATATAATATTTAAATATTTCTCGGGTTCGGATTCGTGGTCCCGAAACCACTGTTCTCATTAGGGTCAGATTCGGTCTATTACAAAGGGCGTAGCGAAAGCAACAAATCCTTTAACAGCAGCAAAGACTTCGGATGGGAAACCTTATCTTAATAGGAAGTGGCCACTAAATAAAGTAAAGAGTTCTGCCTTATAGCCAGAGCCCTTTATTATGGCCTTCATTTTTTCCACCTGGTTTTTGCACTAACGCTTTTACTGCTTCTACGCTACTATCACTCGAAACTACCACAATTGGCCTACAGTCCAACCCTGATGTTGGCCCACACCCGGATGGCCAATCGCGCACTCCTGACACAGATCGCTTTTTTGTATTTTGACGTTGGGTTTATAGATCCAACCCCTCCTTCTGCTTGACTGCTATTCGAGTCCATAATAACCCTTAGTCACTAAACCAATCAACCCGATGAGATCTAATAAATAAACTTAGTGTTTAAACGAAACCCTTACCTAGCTTTCAGATCCCAAAAGTCTTTAAGAAAGCTTCATACCCCCACCTACATTCGGCCAACACCAAACTATCAAACCGATCCCTTATTTGGAACCAAACACATACCATATGACATTCGGCCAACTATAATTGAACAAGAAAGGCCATTTGACCAAACCTACCATCAACCTACCTCGGCTTTTCCACCAACCCAAGACGCCGACTCACCGATTGGCGGATTTGGCTTCTATGGACGAGAAGAGAAATCGACAAGCCTTAAAACAAGTGATTTGGATTAGAGCTTGATAGAATCAAAGAAATCACAGAGGAAGGAAATCCTGAAACTCACCGGATTATAGAGGAGTATTTGGCTTACGATGAACCTTCAGGAAACAGAGAAACCACCTTGATGATTCTACTGTGGAGGAAGATGATCGAGGGAGTGGGTTTGAAAGAAAAATAATTGAAGAGAGGAGAAAGTGTTGGGAGGTGTGGCAAGAAAAAAAAAGAAGAAAGTTTGAGAAAAGGAGGAGAGGATTTTCGCTAGCAAAGTAGATGGATGAAAAAAGAAAGAAAGATGAGTGCTTTGGCTACAAAATTTGGCTACACAAGCACTCTCCTCAGAGTTGGAGTTTCGGCTAACTCTCTCCCTCTTGATAACCTTTATCCATCTAGATAACCCAATTCCTATCTCACCTCCAGCAGAGACCACCTTCAAACCAACTCTCTTCCTTAATTATCACCTTTTAATCATAAAATAAAAGAATAAACACTCCTAAATGGTAGCTAGGTGCCGCCCAACCCCTTCCCTAGGAGTGCCGAATTTTACCCATCCATTTGGGCTTCAAGTGGCCACACATGGCCCAATAATCCCCCCTAAGTGGTGCCACCTTAATGGCCACTCTAAGCACTCTAGATTTTTGGGCCACGAGCCCAGCTTGCTACTAACATAATAATTTAAATTAAAAATACTACTAACTTTCTTTTTAACCAATTTAACTTTGATTTAAGCCCAAACTTGGGCCCAATCCAAACCTCAAAGCCTTCACCTAATAATTTAGCCATGCAACGCATCAAATGCACAGACCCACAAAATCAGGATATTACAGTTCTACCCCTTAAAATAAATTTTGGCCTCAAAATTTTACGGTCAAAAGAGTTGAGGTATTGTCGACGATAATATCCTCCGGCTCCCATGTCGCTTCCTCGATCCATGGTTCCGCCATAGAACCTTTACTAAAGGACAGATTTCTCATAAAACCTTAACATCCCGATCCAGATGCGACCGTTCCTCCTCAAACGTTAAACTGGATTCACCTCTATCTCCTCCTTTGGTACAACGTGTGATGGATCAGGCGATAGCGTCTAAGCATGGAAACATGAAACACATCGTGGATTTGACCCAACTTTGGTGGCAACTCAAGTCTGAGACGCCACTGGCCCTACCCGCTTCAACACCTGATAGGGCCCAATAAATCTAGGGCTTAACTTGCCTTTCCTACCAAACCTCAGAACCTTCTTCCACGGTGACACCTTCAAGAAAACCTTGTCACCTTCAAAAACTCTATATCCTTCCGCTTGAGATCGGCATAAGACTTACTTCGATCCGAGGCTTCTTTCAAATGAGCTCAATCACTTCCACCTTATCCTCTCTCTCAGTAAATCAGCTCGGACCCAACAACCGCCGCTCTCCCAATCCCGTCCAACACGTAGGGGTACGACACTTCTGACCATATAACACTTCGTATGGAGCCATCTTAATACTCGCCTGATAACTATTGTTATACACGAACTCTACCAACGGTAGGAATTCTTCCCAACTGCCCTTGAAATCCAAGACACATCCCCTTAGCATGTCCTCCAAAACTTGAATCACCCTCTCCGATTGTCCATCTAACTGGGGATGGAATGCCGTACTGAAATCTAATCTTGTGCCTAGTGCCTGGTGCAAAGCTTTCCAGGACCTTGACGTAAACCTTGGGTCTTTGTCCGAAATAATTGACACTGGCACCCCATGCAACCTTACAATCTCTGCTACATATAATTTTGCCAACTTCTGAAGAGAAAAATCCATACGTACAGGTATGAAATGAGCCGACTTTGTCAGACGGTCCACAATCACCCAAATTGAATCCTTCTTGGTAGGCGTCAAGGGTAGCCCACCACAAAATCCATTGTAATCCTTTCCCACTTCCATCTTCTCCACTTTCATTTGAAACCACATTAGATAGGTAATTCCTTCTCTCACCTATCATTACCACCTCTACACCTCGAGTTGCCAAAGACCACGCGCTTAGTCAAGATAGTCTAATTCTGCACGGTACTTAACCAACCAATCTATTCCTAAGATTAAATTGAACTCCCAAAGGGTAGTTCCATCAAATCATTGAAACACGACCCTTGAAGTTCTAGGGTACATCCTATATAGTTTGTCTACCACCACAGAGTGTCCTAGGGGCTAACTACCATCATCTTCCTAGCAGATATTTCATAAGCTAAGTTCAGAGTTCCTACCACACTACTAGCAACATACGAGTGTGTCGAACCAATATCAATTAAAGCAATGTAAGGCAGCCTAGAAATTATAAACATACCGATTATGACGTCCGTCGTCCGCCTCCTCTCGACGCTTGGCTACGTAGACCAACCAGTCGCTTAGCATTAGCCCTCCAAGACTCTACCAGTGCTCCACGACCTCGACCATTGCCATTACCATTACCCCTAGCCGCACTCGACCCTCTCGTGGTTGTCGGCCATCTCTCCTGAATTGATCACGTCCTTGACCCTCAGCTTGGATCCTAGCTAACTTCTACAGACAGTCCCTTACCCGGTGCTCCATCGACCCGCACTCAAAATATCCTTTATTACCAGCCCAACATTCACCGAATGAGACTTCCTACATCGAGCACACCGGGGTGGCTAATCGAGTAGCAAAGAAGAAGCCTCGCAGTTTGATCCAGCCCATCAAATCTAGTCCTTTTTTGAGCACTTCCTCCAGACCCTGATGGCTCAAAGCTCCTTTTATCCTTGCCCCTATCCTGATTTTGTTTCTCAGTCCGCTTCACCTCCTCAGCTATTTTGGCCTTTTCCACGAGAACGACAAATTCCCTTTCACACTGAGGTGTAATCAACACCCGCAGCTCATCTCTCAGCCCATCCTCGGACCTAACACAGTGCTTATGTTCCGTGGCCACCATACTCTGAGCATACCTACTTAACCTCAAAAATTTAGCCTCGTACTCGAGTACTGACTTTTTCCCTTGTACCAAATTTAGGAACGCCCTACGTTGCGCATTAGTATAACCAGTCCCCACATACTTCCTCTGATAGGCTGTCCAAAAATAACCCAGGTGATATCACTTACCACTGCACCATCCCTTACCGTGAGCCACCACTGGTACGACTCATCCCGGAGAAGAGATATTATCCCCTTCAACTTCTCCTCAGCCGAGAAGTCTAAGTCATCCATTATTCGCTCTGTTGCCTCAAACCAATACTCAGTAGTATTGGGAACTACACTAGACACCCCCTAAACACCTCCGCTCCGTTAGCTCGGAGTCGTTCAGCCACCGACTTGCGAGTTCTTGCTCCCCCACCTGCCTCAGCAACCCTTTTTAAAACTCGCAGTACTGCCTGCGATACTACATCATTACCACCGGTCTGTCCTCAAACTCAGCTTCCACCACGGCAGATCCTAAGATCACATTTTCGGACCACGGCGGACCTGCTGGCTCCGACAAGGCCATCCTACCCTTACCACGGTCACGCGGTGGACGTTCACGACCTCATGTACTCATTATTCTTGTCCAGTTTATCTGGTTAAGAATTTTATGAATTATTAGCTCTGTTCACTTGCTTATCCACGAAAAATTTTATGAAAAATAGTTTTTAAAAGTGATTCCTTCGCATTCAGACCTATCTACAGTTTTCAGTCTTCCTAATTCTAGGAAACATGCACATTCAACATTCATACGAGCACATCCATCACCTAAAGGTATTTTCGTCATTTCACTACCTGGGGGTATTTTTGTAATTTTAACCTACAAGGGTATTTTCGTAATTTTAACCTCTGTGGGTATTTTGTAATGTTCCAAAATATGATTCCGGGTGATTTGATAAAATAAGGGTAATTTGGTAATTATTATTTTTTCAGCTCGGGGGTATTTCGGTAATTTTGCAAATTCGGGGGTATTTTGGTAATTTTATAAATTCAGGGGTATTTCAAAAAATTTTACAAGTCAGAGTAATTTGGTAATTTTATAAACCAAGGGTATTTTGGTAATTTTTTCCAATTTAAGGTAATTTTCACAAATCTAGGGGTTATTTGGTAATTTCAAAACTAGGGTTTTCACAAAACAGTGTGGCTGGTCCCTTTCGGGTTTTAATTGTAAGTTTTGGCCTGTTGACACGCCCTCATAACTAGGGTGAATAGTCACTACGCACCAGGTAGGGTTCTAGTGAAAAGGAGGTGAGTTATTAGGACTACTTAAATACCAAGCTTTTCCTGAATCCATTCCTAGACATGCATATGCCTATTGCCACACCCTGGCTATGCACCAGGTAAGATTCCTGCGAAGAGGAGGTGAGTCACTCGGATTGCTTAAATACCAAGCTCTTCCAGATCTACTCCTAGACATGCATATGCTTGTTGCCACACTTTAGCCTTATGACTTGTCTACAGGTTCTGTTTATTAAAGTTAAGTCTTATGGATTAGAAAGTTGTTTGTCTAACCTAGAGTCCATTGGTACTATCATCCTTAGCTACGTCTAAGACCATAAAACCCAACAAATATATATCACAACAGAAGTTAGGGTACTTACCTGGGTGGATCGATGCCGGAGACTCAGGTGCCATGATTAATCATTTTACAAACCCAAAAACATATTTTGGGCCCTAAGCCCACAACAGAGCTTTTGAACCTAGCTCTGATCCAAAATGTAACACCCCAAACCCAGTCTAAACGCTACAACCAGATCTAACGTGCCACGGAAAGGAAAAATGCTTTAAAACCGATTCATTGATTTTCAAAAAGGGAAAGTCGTTGTAAAACCAATTTTTTTCCAGAAAACGTCGTGGTGTTTTGGAAAGGTGCAAAACATGTTGATATTCCGCATTATTTACTTAGGCGTGGTATATAAAAAAACAAGTACTTATCTAGTTTTTTTAAAACATTCAATTCCTAGTTTAATTAACATAGTAAATATGAACTTTAGAGTCTACTAAATAAAAGCAAACCCAAAATAAAGTTTAGGCGGCCTTATTTACATAACTATGAACCAAAATTAAACGAAATAACTAAGTTCGAATGAAAATTTTGCGATAAACCAAATGCTGTGCATGGCCACCTCGAGTCCTCTCCGGCTCCATATCCACGATCTAGGCCTGATCTGTAAAATGTAATGGAAAGGGGTGAGTCATCGAGACTCAGTGTATAAATCCCCATCCCAAAGAAATTATGCCCTTATACAAATTCATACATTAATACGCAAGTTATGCAACCCATTCAACCTAGTATCCATCCGAGTCTCCCAAATCTACCCCTTGTGGTACCAAACCACCGTAACCGGTTACAAAATAGATACATATGTGGTACCAAACCACTAGTGGTGCCAAACCACCGAGACTTAGTCACAATTTTAAACATATGTGGGGCCAACCCAATCATGCGATACCAAATCACGGTGACGGTCGATAGATCATACTTCCCCTCCTCTCATCACCCATAACACATATTTATGGTAACAACATCAGTATGATCATGTTTAACATACTAAATTATGTATACAAGATAACATGCTTTCATAGATCACATACAATGCGAGTAATAGTAACAACTTACCCGACATCTACGCTTTTACTCAAAAGGGTATTTCAATGACCATAGCCGTCATTCTGGCTTTTAAACAACACAAAACATTAACACATATTAAGTAAGAAAGTGTGTAAGAGTTACACACCCGGTTTTTGTACTAACGCTTTTACTGGTTCTACGCTACTATCACTCGAAACTACCACGATTGGCCTACAATCCAACCCCGATGTTGGCCCACACCCGAATGGCCAATCGCGCACTCCTGACACAGATCACTTTTTTGTATTTTGACGTTGGGTTTACAGATCCAACCTCTCATTCTGCTTGACTGCTATTCGAGTCCATAATAACCTTTGGTCACTAAACCAATCAACCCGATGAGATCGAATAAATAAACTTAGTGTTTAAACGAAACCCTTACCTAGCTTTCAGATCCCGAAAGTCATTAAGAAAGCTTCACACCCCACCTACATTCGACCAACACCAAACTATCAAACCGATCCCTTATTTGGAACCAAACACGCACCATATGACATTCTACCAACCATAATTGAACAAGAAAGGCCATTCTACCAAACCTATCATCAACCTACCTTTGACTTTTCCACCAAATCGGCACTCGACGACTACCGATAGGCGGATTCGCTTCTATGGATAGAGAAGAGAAATGGACAAGCCTTAAAACAAGTGATTTGGATTAGAGCTTGATAGAATCAAAGAAATCACAGAGGAAGGAAACTCCAAACTCACCGGACACAGAGGAGTATTTGGCTTACGATGAACCTTTGGGAAGCAGAGAAACCACCTTGATGATTTGGCTATGGAGGAAGATGATCGAGGGAGTGGGTTTGAAAGAAAACAATTGAAGAGAGGGAGAAAGTGTTGGGAGGTGGCGGCAAGGAAAAGAAAAGAAGAAAGTTTGAGAAAAGGAGGAGAGGATTTTCACTAGCAAAGTAGATGGATGAAAAAAAGAAAGAAAGATGAGTGCTTTGGCTACAAAATTGGCCACACAAGCACTCTCCTCGAGTTGGAGTTTGACCAACTCTCTCCTCCTAATAACCTTTATCCATCTAGGTAACCCAATCCCTATCTCACCTCCACCAGAGACCACCTTCAAACCAACTCTCTTCCCCTTAATTATCACCTTTTAATCATAAAAACAAAAGAATAAACACTCCTAAATGGTACCTAGGTGCTGTCCAACCCCCTTCCCCTAGGAGTGCTGAATTTTACCCATCCATTTGGGCTTCAAGTTGCCACACATGGCCAATAATCCCCCCTAAGTGGTGCCACCTTAATGGCCACTCAAAGTACTCCAGATTTTTGGGCCACGAGCCCAAGTTGCTACTAACATAATAATTTAAATTAAAAATACTACTAACTTTCTTTTTAACCAATGTAACTTTGATTTAAGCCCAAACCTGGGCCCAATCCAAACTTCCAAGTCTTCACCTACTAATTTAGGCATGCAACGCATCAAATGCACAGACCCACAAAATCAGGATATTACAATGGGTTACCTTTGTGGCTATAGGTTCAAACCTTTTACAATGGTGAGAACCCTCAACTAGGTAGTTGATTGATTCAGTGCCAGTGTAACTCTAATAACAAGACCCCTAAAGTGGCTTATGAGTTCATAGAGGAGTTGGCACTGAATAACTATCAATGGCAAGTTATAAGGACAAAGCCAACAAAAGCCGCTAGTGTTTTCAACCTCGACGCAGTGACCATGCTATCAAACCAGGTAGAACTGTTAAATAAAAAGATTGATGGTTTGTGTAGTTCTTCGCAGGTACATCTAGTGATGCAGTGCGATACAAACGGAGGAGGGACGAACTATACAGAATACCCACCCTACAACCCTAGCATAGAAAATGAGCAGATGAACTATATGGGTAACAATTCTAGACCTCAAAATAACCCTTATAGTAACACTTACAATCCAGGTTGGAGGAACTACCCAAACTTTTCATCGAGTGGCCAAGGAAATCAGAGACAACAGCCCCCTCCAAGCTTTCAACAGCAACCCTACCCACAAGAGAAAAAGTTGAACCTTGAGGAGATGCTAACAAAATTTATCACGGTGTCAAAAACCCATTTCCAAAACATCAAACAACACTCAAAAATCAGCAAGCATCAATTTAAGGGCTTGAGAACCAATTAGGACAACTTGCTAAGCTCATATATGAACAACCACAGGATAGCTTGCCAAGCAACACTGAAACTAACCCAAAGAAGAAACTTCATGCCATTACTACTCACGCTAGTGAAGGGTTAGATGAACCAAAATTGAGGCAAGAGAATGTGGTAGAAGAAGGTAAGGTTGAGGTAAGCCATGATAAACCAAAACTGGTAAGTATAGAATACCAACCTCGTGTGCCATATCCCAATGCGACAAAGAAAGACCGCACAGATGAACAACTCAGTAAATTCTTAAACTCTTAAAAAAATTACATATTAACTTACCGTTTATTGAAACACTTTTGCAGATGCCCAATTCAAAAAAAAATTAAAAGAGCTTTTGACAAACAAACGGAAGTTAGACGAGGCATGGCGTTGGAGCTAATTGCAGTGTGCTCAGCAATCTTACAAAATAGACAACCGCAAAAGTTAAAAGATACAGGGAGTTTTACGATTTCTTGCTTAATTGGTAGCTTAGTTGTTAAAAATGCTTCAGCAGATTTAGGGGCAAGCATCAATGTTATGCCTTATAAAATGTTTAAACAGCTAGATCTCGGAAACCCAAACAAACTAGGATGAGCATTCAATTGGCTGATAAAACTATTAGATTTCCTAAGGGTATAATAGAAGATGTACTTGTAAAAATTGATAAATTCATATTCCCAGTAGACTTTATTGATTTAGACATGGATAAGGAAAATAATGTTCTTTTAATTTTAGGAAGACCCATTTTAGTAACTGCTAAAACTAGAATTGATGTTGGTACAGGTGAACTTACACTTCTTGTATGTGACGAAACGGTCACTCTTCAGGCTCGAGACTCGGTTAGGACATCGAGTAATAAAGGTGAGAACATAAATTCTATTAATGACCATTTGGTCCAACCTTCTTTTCAGGAAACACCACAAAATCACACAACTGAGCTATATCCTAGACCTCGTGCAAACAAAAAAATAACTCATGAGGAGCGAAGGCTTCAAATCGATGAACTAGATGAGTGGAAGACACATGTTAAACAGAAACCAAGAACATACGAAGCGAAACCGAAGCAACTTCATAACGAACTTAAAGATGAAGTAGACTACTTCAAGGTTGGAGACCGATTTCTAATGGATAATACAGATCCTCGTGTTGCCACTTCTGAACCTAATGGAATAATTCCTTTCACGATACTTTATTCTTTCCCATACGGTACATCGAGGTAACTCATTCTCAATTTGGCACCTTCAAGGTAAATCATGGTCGCCTAAAACCTTATTTTAATACAATTGATAGCAAGAATGAGGAGTCTCAACCCCTCAAACCACCATGATTATGCGAATGAAAGGTTAGTCTAGCTTAAGACTTTAAACGAGCGTTTCTCGGGAGGCAACCCAAGGACTAACTTCACTAATGTCATTATTTTTTAATTTTTAGCACCTAACTAAAAACTAACCAAATTAATAAAGCGCAGGTTTCCCTACCACACGGCCTTGCACACGGGCGTGGCCGTGGCCGTGTGGACACCACAAATAGATACATTAGTGTGGCAGAGACCGTGCGAACCAAGGACAAAAATTTTCCCCAAAACATGGGATGCAATAAAAGGACACGCTCGTGCTTTTAGGCCATGGCCAACACTGATCACACAACATGGGCATGGAAACCTCTACACAGGCGTGGAAGAAACGAATGAGGCATCACACGACCATGTGATACGGCCATGTAAGCTAACACGCCCATGGCACACGGGCTTGGGCAACAATTAGGTGCCCTGATTTCTATTTAAACCACCCCACTATTGATCTTCTTCTCCAAACCCCTCTTCCCCCCAACCCTAGTCAACACAGCTTCCCTTCCTTCCCACCACTGACCACCGCCTCCTCACTACACTTACTCTACTTTCTTACTTCTTCTTAAGCCAAGACCACCATCCCCATGTCGAAAAAGTGAAAGGATCCTAGCACGGTTTCCCCTTGCGCGACCACTCTACATAATTTCATGTCGGTCGCTTCATTCCCTCGACAAGACAAGGACCTTTGAGTCTATTTATTTTTTACTTTTCTTTTATTTTCATTTTTAAATTCTTTCCCTTTATCTTTCCTGTCCTTAATTTATATTAGTATATTTTGATTTCTTTAATTTAGGTTCAAGGGGCTGTTAAGGAACGACCACACCACCACCGGAGTATCCACCTCCTCTGCCCAACTTTACACCGTTTCTTTTCTTTGACTTCATCCAAAAATTCATAAAGTTTCACTTCTCTCCCTATCTTATGATTTTCATATTATATTGTCATTATCTATCTTTGTACATTGAGGACAATGTACATCTTAAGTGCGGGGAGGTGTCAACAATACTGAATTATGCCTTGTTCTTAAGTAACTTTCTCATATTACTATTAGAATGAAACTTCTATTGATTTATGATTTTGCTGATATGTTTTGGAGTAAGTCCTACATAATTGTGCATTGATGGTTTAAACTTTAAGATATTGTATAATCAAGCATGATAAGTCTATTTTCCGTACTTGAAAATTTGTTAGGTTGTTTCCCTAAATTTAAATATTACTTTGAAGTTTGAAATCTGTAAGATTGACATCAAAAACCATAATTTTTGTGAGATTTTGAGCCTTTAGAGGATATACTTTTCTTGCTTACTTTATTGATTATGTGTGTGTCAACATTGATTTGTTATCCTAGAACTTGCTTCGATTATGCATGTCGAGACCACACTTTTGATTTGATATACTGAGATGATAAAGGAACCTAGGATTTAACCCACTCACTCCACAAAAAGCCTACCTTAATAATTAACCCCTAGTGAACCCCTTTGAATCCTAATAAAATATTTTTTTATTTACCATTAATACTAACCCAAAACTCACTCTTTTTGATTCATTAAGAATTTTCTCTATTTGAATTAACCCTTTTTTTTGTCAAAATTTGATTTGAGCAGTTGTCTAACTATGTTCTCTATTTCAGTTGTTAAGTTCGTCTTATTATTTTATGTTCTTATTCTTAAAAATAATAATAATAATAACAATAATAATATTTCATTATTACTTCTATGTTATTTGAGCTTAAAACAGTTAAATTTACATCTTTAGAAGAAGCTCGTGTTATTATGATAAGTTTTCAATTAATGTAATTATTCAGTATTAGTCTATTGTTCTAGTTAGGTAATTTGATAATTCAATCTCGGTTTTAACCCTTTAATTCATCCTTTATCCACACCTTTAACCTAAGCCCCATTACAACCCTTTTCTAAAAAGACCTTTTGATTTGTCTATCATCTCATTTTATAGTGGTGGAGATTTGATTTTCACGTAAGCCTATGGTAATAACTCTTCATGTTTGACTTTTAAGTGCTTTATCTTGAACCTTAAAACACTTTGAGTGATTTGAGTGAATCATTAGTGAGGATGTCAATCCTTATCAGTTTTGAATTAGACATAATTATTTACGTAAGGGGAAACACCTATGTTTTCGTACTATAAAATTCATGACTTAGATTGTTTGAATCTTTAGGACTCTTTTAGTCATATTATCCATGTATGAATTATCTATGAATTATGATGAGACATTATTGATGAGAATTATGATTTGAGGAAGTTTAATAATTGTGAGTTGAGGATTTTGCTTGAGTACAAGCAAAGGCTTAAGTGTGAGGATATTTGATAAACCTCAATTTATACATATTTTAACCCCATGCTAGGCTTATTTTTGGATGAATTTTCATTAGATTTGATGAATTCGATGCTCCTAATCCCTTAATTTCATCTTTTCCACTCAGGAGAGCCTAGGGAGTCGAAAAGAACAAGAAACGAGCCAAAACAGGACAAAATGGGCCTACCTTAGGAATCAACACGGTCTAGGCTACCAAACACGGCCGTGTGATACGAGCAAGATCAAACACGGCCTGGATCAACATACACGGGTAAACCACTCGACCGTGTGTGACGAGCAGAATCAAGCACGGTCTAAGGAATCGAGCACGGGCATGTCCCTACAGTATCAAAGTTTAACTATATTCTGAATAGACTAGTTGAAACACCCCAAACCCAAATTTCACAAGCCCCGCCGGATCTGGCATGCTTACAGGGAAAAATCTTTCAAACTTATTTGAAGTTTTGCCAAAATTTTGTGTGTTTTTAAAGAACAGTTGATTTGTGTTGATTAGTTGTCAAAACATTTAATCTTTGTTCTTAAGAAAATTACTTGAACTTTAAAATTGATAAAAATCAAATCGTACCATACTAAAAATAATTAAAATGCATGCATAATCAGTTTAATACTCATAGCCTTATTACATCAAAACAAATCCCGAAATAGTCCAAAATACTTAAGTATTGAAAGTCCAAAACTAAATAATTTCTGAGCTGAGCATGGCCACCATAAAGCTCCTGCCGACCCGGTCCATTACTGAGTGTCACCTGAAAAAGATCCCACAATGGGGTGAGTCAAACAGACTCAATGTGTAACCACCAAACACAAACTTTCAGTCAATTTAGGCATGTCAAATCATACATAATAAACATATATAATCAATGATGCAAACCCGAACCCAAACCTAGATAACCATCCGCTACACATCACCCGTACCAACCATCACACCGTGGGGACTACTAAGTCGACCCTCCATCCGCTACACATCATCGAAGGCGTTGCAGCATTTACATGCTCATTGCCCTTATATATATTATGGCATAGGCACCAGATAATCATTTGTGGCATAAGTCACCACATTCAGATTTTTTGTGATATGAGTCACCACATTCAGATATTGTGGTATAAAACCACCAAATCACTTCCCCTTTTCATATCACCCATATGCCCCATGTCATACAAATCATGCCAATAGCTTATCTTATGCCTTATTCACATTTGTTACAGTTTCACATGAGTTCCATAATAGATATTCATAATATTATGACCACAGTAGTAGTAGGTTAACGTACCTGAGTACTTTGTACCTTTGCATGGTACCTTTGGCCACATTTCACATCATTATAAACACATATATAAAATTGATGCCGTAAATCTATTGAGAGTTAGTGTGGGGTATACACCTGGTTCACTTAACGCTTTCACTGAAATCCCGAAAACCCGATCTAATGTTTTAGATCCTTAGTTCCTACATTCGGCCAACACTAACCATTTTAGCTAAAGGCCATTCGGCCAAATGATCAAATCTCGAAGGATTATCGCAACCAAAATCTTACCTTGTTGCCGATTTGACAACTAATCAAATCCCGAAATTTCGTGATATTTCTTCCTTGCAATCGACCAACACTAGTTCACTGGACTTGATTAGTTTTAGCTTTCAAACAAATAAGAAACAGATCTAAGTCACTTAAATATGTCTGAATGTACATGTACACTCACCTTGCGATTTTAAATCCCGAAAACCACTACTTGTTCCTAATGTTGCCGAAATCCCTGCTTAACCATTGTTAGAATCGGCTATAACAATAATCTAAGAAAATGGCCCTTGGCCGAATACCACATATCACTCACCTTGATGAATCGAATCCCGAAAGAATCCTTAGTGCTTCCTTCCTTCGGCTACACACAAAAGAACACATCACTTATGGCCTTAAAGAACATTTGGCCAACCTTATACCAAGGCCTAATCATTGGTTTGGCACACTAAAAGAAAGAGAACCCAAAATCGATTGCTCAAAGAAGAAATGCTTACCACTTTCGAGTAGTCCACAAGTTCTAAATGTCGACAGGAGGGAAAGATGTTGGGTTTTCAGCTTTTAAAACTTGCGATAGAGAGGAAAGAATAAGGCCACCTTGAGATTCGGCTATGGCTCCTAATGGAGATGGGATATTCGGCTATCTCAGGAGTATTTTCACTTTTGGAAGAATTGTGAAAGAAAAGAAAAGAAGAAGGGTTGAGAAATTCACTATGGTGGCAAAGGAAGATTCTGCTAACACAAAATAAAAGAAGAAGAAAGGGTAGATTGGCTAGAGAATCTTGCAGAGAACTAAAGAGAAAAGAAAAGAATGGAGAATGGCCTCACTTCTCCCCTTTTTGCCGAAACTACTACACCTAGAGTCCCCTATTCGGCCGATTCCTCCTCTCACTATCAAATCCCTTATTTCACTCTACCTTAGCCGAATCCTTAACACTCCAACCCAATCTATACTTCCTTCCTCTAGAGTCCATATGCCGTCCACTGCTGCTCATCCTTGTAGCAAAATAAAAACTCCATTTTTGCTTCCCTTGTGATTCGAACCTAGGCCCTTCCCCCTTTGCTTGTGGCGTCACTTACTAAGGCCCTAAGTGGCGCCTTCAAGCCACTTAAACAAGCCCATTTTAGTGGCATATTTCCCCTACAAATTTTTTTAAGGCCTCTTAGGCTTAGCTCCCGCTTTTAAACTTAAAATCGAATAATTTCTAGGGCATTTACTACACTTTAAAGTTTCCAAAATTTATGCAACACAATTCAGAACACACATAGGCATGCTACTTCATACAATTTGGTATTAATGCATAAGCTATAAATCCGGATATTACATTTCTACCCTCTTAAAATAATTTTGACCTTGAAATTACCTGGCCAGAATAGGTGGGGGTATTGCTGTCGCATTGCTTCTTCCGGCTCCCAAGAAGCTTCTTCCGATCCATGGTTACGCCACAACACTTTGACCAGAGGGACCGACTTCCTTCGAAGCACCTCTACATCATGCTCCAAAATCTGAATCGGCTCTTCCTCATAAGATACATCTGGTCTTAGCTCCACCTCTTCAGCCGAAACTACATGGGATGGATCCAATCGGTATCGACGTAGCATGGAAACATGGAATACATCGTGCATCTGCTTCAATTCTAAAGGCAACTCTAACTGGTATGCCACCGGTCCAACTCGCTTCAGTACCCGATAAGGTCCTATAAATCTGTGACTCAACTTCCCTTTGCGATCGAATCTCATTACCTTCTTCCAATGCGAAACTTTGAGAAACACTTGATCTCCCACATCAAATTCTATGTCCTTCCATTTGAGATCTGCATACGACTTCTGCCTGTCAGACGCCTCCTTCAATCGTGCCTGAATTATCTTAACCTTCTCCTCGGATTCTACCACAATCTCTGGACCCAAAATCTGACGTTCTCCCAATTTCGTCCAACATGTAGGAGTGCGACACTTCCGTCCATACAACACCTCGTACGGTGCCATTTTAATACTTGCCTGATAACTGTTGTTGTATGCAAACTCAGCTAAAGGCAAATATTCTTCCCAACTTCCTCTGAAGTCTATCACACATCCCCTTAGCATATCCTCTAACACTTGGATTACTCGTTCAGATTGACCGTCCGATTGTGGATGGAAAGTCGTAATGAAGTCCAATCTGGTGCCTAAAGCTTGATGTAATGCCTTCCAAAACTGAGACATAAACCTCGGATCCCTATCCGAGATAATCAACATCGGCACTCCATGCAACCTCACGATCTCAGCTACATGCAACTTTGCTAACTTTGCAGAGAATAGTCCACCCGCACTGGAATGAAATGCGCGGACTTTGTCAGCCGATCCACTATCACCCATACTAAGTCCTTCTTAGTAGGCATAAGGGGAAGCCCACTAACGAAGTCCATAGTGATTCTCTCCCACTTCCACTGCGAAATCTATATCGGTTGAAGCAATCCTGATGGAACTTGGTGTTCAGCCTTAACTTGCTGACATGTTAAGCACTTCCCTACAAATTCCGTAACTTCCCGCTTAAGACTAGGCCACCAAAACTGTTCCCTTAAGTCTCTGTACAGCTTACTGCCTCCAGGATGCATAGCATAAGGACTACTATGCGATTCTTGAAGAATTCTACGCCTTAATTCCTCGTTCTTTGGCATTCAGACCTTACCCTTAAAACACAATACTCCATCGCCGTTAACACCATAATCCTTCAACTCCCACTCAGACTTGCCGTAGCTTAGCACTTAGATCATCATCCGCCAACCGACTCTCTTTCACCTCATTCAACCACGTCATTAACTTACAACTCGCCAAGAGACTTCCATCTTCATACAAGCTCGGATGCTAAACATCGCCTCTTAGATCGACACTACTTTTCGACTTAGAGCATCTACCATTACATTCGCCTTGCGGGTGATACTCTATGGAATAATTGTAGTCCTTCAACAATTCCACCCACCTTCATTGCCTCGGGTTCAACTCCTTCGAGTCAAGATATTTGAGGCTTTTGTGGTGCATGTAGATTATGGACTTCTCTCCATATAAGTAGTGCATCCACACCTTAAGAGCAAAGACCACTGCTGCCAATTCCAACTCATGCGTCGGGTAGTTAACCTCGTGTGGTCTTAATTGTCGAGACGCATAAGCAACTGCCTTCCCGTCTTGCATAAGGACACCTCCCAATCCTGTATGGGAAGCATCACAGTACACTACAAAATCCTTCCCTACCTCAAGCTGAATCAACACTGGAGCTTCAGTCAAGGCTCTCTTAAGCTTCTCAAAGCTCTCCTGTTGCTTATCAGTCCATATGAAAGGTACCTCCTTCCTTAGTAACTTTGTCAAAGGTGCGGCTATTGATGAGAACCCTTCTACGAACCTTCTGCAATAGCCTGCCAAACCCAAAAAACTATGAACCTCCGCCACAGACTTGGGTGATTTCCAATCCAATACTGCCTCAATCTTTCGAGGATCCACCCTTATTCCTTCAGTAGACACCACATGTCCTAAAAACGTAACTTCCTTCAGCGAAAATTCGCACTTGCTGAACTTGGCATATAGCTGTTTCTCCCTTAATACTTACAACACAACTTGGAGGTGCTCATCATGTTCTTCCTCAGACTTCGAATACACCAATATATCGTCTATGAACACAACAACGAACCGGTCCAGATAGGGTTGGAAAACCTGGTTCATCATATCCATGAACGAGACTGAGGCGTTTGTCAATCCGAACGGCATTACCAAGAACTCATAATGCCCGTACCTTGTCCGAAAAGCTGTCTTATGGATATCAGCCTCCTTCACCTTAAGCTGATGATATCCAGACCTTAGATCTATCTTTGAGAATATACGCCCCCTTTAAGTCGATCGAACAAGTCGTCAATCCTTGGCAAAGGGTACTTGTTCTTGATGGTCAGCTTATTCAACTGACGATAATCTATGCACATACGCATAGTTTCTATCCTTCTTCTTTACAAACAAGACCGGTGCTCCAACCCTATAACTATACAATTGAATAATAGGTGCACTTGCCTTTATTGTGATCATAGTTAGTTTAAGACCACATCATTCGGTCATTTTACTCTTTAGGGGTATTTTAGTCATTTTACTCTTTAGGGGTATTTCAGTGCAGATAAAACCTTTCCGAAAGTCTACAGTCTCCTTGAGCGACACAGATAACATTAATGGTCATAACAGTGTAAATTGGCCCAAGGCCCATTATTTAGCCCAAGTGGGCCCACACGCTCGTATGGCCCATTTAGCCCAAATTCAATCTCGTCTATGCGAACTATATTGCCCAGTCTAGTATTTTCCACTTATCGTGGACATTATCTGTGTGGGGCACAAGAGCCCATTTGGCCTATACGCCCTATTTCAGCCAAACAAGGTCCATAACAGCCAAAGAGCACGAGTACGCTCATGGTGGCCTCTACAGTCTATCGCCCATGATTTGTGGGATTGGTTTACCACATGAGCAATCGCACTCTCGTGAAGCATCAAATGCTGAAGTTTTGGCTTTTACTGTTCTACAGTCAAAACTGTGTAAATACACACTTTACCAGCATTTGCGCCTATTACCGTTTACAGGGTACAGTCACACACCTATTTTGCAAAATCGTACTAAGATCCACGAGCACAAAACCTTGTTTGATCGAGGGTGAATTTAGCCCGCTTAAACCGTTGACAGAGGTTGATTTCAAGATTCTTGGCCAAAAACCTATATTACAACCTAATCTTGTTAACTATTGCCATAAACTTCAATAACTTGAATCAAGTGGATAACAACTTACCGAACGTACAACTAAGAATGGTATATAGAAGTAATCAGTCTACACAAGCACCCCCAAAAACCCGAGGCACGAGATGGTACAATCACACCCCTGGCAGTAATGGCATAGACAAGATGATGTTAGAGGGAAAAAAATATTTCGACAGAAAGTAAAGAAAGGTAAAAGACAACTGTGAATCCAAACAGAGATGGCGGCTACAGCAAGGTTCGGCCATAAGTTAAGGATTCGACACCCCAAAAGAAAACCAAGTCACCTTAATCGAATGCAAAGAGAGAAATTCGACTACAAGAGAATTTGGCCAACAATGTAGGAGGGAACTCTAAGAAAGCCGAAGAAAATAGAGAGGGAGGAAAGAAGCAAAATCGAAATAGTGAACAAGGGAGAAGCCAAAATAAGAAGCAGAGAGAAAAGGCAACAAAAGCCAATTTCTAGCACCCACGGCATAAAGAACCAAAAACGCAAAAGAAAAAAGTATACAAAATCGAAAAGTTGAGAACATAGTAGCTCAGCCGAAAATTTCCTATGTACCTACTATGCAATTTTGGCACAACTCTACTACACTCTATATTCCACTTTTTCCTCCCCTAAATCTCTCCTAAAATCCCTCCTTGAACCTCTCCATGACCAGTTCAAACTCCATCTTGTAGATTTTCAGTCAAACTCTACTACTCACACAGCTCAAGCAGCAAAATAAATACCCATTGCACAACCCAGGACTTGAACCTCAAACCTCTCACTTACACAACACACCACCTTGCCACTAGACCACAAGCTCCCAAACACACCCAAATCACTTAGTCATTAAAACAAACAAGAAACTTGTGTCAGATCATGCAAAATTAAAGACCCTATATTTTTGGGGTGTTATAACTCTACCCCTTAAAAGAAATTTCGACCTCGAAATTAACTGGTTAGAAAATGCAAGGGTATTACCGACGCATCGCCTCATCAGGTTCCTACGTGGCTACTTCTGAACCGTGATTATGCCAAAGGACTTTGACTAGTGGAATAGATTTCTTCCTTAGTACCTTAACATTATGGCCCAATATCTGTATTGGTTCTTCCTCGAAGGTCAGATCTAGCCTAACCTCGATCTCCTCAACAGGCACTACATGTGTAGGATCAGAGCAGTAACGTCTCAGCATGGAGACATGGAATACATCATGAATTTAGTATAACTCGAGGTAACTCAAGTTGATAGGCGACTGGTCCCACACACTTTAGTATACGGTAAGGCTCAATGAACCTAGAGCTAAGCTTACCCTTTCGCCCAAACCTCAGTATCTTTTTCCATGAAGAGACCTTAAGAAATAAGAAGTATCCTATGAAATACTCAATCTCTCAGCGTTTAAGATCTGCATAAGACTTCTGCCTATCAAACACTTCCTTCAATCGATCTCGAATCAATTTTACCTTTTCTTCGGTATCAAAACTAACTTTGGCCCCAAAACTCACCGCTCGCCCTGCTCAATCCAACAGGTAGGAGTACGACACCTATGACCATACAACGACTCGTACAGTGCCATTTGAATACTAGAGTGATAGCTATTATTATACACGAACTCTGCTAACGGTAAATAGTATTCCCAGCTGCCTTGAAAATCAATTACACAACTTCTTAACATGTCCTCTAGCATCTGAATCACCCTTTCTGACTGGCCATCTGTCTAAGGATTAAACGCAGTACTAAAGTCCAACCTTGTACCCAAAGCCTCATGTAACTTCTTCCAAAACAGAGATGTGAATCTAGGATCTCTATCAGATATGATGGAAACTAGTACCCCATACAGTCTCACAATCTCAGCCACATACAATTTTGCCAACTTCTGCAACGAGTAATTAGTGCGGACTAGTATAAAACTGGTAGATTTAGTCAACCGGTCTACAATGAACCATACTGAATCCTTCTTAGTAGGTGTTAAGTGTAGCCCACTCACAAAATCCATAGTTACCCTCTCCTACTTCCAAAATGGAATCTTAACTGGCTGCAGTAGCCTTGAAGGCGCTGATGTTTAGTTTTAACTTACTGACACGTCAAGCACTTACTCACAAAATCAATAACTTCGCATTTCAATCTTGGCCACCAATTTAGCTCACGAAGATCTCGGTATAACTTGTTTCTTCCATGATGCATAGCGTATGGACTACTATGCACCTCTCGCAGTATAGACTGCCTTAGATTATAATCCCTTGGTACACAAACTCTCCCACGGAAACATAGTACTCCCTCACCATTCAACCAAAAATCTGCAGTCTCTCTAATCTCAACTTGTTGAAAACGAGGAACAATGACTCATCCAACAACTATTTCCTCTTAATTTTCTTAGTCCACATCGGTATCACTTGAATCTTAGCTAACAAGCTACCATCATCATACAAACTAAGATGAACAAACATTGCTATCAAATCAGATACAGCCATACGACTTAGTGCGTCAGCTACCACGTTAGCCGTATCAAGGTGATACTCAATCGAGCAATCGTAATCCTTAAGCAACTCTATCCATCTTCGCTGCCTAAGATTTAGCTCCTTCTGAATGAGGAGGTACTTGAGGCTCTTGTGATCTGTGTAGATAATACTCTTCTCACAATATAAATAGTGCCTCTAAATTTTCAGTGTGAATACCACAGCGGCTACTCCAAGTCATGTGTAGGGTAATTTTCATCGTGAGGCTTAAGACGATGACGCATAAGTAACCACCTTACCCTCCTGCATCAGTACACAACCCAAATCGACGTGTGATGCATCACTATAGACCATAAATTCCTTCCCTGACTCTAGCTGTATAAAAACAGGGGCCTCAATAGAACTTTCTTCAGTTCCTCAAAACTTTCTTACTGCTTATCAGTCCAATTGAACGGTACCTCTTTACACAGCAACTTAGTCAAAAGCGCAGCAATCAAGGAAAATCCCTCAACAAAACGTCTGTAGTACCCTTCCAGACCTAGAAAGCTTCAAATCTCGGATACGATCTTAGGTGGTTTCCAATCTAGTACGACTTTAATTTTTTGAGGATCAACCCTAATCCCCTCGGAAGATACCACGTGACCCAGGAATGTCACTTCTCGCATTCAAAACTCACATTTACTAAACTTAGCATATAGTTGTTTCTCCCTTAAAATCTGTAGAACAATTTGAAGATGTGTATCATGTTCATCATCGGTTTGTGAATACACCAAAATATTGTCTATAAATACTACTACGAACCGATCCAGATAGGGCTAGAACATTCGATTCATCAGATCCATGAAAGTAACTGGTGCATTCATCAGCCCAAATGGCATCACTAGGAACTCGTAATGACCATAACGAGTCCTAAACGCAGTCTTATACACATTAGCCTCTTTAACCCTCAGCTGATGGTACCCAGAACGGAGATCTATTTTGGAGAAAACCGAAGCTCCTCGTAGCTGATCAAATAGATCGTCAATTCTTGACAAGGGTGTAACACCCTAAAAATCCGAGTAAATAAATTGCATGAATTGGAGTTTAGAAAAATCTCTTATTTTTATTTCATTGCTTATTGAAGTCCTAGAGGGGGGTAAAACATAAATTGAAGAAGGAATAAAATTTATTAAGTGAGAATTTATTGAAGTGAAACAAAGGTGATTAAGACTTAAGCTAAATTATGTGCTAAAAGTGTCATAAAATGAGCATATGGCATGGTGGAGATTGGCTTATGGGTTCAAGTAAGAGGAAGAGGTTCAATCCCTTGTATAGCACCTAGATAAAATTTTTGTTTTAATTTTCTCATGGCTATGAAGTGTCGGCAAGGGACATATAAGGAAGGTGTTGACCATGTATTTTTGGTTAGTGTATCAATGGATTAAGGTAACAACTAACATATGGTATGGAATCAAAAGTTTAAGGAAAGATGATAAGGCACTTATCTAGGGAAAATTTGAAAGAAATAATGGCCAATTGACCATATGCTGGACGGCAATATTGGTAGGGGAGGAGAGCCAAAATTTTGTTAGTTTGGCAAAAATCTCATTCTTTTCTCTTTGGTTAACCTTTGCACTTTGTGCAGAATTTTATTCCTCTCCTTTCAATATCCCTTTTGGCCGAATTTTGCATTTGGTTAAGCCAATATCTCTTGACCATTTGGTCACTTTTATTCATTTTGTTAACTTTCTTTTGGCCAAATCACCTATACCAAAATCAATCTCTTTTTTTTTTCTTTGCCATGGCCGAATATACCAAAGACCTAAGTTCATATTTTTCTTTTCTTTTCCTCTAATCTCCTTGAAATCAAAACATCATCACCATCATCCTTTCGTTTTATGCTATTTCTTTTCAAGAAAATTTTCTCCATATTCACTCTCTTGGTCAATGTTATTGTGGTAGAATCTTCCATCAATTAAACATCATTCTTAAGCGTGGGAAGTAGGTAAGGGTTCCTCTCTATTTTCGATTAATTGATTAGTGATTTTATGGTCAATATCATTGGTTAATTGAGGTCTTTTGGATTGAAATAACGCTCATTCTAATAACGCTCTTTTCGTTATTATTATTTAGTGCAATAACGAGATCGGAACTCAAGAGATCGGGAGAAACGTTGAGACGCTTTGTTTTGGTAAGGAAATCCTACTCTTTAAATCTCTAGTATTATTGATATTATTTTAGATCTAACTAAATTTTTGGGATCTTGAAGACCACAAGATAGGGAAGAAAAGGGCGGTGTTTAGTTATCGTAAGAGGGTGGATCTCAGAATCCCCATTCAAACGAAGAGCGGTTTAATCGGATTTTCCACGGGTTGTGGGCCATCTTCCAAAGGAGTCCATTATTTGAAGTAGTACGAACCTCTGAGCCGTTATTCGTTGGTGGATTCTCGTGCTAGTGAATCGATAAGTTTAGCAAAACCGAAAATCAAGTGATTCAAAATCAAGAGGGTAAGATTTTGGATCCATTATCGATTAAGATTTATTTTTACGAGTTAGTTGACTAACTAATCAAAATATATTTTAGGTGCCAAGAGCGAGAAGGGTTAATACTCCAGGTATCGAGGTGTGTAATTTTCACACTCGGATGGAAGTAAATCGTAAAAACGATTAGATCGGTAAAACGTAAAAAATTGATATTATGACGAAAATACGTAAAAACGACAAATCGTGAAAATTACGAAAATGCCCTCGAGTTATTAATTGTTATTATGAAAATTGGATATTTCGTGAAAATGGGCCGTAATTACTCTAGTTCGTGAAAATGGGCCGTAATTACTCTAGTTCGTGAAAATGGGCCGTAATTACTCTAGTTCGTGAAAATGGGCGTAATTACTCTAGTTCGTGAAAATGGGCCGTAATTACTCTAGTTCGTGAAAATGGGCCGTAAATACTCTAGTTCGTGAAAATGGGCCAGAATACTCTAGTTCGATAAATTGGGCCAAAACACTCTAGTTCGTTAAAATTTAGCCAAAACGCTCTAGTTTGGTAAATGGGCCAAAGCCCACTAAATTGCTAAATGGATAAATTGCTATAATTATGGGCCAAATGAAATGTCATTTATAAACCCACCATGTTATGTATTGATAATAAATTTTATATTTTAAAGTATATGTATAATTGCATGGTGGGATATATGAAGAGAAGAATGGCCATTGCCACAATATCGCTTATTGCCTCTAGTTCTTGGTTTCGCCATAACAATATCGACTTATTGCCTCTAGTTCGGTGGTTTCGCCACAATATCCGCTTATTGCTTTCTAGTTCTGTGGCTATGCCACAATTATAAAAGGCTTAATGCCTACGATTGGTGTGATGGCGGGGTGGGTTGACTTGATCCCACAGTGTGATGGTTGGTACGGGTGTTAGCGGATGGATATTAGGTTTGGGTTGGGAATTACATGTTTTTTTTTATGCATTATTAATTATTTTAAATTCATGATATATTATTGAATTCTGAATTGGGCTCAAGCCCAAAGATAATATCTTGACAACTCGCCCAATAATGGTGGTAAGTGAGTTACACATCGAGTTCTAAGTAACTCACCCTTTAATTTCTTTCCATCTCGTAATGGAAACCGATGTGGACTTAATGAGGATGACTTCGTGGAGGCCATATCGCTATATATGGGTTATTTAAAACTCAACTTTTAATAATTATTTTTACTATGTTGGGATGTTGTAATAAATGGCCCTATAAATAACTTATGGATTTTATGTGTTTGGGATTTAAACTTTATTTTGGGCTTTCAAAACCAATGTGATTTATGATGCTTTACTTAAATAAATTTGGGTTTTCAAAGTATATGGAATTCTTTTATAAAAATTTCTTTTATTGTTAACTCTTTAACAAATCTCCTAACGGTTTTGATAATACAATGATTTTCAACTAATGTTTTTAAATATTTATCAAAATCTAATACTCTTCAAATTTTAAACTCAGAACAATATTGTAGTTTTCAACTCGTTAAAGAATCAAGAATAGTTCGAATCATGTAACAAACCAAATCTAGTCTCAACGCATAGACCGGTTTGGGGTGTTACATTTAGTGGTATCGAGCCCGCTTCAAAAACTCTACCGTGGTTTGGGTTCAAAAATAATTTCGTATGAAAATGCTCAATGATATTTTAAAGATCAAGATGGCACCACAAGCATCCCATGACAAGTCAAGTAAGTATTATTGTTAATGATTACTATGATAAGATCATAGGAACACTCTAGAACTTCTAGTTTTAGATGTGAAAACTCGAGAGATTGAGACTATAGGACACGCTGCGAAAAACAACTTTATATCTCAAATCTCATAAAATATCGTTAATAAACAATCAAACAAAAAAAAAATTTCGATTCATAAAACTTGTAATCGATAAACGAACAAGCAATCATGAGTACAAGAGGACGTGGTCGTGGACGCGTAGACGGGCCGTGGTAGAGGCCGAGGTGCTACTACCAAGCACCAAATCATATGCTGTATGGACGACCAGGCCAATAGAAAGTGAGACCGGATCACGCGATCACATGGAAGAAGATCATGCATTGACTCAAGCAATGCTACGAGTCTTGAAAGGGTCACCGAACTAGAATTGGGCCAACAACTCGTGGGTCAATTTCAGAGCGACTTAAGGCAAATAATGCGAAGTTTTCAGAGGAGTCTCGTGTAGTTCAATGTGGCCGAACATCGCTCAAGTCGTGGAACGGATTATGGATGATATGGAATGCACTACCGAGCAAAACCGAGAGGAGTCAGATCCTTATTGAGAGATGAGGCGACGCTGGTGGCTCATGCTCGAGAAGGCACCAAGCCGCATCGATTAATCGGGAATTCTTTAAAGTCGCCTTCCAAGGAAAATACGTCGGAACGAGCTATGTAGATGCTCAAGGAAGGAATTTTGAATCTTGTCCAAGGAAGTAAGACCGTGCAAAGATATGAAGTCGAAGTTTCTACGCCCGAGCCGTTATGCCGGACAATTGTAGCAACAGATCATGAACGCTGTATGCTTCGAGGATGGACTTAATGATGAGCCGAGGGTTCCGATTGTTCGCAAAGAAGTTAGAAATTTTTCGACTTGTGGAGAAGGCCAAAATAGCCAAGAGGCTAAGAACTCGTAACGCAGTAACCAGAGAGATCCCAAACAAGAGAGAGACACGAACTGGTTCTTCCAAGAGATTCGTAAGAAACCCCAAATGATGAATCGCCAAGGCGTAACCCCAGAGCAAATAATCAAGTCGAGATTGCACCGAGTGTGGGAAAAGGCATTTTGGGAATGTTGAGGAAAACGGTGCATGCTACAAATGCGGTTCAATGGAACATCAAGACAAAAGTTGTCCTCGCCAATGGATACGACCAAGAAGTCCGTAATAATGATGCACACCGGCCAGGGTAATCGCACCACCGAGAGGTCGTGGACCAGTCGTGGTGGTAATGGGGCTGGTCGTGGTCAAGGTGCACCGGTCGAGGAAATGGTAATAGAGAAATGCAGATGCAAGATGACTGGATCGGTCTATGCGGCTAGACGCCGAGGATGGCAATGCACCGATGTGATAACCGATACGTTCTTCATTTTGATGTACTGTTATTGCCTTAATAGATATTGGCTCTACTCATTCATATGTATCTAGTGCCATATCCGAAATCAATTTAGAGTCCAAATTATCAAAATGAGATGACAAGAATCACCCTTAGGACAACAAGAATCGTTAATAAAATATTTAAAGACGTGTCTTAAAAATCCAAGAGGAAGTATTCTTAGCAAATTTGATGGAACTACCTTTCGCGAGTTCGATCTCATTCTCGGCATGGATCTGGTTGGTTAACCATCTAGCTAATTGGATTGTGCTGAAAATGAATGTCAAGAAGGACCTTGATGATAAGGAAATCATAATGATTGGTGAACGAAAGAACTATCCGCAAATGTGGTATCCGCATTAAAAGCGGAGAAGTTGGTGCGGAAAGGGTACGGGGCATTCCTAGCCTTTATCTGTGCTTTGGATGCCAAGGAATTATCCGTGAATGATGTGAGGACGGTGAAGGAATTTCCCGATGTATTTCCCGAAGAACTTCCTGGTATACCTCCAGATCGGGAAGTAGAATTTGGCATTGAGCTTTGCTCGACGCTCCAAAGGTCCATTGCTCCCTATAGAATGGCAATCAAGGAGTTGGTCGAGCTCAAAGCTCAAATTCAAGAATTGCCGGATCGGGATTCATTCACCAAGTGTGTCTCCGTGGGGAGCACCGGCCTTGTTCGTCAAGAAGAAGGATGGATCGATGCGTATGTGCATTGACTACGCAGCTTGAATAAATTGACGATCAAGAATCGATATCCTCTCGCCGAGAATTGACGATTGCTTGATCAATTGAAGGAGCTTCAGCTTTCTCCAAAATTGATTTAAGGTCAAGTTATCATCGACTTAAAGTGAAAGAAGCGGACATTTATAAGACAAAGATTTCGGACATCGCTATTTTATTACACTATGAGTTTGTAGTGATGCCGCTTGATTAACCAATGCACCAATGCATTTATGGACATGATGAACCTAGTCTTTCAACCATATTTAGACCGGTTTGTGGTAGTGTTCATAGATGATATATTGGTTTATTCGAGAAGTGAGGAGGAACATGACCAAAGATTTGCGATAGTATTACGCCTACTTCGTGATAAGCAATTGTATGCCAAATTTGGTAAATGCGAATTTTGGCTAAAGGAGGTGACTTTCTTGGTCATGTAGTATCACCAAGGAATAAGGGTGGATCCTCAAAAATTGAGGCTATTCTCGATTGGAAGCCACCAACATCAAGAGCTAAATTTGAGTTTCAGCTTACCGGATACTATAGACGCTTTGTAGGGTTTTCATTGATTGTCGCACCCCTAACTAAACTGCTGCTAAAGGGAGCTCAGATATCCGGACCGAAAAGCAAAGAAGAAAGTTTTGAGAAATTGAAGAAGATCCTGATGAAGCTCCAGCTTTTGATTCAACCCGAGGTCGGAAAAGAATTCACTGCTTATTGTGATGCGCCTCACACGGTCCAGGTTGTGTGTTGATGCAAAATGGAAAGGTGGTGGCCTATGCTTCTCGCCAATTGAGACCACATGAAGTAAACTACCCTACTCATGATTTAGAGTTAGCCGTTGTCTTTGCTCTAAAGATTTGGAGGCACTATCTCTATGGTGAGAAGTCCATAATCTTCACGGATCACAAGAGTCTTAAATACCTCCTTACCCGTAGGAGTTGAATTTAAGACAAAGAAGATGGGTAGAATTGTTAAAAGATTATGATTTCTCCATCGAGTACCATCCCGAAAGGCTAACGGTAGCCGACGTTAAGTCGTAAGGCAGATCTCAATTAAGAGCTCTGCTTGCCCATTTGAGTCTCAGACGAGGATGGCGCTTGTTAGCGTAACTTCTGTGAAGCCGCTATGGTGGAACAAATCAAGGAAAAACAGACATCGATGAGAAGTTGGGACCTTTACTGCAAGTTGAAAATGGTGAAATGAGGATTTTGGATTAAACACGAGGTGTGTTGTGCTTTCGAGGGAGAGTATGCATGCCTAAGGATCTAGATTTGAGGCAATCGATTCTACGGAGGCGATAGTAGCCCTTATGCTATGCATCCCGGAGGAAATAAGATGTATCGAGATCTCCGTGAATGACAGGCTGTGGTTGAAGCGTGAGATTACAGAGTTTGTGGGAAAATGTTTGACTTGTCGCAAGTGAAGGCGTAACACCAATTACCGCCCTGGATTGTTACAACCGATAAAGATTCCTCTTTGAAATGGGAGCGGATAACTATGGATTTTGTTAGTGGGTTACCTTTAACGCCTACTAAGAAAAATTCCGCTTGGGTAATTGTTGATCTATTGACGAAGACCGCCATTTCTTGCCGTCAGACGGATTATTCTTTGCGAAGTTGGCTAAACTTTACGATCCGAAATTGTGAGGTTACATGGGGTACCAGATTCATTATATCGGATAGGGACCCTAGGTTTACATCACGATTCGAAAGCGCCGCATGAAGCCTTGGGGACAAAGTTGAATTTCAAGACGGCTTTTCATCCTCACCGATGGTCACCGGAAAGAGTAATTCAGATATTGGAAGATATGTTAAGAGGATGTGTAATCGACTTCGTGGGTAGTTGGGAGGATTATCTACCACCGCGTAATTTATGATAACAATGCCTATCGCCTAGCATTCAGATGGCACCTTACGGCATTGTATGGTCGTAAGTGTCGCTCTCCTATTTGTTGGACCGAGTTGGGTGAAAGATGATGTTAGGTCCGAGATGATATCTCGAGACCGAGGATAAGGTAAAAGTTATTCGAGCACGGCTGAAAGAAGCCTCGATAGATGTAAGTCGACGCAGATCCGAAGCGGAGGGACATCGAGTATAGTGTGGGAGATCGGGTTTTCTTGAAGGTATCTCCTTGGAAAAGATCTTCGATTTGGAAGGAAGGGCAAGCTAAGTCCTAGATATATTGGACCTTATCGTGTCAAGCGTGTTGGTCCAATGGCATATCGATTGAGTTACCTCCGGAGTTAGATCAAATTCATAATGTCTTTCATGTTTCCATGTTGAGGCGCTATAGATCGGACCCTTTGCACATTATACCTAGAAGAATTGAGCTGAATTGATTTGTCTTTTGAAGAAGAACCGGTGGAAATCCTAGACCGAGATGTCAAGGTATTGAGGAAGAAAATCGTGTTGCTGGTCAAAGTCCTATGATGAACCACTGAGTGGAAGAAGCTACGGGAGCCAGAGGATGCAATTCGCAACAATACCTCACCTTTTTCAACTGTAAATTTCGAGGACGAAATTTTCTTTAAGGAGGGTAGAGTTGTAACACCCTAAAAATCCGAGTAAATAAATTGCATGAATTGGAGTTTAGAAAAATCTCTTATTTTTATTTCATTGCTTATTGAAGTCCTAGAGGGGGGTAAAACATAAATTGAAGAAGGAATAAAATTTATTAAGTGAGAATTTATTGAAGTGAAACAAAGGTGATTAAGACTTAAGCTAAATTATGTGCTAAAAGTGTCATAAAATGAGCATATGGCATGGTGGAGATTGGCGATGGGTTCAAGTAAGAGGGAAGAGGTTCGAATCCCTTGTATAGCACCTAGATAAAATTTTTGTTTTAATTTTCTGCTCATGGCTATGAAGTGTCGGCAAGGGGACATATAAGGAAGGTGTTGACCATGTATTTTTGGTTAGTGTATCAATGGATTAAGGTAACAACCATATGGTATGGAATCAAAAGTTTAAGGAAAGATAGGGGGGACATAAGGCACTTATCTAGGGGAAAATTTGGAAAGAAATAATGGCCAATTGACCATATGCTGGACGGCAATATTGGTAGGGGGAGGAGAGCCAAAATTTTGTTAGTTTGGCAAAAATCTCATTCTTTTCTCTTTGTTAACCTTGCACTTTGTGCAGAATTTTATTCCTCTCCTTTCAATATCCCTTTTCGAATTTTGCATTTGGTTGCCAATATCTCTTGACCATTTGGTCACTTTTATTCATTTTGTTAACTTTCTTTTGTATTCTCCTTGTGCCGAAATCACCTATACCAAAATCAATCTCTTTCTTTTTTTTCTTTGCCATGGCCGAATATACCAAAGACCTAAGTTCATATTTTTCTTTTCTTTTCTTCTAATCTCCTTGAAATCAAAACATCATATCATCCTTTCGTTTTAGGCTATTTCTTTTCAATCGAAAATTTTCTCCATATTCACTCTCTTGGTCAATGTTATTGTGCCTATAAGCCAAAAATTATTTTTCCATTCTTAATCATTTATAGCCGAATCTTCCATCAATTAAACATCATTCTTAATCTTTCTTTTCGACCGTGGAAGTAGGTAAGGGTTCCTCTCTATTTTCGATTAATTGATTAGTGATTTTATGGCGAATATCATTGGTTAATTGAGGGTCTTTTGGATTGAAATAACGCTCATTCTAATAACGTTCTTTTCGTTATTATTATTTAGTGCAATAACGGAGATCGGAACTCAAGAGATCGGAGAAACGTTGGAGACGCTTTTGTTTTGGTAAGGAAATCCTACTCTTTAAATCTCTAGTATTATTGATATTATTTTAGATCTAACTAAATTCTTTTGGGATCTTGAAGATCGTCAAGATAGGGAAGAAAAGGCGGTGTTTAGTTATCGTAAGAGGGTGGATCTGTAAATCCCCATTCAAACGAAGAGCGGTTTCGCATCCGGATTTTCCACCGTTGTGGGCCATCTTCCAAAGGAGTCCATTATTTGAAGTAGTACGAACCTCTGAGCCGTTATTCGTTGGTGGATTTCTACGTTAGTGAATCGATAAGCGAGGCAAAACCGAAAATCGAAGTGATTCAAAATCAAGAGGGTAAGATTTTGGATCCATTATCGATTAAGATTTATTTTTACGAGTTAGTTGACTAACGAATCAAAATATATTTTAGGTGCCGAAGAGCGAGAAGGGTTAATACTCACCAGATCGAGGTGTGTAATTTTCACACTCATTATTTTGGTTGGATGTCAAATTTCGGTATGGAAGTAAATCGTAAAAACGATTAGATCGGTAAAAACGTAAAAAAATTGATATTATGACGAAAATACGTAAAAACGACAAATCGTGAAAATTACGAAAATGCCCTCGAGTTATTAATTGTTATTATGAAAATTGGATATTTCGTGAAAATGGGCCGTAATTACTCTAGTTCGTGAAAATGGGCCGTAATTACTCTAGTTCGTGAAAATGGGCCGTAATTACTCTAGTTCGTGAAAATGGGCCGTAATTACTCTAGTTCGTGAAAATGGGCCGTAATTACTCTAGTTCGTGAAAATGGGCCGTAAATACTCTAGTTCGTGAAAATGGGCCGTAAATACTCTAGTTCGATAAATTGGGCCAAAACACTCTAGTTCGTTAAAATTTAGCCAAAACGCTCTAGTTTGGTAAATGGGCCAAAGCCCACTAAATTGCTAAATGGATAAATTGCTATAATTATGGGCCAAATGAAATGTCATTTATAAACCCACCATGTTATGTATTGATAATAAATTTTATATTTTAAAGTATATGTATAATTGCATGGGTGGGATATATGAAGAGAAGAATGGCAGTTGCACAATATAAACTTATTGCTCTAGTTGGTGGTTTCGCCACAATATCCGCTTATTGCTCTAGTTCGGTGGTTTCGCCACAATATCGACTTATTGCCTCTAGTTCGGTGGCTATGCCACAATTATAAAAAGGCTTAATGCCTACGATTGGTGTGATGGCGGGGTGGGTTGACTTGATCCCACAGTGTGATGGTTGGTACAGGGGTGTTAGCGGATGGATATTAGGTTTGGGTTGGGAATTACATGTTTTTTTTTATGCATTATTAATTATTTTAAATTCATGATATATTATTGAATTTAATTGGGCTCAAGCCCAAAGATAATATCTTGACAACTCTGGCCCAATAATGGTGGTAAGTGAGTTACACATCGAGTTCTAAGTAACTCACCCTTTAATTTCTTTCCATCTCGTAATGGAAACCGATGTGGACTTAATGAGGATGACTTCGTGGAGGCCATACCGCTATATATGGGTTATTTAAAACTCAACTTTTAATAATTATTTTTACTATGTTGGGATGTTGTAATAAATGGCCCCTATAAATAACTTATGGATTTTATGTGTGTTTGGGATTTAAACTTTATTTTGGGCTTTCAAAACATGGGGTGTGATTTATGATGCTTTACTTAAATAAATTTGGGTTTTCAAAGTATATGGAATTCTTTTATAAAAATTTCTTTTTATTGTTAACTCTTTAACAAATCTCCTAACGGTTTTGATAATACAATGATTTTCAACTAATGTTTTAAATATTTATCAAAATCTAATACTCTTCAAATTTTAAACTCAGAAACAATATTGTAGTTTTCAACTCGTTAAAGAATCAAGAATAGTTCGAATCATGTAACAAACCAAATCTAGTCTCAACGCATAGACCGGGTTTGGGGTGTTACAAAGGGATACTTACTTTTGATAGTCAGTTTATTCAACTGCCGATAATCGATGCACATGTGCATGGATCCATCCTTCTTCTTCACAAAAACACTAGTGCTCCCCATAGAGACATACTCGGTCAAATGAATCCTCGATCCAGCAGCTCTTGAATTTGAGCCTTTAACTCCACCAACTCCTTCGGTGCCATTCTATAAGGGGCTATAGACACCGAAGCTATTCTAGGTAGGAGTTCAATACCAAACTCAACTTCGCGGTTCGGAGGCAACCCAGGGAACTCATCCAAAAATACATCAAAAAACCCTTAACTATTCTAATATCTCTAACAGAAGGACCCTCAGAACCAGATACGCCAATATAGGCTAGAAACGCCTCACAACCTTTGTGAACCAGTTTTTCGACCCTTAGTGCAGAGATCACATTAGACAGAAAGTCCCTTCGCTCCCCAATCATTGCCATCTCCTCATCATTAGTAGTCCTCAATACCATACGCTTAGCAGTACAATCCAAACTTGCACGGTGTTTTACCAGCCAATCCATCCCCAATATTAGGTTAAACTCACCGAACGGTAGCTCCATCAAATCTGCTGGAAGTAGAACTCCTTGTACCTCTAGGGGCACATCTTTGAATAACTTGTCTACTCTTACTGACTGTGTCAGTGGACTTAACACATTCATCTCATTAACAGTACTTTCACAGATGATACCCAATGTGCCAGAAACAGTGCATGCAATATATGAATGCGTAGACCCTATATCAATCAGAGCAGTGTAAGGTACATTATGAATTAGGAATGTATCGATTATAACATCTGGAGCATCACCATCCTCTCGGCGATGAGTAACATAGACCAGAGCTGGCTGCCTTGCCTCAGTGTTACCAGCACCTCTGCTTGGTGCTCCGCGACCTCGTCTCATACCGTTTCCACCTTTGGCCTGCCCACGGCCTCTCGGTGGCTGGAGACCCCTTCTCACTGGCTGAACATGACCTTGTCCTACCTCTTGCATCTGAACAGGCCTCTAAGGATAACTCTTAACCTGATGATCCATGGACCGCATCTGAAGCACACCCCAATCCTCTTCCAACACTCACCTGGTGAGATTTCCCACAATCAGTGCAAGGTTTAGGTCTAGCAATAGAAACTCTAGCCTGAACTAGCCCATCAAACCTGGCCTTCTTTATAGGCCTTTCAGAAGAACCTGAAGGCCAAAATCCTCTTATTTCTTCCCCTATCCTTCTCGTGGTTCTGGTGCTAAGAGCACTTCTCATCCTCGGTAATTTTTGCCTTTTCTATAAAGGCAGCAAAGTCTTGCTCCCTCTGTGGAGCTATCAATACTCATAACTCGTCTCGAAGGCTATCCTTAAAATGCACACAATTTTCATACTCAGTTGCTACTATTCTACAAGCATATTGACTCAACCGCAAGAACACTGCCTCATATTTTGCCACTATCTTATTCCCTTGGGTCAGGCTCAGAAATTTCCTTCTTCGGGTGTCCACATAACTTGCGCCTACATACTTCCTTTGAAAGGCCGCCTTAAAGAAATCCCATGTCAACCGATCGGCTTACGTACCCTCTCTCACGGTGAGCCACCACTGGTAGGCCTCATCTCGCAGTAAGGACACTGCTCCTTTTAACTTTTGTTTCACTGTACACTCGAGGTCATCCTTTAATCTTTTAGTGGCCTCCAGCTAGTATTCTGCCACATTTGGGGCTACTCCAAAATACCTCTAAAAATTTTTGCTCCATTCGACCGGGTCATTTTAAAATTGACCCTCGGCCTACTGCACTAGTATTAGATCCAGCAACCCTCTCTAAAATATGGAGCATAGTGTGAGACAGGGCATCATTCCCAGTCGCTCGATCATAAGACCCCATCTCAGTCACCGGTGAAGTTGGTGCTTCCCTAGCAGGCATGTGGCCCAATGCCGAAGACCCAGCCTGAGCATTTCCTCAGCCTCTACCGCAATCCGTGTACCCCTTCCGCGAATACCTCTTTGCACATTTCGATATACGCTTTATGTTTTAAAAAGTGTTATGCATCATATTATAATTTTAGTAATTATTAACAAAATGTGTTATGAAAGACAGTCATTAGGGGTTTATTTTCGTAGATTGAGATCTCACTACAGTTTTCAGTCTTCTACGGTCTCAGTTTCCTCTATCTAGAGTTTCACAGTATAGTCCTACTATCCATAGTAGTTTTTGAATATAACGTTTCAGTCTATAACAGTAAACAGTTAGAGAACTAACAAATTTGACACCGGAGACTCGGTGTGCCAAACTTGTGAATCTTCCAAAATGTTTCAACTCTTTAAAATCCACTTTCAGACAAACCTTTCAAAAACCCATTCCACAGTAGAATTTTGCAACCTGGCTATGATACCACTAAATGTAACACCCCAAACCCAGCCTAGACATTACGACCGAATATGACGTGTCACATCGAAGTGATTTTTGAAATTTAGACTTGTTGATAAAACTCTGTATTTAGGTTAAAACTCATTTAGTTTTTATTACATGAGAAAAATTTGGCAAATTAAGTTATTACAATCTGAAACCAGCTTATCAAAACGATTGCCATATTTATTAATGTTGATTTCTTTAAACTGAATAAAACCACGAAAGCTTCTCTAATTAAAACCTTGAAGTTAAAAATATGTGTTTTTCTTGAAAACCATTGTTATTTTGAAAACCTCTTTTGTATCCATTTAGCCGTTTAAAACAAGAAATCAAAGCCCAATTAAAAATTAAACCCACTAAATGGCCTTATTACATAATTAATAGCTCAATATGAAAATTGAAATTAAATAACTAAGTCTAAAACAAAATATCAGCGATCATGTGGCCACCTCCGAGTCCCTCGCAGCACCAAATCATTTAAGTCTGGGGATTACCTATACAATTTAAAAAGAAAGGGTGAGTTTACAAAAACTCAATGTGTAATCCTCATCATCGATTAGTAACAATATGCGAGAATATCCAGGCTTGAGCCCTATTCAAGAATAAAGGCAAGTATGGGCCTTAGCCCGTTATAGTAACAGTGTGGGCCTAAGCCCAATATAGTATTAGTATAGTGCAAATATGCAACCCATCCTAATCTAGCCAACACACCACCCGTACCAACCAACACATCATGTGGAGATAAAATTGACCCACCTAGCCAACACACCAATATAGTAGCATAGCTGTCAATAATAATAACGTAGTAGAGCTACTAGTAACAGTATCGCAGCAAAGCTGCCAGTAATAGTATTTGTGGCAGAGCCATCAGTATATTATACTTCCTCCATAACAGCATCCCAACCCCATGTAGTATGTCATGTCATAAATCATACATATATGCAGAATGTCATACTCAGTAACAATCATATGCAAACCATGAACACATCAGTCAACCTACCCTTAGGGGTAAAATAGTGATTTTATCCTATGGGGGTATTTCAGTCATTTTATCTTATAGGGTTATTTCGGTCATTTTACTCTTTAGGGGTATTTCAATCATTTTACTCTTTAGGGGTATTTCAGTGCAGATAACAACCTTTTCGAAGGTCTATAGTCTCCTCGAGTGACACAGATAACCTAAATAGTCATAATGGTATAAATGGGCTTAAGACCCATTATTCGGCCCAAGTAGGCCCACACGCTCGTATGGCCCATTTTGCCCAAATTCAGTCTCATCTATGCAAACTACATTGCCCAGTCTAGTATTTGCCACTTATCGTGGACTTTATCCGTGTGGGGTCCACGAGCCCATTGGGCCCATATGGCCTATTTCAGTCAAACGAGGCCCATAATGACCCAAGAGCACGAGAACGTTCGTGGTGGCCTCTATAGTCTATCGCCCATGATTTGTGGGCTCGATTTACCACAAAAATGATCGCACACTCGTGAGGCCTCAAATGTCAAAGTTTTAGCTTTTTGACTTTTGCCGTTTTACAGTCAAAATAGTGTGAATACTTAGGCGTTTGCGCCTATTACCGTTTACAGGGTACGGTCACAAACCTATTTTTCAAAATCATGCTAAGATCCATGAGCACCAAACCTTGTTTGAACGAGGGTGACTTTCTCCCGCTTAAACCGTTGATGGAGGTTGATTTCAAGATTTTTGGCCAAAAACATGTATTACAACCTAATCTTGTTAACTATTGCCATAAACATCAATAACTTGAATCAAGCGGATAACAAATTACCGCACATAGAAATAAGAATGGTAGATAGAAGTAATCGTTCAACACAAGCACCCCCAAAACCCGAGGCATAAGATGGTACAATCACACCCCTGGCAATAACGGCAGAGATAAGATGATGTTAGAGGGAAAAATATTTCGACAGAAAGTAGAGAAAGGGAAAAGACAACTGTGAATTCAAATAGAAATGGCGGCTACAACAAGGTTCGACCATAAGTCAAGGATTTGACATCCCAAAATAAAACCAAGTTAGCTTAATCGAATGCAGAGAGAGAAATTGGCTAGAAGAGAATTTGGCCAGCAATGTAAGAGGGAACTCTAAGAAAGCCGAAGAAAATAGAGAGGGAGGAAAGAAGCAAAATCAAAATAGTGAACAAGGGTGAAGCCAATACAATAAGTAGAGAAAAAGGCAACAAAAGCCAATTTTTGGCACCCACGGCATAAAGAACCCAAAACGCAAAAGAAAAAGAGCATACAAAATCAAAAATTTGAGAGCATAGCAGCTCAACCGAAAATTTCCTATGTACCTCCTATGCAATTTCAGCACAACTCTAATACACTCCAAATTCCACTTTTTCCTCCCCTAAATCTCTCCTAAAATCCATCCTTGAACCTCTCCATGACCAGTTTAAACTCCATCTTGTAGAGTTTCAGTCAAACTCTACTACTCACACAGCTCCAGCAGCGAAATAAATACCCATTGCACAACCCAGGACTTCAACCTCAGACCTCTCAGTTACACAACACGCCACCTTGCCACTAGACCATAAGCTCTTCTTGTGTCATAAACAAGCACTATTATTTATAAAGCCTATATGCCAATGTCCAGATTCATTTAAGAGAAAACTAATAATTTTTGCAAAAGCCAATACTTGAACCCAGGCTTCTCAAACACTCCTAAACACACCAAAATCACTTAGCCATTAAAACAAACAAGCAACTTGTGTCAGATCATGCAAAATTAAAGACCCTAAATTTTTGGGGCGTTACTGAATAAGCACATCAATCTTGAATTAATATCCTGAAAATATTAAAGCAAGGGTTAAGAACACACAATTAAGAACAAGAACAAGTATTTATCATGTAATTCAGATAATTAAATAATAAGATTCATCTAGGTTTCATCCTCCCTAGGTATTTAGGGAGTTTAATTCATAATATAAAAGGAAAACATCTCAAAATACGGAAAACAACAAGACATAAAAAACCCAAAAACTTCTAAAGAACTTGATGGAGATCTTCAATCTTGAATGAGATCCTTCTTCTGAATTGATTCTGACGGCTTCCTTCGAATAATTTCTTCGTTCTACTCTGTGTGCACCCTTAGGTCCTCTTCTAGTGTGTATTTATAGACTTTAGAATGCTCAAAAACCCTAAAAATGTGCTTTTTCTACGTGAAAATGAAATAGGGTACGATAGGGACACGGGCGTGTGATCAGCCCATGTAAGAATGCCCAAGCCGTGTGCTAATCTAACATGGTTCTTGATCAAAACGGGCTGGCACAAGGGTGTATGTGCATGTGCTCAGCCTGAGTGGTATTGGCTTGGCTGTGTGGATCTTTAAGATGGCCCGTTTTGTCAAATTTTGGCCTATTTTTCGCTCCTTTCACTTCCCTATGCTCTCCTAAGTATAAAAACATGAATTTAAGGTATTAGGAGCATCAAATTCACAAAATTGTATAATAAAACATCCAAAAACATGCTAAGCATAAGATTAAAATGTGTTACTTTTATGGTTTATCAGGAGGAGGAGGAAAACATATGAATGACTTGTGTATAAATTGATCACATGCCCAATTATAATCGATAAACATTGAACTAGAAATGATATAATGTTTTATTTCAAATATTTATTATGAAATTAAGATTATTTTTATGGTATAAAAATCGAATTGTAAGTTTGTGTAACTTGAATTGTATTCTTAAATGTTTGAAATGTATGTTTATGTGATGAAAATGTGATTTGAATGCTCAATGTATGATTATTGATGAAATGTTGATAATATTAAATAAAAAAGGAAATAAATCACGATTCAATGGAATGGAATTCGATAGATCAGTGAAAAGGATTTGACAGTAAAAAGGATCTAGCCCGGACGGGTGATCCTAATATAAGCTCTCCCGAAGAATATGTGTGAAATGGATTTAGCTCAGATGGGTAATCCAAAGTAAATGTGAGTCTGGATTTAGCCTGGACTAGTAATCCAGACGAAGCTCTCTTAAAAGGACTTATATATATATGTGTACGAATTGACGGTTCATGAGATTGTACACCATGAGTGTACTATAGGAAATCCATCAAAATTCCAAGGAATTCAACGGGATAAATACATGGAATTATGAAATTGGTGAGCGTGTTCACAAGAATTTGTCATTTGAAATTGTGATTGACAGGAAGAAATAGCGAATTGCATTCTTATGTATGGTTACAAGTATTTATCTGAAATACAACAAAATGATGGTTATTGATAAATGGAGACATGAGACTATGATATATGAACAAGGAATATGTTTGATAAATATGTTCATTCATAATTATAGAATTATGTACCTCATGTGTACTATTTGCATAAAGATGATATTTCAAATACTTTGATGAGTAAAGCTCAAAATAAGATAGTATCAAAACAAGACAAGTTGTTATGAAAATGTATTTAAAATATAGAGATATGGTTGCTATATGTTATATGATTACATAATGTGAAATTATCTATATATATGAGAAGTTTAATGAGAATTGAGCCCATACATGTTTCTTGGTATTTATATGAAGTGTACGACTAACAAGGGTGATGAGGTTATGTGTTAGGGCTCGTGATCAAGACGAAATATGGGATCACATTTCTCGGTTAATTATGAAATAAACTGAGCAATGTAATTTAATCTTCCAAGAAAGCCTTGAACTTCCTTTTAAGTGCATGGTGGAGGCAATTTTGTATTGCTTTGACCTTATTTGAGTCAACTTCGATTCCTCTCTTGTTGACCACAAAACCTAGTAATTTCCCTGATCGAGCTTCGAAAGTACACTTTGCCGGGTTGAGCTTCAATTGAAATTTTCTCAACCTCAAAAACAACTTCTTCAAGACTTCAATGTGTTCCTCTTTTGTTCGAGATTTGGCGATCATATCATCAACATACACTTCAATCTCTTTGTGCATCATGTCATGGAGCAAGGTTACCATAGGCCTTTGATATGTTACTCCAGCATTCAAAAAAAAGAGGGGGGAGGAAATAATAAAGAAAAATTTATACAAAGCTAGATATGAATCATCCACACCCTCTTTTTTGTATTTCATTAATTGAATTTTGTTTGATTAAGACTAAGTTCTGTAAAAACCCTCGCCTTCTTTAAAATATCATGAACAGTTGCTGTGGGTGGCATTACCTAATAATTGAAGGTACCCCCACAATGTTATGAAAGTGGTTTTATCCATATCTTCAGGGTTCATCTTAATATGATTGTATCCCAAAAAACCATCCATGGAAGAAAACAATAAGTATCAGCCGTATTATCCACCAACGTGTCAATATGTGGCAAAGGGAAATTGTCCTTTGGACTGGCTTTATTTAAGTTGCTATAGTCTACACATATCCGGACCTTTCCATCTTTCTTAGGGATATGAACAATGTTGGCAACCCACTCTGAGTACTTGACCACTTGTAGAAAACCAGCATGAAACTGATTCTTGACTTTCTCATTTATTTTCAACATCACATCAGGCCTCATTCTTCGTAGCTTTTGCTAAACTGGCTTACACTCTTCTCTTATGGGAAGGCGATGCACTACAATATCAGCACTTAGCCCAGGCATATCTTGGTATGACCATACAAAGATGTATTTGAATTCCTGTAATAACTCAACAAGGTCTCTCTTCGTCTTCTCGGCTATACACGTTCCAATTTTCACAACCTTTCCTTCCTCTAAGGCTATATTTTCTACCACCTCTTCATGGGGTAAAATTTGTTTCTCATCTTGCTTTACTATTCTTAACAAATCTAGAGACAAGTCACAATCTCTGTCACCTTCAAAATCTTGAAATTCCTCTAAACACATGTCTCGCTCAAAATGGACCTCTGAATTTGTAGTATTGTTACTCATGTCATTGATATCTAGGGACCTGTAGTAGGCACAAAAGAATATACAAGGAACAAATGAATTTGAGAACAACTATTTATATGGTATGAATGATAATAAAAGAATTTGGAATGAAATTATAAGATCAAAAGAATAAAAAATGAAATAATATTTGCTCGAGTTAATTATTAAAGATGTGTTTTATTGAAACAACAATGTCTGAACATGAGCCTATTTCACAAATGAAATCTTATTGTTTCTAGGCTTTAAAACAATAAAAGTGTTCTGAACATAACTCCGTGTAATCTCTAAAAACTATAGGAAGTTCCTCTGCAGTCCAATTGTTCAAAACGCTTCCAGGTTCATAAGGGTGAATGCCCAACAAGTTTCTTTGCCTAGTTTCTTCCTCGTGTATGGCATTGACATGAGGATTTTTATTTTCCAACAATCCTCTCTCCAGGTGAATTATCCCTCCTGATATAAAGGTCTGGGATATATGAGGGAATGTCATCGATTCCCACTTGACTTTTTTCCCATTCAGCCATGCCCTTATTCTCTCTTGCTCTTTCTCTATTTCCCTTTTCCTTTGTCTGGCATCTGGCCTAAAACCCAAGCCAAAATAGTCTTTTTTCTCTTTCATCATTGGGACTTGAATCTCTCCTTGAAGATGTCTGCCCAGTCCTTTCCCTAGTAAGGCTCCTTTCCCCACCATCATTTGTAAGCTCATTCTCGTGGTCTTAGATATCTTAGGTATTGGCACCTCATTCCCTTCCAAAAAAAATGTTGTGTTTACGAACTCTAAAGATCAAAAAGAGCACTCAGTGTCCTCCTTATTTGCCTCAACATATGGCGCGTCATTGTTAACAGTTGCTATGATGTCTTCCTCCACGTTTACAGTAACTAGCCAACCTTCTGTCACCTGCTTCAACTTTTGGTGCAGTGATGAAGGCACTGCCCCTGCCGAGTGAATCCATGGCCTTCCCAACAAGCAATTGTAGGAGGGCTTGATACCCATCACCAGAAAATCCACTTCATATGTGTTTGGCCCAATAAACAATGGAATAACAATTCTTCCCATCACTCTTCTCTCCGTGCCATCAAATGCTCTCACTATGTTCTAGCATGTTTTCATGTGAGAAATGTCTATAGGCAATCTTTTCAAGGTAGAAAATGGTAAGACATTCAAAGCCGATCCATTATCTATTAACACACTTGGCAGAGTGTATCTCTTGCAATGGGTAGTGATATGCAGAGCTTTGGTCGATCCCATACCCCCCAGGTGGAATTTCATCATCACTGAAGTAGATGAAGTTTTCAACACTTATGTTACTACCAAACGGTCAAGTTTGTTGATGAATATCTCTTTGGTAACATAGATCTCATTCAACACTTTCATCAATGCCTTACGATGCACCTCTAAACTTAAAAGCAAGGCTAACACTGATATGCGATCCGATTGTTTGCGCAGCTGCTCTACCATGCTGTATTCATTATGCTTCACGAATTTTAGAAATTCTTTAGCCTCTTCCTCCTTTACAGGTTCATTTATAAGTGCCTTAGCCTCTTTCTCCTGCTCAACTACCAAAGTCTTTGCTTTCATAGGCACCATTCTATTGTTTACCGAGTCATAACGCCTTCCACTTTGTGTGTAGGACCCTTCACTTTAAACCTCCTTGGAAGTGCTAGCTGAGTTTTCCACTCCTGGTATTGTCACATTGCAGTCGTAATTCCAAGGTACCATTTTGTTATCCTCGTAAGGAAAAGAAATAGGTTTCTAGATTATGACTTTAGGTATGATTTATGCTCCACCTTCGTGTTTCTTGGTCAGGAAATAATGATCCTTAGATAATTGACTTTTTGGTTTGTCAACTCTCCTTCTATCACGCATATGTTTCCTCCCTCTGAGCCTTCTTCATAAAATACCAATTCCTTATTATCCATAAGGCTTTATACCAAGACCCTAAACTCAACACATTCCTAGATCTTATGCCCTCTGCTTTGTGGAACTCACAGTAGTCTCTTATTTCTTCACATCCTTCCACATAATCTGATTCTGCCAATCCTCTTCTTATCATTTCTCTCCAAACCATTCTCAACGGGGTTTTCACCTCCAAGATATCCTCATTGATCTTTCTCACGACCTTTTCACCGATCGCATTTATTCCCTTATCCCCATGGTAGGTAATGGTTCTCCACACTAGGTGTATCATCAAACTTCACAATCCCCATCTTGATGAGTCTCTCTACTACCTTTTTTAAAGGCAGTGCCATTTTCTATTGAATGCCCTGATATTCCGTATGGTAATCACATTGAGCATTTGAGTCATACCATTTAGGATATAGGGGCTGTAATAGTTTTAGATAAAACAGGGATACCACATGCACGTCAAATAAACTTTGATATAGCTCCTTATACGTCATAGGATTGGCATAAATTGGAGCTTTTCAGAGTTTTGCCTTACACTAGATTCTTTTCTTGTCGACCTTTGTTGCCCAATCGTAATTACATTTGGCTGGCTAATTGTGATTGCCTTCGAGTACCCTTTGTTGTATGTACTCGTATTATTCACCTCATTGTCTTTTTTCCTAGGAGTAGACCTTTTAGTGGTTTCCCCTACCTCAATCTTGCCATCTCTTATGGCATTTTCAATCATTTCTCCTGCCATCACTATATTCGCAAAGCTTTTGATGGTACTTCCTATCATGTTAGTGATGAATGGAGCCTTTAAGGTATTGATAAAAAGCACCGTAGTTTTCTTTTCTAGGAGTGGTGGCTGAACTTGCATGCAACCTCCCTCCATTTTTGTGCATACTACCTAAAGCTTTCATTTGACTTCTTTTCCATATTCTGCAACATGATTCTGTTAGGCATCATGTTTGTGACATGATTGTATTTCTTCATGAAAGCTTAGGCTAGGTCTCACTAGAAGCTAATATTAGCTCGACTAAGTTGATTGTACCACCAAGACGCTACTCCCACCAAACTATCTTGGAAACAATGAATCAAGAGTTGATTATTGTTAACATATCCAGTCATCAGTCTATTAAACATAGTGATATGGGCTTCAGGGCAGCTGGTCCCATTGTACTTCTTAAATTCTGGCATTTTGAACTTATGAGGAAGCACCAAATCTAGAACCAAGCTCAGGTCTTTAGCATCAATTCCATGATGATTATTAGCATTTTCTAAAGCCTTGAACTTCTCTTCCAACCATCTGCAATGATCTTCCAACTACCTTGAAGATTCAATTCTTGTCCCCTCCCTCTTTGCTATATCTAAGTCAGTGATAACAAGATTAGCAGGGTTATCTATTGGGTTGGATCCTGTGCCAACTTGGAAATTCATAGGCACTCCAGCATCATTTTGCCCTTGTTGAGGCCTAATCATGACAGATGGCCTTCGAGGATATTCCTCCGGTTGTGTTTGCACATGCGGTGGGGTGAAACCCCAAGGAAAGTCCTCATTATCTTCAGCATTAACTATGGGACCTTTTCCTTTGTCCATTGCCCCGTTTAGCATCTGGGCCATTTGGGCCATCATGTTCCTTTGAGCTTCCAACATTTGGTCTCTCATTTCTTGTTGGAGCTTTGCCAATTACTCTTGTATCTGGTATTACATGTCTCTCTGGAATTGTTCAAGTCTTTGATCCATTTTTTTTGTCTTGGCACGTGTACCGTAATGGTGTTCAGTTTCCAAATTTTCCTCTCTCTCTCTCTCTCTCTGTTATTTTCAACTAATTAGGCTCTCTCTATGGACTTGAATGCATATGATGTGATGTAAGGCAAATGCATGAATGCAAAAAGAAGGCATCGATTTAGATTCAACTTCATTTTAGAAAACTTTATTAGAAAACAAAATTCTTTACGTAAAATGAACTACAAATATGCTTTCGCCCTAAGGCCTAAAGTTTTAATTTTCCCAAATAACAAAACTAGCTCTTGACCATGATCTGATTGTAGCTCATACTTTATGCTCAATGTATCAACTGTACTGCCAAAGTCTGTAGGTGATCAGCTACCTCTCGAATCTGAACTATTGCTTCTCCCATGAGATAATCCTGATTTCTTACTTGATCTTGGGAATGGTGGAGCTCTTCCTTCTAATGTCCTTCTCTTGCTTCAAGTAGCTCGATCCAAAGTTCACAGTTGTGTAATGCCGATTCTAACTCTTCAATCTTACCTTTCATTTCCTCAATCTTGTTTAGGCTTGACTTTAGCTTGATCGTAGAATTACGGCTTCGATGACGGTGAAGAGATCGTCCCAGCTCAGCCACTCTAGCTTTTAGTCTACATTTCTCCTTTTGGCTTTCTGCTAAACTCCTTTTTAGGGCCTCATTTTGCATCTTCATCTCTTGGAACTTCTTCTCCCAATGGTCAGCTTTGGCCTTTTCCTCTTGAATCTCATGTTACCACTGCTTAGAAGTCTTCCCCAATCCAGCATCTTTCATTGATAGACGCAGCTTCTTATACTCTGTCTTTAGGCTGTCTAGATCTTCCTCAACCTTTTTCTTCCTTTTCTTAGTTTTTCGCCTCTAATTTTGAACATCTACGTCTAACCTCAAATACATTTTTTCTTCTTCCAACTTCTCTATTCTCTTTCCCAGCTCTGAACTCTTCCTTTCAAAATCTTATTTTACAATCTTTAATTTTGATGGGACCACTCGTAAATACTCTTCGATCGATTGAGCATCCTCTAAACTTGGCACAAGGATATTGTCATTGACTCTTCTACTCCATCATCCATTGTACTCTAGGGTTGTCATTGGACATATGTCCACTCTCTTCATACGACGGGTCTGATTCCAGGCATTAGAAATCTCTTTAACCTTCTTTTTGTAGCTATCTCCCTTATAGGAGAACTCCTATCATGTGTAGCCGATATGAACTGCCTTGATCTGTATTGTCTCAGTACGAGCAAGGGTGCGTATCCAATAGCTCCCCAAATTCCAAGTAGAGGGACCCAATCAAAACTCCCACACCAGTACAGCACCTCATCAGGAAGTATCTAGGGAGCTCTCCACTCGACGTCTTCTTCTTGGAGATTTCGTAGAAGTGCTATCCAATTTTCTTCTGATATGTCATCTCTCCTTGGGGTAGCCACTATCTCTTTTAATGGGGAATAATTTTTCGAGAAGACCAGATAGGAAACCTTATCCACCTTCCAGAAATGACTGTGAACCAAGCCAACAACAACTACGCACACCCTATAAATCTGCCTTCGCCAACTCTTCTACATGCATTCAGCGATCGAAATGTCTCAGCCAAGATTGCAGGAACAAGCATGACTTATTTGTCAAGTCGATAAAAAATATCTGAGACTGCTTCATCCACATATCCCAATGCCCTAGGGAAGACCACTAATCCATATATACTCAAAGCAAAAACATCGACCTTCTTTTACATATCAAGATGTACTAGAATCAAATCCTTCAAAGCTTTCTAAGGGATGCATTTACACTCACCTATTTGCTTGATTCTGGCTGTGACCCACTTTTCACTCATCCCTGTAATACTCATCAACTTTCTCAAAAAGGTCGAAATAGTAGCGGCCTTTAAGTAAACCTTGTCAACTTGAATCTTGGGATAATGCAATAGAACTGTATACTCTTCCACCGTGGTACCAAATCAACCCTTTAGAAAGCAAAGCAACTATACGCAGGATTCCAACATTGGGAGATGGCTCGAAATAGTTGTTCATCTACCTTAATGTCCAACAGGTACGCAAGTCCCCATAGCTACAGTAAAACAAATGCTTAGCCTCGTTACTCCACTGATCCCATATCTCTCTTAATTCCTGGAGATTTTTCTGCGTCACGCTGATGCGAGTGTAGTCCCATAATTCTGATGTATACCCTTCAGCTAGACTATCACCTTTCTCTAATTGTATTTGCTCTGACCACTTACAGACGACTGCATTGTCCTCCACTTTATCAAGGAATTTGTTCTCCATAACTAGCTTTCTAACTTAGTAACTGATCGTGAATTGATACCTCTTTAAAATATGAAATGACATGCATCAAAATAAAATATAACCAATTAGTAACATAAAATAAAACACAAAGCAAATAATCAAACGCATATCTAGGTGATTGCTAAGGTTTGGTATAGCTCTACTTAGGGTAAGTTTTTAGGTTTTCTACATGTGGTTTAGCTCTAAAGTTGAGATTCCTGAACCAGCAGATTCCTCGATCCTCACCCATTATAGGCTCATACGGACCAAGTTCAGTTCACGGGAATACATTTCCGTATGGCTGCACGGAGATGAAAATCTCACGAAGACATAGCTACGGATGTATCCCAAAAGCGATTCACTATCCTGCACGAAGGTGAAAACCTCACGAAGGAGTAGCTTCTCACTCCCACTTAAAAGGGTGTGACCACAACGGTCATGCAATGCAATGCAAAGATATTTTATAAAATTAGAACCACATGCAATAAAAAAGATCATAGTTTTTCAAATAAATTTGGACAAAAGGACAGGAAATAATCAATTTTATGGCTTGACTCTCTTATTGTCCCCAGTGGAGTCACCAAGCTATCGAAACCATTTTTAAATTTTTTGTAAAAACTGGGTCGACTTTAAAAAACGAAATGGAGTCTCCACCAATCCTTTTTTACTTAGGTGTGATTGGATCACCTTATAAAATATTTTAAAACATTGATTTTGGTTCATGAAATACAAGAAAATGGGTTGGGGAGTCAGTTACATACGAGGAAGGGTTAGCACCCCCGGAACACCCAAAATTTGGTACCTAATTGATAATCTCATGTCCTAGTGTCGAAATTTTGAAAATTTTAAAATATGATCCTTTTATTTGAAAGAAAACCAAGACTTACTTATCTCAAAGAAATAAAATGCTATACCCAATAAGTTAGGATGCAACATATCATGACTTCAAAACTAGGCTCGCCTTTATTTGTAGAAAATTCTTACCTCGAGACACAAAATATCATATCCAATAAGTTAGGATGCAACGTTTTGAATTCCCGAGAATAAGTTTTGATTTGAAGTTTATAGGTTTTAATTTCGAAAGAAAAGGGATACTTAATATTTAAAGTTCAACGGAAAAATTGAAACCCAGGAAGTTAGGGCACAATTTTTCGAAGCCCCTAAATATTATGTATCACCGAATTTAAAATATTTGAATAAAATGTGATAATTCAAAAGGTGTTTTTATAAAAAGTGATTCTGGAATAAGATGTGGAACATATATATTACAAAATATCAATTTCACATAGCAATTATCCGTAATTACGAATCATATTAACAAATAGCACTAATATAGACAATTAACAAAAGAATTATATAAGACAATAAAAAACTATACTAAAGTAATCATAAAATAAATAATAAATAAAAGGGCATGGACAAATAAAATATATAAAGAAATAAGTAGCAAAATAATAAAAGAAAACTACCAAATAAATGTGACAACTTCTCATGCAAAATTAAGTGTAAAATGAGTGACATATATCGAATAATAAACAAATATTGTAAATAAAGAAATATAAAATGATATGACAAAATCTAAAGAGTAGTATATATATGTTCTTAAAAAATAAATAAAATACGTTTTTTAATAAATAAATTATATATAACCCTTTTAAAAATACTTATAATGCAATAATCTAATAGATATATAAAAACTACATATCTAAGAAATAACAATATAAACAATATACAATATATGGAATTTATACTATACTAAGGATAAAATAATATAATATAATAATATATAATATATAATTTAAAATAAAAATATAATATAATAACTAGTGTGTAAAATTTAAAATAAGATATAATATATGAATAATATTGAACTTAATAAAATAATCTAATATAAATAATAAATAATAATAATTTAGTAAATACTAAAATAATTAAAAACGAGGATAAAAGTGAAAATAGAAATAATAAAAATAATAGCTAGTAGTAATAAAATATGTACAAAATAAAAAAAATTAAATAAAGTAACACGAAAAGAAGATAAAAAAATCGAATTTAAAACAATGGGGATCAAATTGGGATTAAAACAAAATTGTGGGGTTAAATTATAAATAAAAAGAAAGAAACAGACTCAATTGTAATGCGCTAAAAAATATGATGGGGTGAAAAGGGAAATATCCCTGGAGCGTTATGCGTTGCGTTTTATTCAGGGACTAAAATGGACCAACAAGAAAACCACTGGGGCAAATTTAAAATTAAAAAATCTTAATTTAAAATAAATGAAAATGCGGAAGGGCTAAAGCAGCAAATAATCCATTTATAAAAAATGCGCGGATCCTCCCCAAATTTTCGGGTCAACAGGCAGATTTAGCCTTAAAACGACGCCATTTTGGTCATTAACAGACCACACCAAAACGACGTCGTGCGAATGAGCTATAAAAACTAAAAAATCAGCCCAAAATTCATATTGAACACCAAATTTAAAAAAAAATGGTAGAGGCCCCAAAAAAACACTCTGCCTTCACAGGTCATTCGACCTTCGGCAGCCTTCACCTGCACTTCACACGCCTCACGCGCCATCGTACACGGCGGTTCTTCGATGGGAAATGCTTTTTTTGAAGGGTAATCTCAAATTTTTATTTTAATAGTATTTTATATGTAAAAATGCATGAAAAAATAAAAAATAAAAGAGGGATGAAACCGAATATTGAGAAATCACCTCTGTTATTTTCTGTATTTTATTTCAATGTATTTGCATGAATATTCTCTGTGTATTTGCATCCATTTTCAGATTATTTTGGGGGTTTTTATAACCCGAAAAAGAAAATGAAAAAGGAAATACAAAATATTGTCATATTTGCAGCTGTGTTTCTTTCCTTTTGCAGGTGAATGGCATGGATCTCGGCGGTCGGGCGCTACTCGCGCTAACTGCGGCGCGACTGGTGGCTTGGGCACGAATGAAGGGTTGGTGTCAAGGCTGCGGTGCCTAGGGTTTTCCAGAAACCCTAGGTTTCCTAATTCTGCTTAGTATTTGGGGCCCTTTTGGGCTATATTGACTTGGGTCTGATTAGGCCTTGGTGTAACGTTAATTGGGCTTAGGTAGTCTATTTTTTTACTCTGTAAATGGACTGTTAATAAAAAACTGTACATGGGTCTGGTTTTGGTTTGTTACATGGGCCCGGGAAAAATCGGCTAATTACAATTACATAATGTGAAATTATCTATATATATATGAGAAATTTAATGAGAATTGAGCCCATACATGTTTCTTGGTATTTATATGAAGTGTACGACTAACAAGGGTGATGAGGTTATATGTTATAGCTCGTGATCAAGATGATTGAATATGCCTTGTATGTTTATACTAAATTTAAATGAGTGAGTTTTCGGAAGCTCGTTGGTTAGGAAGCTCGACGGAGATCACTCACACTATCCATCGGCCTATTTTGGTATGTATGGTAAATGAATTATGGTTATAATGGCATGTATAGGTTAATTAGTTAATGTTGGCTTATACATGATCTAACTGTAACTAGAAATTGGTATGGCTTGTATTTAGTAAGTTTTGAGTTATATATAATTATGATTTTATCATGTTTGATATGAGTTTAAAATGAACAAATGATGACTAAGTATAAGTATAGTGATGAAGATGATGGTTAAGAATGCTATAAAAATTTATGAATATGTCTATATATATATATATATGAATAGTTGATTGATAAATTTAGATATTTAATCGTATAAATTGAATCTTGAACATATTTAAATGTTGATGTAAGTAAAAGACCAATTGGGTCACAAATGAGGCTTGGATATAGCCTTATTTTCATGACCTATTTTTTAACTCAATTTCTTTCGGTATTCATTAGCTTACTCTTCTAACACTGATAAATTTTTGTTTTATTACTATATAGAATCTATCACAAATATTTTTTTTCCAAAATTACACTATTTACAACCAAGGAAGTTTTGGGGATGTTACAAGGTGTGCTTTGTAACCTCCCAAACTCGGTCTAGATGTTATGGCTAATTGAGAAGGCTACATTAGCCACCAATATGGCTAAGTTAACTTACGTTACTTTCAATGACTTTAAATAAACTCATTGTATGGAAAAATCGTACTTGTACTTTGAGTTAGTTTAAAACATTCATTTATTAGGTCAGCTATACTTAAAATTCATTTTCTTGTTGATGGTGTTGTAACAGCCTGTTTTTAGTCAAATCAAAATAGTGGTTTTGAGACCATAAATCCAAAGTCAAAATATTTATTTTATTATTTTATTAAAGTTTACAGCATGATAGAATTATTGTGTGAAAGTTTTGTAAAGAAATTTTACTGTTTGAATGGTTAATTCGATAAAAAAGACTAAATCGCATAAAGCATCAAACTTGTGTTCTATAAGCTAAAAGTGTCAAAGAGCTATGGAACATTAAAGTAAAGGTCCTTAAGTAGTAAATATACCATTAGTTTGTTAGTGGATGTCAATGGTTTGGCATAAATGAAATTTTGTATTAATTTTAAGGTTAAAATGGTAAAATAGTTAATAAATGATATCATAAATAAAACAAAACCAAATTTAAACTTCATTATCTTTTTGGCCAAATATTGAAGAAGAAGAAGAAGAAGGCATTTTGTTGTGTTTTAGGTTTTGGCACTTGTAATTTTAAATTGGTAAGTCATTTTGACTCGATTTTTAATGATTTTTATGTTTTTGAGATCGTTGCTTTGTATTCTAGCTAGCCCGTACCCTAGATTTTGAAATTATTAAAGATTTATCATATTGCCATTGTTGAATGCTTGAGTAATTTGATGAATTATGATATTTTTGGAAGGTTTAAGGTTAGATTAATAGTTTTTGTAAAGTGATTTTTTGACAAAAATGTCAAAAAGGGGTTAATTTGTGAAAATGTAAAATTATGTGGGTAAAAGTATGAATAAATTGAAAATATGGACAGCTATTAATATGTATAAATTCAGCGCATGGGTTTGTACTAAATTGCATGAATTTGTAATTTTATGTGATAATGAATAAATTGTAAAAATGTGAAAGTTTAGGGGCAAATGTGTAAAATAGCCCTAATGTGTGTTTTGAACTAAATTGAATAAATAGTTGATTAAATAAGCCTATTTTAATAATATATAAATCAAGATAAGCAAGGATTGAATTTAGATCGGGGAAAAGGAAAGGTTGACGATTAGCCGATATTTGTTATCTGATCGATACGAGATAAGTTCATATAATTAGAATCGAACTTTTAAATACTTGTAATTATTTGAAATGAATGTATGTAATTGAGTAAATGATCCACTTGAAATTCGAATGCCTTGTTGATATATTTTGATGGTTTTTGAGCCCCATTTGAATTGTAGAAATTCGTAGGATACGAGTGACATGTCACTACGGTTATCGTTTAGGTTGAGATTAGCATGTGTTGCGGACTCAAGAGCGTATGAGCTTGATATATCAACTCGTACTATTTTCAACTCGTCAGAGCTTACCGTTTCAGCTCAATAGAGCTTACTATCCATCATCTCAGGAGGAGCTTACTGATCATAGCTCAAAAGAGCGGAAATGATAATGAATCGACGAATTACTGATTGTTACGTAATGTATATCACCTGAGTATCCCTCAATATTCTAATAGGTTCAACGGGCATAAATTCTGTTATTTGTTATGTGAATAAGGTCAGTGTTATACGGATGATTTACTGTTTAGATGATTGAGAGTGAATGTTACAAATGATGTACATTTACAAATGATGTACATGGTAGAATTTGATATGATACAATGTTTTGAGTATTAAATTGAGATAATGGATGATTACATGCACTAATGTGACTAACTTTTTGATGAATACTTGGGTATAGGCATTTGGCAAGTGAATTTGATATACTTTGTTTAATTGTTTGATTATGTATAAATAGTAAGTTAAATTCTGAATTATACAGGCTTACTAAGCTATAAAGCTTACTCTGTTTCTTTTTCCGTGTTTTATAGAGGTTCGATAGCTCGCTCAATCCGGATAAAGTCGGAGTCACTGTAACAGCCCAATTTAAGGGCTAGTCAGAACAGTGGTTCAGAACCACTAATTTGAGGTTAGAGAAAATTATTTTTATGTTATTTTATGAGCTAGAATATGATTTTATGTGTGCATGAAAATTTTGGTGCCTTAATTTTAGTGATTTCTTGCTTAATCACGAAAAAAGACTAAATCGCATAAAGTGCAAAAGTTCTATTTTATAAGCTAAAAGTACCCAATAGCCATAGAATTTTAATTTGAGGTCTTTAAAGGAAATTAGCCCCTTTGTTAATGGTTGGTCGGCCATAGGGGACAATAGGAGGCAAAATTGTTCGAAGTTGTTGAAGTTAGGTGGGTAATTAGACTTGTATTAATAAAATAAGGAAAGGAAAAAGATATCATATTTTTCTCTCTTCTTCTCCACCAAAAATAGAAGGCAAAATAGGGGTTTTGAAAGCTCAAAATTTTAGCAAGCTCTTCTCCATTCAAGTAAGTGATTTTTAATGGTTTTTCTTGATGATAGTTGTACTTTTAGAACCCTTAGAGCTTAAGCTTTCTAATGAAGGTACTATTTTGCAATATGGTGAAAAGTTTAGAGTTTTTCCATGAGAGCTTTTATGATGTTTGCTGCATTTTTATGGAAGAAAATGAGTCTTAGTTGTTAGATAAACAACTTTTGAGAAAGGTGATACTATGAAAACACATAAATGGACCTTTTTGTAAAGGTTATAAAAATTGTAGTAAATGTGTGAAAGGTTGGGTTTTGATGATAGCCATACGAGAAATAAATGTTCACCTAGGCTTGTTAAAGGTATAAAATTGATTAGAATTGACTTCGAGCCTAGGGGTAAAATGGTCATTTTGCCAAAGTCTAAGGGTAAAATAGTAATTTTGCCAAAGTAAGATTATTGAAATGTATTTATTAATGTGATGATTAAAATGAGCTAATTTGCTATTATAGAGCAAGAAGAACCAAGAATCACCCTCTAACGGGGAAAGAACAAAGTATCGGACTAGATCGACAATCTAACCTATTTTGAAATCGAGGTAAGTTTGTATGTGATAAATTCAACATTTATGCTAGTATGTTTAAGAATGTTGGATGTTATAATGATATATGATATTCTAAGAAATTAAGTATTTGGTATTGAATGATAAAGTTGAGATGTTGAAGTCCCAATGGGATTATAATGAATGTGAAAACACTATCATCGAGACATGAGATGGATGAGGTCCAGTGTAAGACCATGTCAGGGACATGGCCTCGGCACCGAATTGAGATCCGTATAAGACCATATCTGGGATATGGCTTCGGCATTGAATATGAAAAATCATATAAGACCATATCCGGGGTATGGCATCGATATTGATGCGAGGTTCCGTATAAGACCATATTCGGGATATGGCATCGGTATTCAGAGATGATCCATGTGAGACCACATCTAGGATGTGCCATTGGCTTCGTGTTTATGCTAATGATAATGAATATGCATCTTTAAGTATCCCTAGTGATTTATTGGGATAAATAGATCTGTTTGGAAATAGAAACAAGAATTGTATTAAAGTTATGTGATTGAGTTAGCACAGTTACCCGTGAGTAATTCACGAAGAACATTTACGATATGAGGCATGGTATGTGCTAGATAAGGGCAAGTATGAGTAAGTATGGCAAGGAGCCAATGATTTTGTGTAACAGCCCGATTTAGGGCCTAGCTGGGATAGTGGTGCGAGGCCACGAACCAAGATGAAATTATGAGTTTTTCAAGTTTATGTCATGTTTGCACGTTAGTATGAAAGTTTTGTAAAGCAATTTTTTTAAGTTGAGGCCAATTGGTCCAAAAAGGACTAAATTGAAAAAGTTGTAATATATGAGTTTCTAGAAGCTTTTGCATGAAATAGCTTTAGAATACTAATTATGAGCCCTTAAAAAAATAAAATTTTGGATAAAATTGGCCTTAAGATGGTTAAATAGAAATTAGAAGAAGGGCATTTTGGTCATTTGGCCTAATTAGTGTTTTAAGTGGGAAAAAGATGAGAAAAATCCACTCATCTTCTTCCTTAGGCTGCCGAAAACTTGAAGACACCATAGCTAGGGTTCTTCATTTTTTTTCAAGCTCATAGTAAGTTCATCTTAGCCCCATTTTTAATATTCTTCGTATTTTTTAAGTTCCCGTATTATGAATTAGCTAATTTTAGCTATAAAATGAGCTAAGATGCATGTTCCAAAATCTACCCTTGAATGACATGCTTGTTAAATGATGTTTTATGGAAGTTTAAGAGAGTTTGATGTTAGATAAATATCTTTTCCTTAATGAATTTCATGAAACATGGTAGTAGGGACCATTTTGTAATAGTTATACAATTGGTCATACCTACTAGAAATAGTGAGAATTGATGATTGTTATAGAAGGAAAATGATTCAGTTGAGAATGAAGTTTAAGAAAGTTGCATGAAAATCCTTTTACGAGAATTGGGGCAAAAGTGTAAATATTAGAAAGTATAGGGGCAAAATAGTAATTTTGCCAAATTATGAGTTATGAGTCAATTTAGTCAATATAGTTATTAAATGATCTATTTTTTATTATAGATCAAGAAAAATGAAGCCCGGATCGAAACCGAGGCAAGAATAAAGTCGAGGACTAAATTACACATTTACATACATTTTGTATATTGAGGTAAGTTTGTATGATTCCTAAGTTTTATGATTATTATCATTAAATTGCTTAATATAATGTACAATAATTGTATGAAATGATCATGTTATGTTCAAGCAAGAATCACGATAATAAGTACGAGCAAGTCTCGATTAAAAAAGAATTTCCCAGGATACTCGATCTACCACACAAGTTATCATGTAAGTCCAAGGCAAGCTTGGCATTGATCAAGATATCATGTAAGTCCAAGGCAAGCTTGGCATTGATAAATATATCATGTAAGTCCAAGGCAAGCTTGGCATTAATCAAAATATCATGTAAGTCCAAGGCAAGCTTGGTATTGATCAAGATATCATGTAAGTCCAAGGCAAGCTTGGCATGGAGCATGTTATCGAGAGCAAGACTTCATATAAGTCCATGTCAAGACATGGCCTTGAAACCAAGATGAGATATTCCATGTAAGACCATACCAAAGATATGGCTTTGGTATCAAGCTATGTGGGTCGAGATTTAGTATCCTACGTTATTTGCAGGAATTCATCGGGCAAACAAGTAAGTCAAAAAGAAGATATCAAGAAAGATAAGAAAGCAAAGTTACTATCAAGATGAAATTTAGTATTATTCATGTTATGAATGTGGAAGTAAAGATTATGATTATTATTATTAAATTATACTAATCAAGTGATACAGGTACCATGTTTACCTTACAAGTATGAGAATGTTAAGTATCATAAGACATGTAAGAATCGAGTATGAGTAAATAAGCTTTATAGCTGAAATTATGATACCATTGTAAGCTAAATGGTTTATGTTAAGCAAGTACATTGATATGTGTTGTACATACAAACTTACTAAGCTATATGCTTACGTTATGATTCTTTCTTTCTATGCAGTCCCGCCAAGCTAACTCGTGGATCATTAAAGTTGGAGCTCACAACACACTATCAACTCTTATTTTGGTATAGCCAAGTTACTTTACTAAGTATGGCATGTATAGGAAACATTCATTTTGTGGACATGTTTTAAAAAGGGCCTTTGTAAAGGCTATCAAGTTTATTATTCTTTTGTATATGGCTAAGTGATTGGTCAAATTTGACTAAGCATGTGTGTTTATTGAGATCAATGAAGCATGTAGTATTATTCATAAAATTGGGTTGTTATTGCATCGTTGAATTGTTTATGGATATGATCTTCATTTCAGAGTGGCTAACAGCTTGGTAAATAGCCTATAGGTGCCCACACGGTTGGACACATAGGCGTGTGTCAAGATCGTGTTAACCCTGCACCTTAGCATTATTAATCATAATAGGCCACGGGCAAATCCCACGGCCGTGCGTGCGTGCCGTGTAAGACAATAGTTTGGACATGGGCATGTTCCCAGACCGTGCTGATTTAGTCAGTATATAAAGGATTACCACACGGCCTAAGCCCATGGGCGTGTCATGGCCGTGTGAAATTAGTTGGTAACCTCTCACGGTTGGTAGACACGGGCATGTCTAAGCCGTGAGGAAATAGTCAGTAGCCCTACACGGTTTGAAGGCATAGGCGTGCTTAAGAGTACACGGGCATGTGAACCTTGCTTTATAAATGAGTTGTTTGATTTTAATTCCGAAAGTTTCTGATATGAGTTAAAGGCCTCGTAGGCCCCTGTTATATGTGTTGACTAAGAAAGTGAAGTTTTTAAGTTGGATCAAAATTTTATAGCCTGTAAGTACATGTTTCAGTGAATTCAAGCATAATAATGTCTCGTATCCAAACCTAGTATCGATCTTGGGTGCGGGGTGTTACATTTAGTGGTATTAGAGCTACGGTTTAGTCGGTTCTAGGACTAACTAGCATGAGCATGAGTCTATCTATACATGCCATACATAATAATGTTTTTATAATGATAGTGTGACGACTCCTGGCGACTTAAATTATGTTTATACATATAGTAAATGGATCCCGAAAGAGCTGAGGCGGATGATGTAGAAAGTACACACCAGCTCCCGCAGAAGGGACGGTGCCGCATAAGAATGAGAATAGACCCACTACGGTAAGTCAAGAAGGAGGAGGAGAAGAGGCTAGAGAAGCCTTCCTCCATATGATGGATGCCTGGTACACGGAGTTCGTTTGAGCAAACCCGAATACACAACCCCCTCCACCCCTGCCTATTTCACAACCTACTCCAGTAGCCCCTCAAGTAGTAGAGGTGGTAAAGGAGGTAAACCTCCAATTGATAGGATCAGGAAGCATGGGGCAAAAGAATTTCAAGCTAGAAAAGATGATGATCCAGAAAGAACTGAGTTCTGGTTAGAAAATACCATCAGAGTATTTAACGAACTGTCCTGCACTCCTGATGAATGCATGAAGTGTGGAGTCTCTCTCTTAAGAGATTCTTCTTACCAATGGTGGAAAACCCTTGTGTCGGTGTACCAAGGGAAAGGATCTCATGGGAATTCTTCCAAGAAGAGTTTAAGAAAAAGTATATCATCCAGAGGTTTGTAGACCACAAGAGGAAAGAATTTTTAGAGCTGAAGCAAGGCAAGATGCCAGTAATCGATTATGAGTGAGAGTTTGTATGACTCAGCAAGTACGCTCGCGAATGTGTGTCCACTGAGGCCATTATGAGTAAAAGGTTTGAAGATGGTTTAAATGAGGACATTGAGCTGGTTGTTGCTGTCCTCGAATTAAAAGAATTCGTTGAGCTAGTAGAAAGGGCTTGTAAATCCAAAGAACTGGTAAAAGAGAAGAAGAAATTTGAAATGGAGTCTCGCGATTCTAGAAAGAGACAGTGGAACAAGTCATTCCAATCATCATCCAAGAAGTCAAGAGATTTCTCTACTCAAACAGTTACTTCCACTAGATTTTCAAGAAAAGACAAGAGTAAGCAGTATTTGGGAAATAAAGCACAGATTACTTTAGTTGCAAGTGTTGGAAATTTTAGATCTGACAGACCTGAATGTCCACAATGTGGTAGACACTATTTGGGAGAATACCGAGCACATGAAAATGTATGTTTTAAATGTGGTTCCCAGGACCATTTCATAAAGGATTGTCCAAAGATGACTAAAGAAGAGAGAACTCAGAACCCGAGATCTGGGAGTATGGTCAGAGAGAGACCGCAGAAGAACCCGAGAAGTGGGGCAAGTGGAAGAGGTAACCCCAGATAGTAGGCCACGAGACCCGAGGGCAGAGCGCCTACAAAGACTTATGCCATTCGCACTTGTGAAATTCATCTTCCCCTGATGTTATTACGGGTACCTTTTCTCTTTATAATACCAATGTTATTGCTTTAATAGACCCCGGATCCACACACTCTTACATTTGCATGAAATTAGTACCCAGTTTGGGTGTGCCTATAGATACCACAGAATTTTTATTAAGGTGTCTAATCCTTTAGGCAAGAGTATATTAGTTGATAAAGTTTGTAAAGATTGTCCATTAATGATTAGAGGTCATTGATTTAAACCAAATCTTATGTTGTTACCATTTGATAAATTCGACCTCATTCTTGGTATGGACGGGTTGACTACTCACAATGTAATTGTAAATTGTGGGAAGAAATACATTGAGATGAGATGTGAGAATGGGGATACTCTTCATGTAGAATCAGATGAGCAAGGTAGAACGTCGGTAATAATTTATCATATGATGGCGCAGAGATATCTAAGAAAAGGGTATGAGGCATTTCTGGCCTTTGTATTGAATGATAAAGAGACAGAGTTAAAGATTGAATCAAGTCTTAGATAGTATGTGAGTATGTGGATGTTTTTCCTTAGGAATTACTAGGATTACCACCCTAGAGAAGTTGAGTTTGGCATTGAGCTAGCTCCGTCTGCACCAATATCCAATACTCCTTATAGAATGGCTCCAACAGAGTTGAAAGAGTGAAGTTACAGCCCAAGAGTTGATGAAAAAGGCTTTGCAAGATCAAGTTGTTCACCATGGGCGCTCAATTTTGTTTGTGAAAAGAAAGATGGCACCATGAGATTATGCATTGATTACCGTCAGCTTAATAAAGTGATAGTAAAGAACAAGTATCCATTACCTAGGATCGACGATTTGTTTGATCAATTGAGAGGAGTGACCATATTCCGACTTGAGATCAGGGTACTACCAGTTCAGAGTGAAGGATTCAAATGTATCCAAGACTACCTTTCGAACAAGATATGGGCATTATGAATTTTTAATCATGCCCTTTGGGTTGACCAATGCTCCTGCTGTATTAATGGACTTAATGAACCGCATTTTTAGACCATACCTTAATAGATTTATAGTCTTTTTTATTGACAACATACTGATTTATTCTTGAGACGAGAATGAACATGCTGATCATCTATGGATAGTTTTACAGACTCTTCGAGAAAATCAATTGTATGCCAAATTCAGTAAAAGTGAGTTTTAGCTCAAGGAAGTGGGATTCCTGGGACATATTGTCTCGAGAAATGGAGTCCGAGTTGAACCAAGTAAGATTTCAGCTATAATAGACTGGAAACCACCGAAGAACATCATGGGGATTAGAAGTTTTCTGGGCCTAGCTGGCTACTACAGACGATTTGTCAAGGGGTTTTCTATGATTGCAACCCCGATGACTAGATTGTTCTGTAAGAATGTGAAGTTTGAGTGTTCGAAAAATGCCAACAAAGTTTTGAGAAGTTGAAAGCAATCTTGATGAAGCTCAGTTTAGTACAACCCGAAGGTGGAAAGAATTCATAATTTATGGTGATGCATCCTTAAATGGATTAGGCTATGTACTTATGCAAGAAGGCAAGGTAATTGCTTATGCCTCCAGACAGTTGAAGCCTCATGAGAAAAATTATCCGACGCATGATCTTGAATTGGCTGCCATAGTCTTCGCTTTGAAGATTTGGAGACACCATTTATATGGTGAACGATGTCAGATTTTTACCGATCACAAAAGTTTAAAATACTTGATGATATAGAAAGAGTTGAACTTAAGACAACGAAGATGGTTAGAGTTGATAAAGGACTATGAGTTGGTCATTGATTACCATCTTGGAAAGGCGAATGTGTTCGTCGATGCTTTAAGCAGAAAATCCCTATTTGCCTTGAGATCATTGAATTCAAAAATATCTTTATCCGATGATGGTTCTATTTTAGCTGAGTTGAGAGCTAGACCAATGTTCCTTCAAGAGATTTTTGAAGCTCAGAAAGAAGATAGTGAGCAAGTCAAGAGAGCTCAATGTGAGTCAGATGCTGAATCTGACTTTCGGATTAATTCTGATGGATACTTGATGTTCAGAGATAGAGTTTGTGTTTCGAGAAAAGAGGAGCTTATTCAGAAAGGTTTGCACGAGGCACATAACAGATGTTTATCTATACATTCGAGTAGCACCAAGATGTATAATGATCTAAAGCAACAGTATTGGTGGCCGAAAATGAAGAAAGACATTTCAGAATTTGTTACCAAGTGCATGATTTGTCAGCAAGTAAAGGCTGAACACCAAGTACCTTCGGGTTTACTTCAACCTATCTTTATTCCTGAGTGGAAATGGGACCGTATCACCATGGATTTAGTAACGGGTTTACCGTTGTCTCTAAGCAAGAAAGATGTTGTTTGGGTAGTGGTTGATAGACTCACGAAATTAGCCCACTTTATACATGTACTAGTGGATTACTCCCTAAACAAGTTGGCAAACTTGTATGTTTCAGAAATAGTAAGACTTCACGGAGTTCCCTTATCGATCATATCAGATAGAGATCCGAGATTCACATCCAGATTCTGGAAGAAGCTGCTAGAAGCTTTGGGTACAAAATTGAGTTTTAGCACAGCTTTTCACCCTCAGTCTGATGGTCAGTCAGAAAGGTTAATTCAAGTACTCGAGGACATGCTCAGATGTTGTGTTTTGGAATTCCAAGGCAGTTGGGAAAAGTTTCTCCCATTGGTAGAATTCGCCTATAATAATAGCTTTAAGTCGAGCTTAAAGATGGCGCCTTATGAGGCCCTATATTGGCGTAAATGCAGAACTTCCTTGTTTTGGACTGAACTTAAAGAAAACCAAATTCATGGGGTTGATTTGGTTAAAGAAGCTGAAGAGAAAGTGAAAGTAATTCGAGAATGTTTAAAAGCTGCCTCAGACAGATAGAAATCTTATTCGGATTTAAAGAGAAAAGAGATCGAGTATCAAGTTGGGGATAAAGTCTTTTTGAAAGTATCACCATGGAGAAAAGTTCTCAGATTTGGCCATAAAGGCAAGTTAAGTCCACGTTTCATTGGACCTTACAAGGTTATGGAGAGAATTGGGCTGGTAGCTTACCGTTTGGCTTTTCCATCAGAATTAGAGAAGATACATGATGTGTTTCACATGTCAATGTTACGACGCTACAGATCAAACCCTTCGCATGTAATTACCCCTTCGAAAATAGAGATTCGTCCCGATATGACTTATGGTGAAGAACCAGTCAAGATTTTGGCTCGAAAAGTTAAGCAACTAAGAAATAAGAGTATTGCCTTAGTAAAGGTATTGTGGCAAAGACATGGAATCGAAGAATCTAAATGGGAACCAGAAGAGAGTATAAGAAACCAGTATCAAAACCTTTTTGCTGGTAAGATTTTCGAGGACAAAAATCCCTAAAGAAGGAGAATTGTAACAGCCCGATTTAGGGCCTAGCCGGGATAGTGGTGCGAGGCCACGAACCCAAGATGAAATTATGAGTTTTCAAGTTTATGCCATGTTTGCACGTTAGTATGAAAGTTTTGTAAAGCAATTTTTTAAGTTGAGGTCAATTGGTCCAAAAGGACTAAATTGAAAAGTTGCAATATATGAGTTTCTAAAAGCTTTTGCATGAAATAGCTTTAGAATACTAATTATGAGCCCTTAAATAGCAATTTTCCCAAAATAAAATTTTGGACAAAATTGGCCATAAGATGGTTAAATAGAAATTTTTTATAGGAAGGGCATTTTGGTCATTTGGCCTAATTAGTGTTTAAGTGGGAAAAGATGAGAAAAATCCACTCATCTTCTTCCTTGGGCTCCGAAAACTTGAAGACACCATAGCTAGGGTTCTTCATTTTTTTCAAGCTCATAGTAAGTTCATCTTAGCCAGCTTTTTAATATTCTTCGTATTTTTAAGTTCAGATTATGAATTAGCTAATTTTAGCTATAAAATGAGCTAAGATGCATGTTCAAAATCTACCCTTGAATGACATGCTTGTTAAATGATGTTTTATGGAAGTTTAAGAGAGTTTGATGTTAGATAAACATCTTTTCCTTAATGAATTTCATGAAATATGGTAGTAGGGACCATTTTGTATGCTTATACAATTGGTCATACCTACTAGAAATAGTGAGAATTGATGATTGTTATAGAAGAGAAAATGATTCAGTTGAGCATGAAGTTTAAGAAAGTTGCATGAAAATACTTTTACGAGAATTGGGGCAAAAGTGCAAATATTAAAAATTATAAGGGCAAAATAGTAATTTTTCCAAAGTATGAGTTATGAGTCAATTTAGTCAATAGAGTTATTAAATGATCTATTTTTTATTATAGATCAAGAAAAAAGAAGCCCGGATCGAAACCGAGGGAAGAACAAAATCAAGGACTAAATTGCACATTTACATACATTTTGTATATTGAGGTAAGTTTGTATGATTCCTAAGTTTTATGATTATTATCATTAAATTGCTTAATATAATGTACAATAATTGTATGAAATGATCATGTTATGTTCAAGCAAGAAATCACAATAATAAGTACGAGCAAGTCCCGATTGAAAATGAATTTCCCAGGATACTCGATCTACCACACAAGTTATCATGTAAGTCCAAGGAAAGCTTGGCTTTGATCAAGATATCATGTAAGTCCAAGGAAAGCTTGGCATGATCAAGATATCATGTAAGTCCAAGGCAAGCTTGGCATTGATCAATATATCATGTAAGTCCAAGGCAAGCTTGGCATTGATCAATATATCATGTAAGTCCAAGGCAAGCTTGGAATTGATCAAGTTAACAATCAAGTTATTATGTAAGTCCAAGGCAAGCTTGGCATGGAGCATGTTATCGAGAGCAAGACTTCATATAAGTCCATGTCAAGACATGGCCTTGAAACCAAGATGAGATATTCCATGTAAGACCATACCGAAGATATGGCTTTGGTATCAAGTTATGTGGGTCGAGATTTAGTATCGTCGGTTATTCGCATGAATTCATCGGGCAAACGAGTAAGTCAAAAAGAAGATATCAAGAAAGATAAGAAAGCAAAGTTAGTATCAAGATGAAATTTAGTATTATTCATGTTATGAATGTGGAAGTAAAGATTATGATTATTATTATTAAAGTATACTGATCAAGTGATACAGGTACCATGTTTACCTTACAAGTATGAGAATGTTAAGTATCATAAGACATGTAAGAATCGAGTATGAGTAAATAAGCTTTATAGCTGAAATTATGATACCATTGTAAGCTAAATGGTTTATGTTAAGCAAGTACATTGATATGTGTTGTACATACAAACTTACTAAGCTATATGCTTACATTATGATTCTTTCTTTCTATGCAGTCCCGCCAAGCTAACTTGTGGATCATTAAAGTCGGAGATCACAACACACTATCAACTCTTATTTTGGTATAGCCAAGTTACTTTACTAAGTATGGCATGTATAGGAAACATTCATTTTGTGGACATGTTTTAAAAAGGGCCTTTGTAAAGGCTATCAAGTTTATTATTCTTTTATATATGGCTAAGTGATTGGCCAAATTTGACTAAGCATGTATGTTTATTGAGATCAATGAAGAATGTAGTATTATTCATAAAATTGGGTTGTTATTACATCGTTGAATTGTGTATGGATATGATCTTCATTTCGTGGTGGCTAACGGCTTGGTAAATAGCTTTGTAAGTGCCGACACGGTTGGACACACAGCGTGTGTCAAGACCATGTTAACCCTGCACCTTAGCATTATTAATCATAATAGGCCACGAGCAAATCCTGTATGCGTGTGTGCCATGTAAGACACAGTTTGGACATGGGCGTGTTCCCGCACTGCATCGATTTAGTCAAGATATCAAGGATTAGCACACGGTCTAAGCCCACGGGCGTGTCATGGCCGTGTGAAATTAGTCAGTAACCTCCCACGGTTGGTAGACACGGGTGTGTCTAAGCCTTGTGGAAATAGTTATTAGCCCTACACGGTTTGAGGGCATAGGCGTGCTTAAGAGTACACGGGCGTGTGAACCTTGCTTTAAAAATGAGTTGTTTGATTTTAATTCCGAAAGTTTCTGATATGAGTTAAAGTCCTCGTAGGCCCTTGTTATGTGTTGACTAAGAAATGAAGTTTTTAAGTTGGATCGAAATTTTATAGCCCGTAAGTACATGTTTCAGTGAGTTTAAGCATAGTAATGGCTCGTATCCAGACCTAGTATCGGTCTTGGGTGCGGGGTGTTACATTTTGTGTGTGGTTACTTAATGCCATGGATGCATATTGTTATGAGCTTATTGTTACTATTATTTCCATGCAAACTTACTAGGCTTTATGCTTACCCCTTTTTATTGCCCTTTTCCTTGTAGTATTGCCAAGTTAACTCGAGAAGTTGCGGACGTCGGAGTTAGAGATCACACTGTCGACCACTTTTTCGTATAGCCAAATTAGATTTATTTTGAGTATGGCATGTATAGGACTTGAGTATTTTGTTATGTCATATTGGCAAGCCAAATATGTTGGCTATTATAGTTGTTCAATTTATTTTGTAAAAGGTCATGGGAAGTTAGCCTATACTTGATTTGTCCATATATTCAATGATGATGGATTCCGTGAAATGTATGCTTGTGTTGGATGTCTTGATCTCTTATGAGTTTTTAGAGGAGCCTTATGGCCATCATTTATGTTGTGTTGATTTGATTTAAGTATGGTTGCTTGGTATGGTGGCAAATGGCTTGGTGGATAGCCATATAATTGTCCACACGGGTAGACACATGGGCGTGTGTCTAGGCCATGTGTGACACACGGTCAGCCCTATGGGCGTGTTGATCGGCCTTGTGTCCCCTTGCATGCTATAATTGCAAGTCAGTATGCTTAGTAGTAAACACATGGGAAGAGACACGGCCGTGTGTCTCAGTCCGTGTGGGAAGCACGGCCTTAGACATGGGCGTGTGCCTAGGCCATGTGAAGTCTGCACCTGAAGTTAGGAATTTAATTTGACACACGGTCTAAGGACACGGGCGTGTGCCTTGGCCGTGTGACCATAGTAAGGTGATGATGTCATAAATAGAATGCCAAGGTTTTGGCACACGGGCTAGGACACGGCCTATCAAGGCCGTGTGAGGGACATGGGTCAGAGACCCAGATGTGTGAAATAATTCAGTGTCGACCATGGGTAAAGAACAAGGGCATGTCTCAGGGGCACACGGGCGTGTCCCTTGAGCAACACGGGCGTGTGACCCCTATTTAGGCAAAAAATTTCCTAAGTGCGTAAAAGTTCCTAGTTTAGTTCTGAAACCTTCCGGAAGTATGTTTAAGGCCTTGTAGGCCTAGGATGAGTAGGTTATGAGTGTGAATGGAAAGTTTTTAAGTTGAATGAAATTTTATAGCCCTATTGTGATATGTTTATGCAAGTTGAGTTAGGTAATGCCTCATATCTAGATTCGGCTTCAAACACGGGTAAGGGGTGTTACAGTCACACATCACACTCTCCAGTTGTTGTTTGGTACTTTTGAATTCATGGTTATATGTAAATATGGTATGTATAGGCTATTTATAAAGATGATAGTTATGGTTACTTGAGATAGTGATTTTGGTACATATTGTGGTATAAGTTAAAGCCATGTGATTTGGCTTAACTTGGTGTCATGTTTTGATTGTGTATAAGTGTTCAAATATGGTATGTTTTGGCAAGTAGTAGATGGAATGGAAATATGCAAATGTTGTCTTGATATGTAATAAGCATATCAATAGAAAATGCATGATATTAATTAGGTATGTGAATACTATGTCGAATTGGTATAAAATGTGTATGAAATGTTGTGGATTGGCTTCCTATTAGGTTATAAAATGTTGCAATTTATGCTTATGCGTGCATGTATAAATAGGGTGGCAAATGGCTTTGCAAGTAGCCCATTTTTGTCCACACGGGCAGAGACACGAGTGTGTGTCTCGACCATGTGCAACACGATTATGTTACACGGTCATGTGTCCCCTGGTGTTGAAATTAAAACCAAGTTAGTATGCTCCACACGGTCTCACACACAGGCGTGTGACTGGCCATGTGGTACAAGTTAGTATAACCCCTAATTAGCACGCGACGTAGCACACGGGCAAGTGACTTAGCCATGTTGCATAAGTCAGTATACCCTACAAGATTGGCATGGCCTAGCACATAGCCTGTCACACGGGAGTGTGTGGCCACTTCGAAGGGCACACGGGCTAGACACACGGGCGTGTGGTTGGCCATGTAACCCAAGTCTGTATGTACCCCCTGTTTTCACATGGCTGGAGACACGGGAGTGTTGATAGCTATGTGAGACACACGGCCTGGTCACACAGGTGTGTGTCCTCTGTATTGAGAAAAATTTTCAAAGTTTCATGGAAGTTTTATAAGTTATCGATTTCATCCCGAACATCTCCTAAAGCATGTTTAAGGCCTCTTAGGCTATTGTAAGGCACAAATTGAATGATGATTGTATGAAATGATTGAATGCATGAGAAAAGTATGGTTATATGTGTTACAAGTTTGGTAATGCTTCGTAACCCTATTCTGCCATTGAATACGGGTGAGGGGTGTTACAAGTGTTGTTTTAGAAAAATCGCTTGCTTGTCGCTCTTCTTTTTAAAAACTCGATGTTAAACTAATGTAGCGAAAAAACCATTTTTCAAGTCATTTTGGAAACATAGTTGCCTTATCGATTTGTTTTCCAAAACGTTCATTTGCAATGCAGCAAAAATTAGGGAGTAATGTCAAATTTTACTTAATCCCAATATCATGCATTTTAGGTTATTATGCTTGAGTAATCATGCATGCAAAAATACCCAAAAGAAAAGTTACCAAGCCACAATTTACAAACCAAGACCAATAAAAACTTATTAATAGTTATTAAAAATAGTTTGAGGTTCAAGGTGATTCTCCGAATGCCAAGTCTTGTCCTAATTTCGAGGTTTACATGAAAAGTTAAACACTATGGGGCATGATCTTATGAAAGCTCAGTGTAAGTCAAACAGTTATTTAAGTAGTCACGAATATCAAATATAGTGAAACATACTAGCATTAAAAGAAGAACACATAATCATCATTGGAATTTCTTATCATTACTTAACCATTATCAAATCAATGTCACACAGTATATGAGCATGTGCTATCATTCATTCAAGTAACAATCATTAATTTTGATACCATTCAATACAACAAAGTACAATACGTAGCATAAATCAATAACATTCGAGTATGTCATGAGCATTATGCAATGCAAAAAGGTTCCTACCCAAACCATCCGCTACACACCATGAGCTCCCCTAAACCCATCTACAAAACTCCAATGAATGTGAGCATACCTTGATGTGGTAACCACCGAATAACAATAATGTAGTAAAACTGCCGAATAACAAATAATGCAATATAATCGCCACTCCCTCGGTACTTCAAATGCAGTGCACTGACTATGAATAAACGCGGACTACATACTCTACCAGTACTCCACGGAACTCCTCCATTAACCACAAAATATCTCATCCCAATGCACATGCAATATGTCATATAATCTCATACATAGCCATAATTTAATACTTTTCACATTTAATTGACATGTTCAACATGCCCTCAATAATCGAAAACTTATGCTTCCTGATTTGTGAGATTTGAATGGCCAATCGATCAAGAACATTTTTCCCTAATTGAAATGTGATTAAAGGCTGATTATTAGGTTTCAAGAACTCAAATTAATGTTGGAAATATATGGGCAATAATTTAGAAACAAAATAGCCCTCTTTCTTGCACCTAGGCCCCCGCACCACTACCCATGGTGGCTAAAATTGGGGCTGATTTAAGAACAATTTTGAGATCCATTTAAAACATGTAAAATACCTTTAAAATCTTTAAAATCCCCCCAAATTATATATATGGACATTTAGGTTTTTAATTGAAAAGATTAATCAAGAAATTAAAGGAAAAAGAGACCGTACACAAGCTAATTGAAAGGAGAGGCAATGGCACTTCTTCTCAACGTTAGGAATCGATCTTGGAGACTCAAGATTTTAGATTTGGGGACGATGTAATTAAAGAAAAATGGAAGCAATATGATGGAGGAGATGATGAAAAATCTTGTGACAAAAAGAAAAGAAAAAGATAATAAAACTAGGTATTATGGACAACGGCAACAATGGAGAAAGGAAAAAAATTGAAGATCAAGGAAAAGAGGAGAGGGGAGAAACGGCTAGGGTGAGTAAAAGTATAATAAAAGCTGATTATTTTGTATAAAATTAATAGTTATACCTATGGTTACAAAGGCATGATGACACACACATTAAAAACAAGGGATTTTGTAAAAGTTAATTATTTTGTATGAGAAAGGATTCAAACTTGCGACCTCAATTTAATTTTCATGCTTTTACATTTATCAATTAACCACTAGGCTATTTACTTAATTTTTTGAAATAATTTTGCAATATTTATTTTAAAAACAAGTCGTGTCTCATACTAGGGTTTGAGGCAAAATTAGTAAAATAATAAAATGGTAAGAGGGAAAGGATTTGAGCTTAGGTTTCAAGGAACGTTTCACTAACACTTATCAAACAAACCAATACCTCATTTATTCCTAAAAACACATAGATAATCTCAAAAATTAGGGCAATACCACTCTCTCTCGATTCCCAAACCCGATTCTACTAACTCCCGATTTTTGGGATGTTACATGCTCATTTTCATATTTATAAGTCTTTAGATTTTACCTCAAGGTGAACAGGTAGGTGCCCAAATCTAACTTCCTCGTCCAATCCTATTTTCAAGGCTTTATCTTTTCCCATTCCCTTTTATTGAAATGGAGAGTTAGTGATAGAAGGTTCTAGATGTTTTATCTGTTAGCACATAGTGGAATGAGTTCCTTTTGGGCCTAAGTGGATTAAAATATTAAGGTCAATCCTTTTTAAATCGTTGTAGTCCATAATGGATTTGATTTTCCTTGGTTGGGGGATATTTAGGCTAATTTAATTGTTTACTAACAATCGTCCCCAACTTGATAAGGTTTGTAGCATGTTTCAAAGTAGCTTGTGTAGGACTGATTGTGAATTCAGAAAGGCAGCATTTTTAAACGCTTCATGCTAGAAATTTATCATTATGAGAAGATAGTCACGCTTAAATGTTTCAAGGCTTGAGAAAATCAAAAGCAATTAAAGGTAACCTTATGCTTAAAACGATTGGGATAGCTGGACGATGAAATCGATTTATAATCTTAAATGTTTTTTCTAGAATAAGTATTCCCTTTTAAGTCTCTTGAGTGTCCTTAAAGTTTTGTCTGCACAAGTTTGTTTTCTATTTTGTAGTTTTCTTTTCATATTTTCTACTCTTTTACCCTTTTTATAAAAGATGTCAAGTGTCATCCGTAGGGACACAACGCGGGGTTTGTCTCCATCTACCTAATCTAGCAAATGTTATCCTTGTTCCATTGACATGGAAACTGTTAGGGTTTCTGAAAGAAAAAAGGATGGTCTCTTAATGTCCCTTGCAAATTTACAATAAAGTGTAGAGGATGCAATAGCATTTCGGAGGAAGATAATAATCATTTTTTTCTTTTACCTTCATATTTTAGAGACTTTCATTTATCATTGAACCCTTTCTTTTGTAAACTTCTAAAGTTGTATGTCTTAAACCCTAACCAACTCCAACCCAAAGCATGGGTCATTCTAGTGACATATTTTGTGCATGGCTATGAATCTAACTAGAATCCTTCCATTCGAGTGATACCTATTTTTTTCATGTAAGCTTAAATCTATCTATTAGTATTACTTTCAACCAGAAAAGGATGGCATGGTTATCGATCTGAAGGAATATGATTGGACCGAAAAATATGCTTATTTTTCCATTGGATGATATATGTGTCTTGTCTATTAATTTTTTTTAGTAGAAATCTATTTTTTCTTGTTTTGACACCCGTCAAACATTGCAATCTATTTTGCAATTTTCTTTTTCCATGAAATGAGACCTTATGAACCTTGGCTGGTCAAAGTCGATGATTATTTTTTTTAATTATTTGATATACATATAGATGATGGAATGGATGATGGAATCGATAAACATGATAATCATATATGATAACATGTTATTTAGATTAGGGATTATGCCACTTGATTATATCTATGCATTTAATCATACTTAAAATTGGAAAGCTAAAACCTTTGAATGCTTTTAAAAAAATTGAGTGAGAAAGAGCCCCTAAGTAAGACCTAAGATCTATCTTAATGATCTCTAGGTCATAGCATAATAAAAATCTCTTATAATGTGAATTCAATGAGTGACACTTCCTTTAAAATGCAACAATTCATGTATTCTTGTAAGTGTTTGTTAAAAATAGTTAATTTACTGAAAATTTAAAAGTAGATGTAATAGCTTGATTTTCAATGGTGTTAGAAACGACGGTTTTGAAATCCTATTTCCTTATTTAAATCCATAAATATTAAATATATTTATGAGTTTAATATACAAATATATTAAAGTTTGGTCCAATAATTTTGTTAAATTGATAGTTAATTAAGGTACATGGACTAAATTGTAAAAGTTTATCGCTATAGATTTTTTAATTGGCCAAAGGACTAGATGAGTAATTAGACCATTTTAATTGCTTCAAATGGTGGTAGTGGATGACATAATTCACTAAATTTTGTTAATCATGCTTAAGGATTAATTAATTAAAGGTTAATTAAGTTAATTGTGATTAATTAAAAATTAAACAAGGTATATATATTAAAATTAGTGCTTATCATCTTTTCGGACCCTAAATTTTCAGGTAATTCAAGTGCTTTTCTTGTAATTTATATGTTTTTGAGGACATGTGAGCTTGATTTAGCTAACCCATGTTGTAACACTGTTACTCGACCTAGTCGTTGAATTGGGTATGGAGTGTCACAATCGAATTGGTTGGATCTAATACTTTAGTCAAAAAATTTCGCCAATCGACTTTATTATTCCATTACTAATTTTTCTACAACAAGTTTCTTAAACCAAACTTTGTTTGACTACCTTAAAAGATTAAATCCTAAGAAAACACTTAACTATAATGTGCCAATTCCATAGGCGAAGCCTCTTAAGGTACCCCCTTCTTATGTGCATGACACCTTACTGACGATGATCCTTGAACAAACACAGTCTGGCTTGTTCCCTCCTAGAGTTCCTTATCCAACGAACCTTGCAAAACATAGGCCAAAACTTTGGTAAGTTCAATGAACTTAATGAGTTTCTTCATTAACAATTACATAACTCACCCCTTCTTTGTTGGAGTATTAACTTAAAAGAAAATAAAATACTTTAACTCCATGTTTTTACCTAGAATTTAGCATCTTATCTTGACTGGCGAACTCCCGTTTGAATTCCACCTTTCTTTAATGGCGATTTGATCAGTGAACGATCATTACCTGGTTGGCATTCAACCAATTTTGGTGGATTCTAAATTATTTATCATCCTTGTAGATTCTCACTTTTCCTTGCACATATCATCTTTTGTTCCATTTTTCCTTACACTTCCTATCATGAATATCCTTTTTAGTTTTATCCTGGCTCGTAAACACAACATAGCTCTAGCGGATAAAATGACATTCTACTCATAAGGCCTACTAGAAAAGGACCTACGCCACACCAGCAATCTTAACCTTGATTCATCCTTTCTACTTTTCCTATACACTCGGGTTGAAATGGTATTTGGGTTACCCCTTATAAACTGCATTATTTGTGATGCCTTACTTTTAGGCGCATCAAATTTGATGGTTCATATGGAACTAACTCTATATCGAATATTCTCACACTAGGTTTTCCTCAAAGAGGAATAGTCTTGACAGACATATTTGTTGTAACCACCTCAACCCGGCCTAAACATTATGGTTGAATTTTGAGGGTCACATTAGCCACTAAAATGGCCCTATAAAAACAATTATGGTTTCAAAAAAATTTATTTTCTTAAAGTAAATTGCTTATTTTACAAAAAACGAAGTGGGCTTTACTTGAATTTATAAAATCATTAACTTATGTTGAATTTAATTAAGATCTAATTAAATAAAAGCTCTTATTAATTTTGGAAATATATTTGACTATTAATTTTTCATTTAGAGTTTCAAAACTAATTTTAAACAAAAATCTAGAGTCTATAATTTACTAATAGAAGACATTATTCCTAATGTTTTTTAAATCAATTATTAATTAGTTATTCAATTATCTAATTTATCTAGTATTAGCCACAATGCATGCAAATATTAAAATTCCTCATAACAATACCCATGCCACCATTTGTAAAAATAAATTATTACAAACCCGAATAAAATAAAATTATAAATTTTAATAATTATTTAGCAAAAACCAAGACAAGAGATCCTAATGCTGAGTCCAAGCTCTAACCTTAAGAATTACCTAAAAAATATTAAACTAATGGGATGAGCTTCAAAAGCCTAGTATGAGTCGTAATCAAAGGTAAACAAAGTATGCAAAACTTACAAATCATACAAGAAACTAGTTTAATAATTGAGCACAAAAGCTTAATAGATTATCTGTAATTACAGTAGTGCATAGGATTCACAGAATCATGGTGCTTCCAATAGTTATGTATATGCATGCTCGAGAATGACAATGCAATAAGGTACTATCCATCCATCCACTACATACCACGAGTTCCATAGAACCCGTCTACCGAATCACTAAAACAATTAGGAATCGTAGCTCAGTGTGGATAAACCACTAATAACGGTTTGTAGACAAGCTACTAGTAATGTGGACGAGTCACCAGAAATGTAGATAAACTGCTAGTTTAAGTGCAGACGAGTTGCCTGTAGTGCAATTAAATCTCCAAATCTCTTTAGTACTCCGATGCAATGCACTGAGAAAAATACTATGAACTTTAAATATCGTCGGTACTCCATGGAACTCCTCCATATCCACGAAACCCCACCCAATGAAAATGAAGTATGACACATTATCAGTGAAATGCATCATGCTTATCAATAACAGTTCAGTACAATGGCATGCTTATCATGCTTTTCGGTAAATAGTATCAGGGTATGCCTTGCATACTTTCAATTAACAAAATCAGGGGCATGTGTACATGCTTTCAATACAATTAGTGTCATACATAGTATGTAGCATAAATATGTACATAGCACAATATCAATCATGGAAAGTTTGTATGCATATCAACCAGTAAGCACATTTTACCAATTTAAATTATACAATGTCAATTTAAGGCTAATTACACAAATGTAATATCCACACTTCACATTCGGCATGCATCAAAAAGAAATATATGTGCATTCGGTTTCCCACTTGAAGGGTATACACACAATTCAGCCAAACACCAAACAAAAAACATCAATTGGACAACTCTCAAAGACAATTGATTTGAATCCCACACCTTGATTACTATCTGTAAAACACTAACAATTGATTGGAACACCACTACAACTCGAACTCGTCTCGGTTCTTTCACAATTTGTAACTTAGGCATGATAAACATACAACAAAATGATTAAAAACAACCAATGAAACCTCTATGGCATTCAGCCAACGGAGATCAAGAAGGAAAATAAAATCTAATTATTGGATCAACTTACGCTACACCGGTTTGAAAATTTGTGTTAACAATCAATCAAAAAAATGAATGCTCACTTACCATGCTAAGAAGGTTCCAACAAGGGGTGAGAATATGTACAAAATCAGTAGCAAAATAACGTAAATAATAATGACAAGATGAGGCTTATATGAGGCGGCAATGTAGAAATTACGAGAGCAACAAAAGCTTCAATGTGCAACACCAGGAGAAAGAGAAATGGACAGCAATGGAGAATTAAAAATGGTAGCAACTTATGAAAAAAATATTGATATTAAAAAAGCAAGGATTCAGCCAAATAAAGTGGAGAAGTGATAAGCACAAACAAAAATAAAACTTATGTTTTAGGCTACAATAATGGTAGGTTATGGGAGAAAATTGAAGAAGAAGAAGGAGAGGAAAAATGAAAGGGACAACAAGAGCTTGAGAAAATTAAAGAAAATAGGTTGAACCTAAAATAAAATGCAATTTATACCTAGGTTAAAAAGGGCTTGGATGGCAACAAGGTTTTAGGGAGAAAAAACACTAAAAAATAAAAACTTGCAAGGAAAGGAATCAAACTCAAGTCTCAAGGTCAATTTCACTTACTCTTTACCACTAGGTCAATTACTCATTCTTTCATAAATGCTTAAACAAATCCTTAAAAATTAGGGCAAGACAGCTCTCAGTTTACTAACCTGATTCCTTTTGACCGATTTTTAGGACGTGACATCTGTCACTTGGATTAACCTTCATGGTACCCCTTCCTGTCAATAGTTTCTAACTAACCTCTCTTTATCAAATAGACTACCTAGGGTACTTATGATCAAACTTCTAACATACAGAATTCTACTCAACACTTTCTGATGATTTTAATGACAGATCATTATCTGCGATCCTCGGATAAATCTTCTTTCATTTGCCTATACTCCAAGCACGACTGGCATGTCTTTTCCCATATCTAAATCTAGTTGGGTTACTACCATATTCCCTATAGCTTCTTTGATTTCTATTTTAGTGAATTATTCCCTATTTACTTTTTTTGCCTTATTTGATGAATCCTCAGTAATTCGCTTGCTAACTATTACTCATTTACAATTGCATTATTCTTCTAACCCTTTTTCAACTTGCATGATTTTCCATATTAATCATCCTGATGGTCTACCCCGTATTTAATGTCCTAGTGAACTATACACGTTTAATGTTCTGGCAGACTACCACGTTTGATGTCTCAGCGGACTCCATATAGTCAAGCTATGATCTTACTCATCAGGCTCTATGTTTAATGTCCTGGTATACTCTTTATGCTGCCATAGTTGGCTACGGTCTTACACAATACACCCTATGTTCCTGCCAGACTCCATTGGTCGCCATAGCTAGACTATGGTCTTACACCATAAATCCCCATGTTTAATGTCCCGGTAGACTCTTTATGATGCCATAGTTGAGCTATGGTTGTACACTTTAAACATTTTTCAAGTGTTACCCTGAAGGACATTACTATCATCACAGTGTTGCCCCATAGAGCCTACTGATCGTCGTCACTATGTTGCTCTATGGAACCTAATAACCATTGTCACAGTGTTTCTTTTAAGGACCAATCAATATCATTTTGTTTTATATTCAACATTGATGCTTGAACACCGAAGTGTCCCCTTCACAAGGCCCAGAGCTTTACACATCACGGTTTGCACTCAACAATACTGGATTACAGGATCTAACAAAAATTTCATTTCCCTATCCGACCGTCCATGCCTCCATTTCATCATATCTACTTTGATGCTCAAACACCAAAGTGTCCCATCCGCAAGGCCCAAAGCTTCACACATCACAGTTTGCACCCAGTAACATTGGATTACTATAAACAGAGACAGAGACTGAATTTCCCAAACCATTCATCCAATCCTAACTTCATCTATCTCATCAATACCTTTCAATCCTTACTTTATAATTTATGAGCACGCATACACAGGCATATGATCACAATAAACATAATAATATGAAGCAAGTCAAACTTAGATATGTATTACTACAATCATTCTATGCATATTGATAAACTTGTGGATATTTAATTACCTACTCATCCTTGTGGATATATAACATTCTCAAACAACAGAGATCATACATCATCATAAAACTCATCATGTACTCAACACGGTTTCATGCCAGCATACAACATTCTAGAAATGGAGTATAGAAACTCACTTGACAATTTTTAGCCTCCTATGCTTAGCTTTTTCGAATGGTAGAGCTTCCATTCTCCTGGCAACTAAACATTATATCCAAAATCATGAGTTAGAACTCAGTATTTTCAACTAAAAACTCGATTTTCTAGAAACATGTAGAACCCTTAAAAAGGTTCTAAAATTCTTAACTTAATTTTATTAATCTTACGTAAACCGAATTAATTGAACCTTACTAGCTTACTGGATTCTCTACTTTTCTGACTCGAACCTCAAGATTAACATTCCATGTAGAGCTTCCTATAACTATCTCTTCTTCGGAGCAATTGAAGATGAAGATGAAAAAAAATTAAACAGATTTAAAAGAAATCCATCTGGGAAGTCATTTCCCAACTATTTATATGCCTTCATGCTTGGTTATCAACCCTATAAAAACCATTCCTTGGTAATCATTTTGTCACCCACTAAGGAATAAATTGGTTTTAATCCAACAGAACCAGATTGGATTTCAACCTAATCAATCACTAAGTTTTTTCCTAATGTTTCAATAGAGGTCGTCAAATTATGGCTTCTTTCAATTTATCCCCCAATTATTCTTAATTTCCAACCTTAAAGAAAACCGGGTGTGACACATGTACCAATTTGCAAAACTATTAAAGTTTTTTTTTAAGTTTCTGTTGATTATTTCTTGAAGAAATTGGTGTTGAATGGTTAGATTTTGAGTTTAGATGTGAAAAAGGGCTAGATTGTAATGTTTAATTGTTAGCTTTTTTAACATAACGACTAAAGTATATAAATTAATTGATGTGAAATTTCTATAATAATAAATAATAGAGGGTCATAAAAGGATGTAATTAAGATTTATTTTGAAATCGAAGCTCAAAATTGAAAGTTAAATTAATTTTAATTTTAGGGACTAAAATGAATAAAATGAAAAATTTTAGGCACATTCAAAAATAAAATTGAATTGGTTCATGCATATTATAGGATGTTATAAAATGTTTGGTATTGATAAATTGAACTGAATTATTGTATAGATCGGGAATTGAACCAAACCAAAGATAATCGAAGAAAAGTAAAATTGATGATTAGTCCTTAAAGTCTTGTTTGTTGTTGTTTTGCCAGGTAAGTTTATATGGAGCTTACCATTTTGATTAATGTTGTATTGAATAATATTTATTCTATTTATTTGTATGGTTTCAAATAAAAATTGGTGAATTGTGGAAAATTTGATATTAGTTGGACTAAATTGTAAAGCATGAGTATAATGGTTAGTATGAACATATACAAGGTACCAAAATGAATATGGACTGTCTACAGGGTTTGTTTGATGTGTGAATATTGATTCAATATCTAAGATAATACAATTACGACAATAATGCCCATGTGAACTTAGTAAAAGATTAGGATAAGTATGACTGTCATTAAGGTTAAATATGGATTCGATCAAGGATTTACATGGTTGTTTGAGATCCAGCATTTGTTATAGATTCTCGATTTATATGTATCATTGGTTTAGCATGGACTAGTAACCTCGATATGATGTCAGCTTGTGTGAGCAACCCTGATCCCTCTCAGCTTGTGTGAGCAAAATCGTCTCATGTATCTGAGTTCGATTTACTAAGGTTCTTCCGGGTGAAAATGTGACCTAATGGAAATGGAATTATTGAAATGGTTAAATATGAATTGTTTTACATATGCTTTCAAATTGATTATGAAGTAGTTGGTATATGTTACCAACTAAATTGTATTGTTGTATATGATTTGTGTTATAATTTCTTGATATGTAAATTGACTAACCATTGATTATATATAATTATTTGCATATGATACTATAAAGTATGCCAAAGGATGCCAATGTTTTTTAATGCTTAGTTTCTTAAGGTGTCAAGGTAAGTTTAGTAAATTTCACATGGACTTACTAAGCATTCAATATGATAACCCGTTGCTTCCCTTTTCTTCTAGATTGTCACTTTGTGGCACATGTCAAGCAGATCTTACGGAAGATCACACTATACTGTTTTTGAACCGGTAGCTTTTTATTGTTTTAAGTCCAAAATTGTGGCATGTACATAGGTGTTTTGTAAACACTAGCTTTGAATGTTGAACATATTTGAAACTTACCTAATGCATGATTTTGGCAAATTAAATGTGTATGTTATGGTAAACATGTTTGAGACTTGGTTGTGGAATTTGAAATGGCATATATGGTATGTAGATTGGTATGTTTTAGGAAGTTTTGTGATAGATTAATGTTGAAAATTGGAAAATGGTTTGATATGTATGCTTGAGTAATGGAATCATATTTTAATGGTTGAATAGATGGTATAAGTTGATGTAAGGATGATTGTGGTTATTTGCACATGTTTTAGTATGTGTTTGAAATGTTTTGGCAGATAAAGTTAGCCATGTGCACAAAAATTACAACTTCTGTGGAAGCCTATAATAGGTATCAAATGGCTCAAATTTTTCCAAAAGCAGAGTCCAAGTCTCGACAAGCAACCGTCCTCGTCGCAACATCGACCGACAGTGAGTCACGTCACGATGTCATGTGGCTTGAGGTCACAACGTGATAGGCTGTTTGGCAATGTCATGACGTGAAGGAAGTGACATCATAACACCGACCCTAAATTTTTAAAACTTTGCAATTTGGTCATATTTTATGCTCGGGTCAAAAAATGAGCTTTCGTAAGCTCAATTAAGACTCGATTTTTATTGTTTATCATATTGTAAATATGTTTAACACTTAATTGCATGTTGAATGATTATTTACTGTATAATGATTGTAGTTGCTTTAGCAACAATTGTAGCATCTTGTAACTCGAACCCGATGATCGATTCGAGCAATGGGTGTTACAGTTGATGCTGGCCAAGAGTGCTAAAATACATTAATATGAAATTTGTACCAAAAAAAAGTGAAATGAAATGAAATAGTGCATGAATTTTCTTTGGCTAAAAAGCTTGACCAACAACATGCAACTTTAGTTCTCAACTATAAATAAGATAATCTTTCTATTAAATACTTTATTTCAAATCATATTAAAAATAATTACAACTTTAAATTAATGTTAAAACTCAAAACTATATCATTACCCAATTGATTTTAATATGACAAACAAAAAAGGTGGGTTTTGTTGTATCAATGATAAAAACATCATTATAATTTCAATATTGAAGTTTGAATTTTGAAATTTATATCTTATCTAAATCATATAAGTTTTATTATTTTCAAATTTGAATGTTGTTAGTTTTGATTTTTAATTGTTGTGATGTACAAAATTTAATTATAATTTTCTTAATTAAATTTGCATAAATCACATCAATCTTATTCAAATATATTTTAAAGTATTATAAACTCATAAATAAAATTTCTAAATGAGTTAAATTTTTACAAAAGTTTTTAAGAACCTCAAAATCCTTTAAAATGTTTTTAAGCAACATTTTTTAAGGTCATTATGTCTCAAGACCTCAGGCCCCAACAATCATATTTGTTATTCTTGTCTCAAGACATTATTGCAAGCTACATTAAATGCGCGAAATAAATTCTTCCAATAGCTAAAAACACCCTCCAACGACTCCAAACATCCAAAAATTTGTTAGAGGGTATATATTCAAGTCAAGAACACTTGAAGGCACAAGAGAATAACATCCAAGTAATGTAACTAAGAGAAGAGCCTCAAATTCTTTTATTTCTTCATTTTCTCTTGTATATATCTCTTTAGGTATTTTTGTGAAATCTATTAATCACTCTTATTTCAATTCTTTGAGAGAGCTTAGCACTTGTAAACACACACCTTTGAGAGGTCTTGATAGCAAGATAAATTCGTATTTTTAATATATTTATTTTTGGCTAATTATCAAATAAAATGCTATTAAATTTGGATTTTTCTTATCAGGAATAAAGTTAGTGTGTTGAATTCAAACTCTTACAAAAAAAAGGCTAAATTGGAACAAAAAGCAAAGATGAGGGCTTGATTGAAAGATTGAAGATTCAAAGATGATTGGATAAAGATTGAAGGGTTGAAGATTTTTTTTTAAAAGTGGCTGGATAAAGATTGAAAGATTTTTATATTATTACAAATCGTAAGTAGTTTAAATTTAATTTTAAATTTTGAATTATTTAGTGATAATATCTAAAATTATTTAGTGATAATATTTAGTGATAATATTTAGAATTATTTAGTGATAATATTTAGAAAAATCTAGCTAAATTTTAGCACTAAAAGTGTGTATAAATACCTAGTAGCTACAACCAATTGACACACTTTACCTTTGGCATTTAATAAATTCTTGATTTTTTTTCTTTTCTCCCTTCCTGCGTCACCTATGCTCTTTCCTTTTTTTTTTTTTTAGCTTTTAGCTTTTTGGTTTAATTGCCTTTCAAGGCCCTTTCCTTTCCACTTTCCACAATTCTACAAAATCATTTTCAAAGCATGATTTTTTTCATGATTAACTAAATCATTTTTAGCCTTAGCCTAGTTATCACTTCAACAAAGTAATCGTGAGTTATAAACCCACACTAAAGACTTTGCAATTCGGTATTTGCTATCTCTCTGGTATATGGGATAGTACAAATTCGTCCCTCAAAGTTGATTCAATTTCAATTCAAAAAGCGCGTGTTGGATTGGAATCGTTTGGCGTACAGTTGGGAAGTTGAGTTGGTGGTGTTGTATTCAAAATCCCGCAAACAAATTAGCATGTTCAGTTGGAAAAATCTAGTTGGATTCCGTCAAGGGAGATAGTGATTGGATTTAAATGACCCACATGGTTGAGGCCGTTAATTCGAGTTGGGTTTTTCAAATCACAAGGCTATCAAAGTCTTAAATTATGGGTACGTGCCACGTGATTGGAAATTTGACAAGGGTCGATTTGCAGGTGATATCGGGATCGACTACGAGAGGAAGAGTTGGCGGTTTGAGGGATTCTCAATTGCTATAACCAGCTTATCGATTGGAAGGGAAAATCTATTTCAAGGATCGATTCAAGATTGGAGTACACCAAGGCTAAGGCTAAGATTAAAAAATATTTTATTTATCCATTTATTTTATTTTCTTAAATTTATTTTTGCATTTTTGAATCTACTTTTATTTTATTTTATTTTATTACACTTCATATTTCCTTACTTTATTATCTTAATCAATTTTAACCCCACAATTTTTTATTTTTTTCAGCACTACTACGCACAAGTCGAGGGCACGACTGTAGCCGCGACAACAAATCTGGTCACAAGAAAAGGCGAAATTAGATAACTAGTCCCTATCGATTCAACCCTACTACTTTATATTTCAATTTATTGTTATATTTATCATAGGAATTTATATTTGGTGGTTTCGACGCCCATTAAATTTTGGCGCCGTTGCCAGGGATTGGTGAAAATTTTCTAATTTTTGTTTGTTTTCTTTATGACCAGGTCAGAATCGGGGACTTTAGCATTTGAACCGGAGATAGAAAAGTTGGCTCGTACACTTCGAAGAGAAGCAATTCGACGCTATAAACAACCACAACCTGATTATGAAGAAGGATCTTACACCGAAGATATTTACTCATCTGAAGATTCAGACGACATGGTAGATCAAACTATACACCAACTTGCAACTTCACCAGACGAACAACAACCGCTATGCATAACTTATCCGATGGGCGAAACATCGTTCGAGTTGAAGTCGGGATTAATACATTTATTGCCTACTTTCTGTGGTTTGAAAAATGAAAACCCCCATACTCATCTGAAAGAGTTCTACATGGTTTGTCTAAGCATGAAACCAGAAGGAGTAACTGAGGATAAAATAAAACTACGAGCTTTTCCTTTATCATTAGATGACTCTACTAGAGAATGGTTGTTTCTTGTTTCTTGATAGGTTTTTCCCAGTAGCTCGAGCAGTCGAATTAAGGTGGAGTATAGTCAGAATACAACAAAAAGAAGCAGAATCACTCTATGAATATTAGGAGCAATACAAGAAGTTGTGCACAAGTTGCCCACAACATGGTCTGTCTGAGCAATCGCTCCTACAATATTTCTACTAGGGTTTACTCCCAATGGAAATGTAATATCCGGGAATTAGGGCTTGTGCATTTTTTCTTAATTGTATGAAGTAATATGCCTATGTGTGTTTGAATGTGTTATATGAACTTTTGGAACTTCAAAGTGTAGGTAAATGCCTTAGAAAATAATAGATTTTAAGTATTAATGTAACATCCTAAAATAGGGGCTATTTGTGATTAAATTGTTTTGCTTGTGATTGAACTGCTGTGGTGTTATTCGTGGAGTTATAGGACTTAATTATGAACTTTGAGTAGGCTCGGAATGGTAGGAAAAAAAGTCATTTGTAAGCTTTAGAGGTAGGGAGCCTTGGTAAGTAGGGGTTACAAGTTAAATAAGGGGATATTAGACACTAAAAAGGCCTTGGAAAAGTGGCAAAAGGGAGGCCACTTAGGAGCTGGAGTTGACGCCACAAGAGGAGCAAGGGGAGCCTAGGTTCGAGTTGCGAAATTCCCCTTTTTGCTCTTTATTTTGGACGGCAAGAGAGAGAGAGGAGTGTTCAATTTAAACACTTCAGGATAATATGGATAATAGGGATATTATTAGTTTTTAATTGGATTTTATTTGATTAAATCTAAAAAGGGTGGCAAAGAGAAAAAGAAGGAATTTAACTTATTCAAATTCTTTTGGATTATGTCAAATTATTGGCCAAGAGTGATTCAAGGAAGTGGCCAAATTTTGGACTCCTTGTTGAGGAGGAGTGAATGCAAGGACTAGTTGAAGGGGAGGCAGAATTTTCTTTAGGCATACTCTCTATCTTTTTGTTTTTCTTTTCCTCCAAATTGCAAGTAGCCGAAATTCCCAAACTCTTCCATCTTTGATTTTCTTTTTTTTTTCTTCTCTCAATCTCTTAAAACCGAAAACCATTCTCCTTTTCTTAGACCTTGGCCGAATCCTCTACACCCTCACCTCCAATCTATTTCTTTCCTTTCTTCTCAAAACCGAAACTCTATCTCCCTTTTCCCATTATTTTCTTTCTCTCTAACCGAATCTATTCCCCATCTTGGTGACCGAAATTTCCTTTCCTCCTATTAAACTCATTTTGGTCGAATAATAGAGTGGTGTTGATCTCCTTGGGTTTGTTTTTTCAATCGTTGGAAAAGGTAAGTGTTGGTTGCCGAATGCCTATTCCTTTCTCTCTCTATTCTCTGTCGACTTTTACAAAGGTAAGAGTCGATTGCTGCATTTGTTTGGAAGTATGATAATCACTTGTTGGAACCAATGTGTTGTAGGATCTCCGGGACTTGGAAGCAATCAAGCGTAGCCTTTTTTCTCGGTTGATCGGTTGGTAAGTGGTGGTAAGGACTTGATTTAGTAACCTTTTTCCTTTAGGTATTCGTTGTAGAAGGCTTATGAGGCTAAACTGTTTTGCGTCTTAAGGTGTGGCCGATTGTCAGAGGTGAACCATCATTTGGCTCGGGATTTGGTAGGAAATCGAATCATTTGTAAGGTAAGGGTGGAGCGTTAACCCTTTGGATTTATGTGGTTTAGCCGAATAGGCCATGTCACTAACTTTCATGTATGGCCGAATATAGGGGCAAGGAACTCTAGTGTGGCGATTGATTCTTCTGGATTTAGGGCTACTGGATAGTAATAGTGTGTACATACACACCTCATAACTCATGAATCATGCTAAATGTATTATGTATGCTAATCTGAATTAATGTATATTGGGATTTAATACCATCGTGGTATAAGCAAGGAATCGGGTAAGTCCTTGTTGTTATGAGTTTACTTAATGATGCTTTTGGGAAGCATGACATATTTGGTATGTTGTTAAATAAACATGTGGGCATGATTCTGTTATATGCATATCATTGATTGATCTGGGTTGTATGAGAGGAGGAAGTAATATTCGTGTCGACGGACACGGTGGTTTGGTACCACATTTCGTGACTACGGTCACGGAGGTTTGGCACCTCATAGCTCTCGTCCAGTGGCTTAGCACCACAAGTGGGTTGGCCCCACAGATGACACAACTTATTATATGTGACTTTAAGTCACGGTGGTTTAACACCACAATATTGATGGATATCGTGACTTTAAGTCACGGTGGTTTGGCACCACCGGTGGTTTGGTGCCACAGGGGTAGAAAAATGTGTTTTGGATGGTTAGGTTAGGTGCATGTTAAACTTAATTGTGATTTGTGTGCATGATGTTGCATTAAATCGGAAAAGGGTTACCACTTGAGTCATGGTGACTCACCTTTTCCTTTAATATTTTCGGTGATTAGTAGATCGCGGATGAGGGCCGGATGGACTCGAGGTGGCCATGCGTGGAAATTTGAGTTTACTTTGAATTATTTTATTTTATTTTTGGTTTTATTTGTTCGAGTTGTAATAAGGCCTCCTAAGATTATTTTATTATTTTTCATGTTTGGATGAATTATTTAAAATGTTTAATGATTTTAAAATGATCACACAAGTTTTCTTAAATTTAAGCGTAAAAAAATGTTTTCGTACCATCGGTACATAAAATTGGTAACAATCGACTATATATTATTTTAAAATGAACTAAGCATTGATTTCTTTATACACCTCAACCGATTTTGAAACAAGACAATATCTTTTACTTTAAATTAAATCGGCTAAACAAGGGTTTCCAAAATGTTTTCATCGTAACATACCGAATTTGGTCATAGTGTTTGGGCGGGTTTGGGTGTTACAAAATTGGTATCGAGCAGGTTCAAAGCTTGGTTGTGGGGGCCAAGGCCCAAAATGTTTTTGGTAGGCCTTTTGAAATATTTTTGGTTTTGAACGACATGGCACCGAAGTCTCGGCACCAATCCGCCTGTAAGTATTTCGACGTGTGGATTATTATTTGTAGAAGGGTGGGTATGGAGCGTAGTTAGTATGATAAGTGTTAAAACCCTAGGACTAGTTTACTCCAACAAATCACATAAGACTTTAAATGCCTAATTAAACAACCCTATGATCAAGTCACGAGTAGGGTGTGGTAACCACATGCGCATGTCTAGGATTGGATCCGGAAGAGCTTGGTACTTAGCGGTCCTCATGACTCACCTCCTCTTGCAGAATCCTACAGTGCGTAGCCGGTTCACCCAAACCAAGAGGACTCGGTGCATAAAGCTAAACATCTTGAGTAAAACCCGAAAGGGATCGACCATGTTTTATGGAAACTCGGTTTTAAAATTAGTAGAGCATCTCTTTTTAATAGTAGTGAAAAATTTATTTCGGAAAATTTTCAAAATATTTTCAATTTACCAAAATTACCAAAATGCCCTAGTGGCAAAATTACGAAAATGCCCTTGGTTTCTAAAATTCCTGTACTACCCCAATTTTAGTAAAATTCTCTTACTTTGCAAAAGTATCCAAAATTTTGTATTTCAAAATAATACCCTGACTTTGGAAATTTACAAAATTACCACGATTGACAAAATTACCAAAATACCCTTGTTTCCAAAATTTCGCCATACCTTTAAATTGAAAATTTTTGAAAATACTCTTGAGTTTTAGGAATTACAAGATGTTTTGCTTTACCAAAGTTTTAAAAAAATTTTGGTCTATGATGAAAATACCCTCAGAGGAAAATGACGAAAATACCCGCAGGATAGAAAGCAGACGAAATGCAGAAAGAGTGAGTGTGTATGAAAGGTATTAGGAATGGATGTGCTTTCTGTGTGAACTAGGATAGAGGACTTAAAACTTTGATTGATCAAAAGAATCTCTATTAAACTCTCTTCATAAAATTTCTTCGGGTAACCAAGTGAAACAAGTACTAATCCATAAAATTTCTTAATCAAATTAAAGCGCGATGAGTTAAGAATGAGCTCTAGAGGGCGTGGTAGGCGGGATGGTAGTGTCGAACCCGTGAGGTCGGGTCGGGATCTAAGAATGAGGTACCACTGCCACCACCACCCTGACTTTTGGGCCGAGGAGCAGGATCAGACGGGAGGTGAGGCATGCTCGCAAGTCGTGTTGTGAGTCCTTGAGATGGTGGTTGGGGTGAGTGGAGGTATGGGAGCTTGAAAGTCTGCCGGCGACTCGATCCAATGAAATTTGAGGTATTAGGGAGTATCGGGTGTGGCACCGGTCTTGGCGAAATCTTGGTTGGAATCGTTGAGAGGATCATGGATGATCTTGATCGACGAATGAGAAGAAGTTGAAGGAGCGTGTCGCTTCTAAAGGATGAGTCATATCGGTGGTGGCTCACGGTTCGAGATGGTGCCGGCAGATGACCTTACTTGGGAGTATTTCAAAGTCGCTTACGGAAAGTATGTGGGCACCACCACATCGATCTGTGAGAGGAAAGCCTTTCGGGTTGGTACAAGGAAATAAGTCGATTGTCGAATTATAAAGCGAATTTTTGAGGTTGTTGCTATGCTCGGGGAATTGTGTTAACGGGGCATGATCGTTGTGTCCGCTTTGAAGAAGGATTTAGAGATGAGTACAAGGAAATAAGTCAGTGTCGGAGTATGAAGCAGAATTTTTGAGGCTGAGCTGCTATGCTCGGGGAATTGTGTTAACGGGGCATGATCGTTGTGTCCGCTTTGAAGAAGGATTTAGAGATGAGTTAAGGTTGCTAATTGCTCCACAGCGGGGCGTGAGTTCTTTGTTTTTGGTAGAAAAGGCTAAAGTAGTCGAAGGGTCAAGGAGTCAGTAAGAGCGAACTCGATAGGAACAAGCGAAAAGAGGCTTTGGATCGTCTGGATCGGGTAGTAATACGAAAAGGGCTCGACAGTGGGCGAATCGGTAGGAAGGCCCATGGCTACTAATCGAGACCATTCAGTCAATCGCTGTGGGAAATCACATTGGGGAGGATGTTGGACAGGTGAAAGGGGATGCTTTGAATGTGGATCTTTGGATCATCGTGTAAGGGATTGTCCTTGGAAGTTGGCAAAAAATCAGCTAGAGGGTCAAAACCGTGCTCAGGCTAGAAATGTAAGACCACCACAGAGGGGTCGTGGGAATGGTAGAGGAGGCAATGGTTCTAGTCGAGGTCGCGGAACTTCGGGGAGAGGGGCAGGCAACACAGAAGTAAGGCAACCTGGTTTAGCCTCTCTGTGAGGCGTCGAGAGGAGGGTGGACGCCGGACGTCATAAATGCGTTTCTAATTTTGGTCTTCGTATGTTGCATTAATTGATGTGGGTTCAACGCATTCATACGTTGCTAGTAGTGTGGTAGAGACCATGAACATAGACTTTGAGACTACTTCTAGGGAGATGGCGGTGAATTAGCCCTCTAGGTCACTCTGTAGTTGTAAACAAGCTATATAGAGATGTACCCCTAGAACTCAAGGGTAGTGCTTGTGGCTGATCGATGGAGCGCCATTTGGGGAGTTCGATCTAATCCTTGGAATGGATGGTTGGTTAAGCATCGAGGCAAGGTTGGATTCTATTTGCTAAGTGCATGGTTCTAAAGATGGTGAGGGTGATGAAGTGGTTATGATAGGTAATAGAAGGATTATCTATCCGATGTGGTGTCTGCATTGAAGGCGAGAGAAGATGGTCGAGAAAGGGTGTGAGGCATTTTGGTGCGAATATGTGCCTTGGAGGCTAAGGAGTCGTGATTGAGAAGGTCCGACGATGAAGGGAATTCAACGATGTGTTTTTGAGAAACTTGGGTTTGCCACGGATCGAAAAGTTGAGTTTGGTATTAGACTTATTACGGAGCAGCACCGTGTCTGTAGCACCCTCTAGAATGGCACCAAAGGAATTGGTGGGTGAAGGCTCAAATTCGAGAGCTCTTGGACCGAGGGTTTATCAGGCCAAGTATATCTCCGTGGGGAGCACCTCTTTGTTTGTCAAGAAGAAAGACGGTCAATGCGGATGTGTATCGATTCTGTCATTTGAACAAGTTAACGATCAAAAACAAGTATCCGATTACCGGATAGATGACTTGTTTGATCAATGAAGGGTGCATCGGTTTTCTCGAAGATAGACCTTAGGTCGGGTTATCATCAACTTAAGGTGAAGGAGGTGATGTTCACAAGACCGCATTTAAATTACTCGGTATGGGCATTACGAGTTTTGGTGATGCCATTTGGGTTGACCAATGCGTGACATTCATGGACTTAATGAATAGGGTGTTTCAACGAGACTTGGATAAATTTATCGTGGTGTTTATAGGCGACATATTGGTTTATTCAAAGGCGGAGGAGGAGCATGACATGCATTTGCGTATAGTTCTCTGAATCTTGAGGAGAAGTAATTATATGCCAAATTGATGAAGTGTGAATTTTGGGTTAGGAGGTGGCTTTCTTAGGTCACGTGGTGTCGTGGAAGGGATTAGAGTGGACCTCATAAGGTTGAAGCGGTGTTGGAGTGGAAACCGCCTAAGTCGATGGCGAAATTCAAAGTTTTCTAGGTCCGGCGGTACTATCGAAGATTTGTGGAAGGGTTCTCTTTAATGTGCCCCACTAACTAAGTTATTAAGAAAAGGAGTTCCATTTGTATGGTCGGAGAAAATGAGAAAGTTTTGATAAGTGCGGAAGATTTTGTGGAAGCCCCAGTTCTAATACTGACTGAGGCGGGGAAGTTATTCTGATTTACTATGATCGTCCCATACGGGTTGGGATGTGTGTTGATGCTGAGGAAGGGAAGGTAGTGGCCTATCGTCCGTCGGCTAAGACCGCATGAGGTTAACTACCGACTCACGACTTGGAATTAGCGGTGTAGTCTTCGCTTTGAAGATATAGAGGCATGACTTGTATGGGGAAAAGTCGATAGTCTACGGATCACAAAAGTCGAGGTATCTGTTGACTCGGAAGGATTTGAATTTGAGGCGACAAGATGGATTGAGCTTAAAGGACTATTGTTTAATTGAGTACCATCGAGCAAAGCTAACGTGGTGGTGACGCGTTAAGTCGGAAGGTCGTGATAGACTTAAGGGCGATGTTTGCTCATTTGAGTCTATACGACGATGGAAGTCTTTTAAGCGAGCTGCAAGTTAAGTCAACTTGGATCAAGGAGATTAAGGAAAAATAATTAGTAGATGGAAGTTTGAATGCGGAGATTGCAAGTTCAAAATGGTGGTTTAGAAGGGTATATCTTGCACGATGATGGAGTATTATGCTTTCAAGGCGGGCTTGTATGCCAAAAGATGTGGAATTGAGGCGAAAATTCTTCAAGATGCACATAGCGACCCATATGCTATGCATCTGGAGGTAACAAGATGTATGGGGATTTGCGGAGCAGTTTTGGTGGCACAGGTTGAGCGAGGTGGCGAATTTGTGGGAAGGTGTCTAACGTGTCGCGAGGTTAAGGTGAACACCGGTTGCCATCGAGTTACTTCAACCGGTGAAGATCCTCGGTGGAAATGGGAGAGGATCACTATGGATTTTGTCGGTGGGCTACCCTCACGCCCAAAGAAGAAGGATGCGATTTGGGTGATTGTGGACCGTCATTAAATCAGCTCACTTCATCCGGTAAGGGTGGATTACTCACTTGAAGCTAGCTAAGTTGTATGTGTCAAAAATAGTGAGGTTGCATGGGGTGCGATGTCGATCATCTCGGATAGGGATCCCGATTTCGTCAAGGTTACGAAAGCGTTGCATCGGGCTTTGGGTACGATTGGATTTGATCTGACTTTCCATCCACGATCATGATCGGAAAGGGTCATAAAGATTTTAGAAGATATGCTAAGAGGTTGTGTTCGGATTTGATGGTAGTTGGGAAGAGTACCTCTGCTAGCGAAATTTGCTTATAACAATAGTTATCAGCGAGTATCCGAGATGGCACCGTATGAAGCCTTGTATGGATGAAAATATCGTACTCCTATGTGTTGGGCGGAGTTGGGTGAGCGACAAGTTTTGGGTCGAAATTGGTATGAAACCGAAGATAAAGTTAAGGTGATCCGGGCTCGTCTTAAGGAAGCGTCGGATAAGCGAAGTCTTATCTTGACCTTAAGCGCAAGGAGATGGAATATGCAGTAGGAGATAAAGTTTTTCTGAAGGTGTCACCTTTGAAAAAGGTATTGAGATTTGGGCAAAAAGGGAAGCTAAGCCCTAGGTTCATCGGGCCTTATATAGTGTTAAAGCGAGTGGGTCCGGTAGCTTACCAGCTTGAGTTGCCGGCAGAGTTGAGGCAGATTCATGATGTCTTCCATGTGTCGATGCTTAGGCGATATCGATCAGATCCATCACATGTTGTGCCGGTGGCGAAAATCGAAGTAAACCCGGACATATCTTTCGAGGAGGCAGTGCGGATCTTGGATCGTAATGTTAAAGTTCTACGTAGGAAGTCAGTGCCTTTGGTAAAGGTGTTATGGCGGAACCACTGATGCGGAGGAAGCTACGTGGGAACCAGAGGATGTGATCGCGCGATAATACCCCACCTCTTGATCGAGGTAATTTCGAGGTAGAAATTATTTTAAGGGGTAGAAGCGTAACATCCTAAAATAGGGCTATTGTGATTAAATTGTTTTGCTTGTGATTGAGCTAGCTTGTGGTGTTATTAGTGGAGTTATAGGACTTAATTATGAACTTTGAGTAGGCTCGAAATGGTAGGAAAAAAAGTCATTTGTAAGCTTTAGAGGTAAGAGCCACAGTAAGTAGGGGTTACAAGTTAAATAAGGGATATTAGACACTAAAAGGCCTTGGAAAAGTGGCAAAGGAGGCCACTTAGGAGTGGAGTTGGCATACAAGAGGAGCAAGGGAGCCTAGGTTGAGTGGCGAAATTCCCTTTTGCTCTTTATTTTGAATGAAGAGAGAGAGAGGAGTGTTTAATTTAAACACTTGAGGATAATATGGATAATAGGGATATTATTAGTTTTAATTGGATTTTATTTGATTAAATCTAAAAGGGTGGCAAAGAGAAAAGAAGGAATTTAACTTATTCAAATTCTTTTGGATTATGTCAAATTATTGGCCAAAAGTGATTCAAGGAAGTGGCTAAATTTGGACTCCTTGTTGAGGAGGAGTGAATGGCAAGGACTAGTTGAAGGGGAGTGCCGAATTTTCTTTAGGCATACTCTCTATCTTTTTTTTTCTTTTCCTCCAAATTGCAAGTAGCAGAAATTCCCAAACTCTTCCATCTTTGATTTTTTTCTTCTCTCAATCTCTTAAAACCGAAAACCATTCTCCTTTTCTTAGACCTTGGCTGAATCCTGTACACCCTCACCTCCAATCTATTTCTTTCCTTTCTTCTCAAAACCGAAACTCTATCTCCCTTTTCCCATTATTTTCTTTCTCTCTAAAGAATCTATTCCCCATCTTGGTGATCGAAATTTCCTTTCCTCCTATTAAACTCATTTTGGCCGAATAATAGAGTGGTGTTGATCTCCTTGGGTTTGTTTTTTTTTCAATCATTGGAAAAGGTAAGTGTTGGTTGCCGAATGCCTATTCCTTTCTCTCTCTATTCTCTGTCGACTTTTACAAAGGTAAGAGTCGATTCTGACGTCGTTTGGAAGTATGATAATCACTTGTTGGAACCAATGTGTTGTAGGATCTCCGGGACTTGGAAGCAATCAAGCGTAGCCTTCTTTCTCGGTTGATCGATTGGTAAGTGGTGGTAAGGACTTGATTTAGTAACCTTTTTCCTTTAGGTATTCGTTAAGCGAGAAGGCTTGTGAGGCTAACTGTTTTGCGTCTTAAGGTGTGGCCGATTATCGAGGTGAACCATCGTTTGGCTCGGATTTGGTAGAAATCGAATCATTTGTAAGGTAAGGGTGGGCGTTAACCCTTTGGATTTATGTGGTTTAGCGAATAGGCCATGTCACTAACTTTCATGTATGGTAGAATATAGGGGCAAGGAAGTCTAGTGTGGCGATTGATTCTTTGGGATTTAGGGCTACCGATAGTAGTGTGTACATACACACTTCATAACTAAATAATATGCTAAATACATTATGTATGCTAATCTGAATTAATGTAGATTGGGATTTAATACCATCATGGTATAAGCAAGGAATCAGGTAAGTCCTTGTTGTTATGAGTTTACTTAATGATGCTTTTGGGAAGCATGACATATTTGGTATGTTGTTAAATAAACATGTGGGCATGGTTCTGTTATATGCATATCATTGATTGATGCGGGTTGTATGAGAGGAGGAAGTAATATTCGTGTCGGCGGACACGGTGGTTTAGTACCACATTTTGTGACTCTGATCACGGAGGTTTAGCACCTCATAGCGTCTCGTCCCGTGGCTTAGCACCACGATGGGTTGGCCCCACAGATGATATTATGGGATTGGCGCCGGTGATTTGGTATCACGTGGGTTGGCCCCACAACTTATTATATGTGACTTTAAGTCACGGTGGTTTAGCACCACCGGTGGTTTGGCACCACAATATTGATAGATATCGTGACTTTAAGTCACGGTGGTTTAGCACCACCGGTGGTTTGGTACCACACAGGGGTAGAAAAAGGTGTTTTGGATGGTTAGGTTGGGTGCATGTTAAACTTAATTGTGATTTGTGTGCATGATGTTGCATTAAAGGAAAAGGGTTACCTGCTTGAGTCATGGTGACTCACCTTTTCCTTTAATATTTTCGGTGACTCGTAGATCGCGGATGAGGAGCCGGATGGACTCGAGGTGGCCATGCGGTGGAAATTTGAGTTTACTTTGAATTATTTTATTTAATTTTGGTTTTATTTGTTCGAGTTATATTCGGGCCTCCTAAGATTATTTTTATTATTTTTCATGTTTGGATGAATTATTTAAAATGTTTAATGATTTTAAAATGATTACACAAGTTTTCTTAAATTTAAACGTAAAAAAAAAATGTTTTCTGTACCATCGGGTACATCTGAAATCGGTAACAATCTGACTATATATATTTTTAAAATGAACTAAGCATTGATTTCTTTATACACCTCAACTGATTTTGAAACAAGACAATATCTTTTACTTTAAATTAAATCGGCTAAACAAGGGTTTCCAAAATGTTTTCATCTGTAACATACCGAATTTGGTCATAGTGTTTGGGCCGGGTTTGGGGTGTTACAATTAAAGGGGGAGCTAAGCTTGATAGGCCTTAAGAAAATATGTAGAGGGAATTGGACATAAAAATCAGCTTGGCAAAGTGGCAAGGAGGCGCCACTTAGGGCCTTGGTAAGTGACGCCACAAGCAATGGAGAAGGGTTTGGGTTCGAGCCACAAGGGAAGCAAAAAAAAAGGAGCTTTTATTTTGCGGTAATGGGGAGCAGTAGTGGATGGCATAGGGACTTTATTTGGATGAGGATTGGACTTGGTCAACCCCTTTTAAAATTCGGCTAAGATAGAAGATAAATGTTGATCTATTTTTAAATTATTTTGAATGTGCAAAAAGGAGAGAAAATAGGAGAAAATGAAGGGATGAGATAGGGGAAGGAGAGTTGGCCGATTGGAGGGTCTAGGTGTAGTATTTTTGGCAAGATGGGAGAAGTGAGGCCATTCTTCATTCTTTTCTCTTTGTGCCTCTGTCAATTCTCTAGAAAATCTTCTCTTTTCTCTTTTATTTTGTCAAAGCCGAAAACACAAGCAAGCATAGCCAATCTCTTCATCTTTCTCTTCTCACCTTTTCTTCCCATCCTACTTAGGCCGAACCTCTTCCTCCCAAAGGTTCATCATTGCCAAAATTCCTAGATCAAAATACCACCATTGTCGAACCCTTGTAAATTCATCTCTTTTCTTTCCCAATTGCTGAGGCCGAACACCTCTGTGGGTTCAACAAGGAGCAGTCGATTTCTGTAATAAGGGTAAGGGTCAACTATCAATTCTTTTCTTTCTTTTCTTTAGTCGAAAGATGGAATCTAACCCCATTAATGTTCTTGGCCGAAACTATGAAGGAAGTTTCAGGATTTCTATTGTAGCCGATTTCAAGAAGGAAGCTTTCGGACTTTTAAGATCTAAGGTAAGCTATGGGTGATATTCTGCCATAGGCCATTTATGATGTTCATAAAGTGTTAGAATCGGATCTAACATAAGGCTTGTAGGTATTTTGACATCTTCATAGTCAAGTGACTATTTTCGGGATTTGGAATCGCAAGGTAAGTGAATGTGAATATTTGGCCATATCGGTCATTATGTTAGCCAAATCTAACTATGGTTATTTAGGGGTAGTCGAAGTGGTGTACAAGGATTTTCGGGATTTCAGAGTACTCGTTAAGTAAATCAGGTGTGTAGCCCCACACTAAATCTTAATAGATTTATGGTAATGTTTTAATACATGTGTTAATGAAAGTATGTGAACGTGGCTAGAGGTACCATACAATAGTACAGAACATTCAGGTACGTAATCTTTAATATTACGTCAATAAATGTTATGAACATGTGAAATATCGCACATAAGTGAATATTGATAAGAATGTGAGATAAGGCATAAAGTATGATATTTGTATGATTTGTATGACATGGGGCATATGGGTGTTATTTTAAGGAAAGTGATCGGTGGTTTTACCACGAAATCAGTGACTCATGTCATGTAATCTGAATGTGGTGACTTATGTCACAAAATATTATCTGGTGGCTATGCCACAATTTATAAGGGCAATGTGCATCGTCTGCAATGACGCCTTGATGATGTGTAGCGGATGGAGGGTCGACTTAGTAGTCCCCACGGTGTGATGGTTGGTGCGGGTGATGTGTAGCGGATGGTTATCTAGGTTCGGGTTTGAGATTGCATCATTATCCATAATTGCTATATATATATACATGTATGGTGATATGCCTAAATCGTTGGGACTATGTGTTGGTGGTTATTCATCGAGTCCGTTTGACTCACCCGTTGTGGGATATTTTTTCGGTGACTCTCAATGATGGACCGAATTCGACAAGAACTTAGTGGTGGCCATGCTCATTTCAATTTATTTTATTTTAGGACTTTCTATTTATTTTGAAGTATTTTGGATTTATTTGGGTTTTCTTTGATGTAATAAGGCCACTAGTATGAAACTATTTATGCATGCATTTTAATTATTTTAGTGTGATCGATTTTTATCAATTTAAAGTTTAAGTAACTTTTCTTAAAAACGTCAACAAAAATTTCAATGTTTTGACACCTAAACAACACGTTATTAATTTGAACCCAACACAAATCAACTGTTCTTCAAAACACACAAATATTTTTTCCAAAGTTCAAATAAGTTTTGAATGGTTTTACTCAAGAAGCATGCGAGATCCGGTCAGGGCTTGTGGGCCGGGTTTGGGGTGTTTCGATTAGTATCGCTCCGTTCAAAACTTCGACCTTGAGGGCTTTTGGGCCCAAACGTTTTCTTTCTTTTGAAATTGGATTTTATTAAGAAATTGAGTAGGTTTTACGGCATGGCTTTGAGTCTCGGCCAAGTCCACCGGTAAGTACTCCTAACTCTTTTGTGATTTGTATGTGGGAAATTATAGGGGCGTAGATTAGTAAATTAGGAATTAAACCCTAGGATTAGCCTACTTCAACACCAAGATACATAAAACTTAAAGTCTAACCAAACAAACTGTGTTTGAGTCACCGAGAGTTAAAGGTGTGGTAACTGGTTATACGCATGTCTAGGATTGGATTCGGGGGAGCTTGGTATTTAAGCGGTCCTAGTGACTCACCTCCTCACCGCTCGAATCCTACAGTGCGTGGTGACGGTTCACCCTAACCAAGAGGACTCGATCACAAAGCTAAACTCAATAATTAAAACCCGAAAGGGACCCGTCACTGGTTTTGTGAAATACTAAAGTCAAACCATGATTTTAAAATTTCAAAGTACCCTTGATTTAAAATGACCCAAGATACTCGATTTGCAAAATTGACCAAATTACCCCTAACTTGTACCAATGACCAAAATACCTCGATTGTGGAAAGTTTGAAGTACCCTCAAATTAAAGAAAAAAATTTCTAAAATACCCTTATTTTGAAAAGTCACCAGGAACCATATTTTACGAAAAAAATTTACCGAAATGACCCTGGTTTGAAAAATTACAAAAATACTCTCAATTTATAAAATTACCATTTTACCCTTAAAATTTTCTTACTAAGTATTTCAATTTTGTAAAAATACCAAAAATCTCTATTTTGCAACATTTTCAAATACCCTAATTTGAAAAATTACCAAAATACCCAGAGGACAAAATTACGAAAATACCCATGGGTAGTGGGAAAACAACAACAATAACAACTACAACATTTTTACGTGATGAGCATAAGTTCATGAATGTGATGATTGAATGAATGAATTTGAGGCGTGTGTGTATAAATTGAAAGAACTACTCCTTAGAACTATTGAACATAAGGTATTCGTGATAAATTAGTGGAACAAAACTAATTCATAAAATTCTTTAATCGGATAAACGCGATTCGAAAGTATGAACTCTAGGGGCGTGGGTCGTAGCGTGCGTGGTACGTGGTAGAGGTTGAATAACCGTGTCGAGCAGTTAGGTCGGGACAAGGGTCCAAAATGAAATGCCACCACCACCACCACCGATGTGGAATATCGAGGACAGACGGGGAAGATCACGATATCCTGAGCGATCTTTGCGAGTTTTGGAAAGGGTGGCTGAAGCAGGTGGAGGCATGGGAGCTCGAAAGTAGGTACCTGAACGGCTTCGAGCTAATGGAGCTGATTTTTTTCATGGCGTATCTGGTATGGCACCCAATACAGCTGAGTATTGGCTAGAGGCGACGGAACGGATTATGGACGACTTAGACCTGACTGCCGAGGAGAAACTGAAAGAGGTAGTGTCGCTACTCCGTGATGAGTCATATCAATGGTGGCTCACAATTCGGGATGGTGCTGCCGCTGATGATCTTACTTGGGAATATTTTAAGGTGGCATATCAGAAGAAGTACATTGGAACTAGTTATGTTGATGTGCAGAGGAAGGCGTTTTGAAGGTTGGGTTCACGAAAATAAGTCCGTAGCGGAATCTGAGGCAAAATTTCTAAGGTTGAGCCGATATGCTCGAGGTATAGTGGCTCTGGAACATGAGCAATGTGTCCGATTTGAGGACGGGTGAGGATGACTTGAGGTTGTTAATAGCTCCACAGAGAGGCGAGAGTTTCTTTGTGTTGGTGGAGAAGGCTAAGGTAGTCGAATGGATTAAGGACTCGTGAGATGAGAATCTGAGATAGGAGTAGGCAAAAAGAGGTTTTGGATCGGCAGGTCATCAGGAATGTGCCAAAGAGGCCTAGAGTTGATGGGCCGTGAGGTTAGTAGGCTACTACGGGAGGACATTACGTGACGTCTTGGCGGCCAGTGTGGAAAAATGCACTTGGGAGAGTGTTAGAAGAAGACTGTGGGATGTTTCAAGTGTGGGTCCAAGGACCACATGATTAAGGACTGTCCTATGAGAACAGAAGGGGGCCGACCAGTAAGTTGGGGTCCTAATCAGGCTGAAAGAGGATGACAGTAGCCACCGCGAGGTCGTGGTTTGGCTGGTAGAGGTAATGGTTCTGGTAGAGGACGGAGAACATCGGGTAGAGGTGTTGGTAACACGGAGGTGAGGCAGCCGGGCCTAGTATATACGGTTCGTCGGAGGGAAGATGGTGACACACCGGACGTCATAACCGGTACATTCTTTATAGCTGATAAACCTTACTTTGCTCTAATTGATGTTGGCTCTACCCACTCTTATGTTGCATGTAGAGTAGTTGAAACACTAGGCATAGCCTCTGAACTATCTAATAGGGAGATGACTGTAGTGAGCCCATTAGGTCAAACTGTAGTGGTGAATAAGATATTTTGGAGTGTACCTCTAGAGCTCTAGGGAGTGGTATTTTCTGCCGACTTGATGGAATTACCCTTCAAGAATTTGATCTCATCCTTGGTATGGGTAGCTAGTGGAACATCAGTTTGTATTGGATTCTTGCACTAAGCGAATGGAGTTAAGGACCAGGAGGATAAGGCGGTAGTTATGATAGGGAAAGAAGAAACTACTTGTCTAACGTAGTTTACGCTTTAAAAACTAATAAGATGGTTTGGAAAGGTGCGAGGTATTTTTTATCTTTGTTAGTGCGTTGGATGCAAAGGAAGGGGGAGTTAGTGGAGTTAGAATAGTAAGAGAATTTGTGGATGTTTTTCCGGAGGAGTTACTTGGAATACCCCCGGATAGGGAAGTGGAGTTCAAAATTGACTTGCTACCGGGTACAGCTCCTGTGTCAATTACCCCGTACAGAATGGCACCAAAGGAGTTGGTTGAGCTCAAGGCTTAGATTCAAGAGTTGCTTGATCGTGGGTTTATCCGACCCAGTGTGTCTCCATGGGGAGCACTGGTCTTGTTTGTGAAGAAGAAGGATGGAACTATGCGCATGTGCATAGATTATCGTCAGTTGAATAAGCTGACCATCAAGAACAAGTATCCATTGCCAAGAATAGATGACTTGTTCGATCAGCTTAAGGGGGCCGTGGTATTCTCAAAGATAGATCTAAGGTCTGGATATCATCAGCTTAAGGTGAAGGAGGCTGATATCCATAAGACAGCTTTTCGAACAAGGTACGGGCATTATGAATTCTTGGTAATGTCGTTCGGATTGACAAACGCCCCAGCCGCGTTCATGGACATGATGAACCGGGTTTTCCAACCCTATCTGGACTGGTTTGTTGTTGTGTTCATAGACGATATTTTGGTGTATTTAAAATCTGAGGAAGAACATGATGAGCACCTCCGAGTCGTGTTGCAAGTGTTAAGGGAGAAAAAGCTATATGTCAAGTTCAGCAAGTACAAATTTTGGCTGAAGGAAGTTATGTTTTTAGGACATGTGGTGTCTGCCGAAGGAATAAGGGTGGATCCTCGGAAGATTGAGGCAGTGTTGGATTGGAAGCCACCTAAGTCCGTGGCGGAAGTTCAGAGTTTCTTGGGTTTAGCAGGCTATTATAGAAGGTTCGTAGAGGGGTTCTCATCAATAGCCACTCCTTTGACGAAGTTTCTAATAAAGGAGGTACCGTTCGTATGGACTAATAAGCAACAGGGGAGCTTTGAGAAACTTAAGAGGGTCTTGACTGAAGCTCCGATTTTAATTCAGCCTGAGGTAGGGAAGGATTTTGTGGTATATTGTGATGCTTCCCATACAAGATTGGGAGGTGTCCTTATGCAAGACGGGAAGGTAGTGGCTTATGCGTCTCGACAATTAAGGCCCCATGAGGTTAACTACCCGACGCACGATTTGGAATTGGCAGCAGTGGTCTTTGCTCTTAAAGTGTGGAGGCACTACTTATATGGAGAAAAGTCGGTGATCTACACGGACCACAAGAGTCTGAAGTATTCTTGACTCGAAAGAGTGAACACGAGGCAATGAAGGTGGGTGGAATTATTGAAGGATTATGATTGTTCTATAGAGTATCACGGGCAAAGCGAATGTGGTGGCGGATGCCCTAATTCGAAAAGTAGTAGCGGAGTTAAGGGCAATGTTAGCACATTTAAGCCTCTATGATGATGGAAGTTTATTAGCAAAATTGCAAGTGAAGCCGACATGGTGAATGAGGTGAAAAAGGACAGTTGGCGGATGATGATTTCACTACTAAGCTCTGACAAGTGCAGATGGGGAGTTGGAGGATTATGGTATTAATGGCGATGGAGTATTGTGTTTCAAGGAAAGGTTTGTATGCTAAGAATAAGGAGCTAAGGTAGAAAATTCTGCAGAATCGCATAGTAGTCCTTGTGCTATGCATCACGGAGGCGATAAGATGTATAGAGATCTAAGGAGCAGTTTTGGTGGCTTTGGTCTTAAGCGGGAAGTTACCGAATTTGTAGGAAGTGCTTAACGTGTCGACAAGTTAAGGTTGAACACCAAGTTACATCGAGGTTGCTTGACCGATTAAGATACCTTAGTGGAAGTGGAGAGAACTACCATGGACTTCGTTAGTGGGCTTCCCTCACGCCGACTAAGAAGGACTCGGTATGGGTGATAGTGGATCGGCTGACAAAGTTCGCGCATTTCATTCCAGTGCGGGTTGACTATTCTCTCCAGAGGTTAGCAAAGTTGTATGTGGCGGAGATTGTGAGGTTGCACGGAGTGCCGGTGTCGATTATCTCGGATAGGGATCTGAGGTTCACATCTCGATTTTGGAAGGCGCTACATCAAGCTTTGGGCACCAGATTAGACTTCAGTACGGCATTTCATCCACAGTCGGATGGTCAATCTAAGCCCGTGATCCAAGTGTTAGAGGATATGTTGAGGGGCTGTGTGATAGACTTCAGAGGAAGTTGGGAAGAATATTTGCCTTTAGCGGAATTTGCATACAACAACAGTTATCAGGAAAATATTCAGATGGCACCGTACGAAGCACTATATAGACGGAAGTGTCGCACTCCCACATGTTGGACGGAATTGGGAGAACGTCAGATTTTGGGTCCGAAAATTGTGGCAGAATCGGAAGAAAAGGTTAAGGTGATTCGGACCCAGTTGAAGGAGGCTTCGACGAGGTAAAAGTCATCTGTGAGATCTTAAGCGGAAGGAGATTGAGTTATTGTGGGAGATTTTGTGTTTCTTAAAGTTTCACCGTGGAAGAAGGTAATGAGATTTGGTCGTAAAGGGAAGTTAAGTCCCAGATTTATAGGACCTTATCGGGTATTAAAGCGAGTTGGACCAGTGGCTTACCAGTTGGAGTTGCCTTCAAAATTGTAAGCAGATGCACGATGTATTCCATGTTTCTATGCTACGTCGATACCGATCGGATCCATCTCATGTAGTTCCGGTTGAAGAGGTGGAGCTAAGGCCAGATTTGTCCTACGAGGAGGAGCCAATTCAGATCTTAGAATGAGATGTGAAAGTGTTACGGAAGAAATCAGTCCCTCTAGTCAAGGTGCTGTGGCGTAATCATGAATCGGAGGAAGCTTCTTGAGAGCCGAAAGAAGCAATGCGACAGTAATACCCCCACCTATTCTAGCCAGGTAATTTTGGGGTCGAAATTATTTTAAGGGGGTAGAACTGTAATATTTGGGAATTAGGGCTTGTGCATTTTTGCTTAATTGTATGAAGTAACATACCTATGTGTGTTTGAATGTGTTATATGAACTTTTGAGAACTTCAAAGTGTAGGTAAATGCCTTAGAAAATAATAGATTTTAAGTATTAAAGGGGGAGCTAAGCTTGATAGGCCTTAAGAAAATATGTAGAGGGAATTGGACATAAAAATCAGCTTGGCAAAGTGGCAAGAAGGTGCCACTTAGGGCCTTGGTAAGTGACACCACAAGCAATGGAGAAGGGTTTGGGTTCGAGCCACAAGGGAAGAAAAAAAAATGAGCTTTTATTTTACGGCAATGGGGAGCGATGAGTGGACTGACATAGGGACTTTATTTAGATGAGGATTGGACTTGGTCAACCCTTTTAAAATTGGCTAAGATAGAAGATAAATGTTGATTTATTTTAAATTATTTTGAATGTGCAAAAAGGAGAGAAAATAGGAGAAAATGAAGGGATGAGATAGGGGAAGGAGAGTTGGCCGATTGGAGGGGTCTAGGTGTAGTATTTTCGGCAAGATGGGAGAAGTGAGGCCATTCTTCATTCTTTTCTCTTTTGTGCCTCTGCCAAATTCTCTAGAAAATCTTCTATTTTCTCTTTTATTTTGTCAAAGCCGAAAACACAAGCAAGCATAGCCGATCTCTTCATCTTTCTCTTCTCACCTTTTCTTCCCATCCTACTTAGGCTGAACCTCTTCCTCCCAAAGGTTCATCATTATGAAATTCCTAGATCAAAATACCACCATTGCCGAACCCTTGTAAATCTCATCTCTTTTCTTTCCCAATTGCTAAGGTCGAACACCTGTGGGTTCAACAAGGAGCGATTGATTTCTATAATAAGGTAAGAGTCAACTATCGATTCTTTTCTTTCTTTTCTTTAGTCGAAAGATGGAATCTAACCCCATTAATGTTCTTGGCGAAACTATGAAGGAAGTTTGGATTTCTATTATAGCCGATTTCAAGAAGGAAGCTTTGGACTTTTAAGATCTAAGGTAAGCTATGGGTGATATTCAGCCATGGGCCATTTATGATGTTCATAAAGTGTTAGAATCGGATCTAACATAAGGCTTGTAGGTATTTTGACATCTTCATAGTCAAGTGACTATTTTCGGGATTTGGAATTGCAAGGTAAGTGAATGTGAATATTCGGCCATATTGGTCATTATGTTAGCCGAATCTAACTATGGTTATTTAGGGGTAGTCGACAGTTGTGTACAAGGATTTTTGGGATTTCAGTGAACTCGTTAAGTAAATCAGGTGTGTAGCCCCACACTAAATCTTAATAGATTTATGGTAATGTTTTAATACATGTGTTAATGAAAGTATGTGAACGTGGCTAGAGGTACCATACAATGGTACAGAACATTCAGGTACGTAATCTTTAATATTACGTCAATAAATGTTATGAACATGTGAAATATCGCACATAAGTGAATATTGATAAGAATGTGAGATAAGGCATAAAGTATGATATTTGTATGATTTGTATGACATGGGGCATATGGGTGTTATTTTAAGGGGAAGTGATCTGGTGGTTTTTACCACGAAATCAGTGACTCATGTCACGTGTCTGAATGTGGTGACTTATGTCACAAAATATTATCTGGTGGCTATGCCACAATTTATAAGGGCGATGTGCCAGTCGTCTGCAGTGACTGCCTTCGATGATGTGTAGCGGATGGAGGGTCGACTTAGTAGTCCCCACGGTGTGATGGTTGGTACGGGTGATGTGTAGCGGATGGTTATCTAGGTTCGGGTTCGGGATTGCATCATTATCCATAATTGCTATATATATATATGTATGAACTTATATGCCTAAATCGTTGGGACTATGTGTTGGTGGTTATTCACTGAGTCCGTTTGACTCACCCCGTTGTGGGATATTATTTTCAGGTGACGCTCAGTGATGGACCGGGTCGGCAGGAACTTAGTGGTGGCCATGCTCAGCTCATAATTTATTTTATTTTAGGACTTTCTATTTATTTTGAAGTATTTTGGATTTATTTCGGGTTTTCTTTGATGTAATAAGGCCACTAGTATGAAACTATTTATGCATGCATTTTAATTATTTTAGTGTGATACGATTTTTATCAATTTAAAGTTTAAGTAACTTTTCTTAAAAACGTCAACAAAAATTTCAATGTTTTGACACCTAAACAACACCGTTATTAATTTGAACCCAACACAAATCAACTGTTCTTCAAAAACACACAAATATTTTTTCCAAAGTTCAAATAAGTTTTGAATGGTTTTACTCAAGAAGCATGTCAGATCCGGTCAAGGCTTGTGGGCCGGGTTTGGGGTGTTTCAGGAAATAAAGATGATTGATGCCGCTAATGGAGGGGTTCTTGTAAACATGACTCCACAAAGAGCTAGGGAATTAATTTCGACTATGGCTACAAATTCTCAACAGTATCGACCACCTATGGAACCTACGAGAAGGGTTCATGAGCTAAATACTCCTTCCATAGTAAATAAGATTGATGAACTTACTAATGTGGTTAAAAATATGCTTGCAGGATAGACGAACCCAGTTCGGTTGTGCGGGTTTGTGCTAAGCCTGATCATCCTACCGACTCGTGCCCGATTTTACTTGAAGACACAACTACACAAGTAAACACCGTTAGGAACTTCCCAGGGCCACCTCAAAGGTGTTATGATCCATATTTAAGCACGTATAATGTAGAGTAGAGGGATCAACTAAACCTGAGCTATGGGTCGAACCCTCAATACAATCAACCATATCAACAAATACCACCTCCACCTCAACAGTATCAACCTCTAAAGTCATCTCTTGAAGCTATAGTAGAGAGGTTAGCCGTTAGCACCGAAAAGTTCCAACAAAAGACTGAAGCACATTTCCAAGAAATAGATCAGCAAATAAGTAAGCTAGTAGTTACGGTTAGTCGTTTGGAGAACCAAGAAAATTGCCATCTCAAATCGAGCCAAACCCACTTCAAAATGCAAGTGTTGTGACCGAAAAAGATAGAACAGAGTCAGAACTAGTGCATGGCACGAATCGTGACCACGATGTTGAACAGGAAGCCGAACCCGCAGCTCCCACTGAGCCAACGCCTTATAAACCATTTGTTGTACCTCCCTGATACCCTGGAAGGCTCGCCCAAGTTAAAAAGGAACGAGAGGAAAAAGAAATCCTTGAGACATTCCGAAAGGTAGAAATTAATATTCCTTTACTTGATGCTATTAAACAGGTTCCACGCTATGCAAAATTTTTAAAAGAACTATGCACCGACAAAAAGAAGCTCCAAGGAAATGAATGGGTGAATGTGGGAGAAAAAGTTTCTGCAATGCTACAAAGGAAAATTCCGTCGAAGTGTAAGGACCAAGGTATGTTTTCTATATCCTGCAAAATAGGTAATATTGGCATAAAGAAAGCCATGTGTGATTTAGGAGCATCCATTAATGTAATCCCTTTATCTATTTTTAAATTGCTAAACACGGGTCCTGTGAAAGAAACAGGGGTGATTATTCAACTGGCAGATAGATCATGCGTATATCCAGAAGGGGTGCTAGAAGATGTCCTCGTAAAGGTAAATGAGCTAATTTTTTCTACAGACTTATACATCATTGATATAGAGGACGACTACTCAAAAAATGCTTCTGATATTTTACTAGGGAGACCATTTCTAAGTACCGCACATACAAAGATTGATGTTCGAAGTGGAACCCTCACTATGGAATTCGACGGTGAGATGGTAAAATTTAATGTTTATGAGGCGATGGGCCAACCCAGTACAACGTCGAATATTTCTAGTGTTGATATTATTGAATCACTAACGAAATTTCAATTCGAGTATGATAAAGAGGATGAGTTACAAACTGTTCTTTCTAGGAATACAATGGATAAACTGAAGGAATTAATGACATTCAAAGAACCGATTCATGAAACCATTATTCTATTGGAAACTCTACAATTTCCTAGAAGTCAAGGTAAATATTTTGAACTTTCTCCTTCTAAAACTAAATTCTTGCATTCTATTTTGCAGGTTTCGAAACTGGAATGCAAATCGTTACCGGAACATTTAAGGATTTCGATAGAGGAAAAGGCAAACCCGAACGAAAAAGCTCAAAGACGCCTTAATCCACCATTAATGGAGGAATTCCAAGTGCACATAATGGAAGAATTAATTCTTGAGAAACCAAACGAATAACACTCAGGTCGTCGAGCTAACGACGTTAAACAAAAGCGCTTAATGGGAGGCAACCCACATTTATTTTTATTTATTTATTTAATTTAATTTAAAATTTTAGTTTAGTTTGAGAATTAAATAAAATATTATTTTAATCTGTTTGATCGTGCTATTTTCCAGGAGCAACCACCTTCAGCTGTAGACGAACGAATTCATCACATTAAAGCTCGCCTCGAAATAATGGAAGCCAACATCTCAAACATCCTCACCGTTCTACAAAGTGATCACTTCTATCGCCCTCTGGCCCATTAAATATAAACGGGGCACTTTCTCCATTTGTATTATTCTTTTTACACATTGGGGGCAATATGGGCTAAGTAGGGGGAAATTTTGGATCATGCCATACTTTCTTTTTGCATGTATTTTGCTAAGAATAATTTTTTAATTTGTTCTGAAAATAAACCTCTAATTCTTATGTTTAGTTTACTTAAATAAGTGGGTGAATCATGAATAACTATTGCTTGCTTGATCAATAAATATTTTTTAGAATTGAAAATGTTATGCCTTAGTCGATATTTCATGAAAATTGTTGGTTTTGTTGAACTTGCCTAATAAAAGTACTCCTTTAAATAATAAATAAACAAACAAATAAATAGCTTGGTTAAGAGTGAAGATTCGAAAATGTGACCAAGTTGAGTAACCGGGATGAAGTGCTTGGGTTGTCATCTCATTTCGCGTCAAAATGTTTGATGATGAGCCGAAGCTTGTAACACTCCACTATTCGAGCTACCTTGAGAAATAAATTGATTAGGGACATGTGAAATGAGTAACCGGGATGAGGTGCTTAGGTTGTCATCTCATTTCGCATCAAAATGTTTGATTATGTCTCGAATTCGTTAAAAAAAAAAAAATAAACAAAGAGAACGTGCTAGGTTGAGTAACTGGGGTGAGATGCTTGGGTTGTCATCTCACTTCGAGTCAAAAGACTTGACTACGTTTGAAAAAATAATAATAAAACAAAAAAATAAAAAAATGTATATAGATATAAATAAAAGCATATATTGAGTATGATCGTTTTGCATGTTTGATTGAGCCTAAATTTAGTGAAATAGTTGAGTTTGACATACTGTTTGAGATTACTGTTTGAGATTTTATAAAATGCTTATTGATTGAGTTTAGCAATTGTTTATTTTCTATTCACCTAATTGTTTGATGTATGCTTGACTAAGAAAGGGGGTTTTGATTTTGAAAGGGATTGACAAATTATTTTTAGTGGATATCATGCTTGAGGACAAGTATCGGCTAAGTAGGGGGAATTTGATAGCAAGATAAATTCTTATTTTTAATATATTTATTTTTGGCTAATTATCAAATAAAATGCTATTAAATTTAGATTTTTCTTATCAAGAATGAAGTTGGTGTGCTGAATTCAAACTCTTACAAAAAAGGGCTAAAATGGAACAAAAAGCAAAGAGGAGAGCTTGATTGAAAGAATGAAGATTCAAAGATGATTGGATAAAGATTAAAAGATTGAAGATTTTTTAAAAAAGTGGTTGGTTAAAGATTGAAGGATTTTTATCTTGTTGTAATTAGTTTAAATTCTAGTTTAAATTTTATTTTTAAATTTTGAATTATTTAGTGATAATATTTAAAAAAAATCTAGCTAAATTTTAGCACTAAAAATGTGTATAAATACCTAGTGGCTACAACCAATTGAACACACTTTACCTTTGACATTTAATAAATTCTTTATTTTTTTCTTTTCTCCCTTCCTGGTCACCTCTGTTCTTTCATTTTTTTCTTTTAAATTTTAGCTTTTTGGTTTAATTGCCTTCCAAGGCCCTTTCCCTTTCCACCTTTCACAATTCCACAAAATCACTTTCAAAGCATGATTAATTTCATGATTAACTAAATAAATTTTAGCGTTAGCCTGGTTATCACTTCGACAAAGTAATCGTGAGATATATACCCACACTAAAGACTTTGTAATTCGGTATTCACTATCTCTCCGGTATATGGGATAGTACAAATTCGTCCCTCAAAGTTGATTCTATTTTAATTTCAAAAAGCGCATGTTAGGTTGGAATCGTTTGGCGTACAGTTGGAAAGTTGAATCGGCGGTGCTATATTCAAAATCTTGTGAACAAATTAGCGTGTTCAATTGGAAAAGCTAGTTGGATTCCGTCAAGGGAGATAGGGATCGAATTTAAATGACCCACATGGTTGAGGCCGTTAATTCGAGTTAGGCTTTTCAGCTCGCAAGGCTGTCGATGTCTTAAATTACGAGTACGTGCCACGTGGTTGGAAATTTGACAAGGGTCTATTTGTAGGTGATACCGGGATCGACTACGAGAGGAAGAGTTGGTGGTTTGAGGGATCCTCGATTGCTATAACCAGCTTATTGATTGGAAGGAAAAATCTATTTCAAGGATCGATTCAAGATTAGAGTTTACCGAGGCTAAGGCTAAGCTTAAAAAATATTTTATTTATCTATTTATTTTATTTTCTTAAATTTATTTTTGAATTTTGAATCTATTTATATTTTATTTTATTACACTTCATATTTCCTTATTTTATTATCTTAATCAATTTAAACTCCCCCATTTTTTTATTTTTTTCAACTCTACTACGCACAAGTCATGGGCACAACTGTAGCCGCAACAACGAATCTGGTGACAAGAAAAGGCGAAATTAGATAACCAGTTCCTATGGATTTGACCCTACTACTCTATATTTCAATTTATTTTTATATTTTTTATAGAAATTTATATTTGGTGGTTTCGACGCCCATCAAGTCTCGAGACATAAGGTCTCGAAACAAGGGTTATATGTCTCCAGACATATTAAGGTATTATATCTTAAGTAATGTAAATGGCTATAGTAAGGTGATTTAACAAATAAAATAAATTTCAAAAACTTTAAAGAGGAGTCCTCTGAAACCAAGAGTGTTGTCCACAGAGTCCTAGAGAGAGCAGTTTCTGTTGCGGTTTGGGATGGAGGGGAGTGGTGGTGGAAAGAGGATTTGGCGAGGAGATCTCATTGCTAGCGGAAGAACTAGTTCAACTGTCAATAAAGAGATCAATGGTGATACCGTCTGATAAACCTACTTTGATTTGTTCGGTTTGGACCAAGAAGCACTATAATTCTAAAAGCTTTAAGGATCTGGAAGACAAAAAAGAAGTTTGATATCAGATTAGAATGGCAAAATTTATTTTCAGTAATTTTTTATATAGAAGATGATTTGGAACAGATTTTGGAAGGACGTCCATGGTCATTTCGTAAGTATCTTATCCTTTTTGATCGATTAGTTAGCCCAATTGATAGAGATTTAATATGTCTTACGTTATCGCCATATTGGATCAAGATTGGCCCTATTTTCCTAATTTTGACAAAAAAGACCTTTTACATGCAATTGGTAGTACTTTTAGTGGGGTAATCAGATCTGAGATCTTTGATGATTTTTGTCGTTTGAAAGTCATGATAGATGTCCAGAAACCCTTAAGGAGGGGTATCTTTGATTCTAGTGGAAACAGTGTTAATACGTGGGTTCCTTTTAAGTACGAGAAACTATCAATTTTTTGTTTTGGTTGTGGGAGATTGGGCCATGGTCTCCAAGACTGTGTGATACTGAGTCTGGAAGAGAAAAATACTATAAAAGATAACCCCCCTTGTTTAGTTACACTAAAAGCTGAATCAAAAGTTTTGGGGAGAGAATATTTGAAGTTTGTAGCTTTCACAAAGAAGCAGGGAGTTCAACGCTCATACACAGGGTGTTTGGAAGAGGGGATCATTGGTGCACCCAGGAGGGGTGTTTCTATAGCACAATTGAGAAAGTTTAATTAATGGCCGACAACTATCATCTTGGGAGGATGGGCTTAAACATAAGAAAGAAGCTGTGTAGTTGGTGGAACAGGGAGTGGTAGTCATGCCGCTGGATAAAAATACAGCAACACAAAAAAAACAAAATGGAAAAGAATGGAGACGAGAAGCAATGGTGAAATTAGTATGAGTGAACAGGTGGTAGGTAAGAGGAAATTTATTGATGAGGAGAGTGATAAAAGTTATGAGGGAAATTTTGAACCGGGGGTGTGAAAAAGATTAAAGTCGGTGATGAAAATGTTTGGTTGGGGAGTGATATTATTGAGATCCAAGTTGACTATGCAGACTCGGATACTTTTAAATCGAGGGCTGCCATTGGGCAAGCCGATCGAATGCAATGAAAAGCCTATGTTGGAATGTTCGTGGATTGGGGAGTCCACGGGCAGTTCGAAGACTTTGCTACTTAGTTAAGCAGCACAATCCCCCATTGGTCTTCTTAATGGAGACAAAATTGGATAAGAGTAGGATGGAAAAGGTACGAAGAAGATGTGGTTTTGTTAATGGAATCGAAGTTGCAGCTAGGCTTCCAAGGGAGGTCTTTGCTTGGCGTGGAAGGAAGAAATTAGAGTTATTTTGAGAAGTTTTTCCAGATGGCACATAGATGTTTTAATTAAGGAAGATAATGTGGAGGAGGAATGGAGATATACTGGGTTTTATGGTTCTCCCTATGCCAAAGACAAAATTGCAGTTTGGAATATACTTTGCAGACTTGGTCAAGAGGTAGAATATCCTTGGTTGGTTGTAGGTGATTTCAACGAAATTCTTTATTCTTTTGAGAAAAGTGAAGGAATTCAAAGAGATAATAAGCGAATGGAGGCCTTTAGAGAGATGTTAGAGGAGTGTCAGCTGACTGATATTGGGTTTTCAGGGGTCTGGTTTACATAGGAAAGGGGAAATTTATCGGAAACTAATATTAGAGAGAGGTTGGACAGGGGAGTTGCAAACGAAAAATGGTCAAAGCTTTTTCCTTTAAGTATTCTTCAGTATCTTCCTTATTCAACTTCAGATCATTGCCCTCTTCTCTTGAATACAAAAAAGTCTCTTTTGTCTAAAGGGAGTATGAAATTTCATTTTGAAGCGTATTAGACCATGGAGGAAGATTTAGAACTAGTTATTCGGGATTCCTGGGAGGCAAATGAAGGTACGTTATTGGAGAAATTAGGAAAATGCAGACTTGCTTAGAGGAATGGTCACGGCAAAATAGGAGAAATAAGTAAGGTTTAAAAAGGAAGTTATTGAAGGATCTGGAAGACATGCTAGAAGGTGAGCTGAATGATGACTCTTTGGCAAAAATCATTGACACTAAAATTCACTTGAATCTGGAAATTGATAAAGACGAGATGTATTGGGAGCAGTGAGCAAGACAGAACTGGTTAAAGCTTGGGGACAAAAATTTGACATATTTTCATAGATGCGCTTTGGCTCGGAGGAAAGCTAATACAATCTCAAAGTTGGTTACGGAGGAGGAAGTGGTGATTGAGGAGGAATCTAAAATTTTGGTAGAGGCTTCTTTATTTTCTCAGGATCTTTTCAAGTCAAATGGAGTGGCAGATTCTTGCAAGGTACTAGAGGGCATTGACAGAATCATAACACAGGAGGATAATAATTTTCTTTTAGATCCTTTCCGGAAAGAAGAGATACAGACAGCTTTGGAAGGAATGGGACCCATAAAGGCGCCTGGGGCAGGTGGTTTCCCAGCTTTGTTATTTCAAAGGTATTGGCACATTGTTGGTCAAGATGTCACTAATTACTGTTTGGGTATTTTGAATAATGCACAAGACTTTGGAGATTTCAACAACAGAGATATTGTTCTCATTCCTAAAGTTCCTAACCCTACGCAACTGGTCAAATTTAGGCCCATCAGTTTGTGTACTATTGTTTATAAAGTGGTGGCTAAAGCTATAGCTAATCGATTGCAGAAGATTATTGATAAGTGTATTGATGAAGTTCAGAGTGCTTTTGTGTAGGGCCGACTCATTACAGACAATGTGCTTCTAGCATATGAAATTTTGCATACGATTAATCAAAAATGCACGGGAAAGAAAGGTGTTATGGCTGTCAAACTGGATATGACCAAGGCATATGATAGGGTGGAATGGAAGTTCCTCGAAGATGCAATGAATAAAATGGGTTTTGCTTGTGAATGGGTGGAGATTTTAAAAAGGTTTGTTTCTACTGTCAGCTATGCGGTTAACATAAATGGAACAAGGGGAAATTTGTTCAAACCATCGAGAGGCCTTGAGTGATCCATTAAGTCCTTTCCTTTTTACGATCTGCGGTGAGGTGAGCCAAAAGACAAGGATTAATCAAAGGTGCTAAAGCTAGTAGACAAGGTCCAGCAATATCGCATTTGTTATTTGCAGATGATTGTATCCTATTTGGAGAGGCATCTACTAAAGGAGCAAAAATTTTGAAGGACATTTTGCAGGATTATGAGATTTGTTTGGGCCAATTTGTGAACTTTTCAAAGTCCACTATTTTTTCAGCCCAAATACTTCTGAAAACAAAAAGGAACCGTGTCAAACTTGCTAGGAGTCAGAATGGCTATGAACCTAGAAAAATATCTAGGTCTCCCTAATATGGTTGGTAGAAAGAAAAGAGAATCATTTCAAAAACTCCTTGATAGAATTTCACTACGTATTGAGGGGTGGAGTAACAGAATGCTATCTCTTGGGGGTAAGGAGGTTTTTATTAAATCAGTTCTACAGGCTATCCCAATTTTTGCAATGTCATGTTTTCTATTACCAATTTCTTTATGCAAAAAGATGGAAAGCATCTTAGCCCAGTTCTGATGGCAGAAAGGAAAATGTAGGAAAGGTATTCACTGGTGTCAATGGGCTCATTTATGCAGATCAAAAAGCGAAGGTGGCTTGGGTTTTCGTAATATGGCCCAATTTAATATTACAATGTTGGCTAAGCAGGGCTGGCGTTTGTTAGAAAATCCAACTTCTTTAGTTTCTCGAGTGTTTAAGGCAAAATATTTTCCAAAAAGTAATTTTCTTAATTCGCAATTGGGAAATAAAAACTCATATGTTTGGCAAAGTATATGGGTTGTTAGGGGTATCTTGGAAAAAGGGCTGATTTGAAAAGTGGGTACGGGCACCAGTATCTCTATCGGTAATGATGCGTGGGCTCCAGACCTTGTTAATTCCAGATCATTTTCTTCTTTTACCGGTTCAAATGATAGTAAAGTTCTGAACTCATCAATGGCCAAACTAGAGAATGGAACAAGGAATTGGTTGAGAATACCTTCGAAGCTGCCGAGGCGGAGCAGATTCTACGTATTCCTTTAGGCAAGTATCCGCATGATGATATTTTGGCATGGAGAAGCGAACCAACAGGAGTCTTCTCGGTCAAAAACTCCTATAAACTATTACAAAGATATGATCATAACGCTTATGCGATACAACCAAACTACATTGATTTTTACAAAAAACGTGGTGCATTGATCTTCCTACAAAAGTAAAAATCAACATGTGGAAAGCCTCCTGGAATTATTTACCAACAAGGGTAAATTTACATCACAAAAAGTTAATCTCTGATGCCTTATGCCCTTGTTGTGGTCTGGAAACAGAAACGCTGACTCATCTGTTCAAAGAATGCCCAATATCAGTTGAAATGTGGTCATATTTATCTGAAGTAAAACTGATGCAGGATAGCAATGTTGATTTCAAACAGTGGCTTACCTCGTCGATTGCTCTTCTTTCTTTAGATTTGTGCAGATTTTTCTACGGTTCATTATGGGCCATATGGGGAGATAGGAACTCTCGAGTTCATGAAAAAACAAGCAAAACAGGTCAAGAGATCGCAGTGTTTGTGAGAAACTACATAAAAGAACTGGACGATGTAAAACATAAAGCAACCAAAGTACCAAAAGTGGTAAGTAGATGGAAACACCCACCTTATTGGGTTGTGAAAATTAACTTCGATGGCGCATATGATGTGAAGAACCATTATCGACTTTGTATCGTGGCCAGAGATAGTGAAGAGGAAGTTCTTGTTTCTAAGTCAAAACTTCATGTGGATATGGCATCTGCGTTTGCGGCTGAGGCTTTGGCTTGTCGAGAAACGGTCCAGTTAGGGTTTGACATGCAGCAAAGAAAAGTCATTATCGAAGGCGGTTCTCTTACAGTAATCAAAAAATGTAGAAATGAATTCTCAGACAGATCTCAGGTAGGTGCATTCATTCATGATATTCATCAAAAAGGCGATTTTCGGAGATAAGGTTTGATTTCATTTCGAGCAGGAATACTTTAGCACATATACTGCAATAGATACTTTGAGACAGAAAGAGGAACTTTACCTGGACGGGCGAGTACCACTCTTTGCCGAAACCATGAAGCGAAATGAAAGTGTAAGGGAACCAGATTGAAAGCCAGAGAGAACGGACGGAGAAACTAGAGTAGAGGGATGCAAATGAATCTGAAATTTCAGTTTCAATTTCAAAAACCCTCTTTTTTCTCAACAGGCATTAAACACGGAGTGATTGACATGATGGATGCCAAACAGACGTGACCGTTGATTGGCCGCTAGGACGGTTCAATAAATGCTTGCAGCCTTCTCGATTTTTCTATTCATTGTCAGAAGATATTTTTTTCATTTTAGGGTAGATTTTTATTAAGTTTTGTTATATGGGCCAATCTACAACCCGGTTTCTTTTGTGTTTGTTTTAATTTTTTCAATAATATAAGCCCAATATGTTTTAAGCTCAAAAAAAATGTAAATGGCTATAGTTAAGCCTTGCAAAAACTAGACGGTTTTAATTTAGCCACAAAAATTAGGGGAAAAATTTTTATCTCTGCCTTGTAGAAAAAATATAAGGATTGTAAAGGTTATACCTTCCACTTGAAAGGTAATAATTCAAGTATAGTGAATTGGTAAATCTTTGGTTGAGGTATACCAAGGTAGTAGAGGTAGGCAATTGAGGTCGAACCACTATAAATCGAATTGTCTAATCTTTTCTTTCCTTCCCTCATAATTTAGAAAAGTTTGCAAAGATTCTTAAAATACTCATTCACCCCCTCTCTGGATATTTTTAGGCCTAACAAATGTAATAAATATATTATCTTAAGTATAATATCACACCAACTTGTTATTTCCACATATTACTCACAACAAAATTAGTTAATCAAGCTAACAACTATCGTTGGTATCAAAATCGCAACTTTAAAATTCATAAAGTATATAAACTAAGAATGATCACATTATAAAACATATAGTAAATGTACAACTTTAAGTATAGTATATATGAAACTAGTAAGAGAATTTAATTATTACTATTTAAATGAAATTTTAAAAGGTAAAGAATAAAAGTTTATCAATTTTAAAATATAAAAATTAAAATTGATTAAATAAAGATATTAAGATTAGTTTCAAAAGTTATGCATAATACGCAGATTGATAATTTCAAAAATAAAAGTTTGACATTATACTATTGCTTGCATTTATTATTGTATGGAGAAAGGAAAAGCATGAAAGACTTGTAGGCGAGAGCTACGCGGTATGAAAGACAAATGGATCGATGGGATTGGCAAACCATGAAAGACTCTATCAACATCGTCCTTGTTATAAAGCTGTTTTTTAATATCTTCCCTCCTTTTTTCCCTTTTCATAAGTAACAGCAAAAAAGCTTGTAATAAGAAATGCTATTCAATGGGGAGATGAAATACACTACCCAAATTCAAATTCACAATATTCTTAATTTTCTCTAAAATATTCTTTCTTTCTTTCTTTTTACAATATTCACAATCCGTGTGTAATGATTTTCTTTAAATATAAAAATATTAAAAATTAATTTTAAAATTAATATTTGATGCAATATAAATATATAAATCTCATGCATCATCAATTCATAATAAAATAATACGTAATCATTTATATAAAATAAAAAATAATAAAATTGAAAATTTTATTAAACATAATTAAATACTTGATTTTGGATTTTAATTTTGAGTTTCAGATTATGAGTTTTATTTACTTATTTATAATATTTATTTTAAATCCTTCTTTTACACAAATCACAATATATCATTTTATTGTTATGAGTCTATGCATCAACTGTACATCTTCCTTAAATTTATCATATTACTTGCAATGTACTATAATCAAGAAGGCTTTTTTTTCAACATAAAAACTTTTATTATGGCCTAGCAAATTGATATCCAAGTTACACTCAATGAAGTAAAACCATAATGGCTCCAGTACATACAACGCATTGCCCGTAACATTATTAACCTGGATTTGAAAAAAGAACCAAGAACAAAGAAAAAGGAGACGGAGATGGGATAGACCAAAGGCCGGATGACCGTCCCACTACCAGAAAACGACGACTGATGAAAGGATGAGGAAACCCAAGGCCAAATAGGAGAACGAGGATGGAAGAGGAAAGGAGGAGACTGGAGGGAGAGGGGACGGTCGCCGAGTTACTGCCGTTGTCCTTAAAACCTAGGGTTTAAAGCTTTTTTTTCTTTTAATAGAGAAAAAGGGAAAGCACAGTTTTTTTTTTTTATGTAATTCAAGCAAAGATGTTGAAGGCTGTTGCCCATGAACAAAAGAAGCCTATTCGAACAAATTAGTTTAGGCAACTGTATACAACAATAAGCACTGGAGATTAATTGAGCTAAAAATATCAAATATATATTTTATATGTGCTTAACCATTTCCTGCAAGAAAAGTCAGTTAACATCGAAACCTAAACACCTTTGATTCTTTGGTTTGAGGAAAGAAATAGTACATCCAGAGAATGGCAAAGGCAAATTAAGAAAAAATATACATCTTCTGGTAATTTCATAAATTTTTTCTTTAACCTGCCTATGCCATTCTCTACAACAATACTGAATGTCCGACATGTCTTTCTTCAACGTTGGAAAGTTAAATTAGAAAGTATATCAGATAAAGGGCAAAGACAAGTTAGAGAAATATTGTCTTCTTCCCAAAGGCGTGGAGGGGTTACATTCTATCAACAAGTTTAGTATTGTTTTTGTATTAGAGTTCAGTCTCCAACTCTACGAAGAGCTTTAGTGGATTCACAGAGATAAAGCATCTTAGAGTACTTGAATAGAAAAAATTGTCTGAAACTAAAGAGTTTGGCATGATCAGACTTGATCCTCATGACCCATAAGTCATTTATGGGGAGAATTACTACCACTTAAGCTAGTCATGGGATCAAGTCCAATCGCACACAAGCTCTTCAATTTCGTACGGTTTAGTCTGTTTAAGCACTTTAACAGACTTTCGCTCCATGAATTCACAAGAATTCTTAACAGAGTTAAAGAACAAAATCCTGATACAAAAGAATACCGAACTTGCTGGAGGTTGATGACCCTCAACAAGGGATAGCTTTGTGTTCATCTCTAACTTTGCCTTTGCCCTTTCTCTGAAACCTTCCTAGCTATAGCTTATAAATAGCTCGAACTGTAATTCAAGACTTAATTCTTTTTAACAAGGAGATCGTAAAATTGAATTTGAAACCTATTGAAGGAAAGATTGCAAGGGACTGGGATTCTATACTAAGGCAAAGCATACGGTCTATGGTTGTTTCTTCACTATTTGTAGGCAATATTGATGGTGATTATTTGGATTGGAACATACATTCTTACACAAACGAGAGGAAGGTTAACCGAAATTGCCGACAACATTAATCTGTAGTCAGGAAGGAAATGACACAGGAATTTAATTGAAGTTTTCAAAGATGACAGTGTTGGCAACAAATAAATCATTATTTAATATAAAAAAATAAAATTATCAATTAGCCATTAATCATATAATAATAGTAAAGGAAGGAAAAGTTATAAAAATTAAGCCTGAGGAAATGATTGGGAATGTTCAGAAAAGATAGATTTACAAAGAAACTTGGTGGAAATTAAGAGAAGGAAAGAGCTAGCCTTAACCTTTCACACGCAATCTTAGATTTCAAAGAAAACAATGTAGGTTTTTCTTTTTTCTTTTTTTAATAATAATTCATGGGAGATCACATGAGAATGAGATTAGGTATTGAGCGTTTACTTTTTCCCATTTAATTTGTAAATTATAAATATTCTATTTATGATTTAAAGGTGGATATTAAATATAGATGTGCATCTACAGTCTATAATTAGTAGTAGCCATTAAATTTTAAATTTAGATTTATAAAGTAACATCCATTAATAAAAAGAATGAATGTTAAAGGCATTTCAAAAAGAAATTTTGGAAGCAAAATAATATTGAGAGCACCAAAGAAATGTGTAAGAATATTTTAACGATGATGTTGTGTTATTTTAAAAAAAATTATTCTCTAATCTTTTATATTTTCCTTCGATCTTACCTCTTTCTTCATCTTCTTAAAACCAAAAATTTCAAAATCATTATTAAATGTTGTTTTACCTTTATTTATTTTAATTTACTTTCTAATATTAATTACTATACATTTATTTTATTATGTGCCTATATTAGGCTGCCAAATGTGAACAAAGTTAATTTTGTATATTTAGTTAAAAGTATATGTTAGATCAGGTTAATGATTATTTTATACACAAAATAGAAGTACAAGAATAAAATAATTTAAATAGAAGTACAAGAATAAAATAATTTAAGTCATATAGTAAATTGTTGTTTAATTAAGTACGTTTCATTTCTTTCTTTTTGTATATCATTCCCAGGATTTAAGTATAATAATAAAGGAAGGGAAGTAAGTTGTTAAATCATGCCTCAAGAAATGATTAGGAATGGGAAGAAATTAATAATTTTTTTAAAGGAGCGAACAGGAGAAAGAAAATGTAGGAAACATCTTGGAAATAATAATGACGAAAATTAAGGAAAAATATGCAACACACGCAATCTTACATTTCAAACAAAACACAACCTACGCTTTTGGAAAATAATAATATCATGGTAACATTATTTTTTCATTTCATCGCTTTTGGATTTTATTAAGGTATATGATTATATATTTAACGTAAAAACTTTAGAGATTCTTTTTTTTTTAGACTTATAGTTATTGATTAGTGATGTTAATAGGGTGGGGTGAGTCTGAATTTTGTCTGTCCAACTCCTACTCGACATTCTACCGCCATGTCTTGATTTTGAGTTAAAAAAAAAAAACATTAAAATCGACTTGAGTTAAAAAAAAATTATTTGAAATTGTAATTAATTTAATTAAAAATATTTTTAAAAAACCATGCTGAGGTTTATAATGCTTTCAAGGGATACTTTCATTAAACTTTCTCTGGGTCAAAAGAAAAACTTGTTTCGATTCATGTATAGTTTTTTTTTTCTACCAAATTTCTACAGAATTTCATAGTGACCCTACATTTTAACAACGGTCCAATTAGGAGGATGTTGGAAAAGTGGCAAACATACAAAAAGAAAAAAGAAAAAGAAAATTCACATGGCCAGTGGCCCCTTAGAGTTGATATGTTTGCGGCTGAGCATAATTAAAATAGAAGAATAATAAATGGGGGGGAATAAAGAGATTTCTAAATTCTAATAATTAATAAGCTGCCGCAAGGAAATAACAAATTTTATTAAGAAAAAGAACAATTTTCTCTCACACACAACATCATTGGACCTTTGTGCATCTCTTCATCAGCAGCAATGTCCTGCAATCCATGCAAAGCCGCCATTAAAATCTGCTCTCAACATCTGTGATGAAACCCAGATTTTATTTTGATCCCTCCCTTGACCACCTTCATTTCCTTTGGAGACCCCTAAGTTGAAGTTGACTTTTAACTTCCAAATCACGGAAATGAACCACATAATTTTGCAGTAAAATCAAGAAGAAAACCAAGTAGCATAAAGTCACCAAATTTATAGTCTTTGATCATAAGCAATAAATTAAAATGTAAAACACCTTATTATTGTTTAAACTTTGGGAATTCTGATGAAGGATTGCATGATAAATTGATCAGAGAAAAGGAAAATGGAAGAAATAACACAATAAAAAGGGAAATCGATGTCCAAAGTTAGCGAAAAATTTGAAGCCGTTGAATAAAGTGTGCTACACTCCATTAATTTTAATGGAGCTACCTTTCCACACTCATCATATCTATCCAACGCCTTCAAATTTTTCCTCAACTTCTGGCTTCCTTTTTTTATTTTTTTTATTTTTTCTCATTCAGTTTAGTTCTTCAATTGTTCCCTTCTTCTCATCTTAGACAGCATGAACACATCTTATGTTAGGGATTCCAATTTCGGCTTTTCTCAATAAAAAAAAAAGGAAATTGTAAAATTGTAAGTTAATAGAACGATAAAATTACATTTTAATCATACAAAAAATAATAATATAACCTTCATACCAATATAAAATTTTTAGCTTTGCCCAGCATCAACCATGGAACTGGAAACCTGCTTTCTTCAAACATATTAGTTATTTTACCCCAAATTTATAGACACGGTAAAGAAGACTTTTCAAGTTTCCATCCTAGGAGGAAAATTGCATGGCATAAGACTGTGAATGGAAATTAATTAGAAAGCAACCCAGCAGTAATAGAATTTGTTTTATTTAAATATAATTAGTATATAAATATTATTTTATTTTTTAATAGTAATTTAGGTTTTCGATTTGAATTTTAAAAAAAAAATGTATCACAACTCAATTCGGCTTATCAGTATTTATAAATTCAAGTATGAATATGGGATAAATGTATGTTTAGGTTTGAAAAGAAAATTTAAAATTGGGTGAGGCTTAGCCCAATTTTGATGTCGGACAGAAATTATTTTTAAAAGAAGGGTACGATACAATAATAAAATACATTTTGTATAATATAATATATAAAATCGATACAACTAGATTTTAAATTCGACTTTTAAAACTTATATATTAAAGAAAACCCATTATGATAAGATTTTTATTTTATATTTAAAAGAAAATAAAACTTGTGTTAGGTGTACCGTCATAGTTTGATATAATTAGACCTGTTTGAAAAGTAAAAGGATTTAGATAAAAATATAAACTTGAAAAATAGTTTTGGACAAAAAAATAAGACTCGTTTAAAAAATAGATCGGGCCTTAGGTAAGCATTTTTTGGCCCGGCTTGAATTCACAAAACGATAAAATAAATTTACTATTTTTTGTTGTTTTCTCCCCATTTTGCTATAATTTTACTATCATGTTGCTACTATTTTAGACATTGAATAACACTTGTTTTACTGTTAATTTTATTATTATTTTAGAAATTTGCTTGTTAAGTTGTATATATCTTAGTGTTATTTAAGCATATATATTTTTTAGAAAATATTTATTTTAATATTTTTAATATTTTTGATGTATTTTATATATTTAAAAATTATATAAAAAATTAATATGAACGAGTTGAATCAGGCTCGAATTTTAGCATTTTTATTTGAGCCAGGATTGGATAAAATTTTAGGCCCCTAAAATTTTGATTAAGTCTGACCCGGTCCATAAATATTTCTAGATACGGTGTCACTGTCCGATTTTATATTTAGAAGAAAATTGGGAAAAAAAAAGCCTTCAATTCTAATTTCTCTTCTACTTTTTCGTCCTTCTTTCTAGTCAATTAATTTCCTTCTAATTTGTTTCACAGAAGCATTAATTAACTCATTTGGAAGGAAAACAATTTTTAAGTCACAAACGAAAAGAAGTTTCTCTATTTCTTTAGTTTTTGTCATTTAGGAAAACGGTAAAGCAATTTCCAGTAACAAAAGGTTATATATACATTCATTTCCACGCACCCAAATAATATTATACAATTTTATAATAATCCATACATATTTCATTACTTGTCATTTAAGTCCATAAAATAAAACAAAAAAAAGTATATAAATTATACCCTCATCATATCATCCCTTTTCAAATCACCCAATACTTATACTTAAAAAATATCTCAATGAAGTTTAGTTTCATGGCCTCGTCAAAACACCACATCATAAAATGAACCTCACACAATCCCTAAAATATATATGAAAGAATTCATGTCATCATCTGTCGATCCATCTCTTTCTCAAACTTTACAAACGCTAAATCCAATTACCTACTCCAGTCACATCGACTCCAATAGTGCTTTTAGCTGAAATTCATCACTCTATCATAGAGTAGGGTATTTAATGGTTAGAACTTACTCCAAACTAATGCTTAATAAATATCTCCTCTCAGCACCAAGGTAAGGATAGACAAATGAAATCAACTATATATCCCTCACTCTACTCAAACATCTTCTCAGCTCATATAAACCATAATCCTTAGCGACTATTTGCAATACATATGGTATATACCACAACGATCTTTTGTGGCTTTTGCAACATTTACAATGTGAATCATTATTATTGTCTACCTCAACACTCTATATAACTTAATTATTAAATTAAGTGTATAACTTTGTTTATGTATTCTCTCTCTCCTAGTAAAAATGTCAGTACTTTTCAAACTTTGATATCAAATATTTTAAATATTCTAATTATTATAAAATACATTTAAAAGCTACTTTATTGAAATTTTTATAATATTTTTTAAAAATATCAATAATAAATGTTTAAAAATAAGAGGTGAAAGTTGAACAATTTTATCATTAAAAATAAAAAAATGACAAATTTAATGAGGAGTATATAATTATCATAAAACAAAAACTTTTCAAATACTTGGCCTACAATATTTCAACGAAAAGTATAAGAGAGGTCTGTTTGATAGGGAGAAAATGTTTTCCGGAAAACATTTTCCCCATTTTCCAGTGTTTGTTTGAATGGAAAATGAATTCCCAAGAAAAATATTTTTCAAAACACGGGTAAAATCTTTTCTTATTTTTTGGAAAACGTCTTACCGATTCCTTTTCCGTAAGACATTTTCCTGATCTTTCCCTTCATCCAGGTAAGTCTTTCTCCCTTCTTCCTTCTTCTTTCCTTCTCCTTCCTTCTTTCCGGATCATCCAACAAATCGATTTGGTTTTTCCTCCTTCCTTCATTCTTTTCCTTCCTTCCATCGCAGTTCAAGATGTTGGGAAGCCGATCTTTGAAATGTTAACCCACTTGCACTTGAACTTGCACTTGCACGGACCCTTCTTTTAAAGTCTCCCACGCCAGAATCAACCAAGCCAAGCAAAGCACAACGCAACCCACTTAGCTACTACACGCTTACCCAAACTTACCAAAACCTCAAATAAGCAGTTTACAGGTAATTTTTCTTTCTTGATCTCATCTTCTATTTTTTTCATTCTTTTTTTTGGTGTCTCTTTTTCTTTCAATTCTTGTCTTTACTATTTTATTTTGCTTTTGTTCCTTTTTGTTATTTTTTTTTGGGTCGTTAGGTTTGGTTTCCATGTGCGTTTTATGGAATATGGTTTTAATTGATGGGAACTCCAAATTGGGAGTGTTTTATGGAATATGGTTTTTAATTGATGTGCGTTTATGGAATATTCGGTATGCTTGTGATTCTAGCATCATCATCATTTCTATTTGAGTTATCGGCACAGACTATCTTGGTGGGACCTAGGTTAGTATGAGATTGCTAAAACCTCAAAATAGGAGATAAAAAGGAATGAATTTTGTATTCGTTTTAGTCTTGTTTGAGATATGAATCTTAATTAACTTGTTGAGTAATACTATTTTTAATTTTGCTTAGAATTTAAGCAAGAAGATTCTTCCATTTCCCTCTCTTAACTACATGTTTACGATTCTACATGGTTCCACTGCTAGGACCTCAAACCCATCGTTTTCTTTAAAATTGATCTATCTACTCGTCCCAAAATGACAAGTCCTTTCCTATTGGTTTTGTTGGTATCAAACATCTAAATATGCTCCCGACAATGCATTATGGTTTAGTTGACCGATTCATAAGATCCGAATATTAAAAATATTGACACTAAAACGTTCAAAAAGAATGTAAAGTGGTTGGCACTTGGCATAAACTATTATTGGGTAATGGAATAGTTTTATCACATGAATAATCAACTCTTGTAGAAGCACTTTTGAAGTATGAAATGAGAGCACAGTAACATGTCTCATCTTTTTACCTCATCTGTTAATGATTAAGGGCATAATCTGAATTATCTTTCTTGATTTTCAGGACCTACATTTTTTTTACGTGCTTCCATTGCCTTGAATGATGACAAAATCCAACACATCGAAATTCTATCATGCAATTATGAAACAAATTGAATCACAGAATAAGATAACACTAAACACCAAAGAAAAGAGCAAAACAAGATGATTAAAAACATAGAGAAGAAAGTCCTAATTCTGAATTGCTCTATCGGAATTCTATCGGAATTCCCGACCAGTATAGTATTACTACATACCAATTTTAGTGGAAACTAAGAAAGTGAGTTTATTTGTTTGGCATTGTTGTGCCTTGGTTCTTTTAATGTTGGTGGGGACATGGGAGATCATCGATTGCAATGATTTGCATAAAGGGAGAAGGTCTCTCCTTAGCCCAACATCTTTAGGTATGTACATTGTTGGATACATTTGTGAGTTTGATGTTTTTGTTGTTTGTTCATAGAGAATCACATTAAAGATACTTCATAACATTTAGCATAACCATTTATGTATTGCACAACTTAAGAGAGATCTAGAAAGGAAAGGGAAATTAGGGAACTAGAATATATAATGATGATGGTTCACACATGCATGTATAGAAAAATAAGTAGTTAGGGTTTTTACATTAATTGTCCTCGAAATTTGTTGATGCTTGGTAATCGCTCGTTAAGCGGTACAAGTTTGTCAACAAAAACCTATTCTGAGCGATGTTATTTTGTTGTCTTGAGAGTATTGTTCATCACGGGTAAAGTTAAAAGTCACCAGTAACGATGGCGGAGAAAGTGAAAAGAGAGGATTACGGTATAGCGAGATATGGCGCTAATATTAGAATTATAGTGTTATATTCGGAAAGATCTAGCTTAATAAGTAGTCAAATCCTTTGTTGGTGAGCGAGAAATGTTTTATTTTGTCTAGAATTTCTAATTTGATCTTGTCATATCTTATATTCTAAGCGAACTCCTCTTGCTTTCTCTATTGTCTAATTGTTGATAGAAATTGTCGGCATGTCATCAAGGCACACTATGATAAGCATTATGCATTATGCATTTTGCTTCATTCGATTAATGTTCCATAGGCTTAGAAAGCGTGTACAAGGAGTCTCGATGGGATCACATTGTTTATTTTCTGTTATACTATTACGGATGCTCCTTTGCGAATTTATCTTTTACGAATCATTGAATAGGTCTTCTTACAATTAGTATAATTTATAACAAGCGTGTTCGGTGTTTTAGTTCTTTGTGTGTCCTCTGTTTTAGTTCTTTTGTATGTCCTCTGCTACTGATGTACATTATTTTCAAGTGCTAATAGTGTGCATTTTGTTACGAATGCAGTGCAAAACAATTCTCGAGGGCTTGAAGTGAAGATAAATCTTTTGAGGTAAAGTTGAATTACGTATATTCTATGTCACTTTGTCTTCATTGTGTATGCATGCTTTATTTTGATTTCTCTTGTCTTGTGTCGATAATGGTCATGTTTGGTAGTCTAGATAATAAGGTCCATGCTTTTAGGTTAGTTATTTGTATTCGCTTGCTCAATTGATGGCTAGGGTAAGAGAGTCGACTTTTATTACTTTACAAAAAAAGTTATTCTAAATATTTGAGAGTTAAATACATAAGCTACTAGTTATCTTCTTGAGCTTGTGTGTCTAAATCTGTGGTTACGTAGTCTATAAGGGCAAGTTTTCTCAAGTTTGGTACCTCATCAATCAAAATTCGATAAAATTGCTTACCTTTAATTATTGCATAGGTCCCTTTTAATAGAGATTACAATAATTAAATAGAGTATATGAACTAAATAAGGTTTTACCAAACACAAGCTGCTATTCTAAGAGTCCTAAACCGGTTCTTTTATCATGAGAGTCCTACCTAACTTCTCCTAAAAATAATAAAAAACTTTTATATACTTACTGGTATCTTCATACCAGCTTTACAAAAAGCTTAAACATAGTTTAAACATACTATGTTTATTATTATAGGTAATGGAGTGGTAATGGAGTGGGAGGATTGCTTAAACATAGTTTGATATATATTACTTTTATTATTATTATTATAGGTATGATATAAATATACATATGATCAGCAAATCTATGACTTGAGTGCATATATATATTATTGAAAAAATTAACAAAGATATATAGATTGTCTAACCAATTACTTGAGTGCATATATGTTATTTGTTGATTATGATTTGGGTACTTGAATCGGTTTTTCGGACATCGGTTCGTTTCTTTTTTTTCTTTTGAATCTCTTTTAGGGAGAATTGGAATTCAAAATAAAAGTTTTGCTATGTTGCTTTTACCTATCAAAAGATAGGAGTGGATCTGTTTGAAAAAAGAAATTAGGGCCCTTCAAAGCGTATTGGCTTTGTGCTCTTAACAACGTTGTAGTTCGTGGATAAGTGTATAATATTCAATGCACTAGATTCGCCTCTTTTTGGGAAGGAGAGTCACTTTCATAAATTGTAACATTGATGTTCTTTCGTTTATCACATGTAAATTTTTTATCTGAAATTTTCTTTCTTTTTTGAAATTGAATTTTGGTAGAAATTTCAAAAATAAATTGAACTTGCAATCTTAATCATTTTTAACATTCAATGGTCTTGGATAAAATATACTTTCAAAATTCTTTATTAGAATCAATTTAGCTGTATTTCATATAAAATATTTTTATTTAAATTAGATAATTTTTTTGATAAATTTAACTAATTACAAGTTTTTTTTAAATGCAAAGAAAATGGTTAAAACTAGGATTTAACCAAAAAATGCAATCTAATTCTTAATAAAAAGGTTTCCATAGTACTTTTGCAACTTATAACATGCTAGCTAGATTGTCTCTTGATTTTTAATTAAAATTTTGATATTTTAAATCAACTTTTAAATTTTTATCTTAATCATTTTAATATTTTTCATAATTACATTTAAAATTAATGGTTACTAAATTAAATTATTGAACCTAATTAATAATTTTAAAGCTTATATTTACATATAAATATATTTATATAGATGTAATTGACATGAATTTGCATGTATATATAATTAGCTTGATATGTATGTATGCACTTTAGTCATGATAAGTTTTCATATATGTGATCTTATGAAAATGTTGCATCTTTTTGTATTAAAATTGTTTTTTTTGTGGCATGTTTGTGTAGATGGATCGTAATCAAGATCAAAATGCAATTGTCGGAGTCGTAGCTTCAGTTTTAGCTTTTGGGGCTCTTTGGATTAAAAAATTAGAAAGTATGAAAGAAATTGCTCCTCATCCTCATGTGAATCGAGATTATGAAAGAAAATTATATTAATAGTATTTTATATAGTGGTGACCAACATTGTATTGATATGATAAGGATGAGACCGATCGCTTTTTTAATTTGTGTGATATTCTTAGTAGGAATAATTTGTTAGAATCATCTAGATCATCAATATTAGGGAGCGGTAGTTATATTTTTACATATAATTGGTCATAATGTAAGGTTTCGAGTGGTTGGATCTAGATATTATAGATCAACCGAGACAGATTCACCGTTACTTTAGGGTTGTATTGAGAGCTATTTTGAAATTGTATAAACTAGTTATTAGATTACGATGAGTGAACTCCTAGTGAAATCGAAACAATCCAAGATTTTATCCTTATTTTAAAGATTGTATTGGAGCATTAGATGGAACTCATATTAGTGCATCCGTTCCACTTAGTATTCAAGGAAGATTTAGTGGCAAGTAAAGGGGGACGACACAAAATGTATTAGCCGCCATTACATTTGATTTGAAATTTTCTTATGTTCTAGCTAGTTGGGAAGGTAGTGCACATGATTCTCGTATTTTAAGTGATGCACTTTCACGCCTGTGAGATTAAGAATTCGGAAGGTAATAATTATCATTAAATACCAAATAGTTCTAGTAAGCTCATAATTTATTAGTATTAAGCTGCGTTTTGTAAAATTGTAGGTAAATATTATATTCTTGATCTTGGATATGGCATTGAAATGGATATATTACTCCATATCGTGGTGTCCGATATCATTTAAAGAGTTTAGTGATCAAGGGCACGAAAATGCAAAGGAACTTTTTAATCTTCGTCATTCATCATTACGAATCCTTTGTTGAGCGTGTTTTGGGATTTTAAAGAAGCGGTTTAGTGTATTAGATCTTTGAGCCATTTTGGAATTTTCAAACTCAAGTAGATATAGTTTGGGCTTGTTGTATCATTCATAATCATATAATGGGAGTTGATCCTAGTGATTTACTTAATCAAGGATTATCTGAGAGTCCGAGTTGGATTTGATAATACAACCTCTTACGGAGCGAGAAGAAAGAGAAGAAGCAAGAGAATGGTGCGCTAAGAGAGCGAAATTGCACAAACTATGTGGATGATTATATGGCTAGAAATATTAGGTAGGTTTAGGGCTTAAGGTTATTGTTTCTATGTTATGTATGTTTTAGTAAAGCTTTTTTTTTTTTTGTTAATGTTGGTTGGATAATGATATTAAAATTTTAGTTTGTTGGATTTTGAAATTATTATGCCTTGAATTTGTTAGATATTGATTATGTTTTAAGCTTATTAGATATTGAATTTATTATGTTTTAAGCTTGTTAGATATTGAATTTATTATGTTTTGAGGTTGTTGGATATTGAAATGATTGACAATGATAATTATTAATGTAGAATGGGTAAGGGCAACAAAGAAGGACCTCCAAGCAATTGAATTGGACAAAACCGATGGAACATATTTTCTTGAAATTCTAGCAGAGGAGGCCGAGAAAGGAAATAAGCCTTCTAATGCTTTCAAAGCGATTTCTATTAATCGAGTTGTCGAAGCTATTTCGAAAGATTTCAAGTCCAATGCGATCTGAAACATGTGGAAAATCATTTGAGGACTATAAAAATCGATGGCGATTATATGCAAAATTCGAGGTGAAAGTGGTTTTGGATGGGATGATAACATGAAAATGATCACATGTGATAGAGCAACATATGATCAAGTGATGATGGTAATATATGTATATATATGTTAAGCTTATTTCATATGTTTTTTACTTGTTATTCTAATTGTGTATAATATCCAACAGGCACACAAGAAGTATGAACCATTTTTGAATAAAAGCATTGATCATTATGATGAAATGGCTTTGGTTGTTGGCAAAGATATGGCACAGGAGTTTTGCGAACATTTCTTGACATAGATTTGGATGATGGTAATCAAGATTGATGCACGTAGACTACGACAATGAAGATTTGAAGAGGTAAGAACAAATGTATCTTCATCGGCACATCCAAGCGTAAAAGAAAAATGTTCAAGAAAGTGTCATCAATGAACAAATTAAAATTGTGGGTGAACAACTTGGCAAAATTGCTAATGCTTTGGAACAATTTCTGCGGATAAGACACCACGACTTCTGAGCGGTGATGTCGATGGAGGACGAAGGATTTGATGATGACTTCACGTGTTACGTGTTTGATTATTTAGTGAGTCATGAATCAAGCCAAAGCTTTTCTAGTTAAAAGTAAGAAGCATAAAAATTTGGCTTCAAAAATTTGCTCAAGGTTGAAGATATTGATACTTTTATGTAGTGTAATATTTAGTTATGCACTTGGACAATGTGACAATGTTGTTATTATGTGGTGTACTACTAATTATGCATTTGGATAATATTTCTAGTATTTAATTGTGATTTGGAAACTAATTTATAATTATTCAATCTTTTTTATTTTTTAACACAATTACAAATAATTTATTTGACTTTGGTTGTTTTCAATATGACGGTTAATAATGTAACTTAATAATTTAGTACTATTATATATTTATTCTAATTTATTTATAATAAATAAATCATTGCAATATATGTAAAAACATTTTAAAATATAAAAATTGTTAATATGTAATAAATTTATTAATATATATGTAAAATCAACTTTTAGGAAAATATTTTGGAAATCGCCAAACAATGAAAATATTTTACAGATTCATCCAAACACGGAAAATATTTTCTGGTAAATCATTTTCCAGAAAAGTAAATCATTTTCCAGAAATCATTTTCCGAAAAATATTTTACTGCCAAACAAACAGACCCTAAAATGGAGGTTGGGTTTTCCCTCTCAAAACATTTGAAAATTTTTTAAAAGATGCCAATATAACTTTTACATACAAAATGTTTTTAATTTACAACAATTAGACCCATAACGAAGAAAGATTGTAGCCATAAACAAATTGCTCATAAGAGAAATTTATGGGCCTGAAGTGCACCCATGCAAACCAACACAACGCAAGAGTTACACTTTTAGTTAGACGACTGTCTGGCAACCTACCTTGCCCGAAAGCTCTAATTCGAACAGGCTCTACTTAAGATAATAAAATTTGTAATTTGAATTGTTTCAGTCCAATTTATAAATTAAAAAAATATATTTATATTTACACTATTTTGAATAAATTGCACCAACAATCACTCAACTTTTGCTTAGCTAACAAAACAGTTACCTCGGTTTCATTTCAGTTACTCGACTCTTACTCGACTCTAGAAAAATAACAAAATAGTCACTAACGTTATCAAAAAGTAACTAATCAATCACTTATTAATATTTTCCGTTATTGTCTTATCAGGACCGTTAATGTGGCAAGTTAACTAGCTGATGTGGCCTGTTAAATTGTCACGTTGGAAACCCAATTAGCTGACGTGGTAGATTAACATGGAATTTACCCAAAATTTACCTAAAATTAGGGCCTAGAATGGGAATTTTTTTCAGCAAACGAAACTTGGAAAAGCTCTTAGCTACCATAAAGCTTGATTTTTTTCATGGTAGTGAAAATTGAAAATCAACGGAGAAAATGTTGAGGCTGGCATCAAAACGGTTGCTTGGGCTAACGTCAAGGGAGATCCCATCACAGCCCGTTCATCAGCATCAGTTTGGTCAGAGCTCCTACTTGTGGTGATGTTATGAAGCTTCAAACCAAAATCGATGACAAAACAAAAAAATCAGTAAAAACAAAAATGCCAAATAACGAGCATCTAAAATCAAACCAACAAAAAAAGAACAAGAATCCCAAATAGACCTGCATCAAAAGAGAGAAGTAAAAAAAAAACTAAAAAAGAAAAGAATCAAAAGAGAAGAAACCCACACCAATTTCGAGTTTTGTGGGTTGGAGAACTCAAGCCACCAGTTTGATGATCCGAGTGGCTAAGAGTCATGGTTGGTCGAAGAAAAGCTGTGGTCGGAATATGATGGTTGTAATGTGCCATTTTTGCCCATCCACCAGATAATTAAACAATAACAGTCCATTTTATTCACCCTAGCCCAAATTAAAATGGCCCAATGTCCCAAAATAGTAAACAAAAAAAAGGAATGAAACCCGAAGCCTAATTTACAAGCAGCCCAATAGGCCTAAAAATAAAAATAAAAATTCAGAAGAAGCTAGGGTTTCTGAAACCCTAGCCCCGCAGCCCCCTCTAGCAACATGCCGATGCCTCGTCCCAAGGCCTCCCTAACGCGCCCTCTGTTGCCTTCCACGGAAATGGCAAGGCTACCTCCTCCCTTCTCCGTTGACCCTCAGAAGTACCTACAAAAAGAGAGCAAAGAAGCAACACAAATATAGCAATAAAGACAGAAGCAAAGAGGCAAATAATATTATTTTTTTTCCTTTTCATTCGGCTATATAAAAGCCAAAAACAACAATGTAATCCTCTACAGATATACAATCGGAAATTAAAATATAAAATTAAAAAATTTTCGAAACAAATACTTCTCTTTTCTTTTTACTTCTGTCGATTTTTAGTTCTTATTTTTATTTTTATTTTTTTTACATTAAAAATAAAAGAAAGAAAGAGAGGAAGGTTTACCAAAAATCGCCCGTGGTCGTGTCTCGGAGCCCCTCCCTTCTCTCGTCGTTGAGGCCAAGCCCAAACCCAAAATAGAGGGTCCGTTCTCTCGATTTTTTCGGGACAACAAGGCATGGGCCTTCGAAACAGGGCTTCGAACAGGGCTAAAATCCCCTCTCCGCGCGTTGTCGGCCACTAAGTACGATGGTGGTGCGATCATCGGCCGGGGAATCCACTGGCGAGAATGAGAGGAGAGGTTGAGAGAGATGAGAGGTTTTAAAACCTTTTCCTTTTAAAAAAAAGTGTTGCAAAATAAAGAATAAAAATGGGTTTTAAAATATTGAATGAAATAGTTGTCTGGTAGGGTATGAATCTACGCATTCCTACCTTAAAAGGGAGATTAACGCTTCTGGTCCCTCCCTTTTGTAGTGTTATTTGATCAGGCTTTATTTATTTATTTATTTGTTGATTTCCCCCCCTAAATTTCTGTTTTAAGTTTAAAGTACTCATTTTTGTTATTTTTGCTATTTTATTATCAATTAGTTTTATATTTATTATTACTATTATTATTATTATTATTTACTGTTATTGTTATTATTAACATATTACCTTTATAGTATTATTTCCTATTATTGTTATTATTTTATTTTATTTTATTCTATTTATTTATTTTATTTATTATTACTTACCCTTTTTACTCTTATTTTGCTAGTTTATTAGTTATTATTAATATTTATTTGTTTATTACCTTTTTATATTATCATTGATATTTTATTATCGTTATTATTATTACCACTTATTCATTTTTCATTTATTATTTAATTAGTATAAGTAGTCATGATTATTTTCATTACTATTATCACTATTATTATTATTTATTTATTATTATTATTTGTTTATTAATGTATTTCCATTATATTATTATATTATTATTAAGTTATATTTTATTATTATTCTATTATTTTTAAGCTATTGTACATAGTATTTCTTTATTGATTCGCTATAGGCTCATATTTTTGTTATTATTTATTTGCTATAGGCTTATGTTTTTGCAATCATTTTCTTTTACTCTATTTATTTGTTTATTGATTTATCATTTTTTTACCTATTATCTTTTGATTTGTTTTACTTTATTTTAACATTCATTATCATTATTTACATTATTGCCCTCATCTTTATTATATTGGCATTAAAATTCATTTTCTATTTTACTACGATCGTATCATATTTTACCTGATTTTTGAAATAAGCAAATACTTCGCATTCTAAGATTCGAAAGAAATCGTACCCTAACTTACTGGGTTTCAATTTTTCTCGTCGAGTTTAAAGAACCAATTATTTTTTAAAGCATATAAGTTAAATAAAAACTTATTCTTTGGAATTCGAAAATGTTGCGTCCTAACTCACTGGTTGTGACATTTTGTTATCTCGGGATAAAAATTTCTTAAAAATTAAGGTAATATTTCGCGTTTTGGAAATGCGAGGAATCGTGCCCAATCATACTGGGTTTCGGTTTTTGGTTTGTCCGAATAGTGGAATACCCTTTTTTTTTTTTAAATTACAATGTGGGAATTTTGGAAATCATGAAATGATCTTTGGTATCGAGGGTTGCAACATCGTGTCCTATTATGCTGAATGTGATACTTTATCTTTTTGGAACAAGAGAATTTCGATATCCAATTCGAATTATTCAAATATTTCCTAAAGGATTCGTATTTTGAAATCTTTTCAAATTTTCGACATTAAGACATTAATTAATCAATTTGGTACCAATTTTGGGCGTGACGAGGGTGCTAACCTTTCCTCGCACGTAACCGACTCCCGAACTCGCTTTCACAAAATTCGTAGACCAAAAACATTATTTTAGTAAACCAAAACGTTTTATTAAAACAAAGGTGACCCGATCACACCAAATAAAGATCGGTGGCGACTCCCGTTTTATTTTCATTTTCAAAACCAAGTCGATCCCCGTTTACAAAAAAATGGTTACGACAGCTTGGCGACTCCACTTGGGACATAAAGAGAGTCAAGCCATAAATTGATTATTTTTTGTCTTTTTTCGAAAATTTGAAATTCTTTTTGAAAAATTATTATCCTTTAATCGCATGTTGTTTTAATCTTGGCATGGCATTGCATGACCATTGTGGTCACACCCTTTTAAGTGGGAGTGAGAAGCTACTCCTTCGTGAGGTTTTTACCTCCGTGCAGGATAGTGAATCGCTTTCGAAATACATCCGTACCTATGTCCTCGTGAGATTTTTATATCCGTGCAGCCATAGGGAAATGTATCCCCCTAAACTGAACTCAGTCCATATGAGCCTATAATGGGTGAGGATTGAGGAATCTGCTGGTTCGGGTACCTTTACTTTAGAACCGAACCTCATATAGCAAGCCCTAAGATCCCACCTTAGGTAGAGCCACGCGAGACCCTAGTGGTTACCCGAGTAGGTGCTTTATTTCTTGCTTGTTTTGAGTTGTGTGTGAAATACTGACTTGTTTTGTTTTGATTTAATGGCATTTTCATCACACTTAGTTCACTTTCGAGCATCATATTGCATAATCATCCGATTTTTACCCTTTTAAGTGGGAATAAGAAACTACGCATTCGTGAGATTTTCACCACCGCATGGGCTAGTGGATTACTTCCGGGATACATCCGTACCTATGTGCTTTGTAAAGTTTTCACTTCGCATGGCCATAGGGAAATGTATTTCCCTGAACCGAATTCGGTCCATATGAGCCTATAATGGGTAAGGATTGAGGAATCTGCTGGTTTGGGTACTCTTACCTTAGAACCGAACCACATATAGAGAGACCTAAGAGTCTACTCTAGGTAGAACTGTACTAAACCCTAGTGGTCACCCAGATAGGTGTTTTATTTTTGTTGATTATTGTTTCTGTACTAACGTATTTTATTTTGCTCTATTTTGACTGCATTGCACCACATCATCTTAGAAAGGAGGTGTTGATTCATATTCGATTGCTAAATAGAAGAGTTCTTCATAAGGAAATGGGTTACTTGATAAAGTGGATTATAATACGGTCGTCCGAATAGGGTCCAAGTAAACACAATGAGAGAAGGATGATTGTCCACCTAAGAATACAAGACTTTGCCCGAGAATTTAAGCCGAGAAAGACTACTCAAGAGCTGTCACGACTCGACTTTCTTAAAGGAGTTAATAAGCATTGTGGGGACGAGTAAGCAATGGGTTGCAGTCCATATCAATCAAAATGAGCTAGTGAAGGCATCCATTGGAGAATTCGTGAGATTCGATCTTAGCACACCCAGATATGAAGAAAAGGGTCAATGTATTCACTTTGAGCATTTACAAACTGGATACTTTCTCCAAAGCACTGGGGCATATGGACAAGGTAGTTTTAGACTTGTTCGATAGACTTGATAAGAGGATCACGTCCGTCCTTGTAATTCTGGCCGAAACATTTTTGAATACATACCGAGGAGCAATTGAATAAAGATTCATTTGGATGCGCGAAACTCTTATTGGCGTGGTTCCATAGCCACTTTTGGAGAGTGAAAAGGGCTTCTTATCAAGTATTCTCTAGAACTACTCTCCATTTAAAGAATTAGTCGCTCAAATACAAGAGGTGGCGAATCATTGGCAAACCATAGCAGTTCAAGCTGACGTGAAGTGAATTAGAATCAGATCAGGGTTAAGAGTTAACCTAGCTTCCATGGAAAATTAAGGCTTCGAGCATTAGGGCAAGGTTGTATAGGTAATCTATTTTATGCAAAGGAGTTTATTTTCTAGAAAAGTTCTTCTAATGGAATTGAATTCAGAATCAACGCCTCCCTTTCTTTTCGCATTCATTTCATGCATTTACATTGCATTGCATTGCATGCATTAAATTTCACAAAAAAAACCTAAAGAATTGAAATTCCTTGAAGAGGTCAAGAGCTCGGAAGGAATATCGAGAAGTCTAAACATCAACACCGTGTCTGAAGAGGGAGCCAGAGAAGAGAATTCATCAGACAACTGCCCTTACATACTTGGGAGTGTTCTGAACAACGGATTTTGAAAGAGATTCCTGTATTTTTTAGAGCCAAATTCGGAGTAATGTCCAAAACACGTTTATTGCTCTAAGCCTAGGAGCAATAAGAATCTTTTGTGAAATAGGCTTATGTCCTAAATCTTTACTTCAATAAAAAATGCATTTTTGTCTCACATTGAGCAAATTTTCTTTTATTCCTTTATTTCATTCATGTACATACTAGATAAATAATCATTCTTAGATTCATTTGTTCTTTAAATATTCTTTAGTACTAACAACAGGTCCATAGATATCAACGACAGGAGCGACGCTGTTATTAACTCCAGAGTCTACTTTTGAGTAAGATATGTGTCTAGAGAGATCTCAGGGCTTTGGAGACGATAGAGATTGTAACCTATCTCTAGATTTGTTAAAGATGGTAAAGCAAGATGAAAAATAGATACTACCTTATAAAGCGTCGTTGTGATCCTAGGAGAAGAAAGAAAGGTGAATATCGAAGACTAGCTCACCACAAAGACAAAGTGAGACATCATTGAGTTATTCCCAATTCAAGGATGTTTTCAAGTGACACGCCTGGGCTACTGAGACATGGGTATACTGTTAAGGCTAAAGAAATCCTAGAAGAGGTACATATGGGTATTTAAAGATCACACGCTAACGATTTTACGATAGCCAAGCTAATCATGAGATTTAGATTTTACTGGTCCATCATAGAAAGGGATTGCATCAGTTATGCCGTAAATGCCAAATTTATGAAAACAAGATTTATGTGTCTCATTCATTTCTTTGTAGACCTTATCTGTGTGGGGCATAGAGTTTATTAGACGATCTCGTCGGAAGCTTTTAGCAAACATTAATTCGCTAAGAGGGTGGAAGTAGCTTCGTAGGCCAATATTGCAAAGTCAATGGTCATTAGAACAAAAAAAAAAAAGAGAAAGAAAGAATGCCGACAACAAAAAAATGTCAAAAAGATCACATTTAATCGCACAATGTCAAAAGTTTGCGGTCTTTTCAAAGATCAAGTGCCACATCATAGTGCAAAAAAAAAGGGCAACAAAATAAGGATCGTTAGGAAGATGACCTAGACTTGTAAAGATTGACATATAGAAGTTACATTTACCCTTTATGCTCATTAAACGTCGGCCAGGACCTTTACTGGGGCAACGCCTTTCTCATTAGGTTTTGCCTATTGAAGTCAAAATTCTCTCTTCCTGGGTATAGGCTGAGCCAAATTTGGATAAAGTAGAGTAGATCCAACCCCGATCTGATCAGTTGTACCTAATTGAAAAAATAGGCTAAGAGTTATCCTCACAGTCAAATGTACCAAAAGCAAATGATACGGGCCTATAACATGAAGGTTCACTCTAAAGAATTTCATGGATGAGACCTAGTTTTGGAAAAGATCTTTTCCGTACAAAAGGGACTTCTAAGGAAAGTGGATGCCAAGCTGGGAAAGACCTTATATAGTAAAGAATGCCTTCTCTAGAAAGGTGTTGATTTTGACTAAGGGGGATAACTAGGACTTGCCTAATCCTATGAGTTCAAATCAAGAAATATTTAAAAAAAAAAAAGAAGAAAAAAAAGAAAAGAGGATAAAAAGAAAAGAAAAGAAAGGAAAGTAAAAGGAAAAATGAGAGGCCAAGGCGAAAACCCGCAAAAGGACGAAACCCGCAAAAGGGCGCTTTGAGACTAAATGGGATTTGAGTTGAAAAGCCGAAAAAGGAGGCTCAATTTTTGATCGAAAGTGGGGCATGCAATGGTTTTGCTATGCCTGAATTAACAATGAAGAAGTATGCTACGTCTTGGGGCATCGACAAAATAATTCGGATCCCCGAAACATATATTGAGCTCAAAATAGTCCTCAAGAGGTTCATACAAAGAAGCTCAGGCTGCGATATCTGGGGCACCTTATTTTTATCTTACCCATATTGAATTTGCTATCTTTGATTACTTTATTCTTTTCAAGATATGCTCCCAATAAATTTCATTTATTATCTTGATTAATTCATTCTCATTTTGTGTTTTTTCAAAATTTGATATCTTGATTAATTTATTCATTTCGAGCTTTTCTCTCAATTAATTTCCTTCTGGTTCATTGTTATGATCTTTTTCAAGCATTTTGCATTGAAATAACGATTAGTGGACTAATAATACTTTCATAAAAGAAGTTTCGTATATTACTTTGGAAGCTTCTAAATAATATAAAAACCTAAAATAGGATTGTTGTTCAGAACTCACCAAAACTAAGGGTTGGAAAGTAGTCTAATTTGAGACTACCTGTTAAGATTTTTCGTTAAAAGTATCACTTAAATAAAAAGGAAAAGATATTGCGTCGGTGATACAGCCTCGACAAATAATGAGTAACCCAAGCATTAAAATGGGATTATTCTCAAAGAAATTCGACATTTATATACATCCGGTCATGACACCCATGGAATGGAAGGTGTTGCAGACCAAATTGATTACCTTTGAGTCGCAGTGGGATAGGTTGAAGATGATACAAATTCTATACCCTTGAGTCGCAGTGGGACGAATTGAAGATGACACAGATCCAATCCTCCCCTAAATTGCAGTGAGAAGGTCTAAAGATGGTATAAGCCTTAAAGTCTCGGAGATACCAGGGAATGGACCTTGAAGTTACATTGGGGCAAACCGGTTGAGCAAAATACTATTGTTTCTTCGGGTTTTGGTCAAAATACCACCCAAGCCAGAAGACATGATATTACGTCAAGTGATGCAACCTGGAAGAACAACGAGTAATGACAACTCTAAGCATTTAAAAAGAGATCATTCTCATGACATTCTGCATGAATGCGGGATATCATCCATAATATCATTTAGTTAGGAGCATTTGATTCAATCCGATCATTACATCCTAATCATTATAAGAGGGATCATTCTCATGACATTTGGCATTCATGTGAATGTCATCCATAATACATTTAGTTAGGAGCATTAGATTCATTTCGATTATTGCATCCTAACCATTTTGCATAAGCATAAACACATAAAATCGATTTTACAAGATAGGTCCCCTAGAGGACAGTGTCGCAACATCGATGAATTCAGCAGATTGAAGATAGCAAATCTTGCCTTCCTGAGCGAAGCGGATCGAAGAGACCAGTTTGGCATCCCTGAGTTTGCAGAGGAACAAGTTGAAGCTAAATTATGGATCTTATCTCTCTGAAGTTACAATAGAGTAGATCAAAACAAACCTTATCTCCCTGAAGTTGCAGTGGAGCAGGTTGAAGTTACAAGTTTTATCTCCCTAAAGTTGCAGTAGAGCAGATTGAAGACAGTTAATCCTATCTCCCTGAAGTTGCAGTGGAGCGGATTAAAATGACGAATCCTATACCTCTGATGTTGTAGTAGGTTGGATCAAATTTACTATAGAAGATCTTATCTCTCTAAAGTTGCAGTAGAGTAGATCACATCAAACCTTATCTCCCTAAAGTTGCAGTGGAGCAAGTTGAAGTTACAAGTCTTATCTCCCTGAAGTTGCAGTGGAGCAGATTGAAGACAGTTAATCCTATCTCCCTGAAGTTGCAGTGGAGCGGATTAAAATGATAAATCCTATACCTTTGAAGTTGTTGTAGGTCGGATCGAATTTACTATAGAAGATCTTATCTCTTTGAAGTTGCAGTAGTGCAAATTACATCAAACCTTATCTCCCTGAAGTTGCAGTGGAGCAGGTTGAAGTCACAAGTCTTATCTCCCTGAAGTTGCAGTGGAGCAGACTGAAGACAGTTAATCCTATCTCCTTGAAGTTACAGTGGAGCGGATTAAAGTGACGAGTCCTATAACTCTAAAGTTACAGTGGGTCGGATCAAATCTATTATGGCGTATCTTATCTCTCTGAAGTTGCAGTGGAGTAGATGGAAGCCATTAACCTTATCTCTCTGAAGTTGCAATAAAACCAATCGTGGCAAACCTTATCTCCCTGAGGTTGCAGTGGGTGGAATAGATTAAAGCTACAAATTATGGCAGATCTTATCTTCCTGAAGTTACAGTGAAGTAGATTGAAGCCCCCAACCTTATCTTCCTGAAGTTGCAATGAAGCAGATTAAAGCCAGCAAACCTTATCTCCCTGAAGTTGCAGCAGAGCAGGTTGAAATTACCAGTTCTTATCTCCTTTAAGTTGCAGCGGGGCAGATTAAAGACAAGATCTTATACCCCTGAAGACGTAGTAGAGTAGAATGAAGCTACTTGAAGAAAAAAGCGCCAAAAGGAGTTAAGACTCGGCAGGTCCAGGCAAAATTGGCCCTTTTAAAGTCTTTGCTCCATTCTCGTTACACGATAATGAGCAAAGAGGGGCAGCTGTAATGTGCCATTTTTGCCCTGCCCACCAGATAATTAAACAATAACAGTCCATTTTATTCACCCTAGCCCAAATTAAAATGGCCCAATGTCCCAAAACAGTAAACAGAAAAAAGGAATGAAACCCGAAGCCTAATTTACAAGCAGCCCAATAGGCCTAAAAATAAAAATAAAAATTCAGAAGAAGCTAGGGTTTCTAAAACCCTAGCCCCGCAGCCCCCTCGAGCAACGTGTCGATTCCTCGTCCCAAGGCCCCCTGATGCGCCCTTTGTCGCCTTGCACGGAAATGGCAAGGCTACCTCCTCCTTTCTCCGTTGAACCTCAGAAGTACCTGCCAAAAGAGTGCAAAGAAGCAGCACAAATATAGCAATGAAGACAGAAGCAGAGAGGCAAATAATATTATTATTTTTTTCCTTTTCATTTGGCTATATAAAAGCCGAAAACAACAATGTAATCCTCTACAAATATACAATCAGAAATAAAAATATAAAATCAAAAAATTTCTGAAACAAATACTTCTCTTTTCTTTTTACTTCTGTTGATTTTTAGTTCTTGTTTTTTATTTTTATTTTTTTACATTAAAAATAAAAGAAAGAAAGAGAGGAAGGCTTACCGAAAACTGCCCGTGGTCACGTCACGGAGCCCCTCTCTTCTCCGTCGTTGAGGCCAAGCCCGAACCCAAAATAGAGGGTTCGTTCTCTCGGTTTTTGGGGCACCAAGGCATGGGCCTTCGAAACGGGGCTTCAAACAGGGCTAAAATCCCTCTCCCGCGTTGTCGGCCACTAACTACGATGGTGGTGCGATCATCGGCCGGGGAATCCATTTGCCGGAATGAGAGGAGAGGTTGAGAGAGATGAGAGGTTTTAAAACATTTTCCTTTTTAAAAAAAGCGTTGCAAAATAAAGAATAAAAATGGGTTTTAAAATATTGAATGAAATAACTGTCTGGTAGGGTATGAATCTGCGCATTCCTACCTTAAAAGGGAGATTTACGCTTCTGGTCCCTCCCTTTTGTAATGCCATTTGATCAAGCTTTATTTATTTATTTATTTATTTGTTTATTTGCCCCTAAATTTTCATTTTAAGTTTAAAGTAGTCATTTTGTTATTTTTGCTATTTTATTATCAATTATATTTTATTTCGTTATTGTTACTATTAACATATTACCTTTATAATATTATTTCCTATTATTGTTATTATTTTTATTTTATTCTATTTATTTATTTTATTTATTATTACTTACCCTTTTTACTCTTATTTTGCTAGTTTATTAGTTATTATTAATATTTATTTGTTTATTACCTTTTTATATTATCATTGATATTTTATTATCGTTATTATTATTACCACTTATTCATTTTTCATTTATTATTTAATTAGTATAAGTAGTCATGATTATTTTCATTACTATTATCACTATTATTATTATTATTTATTATGATTATTATTTGTTTATTAATGTATTTCCATTATATTATTATTATTATTATTATTAAGTCATATTTTATTATTATTCTATTATTTTTAAGCTATTGTACATAGAATTTCTTTATTGATTCGCTATAGGCTCATATTTTTGTTATTATTTATTTGCTATAGGCTTATGTTTTTGCAATCATTTTCTTTTACTCTATTTATTTGTTTATTGATTTATCATTTTTTTACATATTATCTTTTGATTTTTTTTACTTTATTTTAACATTTATTATCATTATTTACATTATTGCCCTCATCTTTATTATATTGGCATTAAAATTCATTTTCTATTTTATTACGATCGTATCATATTTTATCTGATTTTTAAAATAAGCAAATACTTTGCGTTCTAAGATTCGAAAGAAACCGTACCCTAACTTACTGGGTTTCGATTTTTCTCATCGAGTTTAAAGAACCAATTATTTTTTAAAGCATAAAAGTTAAATAAAAATCTTATTCTCTAGAATTCGAAAATGTTGCGTCCTAACTCACTGGATGTGACATTTTGTTATCTCGGGATAAAAATTTCTCAAAAATAAAGGTAATATTTCGCGTTTTGGAAATCCGAGGAATCGTGCCCAATCGTGCTGGGTTTCGATTTTTGGTTTGTCCAAATAGTGGGATACCCTTTTTTAAATTACAATGTGGGAATTTTGGAAATCAAGAAATGATCTTTGGTATCGAGGGTTGAAACATCGTGTCCTATCGTGCTGGATGTGATATTTCATCTTTTTGGAACAAGAGAATTTCTATATCCAATTCGAATTATCCAAATATTTCCTAAAGGATTCGTATTTTGAAATCTTTTCAATTTTTCGACATTAAGACATTAATTAATAAATTTGGTACCAATTTTGGGCGTGAAGAGGGTGCTAACCCTTCCTCGCACGTAACCGACTCTCGAACCCGCTTTCACAAAATTCGTAGACCAAAAACACTATTTTAGTAAACCAAAACGTTTTATTAAAACAAAGGTGATCCGATCACACCAAATAAAGATCGGTGGCGACTCCCATTTTATTTTCGTTTTCAAAACCAAGTATTCCGTTTACAAAAAAATGGTTACGACAATGGTGATCAGACGATGGATGGGGAAGATCTTTTGAAGCCTTGTTTGAAGCTTTAAGGTTTTAATCTTGAGATTTTGAAAGCCTATTGGGAAATCTGAAGTGAGATTTGAGAAGAGACAAAGAGGAGCCATTTAGTGATGTCGATTGGCAAGAAAAGGCCATGAGCGACGGCGACTAGAGTTAAGGAAAAGAAAAAAGAAAAAGAGAGGAGAAGAAGAGAAGAAAAAAGGGACAGAGATTCAACAAATAGTAGTGAACTGAGTGGTGGCTCCACCTTGGAGGAACAAAACGGTCGTAGCTAGGGTATGTCCATTTATTCTTCTTCTCCTCCTCTTTTTTTTTTTTCTTTTCTGCTACCTGGCTAGGGCTATGGGGATGTTTAAATGACAGCTAACCCTCCGTTAAATGCCATGTCACTTTTCCGTTACGTCTGTAACGGAAAATGATTAAAATAATTGTTTTGTTATTTTTCTAAAGTTGAGTGACTGAAATGAAACTTAGGTGACTATTTTGTCAGTTACTCCAAAGTTGAGTGACAGTTAGTGTTGTGAGTTAACCGGGCACCAACTCGGTTAGAAAAATTAAAAAATACCCTTTCATATTGTATTATTCGAGGGTACTTTAGTCTTTTCATTATTTATTATATGTTATTTTCAAACATAAATTTATGTTCTAAATATGTAGTTTTCACACGCATACGCCATGTGATAAAGTCTTTAATTTAATTATAAAACATATAAATATTAATATAAATTAGTTTAACTTTAATTTATATTTAGGTTTTCAACATGACCGCTTCAATCCAGCTCATGAAATTATGCAAATTTAAGAGTGGGCGCGCTAAAATAAAAATTATTTAGTCCATTCATAAATAATAAAATTTTAAATTAATATAAGGAAAATTTTAATTTACCTCCTCTTCAAATGAAAATAAATTTATTTAATCCTTTCTAAAATAATAAAATAATAAATTAATGAATAATGAAATTATATTTCATTCTAAAAATTTATAATTTATTTTTACACCATTAAATAATTTTCTAAATTCTCTCTCACCTTGAACAAGAATGAGCACTTCCTCAACTAAACAATAGAAGGCTAGCTTCCAAATATCTTAACATTATTATCTAGCAATCTGATTTTGAGAACTCAATCATCTTACCTCTATTACTATCACATGCTTGTTAGATCCAAAGCTATTGAATATGTGGTACGTTCCGGCTGGATGTTACCGGTATGTTGGATACAGTTGCGAAGTTAGGAAGTTGACAAGATCTCGGTTAATCTTAAAGTGAAAAATTTTTCATTTAAATTTTTTATAATTTATAAAATTTAAAATTAGTAATGATAAAATTATATTTTAATCTTCTCAAAATGATAAAAAATTAATTTAATTTTTTAAAAATTATAAAACTATAGACTATTAAAATAGTAAAATTATAATTTTTATTATAAAAATATATAATTAAATTCTGAATCAAAAATTTATTTTAACTTCACCCCTTTGACTGAATACATACTTTGGAGCACCCATTTTGTGTTGTGAACATTTGACTCATTTTATCTTTTTTACTATGCCTGCATTTCAATCCAAAAGACGTGGCAGTACGTGAGAATTATAGTATTTGAAGGCTTGGTGGATATTTGAAGAGTTGATGATGAGACAAAGTGAGTAGTGTCTGTAAAACTTGTTGATAGGGGTAGCCATTGTTTAGATTCCCAATGTTCGAAATTGTTGCGTACTGGTCTAGGCATGGCAGACAGAATCTAGCAACATTAACTTGGAATATGCTCACTGTAATTGACTTTCTAATAATTTATGTACTCAGTACAAATACATTTTTCTACTGTTCTTCAATCATCCCTTCATTTTCTTTCTCTGAAAATGCTATGGTTGATGCCCTACCTTTCTACTATTGCTTTTATCTAATCACTATCCATACTAGGCTAAATCATTCTTTTAAAGGACATGATTTTAGTTCCAAACAAAATCATAAAATTGTCATTTTGATTTTTCAATAAGTGTAAAGTTATAAATTATAAAATAGTCATTAAATTATTGTTTTCCTTTTATTTTAGTCATTAAATTATTATTTTTTAATTTAGTTACTAAACTTTTCAAATCAAATATTTTAGTTACTCAAAGTTGATTTGGGTTTTTTTGTCTAATAATAAATTTAGCTCTCAAATATTTACACATTATATTTATTTGATCCTAAATATAAAACATGCAACAAATTTAACCCTCAATATTTGTAAAATTTATCATTTAATTTGAAGTCTAAAAAATTCACATAACTTTATCTACAACTAAACAACACATTTCTCATAATTTTATCTTTTTTGAAGCTAGAGAAGCAATTAGAACTCATTTTTTTTTTCTATTTTGAGTATTGAATTTTATAGTTTGGTGATATTTTTATTATTATAAGTTGGCTGTTGCAGCCTCTGAATTTTGCTTCATCAATTCTAACATTTTAACTATATAGTGTTCTTTCCATTTCTTTTTTTTTTTCTTTTTTATGCGTTGGGTTGGTTAACAGAATGTATAAAACAGTCTATGTTAAAAACTATGTTAGAAATTTTATATAAGAGTAAGATAAAATTATAAAATTTTGAAATCTAAAGTTAAGATTTTGGGTTAAGAAGCTTAAATTATTAATTTTGTAAAGGACTAAAATTTGATTTATTAAATTTTTCAGAATTAGAATTAATATGATAATTTTTTAAACATTGAGGGTTAAATTTGTTGAATGTTTTATATTTAGATCAAATTGATATAATATGTAAACATCAAAAGTTAAATTTATTATTAAACCAATAAAAACTAATATTTGATTTCAAAAATTTAATACTAAATTAAAAATTAATAATTCAATGACCAAAATGAAACGAAAACAATAAATTTAATTCCATTTCATAGTTTACCCATTATATAACTATACAATTATATTTTAACTCAATAAAATTTATAATTCAATTACCCGCCAATATAAAATTTTGATTTCGGACAATATTTTTAATAAAAACATACGTAGAAAACTATTAGATAAATGCTATCAACTACCCCAATAAACGAAAATATTGCAAAAACAAGCAGCAAAAAGCTTCAAAGAAGAAATGGAGCCCTTAGATCACATCAACAACTTCGTCTATCATTACATTCAAAAAAGAAAAAAACTTGGTCTATTGTTTTTTGTTCGACCCCTCAAAACTTTGATGTAATTTTTTTTATACAGTACTTAAAAGTATTCATAATCTTTCACCAACTCTTAAATAAGAGGATAGTACATTTTAACACACTCAAACTCACGACCTCCTATATTAATAATAATGCCAATGTCAATCGAACTAAAATTTAATCGAAAATTTAACTACTATATAATAGAGGGTAAACTACACCCAAAATTACTAAATTATTAGTAAGTTTACGTTTTAGTCACTCAACTTCAAAAGGTTACAAAATAGTCACTAAATTATTCAGAAGTTTTCATTTAAGTCACTAAATTGCTCCAAAGCTTTTATTTAAATCACTGGACTATTAACTTTTTTTAAAAAAAATTTGGCTAGCGAACTTCAAGTAATGACTTAACGATCGATATAATGAATTAATTTTCTTCGACAAGTAGAAGAATATATCTTAGATGCAAGTTGATTTGCTGACTAGTGTCAGAGATAAGAGAAGAAAGCTGTTTGGATTTTAATTTGTAGATCCGTGACATTCAAAATTGTTTCATAAAAAAAAAATCCTTAATTGTAAAAGAGAATGAAGAGAGCTTTTGATTGGTGCATAATTTAGTGATCGTTTTTATAACTTTTTAAAATTAAGTGATCGAAATGTAAATTTAGTAATAGTTTAATGATATTGGATATAGATTACCCTATTTGATAGTAAATTTTAATTTAATGAAAAATATATATACGTATTAACACAAAAATAGTTTTTATTTATAAAATAATAAATTAAAATTGAAAAGATAAAATTAGGAGGATGGTACCTTTGATTGGATGGCTGAATCTATAAAGCTGCCTTTTCTTACCCTTTTTTCTCTCTCAAAAGGACAAAGAATAACCCTCAAAATAAAGAGGAAAGAATATCTTTGACAATATATATATATATTATAAAGAGAGAATCCTATTGTATCTTCTACTAAAATTAAAGAATATATAAAAATCAAACTATTTTCATTGGCTATAATGAGCATCTTTTATATAATTTAATCAACAACTAGAATTCACATTTGCATCTAATTTCTCATAAATAAAACAACTCATACTTTTATTAGCTATGAGTTGAGAACCATCCAACGCAATTTCTACATTTCCAACTTCACCTATTTTTAGTTTTATAATCAAATCCAAATTTTATTTTTTTATTTACTACACTAATTTGTGCTAAAGTTTTGAACTTAAAAAAAATACTCCTCTACTACTAAATATCAAAACAAGTACTTGCTTCAAATGAATTTTGTTTTTAAAATTAATTTATTAATTTATTCAATTAATTGAAAGAAAAAAATAATAAACAGGAGTAAAGAATTTGTTTGGTTTAAAAATAGGAAACTTTGATAAATTTAAACTGATTTTTGCTTAATTATTTATTTTGTCATTGCAATAAATAAAATAGAATTTCAACCAACCCTAAAAACAAAACAAGTAATATCTATTGATTCATGTATCTCTTAAATGATTTTGAAATCAAATTTCAACACGCATGAATAAAATAATTTCATGAAAATAATCAATCAAAAAAATTATTTTTAGATAATTTGAAATTAATCATTATACTATATTTTAAAAATATCTAAATTAGTGATTACTTTTTTTAAAGAAAAACAAATTAATTAAATTAATCCTCAAAACTCTAAATTGGTGAACAGCGCCAGCAAATCATTTGTCCTCATTGCCTCCGTGTAACCCAACATCTGTCACCGCGCCGTTTGCCAGCTCATCTTACCGTTCCCCGTTATTTGTGCACCTTCCACGTCATCATTCACGGTTACACTGACGGCTCAATTTAACCCTTCCGTTAACCGTCAAAGCTAACGAGGTTTACCCCAATTCCGTTATATATTATTTTTTTCCTCTCCTTCCTCTTCTCTAATTCACATTTTCTCGTCTAAAAAATTTCATTTTTTTTCCTTTCTCTTTAAAACTATCATTCTCTCTCTCTCTCTCTCTCTCTCTCTCTCTATCATTACGAGAAGGGGTTTCTCTTTCAAGAATTCATGTCGGTATGTAATGACCTTTTGTTTTTGTTTTTTAAAAAATCCGTTTAAATTTGTTGAAAAAAAGGTTTAGTTTTGTTGTTTGGTTTGATTTTCTTGTTTGTGATGGTTTTGAGCTTTTGAGATTGTTTTGATTCATTTGTTTTTGGGTTTTTGATTCTTGGTTTTATTGTATTTTCCCTTTAAAAAAGAATCAAGCTTGATGTTGTTGCTAATCATAGTGTTTTTTTAAAAGGCACGTTTTTAGTATATTATTAAAAATTTACCCTGTTTTATATACTTTTTTTGTTTCTGTTTTTCTTTGGTGAGTTTTGCTGGAAACTGGTTTTGAGCTTTTCCTTTTATTTAAACTGATGAATTGTATACCATTTGAGCGAGTTCCTTCTGTAATCACATGATTTATGGTGGGAAATTTGTTTTCTTTTTAAATGTAATTTTATTCCATTAGAACTTTGGAGGATGGAATTTAGATTCATATTGAATGAAAATGGAATGCATTAGGAAATGGCTGAGTTAGAATATTGATTAGCTTTTGTTGGGAATGTTTTGATGCTCTAATAGCTTCATCATTGATGTCATAAGCCTATAAGTTTGTTCATGTTCTGAAGTGAATGAAATTTTCTATCCACCACATACTTAGAGAGTTCTTTCTGAGATCTATGGCAATGATTCTCCCCAAAGATGTGACCTAATTTATGCTGGGATTTCCATGAATTGATATAATTTTGATTGTTAGTATATGTCACTTCGAGTTCGACTTTTTGGCCGATTCCTTTTTTATCTTTTTTTTAAGATAAGCTAAGCATTTCACTGCATTTCACGTTATATGCTTTTATATGGTAACTTTTTCATTTCCTTCAATGATTATTGTGATTTGTACAATTATTGCTTACTGTAAAGATTCTACTTTACCTGTGTAATTGGTTGTATTGTTGCTATCTCGGTTTGTCTTTTTATTTTCACTGTTGTACCCACCAAGCATCTCCCTGTGAATAATAATAGTCACCAGTCAGTGATTGTATAGTTGTATAAAACAGTTTTTTCATGGACCATTTATGATTGTTTTTGTTAGGCATATCCTACTTTTAAGAAATATTGAATGCTTGTAATCTTAGACCCAGTTTTATTTTCGGTTTGTGTAAGTGAGATCAATAACCAGTGTTTGGTTAATTTTAAATTACATGGACCAAGGTCTGTTTAGGCCCTACAAATGAGATATAATAATTCAAATTCAAAATGGCTTTGTACCTGACTGCGGAAAGAATCGCCCTCCGCATTGCTAAGCACGAATGTTGATTTTGCAGTTGTTAAATGAAGTATACTTTTAAGCTGAAACTGATGTTAGAGCCTGCCAGTGTCAAGGGAACTTTTCTGGCATTTAGAGATCGGATTGTCTCAGTGATGTTATTTCTATTTGTAGTTTAGCTAATGCAGTGGTTGCTAGTTTGGACCAAAATAGATCGACATTGTGTTTTGATTTCAAGAAATTTACTAGTCTATAATGACCTGGAAGTGAAAAACATCCATCTGTAGTTTGTCACTCTGATGTTTTGTCTCTCTATCTACCTACTGTGATCACAAGGACCTTCATTTGAGCGTTATACTTTTTTTTTTTTCCCTGATAGGAAAAGGGTCGGCCTTTGCCAAAATTTGGTGAATGGGATGTCAATGATCCTGCATCAGCTGAGGGATTTACTGTGATCTTTAACAAGGCGAGGGACGAGAAGAAAACAGGTGGCAAGCCTGAATCACCATCAGGAGGCGATCCTCATGTTAAGCCTGGAGCGGATCCCAGCAAAACCCAGCCTGTAAGTAATCTCTAACGTAGGAGTGACTCATAATCAACGACAGTTTGTGTGAATGTGGCACCATTTTCATCATTATGATTGTTACAGATTGTTACTATTCTCGATTTTTATGCTGACATGATGGTTTGTTTCCCCAGAAAAAATGGCTTTGCTGCATGCACGCCCCGCCTGCGGAATCTTGAAGTGATCCTGCCCGTATAAGAGCTTTTCCACAAGTATGTTCAAAACCCCACCAACCTAAACAAGATAGAATCTATGGGGCTGAATAAACCCTTCTATATATATATTACTTATTTTTATATATTTTGTGGTGTAAAATTAAATTTTGGTGGGATGAAATGAAAGAGCAAAGAAGACAAAAAAACACTTGTTGTATCTATATATGTACTGAATTGGTGGGTTATATATTATTAGAAACGGAGTTATTTCTTGTCTTTGATATGTTATGAGAGTGATTGGCGGTTGAGAGTAGGAGATTCAAGCTTAAGCTATAAATATTTTGATTTAGAGTGTGACTGTCACATAATTTTATCACTTGAGTCTGATACCACTAAAATTATAAAATAAATAAATAATTTTATTTTTAAAATTAAAATTAAAAAACCCACAATTAGTTTAGCTTTTTATATAATGTTTTCTATGAGTTTAGATAAACTTTTAAACTGATTTTATTGTTAATTATATTATTAAATTGATATTAGAATAATAATTTATTAGTATAATTAAATATTAATTTGGGTTAATATGTGAACTTGTTTAAAAATACTTAGTTGGTAGTTAAAACTTATATTTAGTCATCTTTGTTAGTTTATCTTGACATGGCATTTATAGCTAATTTAGGGTGATACGTGATAATCTTTAGTATGACGTGAATTTAACAAAAATTAAAAACTTTAAATATATATAAATTAATAAAAATTATAATTTTTCAGTATTAAGAATTAACCTAAACAAATAATTGTTGAAATATATCTAAATTTAGATACCTATTTGTTGAGATTCATGCTAGATGTATTTTTTTGTAAGTTTAAATTTTTTTATAAAAGATCCAATTATCTATATTGTTATTAATTTGAAATTAAAAAATATTTTTAAAAAATTGAAATATATAACTTAATAAAAATATAAAAGGTTTTATATCAGTAATGAACCTAAACAAATACTTGTCTAGAGTCAAATGCATCTGAACAACCGTTTGTCAAGGTTCATTGTAGATGTGCTTTCTAGTTATTTTATATATTTATATAAATTTATAAATTTTATATATATTTCAAAATGTTAAAAGTTTTATATATTTTTGTAATTTATAAACTTATAAATTTATATTATATATATTATAACAAAAGTTTAAGAGAAAAAGCTTATGTGGACAATTTATTATGGTGAGACGTGGATTATTCAAAATTTTAAGTCAATTAATAGTTTTAAAATTGGTGATAAGTAAAAAGTCGTTTAAAAATTTGGATTATTATAAGTTTAATATTTGAAATTCCTAATAAGTTTAATAATACATAAATTAATATGTTTTAAATAAAAAACTTTCATTTAATATAATTATGGTATGTCTAAAACTGTTTTTATCGTTTTAATTATGGACAGAAGAATAAAACAATTACATTTTTAAAAAAAACACATAATTTATGCGGTGACTCTTAAAACAATCCCTCGTATTTAAGTGTTGATGACTAACGTCAAATCCTGGAAAAAACTTGATGCAGGCTTTAATGAAAAATGCAACAGATATGTATATTCACTACTAAAACTGATAAAATATTAAATCAGTCGAATGGAGGATTATGATTCCACAAAATTTAATATTAAAAACCTTATTGCAGGACAAACTATTAAGGGATGTTGCATCTTCATTTTACACCACTGGGGCTTGCATTCCTAAAATTAAATTGCATAAACAAATTTAATTAACAATAAAAGTATAATATTCAAAATATACAGACTATATATATATATATATATGCTACTTCACAATATTTTAAAGGGTCAATTCCGGTACCTGCCTATGGTTTTTCTTATTAATGTGTTTTATAAAATAATTTAGATTAAATTTTGTGACAATTGTTATTTATATTGACGGCATGAATATTATTGGAACTTATGAAGAACTTCAAAATATAGTTTATTGTTTAAAGAAATAATTTGAGATGAATGATCTTGAAAAACAAAGTTATTTCATGTCCACCAATCAACTTATATAGAAAAGATTTTAAAAGAAATTTTACATAGATAAAACACATCCATTAAGTACCCTAATGGTTGTAAAATTACTAAATGTTAATAAAAGCCCATTTTGTCCTTGCGAAAATGATATAATTTCTTAGTCCTACGGTACTATATCTAAATGCCACGGGAGCATTAGTGTCTCTTGCAAACAACAGACGGCTGGATAAAATATTCGTTTTTAGGTTGTTTGCAAAATTTAATTCTTCTTGAACATGTAGACATTAGAATGAAATTTCAAAGGAACCGAGTTAAAATGAGATGTCAACTTAAAATAATAAAAGTTCAATGGGAATATATAAAAAATAGTAATTCATTATAACTTCAATAATTTTATAATTTCTAATGACTTTTTTTTTTAGATTTTATATAATTATTTAAAACATTTCTAGAATTATACAAATTATATTTCGAAATTTTAAGTGATGATACCTCTTAAGCTGATTACAAAGTAGAATTAAAATGAATAACCTAAAAATAACAAGGCCAAAGTTGAGGGAACCAAAAGTTGCTTTTTATCCCTTTGATTAAGGGCATGAAGCACAAATGCTTGTTTCAACACTTCTCTTTCAGTTTTTCATTCTACTAGAAATTTATAGACTACAAACTGGTCTATGCCCTCACAACGCAATTTCTAACTACTTAACACCACAAAACAGCATGAACCATCTTAATTTCATAGATATGCTCCATGACTGGATGAAAACTCAAGTTTTCTGCAGATGAGAGGCAGGGTTTCAACTCACTTATTCTCCAAATATATGTAAAAAAATGCCTTTGCTTAATACGTATCATGCCAAAACCTAGGCTTGACTTCCTTTTAACACACAGCTAAACCATTTGAATATGAGAATGAATGTAAGGCCTAAGGCAATCAAACACTTCTATTTGCAGCAGCAAGTTATACTATATTAACCTGTAGGAGAAAAGGGAGAAAATATCAAATTATCCCTCAAATGAACACTTTCCAGCAACAAATACCCAAGCAAAACTAGCTTTAGCATCACCCTAAATCCTGTTTCAAATACTGTCACTCAATCTAAATTTTACTCATGCCACTCATTTCATTTTTATCTACTTTGGGTGCTTTCAGATGGCTGGGAGACGGTTCCACCATGCTATACCTGCATTTCATGAATTGTGACTTTAAAACTGCATTTAGATTCTCAGTGGAAGGGATTCCTACCGTGCCATCCATTGCAGCTTTAAATTGAAACACACAAGAATGGAGCCAACCACATAAAAAAATCAATTTTTTTCACTGTACGTTGAATCATAGTATTAAATATCACAAACTTTTGTACACCATAAAGGAGACCCCTTCAATGGTAAGGTGGAATTACAACAAACCCCTAATCTACTGCAGAACTCAACTTCACTTGTCTTTAACAAAGCAGGCAAAGGAAAACAAACCCCTTTTTCAACACAACTTTGGTGCCTTGGCTTTATCCTATTTTCCAAGCTAAAAGAAAAATACTGAGGGAACTCTCTAATTTCTCTCAAATCCCTCCCCATTTCCACCATGAAATAATTTAATTTCAGCTCGTAGTTTTCCTTAGTACTGTAATTAAACAGTGGAGGAAATCTACAGAACATTGATATTGTTTGTCTGTGAGAAAATCCGATTTTTTGGAAGTAATCGATTCGAGGGATCAGTTTATTTTCCACACTGCAAGTCAGTAAGGAAGTGTGCTTTTTTACCTCAGAGATTCCGATGCTTTGTAGGAAATATAGGGTGGGACGGAGCTGAGTCTCCACATTGCATGCGAGTAATCTGGGCCGTCTGTTGATAACTTTCTTTAAGTCGGAGCCGTTGACGTGCACTTCGCGGAGAAGGAAAGTGAAGATAGGGAGGAGAGAAGTTGGTTTCATGGTTAGGATATGGGGGCACATGGAGAGGATTCGGCTCAGCTCGAGCGTAGTGAAGCTCATGGAGGCTAGAAAATCAACGGTTGATTTCAGATCATGGAGAGAAGCAAATATGATGGGAGGGTGGTGCTGGATCAGGGAGAAAAAATCAAGGCCTATGGACTCGAGGTAAAGCATTTTCTCTTGGAAGTCAGAGTGGGAGTTTGGTGGTGGCATTGGTGGTGGCGGAGAAGTGGAAAGGATTTGGGGGATTTTGGGATGGGGTTTGGGAGGTAGAGAAGTGGGGGTGATTGTTCTAGAAGAAAAAGTAGGGAAATGGAGGTTTTTTGGGTGAGAAAGTAGGGGGAAATCATGGTGGTGAGGGGGAAGTAAGGGAAGGAAAGGGTTGTTTTTGGGGAGGAAAGGGAGTGTGTCTTGCATGGCGTGTGAGAGAGAGATGAGTGACATCAGATATAAGTGGACACTTCAAATCACCAAAGCCACCTGAATTTCTATCTGTTTGAACCCAGGCAAGGAGAGAGAACTGCATAAAGAATAACCTGAGGTTAAGTTTTATATAACTCGGATGCAATAACACATGCTAAACTATAATGCACAAACATCATTAGAAACTTACAAATGCCCATGCTGCTACAAAATAACTATAATCTAAGCTATTATAAACACAATTACAAAGACTTTAAAAGAAAACTAAAATGCTGAGCACCAACGTAGCCCTTACTAGAATGCAGTGTTTACTGGAGATAATGCAACTTTCGAGTTGATAAAGTAAACAAATCTTTAATTGATTGTGGATCACTAATAACTCATTGATGCAACGCTTTCACTGACAAGGAACTTACCACATTGTCAATAGGAACACTAATATTTCCGTGTTTAACTTCAGAAATTCTTCATTACAGTCACTAAAAGCAGTAATCTCTGCACTAATAAGGAAATTGGAGAGGTAAAAGTACAAATAAGAATCTAATACCATATAAAACTTCAGCTTAAATGTTCAGATCGATCTATCTTGTTCTAAACTAGCAACTACGAATAGAATGCAACACATTCAATTCAAAATAACATCACTAAGGCAACCCAACCTCTAAATGCCAGAAATTTGGCCAAAAATTCGAAATTGAAGACATAACTAACAATCAAAATAATGTCAAGTAACGGAAATCCAAGTATAAATTAGGTCACATCTTTGGAAAGAAACATTGCCATAGATATCAGAAAGAACTCTAATTACTTGGTGGATAAAAAATTTCATCTACTTCAGAATATGAACAAATTTATAGGCTTATGACATCAATGATCAACCTATCAAATACGGATTAGAATATCAAACAATCCCAACAAAAGCTAATCCGTAGTCTAACTCTTCTCAAAGAACTTCAAGCTCACTCCTTACTGACCGGATTCAACAATTAGCGCAAGCTACATTTTCAACAATTAATTAAAGTTTTCGGGTTCCTAATAAGACCAAGATTCTGAAATCATGTAACGGATCCCATTTTCATTCAATATGAATCTAAATTCCAATTTCTGAAGTTCTAATGGAAATCAAGTTATTACACAAGGAATCCGCTCAAATGGTATACAATTCATCAGTTTAAACAAAAGAAAAAGCTCAAAACCAGTTTCCAGAAAAACTCATCGAAGAAAATAAAAGTTAGAAATAACATCAAGCTTGATTCTTTTTCGAAGGGAAGGGAAAATACAATAAAACCAAGAATCACAAACACATTAATCAAAACAATCCCAATAGCTCAAAACCATTAAAAACAAGAGGAAAACAAAACAAAACCTTTTTTCAACAAATTTAAACAGAAATTAAAAACAAAAATGATTACATACCGAGATGAATTGTTGAGAGAAAACTTATTGTTGTGATGATAGAGAGAGATAAAAATCATAGCTTCTTAGAGACAGAAGAGAAAATGGAGGGAAAGTAAGGGAAAATGATGGTGTTTAGGGTGGTGGTGGCGGGAAAGGATTGTTTTTAGGCGGCGAAAGGAATGTGTGTTGCATGGTGTGTGGGCGTGTACATTGCCGGCTATTTGTGAGTGGCGCTTCCTTTTTCTGGTTCGGGAAGAAACACCCACAGAGATGAGAGAGAAAGAGGATAAGGCTTCAAAAATTTTATGACTTGAAGATCGTCTCCGAGATTGCCTATCTCCAAGTCTGGATTTCTAAAGACAGTTCTTCGGTTCCGACAAATTTAGCCTACCTGATTGGGCCATCAAAGCCAATCTGACTTCACCCGAACTTCCTTGGTTCAATTTACAACCCAAAAGCCCAATTTTGTACAAGCCTTTTCATTAAGGAAGAGTTTTTTTTTTTTTTCAACTTGATATTTAAGACGAATAAAAATTTAATGACTATTGACCGAAAAAAAATTGTTTTTTTTGGGGGTAAAATTTGCAGACCAAGCTACGGCCATGAGAAAGAGATGAAAGATTAGAGGCACAAACTGCCCGCTGTTTGGTTTCTTTTTTGAGCCACCAATTGTCCCTTGCTTGATGATGAATTGTGATGGATTTGAGAAGCGATTGGATGTCTTCAATTGTTGGTTTGAGCTTCCAACCTGCAATATTGCGCTTAATAATTAAATTAATATATTTATTATCCTTGTCGAGGAGACCACAACGATCCACATTTTTAGATTTGAGTAATAATGGAATAGATAACAAAGTGAAGATTAATGGAATAGACCAAAAATCAACTGAGACCCATCAGGTTCTTGTACAGTCACTGCTCCACCTTTGACGATTAATGGAGATATTTAAGCAAAGTGTCCAAGGAAAAAGCTTTGATTCCAAGGCGGAGCCAGAATAATTTTTTAGGGTCGAATAAAATTTTAATTTTTTATAGTTTATATCTTTATAATTTTTAAATGATTAAATCGAATTTTTATAATCTAAGTGGGGCCAAAGTGTAATTTTATATTTACTAATTTAAAATTTTTAAACAAATTTAGAAGGCCTAAATAGAAATTTTCTATTTTAGGGGGGCCGCGGCTCATGCCAATCCCCTAGATTCGCCTCTGATTCCAATCTCATGGATCTAGTATATACGGTTGAGAGACAGGCAGTGAGTCTTCATTGAAAGAAATAAGGATAGATTGGACAAAATCATTAATCTTGACAATTGCTCCAAGGATCAACATTATTGAAAATGAGCTCATTCTTAAATTTCTTATAATAGTCCGTTTTTAGTCAAATCAAAACAGTAGTTTCGGGACCATAAATTCGAGGTCAAAATATTTATTTTATTATTATTTTAATGTTTACAACATGATTGAGTGATTGTGTGAAATTTTCGTTAAGAAATGTTATCGTTTGGTTGGTCAATTTGATAAAAAGGACTAAATCGCGTAAAGCGTAAAACTTGAGTTCTAATAGTTAAAGGTATTAAATAGCTATAGATTCTTAAAGTTAAGATCCTTAAATGGTAATTAGACCATTTTAGTTGTGAGTGGACAAAGATAGACAAGCATTAAGTGATTTTTAAAGGTTATCATTAAGGTTAAAACGGTAATTATTAATAAAAGTTAATTAAAACAAAACAAAAATCAAATTTGTGTTCATCTTTCTCATATAGCCGAAATTGGAGAACTTAGGTTTTCATTCGGCCAAGCTTGGATAGCTAATTAAGGTACGGTTTTTGTCTTGTTTTTATGATTTCTATGTTTTTGAGATCGTTGCAGCTAATACTAGCTAGCCCAGGGACTAATTTGCAAAATTTTTAAAGATTTTGAAAGTTGCCATTGATGAATATGTATGAGTTTTGATGATTGATGATAGATTTTGAATGTTTGTTGATAGTTAAACAAGTTTTATAAAGTGATTTTGAGTAAAAATACAAATTAGGGATTAAATTGAGAAATGCTAAAAATTTGTGGTTAAAATGTGAAATAAATGAGAAATATGGGCTAATATGAATACTATAGAAATTCGGCTAGCATGGGTTGTGGTTAAATTGCATAAATTTGTGATTTTGTGAAATAAAGACTAAATTGTATAAGATGTGAAATATTAGGGGCAATTGTATAAAAATGCCTTAAAGTGAAATTTGGACTAAATTGAATAAATGGATGATTAATTGAGTTGAATTTGATATTATATAGATCAAGAAAAGCAAAATACAAACTTAGATCGGGGGAAGAACAATTTCAGATTAGTTGAACTGCGTTATCGTTTCTACATCCGATGTAAGTTCGTATGTAATAAACATTGTTATAATTATGCTTTAATTGCTTTGATAATGCATAAATTGTGTATATGAGACTACAGTCATGATTGACGACAAATCTGCTATGTATGGCACTTAGTGTGCGATTCGGGATAACTTCGGCTACGTATGGCACTTAGTGTGCGATTTGAGTTAGCTTCACTACGTATGGCATTTAGTGTGTGATTTGAGTTAGCTTCGACTATGTATGGCACTTAGTGTGTGATTCAAGATAGCTTCGGCTATGTATTGGCACTTACTGTGCGAAATATAGAATATTCAACAGTATTCCGAATAGGTATGAGTTCGTTATGAGTTTGTACAAGTATGTACATGAAAAGTATGAGCTTTAAATAGAAGAAGCTATGAATTTGTATATAAGCATATGATTAAGCATGTGGAAGGTTCATTAGTATTTATAAAATACAAGTTAACAAGTTCAAATTTATGATTTGTGTATTTATAATTAGTTGAGTTCAATTCATACGAGCTTACTAAGCCATGAAGCTTACTTTGTTCATTTTTTTCCATGTTTTGTAGTGTTATCAAAGCTAGCTCACGTTTGAGGATCGTCGGAGATCGTTTCACACTATCCATCTTTCACTCGGTACCTATGAACTTGGTATTTTAAGTATATGACATGTATAGGGACTATGGTCATGTTGGATATGTTTTGGTTTGTGTATATAGCCATGAAAGTTGGCTTGTTTTGGTATGTTTGAATCATGTATATATATAAATATATGGCTTATTGGAAACACAAATATATACACACTTTTTCATGCTCTTTTTAACTCACACTTTTTCATGCCCTTTTTAACTCAAATTCATGCAGTTTGGGAAAAATTATTATCGAAAAATATATAATTATTATAAAATAATTATTTTGTACTTAAATTATTAACATAATGAATTTTAATTAATTTTATAATAAATTTTGATTAATTTTGATCATTTTTCGACAGATTCGAACAAAGGGCAAAAATTGGCTCGGCAGACACTACTAGAAGTGCAAAATCGAGAAGTGATTTTTGAAGCATCGAGACGAATGAATTTTTCAGCTAAAGACGGTCCAAATTATGTGTATTAATTCATAATATAATTAATTTTAATTTTAATCTAATTTAATTTGGGTTAAATAAATTATTATTAATTAATTATGAAAAGTGGCCCAGTTGAGCTAAATCGAGAGAACCGAACCAACCAAGCTATGGGCAGCCCAAAACCGTCCAGCATGCTGACCCAATCAGCTTACTTGGCTGATTAATTGGCTTGAAAAAAGGCCCTTGAAGACTTCGTCAAATGATGGAGCTCGAAACTAACTATTATTTAGACAAAGGCAAGCGCACCTATCGAACAGTAATATAGTTATGGCGAGTCCGGAATATGTATCCTCAAGGACTAAAATTACTAGTAATAACTATCTTTTTATTATCTAGCCTAGTAATTAAGGGAATTTATTTTTAATCTAAAATTAACTAACTAATTTAACTAACTAAATGACTATGAATGTGACAGAGATTGAATTGGGAAAATACTTTTGGACAACTTATATGAGATAGGCAATACCTAAGGAAGAATCCACCTAGACTTCACTTATTGCTTTTGATTTATATGATTTATTCACTTGACTTAATCCGTAGAAATCCCTGATTTATGTTAATATCTCTTTCAAGACTAAAAACAACTGACTCTAGGTTGATTAATTGAAATCTCATTCTAATTAAAACCCCTATTGTGCATTAACTCGATATATGGATCCCCCTATTAGATTTGACTCTAATCCGACTGATTTTCGTCACCCTATTTCTAGGGTTGCAATCAACTCCGCTTAATTGTGTTGATCTTCTCTTAAACAGGGACTTTTGCTCCACTGAATAAGCACATTCGACTTGGATCAATAACCTGAATTATCAAAACAAGAATAAAAACTCACAATTAAGAATAAGAACAAGTATTTATCTTATAAATAAAATAATAATAAGATTTGTCTTAGGTTTCATCCCTCGGTATTTGAGAGGTTTAGTTCATACTAATAGAAGGAAGCATTATAAAATAGGGAAAACCACAAAACATAATGAAAACCCAAAAACTTCTAAAGAACTTGATGGGAGATCTTTAGTCTTGATGGAGATCCTTCTCCTAAGCTATTCCCGATGACTGTCTTCGAGTATTTTCCGCCTCCTATTCAGCATCTATTCAACGTCCCCTTTTAGGTTGCCCCCTAGGGTGTTTATATAGGCTTTGGAACACCTCTCTTGGCCCACAAGTACCCTATTCCGAATAGAATTCGTCTTTGCTACGGCAGGGACATGCCCATGTGACATGCCCGTGGTGGACTTCTTCAGCCGTGGTCGATTTTGCTCACCACACACGGCCGTGTGATCTGCCCGTGGTCGATAGTCCAAGCCGTGTGATTTCTGATGTAGGCCCATTTTGTCCCTTTTTGGCCCATTTCTCGTTCTTTTCAACTCCTAAGCTCTCCTGAGTATAAAACATGAAATTAAGAGATTAGGAGTATCAAATTCATCAAATATAATAAGAATTCATCCAAAAATAAGTCAAGCATGGGGTTAAAATATGTATAAATTGAAGTTTATCAAATATCTCAACACTTAAGCCTTTGCTTGTCCTCAAGCAAAATCCTCAACTCACAATTAAAATTAACTTCCCTCAATTCATAATTCTCATCAATAATGTCTTATCATAATTCATAGATAATTCATACATGGATAATTTAACTCAAAGAGTCCTAAAGATTCAAACAATCTAAGTCATAAATTTTTATAGCACAAAAACATAGGCGTTTCCTTTTACCTAAATAATTACCTCTGATTCAAAACTGACAAGGATTGACATCCTCACTAAGGATTCACTCAAATCACTCAAAGTGTTTAAGGTTCAAAATAAAGTACTCAAAAGTCAAACATGAAGAGTTATTACCATAGGCTTGCATGAAAATCAAATCTCCACCACTATAAAATGATATGATACACAAATCAAAAGGTCTTTTAAAAGGGTTGTAATAGGGCTTGGGTTAAAGGTGTGGATAAAGGCTAAATTAAAAGGTTAGAATCGAGATTGAATTGTCAAATTACCTAACTAGAACAATAGACTAATACTGAATAATTACATCAATTGAAAACTTATAAAAATAACACGAGCTACTTCTCAAAATATGAAATTAACTGCTTAAGCTCAAATAACATAGAACTAATAATGAATGAATTTCTAATTTTTTTTAAGAATAAAAAAGAATTTAACAACTGAAATAAAGAAAATAGTTAGGCAACTGCTCAAATCAAATCTCGACAAAAAGGGGTTAATTCAAATAGGAAAATTCTTAATGAATCAAAAAGAGTGAGTTTTAGGTTAATATTTAGGGTAAGTCAAGAAACGGTTTGTTAGGCTCAAAGGGGTTCACTAGAGGTTAATTATGAAGGTCGGCTTTTTATAGAGTAAGTGGGTTAGATCCTAGGTGCCTTTATTATCTTAGTATATCAAATCAAGGATGTGGTCTCGACATGGATAATCGAAGTAAGTTCTAGAATAACAAATCAATGTTTACACACTCATAATCAATAAAGTGAGCAAAAAAAAGATATATGCTCTAAAGGCTCAAAATCTCACAAAAATTATGATTTTTGATGTCAACCTTGCAAATTTCAAATTTCAAAGTAATATTTAAATTTAGGAAAACAACCTAGAAATTTTTAATTCTGAAAATAGACTTATCATGCTTGATTCTCTAATATCTTAAAGTATAAACCATCAATGCACAATTATCTATGACTTAATCCAAGACATATCAATAAAAATCATAAGTTAATGGAAATTTCATTCTAATAGTAATATGAGAATATTACTTAAGACAAAGCATAATTCAGGGATTTTCTAATACGAGTATTGTTGACACCTCCCTACACTTAAGATTTACATTGTCCTCAATGTACAAATATAAAAATGACAATACAGTAAGAAAAGCATAAGAGAGGGAGAGAAGTGAAACTTCCTGAATTTTGGATGGAGTCAAAGAAAAGAAACGGGGGAAATTTGGGCCGAGTTAGAGGAGGATACTCCGGTGGTGTGGTCGTTTCGTAACAGCCCCTTGAACCTAAATTAAAGAAATCAAAATATACTAATATAAATTAAGGACAGGAAAGACAAAGGGAAATAATTTAAAAAATGAAAATAAAGAAAAAAATAAATGGACTCAGAGGTCCTTGTTCTGTCGAGGTAATGAAGCGGCTGGCATGAACTTATGGAGATTGGTCTCGCACAGGGAGACTGTGCTAGGGTCCTTTCACTTCTTCAACATGGGGATGATGGTGTAGAGAAAGAGTGAGGGAAAGGGAAAAAAGAAAATGAAAGGGGAAAGATAAAGAAAAAAGGAAGGGTGTGGTGGTTAGGGTTTGGGAGAAGAAAGATTTGGGGAGAAAGTGAACAGAAGAAGGGGGTTTAAATAGAAATTGTGGCATCTGATCGCTGCCCACGCCCGTGTACCGTGGGCGTGCTCGATCACATGGCCATATCGTATGGCTGTGTGGTGGCTCGTTCGTTTCTCCCATGCCTATGTAGAAGTTTCCACACCCATGCTGCTCATTCAGAGTCGACCACGGCCTAGGGACACGGGCGTGTCTCACATCCATGTTACTTTCTTAGTGTTGACCACGGCCGTTTCGCACTGCTGTGGCATTTTATTTCTATCAGTGGTTTTGGGATGTTTCATCCTTGGTTAGCACGATTTCTGCCACACCGATGTGCCTGTTCGTGGTGTCCACATGGCCACGGCCATGCCCATGTGTAAGGCCGTGTGGTAGGGAAACATACGCTTTATTAATTTGGTTAGTTTTTAGTTAGATGCTAAAATCAAAAATATAAAAATTAATAGGGTTAGTGCTCGGGTTGCCTCTTGAGAAGCGCTCGTTTAAAGTCTTAAGCTAGACTTACCTCTCATTCGCATAATCATGGTGGTTTAAAGAGTTGAAACTTCTCATTCTTGCTATCAATTTGGTTATCGATATATAGTTTAAGTCGAGTGGTGTTTACCTTAAAAGTGCCGAATGTAGGATTAGTTACCTCGACTGTTCCGTATGGGGAGACATTTAGTACTATGAAAGGGATCTCTTCGTTTGTTATTAAGTCTGAAGTGGCAATCCGAGGGTCTGTTTTATCCAACAATATTTGATCTCCGATCTTAAATTGGTTTCGTTCATCCTCGTGCTTGTCATGGAGTCGCTTTAGTACATCGTGTTTTCTTGGTTTCTCCTTGACATGTGTCTTCCACTCGTCTAGTTCATCGATCTGAAGCCTTCGCTCCTCATAAGCTATTTTTTTGTTGGCACGAGGTCTAGGATATGGCTCAACTGTGTAATTTCGTGGTGCTTCCTAAAAAGACGGTTGAACCGAATGGTCATTAATAGAATTTATGTTCTCACCTTTATTACTCGATGTCCTAGCCGAGTCAAGAGCCTGAAGAGTGATCGTTTCATCACGTGCACAAAGTGTGAGTTCACCTGTACCAACATCAATTCTAGTTTTAGCAGTTGCTAAAAAGGGTCTTCCTAAAATTAAAGGAACATTGTTGTCCTCATCCATGTCTAAAACAACAAAGTCTACTGGGAATATGAATTTATCAATTTTTACTAGTACATCTTCGATTATACCCCTAGGAACTCTAATAGTTTTATTAGCCAATTGAATGCTCATCCTAGTTTATTTGGGTTTTCCTAGACCTAGCAGTTTAAACATTTTATAAGGCATAACATTTATGCTTGCCCCTAAATCTGCTAAAGCATTATCAACAGATAAACTACCAATTAAACAATGAATCGTAAAAATCTCTGGATCTTTTAACTTTTGTGGTAGTCTATTTTGTAGGATTGCTGAGCACACTGCATTTAGCTCCACATGCGATGCCTCGTCTAACTTTCGTTTGTTTGTCAAAAGCTCTTTTAAAAATTTTCTTGAATTGGGCATTTGCGAAAGAGCTTCAAGAAATGGTAAGTTAATGTGTAATTTCTTTAGAAGTTTAAGAAATTTACCTAATTGTCCATCTGTGCAGTCTTTCTTCATCGCATTGGGGTATGGTACAGGAGGTTGGTATTCTGTAATTACGGTTTTGGTTGATCATGGCTTACCTCAACCTTACCTTCCTCTACCACATTCTCTTGCCTCAATTTTGGCTCATCTAACCCTTCACTATCGTGAGCAGTAAAGGCATGAAGTTGCTCCTTTAGGTTAGTTTTAGTGTTGATTGGCAAGCTGCCTTGTGGCCGTTCAGATATGAGCTTAGCAAGTTGTCCTAATTGGTTCTCAATCCTTGAATCGATTCTTGCTGATTTTTTAGTATTGTTTTGGTATTTTGGAAATGAGTTTTTGACATCGCGATAAATTTTGTTAGCATCTCCTCAAGGTTCTACTTTTTCTCTTGTGGGTAGGGTTGCTGTTGAAAGCCTGGAGGGGGTTGTTGTCTCTGATTTCCTTGGCCACCCCATTAAAAGTTTGGGTGATTCCTCCAACCTGGGTGATTCCTCCAACCTATATTGTAAGTGTTACTATAAAGGTTATTTTGAGGTCTAGAGTTATTACCCATATAGTTCATATGTTCATTCTCTATGCCCGGATTATAGGGTGGGTATTCTGTAATGTTCGTCCCTCCTCCATTTGTATCGCACTAAATCACTGGATGTACCTGCGAAGAACCATACAAACCATCAATCTTTTTATTTAATAGTTCTACCTGGTTTGATAGCATGGTCATCACGTCGAGGTTGAAAACACTGGCGGCTTTTGTTGGCTTTGTCCTTATAACTTGCCACTGATAGTTATTCAGTGCCATCTCTTCTATAAACTCATAAGCCGCTTCAGGGGTCTTGTTATTTAGGGTTCCACCGGTGGCTGAATCAATCAACTGCCTAGTTGAGGGGTTCACACCGTTATAAAATGTTTGAACTTGTAGCCACAAAGGTAACCCGTTGTGAGGGCATCTCCTTTATATCTCTCCCATGCATCGTAGAGTGTTTCTAGATCCATATGCACAAAAGAAGAAATATCATTCCTCAACTTAGTCATTTTAGCTGACGAAAAATATTTTAATAAAAATTTTTCGGTCATTTGGTCTCATGTAGTGATTGATCCTCGTGGTAACGAGTTCAACCACTGTTTAGCTTTGTTCCTTAACGAAAAGGAAAACAATCGAAGGCGAATGACATCATTAGAAACACCACTAATTTTGAAAATGTCGCAACACTAGAAAATTTGCCAAGTGATTGTTTGGATCCTCATCCTGCAAACAATCAAACTAAACAAATTGCTGAATCATCTGTATAGTGTTAGGTTTCAGTTCAAAATTAGTTGCAACAATAGTAGATCTAACAATACTTGATTCGGTTCCTGTTAAATTAGGTTTAGCATAATCATACATAGTACGAGGAGCAGGATTTTGATTCACTGGATTTGCGACAGCCACAGGAGGTAGCGGATTATTATCAGCCATCTCTTCGATATTGTTGGTTTCGTCTTCTTGCTCTTCTTCTATGTATTGTAAGCTTCGCCTTATTTGTCTTCTGTTTCTGCGAGCGGTAGCTTCTATACTGTTGTCAAAAAGTAATGGTCCTGACGGATTTCTTCTAGTCATAAACTAAAATTACCTGCCAGAAGCAAATAAAAGAAAAATTAGCAAAAATAAAAAATAAAAATAAATTGTAAATAGTAAATAGTAAAATGACTAAAGTAATAAAAATTTAGTGTTCCTAATATCTTAGTCCCCGGCAACGGTGCCAAAAACTTGATGGAGCTCGAAACTAACTATTATTTCGACAAAGGCAAGTGCACCTATCGAACAGTAATATAGTTATGGCGAGTCCGGAATATTGTATCCTCAAGGATTAAAATTACTAGTAATAACTATCTTTTTATTATCTATCCTAGTAATTAAAGGGATTTATTTTTAATCTAAAATTAACTAACTAATTTAACTAACTAAACAACTATGAATGTGAAAGAGATTGAATTGGGAAAATACTTTTGGACAACTTATATGAGATAGGCAATACCTAAGGAAGAATCCACCTAGACATCACTTATTACTTTTGATTCATATGATTTATTCACTTGACTGAATCCGTAGAAATCCCTGATTTATGTTAATATCTCTTTCAAGACTAAAAACAACTGACTCTAGGTTGATTAGTTGAAATCTCATTCTAATTAAAACCCCTATTGTCGCATTAACTCGATCTATGGATCCCCTTATTAGATTTGACTCTAATCCGGTAGATTTTTGTCGCCCTATTTCTAGGGTTGCAATCAACTCCGCTTAATTGTGTTGATCTTATCTTAAATAGGGACTTTTGCTCCACTAAATAAGCACATTCGACTTGGATCAATAACCTGAATTATCAAAACAAGAATAAAAACTCACAATTAAGAATAAGAATAAGTATTTATCTTATAAATCAAATAATAATAAGATTCGTCTTAGGTTTTATCCCCTCAGGTATTTGAGAGGCTTAGTTCATACTAATAGAATGAAACATCATAAAATAGGGAAAACCATAAAACATAATGAAAACTCAAAAACTTCTAAAGAACTTGATGGGAGATCTTCATTCTTGATGGAGATTCTTCTCCCTGTATTTGAGTATTTTCTGCCTCCTATTCGACGCCTATTCAACGTCCCATTTTAGGTTTCCCCCTAGGGTGTTTATATAGGCTTTGAAACACCTCTCTTGGCCCACAAGTACCCTATTCCGAATAGAATTTATCTTTGCTACGGCAGGGACACGCCCGTGGTGGACTCCTTCAGTCGTGGTCGATTCTGCTCACCACACACGGCCGTGTGATCTACCCGTGGTCGATAGTCCAGGCTGTGTGATTTCTGATGTAGGCCCATTTTGTCCCATTTTGGCCCATTTCTCGTTCTTTTCGACTCCCTAAGCTCTCCTAAGTATAAAACATGAAATTAAGATATTAGGAGCATCGAATTCATCAAATCTAATGAAAATTCATCCAAAAATAAACCAAGCATGGGGCTAAAATATGTATAAATTGAGGTTTATCATCAAACTGCAAACAAACCCCTTCTCTTTTAGTGCCTTTCTAGATTTGCCCCAGTCTTAATATTGCAAGTTTGAAAGCTTCAAACTTGCCACATGTGTGGCCGGCCAAGGGAGGGCTCTTTGGCTGTTGATTTTGGCTATTTTTAGCAGCCCTCTCACCCTATAAAAACCCTCTTTGGCTGCTCATTTTAACACACCACAACATTCTCATCTCTTCTCTCCTCTATCAACTTTCTCTCTTTATTTCCCATCCATTTTCCTTAGTCCTCTTGCCGATTTCACCTCTTGAAAAAGAGTCGCTCATCCATCATTTGGAGCAGCATTCAAGTGTTCATAGAAGCCTTGGTTCGAAAAGAACAAGTGAAATAGGAAGAGTGGAGCAACTCAGCCAAACCACAGAGAAACACCGGATTTGCTTCTTGTTCCCTATCTTTGTAAATTTTATTATTCTTTTGATAAACATGTCTATGAATATTTATGTTGATATGATTTATTTAATTGATATGGCTTAAATTTTATTCATTTTAGGTTGATTGCATTTCATCTTCTTAATTTATTAAAATTGTGTTTGTGTTGTTATAGGTCTCGGTAAGATGTTTGATTAAGTAAAACCATGACTAAGTTATTCTTGCATTACAATTGTAAGGTAACTAATGAATTAATTATTTAAACGGATTGAAATTGTAATTAATTGACACGATATTTAATCTGTGCATGTTTAATCATCTAAGGTAGCTGAGGGTTAAATTAGCAACGGTATCGAGAGATACAATTGCCTTGCATAACTTGCAAGATTATTGTGATTAAACTGTTTCAAGGTAGGAATACATTGTTATCTCACTTAATCTTTTATGTGCTTATGAGATTGAATTAGTTGTTTGAATTGACATGGGATATGTACAAGAGATTAATTTGATTTCATAAGTATGTATGTGCATTAATATATATGTCTACTAAAATTTGTTTAATAGGTTGAATTGACATAGAGATATAGAAAAAGATAAATGGATTTTGGTAGGTAAGTATGTTCATAAGTTAGCAAATTACAAAGTTGTTGTGAATTTATTCAGTAACAACATAAACATGAGTTTAATAATTCTTAATAATTCTAAGTTAAGAAATGTAATTAATCTAACACAATTATGTCATCTTGATTAAAATCAGCTTTTGAAATCATGCATTAGAACTTTATTTTATTTTATTTATTTTACTTTGTTGTCTAGTTTTTAAATATTTCTCAAATCAAAATATTTTTTCTTTACCAAAGTGTTTTAAATTGCATTCATAAATAATTCTTTTCACAATCCTTGTGGGTACGATAACTCGACATTTACTTATCATTTTATTAATTGTTACGATTGTGTACACTTGCACATTTCCGTCGTTCCAAGTTTTTGGCGCTGTTATTGAGGACTGTTTTAAAAGACATTATTTGTGAATTTCTTAATTTTGCATTTTGGTCTTTTTTTTGTTAAATTTTAATTCCATTTTTTTGTTTTTGTTTCTGAGTATTGATCAAATTATTGACTTACTTCCTATAAACCCTGAAATTGAAAAGACTTTCTGACAAACGAGAAGACAAGCGAACCAAAGAAGGACAGAAGATATGAATTTCAAAAATCCAAACTAAAATCCAGGAGGAAGTTTCGCTTATAATACTCACAATCCGATCATTGTTTCCGATGATAGAAACTGTGCCATTCAAAAATATGCCATTCTTCTATACAACGAGCTCAATCCGAGTATTAAGAGACCCAAAATTAAGGCACAACAATTCGAGCTGAAGCCGATCATGTTCCAGATGTTGCAAAATATGGGTCAATTTAGTGGGATTCCTAATAAAGATCCACATCTTCATCTTGACTATTCATGGAAGTGAGTGACTCATTTAAACTAGTCGGAGTGACTGAAGACGCCTTGAGACTGAGATTATTTCCATTCACCTTAAGAGATAGAGCACGAGCGTGGTTGAACTCCCTACCGTCCGGTTCCATAACTACATGGCAAGAGTTGGTTGAACATTTCTTAATGAAATATTTCCCTCCATCTTTAACCTCCAAGATCCAAAATGAAATCACTTCATTTTAGCAACTTGATGAAGAATCTTTATATGAGGCATGTGAGTGGTTTAAGGAGTTATTACGAAAGTGCCCTCATCACGGCATTGCTTACTGCGTTCAAATGGAGACTTTCTATATTGGCATCAATATTCATACTAGAATGATGGTGGATGCTTCGACAAATGATCACTTCTTTCTAAGTCTTATAACAATGCTTACGAGATTATTGAAAGAATTGCCAGTAATAACTATCAGTGGCCAACCAACCGAGCATCCTCAGAAAGACGAGCAGCAGGAGTACATAAAGCGGACACACTTGCTTCGTTGGCAGCCTAGGTATCCTCTATGTCTTCTATGCTTAAGAACATAATTGTTAATGGTTTCAATGGTAATCTATCAGGTCAACAGCCGAACTAGTTCGAGAATATTTCTTGTGAATACTGTGGAGATGGCCATTTCTTTGAAAATTTCCCATCGAATCGAAAGTCAAATTATTACATGGGAAATCAGAATTGGAATGGTCCGTAATCAAATTTTTACAGCTCTTCATGGAAGAATCATCCAATTTTTGCATAGAGTAATCAATAGGCGGACCATAGCGACTCTGTTATGCCATTTCGACCCAATTATCCGTCAAAATATTCTCAACAAGTGCAACAACCCCCAGCAACTGAATCTTTAAGTGATCTTGAGAATATGCTGAAGGCATACATAAACCCCAAGGTATTTGGCCAAGCGACACAAAAAATCCAAAAATTTTGGGCAAAAAACATTGCAAAGCAGTCTCTTTGCCCAGTGGAAAGACATTGGAGCCCAAGGTGGTTAAGGTTCAAGATGAGCCTGTTGTAGCCCAAGACAAAGAGGAAGTTCAACCAAGTGTTGAAACTCTTGTATCACAGAAGCGATTCAGTGATCCTTGATGAGGTAAACTCTAAACTAGTTAGTTCTGATTATCTGTCAGATGCAGAAAAATTTCTACGGAAGAGTTGTCCGGTTAAAGCTAAGATTCCACCATTGCCATATCCTCAATGATGCCAGAAGCAGCAACGAGATACTCAATTGAAAGAAATTTTTGATGACAAGGTGACTTTTAATGACTTCGATGTTGCTAAATCCCCAGATGTAGTTGAAGACTGTTCTGCTATTTCCAAGATGGAATCGTTGGCTTCTACAGAATTGGAGCTCAATTCTTTAAACAATCCGTTAGAACATATTCTACTGGAGGATTCACCAAGTGATGATGATGACAAGGAATGTTTGGCTTGGTTAGAAGCTAATTCGAAGGAATTCACTCAAGAATTTCCACTCGAATCATTAGAGTTATCATCTCAAGAGTATACACAACCAAAGTCGTTGATTGAAGAGCCAGCTAAATTGGAATTGAAGATTTTGTCTCCTTATTTGAAATATGACTATTTGGGTCTATCTTTGACTTTACCTATCATTATTTCAGTTGAGTTCACCAAGAATCAAGAAGAAGAGTCATTTTTTGTTTTGGAACAGCACAAGAAGGGTGTCGGATGGATCATTGCAGATATTCGAGCCACGACTTTAACAATTTGTAGGAATTACAGGAAGTTAAACAAGGCTACTAGGAAAGATCATTACGGGTTTTCTTTCCCTAATAAGATGTTGGGCAGATTTGATGGGAAAGAATATGATTACTTCCTAGATGGTTATGGTTGGTATGACAAATGGCCATTTGACACCACCATGGTCAATGACGATCCTAAATAAAATGGAGGGAGTTCTCTTCACTTTCTGTATTGTTATTTTATATTTTTAGTTTTTTCTCTCATTTGAATAAAATGGTAAGACTTAGATAAAATTTCTTTGGTGCATTACATTAATTAAAACTCTGTCTAGGAGATTGATACTTAAGCAAGACCATTCGTGACCCTTCCAGTCTTTCTTGAGAGTTTAATTTAATGTAATTTTTTTAAAAAATATTTTTCTAAGTAGCCCAAAGAATTTAAGTATTTGTTTTGTTAAATAAAGGGTCAAATTTTAACCCAACCACTAATTTCATTGAGTTTTTTTTTTAGTTTATTTTCAGTAAAGGAGCTTAGGATCCAAAAAGGAGCTCGCCATTGGGCTTAAGACACTACTAAGAAGGGAAATATTCATCCATTTTCTGTACAAACCTATAGCCCTTACCTTGCTCCACCTCTACTCCTAAGTAGCCCAATAGTGCATCTCACTTAACCCCTTAATGTTGTAGCCCTTAACTCCCTAAATCACCACCCTTAACACCTTCATTTGAAGTTATCAACTACCGCACCGAAACTATCCTTAAAACTGCCACCCTCTTCAACTCTAAACCTTATCATCGGCTACTAAGCCACCTGCCTGAAACTAAAACCACCCTTAAAGTCCCTTTATCTAGCACCATTCCTCGAAGTGAACAGTTTGGTATAATGTCTATGCTACAACACATGCAGTTGCAACAACAAGCTTACTGGAGATACTCAAAAATTCAGGATGAATCAATCAGAGATATATTTTAAAAAATATATATTTCATAACCCATTTTTTTTTTTTTTTTGCTTGAATTTCTAGACTTAATACTCAAACCATGGACTCCAATGTCGATGAAGAAACGAGGCGATTAGATTCTGAGGATTCTGCAAATAAAAATGGGGGATCTTGTCTCTACTTTATTTTATTTTATCTTTTGAGATATTTCTATTTCTCGCATAATAAATCAAGAGGATGAAATCATTAATAAAATTGAACAATTTAAGCAGTCAAACTTGACTCACCTCCTTTTTCTGGGATCCTACTTGATGTATAGTATCTATTCACTTCTATTTTTTCATTTTCACTATTGTTTACCGCACCGAAACTATCCTTAAAACCGCCACCCTCTTCAACTCTAAACCTTATCATCTGCTACTCAACCACCTGCCTGAAACTAAAACCACCCTTAATAGATTTCCTAAGTTCGACGCTGAGAGTCCCTTTATCTAGCACCATTCCACGAAGTGAACAGTTTGGTGTAATGGCTATGCTGCAACACATGCAATTGCAGCAACAAGCTTACTGGAGATACTCAAGAATTTGGGATGAATCAATCAGAGATATATTTTAAAAAATATATATTTCATAACCCATTTGTTTTTTTTTTTTTGCTTGAATTTCCAGACTTAATACTCAAACCATGGACTCCAATGTCGATGAAGGAACGAGGCGATTAGATTCTAAGGATTCTGCAAATAAAAATGGGGGATCTTGTCTCTACTTTATTTTATTTTATCTCTTGAGATATTTCTATTTCTCGTATAATAAATCAAGAGGTTGAAATCATTAATAAAATTGAACAATTTAAGCAGTCAAACTTGACTCACCTCCTTTTTTGGGATTCTACCCGATGTAAAGTATCTATTCACTTCTATATTTTCATTTTCTCTATTGTTTTTAACAATGGGGACATTGTTCATCTTAAGTAGGGGGGACCGAAAAATTGAAATTATTTCCTCTTGGAATAAATTTTTCTTTTAATTTTGTTAAGTATGCTAAACTTTAGTATGAATAAAATTCTATTATTTCAATAATTGCTATGTTGGCTGAATTATGACACAAATGTACTCTTAATAAAGTGTGTAAATCATACCATAAAATTTTAGTTTCTTAGGAAAGCTAGGCATGCATGAAAGTTTATGTCTCTAGAATTGGCTTAGTAATTTCTTGAGGCGAAATCCTAAGAAGCATGGAATGTTGAAAATGATTTAGGCAGCTTTTGTTTAGACCGTTTGAGCCTTTCAAGCCAACCTTGATGAAATTTTATCCTTTGAAACCAAACTTTGAGACTATATGGCCTAATTTTATTTGAACCCTTGCAATATTTAGCCATCACTTCTCTCTTAATTATCTTTAAATTTTCCCAAACACTAGACTCAGTACTATTCAGAATGTTCTTTGAAAATAAGTTTGGGGGAGTTGAAAAGAAGTATCAAATGCTCAAAAATTTTGTAGTACATAAGCAAAATGCTCGTAAAAAAAAGAGATCATAAGTACTTGAAAGAAAATGTACAAAAGAGCAAGTGAAAGCAAAGTAAGTTGGCGTATTGAAGGTAATTATTCTGAAGGTCCGATTGAAGTTGAGTCTAGGTGTTTTAGCCTAAATTTATCCATCTTTTTCATACCCCTAGCCTAGCTACGTTACTACCTATTTAAAGACCTATTGATTCAATTTTCTATGCTACCTATATTAGTGGAGAGAAATTGCTATGTTCAACATATTATGGCACAAGTTAAACTTAATGATTGCAGCTTAATCTCGAATAAGGAATAAAATCAAATTGGTAGGGATTTAACATGTCTTTATTAGGAAGCGTTTAGACTATTTTTGCTATCATAAGAATGATTGAGATTAATTTGAATGATATGTATACATAAGTAGCATAAATATCAAATTTCTTGTTTTTGAGCATAAGTTTACCAAGTTCATAATTTTGGGAAGAATGTTGTTCAAAAGGAATATTTCAAAGGTATCTCCGAGAAATTCTTTTCAATTTGTTCATTACTCGGTAAAAGCAATAAATTAAGTTTGGGGGTGTGGAAACACGAAAATATACACTTTTTCATGCCCCTTTTAACTCAAATTCATACAATTTCGATAAAATTATTGTCGAAAAACATATAATTATTATAAAATAATTATTTTGTACTTAAATTATTAACATAATGAATTTTAATTAATTTTATAATAAATTTTGATTAATTTTGATCATTTTTCGATGATTCACACAAAGGGTAAAAATTGGCTCGGTAGACACTACTAGAAGCGCAAAACCGAGAAGCAATTTTTGAAACATTGATGAATTTTTCAGCTAAAGATAGTCCAAATTATGTGTATTAATTCATAATATAATTAATTTTAATTTTAATCCAATTTAATTTAGGTTAAATAAATTAATATTAATTAATTATGAAAAGTGGCCCAGTTAAGCTGAATCGAGAGAACCGAACCAACCAAGCTATGGGCAGCCCGAAACCGTCCAGCATGCTGACCCAATCAGCTTACTTGTCTGATTAATTGGATTGAAAAAAGGCCCTTGAAGACTTCATCAAACTGCAAACAAACCCCTTCTCTTTTAGTGCCTTTCTAGATTTGCCCCAACCTTAATATAGCAAGTTTGGAAGCTTCAAACTTGCCACATGTGTGGCCGGCCAAGGGAGGGCTCTTTGGCTGCTGATTTTGGCTATTTTTAGCATCCCTCTCACCCTATAAAACCCCCCCTTGGCTGCTCATCTCAACACCCCACAACATTCTCATCTCTTCTCTCCTCTCTCAACTTTCTCTCTTTATTTCCCATCCATTTTCCTTAGTCCTCTTGTTGATTTCACCTCTTGAAAAAGAGTCGTTCATCCATTATTTGGAGCAGCATTCAAGTGTTCATAGAAGCCTTGGTTCGACAAGAACAAGTGAAGAAGGAAGAGTGGAGAAACTCAGCCAAACCACGGAGAAACATCAGATTTGCTTCTTGTTCCCTATCTTTTTAAATTCTGTTGTTGTTATGATAAACATGTCGATGAATATTTATGTTGATATGATTTATTTAATTGATATGGCTTAAATTTAATTCGTGTTAGGTTGATTTCATTTCATCTTCTTAATTTATTAAAATTGTGTTTGTGTTGTTATAGATCTCGGAAAGATGTTTGATTAAGTAAAGCCATGACCAAATTATTCTTGCATTACAATTGTAAGGTAACTAATGAATTAGTTATTTAAACGGATTGAAATTGTAATTAATTGACACGATACTTAATCTATGCATGTTTAATTATCTAAGGTAGCTGAGGGTTAAATTACCAACGGTATCGACAGATACAATTGCCTTGCATAACTTGCAAGATTATTGTGATTAAAATGTTTCAAGGTAGGAATACATTGTTACCTCACTTAATATTTTATGTACTTATGAGATTGAATTAATTGTTTGAATTGACACAGGGATATGTACAAGAGATTAATTTGATTTCATAAGTATGTATGTGCATTAATATATCTGTCACTAAAATTTGTTTAATTGGTTGAATTGACATAGAGATATAGTCAAGAGATAAATGGATTTTGGTAGGTAAGTATGTTCATAAGTTAGCAAATTACCGAGTTGCCGAGAATTTATCTATAACAACATAAACATGAGTTTAATAATTCTTAATAATTCTAAGTTAAGAAATGTAATTAATCTAACACAATTATGTCATCTTGATTAAAATCTGTAACATCCTGAAAAGGGCCTATGCATTTTGGCCTAATTGTACAAAAAGACATCTTTTATGTGTTTTGGAATAAATTTGGAATGATTTTTGGAAACCTGAGAATGTATGGAAATGTTATGTTGGAAATAGGAAAATGACCATTTTGGAAACCTAAGCAAATTAGGAAAGTGAACATTTTGGAAACCTAAGTAAATTAGGAAAGTGAACATTTTGGAAACTTGAATATTTTGAAACTGAACATTTTGGAAATGATCCAAAATGGAAACCCGAACATTTTGGAAACTTGAAAATGTAAGAAAAATGGCCAAGTTCTGAGCCGATCGAAAATTTTAGGAAACTTAGAAATGATGCAGAAATGTCAAATTTTAAAGTTTAAAATAGGAAATAAGGGCAAGACACAAACAAGCTTGGAAAAGTGGCCTGAAGGTGTCACTTAGGGCCTATGGAAATGGCGCCATGTGTAAGAGGAATGGGCCTGAGTTGAGTCACTTGGAAAGCAAATATTGAAGGTTTTATTTTGCTTCCAAGGCTAGGGTGGACGGCACCTATTTCTAGAAAATGGAGGAGTTTTATACATTAAAATTTGATTAATTAAGTGTTAAGTAAAGGATTTTCTCTTAATAAGATAATTGAGGAGATAAAGGATGGATTAAATACTCTTAATTTAATTAAGATGATAATTAAAAGATAATATTATCATATGTGGGAGTGGTGGCCAAGTCAAGGACTCTTGGTCTAGCAATTTCAGTTAAAGGAGGAAAATTAAGGCTATTCTCTCATCTTTCCTAAGCTTGTCAAATTTTCCTAAGCTTTCTCCCCTCTCTGAATTTTCTTTAAGCAAAACCATCCTCTCTTCTCCTATTTTTCTTCTCTCTCCTCTTGTCAAAGCCGAATCTTTGTTGATTCTAAGTATAGGAGCAAACAACTACAACATCAAAAGGGTAAGATCTGTGGCCGATCAATTTCTATTCCTTTTCTTTTTACCAAAAATTCGGGTACTAATCCTATTAGCAAATCTTGGCCAAATCTACAAGGGGTCTCTCAGATTTCCACAATTACCGAATATAAGGATCAAGGATCTAAGGTAAGAACAATTAATTTTTGTTCTTCTAATTCGTTTAATCAAGATCTAAGGAAATAACCTCTTTTGTCTCTTGGTCGAATATCAAAGGAAGAGTTTGGGATTTGATTCAAGGAATTTAAGGTGAGATACATTCTACCAAAGGCCAATTACTACTTATTAAAGTTAGATCGGATCTAACATATGAATTTTAGGGATTTTGACAGATATTCAAGACAAGGGAAACTTTCGGGATTTGGAAACTATAAGGTAAGTACATGGATCCAATCAGCCAAGGCTTGTTCTTGATATTTGGAATTATTTTCCATTTACTCAAAAGTTAAAAACTGACATAATTACCTGATTTAGTGACTAGCCGATTTAAGGAAGGAGTACTATCAAAATTTGGCATTTGATTTACAGTCTTTCAATTCGGCAACAAGGTAAGTAATACAAATCCTACTTGGATTTGGTTTTTAAGCCAAATAGGTTGTTAATATATTTTAATGGTTGGTCAATATAGGATCTAAAGTTAGATCAGATTTTCGAGATCTCAAGGAACCTATTAAGCAAATCGGTTGTGTATGCCGCACTAACTTTCGATATTTCATATGGCAATTATTTTTATTATATGATTATACGTGAGAATATGAATATGGCTAAGTTCCCTAAAGTGGTACAAGAGTACTCGTGCACGCTTCCTACTCGATAGGATTATGAAATATGTTATTTTATAACATGTGAATATATGTATATGAATATGAAATTAAGTATGTTATGCATGATATATATATATTTTTGGGGCATTCGGATTTATGTGAAAGGGAAGAAGGTGTTGACTTGGTCTCACCAGCGTTATATGGTGACTACAAATCACAACATTTTGAATATGGTAACTCGGTTACATTATCTCGAATTTGGTAACCGGTTACACTATTTGAATATGGTGTCTAATGACACAAATTATATGGGCGATGAGCACGTCATCGCAGCCGATGCCTTCGATGGTGTGTAGCGGATGGAGGGTTGACTTAGTAGTCCCCACGGTGTGATTGGCGTGTACGGTGGTGTGTAGCGGATGGACAAATAGGCTTGGGTTGGGTTGCATCATCATTTTGTATGAATATGAAATTTATATGAACGTGTATGCCCGATTTGTTGAATGTTAGTCTTGTGCACATTGAGTCATTGACTCACCCTGCTGTGGGAAATATTTTCGGTGATGAACAGTGATAGACAGGGACGGTAGGCCTCGAGGTGGCCATGTTTCGTTTGAATATTTTTATTCAATTTGGACTATGTTATTTTTTTTTGGGTTTTACTTGATGTAATAAGGCCATAAGGCCCAGTTGATTTCTCTTATTCTGCTTTACTTTAAATTGTTATGTTACAAACTATTATGACTAAAGTTAAGTGATTTTTTTTAAACCTTAAAAATTATTTTGTCACCTTAATAAAAATTGGATTTACAAGACTAATTAAATGGGTTTCCAATCTAAGCCCAATCCACAACAACATTTTTCTAAAAATTTTACAAACTCTCTCTAAGTAACGAAAATCTTTGAAACCGGTTTACTTTAGGAACATACCAGTCTGGTTCAGGCTCGTGGGCCGCGTGTGGGGTGTTTCAATTTGGTATCAGAGCCCAGTTTTAAACTCTCGGCCTGTGGGCTAAGGCCCAAAACGTTTTCAAAGCGAGCCAAATGATTTTCTTTGAAAATAAGCAGGTTTTCTGGCATGGCCCCTAAGTCTCCGACCCGCAGTCCACCAGGTAAGTACCCTAACTATATGTGTGATTCTGTGAACTGTTTAAGGGTAGAAAAGGCATGGAACGTAGAATAGAATGATAGGAACTTGAACCCTAGGATTAGACTACTCAAACACAAAACCACATAAGACTTAATGCACTGAACAAACCTATGGCTAAGTCACTGAGCTAGTGGTGTGGTAACCCCTGTGCGCATGTCTAGGATTGGATCCGGAAGAGCTTGGTATTTAAGCAGTCCTAGTGACTCACCTCCTCTTCACAGGAATCCTACCTAGTGCGTAGCTTCGGTTCACCCTAACTCGAGAGGCTCGGTGGTGTGGCAACCTGCATGCATGTCTAGGAATGGTTTTGGTGGAGCTTGGTATTTAAGCGATCCGCGTGACTCACCTCCTCTCCACACGAATCTTGCTCGGTGCGTAGCTTTGGTTCACCCCCACCAAGAGGGCTCGGTCATAGGCTAAACATAATGACTAAAACCCGAAAGGAACTAGCCATGTTTTTTAAAAAAAAGAGAACAAAACAACAAACCCTAGTTTTTCAAACTTTTAAAACTTTCTTCTAAAACCGAGAAAATTATTTTTACAACATTTTTCGAAAAACTCGATTTGCGAAAATTACAAAATGCCCTTAGGGTGAAATTACCAAAACGCCTTGGTTTATAAAATGTTCAACTACTCAATGACTTTACTAAAATTTCATTATTTTGTAAACATTCAAAAGCCCTAATTTGTAAAATATCAAAATACCTTGATTTTGGAAAAATTACAAAATTGCCCCTAACTTACAAAATTACCAAAATGACCCTGATTCCTAAAATTTTTGCAACATCCCCATTTTTGAAGGAACAATTTTCGAAAAGAACCCCCAAGGTTTTACAACTTTTGAAATACCCCTAATTATTAAAATTAAAATTACAAATTTACCCTAATTTGTAAAAAATTACCAAAATACCCCTGAGGTCAAAAATTACCGAAATACCCCCAGATTTCAAAAATTTTCCAAATTACACCAAGACTTTGAAATTTTCAAAATAATTTTTGACAAAAACACCAAGGAACGTTTTTCTTCTAAAAAATTACGAAAATGCCCCTGTAAGACAAAATTACGAAAATACCCCTGGGTAGTGGAAAACAACAACAACAAAAACTACAACGTTTCTCTGAATGAACAAAAGTTCATGCTTGTTTGATGGATGGATGAATGAATGGAAAAGACTGTGTGTTTGTATGAATCTGAAAGAACCACTCTAAAATCCTTTTCATAAAACTCCTTATTTGGTAAATAAGTGGAACAATGACTAATCCATAAAATTTCTTAATCGATCTCGATGCTAGAAAATGAGCTCTAGAGGATGTGGTCGCCGTGGTCGAGGTAGAGGAAGAATGACCGTGTTTGAACTCGTTAGGTCAGTCAAGGGTCCGAAAATGAATGTCGCCGCCACCACCACCCCACCGTTAATGTTGAGCAAGCAGGCTCGGATGGGGAAGATCTGGTCGTAAGTCAGGTCTTTGCGAGTTTTGGAATTGGTGGTGGTGCAGGAGGAAATGGGGAAATCGAAATCAGACTGAACGGCTCCGAGCTAATGGAGCGAAATGTTTCGAGGAGTATCTAATGTGGCACCCAAGACAACCGAAATCGGTTGGAAGCAACGGAGCGTATCATGGATGAGCTCGATCCGACTCGGAGGAAAAGTTGAAAGGGATGGTGGCATTGTTACGCGATGAAGCGTATCTGGTGGTTAACTGCTCGAGATGGTACCACGGTGAAAATTTGACCGGGAGTATGTTGAGAGGCATTTTAAGAAGTATGGGGAACCGGTATCTGGATGAACAAAGGAAGGCTTTTCCGGGGTTGGTACAAGGGAGTAAGTCCGTCGTAGAATATGAGGCAAAATTCACGAGGTTGAGCCGCTATGCTCGAGGGGTAGTGGCAATCGAGCATGAATGTGGTCCGCTTTGAGGATGATCGAGGGACAATCTGAGATCGTTGATAGCACCGCATCGAAGCGGGAGTTTTCGCTTTAGTGGATAAGGCTAAAGTGGCCGAGGGAATTAAGGATTCTATCAAGCGAACACCGATCGAAATAGGTAGGAAAGAGGTTTTGGATTGTGCGGATCATCGAGGAATAAGAGGCCTAGAACCGATGGGTCAAGGATCGCAAGTTGGTACCAGAGGCGATCGCCCTTGTGAGCATTGTGGAAAGAAGCATTTGTGAGTGTTGGAGAAAACAGAGCATGTCTTAAGTGTGGGTCCAAGGACCATATGCTCAAGGATCGCCTAAAAGTGTCGGATGACAAACAACCAAAGAACTCGTAATGTTAATCAGCCGGTAGGGAGGACAAAGAATTTCAACGAGGTCGAGGTTCGAATAACAGAGGTAATGGTTCGGCCAAGGTCGTGGAGCACCAAGCGAGGTGTTGAAGGTTCGAAGCAAGGCAGCCAAGGTTAGTTTATGCAGTCGACCGTCGCGAGGATAGTGACGCCCAGATGAGACAACGAGTAAGTTTCTTATTTATGGATTATACTTCATTACTTTACTCGCTATAAGATTAGTTCGATCTTATGTTGCTAATGAAGTGTATGGAACCTTGATTGTGAACTTAGAGAATGTGCCTAGAAAGTATGATAGTTCTTTAAGATCGAAAAGTGAAAGTAATAGCGTAGTGTGGTGAGTTAGATGCGGATGAACGATAGTAAGTAATTTCGAGGACGAAATTATTTTTAAGGGGTAGAAGCGTAACATCCCGAAAAGGGCCTATGCATTTTGGCCTAATTGTACAAAAAGACATCTTTTATGTGTTTTGGAATAAATTTGGAATGATTTTTGGAAACCTGAGAATGTATGGAAATGTTATGTTGGAAATAGGAAAATGACCATTTTTGGAAACCTAAGCAAATTAGGAAAGTGAACATTTTGGAAACCTAAGTAAATTAGGAAAGTGAACATTTTGGAAACTTGAACATGTAAGAAAAATGACAAGTTACAGAGCCGATCGAAAATTTTAGGAAACTTAGAAATGATGCAGAAATGTCAAATTTTAAAGTTTAAAATAGGAAATAAGGGCAAGAGGGCCTTAAAAGAAAAAGTTGGTGAGATTTGACACACAAACAAGCTTGGAAAAGTGGCCTGAAGGTGTCACTTAGGGCCTATGGAAATGGCGCCATGTGTAAGAGGAATGGGCCTGAGTTCGAGTCATTTGGAAAGCAAATATTGAAGGTTTTATTTTGCTTCCAAGGCTAGGGGTGGACGGCACCTATTTCTAGAAAAGGGAGGAGTTTTACTTCTGTTAAAATTTGATTAATTAAGTGTTAAGTAAAGGATTTTCTCTTAATAAGATAATTGAGGAGATAAAGGATGGATTAAATACTCTTAATTTAATTAAGATGATAATTAAAAGATAATATTATCACATGTGGGGAGTGGTGGCCAAGTCAAGGACTCTTGGTCTAGCAATTTCAGTTAAAGGAGGAAAATTAAGGCTATTCTCTCATCTTTCCTAAGCTTGCCGAAATTTTCCTAAGCTTTCTCCCCTCTCTCTGAATTTTCTTTAAGCAAAAACCATCCTCTCTTCTCCTATTTTTCTTCTCTGTTCCTACTGTCAAAGCCGAATCTTTGTTGATTCTAAGTATAGGAGCAAACAACTACAACATCAAAAGGGTAAGATCTGTGGCCAATCAATTTCTATTCCTTTTCTTTTTACCGAAAATTCGGGTACTAATCCTATTAGCAAATCTTGGCCGAATCTACAAGGGGTCTCTCAGGTTTCCACAATTACCGAATATAAGGATCAAGGATCTAAGGTAAGAACAATTAATTTTTGTTCTTCTAATTCGTTTAATCAAGATCTAAGGAAATAACCTCTTTATGTCTCTTGGCCGAATATCAAAGGAAGAGTTTCGGGATTTCAGATTCAAGGAATTTAAGGTGAGACACATTCGGCCAAAGGCCAATTACTACTTATTAAAGTTAGATCAGATCTAACATATGAATTTTAGGGATTTCGATAGATATTCAAGACAAGGGAAACTTTCGGGATTTGGAAACTATAAGGTAAGTACATGGATCCAATCGGCCAAGGCTTGTTCTTGATATTTGGAATTATTTTCCATTTACTCAAAAGTTAAAAACTGACATAATTACCTGATTTAGTGACTAGCCGATTTAAGGAAGGAATAATATCAAAATTCGGCATTTGATTTACGCCTTTCAATTCAACAACAAGGTAAGTAATACAAATCCTACTTGGATTTGGTTTTTAAGCCAAATAGGTTGTTAATATATTTTAATGGTTGGTCAATATAGGATCTAAAGTTAGATCGGGATTTTCAAGATCTCAAGGAACCTATTAAGCAAATCAGGTGTGTACGCGCACTAACTTTCGATATTTCATATGGCAATTTTTTTTATTATATGATTATTCGTGAGAATATGAATATGGCTAAGTACCCTAAAGTGGTACAAGAGTACTGTGCACGCTTACTTCGATAGGATTATGAAATATGTTATTTTATAACATGTGAATATATGTATATGAATATGAAATTAAGTATGTAATGCATGATATATATATATTTTTGGGGCATTCGGATTTATGTGAAAGGGAAGAAGGTGTTGACTTGGTCTCATTAACGTTATATGGTGACTACGGTCACAACATTTTGAATATGGTAACTCCGGTTACATTATCCTAATTTGGTAACTTCGGTTACACTATTTGAATATGGTGTCTAATGACACAAATTATATGGGCGATGAGCACGTCGACTGCAGCGATGCCTTCGATGGTGTGTAGCGGATGGAGGGTTGACTTAGTAGTCCCCACGGTGTGATTGGCAGGTACGGGTGGTGTGTAGCGGATGGACAAATAGGCTTGGGTTGGGTTGCATCATCATTTTTGTATGAATATGAAATTTATATGAATGTGTATGCCTGATTTGTTGAATGTTAGTACTGTGTGCACATTGAGTCTGTTGACTCACCCCGTTGTGGGAAATATTTTCAGGTGATGAACAAAGGATTTTGACGGGATGGTAGACCTCGAGGTGGCCATGTTTCGCTTTGAAGATTTTTATTCAATTTGACTGTGTTATTTTTTTTTTGGGTTTTACTTGATGTAATAAGGCCATAAGGCCCAAATGGATTTCTCTTATTTCGCTTTACTTTAAATTGTTATGTTACTTAACTATTATGACTAAAGTTAAGTGATTTTTTTAAACCCTAAAAATTATTTTGTCACCTTAATAAAAATTGGATTTACAAGACTAATTAAATGGGTTTCCAATCTAAGCCCAATCCACAACAACATTTTTCTAAAAACTTTACAAACTCTCTCTAAGTAACGAAAATCTTTGAAACCGGTTTACTTTAGGAACATACCAGATCCGGTTCAGGCTCGTGGGCCGGGTGTGGGGTGTTTCAAAATCAGCTTTTGAAATCATGCATTAGAACTTTATTTTATTTTATTTATTTTACTTGTTTTTCTAGTTTTTAAACATTTCTCAAATCAAAATATTTTTTCTTCACCAAAGTGTTTTCAATTGCATTCATAAATAATTATTTTCACAGTCCCTGTGGGTACGATAACTTGACATTTACTTGTCACTTTATTACTTGTGTGTGACACATGGTCATGTTACACGGTCGTGTGTGACACATGGTCATGTTACATGGTCGTGTATCTCCTAGTGTTTATATTGAAATAAAGTCAGTATGCTCCACACGGTCTCACACACGGGCGTGTGATCGGCCGTGTGGCATAAGTCAGTATACCCCCTAATTTGCATACAGCCTAGCACACGGGTGTGTGACTTGACTGTGTTGCATAAGTCAGTGTACCCTACAGGTTTGGCACGGCCTAGCACACGGCCTGGCACAAGGACGTGTGTGGCCAATTCGAAGGGCACACGGACTAGACACACGGACGTGTGGTTGGCCGTGTGACCCAAGTCAGTAAGCTCACTTGTTTGGACACGGGGTATGACACGGGATGAGACATGGCCATGTGCTCCTATTTTGAATGTCCATACGGCCTTTGACACAGGTGTGTCTGGTGGCCATGTGAGACACACGGCCTGGCCACAAGGGCGTGTGTCCCATGTTTTGAGAAAAATTTCTAAGTGTTCCAAATGTTTTAAAAGTTATCGGTTTAGTCCCGAACCACCCCAATGCATGTTTAGGGCCTCTTAGGCTCGTATTAAGGAAAAAGTGATTAAAACTGAATGATGATTGCATGTATTGATTTTATGTATGAGAAAAGTATGTTTAAATGTGTTGTAAGTCCGGTAATACTCTATAACCCTATTTTGGCGTTGAATACGAGTGAGGGGTGTTACATTTATTGGTATCAAAGCTACAATTTAGTCGATTCTAGGACTAACGTAGCATGTGTAAGAGTTTAGCTATACATGACATATATGAACTGTGATAGTGTGATGACTCCTGACATTTTTAAATGTGTTTTCATATAGTAAATGGATCTCAATCAAGCTATAGCTGATGAGGTTGAAAGTAATGCGCCCGCTCCAGTTCAAGGGATAGCGCCATCTGATTTAGACCCATAACGGGCAGCCAGAGAGGAGAGGCTAAAGAAGCCTTCTTCCATATGATGAACGAATGGTTCACGCAATATATCCAAATGAACCCGGTTACTCAACAACCTCCACCCCCTCCTAATCCCCAACCTGTACCCGTAGCTCCTCAAGTTATAGAACATCAAAGATTGAATAAGCTGTCAATTGATAAAATTCATAAGTTCGGGGTCGAAGAGTTCAGAGCTACCGTTGATGATAATCCAGAGAAAGCTGAATTTTGGCTTGAAAATACTATTCAAGTATTTGATGAACTTGCGTGCACGCCAGTTGAATGTTTGAAGTGTGTCATTTCCTTGTTGAGAGACACAGCATATTAGTGGTAGAATATGTTAGTATCGGTGGTGCGAGAGAGAGAGTCACCTCAGAGTTCTTTCAGAATAAATTCCAAAAGAAATATATAAGTCAGTGGTTCTTTGATCAAAAGCATAAAAAGTTTCTAGAGTTGAAACAGGGCCGAATGACTGTGACAGATATGAAAGAGAATTTGTACGGTTGAGAAAGTATGCTCAAGAATATGTTTCTACTAAAGAAATCATGTGCAAGTGGTTCGTTAATGGGTTGAACGAGGACATTAAACTTCTAGTTGGAATTTTAGAACTGAAGAAATTTATTGTTTTAGTCGACAGAGCTTGCAAAGCCAAGGAACTTAGCAAAGAAAAGAGAAAAGCTGATTCAAAGGCAAGAGACTTGAGGAAGATATTGATGAGTAAACCTTATCATTCCTCGTCAAAGAAATTCAAAGACTATTTTAATCAATCAACAACTTCAGTGGGGTATTCCAATAGAGATCGTGGAAAGCAATACACCAGCCCTAAAGCTCAAGCCACATCAGTATTGAGTGTTGGCAACGTAAAAACATCAAACCCGAGTCTCAGCATTGTGGAAGACGATATTTTGGAGATTTTTGGGTGAAAAATAATAATAGAGCTTGTTACAGTTATGGTTCACGAGATCATTTTATCTGAGATTATCCCGAGTTAAATGAAAAAGATAAATCTCAGAATGGAAGATCGAATAATACAGCTACTCGAGGGAGGCCATCAAGAAATACGAGAAATGCAAGTGGTAGTCGTGGTATAATGAGAGATTCTATAGTGAGATCTGAGGCCAGAGTACCTACTAGAGTTTACGCTATTCGCGCTCACGAAGATGCGTCATCACCAGATGTCATTACCGATATATTTTCTCTTTACGAAACTAATGTTATTGCATTGATTGATCCTGGATCGACTCATTCGTATATATGTATGAATTTGGTGTCTAATAAGAGTTTTCCTATTGAGTCTATTGAGTTTATGATTAAAGTATCGAACCCTTTAGGCAAGTATGTTCTAGTTGATAAAGTTTGCAAGAACTATCCTTTAATGAATTGGGGTTACTATTTTTCGGCTGACTTGATGCTTTTGCCATTTGATGAGTTTGATGTCATTTTGGGAATGGATCGGTTGACTTTGCATGATGCTGTTGTGAGCTGTAGACGAAAGATTATAGAATTGAAGTGTCAGGATAATGAAATTCTTTGGGTTGAATCAAATGTATCGAATAAATTGCCTGTTGTGATTTCATCTATGTTAGCTCAAAGATGTGTGAAAAAAGGTTGCGAAGCTTATCTTGCTTATGTTTTAGATACAAAAGTGTCTGAATCAAAGATTGAATCAGTGCCAGTTGCCTGTGAATATCCGGATGTGTTTCCTAAAGAATTATCAGGGTTGCCACCTATTAGAGAGGTTGAATTTGCTATTGAATTAGTGTCAGGAACTTCACCGATATCTATAGCTCCATATAGAATGACTCCGACAGAGTTGAGAGAATTGAAAGATCAGTTGCAAGAGCTAACAGATAGAGGTTTTGCACGATCGAGTTTTTTGACCTGGGGTGCGCCAGTATTGTTTCTTAAGAAGAAAGACGGGTCAATGAGAATGTGTATTGATTATCGTCAGCTCAACAAGGTTATGATAAAGAATAAGTATCCGTTGCCGAGAATAGACGATTTGTTTGATCAGTTGAAAGGTGCAATCGTGTTTTCAAAGATTGACTTGAGATTTGACTATTATCAATTGTGAGTTAAAGGCTCAGATGTGCCAAAAACTACGTTTAGAACAAGGTACGAACATTATGAATTTCTTGTTATGCCTTTTCGACTAACTAATGCTCCTACCATTTTTATGGATTTGATGAATCGGATCTTTAGGCCATATTTAGACAGATTTGTTGTTGTGTTCATTGACGACATTCTGATCTATTCTTGAGATGAGTCCGAGCATTTGAGGATTGTGTTGCAAACCTTGAGAGATAAGCAATTGTATGCTAAATTTAGCAAATGTGAGTTTTGGCTCCAAGAAGTTGGATTTTTGGGGCACATTGTTTCTATGGAAGGTATAAGAGTTGATCCGAGCAAGATTTCTGCAGTTATTGATTGAAAACCACCTAGAAATGTATCCAAAGTCAAAACTTTTGGGATTGGCTGGTTATTATCAACTTTTTGTAAAAGGGTTCTCGATGACTGTACATCGATGACCAGATTGCTATAGAAGGATATAAAATTTGAATGGTCTGAGAAATGTCAACAAAGTTTTGATCAATTGAAAGCATTGTTAACTGAGGCACCAGTGCTGGTTCAACCTGAGTTGGGTTAAGAATTTGTGATTTACAGTGACGCGTCATTGGACGGTTTGGGCGTGTGTTGATGCAAGAGGAAAAAGTGATAGCTTATGCTTCCAGATAGTTGAAACCGCGTGAAAAGAATTATTCGACGCACGATTTGGACCTCTAACCTTGATAATTGTTCGAACAAGGGCTCCAAATGTTCTAGCATGAGAATAATAGTGAGTGCCAGTGGAGTTGTAGAGCAAAAGAAAGATGGAAACGTAAATAAAAACACAGGTTACCATCTTTTGCATGCCGATCATAGTACGATAAATGGCTTTCATGTACATCGAAATCCACTGTTTCTTGATTAGGAGATTTATTTCTGAAGTAGAATCGATAGACTCCCTTTTTATTAGCAAGAAACGAGAATTTCTCACTTATCCTATCACGAGTAACGTGAATCTGATCACCTGAAGGTCCCTTCACCTAATCAATATTACAACACTCGATGAGAATTTGGTAATTATAAGCTTATATGACCCTATTCTTGCAATCCAACTTATTCAGATCAAAATAAAACATCCGAATCGAATGTAATAAAGAAAAGGAAGCTTACCACCGATCAACACCCTCATGAGTGGAAGGCCAACCGAATTAACTTTAATGACGACGAATGACACATGAATTTTATCTCCTCCATCTTAACATCATGAGAAAAGCATTCCTCTTTAGTGATCATGAATCTAATTCCAAACACTGCATCTAAGCTACACAATGATGCTATCAATATAACAGCTACAAATTCAAGGAATCTGATTTTCATTTTCAATTTACAATGTCAATGAATCCCAATTATGCAACTTGATAAACGAATAAGTTTACATAAAAAATATTTTCTTAAAGGATTTTCTCCACAACATGTCATTAAATTCAGACCCAGAGAGTTTTCACTTTGTTTTTCTTTCTCTTCAAACTAAAACGCTCCATCATCGTAAAAACCTTTTCATACTAGGAAAATTTCCAAGGAAAATCCCAGATTTATTGAAGAAAAAAAGAAAAAGGGTGAATTAGAATTACAATTGAATGATCTATTAGTGTGATAGTGTCTAAGAAAATGCAGGAAAATATGAAAATAACTCACAACAAGATCCAAACTATGAAGGTCAAAAAGAATTGCATGAAACTAAGGCAATAATTGCAACAATAAATTTTAATTAAATAAACAAATTTACCTTTTGGGGTTTTTTTCTTTAAAAAAAATTTAGGAGGAGGATATTGTGATGTCATGAATGTGTGTATGTAATCAGTATGTCTAGAATGGATGAGTTTAGGAAATCTAGTTGCATGAATGTATTTATCTAAGATACATGTATTTAATAGATACACATTAATTACTAGATGCATGTATTGAAACTAATAGTCAATTGTAACAACCATGTAATGGTGTACTACAAGTGTGAATGGTCGAGTTGTAATATTTATAGTGTTACAATAAATACTCGAGTATTTCAAGGATTGAACCCAAAGGAGTTCGGGGACTAAGTGATTCCTTATTGACAAGCATACAACAAAGAAGTCTAGCTAAGTACTCGTTAATTTCTATATTACGGTAATTCATTATTAGAGTTAATTAAGCTAAGGGGAACTACCAAACACTAACAATGACCAAATTGTAAAACCGTAAAACTATGAACTTAACAATTCAATAAATGACAGTGGTTGGTTGACTTCTATGTTGCCTATTAGTCTTTGAGTTAGGGATCTAAAAAGCCTAAACTTCTAATTAGCTCAAATTTACCTTCCAATCATCATTTTACCAAATTAGACAATTTAGTCAGGTTTATCTCTTGATTTCATCAAACTAACTCGAGATAAATGAGTTGACGCTTGATAAACCGTAATATATACATATTTTAATCCCTCATTTGGCATACTTTTGGATGATTTATCCCTTGAATTATAGAATTTGATGCTCCTAATCCTTTAATTTAATGTTTTATACTTAGGAGAGCATAGGAGGATGAAAAGAACGAGAAATGGGCCAAAAACAGAGAAAATGGGCCAAAGTAAGAAATCAACACGGCCGTGCCACTTTAGCAGACTTGAACAAGGCCCTGGGCTTATAAACACGGCCGTGCCACTTTAGCAGACTTGAACAAGGCCCTGGGCTTGATTCACACGGCGTGTCCCTGCCGTGACCCGTTTTAATTCCACTCGGAATAGGATACTTGTGGGCCAAGTAAGGCATCCTAAAAGCCTATATAAACACCCTAGAGGGAAACATAAAAATGGAGTTCAATAAAGGCTTCTGTCAGGGCTGTTGACGAGGAGCGAAGCTAGAGAGGGCTGAATATAGGGAATTACTCGAAGAAAGCCAGTTGATCTATCTCAGAAGCCGGAGTCACACTCAAGACTGAGGATTTTCCTTTCAAATTCCTTCAAGAGGTTTTAGGGTTTTTCTTAATGTTTTGTTATTTAATTTCTTCTGATATGTATTCTTTTATAAACATGAACTAAACCCCTCAAATACCTGAGGGGGATGAAACCTAAGACAGATCTTGTTATTGTTTTCCGAACTGTATGATAAATACTTGATTTGTTCTTAATTATGTGTTCTTAATTCTTACTTTAATATTTCAAGATATTGATTCAAGTATTGATGTGCTTATTCAGATGAGCAAAAGTCCCTGTTTAAGAGTAGATCTAGCATAATTAAGCGGAGTTGATCACACTCTTAGAGATAGAACGACGAAAATTTGTCGGATTAGGGTCAAACCTAATATGGGAGTCCATAAATCGAGTTAATGCAACACTAGGGGTTTTAATTAGAAAGAGGTTTCAATTAATCAACTGAGGGTTAGACATTAGTAGCTTCAAAAGAGGTATTAATATAACTTAGGGAATCTTACGAATCAAGTCAAGTGAATAAATCGTCTGGTTCAGAGTTAAATAACAAGTGAAGTCTAGGTGGATTCTTCTTCGGGTATTGTCTTAATCAATTGGTTTTCTCAAAAGTATTTTCCCAATTCATTCTCTGTGTCTTGGCATCCTTAGTTTAGGAATTAGTTAGATAAACATCAATCCTCTTTATTTTAGGCTAGATAATAAAAAGAAAGTCAGTACTAGTACTTTTGGTTCCCTTGGGTTTGACATTCCGGTCTTGCCACTAAGCTATACTATGCTCGATAGGTGCGCTTGCCTCAATCTTGGTGATAGTTAGTTTCTAGGCTCGATAATTCATTATATAAATATTAAAACTCTCGGACACAATCAATTGGTGGTGCTGAATTCTGGGAGGCTGAAATATTAGGAATGCTCAATTTTATTACTTTAGCCATTTTTCTTTTATTTATTTATTTATTTCTTTCTAATTTTTATTTTTAGTTTTCTAATCTCTCTACTATTTGCTCTGATAGATTTTTCTAGTTTATGACTAGGAGGAACCCGTCAGGACCATTGCTTTTTGACAGTGAGATCGAGGCAACCATTTGCAAAACCGAAGAGAAATTAGGCGAAGTTTACAATACATAGAGGAAGAGCAAGAAAACATAACCAATCCTCCTGAGGAGATGGCTGAAAATCAGAATAATCCATTACCTCCAGTGGCTATGGGAAATCCGGTGAATCAAAATCCTGCCCCTCGTACTATGTATAATTATGCTAAGCCTAGTTTAGTGGATCAGATGAATCAAGTATTTTTAGACCTACTATTGTTGCAAATAATTTCAATTGAAACCTAACACTATCTGAGATGATACAACAGTTTGTTCGGTTTGATGGTTTGTAGGATGAGGATCCTAACTCACACTTAGCGAACTTTTGGAATTATGCGTACGCTTAAAATTAATGGCGTTTCGATGATGCCATTCGGCTTGGTTGTTTCCTTTTCATTGAGGAACAAAGCTAAACAGTGGTTAAACTCGTTACCACGAGGATCAATCACCACATGGGAACAAATGACCGAAAAGTTCTTATTAAAATATTTTTCGCCGGCTAAAACTACTAAGTTGAGGAATGATATTTCTTCTTTTGTGCAGATAGATCTAGAGACACTTTACGATGCATGGGAGAAATACAAGAATTTACTAAGAAGGTGCCCTCATCATGGGCTACCATTATGGCTACAGGTTCAAACCTTCTATAATGGTGTGAACCCCTCAACTAGGCAGCTTATTGATGTAGCAGCCGGTGGAACCTTAAATAAGAAAACCCCTGAAGCGGCTTATAAATTTATTGAAGAGATGTCATTGAATAACTATCAGTGGCAAGTTATAAGGACAAAGCCAACAAAAGCTGCCAGTGTTTTCAACCTCGACACAATCACTATGCTATCAAACCAGGTAGAGCTTTTGAACAAAAAGATTGATGGTTTGTGAAGTTCTTCGCAGGTACATCCAGAAATGCAGTGTGATATGAATGGAGGAGGGATGAGCAATACAGAATATCCACCTTACAACCTTAGCACTGAAAACGAACAAGTTCATTATATGGGTAATAATTCTAGACCTTAAAATAACCCTTATAGTAATACTTACAATCCAGGTTGGACGAACCACCCCAATTTCTCATGGGGTGGTCAAGGAAATCAAAGATAACAATCCCCTCCAGGCTTCCAACAATAACCCTACCCACAGGAGAAAAAGTCAAACCTCGAAGAAATGCTTAAAAATTTATCGCGGTGTCAGAAACACGCTTCCAGAACACCGAAACAATCCTCAAAAACCAGCAAACAACGATTCAAGGGATCGAAAGTCAACTAGGTCAGCTTGCTAAGCTGATCTTAGAACGACCACAAGGTAGCTTGCCAAACAACACCAAACCTAACCCAAGGGAGCAACTTCACGCCATCACAGCATGCGATGAAGAAGGGTTAGCGGAATTTGAATCTGAACCAAGGCAAGAACCTGTGGCCAATAAAGGTAAGGTTGAGCTAAGCCACAATACACAAAAACCTATCATTAAAGAGTACCAACCTCGTGTGCCATACCTCAATGCGACAAAGAAAGACCGCACAGATGAACAATTCGGCAAAATTTCTTAAACTTCTAAAGAAATTACATATTAACTTACCGTTTCTTGAAGCTCTTTTGCAGATGCCTAATTCAAGGAAATTTTTAAAAGAGCTTCTGACAAACAAACGGAGGTTAGACAATACGTCGCATGTGGAGCTAAATGCAGTGTGCTCAGTAATTTTGCAAAATAAACTACCACGAAAGTTAAAAGATCTAGGGATTTTTACAATTCCGTGCTTAATTGGTAGCTTATCTGTTAATAACGCCTTAGCTGATCTAGGGGCGAGCATAAATGTTATGCCTTATAAAATATTTAAACAGCTAGGTCTTGGGAAATCCAAACAATCTAGGATGAGCATTCAATTAGCTGATAAAACTATTAGAATTCCTAAGGGTATAATTGAAGATGTACTCGCGAAAATTGATAAATTTATATTCCCAGTAGACTTTGTCATTTTATACATGGATGAGGACAATAATATTCCTTTAATTTTAGGAATACCCTTTTTAACAACTGCTAAAACTAAAATTGATGTTGGTGCAGGAGAACTTATACTTCGTGTAGGTGACGAGGCGGATCACTCTTCAAGCTCTTGACTCGGCTAGGACATCAAGTAATAAAGGTGAGAACATAAATTATATTAATGACCATTCGGTTAAGCCTTCTTTTCAGGAAACACCACGGAACTACACAACTGAGCCAGATCCTAGACCTCATGCCAACAAGGAAATAACTCATGAGGAACGGAGGCTTCAGATCGATGAACTAGACGAGTGGAAGACGCATTTCAAAGAGAAACTAGGAACACATGAAGCAAAACCGATGCAACACCATAAGCCAAACCAATTTAAGATCGGGGATCGGGTATTGTTGAATAAAACAGACCCTCGGATCGCCACTTCAGACCTTGATACAAATGAAGAAATCCCTTTTGAGGTACTGAATATCTTTCCATATGGAACAGTCGAGGTAATTAATCCTAAATTTGACACTTTTAAGGTAAACACTACTCGACTCGAACTATATAATGATCATAAAACTAATAGCAGGGGAGAGGAGTTTCAACTCCTCAAACCACCATTAATGTGCGAATGAGAGGTAAGTCTAGCTTAAGACTTTAAACGAGCGGTTCTCGGGAGGCAACCCAAACACTAACCCCATTAATTTTTATATTTTTATTTTTATTTTTATTTTTGCTTTTAGCATCTAACTACAAACTAACCAAATTAATGAAACATAGGTTTCCCTACCACACGGCCTTACACACGGGCGTGGTAGAGATTGTACGAACCAAGGACGAAAAATCTCCAAACCACAGGTGAGGATAAAATGCCACGGTCGTGCGATACGGCCGTGGTCGACATTGATTTATCAACATGGGCGTGGTGACCACTACACGGGCATGGGAGAAACGAACGAAGCATAACACTGTCGTGCAATACGGCCGCGTGACCTAACATGCATATGGTACATGGGCGTGGGCAGCAACCAGATCCCTGACTCTATTTAAAACCCCCTTCTTCTCACCTTCTCCCCAAATTTTTTTTCAACTACTACACCCCTCTTCCTTTCTATTACATTTATCCTTCCATTTTTCCTCTTCCCCTTTCCCTCATTCTTCCTCAAAATCACCATCTCCATGTCGAAGAAGCGAAAGGACCCTAGCATAGTCTCCCCGTGCGAGACCAATCTCCATAAGTTCATGCCGACCACTTCATTCCCTCGACAAGACAAGGACCTTTGAGTCCATCTATTTTTTCTTTTTCATTTCTCTTTGTCGAAACCATTTTTAATTTTTTTTTAAAAAACAGAGTCGACTTTAAAAAAAATGGAATCACCACCAATCTTTTTTCAAGGTGTGATCGAGTCACCTTGAGATTAATCATTTTAATAAAACATTTTGATTTATTAAAATAATGATTTTGGTCTAAAAAATTCAAGAAAAGCGGGCTCGAATTTCGATTACACACGAGGAAGGATTAGCACCTCGTAACTACCAAAAATTGGTACCTAATTGATTAATTAATGTCCTAATGTCAAAATTTTGAAAAGATTTTAAAACACGATCCTTTTGATTTTTAAAACTTATGTTCTTTAATTTTAAATGGACATTCAATTATTTAGATTTTAAAAGAAAAATCGAAAACATTGCATCTGATAATTTAGAAGTGGTTCAGAACTTATCTGCCTTGAACACGGGAGACTCCGGAATTGCTGTCCTCAGAAGAATTAAGCGCATCATACACTCGATAGGGGAATGGAATATCAAATATGTTCCAAGGAATATGAATATGGTAGCAGATTGTCTTGCTAAATTGAGTCTGAGTTGGAAGTCAAACCTACAAGTTTTTGAAGAAGCTCCTAGCGAAATTTTAGATTTGCTTCAAGCTGACAAAGCTAATGACTACTTTTTGTAATTGACATTTTATTTCTATTCACCAAAAAAAAAAATCAAAACTCAGTAACTTAGAGCACGATCTTTCGAATTTTCCAAACACTGAATATCCTTTGCTTTTTAGAAATCCTTTCCTCAAGATGACAAAATGTTGCATCCAGTGAGTTAGGACACAACATCTTAAATTCTTGTGAAAAAGTTTTTTATTTAAAAAATTCATATGTTTTAATTTCAAAAAGGGTACTCAATCATTTGGACTTGATGAGAAAAATCGAAACCCAGTAAGTTAGGGCACGATTTTCTCAAAACTCCCAAAAATCGAATATTGCCTTATTTTAAATTAGCAAAATCATGTATTTTGAAATATGAAGGTATATTTGGCCACATTAATAAATAAATATTAATGAATTTTTTAAAAAATAACAAATCTAAAAAACAAATAAAAAACAAAATGTACCAAGCTTTCAAATAATAATGGACAATGTTAAAACAAATAATGTGAAAGAAAAGGATTTTGAAATCGACAATAAAAAGCAATTTAAAAATAAGTTCATGTATAAAAATTTTAAAGTAGGTAATATATGTAAAAGTTTAAAATAAATCCAAAAAAAAGATAAAAATAAATAATATATGAAATAAAATAAAACAACTTGAAATAAATACCACATAAAAATTTGGAATAAATAAATAAAATATAAATTTGCAAAAGTGTGAAAATAAAATAAATCTCTATACAAAATAATAAATAAACGAATAAAATAAAAAGAATAATTCTTTTAAGAATTAATTGTTGATTAAAATGTTTCAATGGAATAATTTTATTTAATATTTTTTTAATTGGATTGGTTAAATTTTTAATTCGGGTTTAAAGGTTAATTTATTTCATTTTTCTTAATTTATTAAAATTTGTTTTTGGTTGTTAATAGAATTAGGAAAGATTGGTTTTGGTTAAGTAAAAGGCCAAATTACCAAAATTTATTTCCTTGATTTAAATTTTAATAACTAATTGAAATTAATTAATTTAAACCAATTTGAAATTTGTTAAAATTAATTTTGAAACCGCAATAACTTTAATTTTATTTATTTTAATTTTTTCTAAAAATTTCCAAATTAAAATTTTTTACCAAAGGTTTTCGGCATTCTAAATTTTTCCTTGGGCATAACTTCAAATTTATTTGTATTTAAAATTGTTTCAAGGTAAATTACCATTGTTACCCATTATTTTAATGGTGGCTTATGAATTGAAATTAAATTTTTGAATTACACCAAGGGTTATGTACCAAAGAGATTAATTTGGATTTCTTGGTATTTGTTTAATAATCTTCCCTAAATTTTGTTTAAAAGGTTGAAATTGGGCCAATTGAAGAAACGAAGAAAATGGGGTTTTGGGTAGGTTAAGTTTGTTTAAAGGTTAGCAAATTAACGGAGTTCCTTTTGAAGAATTTTATTTCGGTCCAAACCAAAACATGGTTTTAAAAAATTCTTAATTTCCAAAGTTTTAAAAGTTATTTTAATCCCAACCACCCAATTATGTTTATCTTGATTTAAAAATGATTTTGAAATATGATTATTAATTTATTTTATTTTAAAATTTATTTTAAATTTGTTTTCCTAATTTTAAACCCATTTTCAAATCAAAATTTTTTTTCAAAAAGTTTTTTCAATTGCATTTAAATTTATTTTCCAGCCAAAACTGGAAGTTGGATAACTTCGACATTTTAAATTTGTTTTATTATTGGTTAACAACATGGTATTAAATGCCCCCAATTAAGGGTGGTGACAATGGCCCATAACAGGGTCCAAGGGTAAAATTCTTCCTAGTGGTTTATAATTAAATAAAGCCGGTTATAACCCTCCATTCCTAACCCCTGACCCGTGTTCGGTTTGGCATAAAGTTGAATAATTGATTGAAAACTGTTGAGGGGTGGATTGGCTGTTGTTGATAATCGGAAAAGGTTTTGGCCTTAAAACACACGGAAGCTTGGGGGCCGTTGTGGTTTGAAGGGCACCTTGGTTGGAACACAATTTGGGTGGTGGTTGGGTATGGGACCCAGAGAAGCCCTCATTTTTTGGGAACCCAAAGGTATAAACGGGGTTTTGGACAAAGGCCATGTTTCCTAATTTGAAAGGGCCAATGGTTTTTGAAAGAGTTTTCGGTTGGAGGAAAAGCCAAGAAAATGTTTTTAAAAAATTCTTAAGTGGTTCCAAATGGGTTTTAAAATTAAATTCGGGTTTTAGGCGAAAAATTTATTGTTTTTAGGGGCCTTCGGGCTTGAAAAAAAGGAAAAAGTGATTAAAGGAAGAGATTGAGGAAAGGATTTTGATGAGAAAATTTTAAATTTTGTAAAGGGAAATTCAAAACCCTATTTTTCAATTAAAACGGTGGGGTTTCCAATTTAGGATCAAAGCTACACGACCCTAAACTAAGACATGTGTTAAGTTTAGCTAAAAGACATAAAGAGCTGAATTGTGGAACCGACATTTTAAAGGTTTTTTTGAAAAATTAATAAGCTTATTAGGTTGGGTTAAATAATTTTCGGGTCCGGTTAAAGGATAAACCGGAATGGATTAATAACCCATGTACCGAGGGAGGCCTAAAAAGTTTTCCAATGGTAGCAATGGTTAATAAATTCCAAATGAACAGGGTTTACCTCAACAACCTCACCCTCCTAATCCCGGATGTACCCGTAATTTTCCTCTTTTGAAATTAAAGATTGAATTGTTAATCGGATTGATAAAATTATAATTTGGGTCAAAAGAGTTTTTGGAGCTAGGTTTATGATTAAAGGAGAAAATTTTGGAATTTTTGGTTGAAAAATTTCAAAAATTTTAATGAATTGGGTTATTAATTTTTGGTGTTTTCTTTTCCTTTTGAGAGTTTGACATTTTGGGGAATATGGTTATTTATGGTTGTGCAGGGAAAGAAAGAAGTAATTCGGGAAAGTTCTTTGGGTTGAATTCAAAAGAAATAAATTCGGTTGGTGGTTTCTTTGATCAAAAGGTTAAAAAGGTTTTAAGTTAACGGTTAGTTTAGTACAAAGTGGGAATAAAGAGAATTTATGCCGGTTTTGGAAATATCCGGAATTGTTTCAAAAGAAATCGGGTTGCCAATTGGGGTTAATTTGGGTTTGAAAGCGAGGACATTAAACTTAGTTGGAATTTTAGAGGCGAAGAAATTTATTGTTTTGTTAAATGAGCTTACAAAATGAGGAACTTAAAAGAAAAGAAAAAATGATTCAAAGGCAAGAGACTTGGGAAGAGATTGATGGTAAAATGGAAGGTATAAGAGTTGATCCGAGCAAGATTTTGCGGTTATTGATTGAAAACCACCTAGAAATGTATCAAAGTCAAAACTTTCTCGGGATTGGTGGTTATTATCTACTTTTTGTAAAGGGTTCTCGATGACCTGTACATCGATGACCGATTGCTATAGAGGATATAAAATTTGAATGGTCTCGAGAAATGTCAACAAAGTTTTGATCAATTGAAAGCATTGTTAATCGAGGCACCGGTGTTGGTTTAACTTTCAGTCGGGTTAAGAATTTGTGATTTATAGTGACGCGTCATTGGGCCGGTTTGGGCGTGTGTTGATGCAAGAGGAAAAAGTGATAGCTTATGCTTCCAGATAGTTGAAACTGCGTGAAAAGAATTATTCGACGCACGATTTGGACCTCTAACCTTGATAATCGTTCGAACAAGGGCTCCAAATGTTCTAGCATGAGAATAATAGTGAGTGCCAGTGGAGTTGTGGAGCAAAAGAAAGATGGAAACGTAAATAAAAACGCAGGTTACCATCTTTTGCATGCCGATCATAGTACGATAAATGGCTTTCATGTACATCGAAATCCACTGTTTCTTGATTAGGAGATTTATTTCTGAAGTAGAATCGATAGACTCCCTTTTTATTAGCAAGAAACGAGAATTTCTCACTTATCCTATCACGAGTAACGTGAATCTGATCACCTGAAGGTCCCTTCACCTAATCAATATTACAACACTCGATGAGAATTTGGTAATTATAAGCTTATATGACCCTATTCTTGCAATCCAACTTATTCAGATCAAAATAAAACATCTGGAATCGAATGTAATAAAGAAAAAGGAAGCTTACCACCAGATCAACACCCTCATGAGTGGAAGGCCAACCCGAATTAACTTTAATGACGACGAATGGCACATGAATTTTATCTCCTCCATACTTAACATAATGAGAAAAGCATTCCTCTTTAGTGATCATGAATCTAATTCCAAACACGCATCTAAGCTACACAATCATGCTATCAATATAACATTACAAATTCAAGGAATCGATTTTCATTTTCAATTTACAATGTCAATGAATCCCAATTATGCAACTTGATAAAAGAATAAGTTTACATAAAAATATTTTCTTAAAGGATTTTCTCCACAACATGTCATTAAATTCGCACCTGAGAGTTTTCACTTTGTTTTCTTTCTCTTCAAACTAAAACGCCCATCATCATAAAATCTTTTCATACTAGGAAAATTTCCAAGGAAAATCCTGATTTATTGAAGAAAAAAAGAAAAGGGTGAATTTGAATTACAATTGAATGATCTATTAGTGTGATAGTGTCAAGAAAATGCAGAAAATATGAAAATAACTCACAACAAGATCCAAACTATGAAGGTCAAAAGAATTGCATGAAACTAAGGCAATAATTGCAACAATAAATTTTAATTAAATAAACAAATTTACCTTTTGGGGTTTTTTCTTTAAAAAAATTTAGGAGGAGGATATTGTGATGTCATGAATGTGTGTATGTAATCAAGATGTCTAGAATGGATGAGTTTAAGAAATCTAGTTGCATGAATGTATTTATCTAAGATACATGTATTTAATAGATACACATTAATTACTAGATGCATGTATTGAAACTAATAGTCAATTGTAACAACCATGTAATGGTGTAACGCAAGTGTGAATGGTCGAGTTGTAATATTTATAGTGTTACAATAAATACTCAAGTATTTCAAGGATTGAACCCAAAGGAGTTCGGGACTAAGTGATTCCTTATTGACAAGCATACAACAAAGAAGTCTAGCTAAGTACTCGTTAATTTCTATATTACGGTAATTCATTATTAGAGTTAATTAAGCTAAGGGGAACTACCTAACACTAACAATGACCAAATTGTAAAACCGTAAAACTATGAACTTAACAATTCAATAAATGACAGTGGTTGGTTGACTTCTATGTTGCCTATTAGTCTTTGAGTTAGGGATCTAAGAAGCCTAAACTTCTAATTAGCTCAAATTTACCTTCCAGTCATCATTTTACCAAATTAGACAATTTAGTCAGGTTTATCTCTTAATTTCATCAAACTAACTCGAGATAAATGAGTTGAAACTTGATAAACCGTAATATATACATATTTTAATCCCACATTTGGCATACTTTTGGATGATTTATCCCTTGAATTATAGAATTTGATGCTCCTAATCCTTTAATTTAATGTTTTATACTTAGGAGAGCATAGGAGGATGAAAAGAATGAGAAACGGGCCAAAAACAGAAAAAATAGGCCAAAGTAAGAAATCAACACGGCCGTGCCACTTTAACAGACTTGAACAAGGCTCTGGGCTTAATTCACACGGGCGTGTCCCTGCCGTGACCCGTTTTAATTCCACTCGAAATAGGATACTTGTGGGCCAAGTAAGGCATCCTAAAAGCCTATATAAACACCCTAGAGGGAAACATAAAAATGGAGTTCAATAGAAGGCTTCTGTCAGGGCTATTGACGAGGAGCAAAGCTAGAGAGGGCTGAATATAGGGAATTACTCGAAGAAAGCCAGTTGATCCATCTCAGAAGCCGGAGTCACACTCAAGACTGAGGATTTTCCTTTCAAATTCCTTCAAGAGGTTTTAGGGTTTTTCTTAATGTTTTGTTATTTAATTTCTTCTGATATGTATTCTTTTATAAACATGAACTAAACCCTCAAATACGAGGGGATGAAACCTAAGATGATCTTGTTATTGTTTTCTAATCGTATGATAAATACTTGATTTGTTCTTAATTATGTGTTCTTAATTCTTACTTTAATATTTCAGGATATTGATTCAAGTATTGATGTGCTTATTGGATGAGCAAAAGTCCTTGTTTAAGAGTAGATCTAGCATAATTAAGCGGAGTTGATCGCACTCTTAGAGATAGAACGACGAAAATTTGCCGGATTAGGGTCAAACCTAATATGGGAGTCCATAAATCGAGTTAATGCAACACTAGGGGTTTTAATTAGAAAGAGGTTTCAATTAATCAACTGAGGGTTAGACGTTAGTAGCCTCAAAAGAGGTATTAATATAACTTAGAGAATCTTACGGATCAAGTCAAGTGAATAAATCGTCTGGTTCAGAGTTAAATAACAAGTGAAGTCTAGGTGGATTCTTCTTCGGGTATTGCCTTAATCAATTGGTTTTCTCAAAAGTATTTTCCCAATTCATTCTCTGTGTCTTGGCATCCTTAGTTTAGGAATTAGTTAGATAAACATCAATCCTCTTTATTTTAGGCTAGATAATTAAAAGAAAGTCAAGACTAGTACTTTTGGTTCCTTGGGTTCGACATTAGGTCTTGCCACTAAGCTATACTATGCTTCGATAGGTGCGCTTGCCTCAATCTTGGTGATAGTTAGTTTCTAGGCTCGATAATTCATTATATAAATATTAAAACTCTCAGACACAATCAAGTTTTTGGTGCCGTTACCGGGGAACTGAAATATTAGGAATGCTCAATTTTTATTACTTTAGCCATTTTTCTTTTATTTCTTTCTTTCTTTCTTTCTAATTTTTATTTTAGTTTTCTAATCTCTCTACTATTTGCTCGATAGGTTTTTCTAGTTTATGACTAGGAGGAACCCGTCGGGACCATTGCTTTTGACAATGAGATCGAGGCAACCATTTGCAAAACCGAAGAGAAATTAGCGAAGTTTACAATACATAGGGAAGAGCAAGAAAACATAACCAATCCTCCCGAGAAGATGGTGAAAATCGAATAATCCATTACCTCCGTTGGCTATGGAAATCAGGTGAATCAAAATCCCCCTCGTACTATGTATAATTATGCTAAGCCTAGTTTAGCCAGATTGAATCAAGTATTTTTAGACCTACTATTTCTTGCAAATAATTTGAATTGAAACCTAACACTATCTGAGATGATACAACAGTTTGTTCAGTTTGATGGTTTGTAGGATGAGGATCCTAACTCGCACTTAGCGAACTTTTTGGAATTATGCGATACGTTTAAAATTAATGGTGTTTCTGATGATGCCATTCGGCTTCGGTTGTTTCCTTTTTCATTGAGGAACAAAGCTAAACAGTGGTTAAACTCGTTACCACGAGGATCAATCACCACATGGGAACAAATGACTGAAAAGTTCTTATTAAAATATTTTCTGCCGGCTAAAACTGCTAAGTTGAGGAAAGATATTTCTTCTTTTGTGCAGATGGATCTAGAGACACTTTACGATGCATGGGAGAAATACAAGAATTTACTAAGAAGGTGCCCTCATCATGGGCTACCATTATGGCTACAGGTTCAAACCTTCTATAACGGTGTGAACCCCTCAACTAGGCAGCTTATTGATGTAGCAGCCGGTGGAACCCTAAATAAGAAAACCCCTGAAGCGGCTTATGAATTTATTGAAGAGATGTCATTGAATAACTATCAGTGGCAAGTTATAAGGACAAAGCCAACAAAAGCTGCCAGTGTTTTCAACCTCGACACAGTCACTATGCTATCAAACCAGGTAGAGCTTTTGAACAAAAAGATTGATGGTTTGTGAAGTTCTTCGCATGTACATCCAGAAATGCAGTGTGATATGAATGGAGGAGGGATGAGCAATACAGAATATCCACCTTACAACCCTAGCGCTGAAAACGAACAAGTTCATTATATGGGTAATAATTCTAGACCTCAAAATAACCCTTATAGTAATACTTACAATCCAGGTTGGACGAACCACCCCAATTTCTCATGGGGTGGTCAAGGAAATCAAAGATAACAATCCCCTCCAGGCTTCCAACAACAACCCTACCCACAGGAGAAAAAGTCAAACCTCGAAGAAATGCTTAAGAAATTTATCGCGGTGTCGTAAACACACTTCAGAACAATCAAACAATCCTCAAAACCAGCAAACATCGATTCAAGGGATCGAAAGTCAACTAGGTCGACCACTAAGTCGATCTCGTAACCACCACAAGGTAGCTTGCCAAACAACACCAAACCTAACCTAAGGGAGCAACTTCACGCCATCACAAAGATCACGATGAAGAAGGTTAGCGAATTTGAATCAACCAAGGCAAGAACACATGGCCAATAAAGGTAAGGTTGAGCTAAGCCACAATACACAAAACCTATCATTAAAGAGTACCAACCTCGTGTGCCATACCCCAATGCGACAAAGAAAGATGCGACGGATGAACAATTCGGCAAAATTTCTTAAACTTCTAAAGAAATTACATATTAACTTACCGTTTCTTGAAGCTCTTTTACAGATGTCTAATTCAAGGAAATTTTTAAAAGAGCTTCTAATTAAGCACGTGGAGCTAAATGCAGTGTGCTCAGTAATTTTGCAAAATAAACTACCACGAAAGTTAAAAGATCTAGGGAGTTTTACAATTCCGTGCTTAATTGGTAGCTTATCTGTTAATAACGCCTTAGCTGATCTAGGGGCGAGCATAAATGTTATGCCTTATAAAATGTTTAAACAGCTAGGTCTTGGGAAACCCAAACAATCTAGGAGCATTCAATTAGCTGATAAAACTGTTAGAATTCCTAAGGGTATAATTGAAGATGTACTCGTGAAAATTGATAAATTTATATTCCCAGTAGACTTTGTCATTTTAGACATGGATGAGGACAATAATATTCCTTTAATTTTAGGAATACCCTTTTTAACAACTGCTAGAACTAAAACTGATGTTGGTACAGGAGAACTTATACTTCGTATAGGTGACGAGACGATCACTCTTCAAGTTCTTGACTCTGCTAGACATCAAGTAATAAAGGTGAGAAAATAAATTATATTTATGACCATTCGGTTAAACCTTCTTTTCAGGAAGCACCACGAAACTACACAATCGAGGCGGATCCTAGACCTCATGCCAACAAGGAAATAACTCATGAGGAACGGAGGCTTCAGATCGATGAACTAGACGAGTGGAAGACGATTTCAAAGAGAAACTAGGAACACGAAGCAAAACCGATGCAACACCATAAGCCAAACCAATTTAAGATCGGGGATCAGGTATTGTTGAATAAAACAGACCCTCGGATCGCCACTTCAGACCTTGATACAAACGAAGAAATCCCTTTTAAGGTACTGAATATCTTTCCATATGGAACAGTCGAGGTAATTAATCCTAAATTCGGCACTTTTAAGGTAAACACTACTCGACTCGAACTATATAATGATCATAAAACTAATAGCAGGGGAGAGGAGTTTCAACTCCTCAAACCACCATGAATGTGCGAATGAGAGGTAAGTCTAGCTTAAGACTTTAAACGAGCGATTCTCGGGAGGCAACCCAACACTAACCCCATTAATTTTTATTTTTATTTTATTTTTGCTTTTAGCATCTAACTACAAACTAACCAAATTAATGAAACATAGGTTTCTACCACACACATTACATTAGGCGTGGTAGAGATTGTACGAACCAAGGACGAAAAATCTCCAAACCACAGGTGAGGATAAAATGCCATGGTCGTGCGATACGGCCGTGGTCAACATTGATTTATCAACATGGGCGTGGTGACCACTACACGGGCGTGGGAGAAAATAACGAAGCATAACACGGCCGTGCGATACGGCCGCGTGACCTAACATGCATATGGTACACGGGCGTGGGCAGCAACCAGATCCTGACTCTATTTGAAACCCCCTTCTTCTCCCCTTCTCCCCAAATTCTTTTTCAACTACCACACCCCTCTTCCTTTCTATTACCTTTATCCTTCCATTTTTCCTCTTCCCCTTTCCCTCATTCTTCCTCAAAATCACCATCTCCATGTCGAAGAAGCGAAAGGACCCTAGCACAGTCTCCCCGTGCGAGACCAATCTCCATAAGTTCATGCCGACCACTTCATTCCCTCGACAAGACAAGGACCTTTGAGTCCATCTATTTTTTCTTTTTCATTTCTCTTTGTCGAAACCATTTTTAATTTTTTTTAAAAAACGGGGTCGACTTTAAAAAAAATGGAATCGCCACCAATCTTTTTTCAAGGTGTGATCGAGTCACCTTGAGATTAATCATTTTAATAAAACATTTTGATTTATTAAAATAATGATTTTGGTCTAAAAAATTCAAGAAAACGGGCTCGAGAGTCGATTACACACGAGGAAGGATTAGCACCCTCGTAACGACCAAAAATTGGTACCTAATTGATTAATTAATGTCCTAATGTCAAAATTTTTTAAAAGATTTTAAAACACGATCCTTTTGATTTTTAAAACTTATGTTCTTTAATTTTAAATGGACATTCAATTATTTAGATTTTAAAAGAAAAATCGAAAACATTGCATCTGATAATTTAGAAGTGGTTCAGAACTTATCTGCCTTGAACACGGGAGACTCCGGAATTGCTGTCCTCAGAAGAATTAAGCGCATCATACACTCGATAGGGGAATGGAATATCAAATATGTTCCAAGGAATATGAATATGGTAGCAGATTGTCTTGCTAAATTCGATTGAGTTGGAAGTCAAACCTACAAGTTTTGAAGAAGCTCTAGCGAAATTTTAGATTTGCTTCAAGCTGACAAAGCTAATGGCTACTTTTTGTAATTGACATTTTATTTCTTTTCACCAAAAAAAAAAAATCGAAACTCAGTAACTTAGAGCATGATCTTTCGAATTTTCCAAACACTGAATATCCTTTGCTTTTTAGAAATCCTTTCCTCAAGATGACAAAACGTTGCATCCAATGAGTTAGGACACAACATCTTAAATTCTTGTGAATAAGTTTTTTATTTAAAAAATTCATATGTTTTAATTTCAAAAAGGGTACTCAATCATTTGGACTTAATGAGAAAAATCGAAACCCAAGAAGTTAGGGCACGATTTTCTCAAAACTCCCAAAAATCGAATATTGCCTTATTTTTAAATTAACAAAATCATGTATTTTGAAATATGAAGGTATATTTGGCCACATTAATAAATAAAGATTAATGAATTTTTTAAAAAAATAACAAATCTAAAAACAAATAAAAAACAAAATGTACCAAGCTTTCAAATAATAATGGACAATGTTAAAACAAATAATGTGAAAGAAAAGGATTTTGAAATCAACAATAAAAGCAATTTAAAAATAAGTTCATGTATAAAAATTTTAAAGTAGGTAATATATGTAAAAGTTTAAAATAAATCCAAAAAAAAGATAAAAATAAATAATATATGAAATAAAATAAAACAACTTGAAATAAATACCACATAAAATTTGGAATAAATAAATAAAATATAAATTTGCAAAAGTGTGAAAATAAAATAAATCTCTATACAAAATAATAAATAAATGAATAAAATAAAAGAATAATTAATAATTAAACAATTAAATGGATAAATAAAAAAGGTTGAAAAAAATGAAGATGAATAAAGAATAAAATAAGAACAAACCATAGAAAAGAAGAACGCAAGAGGGAGAGAAATTTGAGTGAATGCTCTCAAGAATTCTTATTGCTTCCCCAAAACTCCCGTTCCTCACAAATGAAGGGAGAGGCCTCTATTTATAGTTGAGCCTCCCAAAATCCAACGGTACAGATCAATTTTATCAACGACTAAGATTAAAAGGTATCTACAAATTAAATCTCTAAGATTACAAAATCGTATCTTCTAAGATTGCATATCATATCTTCTAGGATTGCATATCATATCTTCTAAGATTGCATACCATATCTTCTAGGATTGCATATCATATCTAAGATTGCATATCCTTGAAGATTGTGTTCCATATACGTCAAGCTTATAGATGGACCTTCAATCTTTTCAAGTAATGGGTCATTCCGATCAGGCCAAATGATATATTTTGGACTGAACTTGGACTTTGTTTTATTATTTTGGGTATATTATATTTTTGTATTGGGCCCGGGCTAAATTGGCCTATTACACTTTTCTCATTTATTTTCCTTCTCTTTATCTTTCTGGTGCTTAATTTATATTATTATATTTTATTTTCTTTGATTTAGGTTCAAAAGGTGCTAGGAATCACCACACCACGACCCTAGTATCCACCACCACCAAATACCCTCCTCCAACTCTACCGAATTTCCCGTTTCTTCTCTTTGACTCCATCCAAAATTCGTGAAGTTTCACTTCTCTCCTCGTTATGATTTCTAACTATATTGTTATCATACATTTTTGTACATTGAGGGCAATGTACATCTTAAGTGTGGGGTGAATTTTATTCGTAAAAGTTGAAACACCCCAAACCCTACCCAAAAGCCCTGAACCGGATTTGATATGTTCCTCGAGTAAAACTTTAGCAAACTCTCACTTATTTAAGAAAAACTTGATGATTTTTTTTGAATAAAATGATTAACTTAAAGATCGGGTTGAAATTTAATTGTAAAGTAAATTCAAGATCTTCTTAAAACATTATTTTAAGAGGAATAATAAGTTAATGAAAACCAAATTTAATGAAAAATTTATTAATATTGTGGAAATATATTTTGTTTTCAAAAGCAGTTTAAATTATTTATCAAAATCCATTTAGTTATTTAATTAATAATTATTCATGGCAAAATAAATCCAAACGCAAAAATTTAAAAAGCAGTTTATAGTCGCCTTATTACATAAAAATAGCAAAACCCATAATAAAGTCTAAGAGGTAAAATTTAATAAGTTTAAATTGGAAAATCTCCAAAATACTTGATATGAGCATTGGCCACCACGAGTCCTTATTGAATTCGATCCATCGCACTACTTAATCATCCGAAAAGTTATCCCAAAAAGGGTGAGTCATAAACTCAATGTGTAACACATACATTAAAAAGCCCATTAATCATACATATAGCCATAGGCCCATTTAAGTCATATTTAGCCCATAAGCCCATTTTCATAGCAGATTAAATAATAATCATTTAAAATCACATGAATATGTACATATAATGAAATGCAAACCCGACCCACCTAATATCCATCCGCTACACACCACCGTACCAACCAATCACACCGTGGGATTACTAAATCGACCCTCCATCCGCTACACACCATCGAAGGCGCTTCTCGCATCAACATGCACATCGCCTTATAATTTTGTGGCAAAGCCACTGCACAAATGTGACCAAGTCACCAGATTTCAAATATGTGACCAAGTCACCAGATTCACATATGTGACCAAGTCACCGAATTTCAAATATGTGACCGAAGTCACTGGATATTGTGGTAAAACCACGTAATACTTCCCTTTATCAATTTTACCCATATGCCCATGCACATACATATTATTCAGCTTTTCATGCCATTTATCCCAAAATCATAACAAAATCATACTTATCTCACAATTATGCATATAGCAAAATTAACAAAATATTTGGGGTAAACATACGAATATCGTATACCACCGAATGGTATCCACAATCATTATCAAACATATTGTCATATAATCACATTTAATATATAGATCTATGAGATTTTATTGTAAGGTTACACACCTTATGACTGTGAGAACGATACCTTCTCGTCGTCAACACCTAGTTAATTATCACACTTGGTTAGAATATACTATTACTAATAAAATTATACTTATTGACGAGAGATCTAAATCCTTACCCCTGATTCTCGAGCGATCGATATTTGTGGTTTTCTCCGCTAGATGGATCAAAACCACGATAACCCACCAACGAAAAGTGGTTGGGTTGTACGACTACTTCAAATAACCGATCTTCGTTAGCGGAGGGTCCACAACCCGGTGGAAAATCTCTTATCACCGATCTGACCCTTCGCTTGAAGTTCGATGGTAAAACAAGGCCTCCTCTCTTCCAAACACTCCGTACTGCTCTTTTCGTACCTATCTTGTTAGTCTCAAATCACCCCTAAAATAAAGTTGTTTAATAATCTATCTAAAAGAAATTGATATAACCGAAGGTGATATTCTTACCTTGGATGATTTCGAAAGGTTACTTCTTAAATGTTGGTTTCAAAAGATCCTTAAAATCCTTCCAAGGATTCGCCTAGAGAGAAAAATAAGAGGATTTATGTTTCTAAATCGACTATAGCTAAAAGAGATAATGAAAACAATTGACAAAAACCTTACTTGATCACTTGAAGATTCGGCCTTGAACAAAAAAAAAAGAGAATAAAAAAGTAGATTTGGTGATTTCGGTTTGCACAAAAAGAAAAGAGAAAAAAGATAGTGATTTATGGCTAAAATGGTTTCGGTTTTCAATAAAAGAAAAGAAGAAAGGAAATCAAATAGAAGATGATTCGGTTGACAAAAGAGATGAAAATAATGTTGATTTTGGTTTTAGTAGAAGGTAGTTTGGTTGAGAGAAGGAAGAAAGAAAATGAAAATGAAAGAAGAGAGAAAGAGAAGATGAAGAAAAGATGATGATGAAGGTGATTCCAAAAGAAAAGAGATAGGTTTAGGGACCTATGCACATTCGGCCAAGAGGGAGAAATGAAGAAAATAGGTTTATGATCTTTAGGACTTTCGGTTACAAGAGAATGAAAGGTGTTTTGCTTAAAAGAATTAGAAAGGCTTCTCAAACCGAATGGTAATTTGCAAAAAGACCAAAAGAAGAGAAACAAAACTTCTCTTTTGAGTAGATAGGCATTCGGCTATGAATAATGGTTTTGGAGAAAATTGGTCAAAATGAATGTAACACCCCTTACCCGAAACCTTTGCCGGAGTCGAGTATGGGGCATTACTAGACTTGACTACTAGTTTGGGGCATGAAAATTTAAAGCTGTCCAACTGCGTCAGGCTGACTAAACTGATCATAACTCGAGTTACAAAACTCGAAATTTAGATCCATAAATTTTTCTTGAAACTAGACTCATATAAATTTTTATCATAATTTTTCCAGAATTTTTCATGTGGCCAATTAGTACAGTTTATTCATCAAATTTACCCCTATTTCACTGTTTGATAATTCTGACCTATCTTTACAAAAACTCAGTTATCTCATTGCACAAAATTTCAATATTGTCCTTGTTTATTCCAATCAAAAATAGACTCATTAAGTATTCTAAACATATAAACTATGCTCCATAATTATTTTTGTACAATTTTAACAATTTTTCTAAGACAGAACAGGGACTCACGAATACATTCAGGACAAGTCTCACTAAAACTTAAATATCTCATAATATATAATTCATTTGCCTAACTTGTTTCTTTCATATCAAAATAGACACAATAAAATTTAATTCTATGTCTTATTCACTTTCTAATTCAATTTCTCCTATTTTTGGTGATTTTTCAAAATCACATCACTGCTGTAACTAAAACTGTTTCACAACAAAATATGATTAACTAGTTTATAACTTCCTTACTCAATTTATTTAAACTCTATACCTTAACCATACATATATATATTTATACCAGAAACAAATCCCATATATAATTTAGGCCATGAGTATTTCATCCATAACATAATATGAACTAAACTTTCACGATATAACATATGATCGCTTCCCATGTATGATTTAAATCATGACTGCATGCACATATCTACGGGTATTTTAATGCAAGCTACCATATCAAATATGAAACCCAAACTTAACTAAAAGCAACAGCCTTATTCGCAAGGCTATATTTATATTTACAATCCGACATCATTCATTATTTATCAAACGAAGCCTATACATGCATTTGATTAAAAGTTTACAAAACATAACTATACCAAGAGAGTGATAGTGTGGTTGATTGCCTTGATGATCCCCGAGCCAAGAGTTGAATTATAGATCTATAAAATAGAGCACCAACATAAACAGAGTAAGCTCATTGGCTTAGTAAGTCTTAAGCGACTTTATAGCTCAACTAAGTATTCAATTAGATTGAATAGATTAGCATTATTAACAATTTATGGTGACAAAACACATATAAACTACCATGGCGATTATCAAAGTTCACATCTAGCTAATAATATTCAACATACACTCAAAATATAAAACTTAGCAATGGTGCCGGATTGCTAATCAATACATATATATTTTCACTTCAACCTAATAATACTTTCTATACACATTTAAAATAAGGGTTCATAATTGAATATATACATTTATCTATATGTATAGTGATGGTAGAACTTATATAGGTAAAATTTCTCATATCAATATAATAAACTTAAGTAAGCAAGTAATCATACCAACTCAATATCTTTTCTAATCACATATCTTAAGTACCAAACAAATATATATATAAACACCTTTCTATCAACTTGATTATTCAAGAAGCATCACTTATATCATAAACTTGATTCGATACATGACTTTTAGTCTAACACTACAAAGATGATAAACCTTAGCTTGTTCAAATACCATCATAACTAGACCATTTCATTCATAAGCATAAGCTCATATTAAAACCATTGATATAAAACTACTAGACCAAAGGTCCGAGATTTAAACACCGCACGAAGCACGCTAGGCATTAAAGCCGAAATGAATCAAGCACAAAGCACGCTAGGCATTAAAGCCCGATAAACAACACCGCACGAAGCTCGCTAGGCATTAAAGCCGAAATGAATCACGGCACAAAGCACGCTAGGCATTAAAGCCCGATAAACAACACTGCAAGACGAAGCTCGCTGAGGCATTAAAGCCGAAATGAATCAAGCAAGACAAAGCACGCTAGGCACTAAGCCCGAATATATCACCAGCACAAGGCACGCTAGGCACTAAGCCCGAATATATCAATGTGATCAATCATTCCACACACACTTCATATCTATATTACATATCCAATTCAACTAAACTTATTCACCTTAAACAAATTAATCATTACTTCATCGTACAATCCCACAATTCGCATTGATACACTTATTCATATCACATTATCAATTTATGAAATCAATCTAATATACATATATACATTCGCTATAACATGATTATATACTGAAATTTATCAAACATTATCATTTAATAAGTTCATGAATAATTCTTTAACAAATTTCAGCTTAAGGACTTACCTCGGTTGTCGATAGGCCGTGCGAATCGGCTATTCGAGAACCTTCGTCTTTCCCCGATCTAACTCCGTTTTTCTTTGCTCTTGATCTAAAACACATTAAATTTAGCTTATTCAAGCACAATTCATCTCAATTTAGTCCCTAAGCACATAAATGGGCAAATTACTATTTTACCCCTAGTATTTCACAACTTTGTAATTTAGTCCTATTTGCATAAAACTCAAAATACATCAAATTTCCCCATACTCCTTAAGGGCCGAATCTATATGAGGACTATACAAGTCCATATCTTTCATTTATTTTTCAATTAAGCCCCTCTAAATTTTTATTTTTACAATTTGGCCCTAAAAACACAAATTCACCAAAACTTCCAACACATTATATACTAATTTTTAACCTATCTATCATCTAACATCATCAAGCATCATAAACCTCAAGAATTCATCAATGGCCGATTCATACATACACAATAATCTTAGAAATTCTAGCATGGGTCGGGTACGTTTCGAAGCAACGATCTCAAAAACGTAAAAATAATCGAAAACCAAACTCAATTACATACCTAATCAAGCTTGCAAAGACCGAATGTTTGAGAGCTTTGGTTTCTCTCTTCTTTTTCTTTTGTTTCGGCAATAACAATGAACAATAAAGATGAACACTCCACTTTCTTTTCTTTTATGTTTTCTTTATAATATGTTTATAATATAATAATATTTTATAATATAACATATAATATAACATATATTTACTTTATAAAATTTGTATGTTGCCGTCCACTATCTCTAAAAAAATGGGTTATTTACCCTTTTAATGCTTCATATTAAGAAGCCATGCTCAAATAGGCACTTTACACTCTAGTATGCCACTTTTACCTTTTACGCGATTAAGTCCTTTTTGTCAAATTCGATGCTCAAACGATAAAATTTTTTCTCTTAAACTTCACACACATAATTTCACATATAGTAAACTCAAAATATAAATATTAAATATTTATCGGACTCAGATTCGTGGTCCCGAAACCACCTTTCCGATTAGGGTCAAATTCGGTCTGTTACAACTCTCCCCCCTTAAGGATTTTCGTCTCCGAAAATCTTACCGTTAAACAACGTCGGATATTGTTGCCTCATTGAATCTTCAGGCTCCCACGTTGCCTCTTCAACTCCATCGATTCCATAACACTTTCACTAAGGAAATCTTTTTGTTTCTTAACTCTTTCATTTCCGAGCTAGAATACGGATCGGCTTTTCTCATCATCGTCATATCGATTGTATCTCAATCTCGCATTTGAGCAATCACATGTGACGGATCCGATCAGATCTACTGAGCATAGAAACATGAAATACATCGTGTATCTTTTCTAATTGGAGGGTAGCTTCAATCTATAAGCAACAGCCCAATACGCTCAACGATTTCATACGGTCCGATGAACCTGGATTCAACTTGCCTTTTCGACCAAATCGAGTACTTTCTTCCACGGGAAACTTTTAAGAATACACGATCTCCTACCGAAATTCAATGTCTTTACGCTTCAAATCAAGATAGGACTTTTGTCGATCCGATGCGACTTTCAAATTATCTTTGATTATGGCCACTGCTCAGTCTCTTTAATCAAATCAACCCGTGTATCTTATTTTCACCGAGCTCACCGAAGATAATGGTGTTCGACATTTTACCGTATAAGGCTTCATAAGGTGCCATTTTGATACTTGATTGAAAGCTATTATTATAAGCAAATTCAATCAAAGGTAGGTATCGCTCCCACGCACCTTCAAACTCGAGAACGCAACATCTCAACATGTCCTCAAGTATTTGAATAGTTCGCTCTGACTGGCCGTCTGTCTGCGGATGGAAGGTTGTACTAAAATGAAGTTTAGTACCTAAAGCTTCTTGCAACTTCTTCCAAAATCGCGATGTGAATCTCGGTCTCATCTCGAAACAATGGAACTCGGTACACCATGCAATCTCACAACTGTGATACGCATAATTCAAAGAAGTTTATCAAGTGAATAGTCAGACGTCATGGCACAAAATGAGCTGATTTAGGGCCCTTTGGTTCACCGCTTGCCTCCGGTGTGGTGAGATTGGCGTAAAAATTGCTGCTCACCGCACCGCTATGCCGTTTGGTTCACCGGCGAGGTTCAGTGGAAAATCATCTCCACCGCACTGGAGAGCTGAAAATCAACTGGGAGTTTTAAGGTCAGTGAGCAGTTAGAATTTATCCTCAGACAAAAATACCCTAAATCTCACTCGTTAAACTCTTTTTTGCCTCTTAACTTTCTTCAGTCCCTTAATGATGAGACATTCCGATTTGTCTTCCCTTATTCGACTCAACATCGGTAACTCTCCCACTTCCTACCATCTCTCTACCGATTCATTTCAATTTGCGATTAAAGTTAGAAATTTTGTTTCATGGATTCATTATGTAAGAGAAACCCATTTTCTATTGGATTTTAGCTCGGATATTGGCCTAATTGAACACTTGATTGATTTTCTTTGAATTGGGTGTTTCACTAACCTTGTTGTTTTCTGTTTGGTTCTTTGAGAAAATTGGTAAACCCGAGAGTTATTTCGTCACTTTCCTTATTTTGTGCGTAGTTAGGTTTGTAGTAGTTTTGGCTCTAGTACTTATTATGCAATAACAAAGTTCTGATTTTGGTTCTTTGGAACTCTCACCGTTGATGGACGAACTCGATCGATTTTATGCATACTAGAGGTCTTCGATCGTTCCTTGAACAAGTTGTAAGTGCCATACTCGATATATTTTCCGATTTATAAATGCTTGCCCTGCATAACATCTTTATCCAAATTTTGAAAAGGAATTCTTTAATAGTTTTCCTCTTTGTTGCAAGTGTCAAGCCCCGCCAATTTCTTTCTATTTTATGAGTGCACAAGTTTTATTAGAGTTTTTAGCATAACACATATCCACCGACGTTGCATCATAGCTTGTTAAGATTCTGCACGATACCCATTTTTGCTACCTAATCTTCATCCCAAAATTGGCATGTGAGCCTATGATGTATAGCAAAATGGAACAATGACTTTATTATTTCCCATGATAAGTTATTGATTGGTATTTCTTTCCCGCTTTCAGTCAAGCTTTCGTAAAAGCTATCACATGTGCAAATACTTTGTATTCATGAAATGATTGTTCGCATTCAAGCATATTCTGCGCAAAGTGATTGCCCTTGTTGTTAAAATTGATAAACTGGTCGTGTCAATAGCTTCAGACTTGAACTCGATGTTTGGAGTTCTAAGAATGGAGAACTACACAAGTCTTGCAAAATCCATTCCACGTGTGGAAGTGGTTGTGTCTTCTTGATGAAGCGATATGAATGGGATATTAGCAACTTTTAGACTTCAAGGACATTAGGAAATTTGCAATTCTACGTGGATTATGCCAGAAGGTATAATAGGCTATTATTCCTTTTCTATTTTAAAGGGTTTTGGAGATGGAAGTAGTTATAAGAAGCTATTTTTTTCCTTTAACACTTTTTTTTTGAAATTACAATGAATAGTTTAATTAGTGCTTTTTTATGGAAAGAGGGATGCATATACCTGGGCCAGCTTTCTTCTCTAAATAGAGTTTTAATGATGGATTTTGCTATCAAATTGGTTAAAATGTAAATTTTTCGATCAAAATTGAATAAGGAACATTCTCTAAGGCTATGTAGGTACTTTGCATGCCAAGAGAAAGGTTATAAATCATAGTCTAGTTGTGTGTTACCAAAATAGGATGTGGTCGTTGATGGAGCATGAAAACTAAGTATCGTTTCCTCCTTTGCTTCTTTTTAGGTAGGAATTGAGTTGGTTCCAAGGGATTTTGACATGGATTCTCCTAGCCCATTCCAACCATCGATATTGTCATCGGTTCCTGCATATAAGGTTATAAATAATTCTTGAACATTGTCCTTCTCATTCCTCAACTCTGCTTTTAATTTGTTGATTTTATCATGGTTTTGTATTTGTTATGCGTTCTATTTCTCTTCAAAGAAGCAAAGATGCTCATCTGGCGATGGAAGACAACTTTTAGAATCATCTAAAACAAATTTTAGATAAGGGAAAACTTCAAGATGTCAGAACTTATGGAACCAAGGTATACATTCCGGATGATATGCCTATCATGTGCTTCATCAAACTTTATTTTCGTAACTCTAGTCTCTAATCTGTTAAACTTCTCCGCTTCCTGAGCTCTTTCCAAGCTAGTAGCAGCCAGGTCCATATCATCGAATGGCAATTTGGAGCTTCTGACCTTCTTCTGTGGTTTTATATCACACTAGAGATTTCAATCAGTCTTCTTGTTAACCATTTCTACCGCAGTGTGGAAATCCATATCATACTAAAATATCCTAAACAATTCTATAAAAGTTTTCGTGTGTTGAGGGTTTCAAGTTGAATTTAAATCAATACTCTACCTAACCGCAGCCACAATATACCAAAGAAAAAGCCTTGGATATCAATGAGAGAGGCGGGATTAGATCATCCTCGACACAATGAAGAGTTATGGAGATCTTGCTGTCTTCTATTATGTGCTTCAAAGATACGTAACTTGCTCTTAAATACGTTTGTCCGCATTTTATATATGGACATTTTCTTGTTTTACGTATCAAGGCTTAAACAAGTTGTTTACAAATATTTTTGGTGCCTAGTAGCTATTGTAGTTTATTCTTTTAATACAATACGATTTTAATTATAGATATTGAAGCGATTATCTTCACACATTACGTGGGCCTTTAAGTTGGTAATTGTTTTCGATCCCAAGTTTTCTTGTAAAATTCTTGGTTTTCTGAGTAGAATCGTCGTGAAGTGTAACCAAAAATGCTGCTAGATTTTGCACTTCTTTTCATTGTTTTTTTTGTACTTTTATTCTCACAGATCTTTCATTTGTGGATTTCACTTTGCATGTCTTAAAATGTGTTCTTTTCACGGGCAAATCTTGATGTGCACAATTTGGTAAGTGCTAAATACATTTAGCCACACTTGGATTACATTCAAACTTAAGAGTGCACTGATTGATGGATTATATTTATCATCTCCATTCTTGTTACAGATGTGGATGCCGAGGGCTCCATCTTTCACAATGCAACTTTGCGTGAGTAAGATACTTGGCTTGTCTTACGCTCTGCGTTTTCTTGTGAATTTGTGTTCTCAATAGTTTTACTTTTGCCTAGTGGAAGGTGTGAATTTATCGTGCAAATCTTCGTGGGCTTTACTAGTGGTGCTAATCTTCAAAGTGCAAATGTTCAAGGTAAATATACTCGCATTTTACAGATTAGTAAATTTCTTACAAAATGCTACTACTTCATCGTTATGGTTTGAAATGTTGATTTATCTTCATGAATTCCAATGTTGCGATGCTTGCTTGATAGGTTGTAGCTTTTGTGGGGCTAATCTCCGATTCGCACACTTGCAGTGTTGTCAATAAATTGAATAAAATGCGCATATACCGCAAGACCTTAGCTTACTATAAATTCATTAACCTTGTTCAATTTTTTCTAAGTTTTTAATATATTTGCCATGTCTAAGTCCAAATCTTTGTCGAACACCGGTGTTGGACATGAATACTTAGGGAAAATGAAAAGTCTTGTAACATAGGCTATATTGCCTCGACCCTTTATTTTTCTTGAAATACCCATGACACCTATGTTTGACAATTTTTTGGATGTATGGAGATATGACTCTTCTTGTGCACTCCCAATACATGAAAAGACATGGAAAATTTTGAACATGCTCAGATGTAACACTCATCCCAATTCTAAGTAGCATAGGACATAGGGTTGAGCTATAATTGTATCCTTTTATGCTAACGCAGTTTGTTAATTCTTATTGAGTAAGAATTACGTAATATATTTTATTATTGTGAATCTGAACATACAAATGACCTCGGTTTGAGCGAAACTATTAATTCATGTAATGTCAAAGAATAGAAGAATTTCTGTAATTTTTGTTTTTTTTCTTTTATTATGCTTGTCATTTATTTCTCGATCGATTGTGGTTTTTTCCGGCATATGCTTAATCTCGGATATTTAGAATGCCGATCTTATCGATGCCAACTTAGAGGAGCTAATCCTCAAGGAGCCAATTTGAAGGTAAAAGAACGGAAATTACCGTGACTTAGTTAATGCATTTACTTATAATAGCTTAATTGGTAGATCGGTTCATTCATTATTCATTAACTTATCCTCGCTAACTTGATAAAGCTTTCATAATTGATACGAGAACTCAAATGATGGTTGTGACCTTATGTTATTTTTTTTCGCTCCAACTCCAGCCCATTGACAATCACAGACTACATGTTTCTCGTGGTGCAAAATTAAGTAATGCCAACTCAAGGGTGCGAACCTCCAAAGGGCTTATTTACTTACATGTTAATATTCGTGATACTGTAAGTAAATCATTTTTACAAGACACAAACTTTTGTACCAACGAAAGTATTTTCACATATGCTATACACTTCCAAATATCATCTTTCGAATTCATTATGTAAGTTCTGCTTGCATTTTGTGTCTTTTCATCAAGATTTGGAAGGTGCTAAGCTTGATGGTGCCAACTTGCTTGGAGCAATCAGTGATACATATATATATATATATGAAATGTTTATGAAATGTTTATGATATATATATTTGGCGTTGACTAGAGTAAAATGCTTTGAAATTTTGCGGGAAAAGAATATTTTAAGCAAAAGAAATTTAAAGAAGCTATCGATTGCTACTCAAGAAGCTAATCGCCTGTCTCCAACAAATTGTAGCTTATGCAAATAGGCTATGGCCTATCTTAAGATCGAAAGTATAGTTCTAATCTAATCAGTGCTTTTGTCAAGATGGCCATTAGCTTTGGCATTAAATGCTAATATTTATTAATCCAACCATACGTGTTTAAATGGAACCATGTTAGATCCAAGCAAAGATTTAATGTCGATGCCTAAACCGATGAAAGCACCTACTAGAATTTATCCTTAAAAGTTTAGATATTTTCTTTCCCAACCTTATTTGTTTTCGATTAGGAAAAATTCAACATTTCTCCCTTCTTTCTTGCTTTCTCCGTCCTTCTTGCTTTCTTGCTTGAAGCTTTCACTTCTATTTGGGTACTTTTATTTGGCCTTTGTTTGGTCATACTTTCATCCGCAAAATTTGGCAAGTAAGTTCTCGTTACTAATAGGGTTTTAATTGAATCTTTATATATTTTTCTTTTTTTTCCGGTATTGGTTTCTCATTTTCGTGTATGATGTTCTTAGGTTTCTAGTCCTTTGAAAATATCTCACTCTTTTGCTTTGATTATCTCTTGTTTGCTTATTTTGATTTGGTTACTAATTTCTTTCATTGCTGTTGGTCTTGTTCATTTTTCTTTTCTTTTGTTCTCTCGCTAATACTTCATGTTTATTTTATGGTAAACCGCAAATGAGAATTCTCAAATTTCATTTATCATGGATTTTTTTTCTTTCCCCTTATGATTTTTTTTTTCTTTCTCCGTCAGAGTTGAATGCTTGAAACTTGAAACATATAAGAGGAAAAGAAGCGTTGAACTTGCTAGCTTATTAGGAAAGAATGATATGCTCACTAAGTCCTCAGAACTTCAAATCCTAGAAGGTTTCTCGGTCAAGGAGTCCCAGATTGTATAACTACTACACCTTTCCTTTAGCAAAACTTTTAGAACAAAACATGATCTTTAGCACTTGAACATTGAAGAAAACAGAAAAAAACTGGTTTTTATCATCGATTGTCAACATCAGAGAAGTGTCAATCATGGCTATTATCGCAAGGCCGAGTCACCCCAATTTTCAATATGCCCATTCCCCAACGTTGTCCCTTTCTCGATACATGAACGCCTGTATCCAAATACCCGCCCCACTTGAAACTATCTCTACCTCGATTCCTGTGAGAAAGCAAAAATATTTGCATACAACATCAAGACTATACGTAAATATGTACAAAGAGAAAGATTGGTTTGAGTACCGTGTTGAAGGCGTCATAGTGCAAGCTATTGCCAACAACATCAACATTCTTGGATTTTAAACTAAAATGGAGCCTACATGAAAATTTTATAAATGTAAAAAGTAGTTAGAAAAGCTTAAAGTAGCAAAGAGCAAAGAAGAATATATATATATATATAAGCATCCATTTTAGATAAAAGAGAATACTTGAGCTTAAGTCAACAGAATCATCGTGATGAAAAGCATTAGCAGGATTAAAATCGTCGTCCACCCTGCTTTTTCAACTCAAAACACAAACAAAAAACGAGACACCGAAAAGAGTTAGAGAAAAGTCTTTGTTTTCTTTTACATGCATAAACAAAAGTGTAACCATTGAGACTTGTATACCAAAACGATGGCTTAAGGTGAAGGGCAAGTAAAATACCTAAGAAAAAAGAAGAGTGGCAAAACATGTCCTGGGTAGTATTAGGTGTGCAGACTTTGAAGCTCAGATTTTCTTTTTCTAATAATGTAAAAAGGGGATCAAAGAAAGAGATGTAAGTGGGAAAAGAAGAATGAAAATGGAAAATCCTTGGGAAGGATCTTTAATGGAGGGTAGGATAGATAGAGGTGATTTATTTTTGGTTTTGTTTTATATGAGTTTGAAAAAAACACCTCGTGCTTTTTTATTAATGCGTCAGATTTGGGATTTTAGTTTCCCAATAAAACCCTCCCCATTGTTTCCTAATCATCTTCTCCTTGATGAGCGCTTGTTTCACTCTCCCATTTGTTTCACGGTGTCAACCTTTTTTGGCTTGTGGTGGATGATAAAAGATTTAGCAAAGAAGTGGGTTTTTTACGTGCATGTTACGTTGTGAAGTTCCACATTTGCACGCATCAGATTCAAGTGAGTAGACAAGATTGAAAACAAAACCCCGACCTTACTTATATCCTTGTCTTCGCTTTTCACTCTCTCTCTTCAATTGATCCTCTCGTTAGTTTTGTCTCCGAACCTAATAGATGATGATGATATGATGATTCTTTCTTCCTATTTCTCCGCTTGTTTGTTTTATAGACTTACCAAATTAAATGTAAAATGGACTTACCAAATTACTTTTCAGATATAATAGATGGTAAAGACACGAAAATTTGTGGAAGGAGAAAGTACCTTCAGAACAAAAGCTATTTGGGATGATGAGTCGACGTTGATATTTTGTGAACTTTGCGTGAATGAAGTCAATCTTTGGTAATAGACCGACAACTCATCTAAACTCAAAGGATGGGAAAATGTCATTGCTCTTTTTCAAGCAAAGACACAAAAAATTATGGGAAATCTCAATGAAAAATAAGTGGGATACATTAAAAAGGAATGGAGGTTATGGAGGAGTTGCTTAAGGAATCTAGGTGTATTGGATGGTGTCCATCTAAAAGACTGTTGATGCTACCAAGAATGGTGGGCTGAAAAAATAAAGTTAGTGTTAACTTTATCATTAATTTAATGCATAAATTTTATTGAAATTAATAATTTACAAATATCAAAATCTTAGTATAACATTTAACATTTAACATGTTATGTAGGAAAATCTGGATTTTAAAGGATTTAAGAAGAAAGGAATTGAGCCACGATTGAATGATTTAATGTGGCAAATGTTTGTGGCATTGTAGCCATTGGAGAGAATGCATGGGCACCTTCGTGCTGTGTTCTTCCAAGTGGGGTTCCTATGGGAGATGATACACCTAATGAGGGATTTGGTGATTCAGATGAAAATAGTAGTGAGAATGAAGATATTCCTACTAATGAGGTACCATCAAACCCTTCTCATGAAACTCCTAATCAAGAAAGGAAACACTTGGGGTTGTACATGGTAAAGGAAAAAATCAAGTTCAAGTAAAAATCGTCCAAAATTCATTAGCTACTCATATTGAGAAATTGTGTGAGAGTATGGCTACCCAAGGAAGTCGGTTTCAAATTATTTTTCCTCACTCTCAATATACTATTTCAAGTGCAATGGATGCTTTATGTGATTTGGAAGATGAAATTCCAAAAAGATGAACTGATTATTTTGCCATCAAAATGTTCCAGATCTGGGTGAAACGAGAAGTGTTTTTGAACTTAGATCCGATGTTAGGGTTTGGTGGCTTCGACGTGAGTATCTTGAACAAAATCCAATTGCATCATTTTCGTCCTTGGTAGCAACATCCTCATTTCCTTCCAACCACACGATCCACAACCTCCACCATGAGCTCCTTAGCTTTATTATTGTAATATAACTAGACAACTCTTTTATATGTAAAACTAATGTATGATCTACTTTTTATATGCAAAACTAATGTATGATCTACTTTTTATAGTAAAATTAATGTATGATGTTTTTATATTTGGTATTTTTATGCCATGCTTTTATTCAATTTTGTTGTGTTGTATATAATGTCACAAGTTATTAATTTATTTTCATTTTATTAGGTTTTCGAGGTTATGGATGAATTTAACAATATGTATAATACTTTTTATATGAATTATGATACCCATGAATTAAGTGAAGAAGCTCAACGAAGAATAGCCACAATTGTTACACAAGTTGAGCACAACAATTATCATGAAGAGGAAGAACAAGTGTTAAGCGGTGTATTGGTACACCACTTAACTTATTTCACTATGCAACCGTGTATGAATTCAAATTATACAGTCAAATGTGGGTGGATGAAGTATTAAATGGGCATGATGATCGTTGCATGAATAGTTTTAGGATGCCAAAAATATATTTCATGACTTATTGCATGATTTGCAAAGAAATTATGGCTTAAAGCATGGGAAGGTATCTGCGATGGAGAAGTTGGCATTATCATTGTATTTTCTTGGAAATAGAGAATCAAATTCAAATGCAAAGCAGAACGATTTCAACGATCTGGGAAATCGTTAGTCGAATTTTTACCGATATGTTGCATATATTTGCTCGAATGGGAATAGACACGATTAAACCCATCAAGGTCAATTCAAGGAAGTACCGAACCATATTCGACATGATACAAGATATTGGCCTCACTTTAAGGTAAAAATTACACAATCTTTATATTTTTAAAATATAAATTATTTCTAACTTTTATCTCATCACTTGTTTTTATTTTAAAGGATTGTATTGGGGCCATAGATGGAACACACATAAAAGCATGCATTTCGCCTTCTTCTCAAATACCTTATATCTGGACGAAATGTGAACCAACTCAAAATATTATGGCGGTTTGTGACTTCAACATGTGCTTCATTTTGCATTTCACGGTTGGGAAGGAACAAAGACATGACAAGAGAATTTTTTGCAAGCACTTAGAAAACAAGAGTTAAAGTTTCCACACCTCCACCGTGTCGAACTTTAATTTTTTAATTAATCTTTACATAAAAATATTAAAATTTTTATTTTATTTTTAAACTTGATATTATGTTTTAATTTTCTTGTAGGAAAATATTATCTTGTGGATTCAGGATATCCGCAAATGGCAGGTTTTCTAGGTCCATATAGGGGGGAACGATATCATTTACAGGACTTTCATCGAGGTAATCATCGAGCATCTGGAAAAAAAGAAATCTTTAATCATGCCCATTCTTCGTTACGCTCTGTGATTGAAATGACATTTGGAGTGTGGGAAAAAAAATGGCCAATATTAAGAGATATTCCAAGCTATTCATTCGACAAGCAAGTTTTAATAGTTATTGGAACAATGGTTTTGCATAATTACATTCAAGACATGCTTGGTCAAATGATGAGGATTTTCACAATTTGAGAATATACCGACGTGCCAATCTCTTCGTGCCATTTTGATAGAGGTGAATCAAGTTCTTCTAACAATGAAAGTGACCTTGAAATTACAATGTTAAGGGAAACCATTGCAAATAGTTTAATGAATCAATATTTGTAAAAATAATTTTGTATCATAACTTAATTTCTATCAATAATGAAACTTGTTATGTCTTATGTTACTATATTTTTTTTATTAAAATCATTAGGTTAGATACTTCAAAATTTGATCCAAGTATAATGTTACTATTTATGAAAATAATATTTATCATTGTTATAAAATATATTTAACTATAAAAATTAAAATAATTTTATTTTATCTAATAAATAATTTAAATTGATTATATAATTTATTAAAATATTTATAATAAAATATTGGAAGATACATTTTAATATTTTATTAAATGATTTCATAAATTCACATACTTTAATAATTTTACATAAGTAAAATAATTTAAAACAACTATTATATATCAATTCTAATATGATGTCCTTAATGGTCATTTTTATTTTCACCTCACCGCTACAATTGCGTTTGAATCCAAACACACACTCCATCATTGTTTTTAATCTCAATCGCCATGTTGTTCAATCTCACCGCTACAGAATTAATCTCACCGCCATCATTGCTTTTTAACCTCACGGAGGTAAACACACCGCCCATCCAAACTAGCCCTTAGTCACCTATCAACTATAACCCGACCAAGATCTTTCCTACTCGGTGTCATAGGAGACCGGATACAAAATCCATTGTGATTCTATCCCATTTCCATTCGTGTATCATGATTGGTCAAGTAGTCCGGATGGCACTTGATGTTTAGCTTTTACTTGTCGACAAATTAAACATTTCAAACAAATTCAGATATATCCCGCTTCATGCCCGCCACCAATAGAACTGTTTCAAATCATTATACATCTTTGTGCTACCGGATGTATTGATAATTGACCACTATGGGCCTCACTCGAATCACTCAGATCAAATCGAAGTTTTTCTAACACACATTCGGTTTTTAAAATTCAAACAAATCATTTGCATCAATCGGAAAATCGATTCTGCACTTTTCACATCGAATTCGCTAGCAATCAAATCTTCATCAACTTTCATGCATCACAAATTTGTGAATAAACATCGGCCTTGCTCAGAACTCCGCTATGATCGAACCATCACTAGACATAGCCATCTCGTGCATTCAAAGGCACTAAGAGCAAATAATGATTTCGACTTAATGCATCCGCAACAACATTAGCTTTTCCCGTGATAGTCAATCACCAATTCATAGTCTTTCAACAATTCTAGCCACCGCGTTGTCTCAAATTCGTGTCTTTCCGAGGTCATTAGATACTTTAGACTTTTATGATCTAAATAAATGTGACATTTCTCGCCAATAAATAGTGACGCCAAATTTTCAATGCGAAACAATGGTACGCAAGTTCTAAGTCATGTCGGTAATTTTGTAACACCCAAACCCGGTCAATACACCACTATAGAAACTGTATGCTACAGAAAAAGGTTTTGGATGGTTTAAGTTGAAGTCTAGAAATTTGGTGAGAACACTTAGCTTAAATTTTGTATTTTGAGGATAACTCAAGTAACTTTTGATTAAAAATCGATGATGTATTTGAAAACCTAGAAAGTTTTGAAAATTTATCCGATGTGTAGGAAAAATTAGTTTATTTCATTTTGAAGCTTAAGTTATTTCTAATTATTACTAAAACATTTATGACTTAGTAGAAAATCATATTTAAGTTGGAAAACCTTTTGAGTTCACTTTATCTCAAGTTATAGTATGATACCCGATGGTATAGTTTAAAATATCGTCTTTGAAATTTTGAAAACGTTGTCTTTCCAAATTTTAGCACATTTCACTCAATTAGTTTGTTAAAGCATATTGAAAATCTACTTAAACATAACATATCAAAACATAATTTAAGAGGCCATTTACAAACCCAAATATAACAAAATAGAAATAAACCAATTTAGTGTACCAAATTTTATAAAAGAAGTCCGAGCAAATCTTTATTTCAAGATGGCATGAGCACCTCGAGTCCATCTCGGCCCATGTCCGCTCTATGTGTCACCGAAATAGTCAAAGGAGAGAGAGTGAGTCGCAAGACTCAGTATAATTCCTCTCCCAGATAACATGCCAACACATATATCATAATGTAATAATGCAAATCATGCACCTGCTCCTAACCAACCATATCGCCTTTTCTACCCAGTGTGGTACCAAACCACCGGTGGTGCTAAACCACCGTGACCCAAAGTCACGATATCCATACTATGGTACTAAACCACCGTGACCAAGTCACAATAATCCAATGATGGGGCCAACCCATCGTGTGATACCAAATCACCAGCGACGATCCCATATCTCAAAAGTGGGCCAACCCACGGTGGTGTTAAACCACGTGGACAAGTCGCAATGAGGTGCCAAACCTCCGTGTCCCAAAGACACAATGTGATACTAAATCACCGTGACCGTAGTCACAAATCGATGATGGGGCCAACCCATCGTGTGATACCAAATCACCGGCGCCAATCCCAGATAATCAATCGGGGCCAACCCATCGTGGTACTAAGCCACTCGACGACGACGCCGAGGTGCCAAACCTCCGTGACCCAAAGTCACAAAATACGTGGTACCAAACCACCGAGGTGCCAAACCTCCGTGTCCCAAAGACAAAGTGTCCCAAAGACACGGATATCATATTCCTCCTCTCATATCACCCAATCACGATCATACTAGATGCAAAATCGTGCAATCATGCTATCATGCTCACATGCTTAACATGGCATCTCAAAAAATCATGATATCATCATCATCACATAACTCATAGTGAAACGGTACTTACCCGAATCCATATCCATACCTCAATGGGTATCGCAATAATCAAACACACTGTTTCATTTACACAACAGGTTATCACATTATTAAGTTAAGATCGTGTGTTGGTTTACACACCTGAATTAGCGAAGGTATTAATCCCTAAAATCGATTTACGTCCCTCGATCACTTCTACAACTCGAATCCTACAATCGGCCAACAAATGGATTAACCATCATACCATTCGGCCACAAGCATTAAACCAAAAAGGGTTTATCAAATAGTCCTTACCTTGCAAACGTTTGGCTTCCCACCAAACTCGAACCACAAAGGTTTCTCTTTTACAAACGGCCTCCACCTAAAAAAAAAAATCCATTAATCCATTGAGACCTGCTTTAACGAGGCTAAAAGAATGGACTAACAAAATGCTCCTCTTACCACCACTTAACAATCGGCTAAAAGAGTTGGAAGACTCCTCTTGATTATTTCCAAAGTCCAAAGACCCTATACTTAAAAGATTAAACAAGAAGTTAACACCTTTTTAACCCATACCGATATCACTTTAACATACCAAGAATTGGTAAAATACAGAGAAAGAGAAATGGCCATTCGGCCAACACTTACCCACTACCAAACGATTGAAACCAGACCTAACAACCACCAATAATCGGCCTACCAACTACTAAGAGAGGAAAAGGATTCGCCAATGTGTTTTGGAAAAAAATGAAAGTAAAGAAAGATGAATGGATGAATATAGCTTTGTTTTATGTGAAAGAAAAGAGAAAAGAATTTGAAAAGGGATACTAGGGCTGGCTTTGTTCAAGTACAAAAAAGAATAGAAGAGAAATGCAAAAGAACTCTCGGCTCACCAAGTTTAGAGATGCAAAACAATTTTGTCGAAAAAGCTCCTTGAGCATTCATCTAGCTGAAAAAAAGAAGAAGAAGAAGAAGTGTCTTGCAAATTTTGGCTCTTTTTGACTAGGAGAAACTTGCTTACCCAAAAGAGCTTTGACGAAGGGTAGGAAAAGGACACCAAAGCCAAAAGAAATTTGGCAAAGATGAGAGCACTTGTCTTGGGTTTCCAAATGAAAAAGAACAAAGAGATTCGGCTTAGGCTATTGCAAGTGACCAAAATTACACATGCCAAAAGGCAATTTGGCTCACTCCAATTACCAACCGCCACACATCCCTTTCCCCAAACTCTCACCAACTGCAAAATCTCCCATTTACTCCCACACCACCAATTCAAATCCCATGACCAAGTCTCCTCCTACTTTCACTCTCCACCCTCTTTTGAATGTGAAGACTAAGTCCAAGCTAGAGTTCAAGTTGCCTTCTACCTCTTCCTCCATGCCGCCCAAAATGGGAGCCAAAGGGGTGGGATTCTCATGACTTGAACACAAGACCTCCCCTTGTAGATGACGCCTCACACACTCTCCATGTGGCGCATGCTTGCCACTTTGCTAGCTCCTCATTTGTGCTTTAAATTCACTTAATTTAAATATAAGCCCCATCTCCTTCAGCTCCTATCCCTAAAGCCTAAAACTAAAATTTCACCACCTACCCAGCTCACTCCTAGCCCACAGCCTAAGTCCAAAACACCCAAACAACATCATAGCAAGCAATTAATCATGCAACCAATGCCAAAACAAAATAGCCCTTAACCCGGATATTACGGTTCTACCCCTTAAAATAATTTTGACCTCGAAATTACAGTCGTCAAGAGTTGCGGGTATTATCGTCTCATCATATCCTCGGGTTCCCACGCCGCTTCTTCCACGCCATGATTCCGCCTAAAGAACCTTAACCAGAGGCATGACTTCCTGCGCAGAACCTTCACATCCCGGCCTAAAATCAGACAGCTCTTCTTCCATGGACAACTGGATTTACCTCGATCTCTTCTCATCGTTACTACATGTGATGGATCGAACGATATCGCCAGTAGCATCAAACGTGGAACACGTCGTGAATCGACTTAGCTCACCGGCAACTCGAAATGATAAGCAATCGGTCCCACTCGCCTTAATACCTTATACTACCAATAAACCTCGGACTTAGCTTGCCTTTCTTCCCTAACCTTAATACTTTCTTCCACGGTGAGACCTTCAGAAAACTCGATCTCCCACAAAAATTCAATATCTCTCCGCTTAAGATCGGCATGTAGGACTTCGCGGTCCAAGCCTCCTTCAATCGAGCTCGAATTAACTTAACCTTGTCTTCGGCCTCAAAGAACCAACTCGTCCTAACAACCGACGCTCACTTAGCTCGTCCAACAAGTAGGTGAGCGATACAACGCTCATATGGTGCCATCTTGATGCTCGCTGGTAGTCGTTGTTGTAGGCGTAATTCACTAACGGTAGATACTCCTCCGGCTACCCTCAAGTCCAAAACACACCTCAAGCATGTCCTCCAATATTCAGATAACTCTTTTCCGATCGCCCTGTCATCATGGATGAAATGCGTGGTGAAATCTCAACTGTACCTGTAACTCGATGCAAAGCCTTCCGTAACCTTGACGTGAATCTGGGGTCCCTATCCGAGATGATCGACACGGCACCGTGCAGCCTCACAATCTCGACACATACACGCCAACCTCTCAAGTGAGTAATCCACCTCACCTAATAAAGTGAGCGGATTTAGTCACCGATCCATAATTACCCAAATCAATCCTTCTTGCTCGGTAAGCGGTAATCCACCGACGAAATCCATAGTTATCCTTTCCCACTTCCTTTGTGGAATCTTCATCGCTAAAGCAACCAGACGCGAATCGATGCTCACTTTGACTCACCGACATGTCGACACTTTCCTACAAACTCTGTCACCTCCTTTTCGCATCTTACCACCGTAATCGCTCCTCGAGATCCTTATACATTTTGCTACCTCCGGGATGTATAGCGTAGAGGGTTGCTATGAGCATCCTCAAGAATCTTTTGCCTCAATTCAAAGATCTCTAAGATACAAGCCTTCCCCGAAACACAGTAACCCCATCATTAGACAAGCTATACCCCTTCAACCCATCACTCGCACCGAGTCTTCTCGCGCCAAAACCTCATCTAACAACCGCTTTTCTCGATCCGCTCAACCCAAGTAAGCTTAACTGCAGCTTCGCCAATACTCCCGTCGTCAGACAAACTCAAGTGGGCAAACAATGCTCTTAAACCGAAACAACCTTACGGCTCAACGCGTCGCCACGACGTTAGCCTTGCCGGATGATACTCAATTGAGCAATCGTAGTCTTTCAAAGACTCAATCCATCGGTGACATCTCGATTCAAGTCTTTCTAAGTCAAGGTACTTGGACTCTTATGGTCCGTAGGCTATCGATCTCTCCGCATAAGTAATGCCTCTATATCTTTAAGGCAAATACTACCGCAAGCTCCAAATCGTGCGAGGATAATTGACCTCATGTGGCCTCACCGTCGGGATCGTAAGCCACAACCTTCCCTTCTTGCATCAAGACACAACCCAAACCCGTATGTGATGCATCGCAAGACACCAAATTCCTTACCGACCTCAAAGTTGAATCGAACCGAGCTTGGTCAAAATCTTCTTCAACTTGTCGAAGCTCTCCTGTTGCTTCTCACCAAATAAACGGAACTCCCTTTCTCAATAATTTGGTCATCAGGTTTGCAATTAACGAGAAACCTCTACAAATCTTGGTAGTATCCACGCCAACCCCGTAAAACTCAATCTCCGCATCGACTTAGGCGGCTTCCAATCCAAAACCGCTTCTACCTTATGGGGTCCACTCTAATCCCTCACCGACACTACATAACCCAAGAATGTCACCTCTCCGAGCGAATTAGATTTATCGAACTTCGATAGAAATGCTTTCCCTTAGAATCGCAATACCACCCGTAAATGAGCATCATGCTCTTCCTCGCCCTTGAGTATACCAAGATGTCGTCGATAAAAACCACCACGAATCGATCTAGTAATCGTTGGAACACCCTATTCATCGATCCATGAAAGTTGCCGGTCGTTAGTCAACCCGAAGCGGCATAACTAGGAACTCAAATGCCCATACCGAGTATTTAAATGCCGTCTTACACGATATCCGCCTCTTTTACCTTCAATCGGTGATACCTGCACCTTAGGTCGATCTTCGAGAAAACCGACGCCTCTTGGTGATCAAACAAGTCATCTATCCGAGGCAGTGGATACTTGTTTTTAATCGTCAGCTTATTCAGTTGGCGGTAGTCTATGCACATCCGCATAGTACCGTCTTTCTTCTTTACAAAGAGTACCGGTGCTCCCCATGGTGAAATGCTTGGCCTGATAAAGCCTCGGTCCAACAATTCCTATATCTGAGCCTTAAGCTCCACTAACTCCTTAGGTGCCATCACAGACGGAGTAATGGATACGAGTGCGCCCGCAATGATCTATCCCGAACTCTACCTCCCGATCCGTGGCAAACCCTAAGCTCCTCAGAAACACATCAACAAATTCCTAATCGTCCGAAGCTCGTCTCCACAAAGAGACTCCTTAGCCTCCAAGGCATACACATGCACCATATATGCTTAAATTCTTTCTCGACCATTTTCTCGGCTTTCAGAGCGAGATACCACATTGGATGATAATTTCTCCTATTACCGATCGTAACCACTTCATCACCCTCACGGTGTTTCGAGAACCATGCGCTTAGCAGCAGCAATTCAACTTCGCACGATACTTACCCGGCCGGTCCATTCCGAGAATTAGATCGAACTCCCGAATGGCGCTCCATCGATCGCCTCAAATACTACCCTTGGAGTTCTAGAGGTGCGTCTCACACAAGATATCTACCACTACAGAGTGACCTAGAGGGCTTATTACGGTCATCCGCCTAGAAGATACCTCGAGTCTAAATTCATGGTCTTCACTATACTACTTGCAACATACGAATGTGTTGAACCCACATCAATTAAAGCATAAATGGAGAACCAAAGATTAAAACGTGCGTAATGACGTCCGTGCAAGGCCCTCCTCCTCTCCGCCTCAAAGATACACCAACCCTTATGTCGGCCTCGAACTACTCGCACCTCGCCGGTGCTCCCACTACCACCGTAACTATTACCCCCTCGCCATTACCTCGGCCCCTCTGCGGTGGTCCATTATTTCAGATCGACACGGCTCGATTCTCTGATGAATCCTAGCTAACTTGCGCGGACAGGTCCCTCACTCGGTGGTCCAATGAGCCACACTCAAAACGACCTCGCCATCGGTCCAACATCCTCCCGGTGAGCCTTTCCAGCGGTTACCACTGTAAGGGCCCCGCTTAGCAAAGAACAAACCCGCCTGATCGATTCGCCCACTCGGTCTAGCCTTTTACTCATTGACACCGACGACCCGGAAGATCCAAAACTCCGTTTATGGCGGTTTCTATCCATACCCGCCTCACAGACTCTTTAATGCCCTCGGCAACCTTCGCTTTTCAAGCAGGCGCAAATTCACGCTCCTGGCGGCGCAATTATCGACCTTAGTTCGTCTCGCAGCCATCCTCAAACGAACGCACCTCTCATGCTCGAGAGCCACCATACCCCGCATACCGACTACTCGTAAACTCGAAACTTCATCTCGTACTCAAACCATTTGCTCCCTCGACTAACCTCAAAATGCTTTCCTCCGCTTATTTATGTAGTTAGCTCGACGTATTTTTTTGATAAGCGGCGAAAATAGTCCCATGTCGATCTTCCATTGCAGTCATTATCACGGACCGTGAGCCACCATCGGTATGACTCATCCGGAGAAGTGATACGATCCTTCAACTTTTCTTCCATGTCGGTCTAGATCATCCATGATCCGCCTGTCGCTTCAACCAATACTCAAAGAAGGCTTTGGAGCAACACCGAGACACCCGAAAGAATTCAAATTTATTTGTTCAAGTCGCTCAGCATGATTTCCTAGCTCCTACGCCTCCACCGCCTCCGGCTACCCTTTCTAAAACTCGCAAAGATCGTCAGGACATCTTTGCATCATCGCAGGTATGCTCTCGAACTCACCACCTCCGGTGGTGGCGGGCAGGTACCTCATTCTCCTAACCACGCCTGAACCTCACTGCTCAAAAGCAAATATCCTATCGACCACGTCCACGACCACGTCCATCTCGGGTACTCATGACTAAATCTCGTCCGATTAAAGAATTTTATGTATCGGTCATTATTCCACTATTGTTAAAGCAAAGTTTTATGAATATTAAAGAGACTTTGTTTCATGAGTCCACGTAATCCTATCGGTTTAGTCTCTAAAGTAATCTTACTATCACTAGCCATTCAATCATATCAATTAATATCACAACCAATAGTACGGTACTTACTCGGCGGACCGGTGCTGGAGACTCGGTGTCATGCCTTTCAAACCATACTTTAAAATGTAATACTTTAAAACTATAGTTTTAAAACATTTTGGGCCTCGCCCACAAATGAAGCTTTTGAACTTGGCTCTGATACCACAAATGTAACACCCCAAACCCGGTCAATACACCACGACCGAATCTGGTATGCTACAGGAAAAAGGTTTTGGATGGTTTAAGTTGAAGTCTAGAAATTTGGTGAGAACACTTAGCGAAATTTTGTATTTTGAGGATAACTCAAGTAGCTTTTGATTAAAAATCTGATGATGTATTTGAAAACCTAGAAAGTTTTGAAAATTTATCCGATGTGTAGGAAAAAATTAGTTTATTTCATTTTGAAGCTTAAGTTATTTCTAATTATTACTAAAACATTTATGACTTAGTAGAAAATCATATTTAAGTTGGAAAACCTTTTGAGTTCACTTTATCTCAAGTTATAGTATGATACCCGATGGTATAGTTTAAAACATCGTCTTTGAAATTTTGAAAACGTTGTCTTTCCAAATTTTAGCACATTTCACTCAATTAGTTTGTTAAAGCATATTGAAAATCTACTTAAACATAACATATCAAAACATAATTTAAGAGGCCATTTACAAACCCAAATATAACAAAATAGAAATAAACCAGCTAGTGTACCAAATTTTATAAAAGAAGTCCGAGCAAATCTTTATTTCAGTATGGCATGAGCACCTCGAGTCCATCCCGGCTCCATGTCCGCGTCTATGTGTCACCTGAAATAGTCAAAGGAGAGAGAGTGAGTCGCAAGACTCAGTGTATAATTCCCTCTCCCGGTATAACATGCCAACACATATATCATAACAGAATAATGCAAATCATGCACCCGTTCCTAACCAACCATATCGCCTTTTCTACCCCGTGTGGTACCAAACCACTTGGTGGTGCCAAACCACTGTGACCCAAAGTCACGATATCCATACTGTGGTACCAAACCACCGTGACCCAAGTCACAAATAATCCAATGATGGGGCCAATCCATCGTGTGATACCAAATCACTAGCGAGCGATCCCATATCTCAAAAGTGGGGCCAACCCACGGTGGTGTTAAACCACGAGGGACAAGTCGCAATGAGGTGCCAAACCTCCGTGTCCCAAAGACACAATGTGATACCAAATCGCGGTGACCAGTAGTCACAACTCGATGATGGGGCCAACCCATCGTGTGATACCAAATCATGGCGTCAATCCCAGATAATCAAGCGTGGGGCCAACCTTCGTGGTACTAAGCCACTGGGGACGAGGCGAGGTGCCAAACCTCCGTGACCCAAAGTCACAAAATACGTGGTACCAAACCACCGGAGGTGCTAAACCTCACGGTGTCCCAAAGACACAAGGTCCCAAAGACACGGATATCATATTCCCCTCCTCTCATATCACCCAATCACGTATCATACTAGATGCAAAATCGCAATCATGCTATCATGCTCACATGCTTAACATGGCATCTCAAAAATCATGATATCATCATCATCACATAACTCATAGTGAAACCGGTACTTACCAATCCATATCCATACCTCAATGGGTATCGCAATAATCAAACACATTGTTTCATTTACACAACAAAGTTATCACATTATTAAGTTAAGATCGTGTGTTGGTTTACACACCAATTAGCGAAGGTATTAATCCCTAAAATCGATTTACGTCCCTCGATCACTTCTACAACTCGAATCCTACAATCGGCCAACAAATGGATTAACCATCATACCATTCGGCCACAAGCATTAAACCAAAAAGGGTTTATCAAATAGTCTCGAACCACAAAGGTTTCGCTTTTACAAACGGCCTTCACCTAAAAAAGAAAATCCATTAATCCATTGAGACTTGCTTTAACGAGGCTAAAAGAATGGACTAACAAAATACTCCTCTTACCACCACTTAACAATCGGCTAAAAGAGTTGGAAGACTCCTCTTGATTATTTCCAAAGTCCAAAGACCCTATACGAAAAGATTAAACAAGAAGTTAACACCTTTTAACCCATACCGATATCAACCTTAACATACCAAGAATTGGTAAAATACCGTGAGAAAGAGAAATGGCCATTCGCCAACACTTACCCACTACCAAACGATTGAAACCAGCACCTAACAACCACCAATAATCGGCCTACCAACTACTAAGAGAGGAAAAGGATTCGCCAATGTGTTTTGGAAAAAAACGAAAGTAAAGAAAGATGAATGGATGAATATAGCTTTCGGTTTTGTGAAAGAAAAGAGAAAAGAATTTGAAAAGGGATACTAGGGTGGCTTTGTTCAAGTACAAAAAAAGAATAGAAGAGAAATGCAAAAGAACTCTCGGCCACCAAGTTTAGAGATGCAAAACAATTTTTATCGAAAAAGCTCCTTGAGCATTGACTTTAAAAAAAAAAAGAAGAAGAAGAAGTGTCTTGCAAATTTTGGCTCGTTTTGACTAGGAGAAACTTGCTTACCCAAAAGAGCTTTGACAAGGAAGGGTAGGAAAAAGGACACCAAAGCCAAAAGAAATTTCGGCAAAGATGAGAGCACTTGGGTTCGGTTTCCAAAATGAAAAAAGAACAAAGAGATTCGGCTTAGCTATTGCAAGTGACCGAAAATTACACATGCCAAAAGGCAATTCGGCTCACTCCAATTACCAACAAACCACACATCCCCTTTCCCCAAACTCTCACCAACCGCCAAATCTCCCCATTTACTCCCACACCACCAATTCAAATCCCATGACCAAGTCTCCTCCTACTTTCACTCTCCACCCTCTTTGAATGTGAAGACTAAGTCCAAGCTAGAGTTCAAGTTGCCTTCTACCTCTTCCTCCATGCCGTCCAAAATGGGAGCCAAAGGGGTGGGATTCTCATGACTTGAACACAAGACCTCCCCTTGTAGATGATGCCTCACACACTCTCCATGTGGCGCATGCTTGCCACTTTGCTAGCTCCTCATTTGTGCTTTAAATTCACTTAATTTAAATATAAGCCCCATCTCCTTCACTCCTATCCCTAAAGCCCAAAACTAAAATTTCACCACCTACCGGGCTCACTCCTAGCCTATGCCTAAGTCCCAAAACACCCAAACAACATCATAGCAAGCAATTAATCATACAACCAATGCCAAAACAAAATAGCCCTTAACCCGGATATTACAAATTTCTTTCGTCTCGGCTTCAATTGTCTTGAAGCGTAGGCTACAACTTTGCCTTTATTGCATCAAACGCAGCCCAAACCATTTAAAGAAGCATTAGAATAAACAATGAATTCTTTACCCGATTCAGGTAACTAATCTTTGGAGCTTCATCCAAAGGGCTTTCAACCGATCAAAACTTTTCTCGACATTTTTCGACCACTCGACAGGACATCTTTCTACAGTAACCTTGTCAGCGGGTAGCTATCATAGAAAATCTTTCACAAATCGTCGATAGTAACCCGCAAGTCCCGTAAAACTTGAATCTCTAAACATTTTCGGTGGCTTCCAATCAAGTATAGCAGAGATTTTGTTGGATCAACTCAATGCCCCGATTTGAAACCACATGTCCCAAAAAGTCACCTCTTTCATCCGAACTCACACTTACTAAACTTCGCATACGGTTGATGATCTTGCAAAGTTTGTAGCACTAACCTCAAATGTTCAAGTGTGTTCAATTTCATCTTTGGAGTAGATCAATATGTCATCAATAAACACCACCACAAATCGATCCAAAACTATCTAAAACCCGATTCATCAAATCCATAAAATAGCAGTGCATTAGTAAGCCCAAAAGGCATTACCAAAAACTCAAAATGTCCGTACCTCGTCCAAATGCGGTCTTTGGCACATCAGTATCTCGACAAGATATCGATAATAACCCGATCTCAAATCTATCTTGAAAATCTCAAGCCCTTTCAACCGATCAAACAAATCATCAATCCGAGGTAATGTGTACTTATTCTTTATAGTTACTTTATTCGATTGCCGATAATCAATACACATTCGCATCGCTCCATCTTTCTTTCTCACAAAAAGAATGGTGCACCTAAGGAGAGAAACTTGGTCGCTAAAGCCCTATCTGTTAACTCTTGCAAGCGTGCTTTCAACTCTTTTAGCTCGATCGGTGCCATCCGATATGGAGCTATTGAGATCGAGTCGTTCGGAGCTAGTTCAATGCCAAACTCAATCTCTCGTCTTGAGGGGTAAACGGGTAGTTCTTCGTGGAACACATCCGGTATTCACATACACCCAGACGGATTCAATCTGCTTCTCGAGACAATTTATTATCCGATTACATAAGCCAAATAAGCTTCCCTTTTCTCACATACTTCCGCTAACATCGATAATATAGCTGTAGGAAACCCACGAATCACCGGATTCAATTCTAATGATCTCACGATTACGGTGTCTCAAATCAATAAGCTTTCTTTGCAATTCACCTTTGATCATGCGAAGTTAACCACCCATTCCCAAAATTATATCAAACTCATCGAAAAGGCAACAAAGATTAAATCAGCGGGAAGCAAAAATCCCGAATCATCAATGGGCAACTTTTACACACTTTATTAACAAACACACATCTACCCAAAGGGTTGGATACGCTGATCACAAACTCAAGAGACTCAATGGCGTAGTCTTATTGAATACCGTAGTTTCACATACATATGAATGGGTCGAACCGGGATCAATCAATGCAATCACGGTAGTATCATAAAGGGTGAAAATACTGGTAATGACATCCGAGAAGCGAGATCCTCTAGCTCGAGTAACATAAGCTCTAGTGGAGCTCTAGCCTCGATCGATCTGTTGTGTTCTTTGTCCCTCTCGACTACCACCTACATTGCGTAATGCCCGGGTGGTCCGCCCGTCTCGATGCACTACTCGATCTAGAGATTAGGTCAGATTCGCTCACTAACATCGGGCACTCTCGAATAAAATGGTGCGAGGATCCACATTTAAAGCAAGACCGGTCACGAACTCTACAACTCCTGTGATGCCATTTTTCACAATGTTTGCATTCAACTCGATTCGTGGGACGTTACCAACACCGCCATCGAGGTAGCTCGGAGCCCATCGGAGGTCGATCACGTCTAAATGAATCAAGTAGCTTTGTGTCGATCAAGTCATCTCTAAACTTCTTAGATGTGGAATGGAAATTCTTACCCAGCGATCTTTTACGGGTGTCTCTAGCTTCGCATCTCACCTTTCTTTTCTCTTTCCCAAGCTCTTGACTTTGCAAGCTCACTCGACTAGTGTCACAAATTCTTTGATCTCAAGAATGCCAACTAGCAACTTCAAATCTTCATTCAAAGCTGTCTTCAAACCTTTTGCACATAATGGCTTGGTTGATACACACTCCGAGCATATCGGCTCAATCGACAAATTTTCGCTCATATTGAATACGGTCATTTGCCCTATTTTAGTTCAAGAAATTTTACGCTTCGGTCGATGAACCTCTGGTCGATATATTTCTTGCGAATTCATTCGGAAGAAATCCCGTCACTTTTTCTTTTGGAACCACGATACTAGTGTATTCCACCGGTGATAGGCGGTGTCCAGAAGCAAAGATATAGCACATTTTAAACATTCATCCGGAGTGCAAGATAGCTCATCAAGTACCGAATAGTGTTATCAAGCCACATTTCAGCTCGCTCGCATCATCATCATCATTAGCCTTGAATTCTTCGCCCCAAATTTCCTAATTTTATCAACAGAGGCCTATTAGATCTCATTGGATCTATCATCGAAGTCTTGAAGGATGCAGGAGTTGGATTATTCGGGGTGGAGGTTGTTGTACTGCTGGATTATTCGAATAAACTGGGTAAACCATTCATTCATCATTTGGTAGAAGGCTTGTTTAGCCTCTCCCTCGTGGTTACTCAGAATGGTTGAGAGTCTAGTGGCGATCCATGTGCGAGACCAAAGCGACACTCTCCACATCATCCACGACTCTATCAGATCGAATCCATTTACTATATAAAATACAATTGAAATTGTCAGAAGTCACCACACTATCACATATAAAATTCAAAGGCATGTATAGCTAGACTCTTTTACGTACTACGGTAGTCCTAGAATCGACTAAACCGTAGCTCTGATACCAATAAAATGTAACACCCCTTACCCGAAACCTTTGCCGGAGTCGAGTATGGGGCATTACTAGACTTGACTACTAGTTTGGGGCATGAAAATTTAAAGCTGTCCAACTGCGTCAGGCTGACTAAATTGACCATAACTCGAGTTACAAAACTCAAAATTTAGATCCGTAAATTTTTCTTGAAACTAGACTCATATAAATTTTTACCATAATTTTTCCAGAATTTTTCATGTGGCCAATTAGTACATTTTATTCATCAAATTTACCCCTATTTCACTGTTTGATAATTCTGACCTATCTTTACAAAAACTCAGTTATCTCATTGCACAAAATTTCAATAATGTCCTTGTTTATTCCAATCAAAAATAGACTCATTAAGTATTCTAAACATATAAATATGCTCCATAATTGTTTTTGTACAATTTTTAACAATTTTCTAAGACAGAACAGGGACTCACGAATTCATTCAGGACAAGTCTCACTAAAATTAAATATCTCATAATATATAATTCATTTGCCTAACTTGTTTCTTTCATATCAAAATAGACACAATAAACTTTAATTATATGTCTTATTCACTTTCTAATTCAATTTCTCCTATTTTGGTGATTTTTCAAAATCACATCACTGCTGTAACTAAAACTGTTTCACAACAAAATATGATTAACTAGTTTATAACTTCCTTACTCAATTTATTTAAACTCTATACCTTAACCATACATATATATATTTATACCAGAAACAAATCCCATATATAATTTAGGCCATGAGTATTTCATCCATAACATAATATGAACTAAACTTTCACGATATAACATATGATCGTTTCCCATGTATGATTTAAATCATGACTGCATGCACATATCTCTCGGTATTTTAATGCAAGCTACCATATCAAATATGAAACCCAAACTTAACTAAAAGCAACAGCCTTATTCGCAAGGCTATATTTATATTTACAATCCGACATCATTCATTATTTATCAAAACGAAGTTTATACATGCATTTGATTAAAAGTTTACAAAACATAACTATACCAAGAGAGTGATAGTGTGGTTGGTGTCTTGATGATCCCCCAGCCAATGGTTGAATTATAGATCGATAAAATAGAGCACCAACATAAGCGAGTAAGCTCATTGGCTTAGTAAGTCTTAAGCGACTTTATAGCTCAACTAAGTATTCAATTAGATTGAATAGAATAGCATTATTAACAATTTATGAACCGACAAAACACATATAAACTACCATGGCGATTATCAAAGTTCACATCTAGCTAATAATATTCAACATACACTCAAAATATAAAACTTAGCAATGGTGTCCGGATTGCTAATCAATACATATATATTTTCACTTCAACGAATAATACTTTCTATACACATTTAAAATAAGGGTTCATAATTGAATATATACATTTATCTATATGTATAGCTCATGGTCGAACTTATATAGGTAAAATTTCTCATATCAATATAATAAACTTAAGTAAGCAAGTAATCATACCAACTCAATATCTTTTCTAATCACATATCTTAAGTACCAAACAAATATATATATAAACACCTTTCTATCAACTTGATTATTCAAGAAGCATCACTTATATCATAAACTTGATTCGATACATGACTTTTAGTCGAACACTACGATGATAAACCTTAGCTTGTTCAAATACCATCATAACTAGACCGGTTCATTCAAAAGCATAAGCTCATATTAAAACCATTGATATAAAACTACTAGACCAAAGGTGCGAGATTTAAACTCCAAGACGAAGCACGCTGAGCATTAAAGCCGAAATGAATCACAGGACAAAGCACGCTAGGCATTAAAGCCCGATAAACAACACCTGAAGACGAAGCACGCTGAGGCATTAAAGCCCGAAATGAATCAAGCACAAAGCACGCTAGGCACTAAGCGAATATATCAGGCACAAGGCACGCTAGGCACTAAGCCGAATATATCAATGTGATCAATCATTCCACACACACTTCATATCTATATTACATATCCAATTCAACTAAACTTATTCACCTTAAACAAATTAATCATTACTTCATCGTACAATCCCACAATTCGCATTGATACACTTATTCATATCACATTATCAATTTATGAAATCAATCTAATATACATATATACATTCGGCTATAACATGATTATATACTGAAATTTATCAAACATTATCATTTAATAAGTTCATGAATAATTCTTTAACAAATTTCGACAGGACTTACCTCGGTTGTCGATAGGTAGTGATGCGAATCCATTTATTCGAGAACCTTCGTCTTTCCCAGATCTAACTCTGTTTTTCTTTGCTCTTGATCTAAAACACATTAAATTTAGCTTATTCAAGCACAATTCATCTCAATTTAGTCCCTAAGCACATAAATGGGCAAATTACTATTTTACCCCAGTATTTCACAACTTTGTAATTTAGTCCTATTTGCATAAAACTCAAAATACATCAAATTTCCCCATACTCCTTAAGGGCCGAATCTATATGAGGACTATACAAGTCCATATCTTTCATTTATTTTGCAATTAAGCCCCTCTAAATTTTTATTTTTACAATTTGGCCCTAAAAACACAAATTCACCAAAACTTCCAACACATAATATACTAATTTTTAACCTATCTATCATCTAACATCATCAAGCATCATAAACCTCAAGAATTCATCAATGGCCGATTCATACATACAATAATCTTAGAAATTCTAGCATGGGCCTGCACGCGTTTCAAGCAACGATATCAAAAAGCGTAAAATAATCGAAAACCGAACTCAATTACATACCTAATCAAGCTTGCAAAGACCGAATGTTTGAGAGCTTTGGTTTCTCTCTTCTTTTTCTTTTGTTTCGGCAATAACAATGAACAATAAAGATGAACACTCCACTTTCTTTTCTTTTATGTTTTCTTTATAATATGTTTATAATATAATAATATTTTATAATATAACATATAATATAACATATATTTACTTTATAAAATTTGTATGTTGCCGTCCACTATCTCTAAAAAATGGGTTATTTACCCTTTTAATGCTTCATATTAAGAAGCCATGCTCAAATAGGCACTTTACACTCTAGTATACCACTTTTACCTTTTACGCGATTAAGTCCTTTTTGTCAAATTCGATGCTCAAACGATAAAATTTTTCTACGAAACTTCCACACACATAATTTCACATATAATAAACTCAAAATATAAATATTAAATATTTATCGGACTCGGATTCGTGGTCCCGAAACCACCTTTTCGATTAGGGTCAGATTCGGTCTGTTACAATGAAAGCCAAAACAAAGTAAAGCTTTTACCTAATGTCAATAGCATAATTCGACTAGGAGGAGAGCTTTTGGAGAAATGAGAAAAGATGCACCAAAATGCTAGAGTTTTTGGCCAACTATCACCCTAATGGCTAAGCAAAATTTCGGCCAACCTATGCCAACATTATCCGCCTTTTTCCTCCTTGTTTCTTCCCCATCAACCCTTAAATTGCTATCACAATTAACTATCCCCTTTAGCCCCTAAAGCCGACTAGGTTCATGGTCAAATGACGATGACAAAGCTTCCAAAACATTGCCCTTACTTCAAGCCTTTTGTCCCCCCTATCTTACCATCCTTTCATGATTCCATGCCATATCTTCTAGCTTACCTTTTTCATATGGTCAAATAACCAAAATTAAAAAGATGCTCATCCATTCTAGAAGAGTCTTGGCCGACACTATAGGGAAGGAAACAAAAAATAAAATCCTCCCATTTGCTAGCTAGGGGATTCGAACCTCTCCCCTCAAGCACTCATCCAAGCGCCCTTACCACTTTGCTAATTACTCATCTTATGCTTAAAACCCCTTGTCATTATTTCTTAAAGCCTATCTTGCTTAGCTCCATCTTAATTATTAAAAATTTAATAAATCACTAAGCATTCACTTAATTAATGAAGTTCAAAAATAACTTCCAAAACACACTCAATCATATTTAAGCATGCAATAACATTCAATTAAGTAAAGATGCATAACCCCTAATTATCAGGATGTTACAGTTCTACCCCCTTAAAAATAATTTCGTCCTCGAAATCACCTGGCTGGAACAAGTGAGGGTATTCTTTGTCGCATTGCTTCCTCCGGTTCCCATGAAGCTTCTTCGATCCATGATTACGCCATAATACTTTAACGAGGAACCGACTTTCTCATAAAACTTTTACATCTCGCTCCGAATTTGAATTGGCTCCTCTTCATATGACAAATCCGTCTTAATTCCACTTCCTTAATCGGCACTACATGAGATGGATCCGGCCGGTAGCAGTAACATTGAAACATGGAACACATCGTGCATTTGCTTCAACTCTGAAGGTAAATCTAACTGATATGCCACAGGTCCAACCCGCTTCAAAACCCGATAAGGTCCAATGAACCTGGGACTTAATTTCCCTTTGCGACCAAATCTCATCACCTTTTTCCAAGGTGAAACCTTCAAGAATACTTGATCCCCCACAGCAAACTCTATTTCTTTCCGCTTAAGATCTGCGTACGACTATTGTCTGTCAGATGCTTCTTTTAACCGAGCCCGGATTACCTTAACTTTTCTTGATTCGGTCACTATTTACGGACCCAAAATATAACATTTCCTAATTACATCCAACACGTAGGAGTGCGACACTTCCTTCCATCAATGCTTCATATTGTGCCATCCAGTATATCGGCTTGGTAGCTTGTTGTTGTACATAAATTCGCTAACGGTAGAATTCCTCCCAACTTCCCTTGAAATCTATCACACAACCCTTAACATATCTTCTAAAATTTGGATTACTTGTTCAGAATGGCCGTCGATTGTGGATGAAATGCCGCATCGAAATCCAATCTGATACCCAAAGCCTGATGCAATGCTTTCCAAAACCGAGACATAAACCTCGGATCTCTATCCAAAATAATCGACACCGGCACTCCATACAGTCTCACAATCTCAGCCACATATTTCTGCAAAGAGTAATCAACTCGAACTGGGATAAAATGTGCAGATTTCGTCAATCGGTCCACTATCACCCATACAGAGTCTTTCTTAGTAGGCGTAAGAGGAAGCCCACTAACAAAGTCCATGGTGATTCTCTCCCACTTCCACTGCGGAATCTTTATCAGCTGAAGCAATCCCGAAGGTACTTGATGTTCAGCCTTGACATGCTGACACGTTAAGCACTTTCCTACAAACTCTGTAACTTCCCGTTTAAGACCAGGCCACCAAAACTGATCTCGCAAGTCTCGATATAACTTACTTCTTCCAGGATGCATAGCATAAGGGCTACTATGCGACTCCTGAAGAATCTTTTGCCTTAACTCTTGATTCCTCGGCATACAGATTTTACCTTTGAAACACAATACCCCATCGCTGTTAATACCATAATCTTTCAATTCCCCATTCTGTACCTATCGTAGCTTTACACTCAGGTCTTCGTCTACCAATTGTCTCTCTTTCACTTGACTCAACCATGTCGGTTTAACTTGTAATTCTGTCAACAAGCTCCCGTCATTGAAAAGACTAAGATGTGCAAACATCGCCCTTAAATCTGACACCACTTTCTCGACTTAGAGCATACGCCACCACATTCGCCTTGCGGGTGGTACTCGATAGAAACGATCGTAGTCTTTCAACAACTCTATCCACCTTCACGCCTCAAATTCAGTTCTTTACGAGTCGGTAGATATTTAGACTTTTGTGGTCCGTGTATATCATTGACTTTTCCCATTATAAGTAATGTCTCCAAACTTTAAGAGCAAAGACCACCGCCAACTCTAAGTCATGTGTCGGGTAGTTAACCTCGTGTGGTCTCAATTGCCGAGGCGCATACGCAACTACCTTCCCGTCTTGCATCAGAACACATCCTAATCCCATGTGAGAAGCGTCACAATACACGCATTTAAATCCTTATTTGCCTCGAGTGGATCAAAATCGGAGCTTCAGTCAAAACCTTCTTGAGCTTCTCAAAACTCTCTTGCTGTTTATCAGCCCACACGAAAGGTACCTCCTTTCTCAATAATTTCGTTAAAGGTGTAGCTATCGATGAGAATCCTTCGATGAATCTTTTGTAGTAGCCTGCTAATCCCAAGAAACTACGAACCTCAGTTACGGACTTAGGTGGTTTCCAATCTAGTACAGCCTCAATCTTCCGAGGATCCACCCTTATCCCTTCTGCCGACACCACATGGCCTAAAAACCTAACCTCTTTCAGCCAAAATTCACACTTGTGAATTTGGCATAAAGTTCTTCTCCCTTAAAACTCGCAACACAACTGAGATGCTCATCATGCTTTACTTCGGACTTAGAATACACCGGGATGTCGCCTATGAATACCATGACGAATTGATCCAAGTAATGGAAAATCCGGTTCATCATATCCATGAGCGTGGTTGGGCGTTCATCAATCCGAATGGCATTACGAGTAAATTCATAATGCCCATATCTAGTCCGGAAGCCGTTTATGGATATCCACTTCCTTCACTTTAAGTGATGATACCCGACCTTAGATCAATCTTTGAGAATACATGACTCCTTTAAGTGATCGAACAAGTCATCGATCCTTGGCAAATGATACTTGTTCTTGATGGTCACTTATTCAACCGCGGTAATAATATACACATCCTCATCGATCCGTCCTTCTTCTTCACAAATAGACGGTGCTCCCATGGGGATACACTAGGTCGAGATAAATCCACGATCAAGCAACTCCTCGAATCGAGCCTTAAGCTCAACTAATTCCTTCGGTGCCATTCTATATGGAGCAATAGAAGCTGGCGCCGTTCGAACAATAAATCAATCCCGAATTCTACCTCACGATCCGGAGGCAAACACGGAAGTTCTTAGAAAAACATCGACAAATTCATTCACGGTCCTAACTTCATTAATGCTTGCCTCCTTAGCCTCCAAGGCACTCACAAACATCAGAAAGGCTACACATCCCTTTCTAACCATCTTTTCTGCCTTAAGAGCGGATACTACATTAGATAAGTAGTTCCGTCTCTCGCCCATCACTACAACTTCTTTGTCATCAAAAGTTCTTAAGGACATTCGTTTAGCAGCACAATCCACATTTGCACGATACTTCACAAGCCAGTCCATGCCTAAGATCAGGTCGAATTCCCCGAATGGCAACTCCATTAAATCAGCCGAAAACTGCGTCCCTTAAACTTCTAAAGGTACTTCCTTAAAAAGTTTGTCTATAACAACTGTCTGTCCTAAAGGACTAAGTACAGTCATCTTTCTAGGTACAGTCTCAGAAGTCACATGCAATGTTCCAGATACTTCACTAGCGATATATGAGTGAGTTGACCCTATGTCTATCAAAGCAATAAAGGGTAACCCAAAATCGAAACGTGCCGTGATTATATCAAAAGGTCATTTTTCTTCTCTGCGATTTAACCGCATATACTAGACCTGGCTGTCTCGCCTCAGAGCTACCACTGCCTCTGCCTGAAGTTCCACGACCTCTACCAGAGCCATTACCCCTTCCATTTGGACCACGGCCCCTTATCGGCTGCTGTTCACCTCTGCCAGCCTGATTAACACCCTGACTTACTGGGCGGTTCTTCTCTGAATTCATCGGGCAATCTTTGATCATATGATCTTTAGATCCGCACTTGAAACATCCCCCGATCTTTTTCCAACATTCTCCCGGGTGTATCTTCCCACATTGAGCACAAGCACGATGTTGTCCACCCGTAGTAGTCTGCTGACCTCGCGGTCCTTCATTTTTTGGTTTCTTTTGGAAATTCCCGGATGACCCTGAAGATCCAAACCTTCTCTTATTCTTATTCTGGCCTCTGTCCCGGTTCTGTCTTTCAGTCTGCTTAACCTCTTCAGCTATTCTTGCTCTTTCTACTAAGATTGCAAAGTCTCTTTCATGGTGCGGAGCAATCATCACTCGCAGTTCATCTCTAAGTCCATCTTCAAATCTGACACACCGTTCATATTCAGTAGCTACTATCCCTCTGGCATAACGGCTAAGTCGCAAAAACTCTGCTTCATACTCAGCTATCGACTTGTTTCCTTGCACCAAATTTAGAAATGTCTTCCTCTGGGAGTCGATGTAACTAGCTCCAACGTATTTTCCTTCGAATTTAATTTTAAAATACCCCTAATCCAATTGATCCACAGGGGTACTCTCCTTGATAGTGAGCCACCACTGGTAGGCTTCATCACGGAGTAGTGAGATAGCACCTTTCAATTTTTCTTCAGCAGTGCAGTCTAAATCGTCTATGATTCTCTCGACTGCCTCCAACCAGTATTCCGCTACATTTGAGCTACTCCAGATACTCCCTAAAAACCTCGGCTCCATTCGATCTAAGTCTCTCGACTCTCGACTTTGAGACCCATTTCCAAAACTAACTTCACATTACTCGTTCTAAAACTTCATGATGCGACTTGTGATCTGCGTCACCTCCTTCATTTTGCTCTTGAAATTCCACTCCAACAGTAGGTGGTGGAGCTTCATTCTCGGAACCTTGACCAGATCTAACCGGTTCCGACACGTACCATTCTTCCTCTTCCGTCCACGGACGACCCGTCCCCTAGAACTCATGTCTACTACGCGTCTTATCTATTTTTACGAAAAAGTCTTATGTATTAGAGTCTTTTCACTTCTTATTAATGTAAAATTTTATGTAATGATATTCAATGGTTTTTCCGTAGTAGTGTACAAACACCTAGGGTCCATGTCTCTAAAGTATAGTTTCCTTAAGCTTATCATACATTCATATCACTTATCAATAAAGATACATACGATGGATATGGCCGAGAACTCAAGTGCCATGCTCTTATAAAATCATTTAACTTAAGAAACTTTCAAAAAGTCATTTGGGTCAAATTTTGAAAACGTTGTAGGCTTCAAAACCCAAGGTAGAGAGTTTAAAGCTGGCTCGATACCAAGTTGAAACACCCCAAACCCTACCAAAAAGCCTCAACGGATTTGATATGTTCCTCGAGTAAAACTTTAGCAAACTCTCACTTATTTAAGAAAAACTTGATGATTTTTTTTGAATAAAGCAGATTAACTTAAAGATCGGGTTGAAATTTAATTGTAAAGTAAATTAGCATCTTCTTAAAACATTATTTTTAAGAGGAATAATAAGTTAACGAAAACCAAATTTAATGAAAAATTTATTAATATTGTGGAAATATATTTTGTTTTCAAAAGCAGTTTAAATTATTTATCAAAATCCATTTAGTTATTTAATTAATAATTATTCATGGCAAAATAAATCCAAGCATAAAAATTTAAAAAGCAGTTTATAGTGGCCTTATTACATAAAAATAGCAAAAACCCATAATAAAGTCTAAGAGGTAAAATTTAATAAGTTTAAATTGGAAAATCTCCAAAATACTTGATATGAGCATTGGCCACCAGAGTCCTTGTCAACCGATCCATCGCACTCTGAATCATCGAAAAGTTATCCCACAAAAGGGGTGAGTCATAAACTCAATGTGTACACATACATTAAAAAGCCCATTAATCATACATATAGCCATAGGCCCATTTAAGTCATATTTAGCCCATAAGCCCATTTTCATAGCAGTTAAATAATAATCATTTAAAATCACATGAATATGTACATATAATGAAATGCAAACCCGCCCACCTAATATCCATCCGCTACACACCACCGTACCAACCAATCACACCGTGGGATTACTAAATCGACCCTCCATCCGCTACACACCATCGAAGGCGCTGTCTGCAGTCAACATGCACATCGCCTTATAATTTTGTGGCAAAGCCACTGGACAAATGTGAAAGTCACCAGATTTCAAATATGTGACCAAGTCACCAGATTCACATATGTGACCTAAGTCATCAATTTCAAATATGTGACCGAAGTCACTGGATATTGTGGTAAAACCACCGAATACTTCCTTTATCAATTTTACCCATATGCCCATGCACATACATATTATTAGGTTTTCATGCCATTTACCCCAAAATCATAACAAAATCATACTTATCTCACAATTATGCATATAGCAAAATTAACAAAATATTTGGGGTAAACATACACGAATATCGTATACCACCGAATGGTATCCA